>OY740796.1:31774863-33256954 GCA_963514005.1 Raja brachyura
TCCTCGCTGCAGCTTTGAACAAACTTGTTTATTCACTTTGTCCCACTCTGATGAAGGTCATCGACCTGAAGCATGAAGCCTTTTTCCACGGATGCGATCTGACCTTCTAAATATCTTTAGCATTCATTGTTTTTACTGCACAAGGATCCAAGATTGCAAAAATGTGAGGGTCACTTGACTGGTTATCATAAAGTCACTTTGTTTGTTTACTTTCCAGTCTAAATTCTTGACCCGAAACACCACCTATTCCTTATCTCCAGAGATGCTGCCTGACCTTCTGAGCTACTCCAGCATTTTATGTCTATCTCCGGTGTAAACCAACATCTGCAGTTCCTTCCTACACACTCCAGAGATGCTGCCCGATCTGCCAAGTTACTCCAGCATTTTGTGTCTAGCTTTGGTATAAACCAGCATCCGCAGGTCCTTCCTCCACAGAGGAGATGTTGAGATGTTTTCTGTTGGTGGGAGAGTTGCAAAAAAGGGAAGATAGTTGGTAGACAAAAGTGCTGGAGACACTCAGCGGGTGAGGCAACATCTATGGAGCGAAGGAAATAGGCAACGTTTTGGGTTGAGACCCGTCTGAAGAATGGTATCGAGCCGAAACATTGCCTATTTCCTTCGCTCCATAGATGCTGCCTCACCCGCTGAGTTTCTCCAGCATTTTTGTCTACTTTCAATTTTCCAGCATCTGCAGTTCCTTCTTAAATAAAAATAAAAGGATTTGTTCTACAAAATTTGGATTTGTTCAAAAGGCAGCACTTAATGGCCTAGAAGGCCATATGCACCCTTAAGGCTACAGGTGGACTTAGAGTGAAGGTCGATCAATTTTTGAAAGATCATGGAATTGAGTGCTATGGAGTCTGACCGAGAGGAGCAGTTGAGATTTGAAGTATATTGGCTATGATTATATTAAATGGTAAGACAGACTTGAAAGTTCATGTGGGCTACTCCTGCTCCTATTTTCTTGTGTTCACATGTGTAATTGTATGGTCATTTTCAGTGGCCGCTCCTGTCCTCAGCCAAGTGAAGCCAACTGGCCGACAACAAGAGTGGAACGGTGGTGTGGGGGTAGATTTGCCGCTAGTACCCCATGTTCAATCCTGACTACGATTGCTAGAGTTTGTACGTTCTCCCTGTAACCACGTGGGTTATCCCCAGGTGCTCCAGTTTCCTCCCACACTCCAAAGATGTACAGGTATGTAGGTTACTTTGACTTTGGTAAAAATTGTAAATTGTCCCTCGTGTGTAAGGTAGTGCTAGTATTGCTCGTTGGTGAGGACTCGGTGGGCCAAAGGGCCTGTTTCTGTGCTGTATCTCTAAATTAAATTAAACTTAGGTATGTGAAGAGGAAAAAAATAGTTCTTTAGGTATGTGAAGAGGGAAAAAAATAGTTCTTTAGGTATGTGTAGAGGAAAAAATTAGTTAGGACCAAAGTTGGACCCTTGAAGACCAAAAAAGGTGAATTTATTATGGGGAACAAGTGAATGACAGATGAGTTGAACATATACTTTGGATGCGTCTTCACCGAGGAGGACACAAACAATCTTCCTGATATAGTATTGGCCAGAGGATCTGGGATGGCGGAGGAACTGAAGGAAGTCCACGTAAGGCAGGAAATGGTATTGGGTAGACTGATGGGACTGAAGGCTGATAAATCCCCAGGGCCTGATGGTCTGCATACCAGGGTACTTAAGGAAGTGGCTCAAGAAATCGTGGATGCATTGGTGATAATTTTCCAATGTTCTATAGACTCAGGATCAGTTCCTGTGGATTGGAAAAGATAATGTCATCCCACTTTTTAAGAAAGGTGGGAGAGAGAAAACAGGGAATTATAGACCAGTTAGCCTGACATCGGTGGTGGGGAAGATGCTGGAGTCAATTATACAAGATGAAATAGCCACACATTTGGATAGCAGTAACAGGATCGGTCCGAGTCAGCATGGATTTATGAACGGGTAATCATGCTCGACTAATCTTCTGGGATTTTTTGAGGATGTAACTAGGAAAATGGACAAGGGAGAGTCAGTGGATGTAGTGTACCTGGACTTTCAGAAAGCATTAGATAAGGTCCCACATAGGAGATTAGTGGGCAAAATTAGGGCAAATGGCATTGGGGGAAGAGTGCACACATGGATAGAAAATTGGTTGGCAGACAGGAAACAAAGAGTAGGGATTTCAGAATGGCAGGCAGTGACCAGTGGGGTACCGCAAGGCTCAGTGCTGGGACCACAGCTATTTACAATATACATCATTGATTTGGATGAAGGGATTCAAAGTAACATTAGCAAATTTGCAGATGACACAAAGCTGGGTGGCAGTGTGAACTGTGAGGAGGATTCTATGAGAATGCAGGGTGACTTGGACAAGTTGGGGGAGTGGGCAGATGCATGGCAGATGAAGTTTAATGGGGATAAATGTGAGGTTATCCACTTTGCTATCAAAAACAGGAAGGCAGAATACTGGGGGTCCTTGTTCATCAGTCTATGAAAGTAAGCATGCAGGTACAGCAGGCAGTGAAGAAAGCGAATGGCATGTTGGCCTTTATAACAAAAGGAGTCAAGTATAGGAGCAAAGAGGTCCTTCAGCGGTTGTACAGGGCCCTAGTGAGACCACACCTGGAGTATTGTGTGCAGTTTTGGTCCCCTAATTTGAGGAAGGACATTCTTGCTATTGAGGGAGTGCAGTGTAGGTTTACAAGGTTAATTTCCGGGATGGTGGGACTGTCATATGCTGAGAGAATGGAGCGGCTGGGCTTGTGCACTCTGGAGTTTAGAAGGATGAGAGGGGATCTTATTGAAACATATAAGATTGTTAAGGGTTTAAGGCAGGAAACATGTTCCCGATATTGGGGGAGTCCAGAACCAGGGACCACAGTTTAAGAATAAGGGGTAAGCCATTTAGAACGGAGATGAAGAATCACTTTTTCTCACAGAGAGTTATGATTCTGTGGAATTCTCTGCCTCAGAGGGCGGTGGAGGCCAGTTCTCTGGATACTTTCAAGAGAGAGCTAGATGGGGCTCTTAAAGATAGCGGAGTCAGGGGATATGGGGAGAAGACAGGAATGGGGAACTGAATTGGGGATGATCAGCCATGATCACATTGAATGGTAGTGCTGTCTCAAAGGGCCGAATGGCCTACTCCTGCACCTATTGTCTATCGTCTATTGTCTAAACTAAACAACCATAAACTGCGATCAGTCTGCCATTTTTTCCTACTGAATCTCTTGGTTGCTAACTATTTTAATTCCTCTTCCTATTCCTGTACTGACCTTTCTGTCCTTGGCTCCTCCATTGTCAGAGTGAGGACCTGTGCAAACTGTAGTAACAGCACCTCATATTTTACTTGGGTAGCTTATAATCCAACAGTATGAGCATTAAACTTTCCAATTTTAGGGAACCAAAAACCCCACCTCCTGTTCTTCCCTCACCCCCGCTTTCTTTTCCTACCCCCTCTCCCGTGCCCCACCTGGACTTTCAGCTATGTACCCCCTCCCCCTTCCCTTACACCTTCCCTCCCTCCAGCTTCATGATTCACAACTCTTCATACCTTCTGGCCTTTCATCTCTCGATCAAAACCTCCCTCACTCTTACTTACCAGGCTTTATCCTGCCTCTCACTCTTCCAGATTTCTTCCCGACCCAAAATGTCACCTATCCATGTTTTCCAGTGATGCTGCCTGACATGCTGACTCGCTGAGTTCCTCAAGCATTTAGTGTCTCTTCTCTGTACACCAGTATCTGCAGTTCCTCGTTTCTACATTTTACCCCACCTGGAAAGCTTGTTTAATGGGTGCATGCCATATAATGGTGTTTCAGATGTAAGAACATAACAAAATAAGATCAGGAGGGGGACACTGCTGCTCTGTCCAGCGTTCAGCTCCTCCTTTGTTCCAGTTCTACATCACCCTTTGAACAATTCATCTACTTTCTGTTTCAATACCTCAGAGGACGTCAGGAAAGGCTTGGGAGGACAGATACGTTTTTAGACTAGACTTAAAGGAGTCGATGAAAGGGGCAGTTCTAATGGGGAGGGGGGATGCTGTTCACAGTCTAGGAGCTGCGATCGCAAAGGCGCGGTCGCCCCTGAGCTTATGCCTGGACTGCGGGACATTCAGCAACCCCAAGTCGGCCGATCTGAGGGACCTGGAGGTGGTGTAATGGGTGAGAAGACTTTTTATGTAGGTGGGTGCAAGCCCATTGAGGGCTTTGTAGATAAAGAGGAGGGTCTTGAAATGTATTCTGAACCGCACAGGGAGCCAGTGGAGAGAGGCCAGGATCGGGGTGATGTGGTCCCTTTTTCGGGTGCCCGTCAGGAATCTCGCTGCGGCGTTTTCGACCAGTTGCAGGCGGGACAGGGAAGATTGGCTGATGCCAGTGTAAAGGGAGTTGCAGTAATCTAGGCAGGAGGAGATAAATGTATGGATGATCTTTTCGAGGTCATCAAACTGGAGGAATTGTTTTATTTTAGCTATCATCCGAAGCTGAAAGGAGCTAGCTTTTACAACCCTCATCCTTATGAAATCCAAGGAATATAAACCCAATGTGTAGAAAGGAACTGTAGATGCTGGTTTATACCAAAGAAAGACACAAAATGCTGGAGTAACTCAAAGGGTCAGGTGGCATCTCCGAAGAAAAGGAATAGGTAACATTTTGAGTTGTAACCCTTCTTTAGTCTGAAGAAAGGTTCCGACCTGAAACGTCACCTATTCGTTTTCTCCAGAGTTGCTGCCTGACCTGCTGAGTTTCTCCAGCATTTTGTGACGACCTTCTGAAAACTAACCCTCTCATCTCAGGAATTTGCCCAGTGAATCTTTCCTAAACTGCCTCCAATGCCACTATATCCTCTTTTAGGAAAGGCATTCAGGGCACAGGCTTTCACCACAAGTCTTTCGAGGGTCTTCATGTCTACAGAGGTCAGTGCGACAGGCCTGTACTCATTAAGACCAGTAATCCTTGTCTTTTTGGGTACGGGAACAACAGTGTGGGAGGAAACCGGAGCTCCCGGAGAAAACCCAGGTCACAGGGAGAACATAAAACTCCATACAGACAGCACCCATCATCAGGATCAAACCCGGATCATTGGCGCTGTAAGGCAGCAACTCTACCACCACATCCCCATGCCACCCTTTATGAGCTGAGAATTAATTATTGGGGCATTACAAATAGTTACATTCTTCAATCCTGAAAAGAATCCTGAAAATATGAGGTGCTGTTCCTCCTATTTGCGCTGGGCCTCACTCTGACAATGGAGGAGGCCCAGGATTGAAAGGTCAGTGTGGAAATGGGAGGGGGTGTTAAAGTGTTTAGCAGCTGGGAGATCAGATCGATCGCCGAACCTGCGCTTCGGACTTGCCGATATGTAGGAGTTGAAACCTGGAACAGCAGGTACAGCAGATGAGGTTGGAGGCTTACGTGGATTTTGAACAAGCAGCAACAAAGAGAAGCAGGGAGAAGAAGTGATTGGCTGAAGCCCGGGGAAAGGTTAGTCAGTCACAGGGGAAAAACAGTTTAAAACTGAGGAATTTGGTTTGTAAATTGGTAAATTAGGCAATTTATCAGTCAATATAAGCAAGGCTGCTCTAGGGGAACGGTAGTGAGGCCTTGTGTGTAAAGCGTGAGTCTTTGGCTCGAGAGTGTTAGGGGAGGAGGCTACACAAAATGCTGGACAGGGACAGATGAAAGAAGGAGATGTCAGGCAAGCTGATTCAGTGTGATGCTTGCAGTAGGTGGGAGGTCAAGGACACCGCTGGTGCCTCTGGCTGCTACAAATGTGGGAAGTGCATCAAGGTACAGCTTCTGAAGGACTGTGTTGGGGAACTTGAGAAGCAAGTGGATGACCTCCGGTTCATCTGAGAAGCTGAGTAGTTCCTCTACTAGATCTGAGAAGCTGAGTCCTACAGCAAGATTGTTACCCGGGTCTCTGGCACTGCAAGGCAGCAACTCTAGCGCTGCGCCAGTGTGCTGTCCAAAATATATAATACATAACAGCTGCCTAGGTTCTACTATATAACATTGATATCATATTGCATTCTGGGCACTATTTCTGAAGCTCTTCGAAGTAGTAGAGGGGACATTTGCTAGTACAATAATAATGTGGGAGAACTGGCAAAGTAGAGAATGTTTGTTCGGAGAAAGTAACGTTAAGGGAGATTACGAATTGTGTTAAAATTGCAAGGAGTTTTGATTGATTAGCAGATTAAGGAAATTGCTTGCAGCAGCAGGACCATCTGCAGCCATAGATCTAAAGTGACTGGCGAAAGAAAGAGAACATTGAAAAAAAATGCTTCATCCAATGAGCTGTAATAGAATAGTGGGAGTAGCTTCATTAGTAACTTTCGTAAAGGAAGTGGATGAATAATCTGAGTGAAAGGGATTATGGGAGAGACCGGAGGAATGGAACAAAGCAGGCGGCTCTCTCAGATGGTACATTGTCCTACAACTTTAGTTTCGCTTTTAGTTTAGAGATACATGCAGAAACAGGCCCTTCGGCCTAAAGAGACCGTGCTGACCAACAATCCCTGTACACTAACACTATCCTATACACTAGGGACAATTTACAATTTTCACCAAAGCTAATTAGCCTACACACCTATACATCGGAGTGTGATTGGAGCTTGAGATCCCGGAGAAAACCCACGCGGTCACGGGTCGAAGGTACAAACTCCGTACAGATAGGAGCCCTGGTCAGGATCGAACCTGAGTCTCTGCCGCTGTAAGCCAGCAACTCTACCACTGTGCCGCCCCTTTCTTTCATTTCTTTCATCAAACTGTAGCGAGACCAGGCAGGTTGAGCGAAATGTTTCTTTATTGACAAAAACAAACAAACTTGTAAATCTACGTACCTAGTCTAGCTAATGGACACAGCTCCTGTTGATGGGGAGGAGCGCTAATAATTAACTAAAAGCCCAGGAACGAACCCCAACGGACCATTGACGAGGGTTCTGACTTCCCAGCTCCACCACTAGGTGCCGCTACAGGACCCCCCCCCCCCCCAAAGAACCAGAGGAAAGGAAATGAGCAGGAGTCCGAATCAGGTGGCCAGACCGCATGGGGACAGGTACAACAGGCATAACGGGTGCAACCGGCGAAAGCGGGATGGCCAGCGGACGACCTCTACGATGGGGTTGGGCCACCGACACCGGGCTATCGACATCCAGATGGGCTGGCTTGAGGCGGGCCACCGAAACGACTTCCAGCCGGCCCCCGGCATCCAAAACAATAGTTGCGACACCCGGAAGGGACCCTCATAAGGGCGCTGCAGCGGAGGAAAACAAAGTGGAAGTCCTTGAGTGCAGACGGAGTATAGGATGGAGCAACACCATGGAGAGAGGTCGGAACAGGGGCTAGTCCACCCATTTTCTCACGGAGGTGCGCCAGTGCAGACGAAAGGGGTTCCTGCTACCCCCGAGCGGCTAGAAGAAAATTGCCGGGTACGTTCAGAGGGGAGCCATTAACCAAATCAGAAGATGATGTGGCCAAATCCGCCTTAGGGACCATGCAGATCCCCAGCAACACCCTTGGCAATGCGACGGGAACTCCAAAGCGTGCTACCCAGTGTCAGGGAGTGGAACGGCCTCGGGCCACCGCGTGAAATGGTTCACAATAGCGAGCAGGTGGGTGACACCTCGGGACGGCGGCTGGGGACCCACCGGGTTGACGTGAATGTGATCGAACCCGTGTTGAGGGATGGCAAAATCTTGGGGAGGCGCACGTACATGACTCTGGAGCTTGGACGTCTGGCAGGGATTGCAGCCACTGGCCCAGGCTCCAACATGCTTGCAGAGGCCATGCCAGACAAATGTGGCAGTCACCAATGCAGTAGTCGCCCGGATGGAAGGGTTGGCCAGACGCTGGATGGTCGAAAATACACTGTAGTCAAACCGCAGGGATGATTGGCTGCGGCTGCCCAGTGGAGAGATCGCAAAGGACCATCACGCCCGAGGGCCCGAGCGGGACGTCCTCCAACACCAACCCTGAAACAGCAGTGCGATAGGGAAGCATCTTGTCCCCATCCCGTTGCGCAGCAACCAGTCCAGAATAATCAATGCCCGGGGCTACGGACAGCACGGCATAAATAGCAGGGCGAGATAAGGTGTCGGCAACCTAGTTAAGCTTACCCGCCACGTGCTGGACACTGGTGGTAAACTTGTAAATGAATGCCAGGTGCCGTTGTCCTGGACGTCAACCAGTAGGGAATAGGCCCGTAAGAAATCGGCGCCTAGCAATGGCTGGGAGATGTCCACGATAGTAAACAGGTAATGGCGGTAGACGAAAACGAGGGAAATGGTGCGAGTGCCATACGTGCGGATGGGGCTGCCGTTGACGGCGGTCAGGGTGGGGCCTCGCTTACCAGAACGGATCAACCCCGGACGGACGTAAGATGCTGATCTCGGCCCCGGTGTCCACTAGGAATCTGAGCCCGGAATGGCGGTCCCAGACTTAGAGGCAATGTTTCTGGCCGACCACGATAGCCTCTACTGGCGATCGGCCGAGGCATTTCCCAGGTGCGAGCAGGGAGCGTGGCATCAACAGTGCTCTGTACCCCAGCGATGGCAGTAGTAACACCTCTGGTGCTTACTGTGATCCACAGCGGCCGGTTGCGGCGTGGCACTGTCAGTTGCGGCGGCGTTTATTTTCAGACCCGAAAACCATTTGGATCGTCGGAGTCACCACTGTAGCGAGACCAGGCAGGTTGCGTGAAATGTTTTTTTATTGACAAAAACAAACAGAAACTTGTAAAACCACGTACCTAGTCTAGCTAACATCACAGCTCCTGTCGATGGGGAGGAGCGCTAATAATTAACTAAAAGCCCGCGAACGAACCCCCACGGTCACGGGACAGTGCCGACCAATGATGAGGGTTCTGACTTCCCAGCCCCACTACTTGGTGCCACTACAAAACTTTATTTTCATTATTTCTCAGCTTGGAAACATTGCAGATGAAGCAAATATTAATTGGTTTGGCTGAGTGTCTTTGGAGGAAGGTTTGAGATGTACCACCTTGGTCTATGGTCATGTACAGGCCAGACCAGGTAAGATTAGTGATGTGGTGAAGTCCATCAATAATCCAAACTGGGTTTTTTTTTACCAACAATGGTTTCCTGGGTAAAATTAGTGTTTAATTCCCATTGTAGTCAACTAACTATTTAAATCCTACATCCGCTATGCTGAGATTTTAACCCTCATGCCTGGATCACAAATCATACGTTTGGACTGTAACTGAATAAATAAATCACAGTACCAAATAACAAATGAGATTTTTCACCCAAATGCTGGCAAACGTTCAGAGATAAATCACTCAGGATCTAATTAAAACATGAAGCGGGCTCAAGGGGCCACTTGGTCAACCTTCGATTTCCAAGTTGCTTCATGCAATAATATGGAGAATACTAATCTTCAGCTCCCAATTTAATAAGGACCTAAAGATGAGCATTAACCTCTTTACATTGTTTCCAGTTACACTAAATCACAACAGCACGGGATTCATTCGAGAGATCATGGAATCTTTATAGTTTGATCTCCATTGTGTACAGTTCATGGTGAACTGCTCCCCTCCCTCTACCCTCAACACGTCTTACGATGCTTACCTGCAAAATAGTTGCAGTGCTGGTATATATTGAACGAACAAGGAATGACAGATCAGTTAATATGCCATCTATGTTGGGAACATTTTAGAACCTATTCTTTATGAAGTGGCAATAGAAACCTTATAAAATAAAAAGGAGTGGACAAATCTATTGGAGTTTTTTTGAGATTGAAACCAGTGGAATAGATAAAGCAGTGCAAGTGGGTGTCATGGTTTTGCACATTCAGAAGGCCTTCACTAAGGTGTCTCATAACGAGCTATTTAACAGTGTTAGAGCACATGACTGGCATGAATTGAGGATAGGTTACCATAAAGAATATAGTCGGGTCAAAAAAGTCATGTTTGTATTGGAATGTTGTTACTAAGGTTGCATTGAAAGGTGTTGAGGCAATAAATGTTCAAAATCTATGTCAGTGATTTGGGTGAAGGCACCAGGTGTAATATACCCAAATTTACTGGTGATACAAAACTGAGTGGAAGTGTGGGTTATGAGTAGGATGCAAAAAGACATCGAGGGCGTATGTGTAGGAAGGAACTGCAGTGCTGGTATAAACCGAAGATAGACACAAAATACTGGTGTAACAGCGGGACAGGCAGCATCTCTGGAGAGAAGGAATGGGTGACGTTTCGGGTCAAGAACCATCCTCAGGCTGATGTCAGGGGAGAGGGAGATACGTAGATAAGGAAGTGTAAGGTTTGAAAATAAGCAGGTTGTGAATGACTGAAGAGGGCAGATACAACATACTTTGGTAATACAAATTAAAAGTAGAGCATACTTTAAATTATGTGAAATTAAAAGGTATTGATGGTCAGAACAACTTGGGTTTCTTTGTGCAATAATCACAGATCAACCGTCAATGGTTGTTTGAAGTCCCATTAGGGACACGATGAAGTGCATTAGTACTCAAATTAACATGCAGGCAAACAAGCAATTAGGCAGGCACATCGTTTGCTGTCCTTAATTGTAGGGGAATGTGAGTACAAGAGTAAATATGTATTGCTGAAATTATATAGGACCCTGGTGAGACCACTCCTGACTTCTAGCCTACATGTAGAATTATACATTGAGTTATAGACTTGTACAACGCAGAATCAGGCCCTTCGGCGCATCACATCCTTGCGGACTATCGCATCCATCTAAATTAATCCAATTTACCTATATTATGACCATAGCATTATGACCAATGCCTTGGTACTTTAAGTTATAATAAGTAAAAAGCTGGCTAGGGAGAGATTACATTCCCCAAACAACATCACGGCCATCTTTGTGTAGAGCCACTAGAGATGAGGGGGATGTTAAACAAATCTTTCTCATCAGTTTTTGCAAGGATAAGATCATGGAAGCTAAGGGATTGGGGCATATGAGTTAGGAAGTCTAATGGATCCCACTATCTATCATTTCAATGTCCCTCATAATATCATCACAGAGCCACACCAGCTGCCCATTCTCTCTTCTTGCTGCTACCATCAGGAAGAAGATACCGGAGTTTAAAAACCCGAGATATCCTGATTCAAGAATGACTTTGCCTATTGACCATTAGCTTCTTGAACCACACTACACAACCCTAACCATAGGTAGACATAAAATGCTGGAGAAACTCAGCGGGTGAGGCAGCATCTATGGAGAGAAGGAATAGGCGACGTTTCGGGTTGAGACTCTTCTTCAGACTGATGTCGGGGTGGTGGGCGGGAAAGAGAAAAGAAGTGGCAGCAACAGTAGGCTTTGCGGGAGAGCTGGGGAGGAGAAGGAGGGAGAAAGTAAGGGCTATCTAAATTAAAGAAGTCAATGTTCATACCGCTGGGATGTAGACTATCTAAGCAAAATATGAGATGCTGTTCCTCCAATTTGCGCTGGGCCTCACTCTGGCAATGGAGGAGGCCTGGGACAGAAAGGTCAGATTGGAATGGGAAGGTGAGTTGAACTGCTGAGCAACCGGGAGGTCAGGTTGGTTAATGCGAACTGAGCAGAGGTGTTGGGCGATGCGATCGCCGAACCTGCGCTTGGTCTCGCCGATGCAGAATTGGCACCTGGAACAGCGGATGCAGTAGATGAGGTTGGAGGAGGTGCATGTTAACCTCTACCTCACCTGGAAAGACTGATTGGTGGGAAATCTAACCATAGACCCTTCCAAAGCACTGAAACACTACAGACTTTGCATTACTATGATCACTCTACTACCATGGTCTAATTTACAGAGAGCAATTGATTATTTATGGTACTTTTTTGTTGTAGATACATCTCATGTGCCTGCAAAGCTGCAGCAAGCGCTTTGTTGTTCAAGTTCATCTCTGGTGCATATGACAAATAAGCGCTGTTCACTCTGATATCTTCCTGTCAGAATCATCATTAAGACCCCAAGGCTATGTACTTGGGGACTCCATTGATCAGAAAAAGATACTGTAGCGAGTGATTCCAGCCCTGACTTTGTGTGACAGCTCAGGAGTGCGATCTAACACTGACGATTTGCCTCTCGTGTGTGAGAAGGTGTTGGGCATCATCCAGAGCATTTGGCTGATTGCTTTCATTCCTCTCATCCAGAGAAAGCCTTTGGCCTCATTTCCCAGACACTGCACATTGATCATTCAGTGCACAAGAACCCCCACGTGATCGCCTCACTTCCTACCCAATCGGATATGGAGGCTGTGGATTGGCGTAATTTCTGGGGTTTCCACCACACCTCCCTACCTGCTCACCAGCTTGAGTACAGGACATAAGAATCTAACCAAAGCACATCAGCAACTTTAAGCTGTGTTACATGAAGATATATCAGTGATAAGCTTTACAAATTATGGTAAAAGTTTTAGTTGGGCTTTGAGTCAAGACCTGGACATCCGGCGACGCTGTTACTAGCTGCCTCCGCCCCCGGCCTGGTTGCCTTTTTTTATTTTTTGTTATGTTTAGAACGGTTTTTTTCGGTATTTTATGTGGGGGGAAGCGGGTAGGGTAAGGGGGGAACCATCCTTCAGTTGCTTCCTGGCGAGGATGTGGCTATTATCGGAGTTGCGTCCTCACTTCCCCCCGCCCCCCTCGCCAACTGGATTGGCACGGCCTTTCCAGCCGGGACCGGACCAGAGCTTCAGCAGCTGCGACGCTGCGCTCGATACATCGCGGAGCGGGTGAGGCCTTACCTGGGATCGCCACTTGGAGCTCCGGAGTGTTGGGCCGCAGTTCCAACGTTGTGGAGCTGTGGGTGCGGAGCTCCCGATGCGGGTGGCGCTGACTTTAACATCGCGGAGTCCTGGGACCCTTTGCCGGGGGTCGTCAGTGCGAATCTCCGCCCAGCATGGCCTGTGGTCATCGGGAGCCGTGTACTCCGGTGGAGGGTGGCCGATTCAGATGTCCAGGCCGCTGAGGGTGTTCTCCCGTTTGATGTCGGGGTTCCATCGTTCCCGGCAGGAGGGTCTGAACATCAGGCCGCCCGTAGCGGTGACTGCGGTGTGCTCAGGGGGCTCCAACCATGGGTGAACATTGGGGAACATCAGTGAGGAGGTTGACTGGACTTTGCATCCTTCCCTCACAGTGGGGAACTTTGGTGCCGTTGTGGGGATGTTTGTTTGTGGACTACTGTGTTCTGTATTTGTGTTTTTTTTTGTATGACTAAGGGTAAGAGAATTTTGTTGTCCCTTAATTGAAGACAATGACAATAAATCAAATCAAATCAAGTTCTGTACCTTGTGGATGAGGTTCTGATATTATTTACTGAGGCACATTGTTAATCTTGAAATTACTTATCATTCTGCAATGATTGAGTGGAAACATTTTTTTTAGTTTAGAGATACCACATGGAAACAGGCCCTTCAGCCCATGAAGTCTGCGCCTACCAACGATCACCTGTACACTAGTTCTATTATCCCAGTTTCGCATCCTGCACACAAAGGGGCAAATTACAGAAGCTAATTAACCTGCAAACGTGCACCTTTGAAATGTAGGAGGAAACCAGAGCACTGGGAGAAAACCCATGCTCATGCTAGTTTTTGACTGTACGGAATATCAGATTTAATTATTTTTGAATTGCATATTGTAGCGCAGCCAAAAATCTTTCAAAATATCACACGACACTGACATATTTTCCAATGAAGCTAATATTCATGTGTCCATCACCAACCTCCCCGACACGCACACGCAATTGAAAACGATTCTCTCTCACACACACTTGAAAAGAACACACATAAAGAAATGCATACAAACACGCATGGAAGCAAAATATGACAAAATACATACATTAGCAGTACACATACACATAGCTCATGAAAACTCCTCATGTTAACAACACAAAACTATCACAGAAATTCCCAAATCTTCAGTCTACATTGCTAATTACACTGAAATATATAAGGTGTGTTTAGTTTAGTTTAGAGATACAGCATGGAAATAGGCCCTTCGGCCCACCAAGTCCACGCCGACCAGCAATCCTCGTTTTGGATGGTGTTAATATGCGAGGATCACTGGTCGGTGCAGACCTGTTGTGCCGAAGGGCCTGTTTCCATGCTGTATCTCTAAACTAAACTAAAAAAACATCAGTGAGGAGGTTAACTGGACTTTGGTTCCTTCCTCACAGTAGGGAAGTTTGGCGCCACTGTGGGGATGTTTGTGTTGTGGACTACTGTGTTCTGTGTTTTTGTGTTTTTTTTGTTTTATTTTTTGTATGACTAAGAAAAATATAATTTTGTTGTCTCTTAATTGAAGACAATGACAATAAATTAAATCAAATCAAGTTCTGTACCATGTGGATGAGGTTCTGATATTATTTACTGAGGCACATTGTTAATCTTGAAATTACTCATCATTCTGCAATGATTGAGTGGAGACATCATTAGTTTAGTTTTTAGTTTAGAGATACCACGTGGAAACAGGCCCTTCAGCCCATGAGGTCTGTGCCTACCGCCGATCACCAGTACACTAGTTCTGTTATCCCAGTTTTGCATCCTGCACACAAGGGGGCAAATTACAGAAGCTAATTAACCTGCAAACGTGCACGTCTTTGAAATGTGGGAGGAAACCAGAGCACCCGGAGAAAACCCACGTGGTCACAGGGAGAACGTACAAACTCCATACAAACAGCAAACGTAGTTAGGATCAAACCCGGGTCTCTGGCACTGTAAGGCAGCAACTCACCGCGGCTCCTCTGTGCCGCCCTTGCCTCATATTGAAAGACAAAATTTAAATACCTGCAGATTTTCATGAAATCATTTAATCTTATTAGAAGAAATGGCATGCAGAGATTATATAGCATAATAAAAATAGAGTGGCATCTCTTGCAAGTTTTTGACTGTACGGAATATCAGATTTAATTTTTTCTGAATTGCATATTGTTGCACAGCCAAAAATCTTGAAACATAGCACACCACACTGACATATTTTCCAATGAAGCTAATATGCGTGTGTCCATCACCAACCTCCCAGACACGTAACTGAAAAAGATTCTCACGCACACTTGAAAAGAACACACATAAAGAGATGCATACAAACACGCATGGAAGCAAAATTTGTCAAAATACATACATTAGCTGTACACATACACATAGCTCATGAAAACGCCTCATGTTAACAAAACAATCACAGAAATTCCCAAATCTTCTGTCCACATTGCTAATTACACTGAAATATATAAGGTGTGTTTAGTTTAGTTTAGTTTAGAGATACAGCATGGAAATAGGCCCTTCGGCCCACCAATTCCACACTGACCAGCAATCCTCATTCAGGATGATGTTAATATGCGGGGAACGCTGGTCGGTGCAGACCTGTTGGGCTGAAGGGCCTGTTTCCACGCTGTATCTCTAAACTAAACTAAACTAAAAAAAAGAAAACTATCCTACACACACTAGGGACAATTTACACTTATACCAAGCCAATCAACCTACAAACCTGCACGTCTTTGGTGTGTGGGAGGAAACCAAAGATCTCAGAGAAAACCCACGCGGTCACGGGGAGAAGGTACAATCTCCGTACAGACAGCGCCAATAGGATCAAACCTGGGTCTCTGGCGCTGCAAGCGCTGTAAGGCAGCAACTCTACCACTGTGCCATGATGTTAATGGAAAACTAGACATTTATATGAAATGTTGCTTGACAGCATAGTTATGCACAAAGCTTTCTCAGACCAATTTCTAACAGAGTGACATTAAAAAATAATTTATTGCACACTGTGTCTTTTGCAACCTCAATAAATCCCATTGAATGGACAGCTTTTGAAAGGCAGCCACAGTTATGGAACAAGCTGCAGCCAAATTTCCACACTGCCTGAATTTTATTTAATGACGCTGACTGGTTCCACCTTACAGCACTTGGCCCATAGCTTTGCATGTTATCGATCTTCAACTACATCCAAATGATTTAACAAGAGTCCTTACCTCAATCACTTTACAGACAGACCCGTACCATCCTCTGGATTAAACATTTTAATCTCTTCTCTTATGATTCTACTGGTTACCTTAATTATATTCCCCACTCCCCTGTAAAAGGAATTGGCTTCTTTCTTGAGGTTGTCTTTAGCGGAATGTTGTTGGAGAAGCCTTTTTGTGAGTAACTGCAGTGTCAAATTCTGCCTTGATGTAGAGGGTGGCTGGTATCAACTCACCTTGGGAATTCAGCTCCTTGTCCTATCTTCCCAGCTATTATTAGGCAACTAAATCATCCTATCACCAACCCGAGAGCAATCCTGACCTACCACCTTCCTCATTGGAGACACTCAAGTTATCTTTAATTGGATTTTACTGGACTTTATCATGTACTAAATATTATATCCTTTACCCTGTACCTGTGCACTGTGGGCAGCCTGATTATAATCATGTATAGTATTTCTGCTGACTGGATAGCAAGGAACAAAAAGCTTTTCAACTGTACCTCGGTACATGTTACCATAAACTAAACTAACTAAACTAATTATGTTCACACTGAGACGATGATGTGATCTGAAGCTAAAGCCAAAATGAGCAGGTTTTTAGTGAATGTGAATAGCACTGTTGATGACACTTTCACTCACTTTGCTGATGAGGGGGGGACATCATTGAAACTTACCGAACAATAAAAGGCCTGGATAGTGTGAATATGGAGAGGATGTTTCCACTAGTGATGGAGTCCAGGACCAGAGGCCATAGCCACAGAATAAAAGAACGTACCTTTAAAAAGGAGATGAGGATGAATTTATTGTGTCAGATGGTGGTGAATCTATGGAATTCAGTTCAAAGTGTTGAACGATTTGCTTTTACTGATAGTTACATTCTCATTAAACTCTAGTTGAGGGCTGTTGTGATGTTGTCAGCCAAGTTGCAAGCTCCAACTAAATAAATGATAGAGCCAAGTGGTTTTCAGCATGGGAGTTCTTTCACTTTCATTTAAAGCTGACGTTAGATCTTTGTTGAGTGTCAAAGATTAACCATTATACTGAAAGAGCTCAATTGCTCATCTTCAAAGTATTGGATCATGTGGAAAGCCAGCACATGGTATGGTGGTGCATTAGCAGTCCTCAGCAGAGCCAGCTCAGGGCCTGTCCACCAGACTCTGGAGTGGTATTTTAACCCTCAACTTTCTGACTTAGCTGAGTATTATTCATGAAACTGCAGATCACCACAGAGCTTACCTTTTCAGACCTCTAGTTTCCCTCTCCCCTGACTCTCAGTCTGAGGAAGGGTCTTGACCCGGAATTTCACCTATTCCTTGTGTCCAGAGATGCTGACCGACCTGCTGAGTTGCGGTAGCATTTTGTGTCTATCTTCAGTGTAAGCCAGCATCTGCAGCTCCTTCTTACACCACAGAATGTTGATGGCTGCCTACTCTTCCTGATGTGAGTAACAGCCTATGATCAATCTAATTAAATTTTCATTTATAAAGGAGGATTCTGTGGTTATCGCAATGGCATTTACTGCAGAGCATTGCAATAGCGCAGGACACGATTGTTAAACTGGCCTGTCCGGGTGATGATGGCAGGTTTATTGCCACAAAAATGATTATATATGATCTCTATGATTCCATATGTGCACTATAATCTTTCAGAGGCTCTCTTGTAATTGCATTTGCATTTCTCTTCATTATTCCAAATTTAATATTCCAAATGTGCCCGACTTACGTCACCACATTGTCTTTCATATTTTTTACTTTTCCTTTCCTTCAATTGTCAGTGAACTCTTAGGAAACTTCCATTGATCTAAGTTCAACTTTGATCTGGAACAATCTCTCATACGAACATTTTGGAGGAAACACATGTCTTTTGCTCTCTGATAAATGATCTGTTATATAAGGATTCTTGGAAGGCTTATTGTACATTGAGATCAGTTCCAAATGTTCCTTTTTCTCAGCAACCAGAATTAAACAGTATGTTGATCAGCCTCCAGTCAATCAGCCTCATCTGTGGCTTTGGCACTCAATGTTTAATCAATCCATTCGAGCCCCTGTTAATGGATTTGCATGTCTAAATCACTGGAATCGGAATTGAACTTACTGAGGAACCTTCTGATTCAAACATATGTCCCCAGTGCTACCAAATAAAGTTGACACTTTAGATCATGCTCAGTAATTGTCTGTCTTATTGGTTTTTGCATAGGTTGCAGACATCTTTGTGCAGAAAGGAATGGCAGAAGCTGGTTTATTCCAAAGATAGACACAAATGCTGGAGTAACTCAGCGGGTCAGGCAGCAATTCTGGAGAAAAGGAATAGGTGGAGTTTCATAGAAACATAGAAAATAGGTGCAGGAGTAGGCCATTCGGCCCTTCGAGCCTGCACCGCCATTCAATATGATCATAGCTGATCATCCAACTCCGTATCCTGTACCTGCCTTCTCTCCATACCCCCTGATCCCTTTTGCCACAAGGGCCACATCTAACCCCCTCTTAAATATAGCCAATGAACTGGCCTCAACTACCTACTGTGGCAGAGAATTCCAGAGACTCACCACCTTCAGATCGGAACCCTTCTTCAGACTGATAGATGGAGAAGACATCTTTGTTTGTTTGTGGCTTGAAAAATGGTGCAAGGGGGAGGGATTCAAATTTTTAGGGCACTGGAACCATTTCTGGGGGAGGTGGGACCAGTACAAACAGGACGGTCTGCACCTGGGCTGGAATGGAACCAATGTCCTTGGGGGAGTGTTTGCTAGTGCTGTCGGGGAGGATTTAAACTAATGTGGCAGGGGGATGGGTACAAGAGCAGAGAGGCAGGTGGGTGTAAAACGAGGGTGGAAGCAATAGGGAGCAAGGTGAAAAGTAAAAGTGGCAGGCAGACAAAACCAGGGCAAAAATCAAAAAGGGCCACTTCTCAACAAAATTGTATAAGGGGTAAGAGCGTTGTAAAAACAAACCTGAAGGCCTTGTGTCTCAATGCAAGGAATATTCATAATAAGGTGGATGAGTTGAACGTGCAGATAGCTATTAATGAGTATGATATAGTTGGGATCACGGAGACATGGCTCCAGGGTGACCAAGGCTGGGAGCTGAACATCCGGGGATATTCAATATTCAGGAGGGATAGAGAGAAAGGAAAAGGAGGTGGGGTAGCGTTGCTGGTTAGAGAGGAGATTAACGCAATGGAAAGGAAGGACATTAGCTTGGAGCATGTGGAATCGGTATGGGTAGAGCTGCGAAACACTAAGGGGCAGAAAACGCTAGTGGGAGTTGTGTACAGGCCACCTAACAGTAGTAGTGAAGTTGGGGATGGTATAAAACAGGAAATTAGAAATGCGTGCGACAAAGGCAAAACAGTTATAATGGGTGACTTCAATCTACATATAGATTGGGTGAATCAAATTGGCAGGGGCGCTGAGGAAGAGGATTTTTTGGAAAGTATGAGGGATAGTTATCTAAATCAACATGTAGAGGAACCAACGAGAGAGCAGGCTATTTTAGACTGGGTATTGAGTAATGAGGAAGGGTTAGTTAGCAGTCTTATTGTGCGTGCCCCCTTGGGCAAGAGTGACCATAATATGGTCGAGTTCTTCATTAGGATGGAGAGTGACATTGTTAATTCAGAAACAATGGTTCTGAACTTAAGGAAAGGTAACTTTGAGGGTATGAGACGTGAATTGGCCAAGATTGACTGGCAATCAATTCTAAAAGGGTTGACGGTGGATACGCAATGGAAGACATTTAAAGACTGCATGGATGAACTACAAAAATTGTTCATCCCAATTTGGCAAAAGAATAGGTCAGGGAAGGTAGTGCATCCGTGGATAACAAGGGAAATCAGGGATAGTATCAAAGCAAAGGATGATGCGTACAAAGTAGCCAGAAAAAGCAGCATACCAGAGGACTGGGAGAAATTCAGAGACCAGCAGAGAAGGACAAAGGGCTTGATCAGGAAAGGAAAAATAGATTATGAAAGAAAACTGGCAGGGAACATAAAAACTGACTGCAAAAGTTTTTATAGATATGTGTAGAGAAATAGATTAGTTAAAACAAATGTAGGTCCCTTGCAGTCAGAAACAGGTGAGTTGATCATGGGGAACAAGGATATGGCGGACCAATTGAATAACTACTTTGGTTCCGTCTTCACTAAGGAAGACATAAATAATCTGCCGGAAATAGCAGGGGACCGCAGGTCAAAGGAGTACTTGAGTGAAATCCAGGTTAGTCGAGAAGTGGTGTTGGGTAAATTGAATGGATTATAGGCCGATAAATCCCCAGGGCCAGATAGGCTGCATCCCAGAGTACTTAAGGAAGTAGCTCCGGAAATAGTGGATGCATTAGTGATAATCTTTCAAAACTCTTTAGATTCTGGAGTAGTTCCTGAGGATTGGCGGGTAGCAAACGTAACCCCTCTTTTTAAGAAGGGGGGGAGAGAGAAAACGGGGAATTACAGACCAGTTAGTCTAACATCGGTAGTGGGGAAACTGCTAGTCAGTTATTAAAGATGGGATAGCAGCACATTTGGAAAGTGGTGAAATCATTGGACAAAGTCAGCATGGATTTACGAAAGGTAAATCATGTCTGACGAATCTTGTGGAATTTTTCGAGGATGTAACTAGTAGCGTGGATGGGGGAGAACCAGTGGATGTGCTGTATCTGGACTTCCAGAAGGTTTTCGACAAGGTCCCACATAAGTGATTAGTATATAAACTTAAAGCATATGGCATTGGGGGTTCAGTATTGATGTGGATAGAGAACTGGTTGGCAAACAGGAAGCAAAGAGTAGGAGTAAACGGGTCATTTTCACAATGGCAGGCAGTGACTAGTGGGGTACCGCAAGGCTCAGTGCTGGGACCCCAGCTATTTACAATATACATAAATGATCTGGATGAGGGAATTGAAGGCAATATCTCCAAGTTTGCGGATGACACTAAGCTGGGGGGCAGTGTTAGCTGTGAGGAGGATGCTAGGAGAATGCAAGGTGACTTGGATAGGCTGGGTGAGTGGGCAAATGTTTGGCAGATGCAGTATAATGTGGATAAATGTGAGGTTATCTACCTTGGTGGCAAAAATAGGAAAACCGACTACTATCTAAATGGTAGCCGATTAGGAAAAGGGGACATGCAGCGCGACCTGGGTGTCATGGTACACCAGTCATTGAAAGTAGGCATGCAGGTACAGCAGGCAGTGAAGAAAGCCAATGGTATGTTAGCTTTCATAGCAAAAGGATTTGAGTATAGGAGCAGGGAGGTTCTACTTCAGTTGTATAGGGTCTTGGTGAGGCCACACCTGGAGTATTGCGTACAGTTCTGGTCTCCAAATCTGAGGAAGGACATTATTGCCATAGAGGGAGTGCAGCGAAGGTTCACCAGACTGATTCCTGGGATGTCAGGACTGTCTTATGAACAAAGACTGCATAGACTCGGCTTATAATCTCTGGAATTTAGGAGATTGAGAGGGGATCTTATAGAAACTTACAAGATTCTTAAGGGGTTAGACAGGCTAGATGCAGGAAGATTGTTCCCGATGTTGGGGAGGTCCAGGACAAGGGGTCACAGCTTAAGGATAAGGGGGAAATCCTTTAGGACCGAGATGAGAAGGAATTTTTTCACACAGAGAGTGGTGGGTCTCTGGAACTCTCTGCCACAGAGGGTAGTTGAGGCCAGTTCATTGGCTATATTTAAGAGGGAGTTAGATGTGGCCCTTGTGGCTAAGGGGATCAGAGGGTATGGAGAGAAGGCAGGTACGGGATACTGAGTTGGATGATCAGCCATGATCATATTAAATGGCGGTGCAGGCTCGAAGGGCCGAATGGCCTACTCCTGCACCTATTTTCTATGTTTCTATGTTTGGGACTGTTGGTTCTGTGGCACAATCTGTTATTTACACTCGACAAAATGCATAGGACGGAACTGAGGTTGCTGGTTTAAACTGAAGATAGACACAAAAGACTGGAGTAACTCAGCGTGACAGGCAGCATCTCTGGAGAAAAGGAATGGGTGACCTTTTGGGTCGAGACTCTTCTTCAGACGCATGTTGTTGTACATACCTGATACAGGCAGTCTCTTGAAAGTGCAGGTAAGGCTGAGACTATCACCGAATGCAACATGTGGTTCTGTCAAAATTAAGAAGAGTTTTGATACCAAGGTAGTCATGAGGGACTGGAGAGGTGGAAGCAAACTTCTCTGCCAGAAGAATCAATAAATGAAAAGAACATAAATGTGATTCTGACAAAGGAGCTGGGATGGGATGTGTAGGATGTTTTATGCAGTGAATTGCTCTGAGATGGATTGAAAGGATGTTGGGAGTTTCAGACAGTTTCAGTAGTAGCTTTTACTGAGGACTGGCTACATATTTGAAAGGGAGACATTTGCAGGGACTTGGGAATAGATCAAAGTACTGGAATAATTGAAATGAAACCAATGGCTTCCTCCTGTGCTATGCAATGGAGTAAACAGCAGTCCCTAAGGACTGGGTGCAATTTTCTTTTTGGTGCTCTAACAAACACTTCAATTTCCCAAAACAATAGACATTTTCAGGACTGAAGTGTTTATTCTGTAAGTGACCGCCTGGCATTTTCGTTTAGACCACGTGGAAATCACAAAAGTAAATTTGTGATCAATAGAACAAAACGATATGCATGTGAAATACATATATTATTAAAAAAAAATTCAACATCCTCGCATTCTTAGTGTTTAGGGATTAACCTGAGAATGGCAGATGTGACTTCGTTCAGAAATTATAATTTTTCATCAACATTTGTGTAGACTTTTAGGCTCTTCCAAAGAAATTAAAAAACATTTCTATTAGTGTATGTAGACATCTTTGTTTTCTTTCTGAGCACTGAGTCACCATATCGTAGTGTTCAACATCAGAATACAGACAACACCAAGTTGCATTTACTTAAAACCATTAACATGGTCATGTGTTCTCTAGGGGCGATACAGAGGTGCAGCGGGAGAGTTGCTGCCTTACAGTGCCAGAGACCCGAGTTCCATCCAAAGATGCTGTATGTACTGAGTTTGTACATTACCCCCGTGGCCTGTGTGGGTTTTCCCCTGGTGCTCGGGTTTCATCCAACACTCCAAAGATGTGCAGGCTTGTAGGTTAATGGCTTTGGTAAAATTGTAAATTGTTCCTAGTGGGTGTAGGATAGCATTAGTGTGTGTTGATTGCTGGTTGGCGCAGACTTGGTGGGCTGAAGGGCCTGTTTCCACGCTGTACCTCAAAACGAAACTAAACTAAGATGCTTCCCAAAAAGATAATGCACAGGGTTTTATGCAGCACCACTAAACTAGCCCAATAATTATCCCTGTATCTCCCTACATCTCCCTTTTCCTCTTTCTTTCCCCACTCCATTTTTCTCTCTCACTCTCAGGAAAATAGTCAGTGATTCAAATCAAAAACAACATTCCTTGCCATATGACTCTTGTTATCAATAAAAGGGAAGCAAAGTTGACTACAATTCTTTTCCCCTTTATTCAAAAATTAAAAAAATCAAAAGGGAGAAAGAAGCATTCAAAATAGCTGTCCAGTCTCTGAGTGTTTTGCCTTAACACAGCGAAAAATGGACCGTTCCTGGCCTCTCTCCACTGGCTCCCTGTGTGGTTTCCGAATAAATGTCAAGATCCTCCTTTATGTCTACAAAGTCCTTATTGGGCTTGCCCCCACATACATCAAAAGTCTGCTTACCCACCACACCACCTCCAGGTTCCTCAGATCGGCTGACTTGGGGTTACTGAACATCCCGCAGTTTTTGCATAAGCTCAGGGGCGACCGCGCCTTTGCAATTGCAGCTCCTAGACTGTGGAACAGCATCCCTCTTCCCATCAGATCTGCCCCTCCATCGACTTAAAACTCATCTATACTCCCAAACCCTTCTTGACTTCCTCTGAGCGAGGGCTATATGTATGTGATGTTTGTATTTAATCTATGAACCACTGTTGTTAGTAACGTTAGTACCTCCACCATTGTAAAGCACTTTGGCCAATGAGAGTTGTTTTTTAAATGTGTCATATAAATTAAAGTGACTTGACTTGACTCACTGCTATTTTTACTGGCTACACTCACTGTGTTTCCAGTTCTTACATGTGGGAGGTGATGAGCATAAAGGTGTCTGCTGAGAACTGCCTTTGAGCTATTCAAGAAACTGTCCATTGAAATTGTGGTTGAGCATCTATGAATGGCTATTTTCTAAGTTTATTTCCCAAATGATGATCCATTGTCACTGGATAATTGTTTTCAGCTGAGTGACCAAAGATCGCGCTCCAATGAGCCAATGTGCTTTCAGTCAGTGCTCTGCTTATATTCACTATTGGGAGTTCTTCCTACAATATAATTATTCCATGGTCGTTTCCTGAGGCATCTGCCTATGGTGTCAGCTTCTTTCTATAATTAAAGTACCACATCACGGAGTATAGTGTCACTGTGTGTTCATTGTTTGACCGTTAGTTTGCAATGCTCCATTCAGCATTCTGCACCTCAGAGAGACCACGCAGGAAAGATTCACAAGGATGTTGCTGGGAGTGGGGGGCTTGAGCTACAAGGAGAGATTGAGTAATCTGGAACTGTTTCCCCTGGGGTAAAGGAGGCTGAGGGACAACCTTTAAGATGGCTAAAATCACGAAGGTCATTGATGAGGTGGATCGTCACCGTCTTTTCCCCAGGGCCATGCAGTCTACAACTAGAGGGCATAGATTTAAGATGAAAGGAGAAAGATTTAAAAGGATCCATGGAATCACAGTGGATGGAAAATATATACGAGCTGCTAGAAGAAGTGGTGATGGTGGGTACAATTATAATGTTTAAAAGATATTTGGAGAGGTATTTGGATGCGAAAGGTTTCGAGTGATTTGGGCCAAACCCAGGCAAATGCGACCAGATTAGGCAGGCAACTTGGTTGACATGGATAATACTGAAGGGCCTGTTTTCATGCTGTATAACTCTGTGAATCTATAACTAAACAGTTATTTAAAAGTACACATAGATTTAGAAATTGACATTGTTCCATTGTATTGTTATTTTCAAGTGGAACAAATCATGCACTAACCACATATAGCTATAAAATGGACATTAGTATTAAAAAGGTTTCAATTACAAAGTTAGGTATGTAAGTGATATAGATACAAATGTAATTGTTTGAACTTTTAATACGCTACATTACTTACAGCGTTCCTAATCTTCATATTTCTCTAGGATATCATCAGCTTTATGAAACATACAGTTATTAATTTTTCAGTCAATTTTAAGTCAAGACAAGTATTTTCTCCTTCTTTGCATCATGTTCTATTTCAGTAGTTTTCAATAGCATTCAGAAACACAGAACAAATCGAAGTGATAATTTTAATTTGCTTAGCAGCCTTCTCACCTTGGTCTATTCTTTAAAGATGAGCAGTGCATCCAATATCCACAAGGTATATTGATATCTGTTGGCCTGGTATTTTTAATAATGCCATAGAGAGAATTGTAATGTTGTAGAGTTTGTGAGTTCAAAAGATAGTGAGGAAATTACCAGAGAAAGTTCCTGGGTGTCGTTTTAATTCAGCTGCATGTGTATAAAGTGTGTAGAGAAAGGTGCACTGAAGTATTAGGCAATTATGCTATTAATTCAACAATATTTTATGCTGCATTTAAATGGTTTCCTAAAGGCATTAAAAACAAGGTAAAAAGAGAACAGTAATTCACAAGCAAAAGCCCAAAATAATAGTCTAGAAATTAGATTAAAATTCAGACTCGGGTTCAGTTTGGTTTATTGTTATGTGCAATGAAATTTCTTGTTCACATGAAGCTTATGCAGTAAACAGTATACATGGTAATGATGGATACAACAATAAATGCAACAATGAATGTAAAACAACGTTATCTAAAAGTCGCCGCTCTCTGATGTTGGCTTCTCTACATTTAGATAATAATTTGTCTTTTCATTCTTTTCACAAAGCACATGACCTCACATATCCCCACATTAAAACTCCTCTTGGCAGGTTATTACCCAACCACTCAAATGTCAGAGTGGGAGAAATGACACAGTACCTGCAGTGTTTTCTTTCCTCCCACTTGGAAAGGATTTGTTAAGTGTAGTTGGAGACTAATGGGCACAATAAGGTTGTTGGGACTCATGGTTAAGATTGGCAGGGGTGGTGTAGTCTTTGAATGGCGCTCCATCTGTGCCTGGATGTTACAGGTTTCAGCTCCTATACCTTTTTCCCGATGGCAGGAGTGAAATGAAAATGACTCCTTTAGACCCCTTAGATGGTGGTGAGGTCAGTACCTGTGATAGACTGGATGGTATTCACCACTTTTTGCAATCTTCTTCGTTCCTGGACATTCGACTTGCCGAACCAAGCCATGATGCTATCAGTCAATATGCTCTCTACCGTATATCTGTGGAAGTTCAAGAGAGCATTTGTTGACATGCCAATTCTTCTTAATCTTCTAAGGATGTAGAGGCATTGATGGGCTCTCTTTAGGATTGCATCAATGTGCTGGGTCCAGGACAGATCTTCAGAGATAGCACATCCAGGAATTTTAATGTTTTTGACTCTCTCCACCAATGTCCTGTCGATGAAAACTGGTTTGTGGATCCTTGGTCTTCCTCTCCTTCATTTTACTGATGTTGAGAGCAAGGTTGTTGTTCCGACACCATTCGGTCAGTCGATCGATCTCCCTACTATATTCTGACTTGCCATCATCCGTAATTCTTCCAACGACGGTGGTGTGATTAGTGTATTTGAAAATGGAGTTGGAACTGTGTCTAGCTGTGTCTAGTATAGTAGGTATGTTACAAAACTTACCTTCAGCGGCGCTGCAGTTCTGTCACTGGCCGTGTGTGCGACTTTGGCGCCTTTGAGGGGGGGGGGGGGGATTATAATGCCGTTTTCTCCTGCCTGTCCGAGATATATTTTCTTGGGCTGCTAGGTGATGCTGAAGAATTGTTCCAACTGCCGTTCTGTGAATTTTTTTTAAACCGCAGGGCAGTTTAAGCGTTGGAGCAAAATAAAAATCGACTTCTAACGCCGACAACGGGATGGATCTCCCGTACGGGACAAAACATAAGGTAAGTAGTTTATTTTACATATAAACTTGCTTCTTAGGATTACTTTAATCAAACTTTCATCAGTGAAAATGTGATTTTGTAAATATACAAACCGACAGTGTTTTTCCTGCCGATATGGGGTTTAAATTCACCACAAACCACAACGTTCCGATCGAACACGTTCCACCAAAATCTCACTCGTAAGATGATTAAAATGGCCATTAATTTATGGGAATTAAACACTAAATTCCTTCCATTTGGCCTATAAATTAATGACAATGAGAGTTAAGAATCATGTTATATTGTGAATTCTTGTGTGAATGTTATTTGGACACTTAGGCTATTTAAAAATGTTAACCGTTTCTTAAGAAATGGATAGATGTTTAGATCTAGTAATTGAATTTTGTAATTAGCTACAATTGGGTAACTAGCTAATTATATGCTTTAATTCCAGGTCATCCAAGTAAGATTGGTTCATATTTGTTTCAGAATGCTTCAATCTATAATAACTGAAAATTTCTTTCAGTTCTCTTAATTTTTAAGAAAGTTATGGACTTTTGACTGTCCTAAATCACAGCTTTTGAGTTAAGTCAATGGAAAAGCAATAGGGAACAAGATGCTAATTTCAGAGTATGAAAATGGCCATAACTGTTTTAATACTGAAGATATGAAAGTGAATTAGGTGTCAAATTAAACTTATTTTATGCTTTATCTGATGAGATAAATTGCAGAATTGATTTTTTAAATCTCAAAATGTTGTAACATTGCTAGATATAGAGTGAGTAGAGCAAGGGGCTGAGCACACAGCCTTGAGGTGCTCCAGTGCTGATGGTTATCAAGTAGGAGATTTTGCTGCTAATTTGCACAGATTGTGGTCTGTTGATAAGGAAGTCGAGAATCCATTTGCAGAGGGATGCGCAGAGATCCAGTTCTGTAAGCTTGGTAACCAGTTTGCAGGGGATGATGATGTTGAATACCCAGCTGTTGTCTATGAAAATCAGCTTAACGTGTATGTTTTTATTGCCCAACTGGTCATATGGAGAGTGGAGAGCCAGTGGGATTGCATCCTCTGTGACCTGTTTTTAAAGCAGGTGGGAACCTCGGACCTCAGTAATGAGAGGTTGTATATGTCTGCAAAAACTCCAGTTAGTTGGTCCGCACAAGTTTTAAGAACACGACCAGTATTCCATCAAGTTCAGATGCTTTCCGAGAGTTAACCCTACCAAAGGATTTTCTGACCATGTCTGAGCCTGTAATATCACAATGGGGACTCAGGAAGGCAGATCAGGGTTCTCCCTATCAAAGTGTGCGTAGACTGCATTGAGCTCATCCGGGAGTGATGATTTGCTGTCGCTTGAGCTGCCTCTTGGTTTTGCTTTGTAGGAATTGATGGTGTGCAAATGTTGCCACAGATGCTGAGCATCCACCTCATTCACCAGTTTAGAACAAAAGTCCCTTTACGCCTTTTTGATAGCCTATCAAGGTTGTATCTGGACTTCCTGTATGAATCTGCAATGCCCGAGAACTGAATCTCAGAAGAATGCAGAGCTGGTTCTTCCAAGGTTTCTGGCGGGGTGGAAGGTGAGGACAAGGGAGCCCTATCCGTTGAAGGGAGAAAAGGATGTGTGAGTGAGAGAGAGGGAAATTAATTGATTTTTATTCTTGAATCAGGGGAAGACATGGTTAAGGATAAGGCAAGATACCTGAGCGTTACTGGTGTGGGAAGTGCCATCAGCAGACTAGACACGAAGCAGGGGTGGAAGAGGAGGTGTCATCAAGCTAGCTGCAGGAGTATGCAGGCTTGCAATAGATATGGGTCACCACCAACCAGGGAGGCTGTAGGGATGAAAAAAATATATTTGTTAGAGAAGCTGGATAACAAAAGGACAGAAAGAGGGAGAGAGAGAATTGTTAAAATGTGCAACATCGCCTCAAAGCAGAGAAGGCTGAAAGGAGATTTGGCAATGATATATAAAACTGTTAAAATTGTTAAACATTTGGATAGAATAAGAAAGGGAGGAATGATTCCCAGTGGTTGAATTCATGTATTAAGGTAATTGGCCATAGATACTGTACATAGGCAAAATTAGGAGAATATTTCAATTAATATAGATGGTTACTATTTCGAGCGTTGAATAATAGCCTTCAGATGGGAGCAGCATAAATATCTAAGGAAGATAAATATTCCAGGTCTAACATCAAAGGGCAGGAGAATGGATCTACCTGATTGGTAAGATAAGGTTAGATGAAACGGGTTTTAAGCCATATCCTCTCATTCAAAGGGAATGTCTTGGTTCTCAAGATCTTCTTGGTGCATTATGCCGATGTGTGGCTTTAGTGCAAAGTGGATGCCAACATTATGTTAATATTTATGCTAACATTTTGGTATTAATATTTATGTTATTCACAATTTAGATGTATATATGTGTGAAGAGAAATTGATGACGTATGATTAAACAAACAATGTTAATAAAAAGGTGCATCTTTTATAGAACTCATTTGTTCATTCTAAGAAATTGAATAAAACAATATGCATTTTATGGCCTCACAATCTTACTAGACATTTTGCATTCAGTGTACTTCAAAGGTTTCCCAAATTTGTACTTTTGGATATGTGGTTGCAGAAAATTCCCACCAGTAATAATATGATCATTGTTGTTTGTATAAGTGATTATATAATACATATGTATGATGCATGGATCAACACAGTAAGTTCCCATGTCCTGGTGTGATATCATTGGTTTTGGAAGGGGCAGCATCATAAGAAGACAACGAGTCAGATGTCAGATGTGGGAGGTCAGGGAAGCTGATAGCCCTCCAGGCGTCCACAACTGCGCCAGGTGTGTCGAGATGGGGCTCCTAAAGGACTGTGTTAGGAACCTGGAGCAACAGCTCGAGGACCTCCGTCTGGTCAGGGAGAATGAGGAGGTCATAGACAGGAGTTACAGGGAGGTGGTCACTCCCAGACCACGGGAGGCAGACAAGTGGGTCACTGTTAGGAAGGGCAAGGGGCAGAGGCAGGGACTAGAGAGTACCCGGTGGCTGTACATCTGGAAAATAGATACTCATGTTTGAGTTTGATTGGAGCAGACAGCCTACCTGGGGGCAGCAACAGGGGCCAGGCCTCCGGCACAGAGAACGGCCCTGCTGCTCAGAAGGATAGCAAAAAGAGGAGGGCAATTGTAATAGGGGACTCCATAGTTAGGGGGTCAGATTGGCAATTCTGTGGACGCAGTCGGGAGACCCGGATGGTAGTTTGCCTCCCTGGTGCCAGGGTTTCGGATGTGTCGGAACGTGTCGAAAAGATTCTGAAAAAGGAGGGAGAAGAGCCTGATGTTGTGGTACACATTGGTACCAATGACATAGGCAGAAAAAGAGAAGAGGTCCCTAAAAGAGAATGTAGGGAGTTGGGGGGAAAGTTAATGATTCCTGCCTAGCCACATGACAGTGAGAGTAGAAATGGAATGAGGTGGAGGATAAATGCATGGCTGAGGGACTGGTGCAGTGGGCAGGGATTCAAGTTTCTTGATCACTGGGACCTCTTTGGGGGAAGGCATGATCTGTATAAAAAGGACGGGTTGCACTTGAACCCGATGGGAACCAATATCCTGGTGGGGAGATTTGAAAAGGAGACTTTAAACTAGAAAGGCTGGGGGGAGGGACTCAGGTAGAGGGGGCTAGGGGACAGGGTGAGGGGCAAGAGGCAGAGAAGGGAAGCACTCGGACTTAAAATGTAGGCGAGAAAGAGGAAAAAGATAATAAACAGAGAATAAGGGATGGTGGGGTTCTAAAATGTGTATATTTTAATGCTAGGGGCATTGTAAGAAAGGTGGGTGAACTTAGAGCCTGGATTGACACCTGGAAATATGATGTTGTGGCAATCAGTGAAACATGGTTGCGGGAGAGTTGTGATTAGAAACTAAATATTCCAGGATTTCGTTGCTTCAGGTGTGATAGAATTGGAGGGACCAGAGGTGGAGGGGTTGCCTTGCTTGTCAGAGAAGATATTACAGCAGTGCTTTGGCAGGATAGATTAGAGGGCTCGTCTAGGGAGGCTATTTGGGTGGAACTGAGAAGTGGGAACGGTGTAGCAACACTTTTAGGGGTGTATTATAGACCGCCAAATGGGGAGCGAGAATTGGAAGAGCTAATGTGTAAGGAGATAGCAGATATTAGTAGTAAGCACAAGGTAGTGATTGTGGGAGATTTCAATTTTCCAAAAATAGACTGGGAAACACATTCTGTAAATGGGCTGGATGGTTTGGAGTTTGTTAAATGTGTGCAGGATAGTTTTTTGCAGCAATACATAGAGGTATCGACCAGAGAAAGGGCTATGCTGGACCTCCTGTTAGGAAATGAGGCAGGTCAGGTGATGGAGGTATGCGTTGGTGAGCACTTTGGGACCAGTGATCACAATACCATTAGTTTCAATATAATTATGGAGAGAGTCAGAACTGGACCTAGGGTTGAGATTTTTGATTGGAGAAAGGCTAACGTTGAGGGAATGCGTAATGATTTAAAAGGAGTGAATTTGGACATTTTGTTTTATGGGAAGGATGTATTAGAGAAATGGAAGACATTTAAAGGGGAAATTGTAAGAGTACAGAATCTTTATGTCCCTGTTCGGTTGAAAGGAAATGGTAAAAAATCAGAAAGAGCCATGGTTTTCAAGGGAAATTGGACACTTGGTTCGAAAAAAGAGAGATATCTACAATAATTATATGAGGCATGGAGTAAATGAGGTGCTAGATGAGTATAAAGAATGTAAAAAGAATCTTAAGAAAGAAATAAGAAAAGCTAAAAGATATGAGGTTGCTTTGGCAAGAAAGGTGAAAGTAAATCCAAGGAGTTTCTGCAGCTATATTAATAGCAAAAGGATAACTAGGGATAAAATTGGACCATTAGAGAGCCAGAATGGACAACCATCTGCAGAGCCAAAAGAGGTGGGGGAGATATTGAACAATTTATTTTCTTCGGTATTCACCAAGGAGAAGGATATTGAACTCCGTGAGGTAAAGGAAAAAAGTAGAGTAGCTATGGAAACTATGAGAGTCAAAGAGGAGGAAGTACTGACACTTTTGAAAAAATATAAAAGTGGATAAGTCTCCAGGTCTTGACAGGATATTCCCTAGGACATTGAGGGAAGTTAGTGTAGAAATAGCATGGGCTATGACAGAAATATTTCAAATGTCATTAGAAACGGGAATAGTGCTGGAGGATTGACGCACTGCGCATGTTTTTCCATTGTTTAAAAAGGGTTCGAAGAATAAACCTAGCAATTATAGACCTGTTAGTTTGACATCAGTGATGGGCAAATTAATGGAAAGGATACTTAGAGATAATATCTATAAGCATCTGGATAAACAGGGTCTGATCAAGAACAGTCAACATGGATTTGTGCCTGGAAGGTCATGTTTGACAAACCTTCTTGAATTTTTTAAAGAGGTTACTAGGGAAATTGATGAGGGTAAAGCAGTGGATGTTGTCTATATGGATTTCAGTAAGGCCTTTGACAAGGTTCCCCATGGAAGGTTGGTTAAGAAGGTTCAATCTTTGGGTGTTAATGGTGGAGTAGCAAGATGGATTCAACAGTGGCTGAATGGGAGATGCCAGAGAGTAATGGTGGATGGCTGTTTGTCAGGTTGGAAACCGGTGACCAGTGGGGTGCCTCAGGGATCTGTGTTGGGTCCACTGTTGTTTGTCATGTGCATCAATGATCAAGATGATGGGGTAGAAAATTGGATAAGTAAGTATGCAGATGATACTAAGATAGGTGGTGCTGTGGATAATGAAGTAGATTTTCAAAGTCTACAGAGGGATTTGAGCCATTTGGAAGAGTGGGCTGAAAGATGGCAGATGGAGTTTAATGCTGATAAGTGTGAGGTGCTACATCTTGGCAGGACAAATCAAAATAGGACGTACATGGTAAATGGTAGGGAATTGAGGAATGCTGTGGGACAGAGGGATCTAGGAATAACTGTGCATAGTTCCCTGAAGGTGGAATCGCATGTAGATAGGGTGGTAAAGAAAGCTTTTGGTGTGCTGGCCTTTATAAATCAGAGCATTGAATATAGGAGTAGGGAAGTAATGTTAAAATTGTACAAGGCATTGGTGAGACCAATTCTGGAGTATGGTGTACAATTTTGGTCGCCTAATTATAGAAGGATGTCAACAAAATAGAGAGATTACAGAGAAGATTTACTAGAATGTTGCCTGGGTTCCAGCAACTAAGTTACAGAGAAAGGTTGAACAAGTTAGGTCTTTATTCTTTGGAATGCAGAAGGTTAAGGGGGGACTTGATTGAGGTCTTTAAAATGATGAAAGAGATAGACAGAGTTGACGTGGATAAGCTTTTCCCATTGAGGGTAGGGAAAATTCAAACAAGAGGGCATGACATGAGAATTAAGGGACAAAAGTTTAGGGGTAACATGAGGGGGAACTTCTTGACTCAGAGAGTGGTGGCTGTGTGAAATGATCTTCCAGCAGAAGTGGTGGAGGCAGGATCGATTTTAACATTTAAAAGTAAAGTGGATAGGTATATGGACGGGAAGGGAATGGAGGGGTATGGTCTGAGTGCAGGTAGATGGGACTAGGGGAAAATAAATGGTCGGCATGGACTGGAAGGGCCGAGAAAGCCTGTTTCTGTGCTGTAATTGTTATATGTTATATGTTAAGTTAGAATAGAGCTGTCAACATTGGAAAATGTGGTTTATATGAGAGCCTTTCAGATATTTGAACGTATGGAAATGTATTTGTTAAAATAAATAACTATTGACATTGACAGTGATTATGTATGTAACAAAGGTGTGCCTTATGTAACAGTGTGTGAGTATCCTTTTCAGATGTAGCATGTGACCAACAGCTCTCCTGAGGTTAACACAAATAGTTCAATAGAGTCTGAATAAGGGTCTCAACCAAAAATATTACCTATTCTTTTTCTCCAGATGCTGCCTGAGCCGCTGAGGTACTCCAGCTTTTAGTGTCCATCTTCGGTGTAAACCAGCATCTGTAGTTACCTTCCCAGGTTACCTTCCTAGGTTCATTAACACAGTTAAACAGAGAACTGGGCAGAAGCTGTCTACCTGCGTGAGAGCAAACCACAGGAACAATCCTGTTCCTTTAGGCAGTTGTTTAATGAGTTTAATAAAATTAAATGAGAACTTACCTGTTCGAAGTTTGATCTTTATTTTATGAGGAGTTACGATGAGGGATTACGTGAAGAAGCCCCGCCTGGCGCTTGATCGGCATACTTCAAAGCAGCTGCATGAAAAACACAGAACCAATAGCCAGAGTAAGATAGTAAGGCCCAACATAGACTAGAACTACCAGATGATCATTTATATTATGAGGGTTGGGAGTGGAGGGCACGTAATCCCTCATCATAACTCCACATAAAATAAAGATCAAACTTCGAACAGGTAAGTTCTCGTTTAATCTTACTATTTTACTTCGGAGTCACATGAGTAACTACGTGAAGATTTTAAAGCTCTGTGTTTTTCATGTCGTAGATTCATTCCATACGACACTCTGTTAGGGGAAAATTTTACAAAAGAAAAAATGATAATGATATCAATGATAACATAAATCGATAATATAAATCGATAATATAAAACAAAGCAAGCATTTAAAGAGAAACCAGTACTGCGTGTCCAAATCCTGGCACCATGACAAAGGTTTATCGTAAAACTTTGAAAAAGTTTCTTCTCTACACCATCCTGCGGCCTCTAAAAGTTGATCGAGTGGTACGTCCTGTACCTTCGCCGCGGACGTAGCTGCCACCCTAGTGGAGTGAGATTTAAACACATCAGTGTCTATTCCTGCTAGATCCAAAATCTGTTTTAACCATCTAGAAATGGTTTGAACTGAAACTTTTGTATGTGTTTTTTTATGCGTTATCAATAACGCTTTCTCAGAACCTCTGAGATTTTTGGTTACTTCAATGTATTGAGTTAAATGCTTAAATACACACAATGTTTCATTGATAGGATATGCTTTAAACATTACCTTAACTCCAGTTCTCCCCGGTCTGCTTTGTTTGATCAGATCATAAACATAAAACAAAATGTTATCTACAGCCACATGCATGCAATCTAACCGTAACAATTGGAAAGTTTGTACTCTTTGAACTGATACTAATGCCATATACATTACTTCCTTGAATGTTAACTTCTGCAAAGACATTGAAGAAATTGGAGTCCATTGCTTAAGCAAAGTGAGAACAATGCTAACATCCCAAATTTCTGTATATCTGGGCTTGGGAGGATTTTATTAAAAATTCCTTTCTTGAATCGGGATACTAATGGGTGAGACCCAACTGAGTCTCGATCAGAAATTTGTCCTAAGTAGGACGACAAAGCACTACGAGCACAATTAATGGCACTATAACTCAAATGCTCATCAAAAATGTAACCCAGCAAGGAACTCCAATACATTTGAAATGTTTGCAGTATGATAAGATATCTTTGACTGTCTACAAAAGGCTTCGTATTTCCTTATATGCGACATATATTGTTTTTTAGTCCTATTCCTCCAAGCTGCACCTATAACATCCATGGTCCTGTCCGACAGTTCAAACTCTTGCAATGGTTGAACTTCTATTGTTACTGGTTGTGTCAACAAATTGTTGCAACTAGGAATCGTCATACATGGTTCAATAATCATTTTTAGCATCAATGGGAACCATGACTGCGTAGGCTAATTTGGCACCAAAATGCCTTTGGCAGCGTCTTGCGCTATTTTCTTGAGACATTGCCCAATCAGACAAAATGGGGGAAAAGCATAAAAGAACATATTCCCCCAGTGTAGCGAGAAAGCATCCACTGCTACTGCCCCTGGATCGTGTTCCAAGACACGTGTTTGGGCAATTGGTGATTCAACCTAGATACAAACGGATCAATGTCTGGCACTCCATGCCGACTGACTATATTTTTGAAATTTTGTGGATTTAACATCCATTCTGTACTGTCTTTAAATATTCGTGATCTTTTGTCTGCCACAACATTGTCTCGCCCTGGGAGATAAATAGCTGAAAGCCAAATATTGTTACCAATACACCAATGCCACATCTGGTTTACCAGATGATCACATGATATTAATCTTACATCACCCATGTGATTGATATATGCCACAGCTGTGGTATTGTCTATTTGTATTTGGACATGCAAGTCCTTCATAGTAGAACAATAAGCTTTTAATCCATAAAATGCTCCCAGTAACTTCAAATAATTTATACCATATGTTTGGACCAATAAATCCTCTTGGACAGTCCATCTGCTCCCACAGCTGGTCTCATTATCCGTTGCCCCCCCTTCAGTGAGGTACAATTAATGGGTGTTTTATACAAATCTGCTGTCTCAACCATAATAGCTTCTTGAAGCAGGTGAGAGACCATATAATTAATATTGGCCGCCAGGCTTTCTTCCATGGCCTCACCGCCTCCTCCAGGTATAGCAAAACTTTGTGCCACGTCAGGCACACCTGGATCACCATATTTGTATTGTGGTGGGTACTCCTGACCGCAATCACCACTTTCAGGGTCAGTCTCATACAGCCCTGGTACTCCTGAAACTTGTTCAAAGGAGACTTCCTCCAGCCCAATCCCGGGCACTGGAGTTTCAGATTCCCAATTCAAACTGGCACCATATTCATGATATGGAACCCCCTCAGGGGCTGCCTGGGAATATTCTGGGTTCTTAGACCCTTGGTTGATTATTGTTTGGAGTATTTTCTCCATTTGATCCATTCTGAGCCATAAGGCTTTCCTTTCTGGACCTTCCAAATCGGATTCATCAGAAACCTCAGGCCTTTCAGCTTTTCTTTTACATTTTTCAGGCAGTGGGTTTTCAAAGTTTTTGTTTGTGGAGCAACCAAAGGCTCACTAATGGGTATTTCAATGGCCACCGGTATCGGAACCGCTCCGCAATAATCTGCTGTCCCGACTCTTCTCCACCCCGGAACGCACGCTTTACCCCCATTTTTTAACTTTCTCTATTTTAGTTTAACTCCTCCTGGTTTACCCAACAGCCTACGGAGTTTTGAAAACGCTCTGGAAGTAAAATAATTTTACTTACCTGCGGGCCGTTTCCTTACCGCTGTGTTGGAGCTGCACTCTGCAGCTCTTTCCTCTACCGACAGCGTCGACGTAATGCCGATCAAGCGCCAGGCGGGGCTTCTTCACGTAGACACTCACGTGACTCCAAAGTAAAATCCAGACCAGTCAGTTTTTCATCAGTGGTAGGGATATTTTTGGAGAATATTTTTAGGGACAGGATTTATGCACATTGGGAAAAGTATACACTTATTAACAGTAGCCAGCATGGCTTTTTGTCGGGAAGTCCTATCTCGCAAATTTGAATTAGAGATTTGAGATGGTTATATGGTTATGGTAATAAATATGACTGGCAATGTATGTTTTCTACATCAATTTTAGTCAAGGCCCCCATGGTAGACTGGTCCAGATTAAGTCACATAGGATCCTTGATGAGATGATAAATAGGACCTAAAAATGGCTTTGTTACAGGCATGTTCGTAGAAAACAAAGGGTAGAAGTGGAGGGGCATTTCTCTAAATGGAAGTCTCCAGGCAGCGGTGTTCTGCAAGGATCAGTGCTGGAATCTATCTTGGTCAGAGTGTATAAATTATATAATTGAAAATCTGATTAGTAAGTGTGCAGACAACATGAAAATTGGTGGAGTTATGGATAATTAATAAAGTTGTGAAATGATGCAGTAGTAAGTGAATCAGTTGGAATTATGGGGAGAGAACTGGCAGATGGAGTTTAATCCAGACAAGTGTGAGATGATACATTTAAGGAGGTTATTTGAAAGAGGAAAGTATATATTGCAAGACTCTTAGGAGCATTGATGTACAAAAGGTTCTTGGGTTCATGTTCATAGTTTACCTGGAAATTGAACCATGTGGATAGACTGGTAAAGATGTAAAGTATTCTTGCCTTCATTGGTCAGGGCATTGAGTGTAAATGTTTTCCCATCATATTGGACTGTATAATACTTTGGTTAGGCCACATTAGATGTATTGTGTGCGGTTCTGGTTCTGGTATAGGAAGGTTTGCAAAAGGTCCCAAAGAGGTTCACCAGGATGTTGCTTGGATTAGAGTGCATTAGTTGTTAGAGAGGTAGGAAAACCTTGGATTACTTTCTCTGGAGTGACAGATGTATTTCTCAAAACATCCTAAAAGTGTCATGTCAGATTCATTGTCATATACGCAAGTGTGATGAGGTGCAGATACAATAAAAATTGCAGCAGCATCGCAGACTCAGTGACTCAGACAACACACGAAACAAATTATACATAAATTACACATAAATTCTACAAGATAATGAAAAGAAAAAATAGTGAAAAAAATGTGCATAAATACACAAATAGAAAACAAGTCTATGGTATACAAATGGTGGTCCGTTGTGTTCCATTGCCAAGGTGGGATTTGGGGTGTGCAGGTTGGTAGCTGCAGAAAAATAGCTGCATCTAAACCTGGTGGTGTGGGACTTCTGGCTACAGTACCCCCGTCCGATAGCAACAGCAAGAAGAGATCCTGACCCAGAAAGGTGGAATTCTGATGGTCGAGGTCAGTGATACCAATTAAAAAAGCAACCAAGAAACAGGTATCGCAGGATGTTCAACATAAACAATGAAAGACACAAGAGGTTGCAGATGCTGGAAACTTGAGTGAAAAATAAGCTGCTGGCGGAACCCAGCAGGCCAGGCAGCAGCTTATGGACTGACGGCATTTTGGGTAGGAACACTTCAGCAGACTAAAGAATGATACTTTGTTGAATTCCAGGCACTTTGCTGGTGTCTTCCGTTGTGACTCAAAAAACATTAATTCCTCTGCCATTTAAATGCACAGAGTCTCTTGCCCAGAGTAGGGGAATTGAGGACCAGAGGACATAGGTTAAGGGGAAAAGATTTAATAGGAATCTGAGGGGTAACTTTTTCACACAAAGGGTAGTGGGTGTATGGAACAAGCTACCAGAGGGGGTAGTTGAGGCTGGGACTATCCCAACTTTTAAGAAACAGTTGACAGGTACATGGATAGGACAGGTTTGGAGGGATTTGGATCAAGCACAGGCAGGTGAGACCAGTATAGCTGGGGCATGTTGGCTGGTGTGGGTAAGTTGGGCCGAAGGGCTTGTTTCCACACTGTATCACTCTCTGACTCTATACCTTGATTAACAAACTTTCATAACTCCGAATACACCACGCGACACAACAGGTTGTATCACCACTGAGTTATGAATGTGTAGAGAACTCAGAACACAATGGTGTTTAGTTCTGCCAGGAAACTGCAGAAGAGGCAGTTAAGTCAGTTAAGAGAGAAACAGTTTAAACACGATGAGTTTATATGACAACATCAAATTCAGAAATAGGATGTTTCAGTTAAATTGAAATATGTGGCACAATGTTTTGAAAATAGAATAATCCATCAACAGTACACGAATAAATCATAATTCCAGCAGGAGGTATACAAGCAACTATCGAAGAATTATGTGATTCCGAGTGTGTTGCAGACGTTGATCCAGTGGGGACCTTGGAAGAGATGACGTGCATTTTACAATTGATTTATGGAGTGAGACCTTCTTCCTGACAAGAAGTGGATGAAACGCCAATCACCCAGATCCCTTTTATAAGATGAAAGAGACTGAGAAAATCTGAAAAATAGCTTAAATGTGTAAATAATGTATATGAATGACTCTCTTCAAAAAAGGGAATATATACTCCATGTAAATGTATGATATATATTATATTGAATACATGATAATTATATACAAAAGCTTCAAAGCACGTACCACCAGATTCATGAACAGCTTCTTTCCAGCTGTTATCAGACTCATCTGTCATCTGTGAAGAATTTATTTCCAATCTTCCAATCTATCTCCATTGTGGCCCTCACACATTTATTATCTTCTCTTTCACTGCAGCTGCAACGTTACATTCTGCATTCTGTTTATTTTCTGTTTTGTACTACCTGATGTACTTTGGTATGGTATGATACGCTTGGGTAACACACAAAACAAATGTTTTTAGTTTAGTTTAGAGATACAGCCTGGAAACAGGCCCTTCGGCCCACTGAGTCTGCACCGACCAGTGATTCCCGCACATTAACACTGTCCTACACACAGTTGGGACAATTTACATTTATACCAAGCCAATTAACCTACAAACCTGTACGCCTTTAGAGTTTGGGAGGAAACTGAAAATCTCGGAGAAAACCCACACAGTCACGGAGAGAACCTACAAACTCCGTACCGACAGCACATTTAGTCAGGATCAAACCCGGGTCTATGGCACTGTAAGCGCTGTGAGCCAGCAACTCTGCCGAATTCTGTAAAACTGAAACTCAAACAAAAAAAATCAAATGTGCCAAAGAATCCATTGACTCATGACTGACTGAGCTCGCTGCGCCAAATTGGCCGCTGTGTTTCACACTTACAATAGCAACTCCACTTCATACAGTACCTCACTGTTTATGAAGTACTTCAAGGCAGTTCTGAAGAATGGAAAACACAATATAAACCACAATTCTTTCCTCATAGCTCATGACCGGTTGTGTCTAGCTATATTCAGAAGTTAGTCAAAACCAAAAACAGGCAAAACTTTATAAAACTTAGGTTGGGCCTCAACTGAGGTACTGCTTGCTTTTCAGGCCACTACACATAATAGGAAGCATGTGCTTGGGCTAGAAAAGGCACGGAGCGGATTCACCAGGATATCTCCTTGGATGGAGCAGTTGGGTTATGATGAGGGACTGGAGAAGTTCGGTCAGTTCCTCCTGGAGCAGAGAAGGTTAAGAGGGTGAGGTATATAAAATTATGAAGGTTTTAGATAGGGCAGACTGCAGGAAATGTTTCACTTTCAATAAGAGTTGAACAAAACTAGAGGACATAGATTTAGAGTAAGTGGAAGTGATTCAGAATGGATCTGAGGGGTGGAATTTAACTCAGAGAGATTGCCGATGGCTGATAGCATTTAAGAAATCTCTACATGAGCATTTGTATCAGGTAGGCGTAGAGGAGTTTGGGCTAAATGTTAGGGGATGGGCTTAGACAATAGGTGCAGGAGTAGGCCATTCAGCCCTTCGAGCCAGCACCACCATTCAATGTGATCATGGCTGATCATCCCCAATCAGTACCCCATTCCTGCCTTCTCCCCATATCCCCTGACTCTGCTATTTTTAAGAGCCCTATCTAGCTAGCTCTCTCTTGGAAGCATCCAGAGAACCTGCCTTCACCGCCCTCTGAGGCAGAGAATTCCACAGACTCACCACACTCTGTGAGAAAATGTGTTTCCTCGTCTCTGTTCTAAATGGCTTAAACTGTGGCCCCTGGCTCTGGACTCCCCCAACATCGGGAACATGTTTCCTGCCTCTAGCATGTCCAAGCCCTTAACAATCTTATATGTTTAAATGAGATACCCTCTCATCCTTCTAAACTCCAGAGTGTACAAGCCCAGTTGCTCCATTCTCTCAGCATATGACAGTCCCGCCATCCCGGGAATTAACCTTGCAAACCTACGCTGTGCTCCCTCAATCGCAAGAATGTCCTTCCTCAAATTAATGGACCAAAACTGCACACAATACTCCAGGTGTGGTCTAACTAGGGCTGTGTATAACTGCAGAAGGACCTCTTTGCTCCTATATTCAGCCTGTAGGGGGGGGGGCGCAGTCCTGTACGGCTGCCAGTCCTGCAGCTGTCCATTTTTTCACTTCTTTTTTATTATTTTTAGTACGTTCAAAGTGTGTTAGTTGGGGGTCTAATCTTTTTATGTGTGAGGTGTGGGGGGGGGGGGGGGGAAGGGGGAAACTGCTTTTTCAAGTCCCTACCTGGTCGGAGAGGCTGCCTTCCTTCGAGCAGCACCTTCGACCCGTCCTCGCGGCCTACCAGCGGGGCCTGGAATGGCGTTTCCTGAGGTGACCTGGCCAGAACCTCGGCTTAGGCAGCAGCACAGCGCTGGAGCGCTATCGCGGAGCAGAGCAAGCGTTACCTTGACTGGGTCATCGTGCTGAAACTCCGGTAGGCTGGGATCTGCCAACTGTACATCGCGGAGCTGGGGGGTCTGTAGCGCAGCCCGTCTGTGGAGCGGCGGCGCTGAAATTTACATCGGGAGCCTGGGACCTCTCGCCGAGATCGCCAGTGGTGGCGTTCCAACCAGCACGGCCTGTCGGCTTCAGAAGCCGTGGTCTCGAGTAAGGAAGCGGCCGTTCCAGGCACCCCAAGCCGCTGAGAGTGTTCTCCCGATGCCGGAGAACATTGGGCCTCCCTAGCGGCGACTGTGGAGGCCACAATAGGCCTGACCATGGGTGGACAAGAGGATGGGGACTGGACTTTGTGGCTTCCTCTACAGTGAGAACCATTGTGGGGGGATGTTTTTATGTTTTAATGTTAAACTTCTTCTTTAATGCTATGTTGTATTTTTATTAGTGTGCTGCAAGGACATCTGAATTTCCCCTGAATAAAGGGATTAATAGTAAGATTAAATGAGAATGTACCAGTTTGAAGTTTGATTTTGATTTTATGAGGAGTTACATTGGTGATTACGTGAAGAAGGCCCACCAGGCCACATGCGCGGCAAACTTCAAAGCAGCGGTATGAAATCACAAATAAACTACACCGAAGTAAACAGTAAGGTCAGTGACTCGAGAACTACCAGATGATCTTTTATGAGAGAGGGTTGGGCGTGGTGGGCACGTAATCACCAACGTAACCCCTCACAAAATCAAGATCAAACTTCAAAATGGTAAATTCTCATTTAATCTTACTATTTTACTTCGGAGTCACGTGAGTGATTCCGTGAAGATTTCAAAGCTTTGTGATTTCATGCCGCAGATTACAATCTCAGCATCCCACTGCATTTGATTGACTCGAAAGAGAAATAAATGCATTAGTAATAACATTGTATTCAATGTAATGATGGGTTTATTTAACAATGTAAACAAACAACAGTACCCCTAAAATTTAGGTACTTAAAATGTCATTGGCAAACAGCCCTGGATTGACAATTGGCCGATGAGAAAATTCTGAAACATCAGCTCATTTGCCCATCCGACGGCCGCTAAAATTTGGTCGAAGGACACATCCCTCCCTTTGGCCGCCAACATAGCTGCTGCCCTAGTATAATGAGATGTAAACACACTATCTAAATGATATACTGACGTTGATGCTGACCTGGTGGAATGAGACATACAATCGTCAATGTTAATACCTGTTGCAGCCACCTTGAAATAGTCTAAACTGACCTTCTCTTGTGTAATTGTTTATTAACTAACACACAGTGCTGAATCCATACTTCTAAGGATTCTGGTGGCCTTGATAACATAACAATGGGACCGTGGGGTATTCGAAATTATCTTAAAAATCATGCCAGCCCTGGTCTGCTCTGCTAGTGTAGACCAGAATATAAAATGTAATGGCATGAACAGCCAATTCCATCCTGTCCAGACACAGCTTTTGCATTGTTTTGCCGTTGTTGTGCTGATATTAGAGTCATGACTAAGGATGAGCTGGAACCCCTTGGTGAAGTAATGTTTATACATTTACAATAACCAACTGCATAATCTTGTGATGTGAGTACTTGTATCAAGATCTTTTTAACAACTTGATATCTGGGTTGGACCTGACTATGTAGTTCCCTTATGTTACAGCTGTAATTTCTCTATAACTGAACTATTGTCAATATCACTTAAAATGAACTGGAAATGTCAGTAATTTGTATCATCTCAAATGTATCATTAATATTTAACAAACATTCCTGATCCCCTCAATAGAGATGTACTGCTTTTTTGGATGCTATCCATGCATACTGCAGTGAACACCCTCATGGCTAAATGTGACAACCTGAAGCATAAGTCAATCCATTGAAAATGTGTAAGTCAATAATCGTTTTACTGTGCAAAGACCAGTCTCCTGAACCAGTTTAAAACAGCAAGTTCTTGCTTTTTGGCATAACTGTGCCATTGTGCCATAACACCTGATGAAGCAGGCAACATGGACGCTTGGCCAGTCTGATAGTACGAATCCAAACGAGGTCTTCCTGACTGTTTTAAGACCCAGCTAATGAGGAAGACATAAAGTCCATTCCTCCTATTGAAGCGAGAATGTATTTTCCACAATGTTGTGTTACATATTTTGGCAAACAGTGAACATGCATAAACATGATGAACATTTGATGAAGTATTGAATCATGCTTTTATCATACTTTGAGATCCAACACTTATTCTGTGTTATCATCAATCTAAACTGGAAGATACACCAGTGGCAAGGAGATTAATTACAGGATATTCTTCCTAATTACCATGAGACTAACATATGTCACCATAGTAGAGTAGCAACTTAAATTTGTGCATGAAGAATATGTATATTCACTCAAACCCTTACTCAACGGTGCATTTAGTGTATATACTTAGTTGATACTAACAACTGAAGAATTGGTAACTCATGCAATCTCCACTACCTTTGAGTAGGTGATGGTATTTGGAACTTCTCATCTTAGAGTTCTAAACATCAGTTCATAATAACTGAATTCAACCGACCACACTACTGTAGCAAGTTTCAAGTTCAAGTTCAATGAGTTATTGTCATGTTCAGCAATGCTGAATACTTGTTACTTCATCATTGTGGCTGAAGTAGCCTCAGCTGACAATAGCACAAGGTTGTTAGCAATGATCTAATTGCTACTTACACAATATCAGTTCCATGATTTGCTCAGCTGCAACACTGCTGGTATATTGGCAATTACTCTTAATGAAAATAACTCTGTTTGGTAACAGATTGCTATAACCCCAATCTCTTGCCACAAGGCGGAGACAAGGCTAATAATAATTAAAGGTAAATCCCAATGACCAACAAACAGTTTATCCCATACTGCAAAGCTTTACTGTTATAGTACAGTTATATTGTCTTTGATAATCTTTGTAATGGGATTTGTATAACATGTATCTCTTACCTTATGAATCTGTTGGTCAGGAATACATTTTTACATTCTGAAAGTTCATATGCCCGATACTCTCCATTCTTCATAATAACATGCCAATCCTGCCTTATTGCATGGGTGGTTTGCATGAGAACTTCTGCCGAATTTCCAAACCCTGGCCATAATCCAACTTACTTGGAATGCTCCGGCTGTGCCTCAACCAAATATTTTTACCCTTTGTGTGTTGTACAAACAAATGTAAATATTATAACTTGATTGGAAGGTGCATGGAATTTCTGAGCTATCATGCTGCCCCCAGCTCCAGTGAACAGCTACTGCCGATGAGCACCTGGGGTGCGTTCTGAATGATGACTTTTGCCCGTTGTTGGCCGAATGAATTCATCTGCCAGCCTTTATCCCCTATAGAATAGACCTACCTGAATAACCGATTCAGCAGCTGGCTTTCACATCCCCCTGTTGGAGTTGTTCACTGCCGGCACATATGTGCTTGAGTCTGTTCTATTGACATCTTTAGAGCCTGGAGTCATCTTGACCTTTTGCTCTTCCCTCCTCAGAGAGGGTGATTCGTAGGCAACTCTAACAGGTGCTGTCGCAGGCCGTAGGATACAAATACTGATACAAACCCATTGGCCTTAACCCAATAGAATATTTTACTGGGATGGCAACTTTATTGTCAGGAAAGGTGCCTCTGACACATGCCCTTCATCCCTTTGGGTATGCCCCATGGCCGTACCCTGAGACTCAGTGTCAGCAGGATACTGACCCATCTTGGTCTCTGCCTCCGAGAGGAAGACCTTTGCAGCACTGTATACAACAGTTGCTGTATTTAGGATAGTCGTTTCAATGCACTATCCAGCCCCGGTGAGGAATTCATCCCCCGACTCTGTGGGCCTTGCTCTCTAGCCCCGGTGGAGAATCATCTCCCAACTCCGTGGGCGAGCAGATATGTGTGAATTTGAGCAACCCTGTCCTAGGCATTGCTGGTGCTGCCTTTCATAAAGGCTGGCACTTTTTGACATGAACAGCCCTGCATTGGGCGCTGTTGGCATGGCTCTCCCGTAGGCCGGCACTTCACACATGAAGCAGCCCTGTCAAGCGCTGCTGGCGCGGCTCTCCCATAGGCTGGTAGTGTCACAAATGAAACAGCCCTGTATCAGGTGCTGCTGGCACGGCACTCCCGTAGGCCGGCACTTTCATATATGAAGCAGCCCTGTCAGGCGCTGGTGGCGCGGCCTGTCCGATAGGCCCATACATTTTACACATGAAGCAGCCCTGTCAGGCGCTGCTGCGCAGCCTATCCCATAGGCCAGCGCTATTGCTGTGTAAGCTCACTAAATCAACATTTAGTGTACAGCTTTACCTGTGAAGAGTAAAAATAAATTATAGCAACCTGTGCTTAAACTATTATAACATTGTCAGACCATATAACAATAACTTTTTACATTGCCTTTAGATTTTACTTAAAGAAAAAACACTATAAAATACATACTTTTTATTACAAGGAGAAACCCTTTATAGCCCGACTCACCTGAGTCCAAATAGGGCTGAATGAGTCCCAGTAATTTCTTGACTGGGGACCAACATCTGTGAGCCACTGACCCCACTGCCGTTCCAATGGCATCCCACAGGCTGGGAGCCGCTGACCCCCTTGTCAGTGACTCTGCTTGAATTTCTTGCCGTTCCCACGGCATCCCTGCAGGCAAGGGAGCCGCTGACCCCCCCCCCCCTGTCAGCGACTCTGCTTAAATTTCCACAATTATTTACGGCATCCTTGCAGGCAAGGGAGCCGCTGAACCCCCTGTCAGCGACTCTGCTTAAATTTCCGCCGTTTATACGGCATCCCTGCAGGCTGGGGAGTCGCTAACTGCACTGTTAGCGGCTCCTTATCTTGCAACCCGATCAATTTTGTCGGTTTATCCGCATTTGCGGTCGGACTGGAATTTCCCCACAGTACATAACCTACAACTTGTCGGGCTGCAAAACTGGCAGGAAAAACCTCTGTAAAAAGAGGCTCCTGCCTAAAAACCCCTGGGAGGTAAAAAACCAAACTTACCTTTTAAGTTTAACTTACCACAGCAGGAGCTGTGTCCTGCCAGATTGGTGCTTGCGCCAATGCGGCTGACGTAATGCTGCGCATACGGCCTGGCGGGTCTTCTTCATCGAATCACTCATGTGACTCTGAAGTAAAATAAACTAATTATTATTATTATTGTTATTATTATTATTATTATTATTATTATTATTATTATTATTATTATTATTATTATTATTATTATTATTTCCGATTCCTCTTGTTATAAAGGCCAACATGCCATTCGCTTTCTTCACTGCCTGCTGTACCTGCATGGTTATTTTCATAGACCGATGTACAAGGACCCCCAGATCCCGTTGTACTTCCCCTTTTCCCAACTTGTTGCCATTTAGATTGTAAGGCTTAGGACAAATGGATATTGGGGTTGAATGGTCTGTATGTCTCTCTGATTCCAAAGCTTCATTTTGGTTAATTTCTCTAACACTGCCACACTTTCTCCTAATGGGCACAACAACTGTGAAAGAATTAAGAAGGAAAGAAATCTGACAAAGCAACTCAGATTCTGACATTAAACTTTAAAGCACATACTCAACTCTAACGTGAAATAGTACCAAAGAGAATCATGTCTCTTTGAACTTTGAAAGTTGAACTTTGCCAATCTTTTAGCTCTCTAACTTGGCACAATAATACACCAAAGGAGAGCCAAAAATTGCAGGGGCTATCCAGAGAGGAATAGGCTTCCTTCCTATCTTCTGCATCTCCACATGCCTCAGTCTTGCCTTTCCACGGAAAGTGGTGATTGAAATAAGCTAATCAAAATACTAAAGGAAGAAAGTACGTTTTATAAATGACTCAAACTGTATTCAATGAATCTATTCCATCAATTCTAAATCAATTCCAACATGAAAAAATGTTTAATTTACTTTAAAGATACAGCTTGGAAAGGTGAAGATTTGTCATTGTAGATAAACATGTTTTAGTTTTAATTTAGAGATACAGCGTGGAAACAGGCCGTTTGGCCCACCAAGTCCATGTCACCCATACACTAGCCCCATCCTATACACTAGGAACAATTTACAGAAGCCAATTAACCTAAAAACCTGCATGTCTTTGGAATGTGAGAGGAAACTGGAGCACCCAGAGAAACCCCACACAGTCACAGGGAGAACATGCAAACTCCGAACAGACAGCACCTGTTACAGCACCAGAGACAGACAGGTCTCTGGCGCTGTAAGGCAGCAACTCTACCACTGCGCCACTGTGTCATCATGATCTCATTCCATCAATGCCATGACTCTCCTTATATATTTGTCCTAACTTTTACAGTTATAAAACTTTCAGAGAAAACTTCCAATTTTGCCCTGTCTGATTAAACGATTGGAAAATCAATGTGCAGGATCGGATCCTCTCAGATCTCCTGTCACCTGTCAGACCATGTGCCGTGTCATTGAAATCGGAAAAGAATCTCTCCTCAACACGTTTTAATTTAATAAGAAGAAAGAATGATTCATGATCAGTATTTTGCCCCCGAGGAAAAAAATGAAGTGTTCCTAATGTTAAGATAAAGATCATTAGGCACTTTCTGCAAGATATCTTTACAGCAGAATCATAAACAAAAGTACAAAGCATACCAGGTTTAAAGAACAAAGAATTACAAACAAAACATTTTAGCCAACGCTCTGTTCTATCAATGCAACACAAGGTAATTATCTTGTTTGGACTCCAATACCTTCTGATGTAATCTGATCAGATTTAACATGATACCAATAGCTGCCTGGAAAGTTTCAAGAAGCGGTCTCCTACCAAGAGTGAAATATAATAGGTGGCTGGAATTTGAAATAAAAATTGAAAGTACTGTGGACAATTTACCAGTTTGATCCATAAGGATGGAATTAGAACTGTTTTAAGCAACTTATCAGAATTGAGAGGTGTTTAAGATGGAGGCCTTGAGATCATTCAGTGCATGCAAACATGTGTTCAAGAAGATGCACTCAAGGGACCTGGATTAATTGATATATTCAGTGAGACAATAACAAGAGCAGGTTGTGCAAAGCATCTGGTACCTTTCAAAATGCATACCTCCAGATTCAGGGACAGATTCTTCCCTGGCAACTGAACCATTCTATCACAATTAGAGAGCGGTCCTGAGCTGCCATCTACCCCATTGGAGACCCTCTGACTATTTTACTTCGGAGTCACGTGAGTGACTACGTGAAGACCCCGCCAGCACGCATGCGCGACATATCGTCGAACGCATTGCGGAAGCGACAGTGTAAGTTTAAAAACTTACGGAAGGTAAGTCTCACTTGTAGTGGTGAGCGTATGCTCGGTGTTTCTTGTTTCCACAGAAAAACCGCAAATGGAGTCGTGAAAATCGAAGAGAGCAGCGGCAAAATCCGCTGCTGTGGAAAGCAGCCAGCAGCATGCCGCTACTCCAGAGCTGCAGGTGTTACCAGCAGCTCCCGACTTCTCACCGATATGGACCGCAGGTGCGCCGCGGTCGGGCGGCAAAACCACCCGGAAGTCGGACGGGACCGTTGACTTGGCTGGGTCCGGACCCGAAGACACCCCGTTCTCAGATAGCGACGGCGGGCGTCTTTCCCTCATGGAGCGGATGGTGGAGCAGTTGCTCCAGCGTGACCTGCTAAGGCTGGGGCAGAGTCACGGTGAGTCTCCTAGCAGACCCACGGTAGGATCCTATCATGGACTGCCAAATGTCTCACCCTCTTCGCAGGGGAGCATTAGGGGTCAGAGCTGGGCTGACCCTGAAGAAGGGGCAATGGCTGAACAACCAGCAGTGTTGGGGGTGCCAGAAGAATTATTGGGCATGGTGAACAAGCATGCGGTTCCTACACAAAAAGGACTGCCTATTCACCCAAAGCTGGCAGCCAGTATAAACTATATGGCCACTAACCAGCTGCAGGAGCAAGCCATTAATACCACGGCTGAGAAGTATCTCGCTCCTAAGAATTGCAACTCGCTCAATGTTCCAGCAGTCAACAACCCTATATGGGGGAACATGAGCCCTTCAATAAGAGGCCAGGAGGTAAAGCTTCAGAGGATTCTGAAACTGTTGGCCGCTGGAATCACAGCAGTGACCAGGACTGCTGTCGGGGTTGAGTCACTGGAAGAACTGCAAGATGCTCTGGTGTTACTGTGTAACACACAATTTTAAAATCAACAGCTATAGGAAGAGCATCATAAAGCCTGCACTCGATCCCAAATTCGTGGGATTATGCAGGTCAGGTAACACGCAACCGCCAAATCAGCTGTTTGGGGACAACCTTCCGAAGCAGGTGAAAGACCTGGATGAGGAGGCCAAGGCTATAGGTCTGATCAAGGTACCAAGTACCTCAAAATCCCATTACCAGCAGCGGCAGCACCCCTACACATCCACCAGACAATGGTACTATGACAGACCATCTGGTGGTGAAAGCTCGAAGGCCGGCCCACCTGCACAGCGGTCTTTTTTAGACCATGGCCCAGCCCAGCCTTCCTGGAAAATGTTCCAACCCCACAACGCAGCAACACAGCAACAGAAGAAACAAGGGCAGAGACCACAACACCGGCAGTAACCATGGAGGTAGGTGGGTCTGGTTCCCTCAAAAACATTGCATGTTTAAATTCATCAAATGTTGGGGGACGGTTGCACTTGTTTCATCATGTGTGGTGCACTTTTACCTCTGATCCTTACATACTCGGAAGTATTCAGGGTTACAAAATTGAATTTATACACAAACTCCCCATCCCAGTTCAGCATACGCCCAGCCGGAAGTTCATACTTTCACAAAAAGAAAGAACGGCAGGCCATGCTGAACTATTAAGATTAAACAAAAAGGGGGTAATTGAGAAGACTATCAGAGAATCTCAAGAGTTTGTATCAAATATATTTACAAAAACCAAAAAAGATGGCGGTTGCCGCATCGTTATAGATCTGACCGAACTAAATACTTCCGTTCAGTATGCTCATTTCAAGATGGACACATTTGTCACAGCTAAATAGATAATATCTGAAAGGTACTACATGGCTTGCATTGATCTTAAAGATGCGTATTATTCAGTATCTATACACAAGGATCATAGGAAATACCTAAAATTTATCTGGATGGGACAGTTATGGCAGTACAAAGCCTTACCCAATGGGTTGTCATCAGCACCCAGACTGTTTACAAAAATATTAAAACCAGCTTTAGCTTATTTAAGGAAACAAAACCATATTGTTATGGCCTACCTTGATGATATCTCATTGTCGGTGAGAATTTGGAGATGGCTACATTGGCAGTTTCAGCCACAAAACATCTTTTTCAAAAGCTGGGATTTATCATACATCCAGATAAATCAAAATTGGAACCCTCCACTACCATGGATTATTTGGGGTTTGCTATCGATTCTGTGCTAATGTCTATCACGTTGCCACCTAACAAAGTGGTGGACTTGATAGAAGCATGCAGAAGCCTCACTGGCATCAGGGAACCATCCATACGGCAAGTGGCCAGAGTGATTGGGAAAATAGTGGCTGTGTTTCCAGCAGCACAATTTGGGCCACTCCATTATCAAAACCTTCAAAGAGCAAAAATCTTAGCTCTCAAAAATCATGCAGGCCATTTTGATAGGCATATGAAAGTACCAGGGAAGGCAAAATCCGAATTAAATTGGTGGATAGAAAATGCTCAGTTTTGTTCTAACCCCATCACTTTCATGAATCCCTCGGTTACATTACAGACTGATGCCAGTGCTAAAGGTTGGGGAGCAACTAATACCACCACAAGTTGTGGAGGCAGATGGAGTGCACAAGAGTTAACCCTATTCAAAACATTGGGGATTCTTTATTTAGAAATGCTGGGAGCATTTCATGGACTCAGGGCCTACCGTTCGGATATGCACCAGTTGCATGTAAGATTACAAATTGACAATACCACAGTGGTGGCCTATATTAATCATATGGGTGGAATAAAGTCAATATCATGTGATGAATTTGGCTAATAATATCTGGCACTGATGTCTGCAAAGGGAGATTTGGATCTCAGCCACTTACCTTCCAGGTAAGCTAAATACAGTGGCAGACACCAGATCACGTAAATTCAACGACAACATAGAATGGATGTTGGATCGGAAAGTGTTTACCGATATTATAGAACGTTATGGGACACCAGATATCGACCTTTTTGCATCCGGACTGAATCACAAACTTCCAACATATGTTGCTTTGGAACCATACCCAGGGGCAGTAGCGATGGACGCTTTCTCGCTACATTGGGGGGATTTGTTCTGCTATGCTTTTCCCCCCTTCTGCCTCATCAGTTGGGTCTTGCAAAAAATTAGACAAGACTCCGCAACGGGTATTTTGGTTGTTCCCGACTGGCCTACCCAACCATGGTTCCCAGCAGTACAGAAGATGACCATAGAACCCTGCATCCGGATAAACAAATGACCTAGTTTGTTGGTACATCCCGTTACAGGGGATAGTCATCTGTGTCATGACCGCATCCATTTATTAATTTGCAGATTCTGAAAAGGCCATTTCTGGGATACGGACTCTCCCACAGAACAATAAATGCCATCTCAGCGTCGTGCAGGGAGTCCACCAAAGGCAGTACCTGACGTATGTCATGAAATGGGAAGTGTTCTGTACCACGACGAACACTACTTATGAAACATCCACCATCACGGAAGTACTGGAGTTCCTGGCTACCCTTCACTTTGATGAAGGATTAAGTTACAGTGCTATCAATTGTACAAGGAGTGCTCTATCAAATTATCTGGGCAAAGGGAGTGATCATCTGGCAATAGGATCACACCCATTAGTGTCTAAACTAATGAGGGGAATATTTAACTCCAATCCCCCTAGGCCCAGATACAACTATACGTGGGACATAAGCATAGTCTTGACTATGTTACGAGGATGGACACCAATAACGGGGCTCACCTTGGACAAACTCACATATAAGATGGTAATGATTATGGCACTTGAAACAGCACAACGGGTCCAGTCCCTACACAAATTAAGTATGGACGCCATGACTATCACCAATGGCAAGATAACTTTTCTCATACAAGGATTGTTAAAACAAACCGACCCGGTTCATCTGGCCAAAAATTAGAATTTCAGGCCTATCCTGCAGATACTCGACTCTGGATCGTCACACTTATATTGCAATATATAGAAGTCACTAAGACTCTAAGGGGCACGGAGAGAGCTTTACTTATAAGCCATAAACGGCCTCATCACAAAGTCATGGTGCAAACCATATCAAGATGGTTAAGGGTGGTGTTAGATGCAGCGGGGGTGGATACTAATGTTTTCAAATCTCACTCCACTAGGGCTGCATCTACATCGGCGGCTAGGATGATGGAAGTTCCCATGGACCACATCCTGGCCACAGCGGGTTGGAGCAATGAAAAGACTTTCCAACACTTCTATAATAAACCCGTGGCCACACCTGACACATTTGCAGGCTAAATTTTGAGCAAAAAAAATTACACAATGTGGGTATATATTATTTTGGTATGAATAAATACCTATTTTGTTTTTCAGCACAGTGTCATGTCTGAAATACTTTCATCCTCTTTTTCCCAGCATGGCAGTGTGTGAGCATGGACTTGTTCCAGGGCATGAAATCACAGAGCTTTGAAATCTTCAAGTAGTTACTCACGTGACTCCGAAGTAAAATAGTAAGATTAAATGAGAACTTACCAGTTTGAAGTTTCATCTTTATTTTATGAGGAGTTACGATGAGGGATTATGTGCCCTCAGTTCCCCAAACCCTCTATTATAAAGTTCAACTGGTATGAAAGTTCTCTCTTATCTTACTATATTAGTCTACGTTGGTATCTGTGATATCACACCATTGCTTTGAAGAATGTCGCTCATGTGTGCTGGCGGGGTCTTCACGTAATCCCTCATCGTAACTGCTCATAAAATAAAGATCAAACTTCAAACTGGTGAGTTCTCATTTAATCTTACTATTTTTTTAACGGAATTTACTGAACTTTATCTTGCCCTCCCGTTATACTGTATCTGCACACTGTGGACTGCTTCACTGTAATCATGTAAAGACTAGATACTGTAGCATGCAACATAAAAGCTTTTCACTGTACCTTGGTACATGTGAGGGTAAACTAAACTAAACTAAACTAAACTAACACTCAGCTTCCTGGAACCACAGCCCACAGAGGTCCAAAGTTCCACTTATTCTCCATGATCTCCCATTGTGGCAACATCGTTTAAAGCAGGAACAAGGGTTTGAACTACTGGGGCAATCTTGAGGTAGATTTGCCCTGGAGAGGTGGGGGGTGGAGACGGTTATTGGTGGACATATGCCCTTATTGGTCAGTGGGGCATCAGCTGTAAGAAGTAGGCACGGATTGTGGTGATAAGGGCTACACAGGAAGCCTGGGAAGAAAATAAAGCAGCAACAGCTGAAAGAAGAGCAATCTATTCCAGGGAGACATTAACTACCAAAATTGTTGGCAGTGGACCAGAGGCCCGTTAAGGAATGCAGGAGGATACATGCAACATCACAGGCGAGGCACCATAGCAATCAGAGGCCTCCATGGTTCACCAGTCTTGTCATGTCTCTGGGACAAATTTCTCAATTCATGCACATTCCTGAATGTCCATGGGGAGAACTTTGCAAGCATGCTCCACCATGCTGAGCTGACTCTTGTCGCATCTGAATCTGCTCCCTAACTCAACGCCAGACAGCCCGGCCAGTTTCGAGACAGTCATTTTCTACAACTTGCTGTGCCATTTCAGAAGGCCTTTAAGAATGAATCATATTCCAGTGGGAATTTTCACTCATCAGCCAGACTAGATAAGTACGGCATCTAATGGTCATTAATGAACCAAATAGGATCTTACAACAGTCTGGCAGTTTTAGCTTCAAAAGGCATTGTATTATATTTATCATCTGCTTTTTAACCCCTTTCTATCTCTGGAAGCTACTTAGTAGTTAAATATCTGAGTTTAGGTTCCACCAGATGGCGCCGCCAGCGATGGCAACCCCGCCAACGGTTTGTTATTTTTTGTGTATTTTAAAAGTATATGTTAATGTTCTCTGGTTTGTTTTATGTGGGGGGTGGGGTAGGGAAAACTTTTTTCCCAATCTCTTACCTTGCCAAAGATGCGATTGTTTTCCGGATCGTATTTCCGGTTGCTCTGCGGCCTAACATCATGACCGGCGCGGGGGAGCTGAGATCCCCCCCGATGCGGGAGCTTGATTGCCCCGACACGGAGGACCCGACCGCTGGCTTTGGGAGCCAAGATCGTCCAGTCAACCTTCGTCCAGTGAAGGTTCGAGTGCCCCAACGGCGGGAGAACAAAGAAGGGAAGAGATTGAACTTTTTTTTCACCTTCCATCACAGTGAGGAATGTGGAGAAGTCACTGTGGTGGGTGTTTATGTTAAAATGTATTTTGTGAGTTTTGTTGTTTTTTTATTGGTATGACGGTATGGCAAGTCAAATTCCTCGTATGTTGAAAAACATACTTAGCTAATAAAATATGATTATGATTATGATACCATTTTATTGTATTTGTGAGTCATTGGTTCAGGAATCTTGGTTTTAATCCAGTAATGAAGCATTATTTTAACATTCCCCAGTTTATCATAAATTAACAGAAGTTTGGATGAATACAGTTGTGTACAGCAACACCTCTATCCCCCTGGAAATTGAATGAATGAATGAATTAATTAATTAATGATACTTTATTAGCACATGTGACATGTCACTGTGAAATTCTGTATTTTATATACCATACACAAAGTATGCAAAGAGCCAGTTCAAGACGAGATTAGAACAATCTGTATATACTGCAAACATCTGTTGGGGAAGCAAATCAGATGTCACAAACTACTGCATTTTACTGATTAGGAAATGGGTCTGTTTCAAATGTTTAATCAAGGATGTTATTGCTGGTGACAGGAGATGAAACCAGTCTCAAAACAGTACCACTAAAAAGTAAGGATAGGTTGGAATTAAGATTTGATACTTGGGAGCTAGCAAATTAGGGCAGAAGTTAGCTACTTGGCCCCTCAAGAATGCTTTGGCTATTTAATAACATTGTGCAGGACTTGATTGTAACTTCAACTTTGCATTCCCAGCTCTCTGTGGTAACTTTTCACTTTCTTCCACAATAGCACTTTGCTTCAAAAATACTCAAACATTTTGCTACCACCACCTATAAAACCGAGAGTTTAAAATTCAAACCCTCTAAAGGAAAGAGGCGGTTGGAAACCACCACACACACCCTCCAATAAAAGACCTGCCTTGCTCTATTTAAATATTGTGCAGACATTAGACTTTGGATTTTAGAAATACAGCACAGAAATGGGCCCTTTAGCCCACCGAGTCCGTGCTGACCAGCAATCATCTCACATACTAGTTTTATCCTACGCACATAGGAACAATTTTACCAAAGGCAATTAACCTACAAATCAGTATGTCTTTGGAGTGTTGGAGGAAACTGGAGTACCCAGAGAAAACCCATGCAGTCGCAGGGAGAAAGTCCAAACTCCGTACGAACAACACCCGTAGTCAGGATCGAACCTCTGGCAGGGTCTCTGGCATTGTAAGTCAGCAAATATACTGCTGCGCCACTGTGCTGCCCATAACCTGTACTTGCAGAATATTCTCACTGGAGTTCATATATAATACAAAGTATATGGGTGCAACTTTTGACATATTTAAATATGATCACAGGTGGATGTGGAATTGTAAAGATTGCACTTTTCTCTAGCCATAGCATGAGAGTCTTTTGGAGGTATGATATTGCAGAGCATTATTATTTCTGCTTTATTAAAGATGAATGAAAGAAAAAGAGTTAGAAGTCAAAGGGTTGGGAGGTTTGTTCTGAATCGCTGGTGGACAGAGTTCTCTACCATGTTTATAACATAAGCCACAATGACCACAGGTTGTGACTCCTACATGGAATGATTAGTTTAGTTTAGAGATACAGGAGACAGGCCTTTCGGCCCACTGAGTCCACACTGCCCATCGACCACCTGCCACTAGTTCTATATTATCTCACCTTTGCATTCTACACACTTGGCACAATTTACAAAAGCCAATTAACCTGCAACCTGCATGTCTTTGGAATGTGGGAGGAAACCAGAGCATGCAGAGAAAACCCACGCAGTCAAAGGGACAATGTGCAAACTCTGCACAGACAACACCCATAGTCAGGGTTGAACGTGGGTTTCTGGCACTGTAAGGCAGCAGCTCTACTGCTGCACCATGTGCCGCCTTATGTTTGGATATGCTAGCAAAATCAAGATCCAATTGCACCCCTGTCACTCCCTCTTCTCCTCTCCCATCAGGCAAGAGGTACAGAAGTTTGAAAACGCATACCTCCAGATTCAGGAACAGTTTCTTCCCAGCTGTTCAGGCAACTGAACATTCCACTCATCAACCAGAGTGCAGTCCTGACCTCCCATCTACTTGATCAGAAACCTTTGAACTATCCGTTAATCTGACTTTGTTGGACCCTTTTACCTTTATCCGTGCACTGTGGATGGCTTGATTGTATTCATTTAGTATTTTCTTTGACTGGATTGCACACAAACAAGCTTTTCACTGTACGTCGGTGACACACATGTAACAATAATAGACTAAGTTAAAGTGAATGGACACAAAGTTTGCTATTTTTATCCTGTCAAACGATAATCGAGAATGAAAACATTGATAAAAAGATAAATGCGAAAATCTTGGTGAGTTTATCCTCCCCATTCTGCTGCATTCTTTGTAAATCCTTTTTGCAGTATTTTCAGCTCTTCTGTATCCTTCTCAGAGAGTAGAGATAATAATTTAGCAGAGATGATGTGGAGGTTTATAACGGTAATTATTGACATAAGAATGATCTGATAGAGTTTTGGCATTCTGTGGACATCTTTTATGAATTAGATAGATTCAGCTTTCTTTTGGCTGGGTTTTGATATTGTAACTTTGGGACGATGTTCAATGCTTATTGCATGCGAACTTCAATCACAATAAACATAGAGTGATAGAGAAATACAACACAGAACCAAGCTTTACGGCCACCACCGAGTCCATGCTCTCTTAATTGCTTGCTGTATTTTGTGATTGTGTACAAGGACACCCACATATACTAATCATACATCAATCCCATTTTATATTCTTGCCACATTTCCATTAACTCCTCCCAGATTCTACCAACATGCGAAGAGGTTATTTACAGTGGACAATTAAGGTATTTGGAATGTAGGTTCCTGGAGGAAACCCATGCAGTCACAAGTAGTATGATCAAACTCTGCACATTCAACTCCAGAGGTCAGGATTGAACTCAGCTCTGGAGATGTGAGGCAGTGCCACACAGTACTCGTGTTTAATGAGATGTGCTTTTCCTTGTACGGAATCACTGAAAGTTAACACAGCGGCAAAAGCAATTAAGAAAACAATAGATATGTTGCCGTTCATTAGAATATTATTTTAATGCATGACTTGATCCAGTTGTATAGAACTCTGATAAGACTGGAGTATTGTGTGCAGTTGTTTAGTTTAGTTTAGAGATACAGCACGGAAATAGGCCCACCGAGTCCGCGCCAACCAGCGACCCTTGCACGTTAACACAATCCTACACACGCTATGGACAATTTTATATTTATGCCAAGCCAATTAACCTACAAACCTGTACGTCTTTGGAGTGAAAAAGGAAACCAAACATCTCGGAGAAAACAGACCCGGTCACGAGGAGAATGTATAAACTCCGTACAGACAGCACCCGTAGTTAGGATCGAACCTGTGTCAGCCTTCAGAGAGATCATTTAGCAAACTCAAGCTGGTTAAGAATTATTTAAGGTCTACAATGTCTCAGGAACGTCTTGTGGATTTGGCCAGGCTAAGTATTGAATCAAACATTGCCAGAACAATAAATATCCACGCTGTGATTTGAAAATGTTCACAAAAAAAGGCCAGGAAAGCTCTTCATTTAAAGTAAATACTAAGCCTGTCTACCTTCTTGTACTTTTTACTAATAATTATGTCTTCTGATGATCTGATCTGCATTTAAGTATAAAAGGATGTTTCAAAGTGAATTATTTCTGCTTATCTGTATTGTAGCATAAACACAGATTGTCAAAACAAATGTGCTTTCTTCTTTCTGATCCTTTTATTTTATTTATACTTATCATGGAAGGGGTATAGGAGCATAAGGCCTCAAATAGAGAAAATCAACAGAGCGCTCCATTCCACCCCTCTCTCATCTTCCATGCCCCTTTTTGCCTTACAGGCTACAGCTCATGGCATAAAACCGTAGTGGATAAAAACAGGATGACAAATGGAGAAGGGAAGGGGGCCAAAATAAACTTTGTACCCATTGATAAAATTCTTCTCAGAGGCCCTGGATGTGTCTTCTAAATGCTGTTATAGTACCTACCTCAACTACCTCCTCTGGCAGTTTGTTCCATATACCTACAACTCTGAATGAAAAAGTAGCCCCCCGGGTTTGTATTAAATCTTTCCCCTCTCACCTTAAACATATGTCCATTTGCTTTTGATTCCCCGACCCTAGATAAGAGACTCTGTGCAAGTATGCGTATCTCTGTGGAAAGAGATAGGACTCTCCCTCCTCCACCAGATGCCATTGATTTGCACAACTTAATTCTCTATTCCAATCCTTCTGCTCGTGGGACCCCAGTGGCAGGCATTTTCTGGCCTTCGGATTGTTTTATTACCTTTTAAATGCATCGATGCAGCTTTGTGGACCCTCCTAATATTGTTTGTGAAAATGCAGGAAGATTGAGATTGTCATGGCGGAAACATAATTGTGCGCGATAATGCTGATCCCAGACCTCCATTTTAATTCCGACTGCCATCCGAGAGTTTCCACAGTCTCCCGCCAGTTAAGCCCCTGTCCCACTTTCCCGAGTTACACACAAATTCTCCCGCGTTTTCCCCTTGATTGAAACTCGGATAATTACGGTAATAGCCAGCTGTAGGTACTCGGGGCTATTTTTTTTACTCGTGGACATTTTTCAACATGCTGAAAAAATGTCCCAACTTACTAATGGAGAAGGGAAGGGGGCCAAAATAGATGCCCCAAGTACCTACGGCTGGCATTACGAGCCGCTACGAAATATCTATGGATGCCTCCGGCCTCCCACGGACTCGCTACCGACTCCTACAGACATTCTCTGAGTTTGAAGCAAGGGGAAAACTCGGGAGAATTCGTGAGTAACTCGGTAAAGTGGGACAGGCCCTTTACTCTGCCACCCTGCAGCAGATCCAGTCCCACAACTTATTTCATAGTCCCTTCTGTAGGATTAATGAAGAGGTCTGAATGGATTCTTTGCAGAAATATGCGTCCTGTGATCACGCAAGGTAGGAACGAGTTTAACAAGTAAGTAATTGGAAAAGGAAAGAAAATTGTTGCATTTGTTTTTCTCATTGTTGTTTCGTGCAGACTTTATGCAAATTGTTTTTGAAGATTACAAAAGAGACAAGAATACAGAAGTACTTTGATCTCTCTATCCTTAAAGGGCCTGTCCCACCAGCACGCAACTATATGCGATGAACGCGATCAAACCGGCAGCGGGGGCCGCGCGGAGGTCGGGTGATCCCCTGTACAGGTCCGGTCCCACCAGCATGCGCCTGCATGCGGCAAGCGCAACTAAACCGGCAGTAGGGGCCGCGCGGAGGTTGGGTGAGTGGCGCAACGCGGCGCAAAGCGAGGCGAACTTGAAGCAAGTCCAAGGTAAGTTCGCCAGGACTTAGAGGGGCACACAGAGAGGGGCACCGAGACACACACACATACAGGGCCACGGAGCCACACACATAGAGGGTCACGGAGGCACTTACGAATAGTTTCACGGAGGCACGATGTCCGGGCGGTATGTAAATGTCGCGGCGACTGCGAGCCGACAAACCGTTGCCACGCGGGATTTTTGGACATTGTCGGTTTTTCGGAGCCCCGCGCGGCGTCGGGACGAACTCGGGACAAACTCCGCACAATTCCGCACGGCTCCCGCGATCGAAGTGGGACCGGCCCCGCGACGCCGGACGGCTCAAGCGACCACGTTAGGTCGCGCTAATCGCATCGAGTTGCATGCTGGTGGGACAGGCCCTTAAGCCTGTAACGCTTTTCCTACACAACCTGATATACTGTAAGATCAAGGAACAGCATCTTATCTTCCCTGAAATCATGTTAAAGCCCTCAGGACTCAACACTGAAGCCAATCATTCGCTTAAGTGGGACAGGGGCTTAAGAGTCATAATCACTGCCACCATATTATGTTTTGTGGTTGCAAAGTCCACATGAAAAGGAACGGAGCCACAACACATTGCCTCTGGTTCACTTTTAATGTGCTCTGCTCTGCACTGCTCTGCTCCTCTGGTCACATGACGTCAGTACAGACATAGTTTCAAAATATGATAATACAACGCAATAACTAAACCTCCACATATGACAGAGAGTCACGGAGTGGTACAGCACGGAAACAGACCCTTCAGCCCACCACATTCATGCCGACCTTTTTACCCATCGACACAAGGCCCCAGCTGTTGTTGCCGACTCTCACCACCACCGCCGCTGTCGCCGACCTTCACCGACTCCCCGGGGCCACCGATGATGCTGCCGCTGACCCATAATTTTACTTCAGCCCCCCACGGGCCACAACCAGCGACTCCACCGCCCACTAACGGGTCGGAGTCATTGCCTCACCTGAGTTCCAGGCTCAGCACCAAAGTGGGTCACCCCGCCCCACCCCACCCTTGCAATAGCACTCATGCCCCCCCCCCCTACAAACACCCACCATCCCCCCACCTGATTTCGCCTCGGCCTTTGTCCACTCCCCGGCACTCCTCTGACTCCAACCCCCACCTTGTCATGTCTTCACCGTCCCCCCTGACCTCCCCCTTTCTGATACGGAATGGTCTGTCCTCAACAGAGGCTTCACCTTCATTCTCCTCTGCCCCCACCTCAACGAGTTCCAGGTCTTTTTTTTTTAAAGTAGTGCTTGTTTTCCGTCGTTTCAGCCTCGGTGCCTTTTCCTATGGGAAGGATTCGTCACCACCCAGTGATGACCCCTTCTCCCGTCTCCACCAGTCCCCCCTCTTCTTGGACTCCCTAGAACAGCCTTCTACCCTCTCTAGACGTTTTTATTTCTAACTGCCTGCGTGACATCAACCATCTCAACGTTTCCACTCCCCTTACCTACTCCAACCACACCCCCCCCATTAACGTACAGCCCCCCGCTCACTCTGCAGCAAGATTATAATCAAACCCCCCGAGAAGGGGGGTGCCGTGGTAGTCTGACGCGCTGATCGGGCTGAGGCCAGGCGACAACTCTCAGTCACCTCCTCCTACTTATCCTTGGACCATAATCCCATAGATGAGCACCAGGCCTTTAAACAAAGCATAACAAATGAGCAATGTTCTTCACTGCACTTCAAGTAAAGGAACACTGGCACTCAGCACACCGATTTAATCAAACATCCTTGGTGAGGAAAGAGATTTTTAGTGACTCACTTCTGGAAACCCCGCTAAGTAATTCCATGAGTTTTTCACAAAGAAATGTGGTGTGGTGGTGCAAAATAGTCAATATCAAATTAGACTGCAAATAAAAAATGACATGCTTTTGGATAAGCATTTAGTAGCCTCACGTTCTAGAGCACCCAACAAGCAAAGAAGGACCATTGGATTGTAGCAGCAATTTAGATGAGATAGAGCATGGAAGCAGGCCCTTCAGCCCACCGAATCAGCGCTGATCAATGATTATCCCATACACGAGCACTATCCTACACACTGGGGACAATGTAGCCAATTAACTTACAAACCTGTGCGCCTTTGGAATGTGGGAAGCAACCGGAGCACCTGGAGAAAACCTAGGCGGTCACGGAGACCGTGCAAATTCCGTACAGGCAGCACCTGTCGTCAGGATCAAACCCGGGTCTCTGGCGCTGTAAGGCAGCAACTCTACCGCTACACCATTATTGTCACCCAGGAAACACAGCTACCGATTCCTCTTGGAGCCTTTCTATATCCTCCTTGCTGTATCAAGTTTTGATGTCAATTCTGAATCCACCCACCCTTTCATGGATTATGCAATGCGACTCTGGATCCAGCTCCCTTTTCGAAGGGAACTCGGTGCAAGCTACCTCCCTCCCTGGGAATGGTGCCATTCATTTACAAATGAAAACCTTTGTGTCACATCCCTCTTCATCCAGGCATTTACACTTTGATCAAAGCTCAGGATTCTGTGCTTTAATGTGTACACTTGATTGTCAGAGTCATTCCTAGAACACCACTCCTATTTCTGCTTGTGTAGTTGAATCTCTACAAAGTGAACCCTGTCTTGCTCCAATTGTCTGCAGCTGAAGGATTATGCCCTTGGCCCTGGCACTGAGCAGGCAACTGAATATTGGAACCCTGATCCTGGCTGCAGAGAATAACATCTATTCCATGGTAAATATTTAAACAAATGCATTCAAAACCTTTTACATTTTAATTATTGGACCAAAGATCCAGTTTAATGTTCAGACCTTCCAAGGATATTTGCAAAGTCTTGGGGCATTGGCAGCTTAAAGGCAGGACTGCGGTTCTTAAAAACAACTGTGGATTCCAGGTGCTGAGCTGAATACAGTTTGCACCTAAAATTGTACAGTTGTACAGTCTTGCTGTTCATCCGAATTTCACCAGTAAAAGCACAAATCATGGATAAGTGGTCTTTATGATTGTTAGGGTCAATGTCTTTATCTCCCTCCTTTATTGCTATATTGGCAGCAGTTTCTTCTGTGTAAACATATACAAAGTGCTCACTTACTTTCAGCCTTGCCTCTGGCAATGCATGGTTTACCTTCAGAGTCCTCATTCATCTGTTAGAAGAATTGCTTTATACAGCCCTACCAGCCTAGCGGGGAACATGACAGAAGCCTCCTCATGGCGATCCCTGGAAGTGACGACGCGATGCACTGTGTGACGTGTTGGGCGACAATTTTGTCAACATGTTGGATTATGACACAAGCCACATCGTCTGACACACGAGCGAACGATCCAGCCTAGTGACTTTAGTCATAACGTGTTCATAAGTTATAGGAGCAGAATTAGGCCATTCAGCCCATCGAGTCTACCCTGCCATTCAAACATGGCTGATCTTTCCCTCCCTCCTAACGCCATTCTCCTGCCTTCTCCCCATAACCCATAACACCTTTACTAATCAAGAACCTGGCAATTTCTACCAATTGGTTAAAAATACCAAAGTTAGCCTACACAACCGTCAATGGCAATGAATATCACACATTCACCACCCTCTGACTAAAGATACATTATTTTATCCTCAGGCTATGCTCTCTGGTCCTAGACTCTCCCACTAATGGAAACATCCTCTCCACATCCACTCTAGGTCTTTCACCATTCGGTAACTTCAGTAGGTTTCAATGAGGTGCCCCCTCATCCTTCTAAACTCCAGCGAGTATAGGCCCAGAGCCGTCAAACACTCATCATACATTAACCCAATCATCCATAGGATTATTCTCGTAAACCTCCTCAGACCCCTCTCCAATGCCAGCACATTCCATCTCAGATATGGGGTCTAAAACTGTTCATAATACTCCACATGCGGTCTGACCAGTGCATTATAAAGCGGCAGCATTACTTTTATATTTTCCCATACACGAGTTCTCTCAAAATAAATGCTAACATTGCATTTGTCTTCCTTATTACCAACTCAACTTGCAAATTAACCTTATGGGAATCCTGCATCAGCACTCCCAGGTCTCTTTTCATCCTAATAACATGTTCTTTATTTAATTAGATCCACTCCTTACTTTTCTAAATGGGCCTCTCATTTTTCCAATGCTAAACGATTTAGGTTTCTATTCCTTGGAGTTTAGAGGAATGAGAAGTGATCTAATTCAAACACATAAGAAGCTAAAGTGCCATACCAGGATAGATGTTGCGATGTTTCCACTAATGGGAGAATCACAGAAGAGGTGAAAGAGCTTAACATCTGTGCCATCTTGAATTAATATGGAGTCTGGATGTGCTCCAGGCAGGCGGCTCTTGTCAGTGTCACAGCCTGAAGGTATTCATCAAACAGGCAACTTATTAAAGCTTGTGTAATAAAATATAATCAGGTTTTGAGGATCTGGATCAATGATGGAGGATGAACGCACAGACTATATGAAATTAAGAGGAAAACCATAGTCCGACAGCAGCAAAACAGTGGATAATCATTGTCCCACACATTCTCTTACTGCTAAAGATAGACACAAAAAGTAGGAGTAACTCAACGGGTCAGACTGAAGAAGAGTCTCGACCTGAAACGTCACCTATTCCTTTTCTCCAGAGATGCTGCCTGACCTGCTGAGTTACGCCAGCCTTCTGTGTCTATCTTCCGGTGTAAACCAGCATCTGCAGTTCCTTCCTGCACTTCTAACAACAGCTTAGACTGAAGGACCTTGACATGTGTGGGTCCTCGCACATTCTGGAATCTTGTCCCATGGTGGAGTCCGGTGAACTCAGGCACAGAGCGTCTCGGATGTCTCTTAGAAAGAAAAGATTACCTTGTTTGATTGAGGGGGGATCTTATAGAAACGTACAAAATTCTTAAGGGGTTGGACAGGCAAGATGCAGGAAGATTGTTTCCGATGTTGGGGAAGTCCAGAACAAGGGGTCACAGTTTAAGGATAAGGGGGAAATCTTTTAGGACCGAGATGAGAAAAACATTTTTCACACAGAGAGTGGTGAATCTGTGCAATTCTCTGCCACAGAAGGTAGTTGAGGCCAGTTCATTGGCTGTATTTAAGAGGGAGTTAGATGTGGCCCTTGTGGCTAAAGGGATCAGGGGGTGTGGAGAGAAGGCAGGTACAGGATACTGAGTTGGATGATCAACCATTATCATATTGAATGGTGGTGCAGGCTCGAAGGGCCGAATGGCCTACTCCTGCACCCATTTTCTATATTTCTGTGTTTGTCTTCGTACCAGGTGTCCTTGCAGCTGCAGCATCAAGCCTCATGATATTAGTGGTTGATGTTACACGATGTTATAGGAAAGATGTTGTCTAGGTAGAAAGGTGCAGAGAAGATTTACAAGCATGTTGCCAGGACCCAAGGGCCTGAGCAATAGGGAGAGGTTGAGTAGGCTAGGACTTTACGCCTTGGAGTGCAGCAGGATGAGGGGTAATAGTAAGATTGAACGAGAACTTACCAGTTCGAAGGTTGATCTTTATTTTATGAGGAGTCGAAGTGAGGGATTTCGTGAAGAGCCCGCCGGCGCGCATGCTCGACATACTTCAAAGTAGCGGCGTGGAATCACAGAAACCAACAAAAGAAATGACTTCTCATAGTATGATTGAATTGACTAAGATTACCAGATGAAGGTGATTGAGGGTTGGGCGAGGAGGGCACGAAATCCCTCACTTCGACTCCTCATAAAATAAAGATCAACCTTCGAACTGGTAAGTTCTCGTTCAATCTTACTATTTCATTTCGGAGTCACGTGAGTGACTTCGTGAAGACTTCAAAGCTTCTGTGATTACACGCCCTGGACCACGTCCATGCTGACACACCACTACCAGGGATGGATGGGAGGAACAAACTTGCTCAATAGTTCATACTGCAAAACAAGAGCATATTTATTAATAACAAATCAAAACCCCTCATACGGGGACATCTCCACGTTCTTGACCTGCATTCAGCACGGCTTCTGCGAACTGTAGAGGAGCAGCAACAGGCTTGTTATAAAAACGCTGGAACACAGCTTCATTCGCCCATCCTGCTGTGGCGAGAATTTGGTCCATGGGCACCTCCATGACCCTCGCCGCTGACGTCGATGCAGCCCTGGTGGAATGAGACTTGAACACATTAATGTCGATACCTGACTTACCCAAGACGACTCGAAGCCACCTGGATATCGTCTGGACTGTCACTCGATGATGAGGTCTCTTATGAGTGACAAGCAGGTATCTCTCCATTCCTCTGATGCGTGCCGTCACTTTGACATAGTGGCGGATATGTGAGACTAAACATAGCCTAGCATCTGCGGGGTATGCCGGGAACTTCAGCTGCAGCCCTGTGCACCCAGGTCTATGCTGCTTTAGTAGCTCGTCAACGAAAAAGACTACTTCTGTAGGGGTAGCTGTCATTCTGTCGACACGCAGTTTGTGTAGTGTCTGTACCCTCTGAGCTGAAGTCAGCGCTAGTAACATCACCAGCTTCATGGTGAGTTGGTCCAGTTGGAGCCCTTCCATGGGAGACCACGTCCTGAGCAGGGTTAATACGTCCATGACATCCCAGGTGATATTATAGCGTGGTGTAGGCGGATTCATATTGAATATACCCCGCATGAGTCTGGACACTAGCCTGTTGGATCCTACCCCAATCTTGAGGTAGAATGATAGCGCACTTCTGGCGCTGTTGATGGCACTGTAACTTAAGTGTTCATCATGGTGCAACCCCGCGAGGAATTCCAGGACGTCGGTTATTGTCACGTCATCGTACGTGATGCGAGAGCGGCTGCAGTAGGCTTCCCACTTCTTAATATGCGAGCGGTATCTTCGCCTTGTGGACTCTCGACACGACGCCCCGATGGTATCCATGGTCCGAGCCGAGAGGCCGTATTGGACTAACGGCCTGTTCAGAACCTGCAAGCCAACAAATTTAAATAGCCATGGCAGGGATGTGGCTCCCCTGAGACAGGGTGAGTAACCAATTGTGGGCAACCCTTCAAAAGGACCCAAGGTTCGTTGAGCATGTCAAAGACCACCGGATACCAAGGCTGTGTGGGCCAGTCGGGTATAATAAGGATGCCCTTGGCAGCATCTGCCTGAATCTTTCCCAATACCCGACTGATGAGGCAAAACGGAGGGAAGGCATAGAAAAACCAATTCCCCCAGTCCAGCGAGAATGCATCTAGCGCTATTGCTCCAGGATCTGGTTCCCATGAAACGTAGGATGGTACCTGATGGTTTAACCGTGACGCAAAAAGGTCAATGTCCGGTTTACCAAATTTGGCTGTGACTTTAGAAAAAATCTCAGGATGCAACATCCATTCAATGTTGTCATTAAATTTGCGTGACCTGGTGTCCGCCACAGTATTAAGCTCACCTGGCAAATAGGTAGCTGAAATCCAAATGTCTCTTTGAATACACCAGAGCCAAATTGAGTTAGCCAATTTGTCACACGAAACTGACCTGGTACCACCCATATGGTTTAAATATGCCACAGCTGTGGTGTTGTCTATTTGGAGACGGACGTGTGCTCCAACAAGCTTGGAACAATATGCACGAAGTCCGTGGAATGCTGCCAGCAACTCCAAATAGTTAATCCCTTGAGTCAACAACATCGATGCCTCAAGGGTGTCCCATCTACCCCCACAACTAGAGCAATTATCAGTAGCTCCCCAGCCATTGGAGCTTGCATCAGTCTGTAAATATACCACCGGATTAGCCTCCCTGACAGGCTTAAATGAGTTGCTAATGTGACACACCCACCATTGCAACTCAGTTATCGCTTCGGACGGCAGCTGCATAGATCGATCGTAATGACCAGCGTTCCGTTTTAACGCAGTAATTTTAGCTCTTTGCAAATTCTGATAATGCAAAGGTCCATATCGTGCTGCCGGAAACAAAGCCACTAACTTGCCAATTACTGTGGCTGTATGCCGAATCGATGGTATATTGGTGCCAATTAAATCTCTGCACACCTTAGTGACTTCCTCAATTTTGTTAATTGGTATAGTTATCCTCATGCTCATTGAGTTCACCGTGAACCCTAGGTAATTAATTACCTGGGCAGGGCAGAACTTCGATTTCTCTGGATGGACAATGAATCCTAATTGTTGAAATATATTGACAGCAGCTGCAACACCCTGTTCAGCCAATTGCAGGGTGTGGCCCACAATAAAGACATCATCTAAATAGGCCATAACTATACGATGTCGTTGTCTCAAATAAGCCATGATTGGCTTCACCAATTTAGTGAACAATCTAGGGGCTGTAGTAAGCCCATTAGGCAAAGCCTTATACTGCCAAAGTTGCCCCATCCAGATAAATTTCAAAAACCTTCTATCATCTTTCTGGATGGATACTGAATAATATGCATCCCTCAAATCAATGCATGCCATAAAGCAGCCATGAGAAATCAATGATTTGGCTGTTTCAAACGTATCCATTTTAAAAATGAGTATATGTTACAAACGTATTCAAACGGGTTAGATCAATAATGACACGACAGCCTCCATCCTTCTTAGGTCTAGTAAATATGTTCGAAACAAATTCAATTGGCTCATGCACTGTTTTCTCAATCACACCCTTCTGTTCCAAACTTAAAATTTCCTTGTAACCTGCTGCCTGTTCTGCAGCAGACAATTTGAACGTACGACCAGGCATGTGCTGGGATGGAGGAATGTCGCCATTAATAAACTCAATTTTATGCCCCCGAATATTCCGCAACACATACTCATCACCAGTAAAATTACCCCATGCATCCAAAAACAACCGTAAACGACCACCAACATGGGAAGTTAAACAGAGAGAAAAAAGAGAACCAGACCCCTTCACCTCCGTGGTTACCGGCGGTCCTTGACACGTGTGGGTGGCCGTGGAGGTGCTGGGTTGGCTTGAGGGCGCGGCGTCTTCGATTTCCACAAAGGTCTCTGCCGACCCTGTCCTAAAAAAGACCCTTGGTGCTGGTTCTGGTGCTGTTGTCGTTGTGGAGCTAGAGGGCGAGTCCTCGTCGAGGCACCGGCCGACCCTCGTGAGCGAATGTATGGAGCTTTTGAGCCTGACGGTGTGGGGGCACTCTGAGAGCGCATGATCCCCACCGTTTTGGCTTGTTCGTCAAGCTCTTTGACTCTCTTCGAGAGGTCCTCACCAAAGAGCTGACGGGGCGGCGGCGGTGGTTTGCACAATCCTGCAAACTTCGGGTTGAGTGCTGGGCGGATGCTGTTTTTGCGAAACCCGTTGATTTCGTGCTGGGTCGCGCACAATAAGGCCAGAGCATCTTCCTGGTCCAAATTCAGTTTGTCCCCGTCCACCGACCGCGCAAAGGCGGTAATACCGGCCGTGAGGAGTTTCAGGATCCGCTGCAATTTTAGCTCCTGTTGACGGATAGCCGCACTGATGTTGCCCCATATTGGCGTATTGACCACAGGCACGTTGAGGGAGTTGCAGTTTGATGGAGCCTTGTGCCGGCTCATAGCCTGGATGAGGACTTCTTCCTGCAGCACCTGATTATTAAGAAAGTCCACTGTGGCTGCCAGCTTTGTATTTAGAGGAAGACCAGCCGTATGTGGGGCCGCGAATTTGGTCGCCACATCCAAGAGTTCTTCCGCTGGCACCTCCAACGGAGTTGGTACGGGATCCACCAGAACCTCCTCCTCCTGCTGCTCCAGGCTGATAGTAGATGTTGGTGAAGACGCCCTGTGCCTGTTGCTGCCCTGCTGTTGTTGACGTTGAAGCAGGAGCTCCAGCAGCCGCTCCATACGGTCAATACGCCCTTCACCCTGAACACTCAGGTGGTCGGAGTCCTCCGGCTCTGAAAAGAAAACCGGGCTCCTGTCATCGGCCCGCACCTCGTCGAGGCCCTGCCGGTGCCGGTAGTTGTCGCTAACAGCCGCCGAGGCGAAACTGCGCGATTCCTGCGCGGGCGTGTTCAATCGCCTCCGTTTAGCGAGAGCTGAAGCCGCTGCCACTAAGGGCACTTGCGGCGAGGTGTCGGCACCAGCCGAAGCATAGCTGCCTGGGGCCCGCGCAGTCTTGCCGGCTGCCCACATCGTGGACGTTGCCGACGCATGGTCTCGCCCACCCATCCATGGGGGGCTCGGCGACCGTGACGAGACCCGACTTGACCGACCCGTCCCGGCGTCGAGAGTCGGGGTGTGCCGGCTGGACCTCACAGCCGCCCCGGGTCTCGCCCTGGAACCTGACCGCTCCTCCGCGATAGGCAATGCCTTAGCCCTAACAGGGTTAGGCTTCTGGGCTCCTGCCCTCCCCCTTCTCGGAGGGCTGAGTGGAACAGACCGTGCAACGGCACGTGCCCTGCTCGAGGTCGCCAGCGAGCCCGCTGACGACCTGACTGCCATGGCAGGGTCCCCCTGCTCTGGCGGCACACCACACTCCTCCTCGTCGAACTCCTCCGAGCTGTGGTGTGCTGGCGGACCTGGACCTGTAATCACAGGGCATACCCACATCTCCGCCTGAGTCCCGGCCTGCGCTGCAGGTATTGCCGATGGTAAAGGCCCCGGAACTGTTGACCGGCGAACTCGTCCTGACGTCCTCCGGCCCTTCGAACTCCCATCCATGTCCTTGCTGCAAGACATAATCAGACAACAAGGACCACCAACTAAAGGTAGAATACTCACCTCCGTGGCCCCTTATGAAGGGCTGGCGAGGAGCGCGCTCCACCGCCAGCCGTCGCAGCAACGCGTTACGACGATATGTCGAGCATGCGCGCCGGCGGGCTCTTCACGAAGTCACTCACGTGACTCCGAAATGAAATCTTATGGAGGTGTACAAAATCATTAGAGGAATAGATCAGGTAAATGCACAGTCTTTTGTCCAGAGTAGGGGAATCGGGGACCAGAGTATGCAGGTTTAAGGTGAGGGGTAAAATATTTAATCGGAACCTGAGAGGCAACTTTTTTACACAAATGGTGGTGGGTATATAGAATGAGCTGCCGGGGGAGGTAGTTGAGGCAGGTACCATCATAACATTTTAGAGACAGGCACAGGGATAGGACTGGTTTAGAGGATTATGGGACAAGTGCGAGTAAGTGGGACTAGTGTAGATGGGGCATGCTGGCCGGCATAGGCATATTGTTCCAAAGGGCCAGTGGCCACGCTGTATGACTTTATGACATATTATTTTGGGCGATCTTCCCACCCCTGTGCGATGGTTCTTCTCCTGTGACTGTGGCTCGGTTGTGAGAAGTTTGTACTCTTGACTCTGAAATAGTGATGTCCCCTCAGGATGCCTATGAGGAGATCATTCCCTTGATGGGCAGAGCCTCCTGCGTGTGCCTGTAGTCTGGGACACAGCTTTGATGCACTGGCAATTACCAGTGCCTGTGATTCAGTGGTTGCAGGAGATATCCCAGTATCCTGAGAAAGGTCCAGAGTTTCCATTCCTGAACTTCCAGATGGACTCTCATAGTCCCAGTCTAGTGAAGTCAAGTTTCTTGTCATGTACACAAGTACAGTGAGGTTCAGGTAGAATAAATCTTGCTTACAGCAGCATCACAGGTACATCGACTCAAACAACACACTAAAACATAAATTGTTAATGAATCATGCATACGTCCTACCTGCGGACTTTTGGAGCCGCGGACTCCAGTAGGAGGTGGCCAACTCGTAGGTCCAGGCCGCTGAGGATGTCCCCCAGCCCCGAACCTACATCACCCCGGCGAGGGGGCCTGAACATCGGGCCGCCCGTAGCGACGACTGCGGAGGGTTCGGGGAGGCCACGACCACGGGTGAACGTTGGGGAACATTAGAGGAAGAGACTGACTTTGGTGCCTTCCCTCACAGTGGGAAACTTTGATCCTGCTGTGTGTGGGGATGTTTTATGTTGAATTCTATAAACTCTATGTTGTGTTCTTTATTTTTACTGTATGGTTGCATGGTGATTTCATTTCACTGTGCTAATTGGCACATGTGACATATAAATGTATCTTGTATCCTGAATAGAAAAAGACAGCAAAACTAAAAGACATTAGTGCCAAAATACACAATTAGGAAATAAATCTATTGTAGTGCAAGAGGTGGTCCATTGTGTTCTGTTGCTGAAGTAAAAGTAGATTTGTGCAGGTCAGTTCAAGAACCTGATGGTTGTAGGAAAGTATCTGTTCCTTTCAGACTCTGACCGTCACTGCGGATGTTGCATTTCTTGAGCATATCTTTCAATCTTTTTCTCTGTTCACCTGGTAATCTCATCCTTCAATTCTGGAGTTAATTACATCCTTCTCTCACTTTCAGGGATTTAGGCCAAATTCTCTGGAATTCCCTCCCTGAATCTTTCCACCTGTCTCCCTTAATACCTATGTCTTTGACCAAAATTTGACCTAGTATCTGCATGTGGCTCAATGTAAGTGAGGCTCATGTGAAATGTACCAGGGTGTTGCACTGTGTTGAAGATGCTATAGAAATGCAAGGAGCAGGTATAAGGCTCAGTGCCTCAAACACTATTGCTTTCACCCTCTTTGCTGCATAATCGTACTTATCTTTAAGCCGACAGACCAGGAGATAGTTTTTAAATTAGTATTTGTATTGCTTATTTCAGAGCCAGTAGTTATTATTGAGCTGGTCGTTGTGATTTATAGGTTTGGGAACCATTGAGGACATTGTTGATATTGAATCCTGCTGCTGCAAAACAATTTAGAAATTTTGAGTATCCGATGTGTGATCTCCAGGTGCTGAAATTTTACAGAGCGATATGACCAACTAGAGCATAATATTTGCCCATTTTGTTGCAGAAGCCTGCTCTAGAGTCCCAGAATGGATTAAATAATTTACCCAGGATTTCAAAATCGTGGATGTGTTTTTATTTTCTAGTTTTTCATTAACATGAGGGTGTGCCATTTTTGTGTGATGTTATCAGAATTTATGTGCATATTTATGTGCATCGTTATTATTTTTGAAGATGAGACACGGCTCTCTCCTTCAAATCAAAGCGATTTTGTCTAAACACTGTTGCCTAGAAATTGAATTGCACTTATATAAGAGTTCTAATCATGTGCAGCGCTGTTAACAACTTCCGTTTGGTTGATGAGGCCAAAGCTGCAGATGCTGTCAATATGGACATCAGCAAGGCATTTTGTTTAGTTTAGAAATGCAGTGCGAAAACTGGCCCTATAGCTCACTGAGTCTGCACCGACCAGCGATCGCTGCACACTCCCACTATCCTATACACACTAGGGACAATTTACAATTTTACCACGCCAATTAACCTACAAACGTGTTAAAGAAGGAACTGCAGATGCTGGAGAATTGAGGGTTACACAAAAAGCTGGAGAAACTCAGTGGGTGCAGCAGCATCTAAGGAGCGAAGGAGATTGGCGACGTTTCGGATCGAGACCCTTCTTCAGACTGGTCAGGGATCAGGGAAACGAGAGATATAGACAGTGATGTGGAGAGATAAAGAACAATGAATGAAAGATATGCAAAAAAGTATTGATGATAAAGGAAACAGGCCATTGTAAGCTGTTTGTGGTGTGAAAATGAGAAGCTAGTGCGACTGGGGTGGGGGGGGGGGGGGCAGATAGAGAAGGAATGTCAGGGCCCAAGGGCTGAGGGAGAGGTGGGGAGGGGAGGGGGCAGTCTGGGTTAACAGAATTGAGAAAATTCAATGTTTAAGCCCAGAGGATGCAGACTCCCCAAGCGGAATATGAGGTGCTGTTCCTCCAACTTGCGGTGTTGCTCACTCTGGCCGTGGAGGAGGCCCAGGACCGAGAGGTCAGATACGGAATAGGAGGGGGAGTTGAAGTGCTGAGCCACCGGGAGGTCGGGTTGGTTATTGCGGACCGAGCGGAGGTGTCCGGCGAAACGATCGCCCAGCCTCCGCTTGGTCTCACCGATGTAGATCAGCTGGCATCTGGAGCAACGGATGCAGTAGATGAGGTTGGAGGAGGTGCAGGTGAACCTCTGTCGGACTTGGAATGACTGCTTGGGTCCCTGAAAGTAGTGGATGGGGGAGGTGAAGGGACAAGTGTAGCGTCTCTTGCGGTTGCAAGGGAAAGTGCCCGGGGAAGGAGTGGAGCGGGAGGGAAGGGAAGAATTGACAAGGGAGTTGAGGAGGGAGCGGTCTTTGCGGAAGGCAGACAGGGGGGAGATGGGAAGATGTGGCGAGTGGAGGGGTCACGTTGTAGGTGGCGAAACTGGCAGAGGACTATCTGTTGTATGCGCTGGCTGGTGGGGTGAAAGGTGAGGACCAGGGGGACTCGGCCCTTGTTGTGAGTGGGGGAATGGGGAGAGAGGGCAGTGTTGCGGGGTATGGAGGAGACCCTGGTACGAGCCTCATCTATAGTGGGGGAGGGGAAACCCCGTTCTCTGAAGAACGAGGACATTTGTGATGACCTGGTGTGGAACACGTCATCCTGGGAGCAGATGCGGCGTAGACGGAGGAATTGGGAATAGGGGATGGAGTCCTTACAGGAAGCAGGGTGGGAGGAAGAGTAGTCCAGGTAGCTGTGGGAGTCAGTTGGTTTGTAGTGGATGTCAGTCAGGAGTGTATCACCTGCAATAGAGAGGTCAAGGAATGGTAGGGAAATGTCGGAAATGGTCCAAGTATATTTGAGTGTTGGACGGAAGTTGGTGGTGAAATGGATGAAGTCAGTCAGTTGTGCATGGGTGCAGGAGGTGACACCAAAGCAGTCGTCAATGTAACGGAGGTAAAGGTCGGGGGTGGGGCCCTGGTACGCCGAGAACAAAGATTGTTCGACGTGCCCGACACAGAGGCAGGCGTAGCTAGGGCCCATGCGTGTGCCCATAGCTACGCCTTGTGTTTGGAGGAAATGGGAGGAGTCAAAAGAGAAGTTGTTGAGGGTAAGGACCAACTCCGCTAGGCGGAGGAGGGTGTCAGTGGATGGGTATGGGTTGCTCCTCTGGTCGAGGAAGCAACTGAACCTACTCAGGCGAAGTTTTGGAGACATGTGGATAAATGAACTGTAAAGTTAAGCATAATGGTCAGTCAGTGAAACTGCCCATCATAGTGGCCAGATACAGAAATAGACCAACCCTCCTTGGAAAAGATTGGCTGAGTAGCATAGAGTTAGGCTTGAAGAACATTTTCAGCGTCAATTTGTCCAAATCACGTCTTGAAAACGTCGTAAGTAGAGCCAGGATGTTTAGGCACTAAAAATCTCTAAAATAGGCAGGCAAAAAGGCAAAATAAAATTATAAAAAAGGCACGAAAAAGGCATTTATTGACCCAAGAGGCATAAAAAGGCATTTATTTCCACCACCAAAATATGGTTAAAAATAATAATATAAAGGTATACTACATCAAATGACCAAAGTTGCCTGGTTGCACATGATTGCTAGCATCTTTTTCAAATTATCTGGTGGTAAACTATGCGTCTGTCTTCTTTCTTCCCCAGCTGAGGTCACTGGTGCATACCCAAAACAAGCTACAGACTTTATTTTCATGTCGATATCTTGTGCCTAACAACTACCTTTGAGAACTTTAGCTATATTTTGTATTTCTTCAAGATCTTTATTAGCTAAAATATACAATGGTGTGGTATCTCACATTTTCATTATATGTCTTTACCTCCATCGCCAAGAACTTTACGAATATCGTCAGTTAATTTGTTGAAAACCTGCAAGTTATTCTCTAATGTTTTGCCACGTTTCTCAAGGGAAGTGGTAGCTTGTGGGAAGTTTGTAAAATTGACAGAAATATACACAAGATCGTGGTGGAGGGGTTTTTTCTGCATGATTTCACTGACAATCTTGACTGCAGCAGATTGTTCTTCTTCGAAACAGTTGACGATTTATTTTATCTTTTCAAAATTTGCAGCATAGTAGAGTACAGCAGAGAGCCATGTACCCCACCTAGTCAAAGCGGGCTGAGGAGGCAGCAGAATCTCGGGCGTCATTTCCTTGAACAACTGCACACGTGACAGTACTTTGAGGAAGATTTTCTTGACATTGCCTAGGCGATCGACATTTGGAAACAAGCTATGTCTGTGCATGGCAATTCTATGACGTCCTTGAGCTAAGCATGTCAAATGCAACATTTTGGGGAATAAAATTATGTCACAAACAGAAGTACATTCTTGTGTTTTATACCTTCTAGCTAAAGTACAGCAAATGAAGATGTAAACAGCACGATTAGTTGAGCTGTTTGACTTCTCCAATACGTCCGATGTCAACAAATACTCCTTTGATGGTTGACCTGCCTCCAGTGTACAGATGACCACATTGGCAACAAATCTCCGCACACCATTGGTTCTCTGACCTATTGGGATCCATGTTTTGTTGCATGCAACTTCACCTCTAATTTTCTGCACAACAATGTTGAAGTTGCTGTCAACATAATTTTTCCATAATAATGACTCGCTTGATATATGTTCCTCTGTGTATTTTTTAAAAAGCCTCTGAGAGATTTGTTTTCCAATTTCCACAGTGGAATTCCAGCATCAATGAATGCCTTGCATAAATCACTCGAAAACTCAGATTTGCAACTGGAGCCAGCAGTAAATGTAGTGAGGAGGCAAGCTTGGGTATTTCACTTGGGTAGTCTGCACCCCAGCAATATTAACATTTACTTCTCTAATTTTAGATAGCCCTTTCCTTCCTCCCCCTCCCCTTCCCAGCTCTCCTTCTAGTCCTACTGTCTCCGCCTCTTCCTTTCTTTAGCTCGCCCCCCCACATCAGTCTGAAGAAATGTCTCGACCAAAACGTTGCCTATTCCTTGTCTCCATAGATTCTTCCTCACCCGCCGTTTCTCCAGCATTTTTTGTCTACTTTCAATTTTTCCAGCATCTGCAGTTCTTTCTTAAATAGATCTTGAAGAAGACTAAACCAGCTTAACATAGAAAACATCATTGTAATCACGGTACAACTAGAGAAAATAGCACGGCCTTTTAGCAAATCAGCAAAAAAAAGGATGATTTAGGCACTCGTTCGTGAAAAAGACATTATCCTGGTGAAAGCATCAAAAAAGGCATAAAAAGGCACATGGCATTTATGGCAGAATCCTGACTCTAGTCATGAGCAAACATGCAAACATTTGTGCTGACAGTTACATGGGAATAACAGGGTACTCTGCACGCATTCAATTTAAGCAAGATGTGAGACCTGTGTATTGTCGACTAAGACTTGTACCATATTCACTAAAGCAACAAGCAGAGGAAGAACTTGACAGGTTAGAATGGAATGAAGTACTCGTGAAGACAGGCCAGAGTAAGTGGGCAACACCAATTGTGGCCATACCCAAGGCTGAATAAACAGTTCAACTATGCGGTGACTACAAAGTCACAATCAACCAAGCCGTTGATGATGAACAATATCTGTTACCAACCTCGCAAGATCTGTAAGCAGAATCTAGCAGAGCAAGAGACTTCACTAAATTGGATTTGTCTCACACTTACGCCCACCTCAATGTCGACAAGGAAAGTCAGCAGTACTTGACTATCAACACACATAAGGGCTTGTATTCATATACAAAGCTGCCCTATGGTGTGAAATCATCCCCAAAAAATTTCCAGTCCGCCATGGACAAAATGTTACAAGGCATTCCACACTGTGTGTGCAACCAGGATGACCTACTGATATTCACAGAGGACATGGTGGAACATCTGGAAATCCTCAAGCAAGTTCTCACATGATTGAACTGCCACAACGTCAAACTGCGACAAAGTAAATGTGCATTTGCGCAGTCAGAGGTGGTCTACCTTGGACTCAAAGTAGATGCCAATGGACTTTGCCCTGTGAAGGTTGAAAATGGAAGCAATAGTGAATGCTCCAAAACCCAACAATGTGTCAGAGGAACCATCATTCCTTGGGATGGTGCAGTTCTCTGCACGATTCTTTCCAGATTTAGCAACTGTGCTAAAGCCACTACATCATCTGCTACAAAAAGATGTGGAATGGACGTAGGGAAAAGAACAGCAACGTACATGTGACATCTGCAAGGAAAACTTGACAAGTGACAAACTGCTTGTTAACTACGATACAACACTCGAGATGAAACTTGCTTGTGATGCTTCAAGTTATTGTGTAGGTGCAGTAATCTCCCACGTAATGAATGACAGACAGGAAAAGCCCATTGCTTTTGCATCCTGCACCCTATCACCGATTGAACGCAATTATGCACAGATAGAAAAGGAAGTTTTGTGTTTGGAATCAAGAAATTCCATCAGTTTCTTCTCGGCAGACCATTCACCCTAGTGACTGATCACAAGCCACTACTAGTGACTCTTGGTCCCAAGTTAGCTATTCCTTCCATGGCAGCATCAAGGATGCAGCGCTGGGCAATTTTGCTGTCCCAGTATGACTACAAGGTTGAGTACAAAAGCTCCAAAAGCAATGCAGTTGCAGATGCATTGTCCCGGTTGCCCCATGAGAACTCTGACGTGGGAAGTGGGAACTCAATCTACACAATGCAAGTTGTAGATGAAGACTTTCCAGTGACTGCAACAGAAATTGCAGCAGAAACAGAGAAAGACACTGTGCTGAAATTTGGTAAGTGAACAAACATTTTGATAATGGATTGAACTCAGTTCTGAACTCAGAGCAGAAGCCTTTCCATAATCCACGCCATGAATTATCATGTGAGCACGGATGCATTAAGTGGGGTTACAGAGTGGTTGTAGCAGAGTCTTTGAGAAACAAAATTATGAATGAACTTCATGCCAAACATCCTGGCATAGTAAGCATGAAGTCAATTGCCAGATGTTTTGTGTATTGGCCTGGTATTGACAGTGATGATGAGTCACTGGTGAGTAAATGTAGTGTCTGCCAAAATTTCCAGAGTAAACCACCAAAAACACCACTGCAACCCTGGTCATGGCCAAGTAGATATTTTCAGAGAGTTCATGTAGATTTTTGTGAAAAGGGTAATAATCACTTTCTGATACTAGTAGATAGTCATTCCAAATGGATTGAGGTTAAGCATATGGGGTCAAGCACTACTACTGAATGTACCATAGATGAGTTGAGATCCATTTTTGCATGCCATGGTTTACCGGAAGAACTTGTTTCTGATAACAAGCCTCAGTTTTGTTCAGAACGGTTCAAAGAGTTCATGCAGCAGAATGCTGTAAAACACACACTCGTTCCCCCATACCATCCAGCCTCCAACGGGGCAGCAGAAAGGTCTGCTGGCGTTGTCAAAGACGCTCTCAGAAAACAGGTTTTGCAGCGTAGTTCAAAGCTCAGCATGAAACATCGTTTGGCTAGTTTCTTGCTGAAGTACAGAACCACGCCACACACAACAACGGGTTACTCACCTGCAGAACTGTTGATGAAGAGAAGGTTAAGAATATGCCTAAGTCTAGCTCAACCCAATTTGGCCTTGAGAGTTGAGACAAAACAATTCAAAAATGCCATTTTGACTCCCACATCCTTCAAGCCAGATGAGCAGGTTTGTGTTCTCAGTCCTGCCAACAAGTCCAGTCGAGACAAATGGGATGTTGGGAAAATAGTGGAAATGTGTGGAACTAAAAGATACTTGGAGATAGGATCAAAAGCGTTCATGTTAATCAAATGATTCCAGCCAATGATGAACCAAAATCCGAGCATGAAGTCCTAATCCCTGAGTTTTTAATTGGAAAGTGAGTTGGAAGAGACCACTGTGATTGAAACACAAAGTTCAGTTAGTACAGACAGAGGAACAGATTCCTCTGGTCAAAGTCAGGCACTAAAACAGAGCCAAACAAGCCAACAGTTGAGTCAACACCTAAACCTGTTACACCTGTTACTGTGAGATGATCAGGTAGGATCCTTAAACCAGTAGTCAGATTAAGTTTGTAAATTAAGTAACTCACTGTATAAGTAAAATGAAAATGTGTAAATATGTAAAATAAATATATTATGTTATCATTTAGAATTTCATAAATACTGGTTTAAATCAAGTATCACAACAACAAAATTGTAACTAAGTACTTAGATTTAATACTTTAAGAAAAGGAGAGCAGTGTAATGTATTCATGCATATTCATGTTAATGAGTTGGTGTTCGATATAAGCAGGGAACGTTGGGTAATAAATTTCTCTCATGATCCAGGCAACCTGCGTGTTAGTTGGAATTCATTCTGCTGTCCGGAATATAACAATTATGATTCCAGCCAAAGATGAACCAAAGTGTACTATGTTCACATATTCTGTTGTGCTGCTGCAAGTAAGAATTTCATTGTTCTATCTGGGACATATGACAATAAAACACTCTAGACTCTTGATTCTTGAGTTTTGATCACCCTGTTATAGGAAAGATGTTGTTAAGCTGGAAAGGGTGCAAAGAAGATTTACGAGGATGTTGCCAGGACTCGAGGGCCTGAGCTATAGGGAGAGGTTCAGCAGGCTAGGATTTTATTTGTTGGAGCAAAGGAAGATGAGTGGTAATGTTATAATGGTGTATAAGGTTACGAGGGAAATAAATAGGGTAAATGCGCAGAGTGGGGGAATCAAGACCAGAGGTCATAACTTTAAGGTAAGAGGAGAAAGATTTAATAGGAACCTGAGGGGTTACCTTTTTCATACGAAAGATGGTGGGTATATGGATTGAGCTGGATGAGTAGGTAGATGAAACGGATACCATCACAACACTGAAAATACATTTGGACAGGTATATGGATAAGAAAGGTTTTGAAGGATACTAGACCAAGTGCAGATCCATTGGGTATGTTCCCCCAACGTGCGGTTGCGGGCGGGGGGGCAGCATGCGGCGTCACACACACTAACTACCCCCTCCCCTGCACACACGCTAACTACCCCCTTGATATTATATTAATATTATTAATTTGCTCCTTTTACCCCATAACGGCCCTATCTACTGACACATAGCCCCCAACTCGCAGGCGCTCCTAGAGAGGGAGGAGGGATGGAGTAGAGTGTGAGGGCAGAAAGAGAAGGGACAGAGACAGAGAGAGAGGGGCAGAGACAGAAAGAGGGGCAAGAGACAGAGGTAGAGGGGGTGGAGGGGAGGAGAGGGAGGGTAGGAAGGGAGGGGGAGAGGCAGGGGGTAAGGGGAGAGGTGGGGGAAGGGAGGGGGAGGGGTGAGAGGGGGAGGGGTGGGTATGAATGGGAGGAGCGAAGGGGTGAGGGGGAGAGAGGGGGGGAGAGGGGGGAGAGGAGGGGGAAGAGGAGGGGGGAGAGGAGGGGGGAGAGGAGGGGGAGAGGAGGGGGGAGAGGAGGGGGGAGAGGAGGGGGGAGAGGAGGGGTGGAGAGGAGGGGGGGGAGAGGAGGGGGGGGAGAGGGGGGTTGTTATAGAACTGAACTCACTGTGGAATCATTAACAGAGCCAATCTGCAGCTGGATTCTAAGTTGTCCCTGCCTTCCCTCTGGAAGCCTCATCATCCCCATCAGATGCTGAGTTCCCAGAGCCCTGGTTAAATGCGGGGGCCACTCACTGTTAAGTCTGTGAAAGCAGCCCCATCAGAGACTGTGAGCAGCAGCAGGGTTCACTATAGGAAGGACCATTGCGCCTATTGTAGCGGGTGGATGGTCGTTCCCGCACACCCCTGCCTTTACCCCGCCCACCCATCGTCTTATCTCTTCTCCTGATCTGCAGAGCATTTTGAGAATGGGGGGGGGGTTGGAGTGAGTGGGTGGGTGGGTGGGCGGGCGTGAGATTCCAGCTGCGGGAGGCGTGGCGCGAGCGCAAGGGCATTGTGACGTCCACAGCTGGTGATTTAAAGAAAAGAGTAAGTTTGGTGAAGGATTTTATTAAAAATGTGTACAGAAAAATAACTAAATTTAATGTATAAGTAAAATCGCTAGCGAAATGGTAAAAATCGCGGCGTTTTCGCGTCTGGTTTTCGCGGAGTAATGAATCAAAGGCAAAATGCCACACACACACACACACACGCACACACACACACAATTTTAAAAGTACATAGATAGATGGGGCAAACACAGGCAGGTGGGACTAGTGTAGATGGGCATCTTAGTCAGTGTAGGCAAGTTGGACCGAAGGACCTGTTTCCATGCAGTTTGACTCTATGGCTCTATAACCGGTGGTATAAAAAGATGGAGGAGACAGAGTGCAAAATTTAATGTAACAGCTACAGAAAAAGTGCAGGTAATAACACAATCACAGAGCAGAAACGAAGCTGAACTAGATACAAATGTACTCTAGTTAAAAGAGTGCTTTGTAGGTAACCTATTCTGGAGAGAATCATTCATTCCATGTTATTGAAAAACATTTTTCATTCTCCTGGATAACGTTCTCCACGCCTCAATGAATGACACTCCAATGATATTGAAGAAGCACCAATGTTTTCAAACTCCAGGAAAACCCTTTATACCAAAGATAAACACAAAATGCTGGAGTAGCACACCGGCCAGGCAGCATCTGTGGAGAAAAGGGATAGGTGACATTTCGGGTTAGAACCCTTTTTCAGATTCAGCTATTCCTTTTCTCCAGAGATGTTGCCTGACCCAAGAGTTTGTGTCTATCTCCATGATATGAGGGGCCAGATCCATCAACACAGCGATAGTGTATACATGAAGATCTGTGCAACCATTACGGGCTTTTAACTGCTAGCGTGAGTATGAATGTGTTAATTTATCAAACAAGTTTTTAGACAGCTCATACTCTCAACATCATTAATTTTCTAGTTATAAAACTAGGTTTCATTTAATATGCAGCTCCAGGACATGCACCGATATTGAGCAGTTGCTGGGAAAAGATTTTGCTTGCATTACAAATTATGTTCATAGATATTAATCTTGAGAATAGTCTGAAAGATGGAAACTATTTTACCATGTGGAAGCATGCTCCAGACAGCTGAAGGCTGTCACTTGAAAATATGGAAGTGTGGCAGAGATATGAAAGAGGTTATACAGGGAAATTCTCATATATTTTGTATCACAGAAGGAGGCTATTTGTCCTGCTGACTCAATACTGGCTATCCCATCCCAAACCCAGCCTTCATATTCCTCCACATGAGTATGTAACCTGTCCCTTGTCACAAGGTCATCAACTTCCCTTCAATCCCCTGTTACGCACCTATACCTGGGGTAATGTTTCGTAATCTGTAAATTACCTAACAGCATCATGAACTATCAACAACTAGAGAGCAGTCCTGAGCTACTATCTACCTCACTGGAGACCGTTGAACTATCTTTAATTGGACTTTACAGGACTTTATCTTGCAGTAAATGTTATTTCCTTAATCATGTATCTGTACACTGGATGACTTGATTGTAATCTTGTATAGTCTTTCTGCTGACTGATTAGTACGCAACAAAAGCTTTTCACTGTACCTCGGTACATGTGACAATAAACTAAATTAAACGAAGGCATGTCTTGCAATGTAAGTGGAAACCAGTTCACCTGGGGTAAAAATCGCACGCAGTCACAGGGAGAACTTGCAAGCTCCACACAGACAACACACAAGGTCAGGATCAAACCCAAGTTCCTGGAGCTGTGAGGCAGCGTCTGTGGCACCTGCAGTCTTGGGTCTGGTACATAGTATTTGAGGAGGAATGATAGAATGGTGCATGTCAGGCTTTGCAAAGTGAAGATGGGGACTTTGAACTGAATTGCTTTTAGTATCAAATCAACCAACCTGGTGGCACAGGTTGATGTTAAAGGCTGTGTGGGAGTGTCAGTTATGACATAATGAAACCGACTGCATGGCTTAGATAGTATTATTGCATGACAACATGTGGACGAGGAACGGGGGATTTCACGGTGATCATCTGTGAGATACCTGAATTGACTGCAAGATGTGGAAGGTGAATTAATAATACTTTAGTCACATGTACCGAGGTACAGTGAAATTCCTTGTTTTAGAAACATAGAAACATAGAAAATAGGTGCAGGAGTAGGCTATTCGGCCCTTCGAGCCTGCACCGCCATTCAATGTGATCATGGCTGATCATCCAACTCAGTATCCCGTACCTGCCTTCTCTCCATACCCCCTGATCCCTTTAGCCACAAGTGCCACATCTAACGCCCTCTTAAATATAGCCAATGAACTGGCCTCAACTACGTTCTGTGGCAGAGAATTCCAGAGACTCACGACTCTCTGTGTAAAGAATGTTTTCCTCATTTCGGTCCTAAAGGAATTCCCCCTTATCCTTAGACTGTGACCCCTTGTTCTGGACTCCCCCAACATCGGGAACAATCTTCCAGCATCTAGCTTGTCCAACCCCTTAAGACCCCTTTTGCATATACATACAAAGTATGCAAAGTGTTGCCACGTATAGGATGCCGATAAAGTTACCAAAGTATTCATTATAGTCCTGATGGCCCCCCTTTGTTCTTGGCACAACCCCCTCGCCCCCACCCACCATGGCGGGTCTTCCTTTGTTCTCAGTGCCCCACCCCCAATGCCGGGTCCCCCTTTATTCTCAGCAGCTCATCCTTGACTGACCGTGGGGACTCACACAGCCTGTCCTCAGCCACCCACCGCCGGGTCCTCTCTGGGCTTGCTCCGCGACATTCACCAGGAGCTTTCCTACTGCAGTCATCGGGAGCTCCGATTGAACACCGGTTCATTACAGAAGATGTACTAGTTGTACCGGGACAGATAGGAATGAAAACAAAAGCTATTTATTGGATAGAGACACACGATGCATTGGAGGCACTTAACCAGGACAAAATAGCCTGTTAACAAGATCTAGAGGGAAATTAAGAAGGGAATGCACAGCAGATTCATACTCACACACACTATCGCTGACAATTCCACGGTTTTCCTTGTGCTTAATGAAGGTCAATAACCCACCATTAGGATTTGAACAGCGAACACAAAACTGTTGTATGATCCTCAAGCGCCCAAGACACTAAAAGAGATTAGAAATTGGCTATTATTTCAAGAGGGTGAAAGGATCAAGTCTAGGCCATTTTGAATTAGTGCTACCCTTTGTACGAATATTTCATTATTGTTGCTGTCATTTTCTATCCTCTCACCTTTACTGGGTCATTCTGACACTCTTCCTGACTTCTTTTTTCTATGCCACAGGCTTGGTTAGTTACCAATCTATATATATATAACTAAAACTCTCATCTTGTTTGTTTGTATGCGTGCGTGCGTGTGCGTGAGTTCCGGAAACTCTGCCAAAATGGTACACGGTAGTGCTACAATTTTTGGCCCCCTTACTCACCATTGTCCTGTAATGCAAATGAAACAAGTTCAGATTGATGGTATATTTTGCAAGTTATTCACATTTTAAAATTTACAAAAAAAACCACTTTTCCACTTGCCCTGCCCGTCAACCACTTTGACATCACAATGACATCATGATGGAATCCCAAATTTCATTTTATTTAAATCGCCATGTTTTTTTTGCATGTACTTGCTTGGCCTCACAATGGGGACCCAATGGCTCCACGGGTAAGTTTCCTTCTACTTTGCAAATGCCTTCACGGGTCCTCTATTCACTTTATGAACTTTAACTTAATTTCAGCCATCAACGGCACAACTTTGAACGTGGCAGCTGCGAATGCGCAGTTTGGTGGAATATTGTGTTGGGGGAGTGGGCCCCAATGGGTCCATACTTGGTCTAGTATTCACTAAAAGCCTACTGGCCCTCACAGCTAGATCCACTATATCTCCTCTAAGCCTGCTTCCTCTAAGAACTCCCTTCCATTCTCCCAGTTTCTCTTTCTCCATTATTTCAGATGACGCGACTATCCACATTATTTACCTTTGTATTTAATTGTGGTTTTTCCTTTACCATAGTTGATACATTGTAGTCATCACTAAGAAACTCTTCAGCATCAATTTTATTGCACATACTTTTTTCAATTTACCTCCAATTGAGGGGTGACATTATTCAAACACATAATATCCTAGGGGACTTGATAGGGTCCGTGTTCAGACTTTTTCACTAGTGGGAGAGTCGTGAACAAGGGGATATTGGTACACAACAAGGAGCTGGTTATTTAAAAGTGAGGTGTGCAAAATTTACTTTCCTGATTCCAACTTTTGGGTTTTTAAAGTAATGGTGACATTAACAACAAGAATTTCATTGTTCTATCTGGGACATATGACAATAAAACACTCTTGACTCTCTCTTGCTCCTTGTCTCTGCACCACAACATGCTTGAATTCCTCACTTTTACAGTTCTGAAGAAGGGTCCATGACCTGATCAGTTGACTCTGTTTCTCTCTCCACTTATGGAGGCTGACCTACTGAGTGCTTCCAGCAACCTCTGTGCTTCACACAAATGACAACACTTTAGCCAATTCAGTAACGTTTTCCCAGTCCAAAATCGTCATTCTTTTTGACAGTGGTCAACTCTCTTTCACTTTATCATAGCTGTTAAAATCGCTGTTTAAAGTCACCATCTACATCCGGAATAGTTGGCTGCAAATGCTTTTTATGCTCAGTTAAGCTGCCAGAAAGCTCATACTCACAAAAAACAAGGTGCATTCTTACATCACAATTTTCTGTTATTGCCATATGTTATTCTGTACATAATCCTTGCACTAAATATTCTCTCTGATATTTAATGAAACATGGCAAAACTGCATAAATCATCTCCAATATTATGCAGATTTCTGATACTTCAAAATACCTAAGGCTTTATTAGACAGTTTGCATGACTAATGACTGATTCCTCATTAAAATATAACCAGAGATGTCCAATTCTAACTGTAAACAAAATATTATGATGTGTGCAGAGAAGAATTATGAGAATGTTGCCAGGACTTGAGGGCCTGAACTATAGTGAGAGGTTGAGCAGGTGAGGACTCTCTTCTTTGGAGCGCAGGAAGGGGATCTTATAGAGGGGTACAAAATCATGAAAGGAAAAGATTGGGTTAACGCACAGAGTCTCTTGCCCAGAGTAGGGGAATCGAGAACCAAAGGACAAGTTGAGGGGGAAAAGACTTAGTAGGAACCTGAGGGGTAACTATATCACACTAAGGGTGGTGGATGTATGGAACGAGCAGCCAGAGGAGGTAGTTGAGGCAAGCACTATTGCAACATTTAAGGAACATTTAAACAGGTACATGGATCGGACAAGTTTAGCAGGACATGGGCAAAACGCAGGTAGGTGGGACATGTGTAGCTGGGACATATTGGTTAGTGTGGGCAAGTTGGGCCAAAGTGGCTATTTCTACGCTGATTGACACTATGACTATATATATCACCTTGGACAAATGACTATCATTTGCTTATAATATCTGAATGTTGCATGGATTGGAGCTGACAACAAAACTATGGTCAGATCTCTACAAACAACAGGCAATTGGTTTTCAGCCGAAGTAAATGCATGACAAATGTTGCAACTTATTTGGGGAATCAATCTGTATTGTGAACTTGATAGCCCAGTCAGACTAGGAGAAGATTTTGAATTCTTGCTCTTTTGCTGCTTGCGTCCAAACAACAAAACCAACGCTAAAGATAGACACAAAATGCTGGAGTAACTCAGCAGGACAGGCAGAGAGAAGGAATAGGTGACATTTCGGGTTGAGACCCTTCTTCAGATTGAGAGTCAGGGGAGAGGGAAACTACAGATATGGAAAATGACAGGTCAAAGCAGACATTGATCAAGGAAATGTAGAATGGTTTATTGTTGGCTGTGGGGAAGGTGACAACACGGCATACAAACAGTAAAATTAATCAGGATGACAGTGAAACTTGTTGGAGAACTAGGGTGGGGGAGGGACGGAGAAAGAGGGAAAGCAAGGAAGTTAGAGAAATTAAAACTGTTAGCTGCCTAAGCGAAATACTGTATGAGGTGCTGTTCCTCCAATTTGCATTGGGCCTCACTCTGACTGTTTAAGGAGGCTCAGGACAGAAAGGTCAATATGGGAATGGGAATGGGAGTTAAAGTGTTTAGCAACTGGGAGATCGCGAAGGCCTAGGCATACTGAGTGAAGGCGTAACATGGAATATAAATATCCTATTCCCATTGTCTAAAAGTGCGTGATTTGAGGAAGCGTTTGCTCTCGAGCGTGGGTGCTACATTTACCTCCTTGAACAACAATAACTAAATCATTCAAAAGTATTTCAAGGCTTTGATTAATCTGCAGATAATGCAATTATATAACACAAGCTATTGTTTGTTTAACCTCTTTATGAAAAATGCAAAATAGTTTAATTGGGCCTTTGAAAGACGTTACCTGGCATGTCAGCCAGAATGTACCCAACAAATGCGGCAACATCATCATACTCTTTCTGGTGGGTAGACAAGTGTTTATAAAGTACATGTTTGTGATTTTATTGGACAAGCCTGAGTAGATTTTTTCCCTCTGTGGCCGGGAGCCAGCCAGTACAGCTTGCGTTATATAATGTCTGCATTATCCCCAGATGAATCAAAGCCTTGAAATGAATCTGCTGCCCTGAAGTTTCATACGCAGCTTGGCCAACTCATGGTATTCCTTGAGCTGTTGTTTGTTTTCCCAGTTAGGGCAATTGGTGTTTCCCAAGCTTGGGATCTGCAAGAGTGCTAAAAGTCTTCCAAACTTCTGCTCCCCACCTTGGAGTTAGCAAAGCTTGGCACACTCACGCACGGTCAGCTTCATTCCAATTGCACACCAGCTGTGCTTCAAAACCGGCCCAGACGTCATAACGGGGTTAAGAAGTCCCATGTGATTTCTCTGGCTGCTGGTGAATGAGCATGTGTTTAAAAAAAACCATCTCAAATTTAGGCAGCGCATTCCACAAATTCATTATGTCCCAAAGCCGCTAAAGCCAATTAAGCACCTATTGAAGCGTAATCTCTGTTATAAAACACTGCCAATCCACACATGGTAGTGTGGTAATGGTCAGATAATCTCCTGTGTTGGCTATCGGGAGGGTAAAATCTGGATATTAATTGCCTGATGTCCTGTAATTTTTAACTACAGGATGATTATTCTTTTTCTTTCCATCAGTATTTCCACCACAGCCAGCTTGACTGACGGGACTATTGAGCAGAAAGCATATTCCACAAAGGTTTAGTTCTATTCAGCTTATTATTGTCAAGTGTGTTGAGGTACGGTTAAATGCTCTTTGTTTGCATGCTGTCCAGTCAAAGAAAATACATTTATCATCTACAAAGACGTATGGGTGGGAGGAAGAGAGACCCTGGGCTGGAGTTTAGATCATGGAGTACATGGTGGGGTCCAAAGGTTTTCAAAGGTCCAGTATTAGCAGGGGAGCATTTCAATTGTGGTTGAGGAAGGTAGAAATTGGTCAGGAGGGAAATCTGAAGGTGGTTAGTATTAAAGTTTGCAACATTACATTTCAAACATAAGGAACAAACTGTGGATAGACACAAAGTGCCTGGAGCGCCCCCATGTGTAACTGGCTACTGGACTTCCTCACTGACAGACCCCAGTCTGTGAGGGTTGGAAATAACACCTCTTACACCATCTCTCTGAGCACTGGCTCCCATCAGGGCTGTGTCCTGAGTCCACTGCTGTTTACCCTGATGACCCACAACTGTTGTGCCAGGTTTAGTACAAACTACATCATGAAGTACGCAGATGACACAACAGTGGTGGGCCTCATCAGGGACGACAATGAGCTGGCTTACAGGGAGGAGGTGAAACAACTGGTGGACTGGTGCAATACAAACAACCTGATCCTGAATGTTGAAAAAACAAAGGAGGTCATCGTCGACTTCAGGAAAAACCGGCACAGTCCCATACCACTTCACATCAATGACAGCGATGTGGAGGTGGTCAGTAGCACTAAGTTCCCGGGGGTGCAGATCACTAACAGTCTGACCTGGTCAAATAACATCTCATTAACAGTTAAGAGAGCGCAGCAGTGGTTGCATTTTCTGCGCCGGATGAGAAGAGCTCACCTCCCCCATCCCATCCTCACCACTTTCTACAGGGGCACCATAGAGAGTATTTTGACCAGCTGTATCTCTGTCTGGTTTGGGGATTGTAAAGCCTCTGACTGGAAGTCCGTGCAGAGAGTGGTGAGGACAGCGGAAAAAATCATCGGGACCTCTCTCCCCTCAATCGGGGATATTGCGACCAAACGTTGCGTGTCTAAGGCCAGCAGTATTATAAAAGACCCCACACATCTCCATCATGAACTGTTCACTCTGCTGCCCTCGGGCAAAAGATATCGTAGCATAAGGAGCAGAACTTCAAGGTTCTGCAACAGCTTCTTCCCATGAGCCATCAGACTCCTGAATGCCATGTAATGGGCTGCCACCATTGTCTATTTATCCTTTTATCCTTTTTATCCATTTTATCCATGTTTATCCTTCTGTGAATTATCGTGTTGCACAGGGAGCCAAATGCAACGGAATTTCGTTTGGAACGGCATATATCGATTTATTTCTAAATGACAATAAAGTTTGTTTGACTTTGACTTTTGAGTAACTCCACGGGCAGGCAGCATCCCTGGAGAACATGGAAAGGCGATTTTCATCGGAAACTTTCTTAGACTACTTATGTCCCTCCTTCCCCCACAATCAGTAAAAAGGGAGGTCATGTCCCAAAACATCACCTATGCATGTTCTCCGGAGATGTTGCCTGACTCGTTGTGTTACTCCAGCACCTTGTGTCAGTTACTACAGAAGAGGCTTCCCTCCACAGCACAAGAAATATTCATATACTCCCAAAGGTATCCTAGGATATTGACTCACTTCCAGAGCACTGGTCAATATCAACCCACCCCTACAGTGTACATGTAAGCATTGAAACACTATCAGTGAGCTCCAGTGAATGCTGACTAATTCCCAGTGTTACGCACACCCAGAGTGCCTGTTCATAATGACATAGTTCCAAATGGTTCATGTAAATATTGATGCAATATATATCCCAGGCAGTCCTATTACATAGGAACACACTCTCAGATATCCCCCTTCCCCTTGTAAACACTGACCTTCCAATGAATATTGATACATTCCCAGAACCTCAGTATGTACTGATGACCTCCTCTGTAAATACTCAGAACCTATAAGTAGTTCCCTGTGAATATTTAAACACAGCTGCAGACACACGCACGCATGCACGCACACGACTAAGTGCAGACCTGTTGGGTTTGCTCCCCAACGCAATATTCCACCACTCACCTGTTCCCCCAACGCACCCATTCCCCAACTCAATATTCCACCACTCACGCATAGCCCCCAATTGCGCTGGGGTGGCTCATTTCCCCTCATCCTACAGCAATCCGTCCCCTTCCTCTTCAGCCTCCCTCTTCTTTCCATTCTCCTCCTCTCGTAACCTAATCCCTCCCTCACCTCTCCCTCCCTCTCCTTTCCCCAACCCTCAGTCACTCCCCCCCTCCCTCTTTAACTCCTCTCCCCTCCCTAACCCCTCTTATCCCTCTATTACCCACCTCACCTCCCCTATCCCCCCTCAGTATCCCTCCTGGCCTCCCCCACTGCCCTCCGCTCCCTCTATTCCCCACTCCCAATCCCCATCATTCCCCCCTCCTCTCTTTCTATTCCCCCCACCTCCCCAACTCTCCCTCATGACCTCCCCAACTTTCCCCCCTCTCGTTCCCTACCCCCTCCTCTCCTTCAATGCCCCCTCTCACCCTCCTCACCTCCCCAGGATCTTTCCCAGCTCTTCCTCCCCTCCCCAATCCCTCCCTCATTTCTCCCTCTCCTTTCCCTTACCCTTAGTCACTCCCTCCCTCCCTCCCTCCCTCCCTCCATAAAAAGCAGCATCCGCAGTTCCTTCCTCCACAGGTCATTCAATGTTAGCTGTGGTTTAGATCCCATTGATTTGACGATTGGGCCAGTTAGCATCATGTGTGTGTTACTCAAATGCCGCACAAATTGCTCGGCCACCCTGCAACCCAACCCTCCCTCCCTCACTCTGCCCAGTTCGGCTCAGCTGCCGCTTGGCCCATCTCTGTGCATGCCTGCATGCTGCCGCTTAGCCTGTCCCTGCCCTGCCCACCCGCCTGCCTGCTCCCTGCCGCCGCTGGGCTGGACCAGGGAGTGGGGGATGGAGTCGGTGTACGACATGGTGGGCACCTCGAGTTTTGATGAGCCGGTGGAGGAGATCTTCTCCGAGAGGGCTGTGAGGATGAGTTACCACGGCGGCGGCAGAGGAGATGGATGGTTGCAGCCATTCACCCGTGGGGACGGGTAGATGCGACCGCCAATGCCACAGAAGATGGCTGGGGGAGAGGGGTGAGTGAGGGACAGAGACACAGGACCAGGTCCTGAACTGAAACCCCGTCCTGCAGCTGCCACTGGTGGTGGGGGAAACGGTAGACAAGCTACTGTGAGGAGGGGAGAGAGGAGTTTGTGAGTAAGGCAGGAGACACCGTGGTGCAGGAAAGGGCATCGCCATCCCGGGTGTAGCGTTGACTAACAGGAGAGGAGACAAATCTGCGTGGCACTGACTGACAAGAGAAGAGACCAATCTGCACATGCGCAGTTTTAACGATTTTTAAACCTTAATAACTTTTAGAATATACCATAGATTGGAACACAACTTGTTGCACTTGCAGCACAGAAGAATGGTGAGTAAGGTGCCGAAAAAATGTAGCACTATCATGTACCGTTTTTGCGCAAATAGAAAACCATGCAAACCGGAAGATCACATGATCAGAGTTTTAGTTACGTATGTAAATACACAGATTATAAACTCATACACAATCATATAAACACCTACATATACACTCAGATTATACACACAAACACAAATACATATGTATATATATTATATTTTATATGTATATAATATATGATATATATATATGTGTTTGTGTGTGTGTGTGTGTGTGTGTGTATACACACACACATATTCACACACAAGCACGTATTGTTCATTTTTGAAATTCTTGATGGCACAGTTAGAAAACCAAAAGCAAACCAAAAAAAACATCATGCTTTCATTTACATGTTATCTCTCTATTGCCTACCAGGAATATGATGCTCTTGTATTTTCTATCAGGTCAGTGATCCCCAGTCTGTGAATGCAGGATGTTAGTGATGTATCCCACCCATTAACTAATTGTGCAAGCAGGTGTTATTACTGCCACCCCCTCCCATCTGATGGACCCTCTTCCACCTTCCAGAAGGTCAGCCTGTCAGGCAGACTGCAGTTTCATAACACTGTTTGCAGTGCATAACTTAATAAACATTAGAACAAGAGCAGACTGATCAGTTTAATTACAGTATATATTCTCTCAACTCATAGTTGATATGTTCCTGAACTTGTTCAACCCATTTATATTCTACAATCTTTAACCCTCACACCTGACAAAAATGTGATATTTAATGGGACAAGAAAATAGATGGAGGGAAATTTGTCCCTGAGGAAGGAAACTGGAAGATAAGCCAGAAAATATAAACCACCGCTTATGTTAAATTCATGCATCATTAGGGCAGCAAGTTCTAATGCCAAAAATGACCATGGGAACTGACTAAATTGTTCTCAATGAAGCAGGTCTGTACGTTATATGAATTTCAATCATTTCTCTCAAAGCTAGAGAGCAGCAAACTCTAGCTCTGTCATAACAAGGCTGAAATTGAAAGTTTTGAAACTGAAAAAGTTTGTTAGTTGGTGATAGTATCGTATAACTCAGAGTTATGTATTTAGCTGATATATTACACCAGGCAAAAAGTCCTCTGTTTCTCAATTTGAGCTGAGAGCTGCAGGTTTAGCATTCTAACCTGCCAATCTTAAATGCAAGGCAGACACAAAATGCTGAAATAACTCAGCGGGACAGGCAGCATCTCTGGAGAGAAGGAATGGGTGACGTTTCAGGTCGAGATCCTTCTTCAGACTGATCCTAAACGCAATCTCTTCAGAGGATTCTAATGTGTTTAGGTTGGGGCCTATCTTACGTTAACCTGTTTAATTAGGAATGGTTTTCAAGCACAAAAGACAAACTTTGGGCGGAAGCTGAAATGTACAAAGCCTCGCCTCTACGCTGCACCAATGATACAATTCACAGATGAATGGAGGAGTGCGTTTCCTTCTATACTCTCCCATCGCAGTGTGCAGGCCCTGAAGGGTGTCGAGGGATCAATTTCCAATGCAGAAATTTAGGCAATAATCCAGATATCAATCCTGTGTAATACCATTGGATGAGATGTTAAACCAAGGCCTTATCTACATCACAAATGGATGTTGTTTCAGGATAAGCAGGAGTAATTTATCCAGTAACTTGGCCAATGTTTACATCCTAATTGATATCTCTAAACCAGTTGCTGGTGGGTAACACATTGCTTTTTGTGGGAACTTGCTGTGGGAACAAGGCACAGACCAGGACTGCTGTGGAATCCTTGCCTGGATGAGTGCAGCTCCAACAACTCTCAATATGATTAACACCATCCAGAATAAAATTCCCATGTCATTGTCACCCCACCTACCACCGACCAACCTAATCACTCATACCCTCCACTACCAGAGCACTAAGTAGGTACCATCTACAAAATGCACTGCAATTACTCACCCAGACTACTCTGACACTTTCCAACCTTTGATGGCAACCATTAAGAAGACATGCCATGAGACCACCAATTGCAGGTTTCCCTTCAAGTTGCAAACATCCTGATTTGTAAATTGACACCATTCCTTCAGCATTGCACGGTCTAACTCCTGTGATCCCATCCCAACTGCACCATGGGCAGAAGGGCAGCCGGGATGCAGTAAAGCAGCTCACCATCATCTTCTCAGGGACAATTAGAGATTGGCAATAAATGGCGGCCTTGCAGCAATGCCTACATTTGACAATAAATATTTTAAAAATTACAAAAGTGAGAACAAGTACAAGGCGTTTTATTGGCGGTGAAATACTTTGAGATGTGCTGAGCTGATTGAAAATGCTAAATCAATGCTTCCACAATTGGGTCTTCAGTTTTCAAGCTGGTCTTTTCTGTCTACATCCTTGTGTTTTGTGTATATACTTCGGTGCTTTTTGTATTTGTCCTGTTTTGTGCACATCTCCAGTGCTTTTGTATGTGTCCCTTGGCATTTTTGTGTATTTCTCCTTGTTCTCGTGTGTAACCTCCGCCATTTAAATCAAAATATCTCTGATAATCTGTATATATTCTCGGGCATTTAGAGTAAATGCCTTGTGGTTTAGTGTACATCTCCTAGTGTTTTATTTATATCCCCTAGATTATATCTCTAGTTTTTGATGCATATCCCCTGGTACTTTATATACACTTCCACTTTATGCATATACAGTATTCTTTGCCACTTGGTGTTTACCCCCTTTCATCAGCACCAAAGCTAGTGTCCTAAACACTCTCTCAACACTTTCCCATACCTCCAGTCCTTCTGTTTTGAAGTGTTTCCCATGCACACCAGGCTTGCGGTTACTCATCCAATCCTCAGCCAATGCAACCTCTGTCTTTTTCTGTTTACTAAATACCATGGGAAACATTTCTAGCACTAACTGATCTATATAAATAAAATACTATTGTTAATGTTGTAATAAATGGCAATGCAGTACAGGGCCACACACACAAGTCAATGAAGATGTGCATGGATTATTTCAACTGAATGGACATCAGCCCCATGTAAACCTAATGAGCACTGAGAGTAAATTACTGCAGGGATTTTTTATTTCATAAACTACCAGTTCCTAAAGTAATCATGGAAACCTTTCAGGTCAGCAGTTGCTGCATCCTTTGCTTTGATCATTAAGGTGAGCGACGTCCATCCTGGGACATGAATTCGGTGCTGAATAAATCTTTACCTCGTCCAAATTGGCTTTGAAATTCTTGCTTAATGAAGGAATAGAGACATGAGCAAAATAGTAACGAACACAACATTTGAATCTTTCAGATTCTCTTCACCATATGCAGAACCATGAACATTAGTTACAGGTGATTAAGATTCTCCCTATCGTGGGGATACCTAATGTGGAAGCGGTGCATCATTATACTATGCACAACCTTATTAACACAATGAATGAGAAAGTCACATAGCATTGTGCTCATTAAAGTTACCAATGAGACTGCATTGTAGCATTGCACTTATCATGTCCTGTAATAATATCGAATGAAAAAATCTTCCACCAGAGAAAGAAATATCATTTATTATCTTCCGTCACACACAATTAAAGTGCTTTGGAACACTTTTTGAAGGCAGTCACAAAGAATAATTTCCTTTAATAAATTTAAGAAGGCATCACTAGCAACATCAGCATTTATTGTCCTTTACCTAATACCCTTCACAACACAGTGATTAATTGCCTTCCTGCACCTATGCAGTCCTTCTGGTGAAGGCGTTGTTGGTGAGTGAGTACTACCGTGGTGTTCTCAGAAACGTGGTGCCCTTCTTGTTATTAGAGGTCAAGGGCTTGAGACAGGCTGTCAGAGAAGAGTGAGCGAGGATCTGCAGTGCATTTTGCAGATGCTGCACACAACCAACATATGTAGCAGATGGTTTCAGGGCTGAATGACAGACCCTCCACCTTTCTAATCTTGCTCTGTGGCAGCACATCCCACCTCAAGGATACTCTCTTGCTAAATAAAAACTGAAAATTAAACCAGAAAATAGCAGACTCATCAAATGATCATGGCACAGAAGAAGGCCATTTGGCCTATTGATCCTATGACAGCTCACAGGTGAGCAAACCCACCATTCTTATTTCCCCCTGTTCTTCTATGGCCTTACAAATTATTCTCTCTCAGGTGCCTACGAAATTCTCTGTGACAGCCAAAGGATCGCAGGGATATATAGAACAGTAATGGATTAGTTTAATTTAATATCATGTGCAGCACAGATATCATGGGCTGAAAAGCCCATTCCCGTGCAATACTATTCTATGTCCAATTCCTTCTCTCCAGCGATGCTGCCTGTCCCGCTGAGTTACTCCAGCATTTTGTGACTATTCCACATTCTATGAACACATAATAGAATCATCATCATAAAAGAAGCTCACCACATTTTGACATTTGTCCTCTTCCCATTGCATCAGATTTTGGGAATAAACACAATTCCCTCTAGAAATTGTAGAGAACTACAGGTCTAAACTATTATGCTAGTGGCCAGATGGGCAGAAACAGAGCAATAAAATATACCTGTAGAAACAGGGAACTATAGATGCTGGTATACAACAAAAAGAATAAGAAATTACATATACCTTCCCAGGCCTCATATACTGTAAGTAATCAGAGAAAGGTCACAGCTGATGAAAATTAGAAAAGCATTTACCAGAAAATAAACTATCTGCCACCAAATTTCAAACAAAGATTCAAACAACTTGTCCGACTGAAGACCGGTCCCGATCCAGACCCGATCCGGTCCCTGCCTGACCCGCTGAGTTTCTCAGGCATTTTGTGTTCTGCTCAAGATTCTGGCATTTGCAGTCTCTTGCAGGGATTAATAGCTCTGTTGTTTGCAGTGTGACCTTTTAATATATTATAAGGAAACTATTCACACACTGAACACATTCCACACTCACCATGAACCGTCTGCTTCAGCATACACAAGCTCAGTAAGAAAAAACAAGAAAAGGTACAAAAAAAGAGATTGTTATAGACTTGAATAGAGTCTCAAGCAGATAGTGCGAAGAAAAGGACAGAGAGTTAGGTAATGGGTGATTATTAACTAAATTAGGGGACGTAGGAGGAATCTTTAGCACCCAGAGGAATCAGAGAAAATGTGCAAATCATCAAAGGCAGACTGGTGAGGAGGGAGAATTTAATAGGGGATTTTGTGAACTCAACCTCATTTACTAGAGATACAGCAAGGAAAAGGCCCTTCGTCCCAATGAGTCCGTGGCGACTGGCGAACACCCCCATACACTAACATTATCCTACACACTGGGAACAATTTTACAATTCTACCAAAGCCAATTAAATTACAAACCTGTATGTCTTTGGAGTGTGGGAGGAAACCAGAGCACGGGGAGAAAACCCACACGCTCATCGGTAACTCCATACAGATAGCACCCTTAGTCAGGACCGAACCCATGTCTCTGGCGTTGTAGCACGACTGTGCCACACATTAGATATAAATGCACAAAGTTATGGTAGCACAATCATAAAATCATGTGATAAGAGTTGAATTAGGCCAATCAGCCCATCAGATCTACTGTGCCATTCAATCATGGCTGATCTATCTCTCCCTCCTAACCCAATTCTCCTGCCTTCTTCCCATAACCACTAACAATGGAAAGATTAATAACACAAATAGCGGAAAGGCTGTGTTGTGTGGGCTGCATGGAGGCATGTTTAGTATTTTGAAAAGCAGAATGGGAAGGGAGATGGAACAGCTCTGAGAACAAAGAAGAGATAAAGGCAGTGAGAAGGATCAGCTTGGACAAATTAGCACAATCACACTGGTGTTTACATTTATAGGCCACCAAGCAGTTCTGGAAAACATTGGAAGGAGTACAAGCCAGGAAGCGAGTGGGACATGTAAAAAAGATAACGCAATAAACCTTGGAAAAAATAATCTTTTTCACACACTGAGTAAATCAAATTGGAAAAAGAAAGTTGGGGATAAGTTCATGAATGGATTCTGGAAATAATATTCAAAAGGAAAAAATGCACTTTTTAGATCTCAAAATGGTAGCAACATTAAACAAATGTTTTGTGCCTGTCATCGTAGAATGAACACTGGCCATTTATGAGGAACCGAGCATCTAATATCAAGAACATTAATATTTGAAAAAAATCACAATTTGGGTAATTGAAGAGAATGAGAGGCAACATTTCCCCTCGACCTGAAAGCTAACATTCGTGAGACATCTGAGAGCTTTGTCACGTTGCCATCCCTGAGACCCTTGAGGTCACAAGCTTCACTTCAATTACAATATCACTTTCCATTTGTATGGCTCCTTTGGTGTTTCAGACACAGGGAATGCACACAATGTTGAAGGTAGTAAACAAGACCAATGGGAATAACAATGTTCAGTATGCATGTCCCTCTGCCAGGAGAGGTTGCGCACGCTCTCCGGTGTGGTCAAGGAAATGATGGCAATCCCTCCCAGCGAAATCAGAATGCCACACCTTCCAATGCTCCAACGCTCTTGTGCATTTCACTCCCCTTGCAAATTTCTAGCAGGACAGTACAGAGTACAGGTTGGTCCTTGGCCTCAGGCAATGCTTTCCTTACCCCTACCATGATGGCAAACCCATCAGGACAAGCTTATCCATTCTGCCCATCCTCTGCAGAAAGGTATTGACCAGAAGCATTCTATTCCACTCCAATAGATGCTGCCTGGTCTAAGGAATATCTGCAGCATTTCCTGCAGGTTTATTTCATTATGGGGCACATGGTGTTCATTGTTGGGTGTGAAAAGGCTTTGGGGATATGGAGTAGTTTTGCAGAGATATGTGGGATGTAAGACAGACAGAAAATTATCCAGACTGGGAAAATCTCAGAAGGCCTTAAACAGTTAAGATCTTAAAATCTTTTTGTTGAGTTTTATTGAGGGAAAACATTTTCCACTGGGCATTAAAAAATATAGTAATTCAATAAAGCAATTATCTAATTCAGTTGTAAACGGTAATGAAAATTAAACATTTTGAAACGCATCACAAATGATAAAAATATCTTTATTGCATATTTCCGTTAATAAATTAGTCAATGTCATACTTTTCCAAACATATTTTTTATTATTTAGATTTTTCAGTTACAATAAAAAAAATAGCTTTTTGAATCACAACCAAATTTCTCGCGAGCTAGAATCAATCTTCCAACAATTTCCAGGACAAAAGCCTGGAAGCCTTTGTTCCGATCAAAGTTGGCTCAAGATAGGTTGAAAGATACGCGTGGCAAAGCAGCAGTAACCTCACAGTTGTTCCCCAGCCATTTATGTCGAGGCCATGAAGTCCCAAGCCAGCCTGAGTGGTTCTCAATCATCCCTCATGGCCATCTGCCACTTCCTCTGCTATCAGTTATTCACTAACACCTGAGCACTGCATAGTAACTGTAGGCTAGGTAAAGATGTAAAGGCGTTTGGGGCAGCACAGAGGCACAGTGGTAGAGCTGCTGCCTTACAACGCCAGAAACCCAGGTTCGATCCTGACTACGGGCTCTGTCTGTATTGAGTTTGCATGTTCTCCCTGTGACCGCGTGGTGCTTGGGTTTTCTCAGGGTGGTTGATTTACTCCCACCCTCAAAAGGCATACAGGTTTGTAGGTTAATCAGCTTCTGTAAATTGTAAATTGTCCCTAGTGTCTAGGATAGTGCAAGTTTACGGGGTGATCGCTGGTCGGAGTGGACTCAGTGGGCTGCAGGGCCTGTTTCCATGCTGTATCTCTAAAATCTAAAGTAAAGTGTACTACAATATCAGCTAAAGTGAATGTCTAAAGCAGGCAATCACAAAGGGATTGCACAAGTGTGATTCATTATTTTTTTGCATGGTATAATATTTGATGTAATGTTTGCCTGATCATGCCTTTGATTTAAAGTATAAACAATTTACTGGTAGTTAAAAAATTACTCCTGCAGTCAAGTCATCTGCTGAGATAGATGGTTATGTGGGAGATGGAACAACCCAATGACAAAGGAGGGGCAAAGGCAGGGAGGAGAATCGGTGTGGATGGAGTTAAATGAAACAAGGGAAAAACATAGTGGAAAGCAGATTCAGGGTGGGGATTTCTATTTGTCATTGTTCATTAGCGGAAATCAGTGCTGGGCCACACAGAGAACTTATCATTTGACGTGGAATCTTGGCTTCCCATGACTGTGGTGGAGTCTTCTTCCAAGCCCACTGCAACCACATGCGGAGGAGGTAAACCATGCTGGCAGGGAGTAAAACTAACAATCTGGAAGCAAGCACGGTATCCAGATGAGGATGCTGCGTGATTTGAGATCCACATTGCAGAACTTTCATGAGCTTCCACAAGTGCCTACCACTCCACTGGATGTGACTACAGTATTGGTGTCAGAGCAATTGTCCAAAGGGAGGGGTTGCTACATAGCAGCATCTTGATCTGCCATGAGGTACTGTGCCTTCTGGGTTACCCAGAGCCTCACCTTCATCTGACATGAAGACCTAAACATGGCTGGGAATGCTAACTTCTCAAGGATGAAGGAGTCACACAACTCTCCAAACCACTTCAGACTGAAGAAGGGTCTCGACCCGAAAAGTCACCTATCCATGTTCTCCAGAGATGCCGCCTGACCTACTATGTTACTTCAGCACTTTGTGTCCTCCTGCAGTCATTCTGCAGTATTCTGAACTTTCGGATAGACTGACCCATATTCCAACTATATCCCAACCAAACCAACAAGGGATTAATGGTCTCTTTAAGCAGGACTGAGGCACTGCTGCACTTGCCTGACACTGCATGTTGATTACAATTAAGCGATTCAATTTCACAGGGGTGCCTCCAGTTCACATTGAGCATGTCATTAACTGTTCATGCTCTGTGCTCTCCCTGTGTCAACGATTCACACATGCAGAAATGAGGACAGAAGTCGCGATTGAGCCTGAAACGCACTATTTGTCCCCATTCACTGTTTGGATTGCTTTTCAACATAAATTATTCATGTAATTCTTAAAAACAAATGCTACCCAATAAAATGTAGGACTATAAAACTTCTTGAGACTCCCATACTGACCCACAACAAATTTTCTAAGGAAGAAAGTAGTTGCAGTATAAATGTATAGGAAGGAACTGCAGATGCTGGTTTACACTGAAGATAGGAACGTAATGCTGGAGTAATTCAGCTGGTGAGGCAGCATCTCTGAAGAAAAGGAATATGTGAGTTGACAGTCAGGGGAGAGGGAAACTGCAGGCATAAGGAGATACAAAGAACAAAAGAATGAAAGGTATGGAAAGAACAAATCAAGGCCAGCAGTAGTAGTTGTTTTGTTTTCCTAGGCAAGTGATAGGATGTTACTCAATAGACTGTCATCCAAGATTATCCCTCTTTGAATTGGAGGTAGCGTCTTTGCATCGATTGCAGATTGCATATTGGTTAGGAACCCCAAAACAGAGAGTAAGAATAAACAGAGTGTCTATGGGATGGTGCTTTGTAACTGGAGGCAGACTACTGGAATCCAGAACCTGTGCTAGGACCCACCTGTTTACACTCTATATCAAAAATTGGAAGAAGGACCAACTCTAACATATCCAGGCTCATTGATGATATGAACATGTGGAGAATAGTCCACTGAAGTCACAAAGAGCCAACAAAGGGGTACAGACTCATTAAACAATCAGACAAGAAGATGGGGTATAATGTGGAACAGGTGAAAATAGTCATTCCATCAGGAAGATATTTGTTTGAAATTGAACAACTAATTCCTGTTGGTGATGGTTCTGGTACATGAAACGCAGTGGACAATGAGCCATTTGTGAGGTATGCGATATATCATGACAAAGGATTGTACAGTAAGAGTAATGATCACACAGCAAAGTCATGATGACCTGCTGAGTCCTTCTTGAAAAGCTGTATTTAGTTTAGTTTAGAGATACAGCACGGCAACAGGCTTTTCCACCCACCAACCAGTGATCCCCACACAATAACACTATCCTACACACACTAGGACAAATTACACATACACCAAGTAGCAATGTTACAACCTTTTGAGATTTTAAAAATCAAGTCTGCAATTTATCCCATCAAATAAAGCATAAAAAGAAGTTTAGTTTAGGTTTAATTTGATACCTAATTCACTTTCATATCTTCAGTATTAAAAAAAATTAAGGCCATTTTCATGCTCGGAAATTAGCAACTTGTTCCCTATTGCTTTTCCATTTAATTAACTCGAAAGCTGTGATCGAGGACAGTCAAAAGCCCATAACCTTCTTAAAAATTAAGAGAACTTAATGAAATTTTCAGTTATTATAGATTGAAACATTCTGAAACAAATATGAAACAATCTTACTTGGATGACCTGTAATTAAAGCATATAATTAGTTAGTTATCTAATTGTAGCTAATTACAAAATTCAATTACTAGATCTAAACATCTATCCATTTCTTAAGAAAAGGTTAACATTTTTTAATAGCATGTGTCCAAATAACATTCACACAAGAATTCACAATATAACATGATTTTTTAATCTAACTGTGATGAATTTATAGGCCAAATGGAAGGAATTTAGTGTTTAATTAAGGGCCATTTAAATCATCTTGCGAGTGAGATTTTGTGGAACGCGATTGTTTGGAACGTTGCGGTTGCGGTGAATTTAAACCCCATATCGGCAGGAAAAACACTGCTGGTTCGTATGGGGCCTTAATCACATTTTCGCCGATTACATTTTGATTAAAGTAATCCTAAGAAGTAAAATTAAATGTAAAATAAACGACTTACCTTATGTATTGTTCCCTACATGAGATCCGTCCCATCGACCGCATTGACGGCGGTAGAAGTAGCTTTTTTATTTTACTCCAGCGATTTAATTGTCCCGCGTTTTTTTTCTTAAACTTCCGAGAACGGCGGTCAGAACGATTTTTCAGCATCAGGTGGTAGCCCGACAAAATATATCTCGGACAGGAAGGAGAAAATGGCATTTTAATCCCCCCCCCCCCCACCAAAGGCGCCAAAGTCGCGCACACGGCCAATGACAGAACTGCAGCGCCGCTGAAGGTATGTTTTGTAACATACCTACACCAAGCCAATTAATCTACATTCATGTACATCTTTGGAGTGTGGGAGGAAACCAGGAAACCGAAGATCTCCTGAGAATTACAGGGACATGGCTTCAAGAGGACCACAGCTGGGAACCAAATATTCAGGGGTATACATCCTATCAAAAAGACAGACAGGTGGGCAGAGGGGGTGGGGAGCTCTGTTGGTAAGGAATGAAATTCAGTCCCTTGCAAGGGGTGATGTAGAATCAGGAGATGTAGAGTCAGTATGGATAGAACTGAGGAATTGGAAGGGTAAAAATACCTTAATGGGAGTTATCTCCAGGCCCCAAAACAATAGCTTGAAATAATGTGCACAAGAATCAAATTTACAAGTTCCAAGTTACAATATGAAAGATAATAGTAAGATTAAATGAGAACTTACCAGTTTGAAGTTTGATCTTTATTTTATGAGGAGTTGCGATGAGGGATTTCGTGAAGAACCCGCCAGCACGCATGCGCAACATTCTTCAAAGCAGGGTATGGAATCACAGAACCAACAAACAAAGAAATGACTTGTTATAGTAAGATTGAAGAGACTCTAATTACCAGTTGACTTTATGGTCGAGGGTTGGGAGCGGAGGGCACGAAATCCCTCATCGCAACTCCTCATAAAATAAAGATCAAATTTCAAACTGGTAAGTTCTCGTTTAATCTTACTATTTAATTTTGGAGTCACGTGAGTGACTTCGTGAAGACTTCAAAGCTCTCTGATTTCATGCCCTGGACAACGTCCATGCTCTCACACACGCCACTATAAGGATGGATAGGAGTAATCAAGTTTCCAGACTGGATGTACTGAAAAATAATAATATTTATTAATTATGACAAAGAAAAAAACCCTCATTGGGGAGTAACTATGTTCTTGACCCGCATTCAGCACGGCCTCTGCGAACATTACAGGAGTAGCAACAGGTTTGTTGTAAAACCGTTGAAAAGTGGCTTCACTAGCCCATCCCGCTGTGGCAAGAATATGGTCCATGGGCACCTCCATGACCTTAGCCGCCGATGTCGATGCAGCCCTGGTGGAATGGGATTTAAAAACATTAGTGTCAATACCTGCTTCGTTCAAGACGATCCTGAGCCATCTGGAGATCGTCTGTACCGACACTCTATGGTGTGGTTTTTTGTGGCTGATTAGCAGGTATTTTTCCATTCCCCTTAAATTCCGCGTCACTTTAATATAGTGGTGGATATAAGTGGCTAAACATAGCCTAGCATCAGCGGGGTATGCTGGAAACACCAGCTGCAGCCCTGTGAATCCAGGTCTATGCTGCTTTAGTAATTCATCAATATAGAAGATTACTTTCTCCGGGGTAGAGACCATTCTGTCAATCTTGATCTTATGAAGCGTCAGGGTGAGTTTGTCCAAATTGGGCCCTGCCATGGGCGACCATGTCCTGAGTAGGGATAATACTCTCCCAATGTCCCAGGTAACGTTGTAACGTGGTCTGGGCGGGTTTGAATTAAATATTCCCCGCATCAGTTTGGACACCAGTTTATTGGACCCTACCTCAATATTGAGGTAGAATGATAGCGCACTCCTGGCGCTATTGATGGCACTGTAGCTGAGGTGTTCGTCATGATGTAACCCCGCAAGAAACTCCAGCACATCTGTTATGGTGACGGAGTCATAAGCAATGTTCAAGCGGCCGAAGTAAGTTTCCCATTTCCTGATTTGCGTTAAGTATTGCCGTCTTGTGGACTCCCTGCATGATGCTCCAATTGTATCCATAGTCCTTGACGAGAGACCATACTGCAGTAATGGTCTGTTCAGAACCTGCAAGCCAGTAATTTCATATGACTATGGCAGGGGTGATGTTCCCCTGAAACAGGGTTCGTCACCAATTGTGGACAATTCTCTAAGAGGGCCCATGGTTCACTTATCATTCCAAGGACCACTGGATACCATGGCTGTGTAGGCCAATCGGGTATGATGAGAATGCCTTTAGCAGCATCTGACTGGATTTTTCGCAATACCCGGCTGATGAGGCAAAATGGAGGAAATGAAAGAAAAGCCATTTCCCCCAGTCTAGCGAGAAAGCGTCCATCGCCATTGCCCCAGGATCTGGTTCCCATGATACATATGTTGGTACCTGATGGTTTAACCCTGACGCGAAAAGGTCAATATCCGGTTTACCAAATTTGGCTGTAATTTTGGCGAATATTTGGGGATTTAACATCCACTCAATGTTGTCATTAAATTTCCGTGACCTGGTGTCCGCCACGATATTGTGCTTACCTGGTAGGTAGGTAGCTGAAATCCAAATATTGCGTTGCATGCACCAGAGCCAAATTGTATTAGCCAATTCATCACATGAAATTGACCTGGTACCGCCCATATGATTTAGATATGCCACCGCAGTGGTGTTGTCTATTTGGAGATGGACATGAGTGTCAGTAATGTTTGAACAATAAGCTCTAAGTCCGTGGAATGCCCCTAGCATCTCCAAATAATTTATCCCTTGTGCTAACAAAAGGGTAGATTCAAGTGAGTCCCATCTGCCCCCACAACTAGTGTTGTTGTCCGTAGCTCCCCAGCCATGGGAGCTTGCGTCTGTTTGTAAGAACACCAACGGACGAGGCACAATGATGGGTTTGAATGAGTTACGGATATTATCAATCCACCATTGTAACTCAATTTTTGCCTTGATTGGCAGCTGCATGGGTCTATCAAAATGTCCAGCATTTAATTTTAATGCTGAAATCATGGATCTTTGCAAATTTTGATAATGTAAAGGTCCGAATTGAGCAGCTGGAAAAGCTGCTACCATTTTCCCAATTACCTTGGCAGCTTGTCTAATTGATGGTATACTGGCGCAGACCAGACTATTACATGCTTCAATGATATCCCCAACTTTGTTATTTGGTATGGTGGTAATCATTCGATTGGAATCAACCGTAAATCCCAGATAGTCCATGACCTGTGAAGGACAGAACTTCGATTTATCTGGATGGATAATAAATCCCATTTTTTCAAATAATTTCACAGTGGCTATAACTGCCAAATTTGCTGATTCTAATGTATTCCCAATGATAAGGATATCATCTAGGTAAGCCATAACTGTATGGTTTTGTCTCCTTAGTGTTGCTAACACTGGCTTAAGTAATTTAGTAAACAATCTGGGGGCTGTGGTAAGCCCATTGGGCAAAGCTCTGTATTGCCAAAGTTGATCCATCCAGGTAAATTTTAAGAACTTCCTGTGATGCTTCTGAATGGATACCGAATAGTATGCATCTTTTAAATCAATGCATGCCATGAAGCAGCCCTTGGAAACCAAAGATTTGGCTGTCTCAAATGTGTCCATTTTAAAATGGGTATATTTTACAAAAGTATTCAAATGGGTTAGATCTATGATAACCCGACATCCACCGTCTTTTTTGGTTTTTGTGAAAATGTTAGATACAAATTCAATTGGTTCGTGGATAGTTCTTTCTATCACTCCTTTTTCTTGTAATCTCAAGATTTCAGCATAGCCTTCTGCTACTTCCTTATTGGAAAATGCAAATTTACGATTCGGCATATGCTGAGGTGGAGGAAGTTGACCATTTATAAACTCAATCTCATGGCCTTGAATACTTTGTAAAATAAACTCATCTGAGGTGATGGTATCCCATGCCTCCTTAAAGAACCGTAATCTCCCTCCAACACGTGAGGTTAGACATGCAAGTGCATGAAATCCAGACCGCCTTACCTCCATGGCTATCGGCGGTCCCTGGCATGTTTGGTGGGACGTGGAGATGCTGGGTTGAGCTGGTGATGCGGTTGCCACATCTTCCATGCTGGCCGCTGCGGGCCTTGCCCTAAAAAAGGCCTCTGTTGGATTTGCTGGTATTGTGGAGGCGCCAGTATGTAGGTCCTTGCTGGCCTTTCGGTTTGACCTCGTGGCTTGGAATATGGCGTTTTCCTGGCCGTTTGTCTGGTCGAGATGTGCGACCTCATAAGACCCACTGTCTTGGCATGGTCGTCTAGATCCTTGACCTGCTTTGGTAGGTCTTCCCCGAATAGTTGTCTGGGTGGTGGCGTTGGAGATGCTCTGCACAGCCCCGCGAATTTGGGGTTAAGAGTGGGCTTGATAGTGCTTTTTCGAAACTCATTTATTTCATACTGCGTGTTGCACAATAATGCAAGTGCGTCCTCATGTTCGGTGCTTAGATCCATCCCGTCCACCGATCTCGCAAATGCGGTAATCCCAGACGTGAGCAGTTTTAGGATTTTTTGTAACTTGATCTCCTGTGCTCTTATGCCCGGGCTTATATTGCCCCAAATAGGCATATTTACTATAGGTCCGTTGAGTGAGTTACAATTACTCGGTGCTTTGTACCTGTTCATGGCCTCCGCAAGGACCTGATCCTGTAATTGGTGATTGGTGAGGAAGTCAATGGTAGCGGCCAGTTTTGGTTTGAGAGGTTGCCCTGATGATTTGGGTAACGCAAACCTGGCTGCCACGTCCAGAGGTTCTTCCTGAGGGACCTCAGGTGTCGCTGGTTCGTGTACCAAGATATCCTCTTCTTCTACTGGCTCCCTCATGCTACCCATTGACGATGGGGATATATCCGATAGTCCCCTGGAACTGGACATACCCTGCCGTTGACTTTGCTGCAGGATCCGTTCCATCATCCTCTCCATTTGTTCGATGCGTCACTCATCGTGAGTGAATGGGAGGTCAGAGCCCTCATGCCCGAAGGAACTCCTGAGGCTCCTATCATCGGTCCGTACCTCGTTGAGGTAATCTCGGTGCCGTGACGAAAAGTCGCTGCCAGCCGCCTCAGCGTAACTGCACGACTACCGCGCGGATCTGCTCATTCGCCTCCTTTTGGATGAGCTAGGTCCGCTTGCCTCAAAGGCCAAATACGGAGAGAAGTCGGTACCTGCCGCCGCAGCGTAGTGACCCGACATCCGCGCGGGCTTGCCGCCTGTCCTTCTCCTGGACTCAGGCGATGTACGGTCCCGTCCTGCCATGAATGGGGAATGCGGTGACCGTGGTGAGACTCCACCTGCATGGCTCCTCCTGGCTCTGCTAGGTGGTGAGTCTACACTGGCCCTTCCTGGTCTGCCAGTGGACTCGGGTCTCAGTAAACCACCAGTCCGCAATCTAGCGGCCTCTGGTGAGTGTTCTGCCCTGAAAGGGCTATGCTGTTGAGCTCTATCCCTGGCTCTTCCACGAGGGCTCAGGGAGAAGGGCCGTGCAGCAGCACGTGAAACCCGTTTGCTCATATCAGCCAACAATTCTCTCCCTGTTGGAGATAGAGAAATGGAGTCAGGGTCTACCTGCTCCGGCGCCGTTCCCACTTGCTGCTCTGCGGGATCCCCGCTCGTACACAGCTGTGTCGGTGGGTCGGGTTCTGTAGTCACAGGGCTCCCCGACTTTTGCGCCTTTTTCCCGGCCCGTCTAGCGGGTGCTGCCGTTGAAGAGAGCTCCGGGAATAATGGCCGACGACTCCTTTCGGAAGTCCTGCGGCCTGTACTCCTTTTATCCATATCCCTGTTGAAGAAACACGGTTCAAACACCAGGGACAACCAACTCAAGGGTGCCTATACTTACCTGAGCGGTCCTTATGAAGGGCTGGTGGTGAGCCGCGCTCCGCCTCCAGCCGTCGACTGCAAATGCGAGCGACGATATGTCGCGCATGCGTGCTGGCGGGTTCTTCACGAAGTCACTCACGTGAGTCTGAAATGAAATTGGAATCAGTGGTGTTTCTCGACTTACTGGCTTTGCTTTCAGGGTGTGGGAGACATGGATTGGGCAGAGCTGTTGAAGAAGCATGGGAAAGTTCCCAAGTGCTCCCGTATAAGAGTTGTGGTGGAATAGGTGATTAAAGTGGTGGGTGGGTTCCCAGTCAAGAGGTCTGGTTTTGTCCCAGTTGGAATATCATCCCAGTCCTATGGTGCTTCCGTTTTTGAAACATTCACTGAAGCTTCACACTTCACCCTTTCCACATAATCTCACACCTGCCATTCTTAGAAATCACACTCCAAACATCTCCGGTGAAGAATCCATCAGATCTGGATGTAAATCATCGTATCAAAACCTACGCCTATTTCAACAAACTACATTGAAGCAGATCTTCAAGAGATAACTAAAGCTTTCATTGAATTTGAGCCACTCTACATTTATATTTCTTATATTTACGACGATCAAATCTGCCCATCAGGTCTACAGGGTTTCTGAGAGCTAATCCATCAAACCAAGTCCCATTGGATCAATCACCGTCATGCAGTAACATGGTCATTTTATAACAATAAATACATGAAAAATACAGCATTTCTGCATCAGACAAAATAATGAAAGCATAATGTCCTCAACTTTCTTTGTTTATTGAACATGAAGGATCAGTAGTCCATATATAACTACAATTTGTATTCAAGGCACCAAAAAAGCAACAAAAAAAATTCAGCATGCATCATTACCGATGCACGGTGACACAGCGGTAGTGTTACAGCCTTACAGCTCTAGAGACCCGGAACTGACTATGGGTGCTATCTGTAAGAAGTTTGTATGTTCCCTCTGTGACCATGTGGGTTTTCTCTGGGTGCTCAGGTTTCCTCCCACACTCTAAAGACATCCAGGTTTTAAGTTAATTGGCTTCTGTAAATTATAAACTGCCCCTTGTGTGTAAGGAGAGTGCTAATGTACGGAGTGATCGCTGGTCGGCACAGACTCTGTGGGCCGAAGGGCCTGTTTTCACGCTATACCTTTAAAATCTAAAGTAAAGTCAATCACATCATCAGTTTGACATTGAGGCCAATGTGACATTAGGACAATTGATCAAAGGCTTGGCCAAAGAAGGGTTATTGACTATGCTGGGGGGGAGGGAAGGAACAAATTGCTCCTGGAGAGAATTTGTCTTTGAATTTTCTCAAACTAAACATTTCCCAAGAACAGATTAATTTTGGCTCACAATCTATAATTGATGTGTGTCGTTCAGATCCCACCACTCAATATTACAGAATGCATCTCAGGGGCAATATTATTTTTTGACTTGCTGAGAATCCATGAGATGCAGCTCACTCTATCTACCGTGAGTGTTAACAATTGGTGTAGAGCAGAAGGTTTTTGTGGTTTCAATTAGTTTTTCTGGGTGAGTGCTGGCATCATACGTATGCCTCAAGGGTATTTTGATCATTAAATCTAAGAGCAATGTGCGTTGGAGAGTGGAATAAATAGAGAGATGAGAAAGACTCATCTTAATGCAAACATGGAAGGTGATCAAAGTCAGTGCATTAAAGACAATTAAAGACAGAGTCGGTGCCTCAATGACAATCTTATATCACTACTCTGTTGCTGAGGCAACTCAAAGTCAGCTCTGATGTCCTAGTTTTGTACACTAATTTATGGAGTGTGACAAGTTATTAATATGAGAGCCAGTTGTTAGACAACTTTTATGCAAAGCACAACGTACGACTTCCAATGTTAACAAAACAGCCATGGCTCAGTGGATAGCAATCTCACCTCTGAGTCAATTGTTGCTATGGATTCAAGACCCACTCTAGAGAAACAAACGCATAATGTCAATGCAGAGCTGCTGGAGTACTGCACCTTTAGAAATGCTGCCTTTTGGATAATTAAAACAATACCTAGTAATGTTACAACATTTTGCGATTTTTAAAATCAAGTCTGCAATTTATCCCATCAGATAAAGCATAAAAAGTTTAATTTGATACCTAATTCACTTTCATATCTTTTGTATTAAAAACCAGCACCTTGTTCCCTTATGATTTTCCATTGATTCAACACAAAATCTGTGATCGAGGACAGTCAAAAACCGATAACTTTCTTAAAAATTAAGAGAACTGAATGAAATTTTCAGTTGTTATAGATTGAAGCATTCGGAAACAAATATAAAACATCTTACGTGGATGACCTGAAATTAAAGCATATAATTAGTTAATTACATCATTGGAGCTAATTATAAAATGACCGTTGTGACAAAAATGGTAATAAACACCCAGATTGACTTGAAAATTAAGAAATGTGATATATCAAGATCAGAACTTTAATATTATTGTATATTATGCTGTAAGCCCGTAACAGATAGGTAAATAAATTACAATTTCTAGCAATAGACCAAGTCTTTATGGAGAAGATCAGTTGCCAACTGGTACATTGGCATATCATAATCAGTAGCATCATCATACTCCTCAGATTGTAACCGATTGTAACTCTGTACACCTTGTTTTTCCTGAACTTTTCGATGTTGGCATTGTAAACTACAAGTTTTGGCTCTTCAAACCACACATGACATGCCTTTCTGCCCACTACTTTCCCATTAAGAATGTCCTGTAGATTCCATTTCTTAAGAAAAGGATAATTTTTTTTAATAGCCTAAACGGCCTGTCCCACTTACATGTCCTTGGCATGCAAATTACGCAACCTCGTGGTCGCGTTGAGGCACACGGGCATCATATGGCCGCACGGGGACACTGAGAAGCGCAGAGGGGTATGTAGTTGTGCGCGACAAAATTTTTGTAGCAAACGAAATCAATCGCACACCAACGGCCTGTCGCGTAACTGACGGCCAAAGTGGGACAGGCCCAAGACCGTGGCACGATGCAACGTGTCACCTCCAAACGCAGCAGAAGCAGGCAAACGATCGCTGAACTCGGCCTGGGTTCACGGCCGTTGCAGTCCGGATCCGCCCCCACTTCTACTCCCAGAGTGGAGACAAGAAAATTGAAGATGGACACAAAATGAGTAACTCAGCGGATCCGGCAGCATCTCTGGAGAGAAGCAATGAGTGACGTTTCGGGTCAAGACCCTTCTTTTCAGACTGAAGAAGAGTCTCGACGTAAAACGTCACCCATTGCTTCTCTGCAGAGATGCTGCCGGTCCCGCTGAGTTACTCCAGCCTTGTGTCCATCTTCAAATGATGTCACGCACTCCAGATGGCTGTGCGTAAGCATGAAATCGTGCGCGACCTTTGCAGGTACCGTCACGGCTCAACGCGACCACGAGGTCACGTAATTTGCGTGCCAAGGACACGCAAGTGGGACAGGACCTTTAGCATCCAAACAACAAACTAATCCCATTCACACAAGAATTCACAATATATAACACGATTTTTAAATCTCACTGCCATGAATTTATATGCCAGATGGAGGAAATTTAATGTTTAATTCTCATAAATTAATCCAGAAACATCCACTCAAAATTAATCAAAATTATTGTTTTTTGCACAATACAAAATTTAGTTTAAAAATAATGATAATGGAGAGAGAATAATACAAAATATAGACAATTTAGATGGCTTATGACATGATTGTCCAAAAAAACCGGCTTTTTAATCATCTTGCTTCTGGAACGCGATCGATTGGAACATTGCATTTGCGTTGAATTTGATGCCCATATCGGCAGGAAAGACACTGCCGGTTCGTATGGGGCCCAAATAACATTTTCACAACGTAAAATTAGATTAAAGCCATCCCAAGAAGCAAGATTTTATGTAAAATAAATGACTTACTCTTTGTTTTGTCCCATTCCTACGATCCATCACGTTGTAGGCTTTGAGGACGTTAGAAGTCGCTTTTTATTTTATTGTAATTATTAAATTGTCTAGCGATTTATAAACAAACTGAGAACGGAAGTCTGATCGATTTTTCTTCAGCAGCTATCACCCTGAGGAAATCCGCCTCCGACAGGCAGTACAAAACTGGATTTTAATCCCCTCCCCCCCCTCAAAGGAGCCAAAGTCGCACACACGGCCAGTGGCAGAACTGCAGCGCTGCTGAAGGTAAGTTTTGTAACATCGCTACAATACCCTGCTCTTTCAGGTGGATGAAATAGATACAAAATCAGTTTCATATGGAATAGGCCCATCAAGCCTACTCGGCCATTCAATCATGGTTGATCTATCTCTCCCTCCCAACTCCATGCTCCTGCTTTCTCCCCATAACCTCTGACTCATGTACTAATCAAGACTCTATCTATCTCTGCCTTAAAAGTATCTGACTTGGCCTCCATAGCCTTCTGTAGCAAATAATTCCATAGATTCACCACCCTACTTCATGGTCTACTCTGTCCTGGTTAGGGTGCGGCATCCCATCCCCATGATCATGGTAGATCTCACTGAGAATCCACACTCACCCTGACCACACTTACCCTACTTGGTAATCAATAACTAAACATGTCCAGAGAGTACAATCCATCAGTGTATTTCCTGACAGAAGGTTCTGGAGATAAATTATCCTGTCAGCACCAATATCATTTGCAAACAAACTACTTTGAAACTATAATCCTGGTCTTAAACTAAAGGGCCTATCACTCCATTTTTTGTCTGACACTGAAGAAGAGAAGATAATTATCTTGGTCTCCTGGCCAACATGTATTGAGTTAATGAAACAATAGACATAATTATTATAAAATTGGTAACTACAGGATTTTATTACGTACAAATTGGCTGTAATATTTCCAACACAACAACGACAATGCTTTAAATGTACTTATTTGGCAGTTTTGATGTCGGAATACTCTTCAACTCTTTGCTGTTTTCTCATGGGACCTAGCCAACATCAGAACTATGGTCCAGGTCAAATCCTGGTTTGGTAAATATATTCTGCAGAAAATGAATGATGGAAATGCCTTCTGAAAGGTATTTAAAGAAATGTTACAAGAGTAATCTAATTCATGAAGCATGGGAACACAGAACAGTAGAGCACAGGAATAGGCCCTTCAGCCAGTTCAAATGTCCTCATTAAATTGTAGTCTAATCCTGCTTCTAATTATATGTGCTTATCTACACATTTGTTCAAACATTAATACTCATGATATCTTTCCATTTCTAATTCTGAGTTCAGGCATTAACCTATTCAGGTTAATGAGGAGGAAACAGCAGAAAGAGACAGGTTAGATCAAATACAAGTACAAATACTGCCAATGGGAATTTCCGTGTTTGTAGATTTGTTGTAGCAATCACTTGCCATGGAGTCTGCAAAGCCAATCACAACTATTTGTTTAACTCACTGAATTAACTAGATTTCTCTAAGTCAAGCATATTTTAATCTGATTTTTGTCTGCACCTTAATGAAGTGCCTGGGGATGTTTTACTATATTACAGATATGATATACTGTAAATGCAAGCTGCCATTATTTCTGTGCGTGTTCTGTAACTGCAAATCAATGTAATCAATGTAATCATGTAGCTTAAGCTGTAGAATTGCAAAGTAGAATATTACAGGTACAGAAAATCAGAAATAAAATCATAAATCGCTGGAATTTGAAGATCTGGTAGCATTTCTGGAGAAGTGAACAAAGAATAAGGTCCTTTAGTCAATGCTGCCTTAACAGACACTGAATGGATAATTCCCTCTCCAGTCCTTTAGTGGTGATTAGCTGAAATTGATTTTTTACTTCTACTTCATATGTGATTGTTCATCTGAGTAAAAAAAAAATCTGCTTTTTTGGGAAGAACTGATTGCAGTTTATATTTCTTCTACACTTTAAAAAGACTTTGTTATGTGAGTACATTGACTCCGCTTGATGTGAATGTGTTAGTTTGCTTTGAGTTATTTCTGCAGCCCCACCTCCAATGTGTAGGCTGTATTGCTGTTGTCAGAAGAAATTAGAAATTCTAAAAAACATAAACTGCAGATGCTAAAAATCAGAAGTAAAAAGAATTATAGATATACCCAGGAGTCAGTGAAAATTGTGGAGAGTGAAACAAAGTTAACGTGTCAAGTTAATAACATTTTGCTAAGAACTAAGAAAGTGAGAAAACAAACATGTTTTAAGATGTAGTGAAGGTGATGGTGAGGGGGGGTGGGTGATGGAGTCAAGAGAAGAGAATGTCTGTGATAAGGAAGTGATTGAGAGACACTGAGGGATTGGTGCGTGCTGAGAAAGGGTGATGGAAATTTATAACCTCAGCTGATCTGTCTGGAGGAGATGTAAATGGAAATAAATAAATGAAAAAAGGAGGGAGAAAGAGAAAAAAAATGATGGAACTTAGAAACATAGAAACATAGAAATTAGGTGCAGGAATAGGCCATTCGGCCCTTCGAGCCTGCACCGCCATTCAATATGATCATGGCTGATCATCCAACTCAGTATCCCGTACCTGCCTTCTCTCCATACCCTCTGATCCCCTTAGCCACAAGGGCCACATCTAACTCCCTCTTAAATATATCCAATGAACTGGCCTCAACTACCCTCTGTGGCAGAGAAATCCAGAGACCCACCACTCTCTGTGTGAAAAAATTCCTTCTCATCTCGGTCCTAAAGGATTTCCCCCTTATCCTTAAGCTGTGACCCCTTGTCCTGGACCTCCCCAACATCGGGAACAATCTTCCTGCATCTAGCCTGTCCAACCCCTTAAGAATCTTGTAAGTTTCTATAAGATCCCCCCTCAATCTCCTAAATTCTAGAGAGTATAAACCGAGTCTATGCAGTCTTTGTTCATAAGACAGTCCTGACATCCCAGGAATCAGTCTGGTGAACCTTCGCTGCACTCCCTCTATGGCAATAATGTCCTTCCTCAGATTTGGAGACCAGAACTGTACGCAATACTCCAGGTGTGGCCTCACCAAGACCCTATACAACTGAAGTAGAACCTCCCTGCTCCTATACTCAAATCCTTTTGCTATGAAAGCTAACATACCATTGGCTTTCTTCACTGCCTGTTGTACCTGCATGCCTACTTTCAATGACTGGTGTACCATGACACCCAGGTCGCGCTGCATCTCCCCTTTTCCTAATCGGCCACCATTTAGATAGTAGTCGGTTTACCTATTTTTGCCACCAAAGTGGATAACCTCACATTTATCCACATTACTTGCAATGCAACACTACAGATGCTGGAAATGTGAAATTAAAAACAGAAAACGATGGAAATATTCAGGAAGTCAGTCAGAATCTGTGGAGAGAAAAACAGAGTTGCTGTTACCAGTCAACAACCTTGCGTCAGAACTGGCCAGGTCTGATACAAACAGCAAAAAGGCTTTTGATCTGAATTTATTTAATTCAATGTAAAATCCTGAGGGCTGTCATGCAATGTAATCAGTTGAGGACAGTAATGTAATAGAACCTGCCAGAAGCTGTTAGAACACATTAGTTGAGAGCAGTCATGAAAGATAAATAGGTTTTATGCAGCCAACAATATGATAGAAACAGCAAGAGTGGAGATGGAATATGGAAGAAATAAAGTATCAAAGGGGATGATAGTACAGGTGAATGATTTGTCAGGGAGATTAGCAGAGAAATAAAGCTTCATTCTGAAGGAGATACAAATAACAGAAAGATCATCAGTATCTGAAATTTTCAAAGAAAATGACTGCGAATGTGGGAAAACCAAAATAAAAATGCCGCACACATGGAATTTCTCAGTTGATTGAACTCAACAGTGAATTCCGAAACCTAAAATGTGCCAGAGCTAGTCCTTGACCTTACAATAAGCTTCACTGCGTAAGGGATTGAGGATAGGAAAGATGTGGGAGTAGGAAGAAAGAAGTGACAAGCAAATGGAAGCTTCAGGTCATGTTTGCAGACTGCAAAATAGACTTTGGCAAAGCTCCCACTCAATCCATATAAGTCCTCTGCCAAATCTATAACATACTACTACATAGAAGACATAGACTCCGAGAGTGTTGTCTGAGTCAATGTGCCTGTGATTCTGCCAAGAAAAAGGGAGGGTTGTTGGTGAAGGTTGAAAACCAAGCATGTATATTAGGGAAGCAACTATTCCTTCAGACTACCTAAAGGGAAGGAGAGGAAAAGGTATGTTTGGTGGTAGCATTATCCTAGACTTTTAGAAACTGGGGAAGATGACCCATTGAATGTGATATCTGGTGGTCCGGAGAAAGGGGAGCTCTATCCTTGTTAGGGAAGGAAGAAGACTGAGTGAGAAGACATGATCAAGGAACCTCAAGATTAATGGCCTACTCCCCCCCACATCAAGCTGAAATTCTTTGTGTGTGCTCTTAAACCAATACCTTGGAGCAGATAGACCTACCAAGAAAGGAAAGGCCAATCCACCAGGTGCAGTGCTCCTGCCACATTCTTTGTTGACTCACTTGTTGTTGTGCCTTTTGTCCCACACATCCATCATTCCCAGCCTGGTTACTCGAATGTACACCCATCTCATGTCTTCCCGCAGGCTGGACTCCTGGATTCCGTAAATCATCTAATTAACTCCGCAACTCTGCAATTATCTGCTCCGAGCGACATGTAAGTAAATGATAGATGACAACTGCTTCATTTCCAGGCAATGTGCTTGTGGTGCACTCCCAAATGTCAAAGTCAAATTTATTCGTCACATGACCAACCAAGGCACAGTGAAATGAATTTGCCATGCAGCGATACAGTTGAAAAAAAGAACACATAATACACAATAAAAAAATCCAACAGAAACATCCACCACAGCATTCTTCACTGTGGTGGAAGGCAACAACATTCAGCCAGTCCTCCTCCCTTGTTCATTCGTGGTCTGGGCCATAAACCCTCCATAGTCGCTGCTACGGACGGCCGGATGTACAGGCCCTCTCGTCGGGATGATTGAAACTCCGACGTCGGGACGGTCGAACACACTCCGCGGCTTGGAGCACCTGAATCGTCCATTTTCCTACCGGAGACCATGGCTTCAGCATGCTATAGGCCGCAAGCCAGCGGTCAGAGCCCTTCTCCGGCGATCCCCGGCAAGGGATCCCAGACTCCGGATGGTAAGTCCACACCACACCCATGACTAGAAGCTCCGCAGACCACACCCCATTGATGTCAAAGTTACCAGGCCAGTGATCGGAGCACTCCTTTCTGGCGACCCCCGGCAAGGGTTCGCCCCCGCTCCGTGAAGGAAAAGTCCACGCTGCGCCCGCTGCTGAAGCTCTGGGCCCGACTGGGAAATGCCACTCTAATCCAAGTTGTTATGCCACGAGGGAGGCGGAAAAGCGAAATGGAAAAAGTCGTCTCTCCATGAGGAAGTGACCGAAAGATGGTTTCCCCCTTTTTCTCCCCCTACACCCCCCATATATGACACACCGAGAGACCGATGATTTGGGATAAATGATTCTATTTTGGACAATGAAATCCAATGATATATTTAACTTCCCCTGTTTGTTCTGCTTTGGCCATCTCAGTATATAATTTAAACTCCTATATCCACTCCACCGTACCTTGGTTACTTCCCTGGACGTCTAGAGACTTGGACCTCCTCATTTTTTGTCCTATTGTGGTATTCCTCAATAGTAGCAAGCAGTTCACTATCTCTTGAAGTACGTCCGCATTCAGCCTCATTTGGGAGGCATCAAACCTGGGCTCTGTCCTACTGAAGCAGGCACAGCACTTAAATGCAATGCTTCAGAATCAGCACTTCTGCCACCACTTCTCAGTATCCCTATCTGAAGTATTCAAAAATTAATCAGTAATCCATGTTAATTTAAGAAAGCAGAGTCAGAAGCCGACCCTTTATGCATGTTCTGTCATTCATTAATATTGTGGCTAATCTTCTACCTCAGTGCTATTTTCCTGCACTATCCCCATATCTCGAGTCCATTAATATCCATATACAGTATAGGGGATAAACCACAGAAGGTACATTATTAAGTGAAAAGAGAGTCTACTCCATTAGGACAGTATTTTAAGGATCATGTCATGACTGACTGCTATTTGCATTGTATGATCATTAACGAGAGAATTATCTATCTACGTGTATGTCTATCTAACACCAACCAGTCCTTGAAGTGGTACAGCAATGATTGCTGTTACCCAGAATTACATGTGACATGTTATTTCCTTTCCTGCTTTAATAATGAAAAACAATAAGGGGGAAAAAAAATCAAACCTCAAATCGAGTCTCTATACGCACAAAGTATTCCAGATAGACACAAAATGCTGGAGTAACTCAGCGGGTGAGACAGCATCTCTGGAGAGAAGGAATGGGCGACGTTTCAAGACCCTTCTTCAGACTGATGTCAGGGGAGGGGGCGGGACAAAATTAGAATGTGGTCGGAGACAGTATGACTAGTGGGAGAACTGGGAAGAGTAAGGGGATGGAGAGAGAAAGCAACTTCTATCTGAAGTTAGAGAAGTTAATGTTCATAGCGCTGGGGTGTAAACTACCCAAGCAAAATATGAGGTGCTGTTCCTCCAATTTGCACTGGGCCTCACAAAGACAATGGAGGAGGCCCAGGACAGAAAGGTCAGATTGGGAATGGGAGGGGGAGTTGCAGTGCTGGGCCACCAGGAGATCAGGTAGGTTAAGAAAGACTAAGCAGAGGTGTTCAGCGAAACGATCATCACTTCTGGCTCTCTGCCCTCTGAAGCCTCCAACCTCCTATCCCTCCAACCCAGCCCCGCACGGCCCGATTTTATCTTCTCCCAAAAATCCACAAACAGAACTGTCTTGGCAGCCCATTGTTTCTGCTTGTTCATGCCCCACTGAATTAATTTCCACATACCTTAACTCCATCCTATCCCCCCTGGTGTAATCCCTCCATACATATGTCCAAGACACCTCACACGCACTTCGTCTCCTCAATGACTTCCATTTTCCAGGCCCCCACTCCCTCATCTTTACTATGGATGTCCAGTCACTCTACACTTCCATCGCCCACCAGGAGGGTCTTAAAGCACTCCGTTTCTTCTTCGACTGCAGAACCACCAATTTCCATCCGCCAATACTCTCCTCCGCCTAACAGAGCTTGTCCTTATCCGTCAACAACTTCCCCTTTGACTCGTCCCACTTCCTCCAGCTCCAAGGCGTAGCTATGGGCACTCGCATGGGCCCTAGCTATGCCTGCCTCTTTGTAGGGTATGTCGACTAATCCCTGTTCCAGGGGTACACTGGCCCTATCCCTGAACTCTACCTCTGCTGCATTGATGACTGCATTGGTGCTACCTGCAACCATTCAGAACTCACTGACATCATCAACTTCACCACTAATTTCCATCCTGCACTCAAATTCACTTGGACCATCTCCGACATCTCCCTACCGTTTCTAGATCTCACCATCGCCATCACAGGAAACAAACTACTGACCGACATCTACTACAAACCCATTGACTCCCATAGCATTCTTGACTACACTTCTTCCCACCCTGCTTCCTGTAAAGACTATCGCCTACTCCGAATTCCTCCGTCTATGCCGCATCTGCGCCCAGGATGAGATGAGCCATACCAGGGCATCAGAGATGTTCTAATTCTTTAGGGAACGGGGGTTCCCCTCTTCCATTATAGATGAGGCTCTAACTAGGGTCTCCTCGATATCACGCAGCTCCCCCTCTCCCCATTCGTAACAAGGACAGAATCCCCCTTGTCCTCACCTTCCACCCCATCAACCGTTGCATACAGCATATAATCCTCCAACATTTTTGCCACCTCCATCGGGATCATGCTACTGGCCACATCTTCCCATCTCCACCCTTTTCTGCTTTCTGCAGACACTGTTCTCTCTGAAACTCCCAGGTCAACTCATCGCTTCCCACCCAAACCCCAGGTACTTTCCCCTGGAATCGCAGGAGATGCAACACCTGTCTCTTTACCTCCCCCCTCGACTCCATCCAAGGACCCAAACAGTCTTTCCATGTGAGGCAGAGGTTCACTTGCACCTCCTCCAATCTCATCTACTGTATCTGCTGTTCCAGGTGTCAATGGTGAGACCAAGCGCAGGCTCTGCGATCGTTTCACTGAACACCTCCGCTCAGATAGTCTTAAACTACCTGATCTCCCGGTGGCCCAGCTCTTCAACTCCCAATCTGACCTTTCTGTCCTGGGCCTCCTTCATTATCAGTGAGGCCCAGCGCAAATTGGAGGACCAGCAACTCATATTTCGCTTGGGTAGTTTACACCCCAGAGGTATGAACATTGACTTCTCTAACTTCAGAGCCCTCGCTTTCTCTCTCCATCCCCTTCCACTTCCCAGTTCTCCCACTAGTCTTACGGTCTCCGCCTATATTCTATCTTTGTCCTGCCCCCTCCCCTGACATCAGTCTGAAGAAGGGTCTCAACCCGAAAACGTCGCCCATTCCTTCTCTCCAGAGATGCTGCCTCACCCGCTGAGTTATGTTCGATTTAAACCAGCATCAGCATTTCTTTCTGACACATTAAGTATTCCAGATAGTTGGGTTCACAAGTTGGTACATTTGGAACGTAAAAAAAGTTTTTTTTAAATTAACATGCATGAACAACTCTAACTAATGACAGATGACATTGGTGTGCAAATAGGGCAGACTATGACACAATAAATTCCTTTGCTTCATCATTGTAAATTAAAGGAACAGCAGGAAGCAGAGACAGAAATGAATGAGGAACATTTTTGTCAAATTATTTTCCAATGGTATGCAAACAGTTGGAGATAATATATTAGGCCTTTATGGTTAGCTTTCGATAATTCAAAACATCAATAATTGATCAAATACAAAGAAAACAATGTAATGGTAGGATCCAGTTCCATTCTACTAAATACAAAAACCTGTGGAAATAGAAAATAATAGAAAAAATATGCTGGAAGTAAACAACAGATCAGGCAGTATCTGTCTGGCTTTGCACTTGGCCACATAGCCATGGACGTGCAGGGACTAGAGCACATAACCCTGAGAAGCACCAGCACCAGTGGTGAGAGTCAGGGAGGAAATGTTATGATCTATTCTAACCAAGTGAGGTCTGCTGATCATTGAGTCACTTAAGTGAAAGCATGGTTTATACATCTCAGCAACCTGTTAAACTTTGACCCAGACTGGAGTATGCAAGAGTAAAAGAACAAATAGGAGTGCATTTACCTTCACTGAAGTACAGAAAAATACTGTACTGCACTTGCAGTACATATATTCCAGGGGAAATCAGTGGGCTAACCAGCATCTGTGCAGATGAATGGGATGGTCAATGTTTCTCCAGCACTTTTGTCTACCATGCTACCACACCCGCTGAGTTTATCCAGCACTTTTGTCTACCTTCGATTTTCCAGCATCTGCTGTCCCTTCTTAAATACAGAAAAATAAAGGTTTTCTGCTATTCTGTGTTGGAAAACTTGGCTGCAATGGTTGAAATCAATTTAGAGAAATCACTATTATCTACCGGTTAGAATTTGTTATAATTGCTCCAAGACAACAGTATATAATAATGGTGCAGACAGGCCATTATTCGTCAGGTTTCTTTCTCATCCAGGAGAGAATTTTCAACCACATTATATGCATATTCTCTCCTGTGTGCAGCAATTGAAGTCTGAATCACCCCAGGCTGTGTTCAGTTATGGTAATTAGACATTGTTATCTTTCTTAGGCAGACTCTCATAAGCAAAGATCATACAAGGCTTCCTCTTGCTCACGTATCTTTGCTCATAAGCACAGCTTTCTCCCAACATCCCCATGCTTTTTTCTCTGTCCCCCCCCCCCCCTCCCCTCCCCTCCCCTCCCCTCCCCTCCCCTGGGCCCTACCTGGACCCACACCTAATCCTCCCCCCTCCATCTAACTACCTAACTTCTGGCTGCACAATTCACAGCTCTTCAATCCTTTTGTCTCACACCTTCGGTTTTTTTATCTTTGGCCTTTGTCCAACCATATGCATATCAACCCCCCCTCACCTGTGTTCACCTATTACTTGCTATGCATTGTCCTCCCCACCATCTCTTCTAGCTTTCTTTTCTCTCCCTACAATCAGTCTGAAGAAGTGTCCTGATCCGAGAGCTCACATGTTCATCACCTTTCCAGCTTTCTTCCCCCTCCCCTACAATCAGTCTGAAGAAGGGTTCCACCCCAAAATGTCACCTATCCAGTGCTGCCTGACACACTGTGTTACTCCAGCACTTTGTGTCTTTTTTGCTAATATATATCTGTTGCCGTGTGTGCATGTATAAGTGCACTTGTGTATAACATTCTCTTCATGTCCATAATTGCATGTCTATTGGGGTTCGTGACCATAACCTTCTCATTTCCATGTTCGATAAGAAACATCTGCATTACCATCTGTGTGTTGCGTGACCAGAATGATTCCTTGCATTGAACAATGATACAGTCTTGGTGTGCCCTTATTAGTCCCATCTGCTGTACTGCATAACTTCAAAGTATGGATGTGACATCTTTCTGCTCTATGGCAATGACTTTCACATCATATCTGCATGAGCTTTTAGTTCTCCCAACTTTGGAGGATCCCACCCAGCAGGTTACTGTGATTTCTTGCTATCCATGCATAGCATGTGGCTCATCCATTATAAGCGCACCACCCCAAGATTGCTGCTTTCTTTGACACAACATTACAAATTGCTCCTACGTCAAGGTGAAATGCTATTGATTTTGCACCAATGTCTTGGAGTAGATACATGCAGCAAATATTCCACAATTTACCTGTTTCACCTCAGGAACATTTTGTCCAATCCATACTCTGAATTCTAACCCATCTCTGTCCCTATACATCCCATCTTCACACCATTATTTTTAATGTAGTCAACATTATACAGTTCCACCACCGATTTTCCGGCAACTGGTGATCCTGCCCCCCCCCCCCCCGTAATCCGGACAAGCCCCCCCCCGGGAGTTCCACAAAAATGTCATGCCTAGGCCAGGTGAGGCGGCCGATCTCGACCTCATTGAGACTCCCACGGCCCATTTGCCCCCTTACGGCCGGGGCTCTGGAACTCTGGCCCGGCCAGAGCCTGCAGATCCATTCCCATAGCCGACTGCCGTGGCCAACTTTGTGGGCTGGTATCTCGAAACCCCAAGGCTGTGACCTGTGTTGGTCTGGCAAAATAGACAACCAGAGAAACTCTGGAACAAAGGGTGCTGGAAAGTTGGTGGTGGACCTGTAGACTATTTGCAGAAAGCAATTTCCAATTCACACTGTGTATACCTTATCCCATCTACAGGATATTATTTTTTGTAGCTACTCAAATACTTCCTTGACTTTCCACACTAGCTTCCTTTTTCTGCCTTTTGTCCCACATTTCACCAAGGGTGCTTCCTACTGCTGACCATCCAATATTTCTAGACTGCCTTATGATAGCTCTATAGTTTTGCATGCCTGCATGCACTTTCCATGAATTAATTCTGTTTCATGTAGCAGCCATTCCCTCGGGCAGGACTCTGATATTCCTTCAAGTGCACCAAACTACTGCGGTTGTATTAATAGATTCCACTTTGTGAAAAAATTATCAATGGATTATCTAACTGCGAGAAAAAAAAACAAATATTGTTCAAATCTTTCATTTCTAGATGAATTGCCATAGGGTTGTGATCAATCCAATGCTTTGTCAAAATCTCATTTGAATGCTTCATAGCATGCTACAAATCTCTCCTTTTGTGGTAAACAAGAAATAATAGCATCTTTATTTTTTGTTGGTCTAGATTTATCCTGCTTAGCCAGCTCAATATATTTGGTAAGGGCACAAAAAGCTGGAGTAACTCAGCGAGCCAGGCAGCATCTCTGGAGAGAAGGAAAAGGTGACGTTTCAGTCCAAGACCCTTCTTCAGGCAAATTCCATAAGCATAACTGCCCTAGCAGACTCATTGTTTCTGCCTGCTACTGCCCCACTGAAAGCATTTCTACATACCTTGAGTCCATCCTATCCCCCCGGTCCAATCCCTCCTGACGTATGTCCAAGACACCTCACATGCCCTTCGTCTTTTTAATGTTATATGGTCTAAAGAAGGATCTAGACCCGGGTCTAGTCACCTATTCCTTTTCTCCAGAGATGCTACCTGAACCGCTGAGTTACTCCTGCCTATTTTTGTGCCTATCGTCAGTGTACACGAGTATCTGTAGTTCCTTCCTACTCAATATATTTGGTTATGCCTCCTCTTCACCACCTCCATACTTTACACAGATACTTGACTGAAGATCCACTGCTTGGTGCTTCTCTTAAATCACAAAATTATCTGCAATGCAGTTAAAATAGTAAGATTAGATGAGAACTTACCAGTTTGAAGTTTGATCTTTATTTTATGAGGAGTTACGATGAGCGATTACGTGAAGAAGCCCACAAGTCCGCATGCGCGTCAATCTTCAAGGTAGCGGTGTGAAATCACAGATAACAGTAACTGAAGTAACATAGTAAGATTATAAACTAGACCTTCCAGTTGACCTTTAACATTTTGAGGGCCGGGAGCGGTGGGCACGTAATCGCTCATCGTAACTCATAAAATAAAGATCAAACTTCAAACTGGTAAGTTCTCGTTTAATCTTACTATTTCACTTCGGAGTCATGTGAGTGATTCCGTGAAGATTTCAAAGGTCAGTGATTTCACGCCAATCCAAATCCAGGCGTCTCACACTGCATAACTTGACTCAGGAGGAGTGAATGATGAGCAATACATTGAAACATGATACTGATTAACATGTTAATGCTTTAATTCACAAAATAAACAAAAGAACACAATAGCGACTCCTCTCTCCCAGGGAGAAGCTATGAAACAGAACTTAAAACAGAGTGGGCGAACACCCTGGGTTCAATAAGTGGTTTATTATAAAACCTCTGAAAAGTCAATTTATTTGACCATCCTGTGGCAGCGAGGATATGGTCTAGAAGGGACATCCATTGCCCTCGCTGCTGATGCTGATGCTGCCCTGGTGGAGTCAGATTTAAAATTGTCAGTATTAACTCCTGCACAACCCAGCACTTGTTTCAGCCATCGTGAAATGGTCTGAACGGACACTTTCATATGTGGCTTTTTGTGGCTAACAAACAATGCTACCTCGGAGCCTCTGAGACTCTTCGTGACCTCAATATAGCGCCTCAAGTGCGCCACAACACACAGCCATAAATCCGTGGGATATGCTGACAGTACAAGCTTGAATCCTGACACCCCTGGTCTGCTTTGTTTAATTAGGTCATAGATTTAAAAATTAACATCATTACCGTGATGATACCATCCTGTCCAGACGCAGTTTGTGCAAAGTCTGAACCCTTTGCACTGATACCAGCGCCATGAGCATAACTAACTTTAGGGTAATCTTTGGCAAGGACAAGGATGTGGCTGTACCCCTCTGACGAAGTAGCGTCAGTACCATGCTCACATCCCAGATTTCAGAGTACCTAGGCCTGGGAGGATTAGAATTAAAAACATCCTTCATAAATCTCGATATTAATGGATGAGATCCGATAGACTGAAGTTCTGACCCCCGGCATAGGTACGATGACAGGGCACTCCTGGCACTGTTGATGGCATTAGAGCTCAACCCTTCATCGAAATGTAACTTGGACAGAAATTCGAGCACATTTGGGATGGAGGCTGTGTGGTATGTAATGTTCCCATGTAAACAAAATTCCTCCCATTTCCTGACATGAGAGATGTACTGCTTTTTCGTACTATCCCTCCAGGACGATGTGATGACATCCACAGTCCGATTGGATAGTCCCAGACCCAGGTATGGCCTTCTTAAAATCTGCAAATTAATAAATTAACATGATCATACAACGGGTATTGATCTCCAGTCACAGAGTGCACCAATAGATTATGACGTTTTGGCACCACCATAATAGGCTGTGTAATACTGTCCAAAATGAGAGGGAATCATGGCTGTGTAGGCCAGTCGGGTACCACCAAAACTCCTGAAGCGGAGTCTTGCTTGATCTTGGTCAAGCACTGACTGATGAGGCAGAAGGGGGGAGATGCATATAAAAACATTCCGCCCCAGTGTAGCGAGAACGCATCACCGCGACTGCCCCTGGATCTTGTTCCCATGAAACATACTTCAGTACCTGGTGATTGAGTCAGGATGCAAACAAATCGATATCTAGCATCCCATACTGAAGAACAATTTCATTAAATACATCATGATTCAACATCCACTCCGTGTTGTCATTGAATTTGCGTGACCTGGTGTCTGCCACCATATTGAATCTGCCTGGCAAGTAGACAGCTGAAATTCAAATGTTCTTTTTAATACACCAGTGCCAAATAAGGTTAGCCAAACCGTCACAAGATTTCGACTTGATTCCACCCATGTGATTAACATACGCCACTGCCATGGTGTTGTCAATCTGAAACTGAACGTGTAAGTGATGCTTAGTGCCCATAAAATACTCCTAAAATCCCTAAATAATTAATTCCATGTGATTGGAGAATAAATGCCTCATGCATATTCCATCTGCCACCACAGCTAGACCTGGTATCAGTAGCACCCCAACCTAGGGCACGAACATCAGTCTGCAAAACAACTGAAGGTGTTTCAGAATTTTGCTAGAACAATTTGAAATGCTTCTAATCCATCACTGTACTTCCGCAATGGCTTCATATGGTAATTACATGGGCCTGTTGAAATGACCTGCATGTATTCTGATTGCCTGTAACTTTGCCCTCTGTAAATGTTGGTAATGCAAAGGTCCATATTGCACAGCTGGAAAGGCAGCTACCAATTTGACAATTAAGCTGACCATCTGTTTAATTGAAGGCGATTTCTCCCCGAAGAGCTTGATACAGAATATCTTGCCCTTGGGCAGAGTTACAGACATGAAAGTTGAATTAACTGTGAATCCCAAATAGTCAATTATGTTAACCGGCACCAATTTTGACTTAGCTGGGTGGATAATAAACCCCAACCTCTCAACCATGAGTTTAACAGCTGAAACTGATAACTCAGCTGCCACAAGGCTTTTTCCAATTATTAAAATGTCATCCAAATAAGCTATTACAATATGGCTCTGTGCCTGGAGTAACCCCAGTACTGGTTTTAGCAGCTTTCTAAATAATCTAGGGGTTGAGGTTAACCCATTAGGCAGTGCTCTAAATTGCCATAATTGTCCCACTCATCTGGCTTGTGCTGGGTGGGTGAACACAAGTTGGGAATAAATTCAATTTGAAGCCCTTGTATACTCTGCAGTATAAACACGTTTGATGTTATTTTGTACCATTCTTTCAGAAACCTGTGTAACCTCCCCCCAACTGGTAGGTAATTCTCACTCAATATGTTTCGACAAGAACCAGACCCACCTACCTCCATGGTTACTGGTGGAGTTCTTTGTCCCCTGGTTCGGGAAGGAAAAGGCATGTTTGCCCGTACTCCTGCTGGAGTGCGGCAGCTGCGCACCTTGAATGGCCGGCTTGGTTTCAGCAAACCACTTGTAGGGGTACTGCCTCCGAAGGGTTCTGCTGGTCACTGGCGCCTTGATGAGCCCGACGGTTTTTGCCTTGTCGTCGAGCTTCTTTACCCGCTTTGCGAGATCTTCCCCGAACAGTAGGTTCGGTGGCTGGATGTTACTAGGCTTACACAGGGCAGCGAACCTCGGGTTAATGGTAGGGTGGATGGTGCTCTTCCTAAGGCAGTTTATCTCAAAGTGCACATTGCACATGAGAGCCGGGACATCCTGCTGAACTTCAGTCAGGTGCCCACCATCCACCGACCTACCGAAAGCCGTAATGCCCGATGTGAGCAGCTTCAGCACCCTTTGCAGTTTTATCTCCTGCACCCTCATACCTACTCCTATATGGCCCCAGATGGCATGGTTTACGGCCGGTACTTTAAACAGGATACAATTCGCCGGGGTTTCATACTTTTTCGCCATTGTATCTATGGCCAGCTCCTGAAGCTGGTGCGAGGCCAAGTAATTAGCTCTTCCCCCAGCGGCTCTCCAGAGTCTCTTGGGATGGCAAACCTCGCCGCCAGGAATGGGACCTCTGGCTCGTGCCCTTCGTCCCGTGGGGCAGCCTCCAATGCTAAGCCCACAAATTCAGCGTCAGAATCGTAATGACCCGTTATGCTCTCCTCCTTCAAGAGGGAGACACTAGGCAGCCCTGTAGGTGCTGCTGGCGCGGGCTCTTGAAGAGGCAGGCGCTCTTGATGGAGCAACCTCTCCAATAGGAGCTCCATCCTGGATATCTGTGCTACAGTGTCCATTCTCGAGGGAGAACCCTCCCGACCAGACTCGTCCGAGTCTATCGGCCGGACAGACTGTCTGGTGGCCTTACACCCCTCCGGCTCAGCCACGGTGCCCTCAGACACCAAGTCTGTAGTCGCTGGTCTCGTTACTAGCGACTCAGTAGATGAGCAAGACGGCCGCCCGCTACCTGCTCTCCCACGGTCCTTGGTTAGTTTTGGAACGGCTCACCTTGCTCTTAGCGATTCTCAATGCTTGGACTTGTCCTCCTGTAACAAGATTTAACAAGCGGAGAAATGACCTCCAAAAAGTTTGACACTTACCTGAGGCTTTTTAAACTTACTGCTGGAGAGGCGTTGCTCCTCCCAGCCGGTCGCTGCGCCATGTGTCAGACGTAATGACGCGCATGCGGACTGGCGGGGTTCTTCATGGAATCACTCACGTGACTCCGAAGTAAAATTCCATGTTTCAGAATCTACCCTTCCTACACCAGGTATTGATAGCATTCTCCGAGATAGTGGAGGATAGTTAATACGTTATGCTAACAAAGTTGCATTAAACAAAAGAACATATGGTGATCACCATCTTCTCTCTGTTGCGTGCTAAATTAATATTCATAATGTAACAACATATACACAGAGCAGATAGTTACATGGTACTATTATTAAACGGCACGGAAACAATATTATCTTAATTTCATATGTTATTCTTGTAAACGAGGGGAAGTTATTGATGAGGGTGGTATGGGGCTGGAGCTCCTGCAGTGAGGTCCTGGGGCTGAGATGACTTATGTCCGACGTCCACAAACATCTTTTCTCATCTACTTTCGACTCAGTTGAATGGCTTGTTATTATGATGCCCAATTACTTCAGTTTTACCAGGACTTCTTGGTGCCACACTGAATCAAATATTACCTTGATGTCAAAAAGGCTGGTTGACCCACGAGGGACCTCGAGATTTCACTCGCGGTAATCACGTACAATTAACGTAGCGGGAACGTTGGAACTCACGCGCGCAAATTAGTAACTCGTGGCGCTAACGGCAAGTACCCGTGAAACTTGTTAACTCGTGAAAAAATTCAAACATGTTTGAGGTTTTCCACGAGTCAAATTTGCTGTTCAAGTTAAAAATTAAAACATTTAAACTCGTTGAAATAACAGAAACATAGAAAATTGGTGCAGGAGTAGGCCATTCGGCCCTTCGAGCCTGCACCGCCATTCAATATGATCATGGCTGATCATCCAACTCAGTATCCTGTACCTGCCTTCTCTCCATACCCCCTGATCCCTTTAGCCACAAGGGTCACATCTAACTCCCTCTTAAATATAGCCAATAAACTGGCCTCAACTACCTTCTGTGGCAGATAATTCCAGAGACTCACCACTCTCTGTGTGAAAAATGTTTTCCTCATCTCAGTCCTAAAGGAATTCCCCCTTATCCTTAGAAATGGCCCTTGCGTTTACCTTAGTGACTCGTGAGTCTACCGTGGCACCGTCAATGGAAACTTTTCATTTCCCAGGTGGGAATGGAGTTACCCGAGGCCAGACTCCAATAGAAGCAGCATTGAAAGTGACAGTAGAAGGCGGGAGCAGGAACCTTCATTTGAATTTGCACTGAGGTTAAATGGATTGTCATCCATGATCATAAAAAGTCGCATATTGGATGTAGTGGGTTTATTTACGGGTGACTGTGGCTACCGATGACTGTGATCCGGGAAGGGGACACACACACACACACACACACACACACACACACACACACACACACACACACACACACACACACACACACACACACACACACACACACACACACACACACACACACACACACACACACACACTCTTCACTTTCCCACACGCATTTACCAAGGTTGTCTAATATTTTGTTGACCTCATTCATGTACATGCCTTCAATATTCATTTTACACCACGTATTGCGACTTTGTCAAGACCCTTCTGGAAGTCCGTATTCAGGTTGTTAAGGTTTGCCCTCAGCATTTATTGCTTCCCTTTGTTGCTTAACTCCAGCTTCCCTTATTTGGTTCTAATCTAGTTTTCACGGAATTATATGGAACTAGTTGTTCCTCCCAGCTAACATCCATTTTCAAAGAGAGGAAGCAATCAAATGTATACACAACCGGGATTAATCGTAGCGAATGGGGGCAGGCAGCATCCCTGAAGAAAAGGAACAGGCGACGTTTCGGGTCGAGACCCTTCTTCAGACTGTGAGTCAGGGGAAAGGGAGACGAGAGATCATTTCCTCCTGACCCTCAGACATCAGGAATCACATTGGATTAGACCGGGACCATCTCAGCTGCAAGGTGGTACAGCAGTTAATGCTGCTGCCTCGTTATCTCAGGTTCGATCCCGAGCTCAGCTGCTGTCCGTGTGGAGTTAGTGACCAAGAGGCTTTGCATCAACTGCGGTTAGAAGCGTCTGCTTTTTGAATTCCCACAAATAGCACAAGGTTTAAGTCAACATTTTAAAACCATTTTAAGGATTATGTTTAACCCAATCACTGGACGCAAGTGTTGTACCATTACGAAAAAATTTGTTAAAACGTGCTGCGCCTCTGGTCCGTACAAACATTTCAGAAGTAAAGCAGCATTTATTTAAAAATAAGATATTTATACAGATTATTCCTGAAATATTTGAGGTTTATTTATTTCTGCTATTTCTGCTCAGGAAGATATGCCAGTAAAATAGCTCTGGCTAAAATCAACACTTCACACATTAATAATAAGAGTCAAAGGCAAGTTACAGCAAATACTGAAAATCAGAAAAAGATAGAGAAAAGAGTAGAACTTCACAACTGAGGCTGCACAGAGAGTGAGTCACGCACACACAGACACGGGTCAACGTTAATTAAATCTCAAAAGAACTGCAGCTGCTGGAAATCTGAAGTGAAAACAGAAAGGGCTGGAATCACTGAACAGGTCAGTGGGGAGAGAGTACTCTTTCCCTTCTGCCTTCATTGCACAAACGTCCTTGCATGACATAAAGAGCTGCTGCAAACAGCACTCGAATAAAAAACATCACCATCCTGGACCATCCTGCATGGCTTGCAGCCATGTTTCCAAATGAGCCGATTTAAACAAGGGAGGCTTTTTATAGTGCAACAAAAACAGCAATACACAAGAGTAACTCGGGAGAGGAACTTGGTAACGCGGGAGACGAACTTGGAACATCGCAGAAATGACAAGTAAACGGCAAACTTAGTCATACCCATGGGAACTCGGTTAAACTCTTGATCATACACTTGGAATCTCGTACACAACCACGAGTCTTTCACTCGGGGTACCTCATGGGTCAACTCGCACCGTGAGACAGGGATTAAAGGCTTCCACTCTCACCTCACACCTGGAATTCAGCTCATTGCGCAATGTAAATCTGAAACGTCACCTACTCCTTTTCTCCAGAGATGCTGCCTGACCCGCTGAGTTACTCCTATATTTTGTGCTCATTTTCAATGTAAACCAGCATCTGCACTTCCTTAAACATTAAATCCAGGTTTAGGTACATAAAACGATCAGAGACAGAGATATTGTAGATAGAGGTTTTTTTTCACCCAGGATACAAATGTCAAAAACTAGAGAGCATAACTTCATGGTGAGATAGGGAAAGTTTGAAGGAGGTTTGTGAGGCAAATTTTTTGAGAGTGGGTGGGGTGCCTTGAAGTTCTGCCAGTAGATGGAAGTAGCACCATTTAAGAGGCATTTAGACAAATACATGAGTAGGCTGCAACAGGAGAGATGGACTATGTGCAGGCCGATGTGCACTTTAAATGGACATTATAGTTGGCACAGGCATGTATGTTAGACTGTGTTGAGGTCGGGAGCTGAAGAAGGGTTCCAACCCAAAACGTCACCTATCCAGTGATACACTGTGTACTCTACAGCTGACTGATGCTGGTAAAATATATATTTCTAGCACTGTCGACGAAACCTTTCAACACATTGCTGATAATTGAGATTAGAGTGATTGAGTGGTGGCTCATGTCATTGAATTAGTTCTGTTTTCTGTAAATCGGGGACATCTGGGCAGCTTTTCACCAGTGTCGGGTAGATGCCAGTGTTGCCAGTACTGGGTCAGCTTGGCTTAAAATGTCGCTAATTCTGGAGCACAGGTCTTTAGTACCGCAGCCGAGATGTTGTCTGGTCCTAGAGCCTTTGCTGTATCCTGTGTTCTCCATTGTTTCTGGATATCTCAGAGAGAATCGGATTGGCTGAAGGCTGTTTTGGTGATGGGGGAGTTCCCCCCCCGCCAGGCGTCCAAAATCCAGTACATGCGCCGCTCCAGGATTTTGTGGTTCCCCACCCAGGTTTGAGCACATTCATGTTGACTTGGTGGGATCGCAGCCGATGTCTCTTGACGCCACGCACCTTCTCACCATTGTGGACCGTTTCACGAGGCGGCCTGAGGCCGCTCCACTCTCTGACACCTCTGCCGCGCCTAGGGCTCGGGGCCTCGTGGTCCACTGGGTGGCGTGTTTTGGTGTGCCTGCTGACATCTCCACCATCCGGGGTGCCCAGTTCCCCTCTGCCCTGTGTTCGGCCATGGCTCAGCTGTACGGGGCGCAGCTGCATCATACCATCGCGTACCACCCTCAGGCCAATGGGTTGGTGGAGCGGTTCCATCGGCATCTGAGGTCTATTGAAGGTGCGGCTCATGGGCCGAGATTGGGTGGACCAGTTGCCTTGGGTGTCGCTGGGGATCCGCACGGTCCCTAAGGCGGATTTGGACACGTCTTCCACGGAGCTGGTGTATGGCTCCCCGCTGCGGGTGCCTGGTGATTGGGTGCATTCAAACTGCATCCAAGCTGCTTCCTGTAGTGCCCAAGCAAATGATATTGACAATGGTGAGAGGGGATGTACTTGCTGAGAAGGTTCAGGCTTCTGTGAACACAAGCCTTGGGAGAGGATGAGCTTCCTGAGAAATTGGTATTCTCTGTAGAGTTCTCGGCAGAAACTTCTGTGGGCAATTGATAAAGATCCTTACATTGTTTAAGAAGGTACTGCAGATGATAGACCTTTGACTAACTTCCTGTTATTTGGGGGTTCCATAACTAAAGTTTGTGATCAATATAACCATAGCATGAGAAGTATTGTATTAGTGACAAGCATGCGTTGAATGGATAGAGCTGTGATTGATATGTCAGACGTCATTGCTGCAACTCTCTATGAACATGTGACTATGTTTCCAAAACATTATAAAAAGATGCTGTATGTCTTCATTCATTAGAGTGATGGCCTAGGAGGAGTTAAGTATCTGCTGTATGTTTGACTTTGTATCTCCTAGCACTCTCGCTAGCTAAATGATCATTAAAGCTTGTATTGGTTTTACCTAACTTATTGTAAGTTGTCTGTTTTAAGAAAATGAACCTTAACAGTTGCTCCTGTTTATGTTCCGCCGGTGCTCAAGGACTGCCTTTTTGTTTTCGTTCACAGAGACTTGCACTGGACTCCGCTGCAGCGGCCTTATGAAGGACCTTTCTGGGTGTTGCGTCCCGGCATCGTGACTTTTCTGTTGGATGTCGGAGGTCGTGAGGAGATTGTTTCGGTGGCCCGCCTCAAGCCCACCTATCTGGATGTCAGTAGCCTGGCGGTGGTGGCTCAACCCCGGCGTACAGGTCGTCTGCTGCCTGTGTCCCTTTCACCAGTTACACCTGTTGTGCCTGTTCCACCTGTGACTGTTCCGCCTGTTAGTCCTGTACCGCCGGTTGTGACAGTTCCTCCTATCTCCACTTGGTCTGGTCGCCTCATTTGGCCACCCGCTTGTTTCCTTTCCTCTGGTTCTGGGGGGGGGGGGGGGTCCTGTAGCAGCACCTAGTGGTGGGTTGGGGAGGTCAGAACCCTCGTCATTGGTCGGCTCGATCACGTGACTGCGGAGGTTCGTTCTTGGGCTTTTCAGTTAGTTCGTCAGCGCTCCTCCCAGCAACAGGAGCTGTTTTTTGTTTGCTAACCAGGCACGCGTATTGCACAAGTTTTGTTTTTGTTTTTATTGATAATGAAAATTACTTCACTCAACCTGCCTGGTCTCGCTGTAGTGTTATACATGTTTGTATGTATATTCACAGGCATGCACTTTCATATTCTCCATGCAACACAGCAGATCATCTTGCTTTATCTTTCTCATTCTCATTTGGCTCAGCATTGGTTCAGCATTGGGATTTTCTAATATACCAGAATAAACTGGCTGTACATAAATTGTATTGCCAGATTTGTCTTCTGTAAACTATCCTGTCACATCTTTGTGTGCGGAAAGCATGATACAGAGACAAACGTAGCCGTTTAATTAATATGAAGAATTGTTCTCTTGAAGAAAGAAGCTTCCTACTGCTTCCTTCAGGGACAGAGACACCAGGAGGAGTCACAGGAACTCTCTCATAGCCACATTCCTCTCAACTGGAGATGCAGTTGACAGGTAGAACAAATTTTCAATTATCGCAAATCGCTCACAGGTATTGGTAACTTTTTTATAGTACTCAAGATAACTCTGAGTTTATAACTAAACTTGCAATGTTCTGAGTTTGAGATTAGTTTATTTTCACGTGTACCGAGGTATAGTGAAAAGCTTTTGTTGCGTGCTTAACCAGCCAGTGGAAAGACAACACACGATTACAATCAAACCAACCACAGTGTACAGATACATGAGAAAATGAATAACATGAATAAAGTTTAGTGCAAGATAAAGCCAGTAAAGTCTGATTAAAGATAGTCTGAGGGTCTCCAATGAGATAGACAGTTCAGGACTGCTCTCTAGTTGTTGGTGGTATTGTTCAGTTGCCTGATTACTGCTGGAAAGAAACTGTCCCTGAATCTAGAGGTGTGCATTTTCACACTTCTATAGCTTTTGCCCAATATGAGAGGGGAGAAGAGGGAGTACTCAAGGTGCAACTCATCCTTGATTATGCTGGTGGCTTTATCAAGGCAACGTGAGGTGTAAATTGAGCCAATGGGAGGTTAGTTGTGTGATGGTTTGGGCTGCAATTTCCCTGCAATTTCTTGCAGTCTTGGATGGATGGAGCTGTTCCCAAAACCATGCTGTGGTGCATCCCGATAACATGCTTTCCACAGCGCATCTGTAGAAGTTGGTGAGAGTTGCTGGGGACATGCAAACTTCCTAAGATTAAAAGATGCCTTTAATTTAGGCGGCTCAAAGGCAATACATTCATACAATCTGTTAAAAGCTTGAGTGTATTGGAGTTAAGACTTTCCTTCTCATTCACCCACATGGATCATGTTTAAAGTTAAGATTCCCATGGTGTTTGTGAAGTGAGTGAACAAGACAGCAGGTCAACTGCGTGACCTCTTGTCACTGGGGTCTGTCATGGTTTGCTCTTTGGTTTCTCCGTCACTAACATGTGTCTATGTGTCTATGTTTCTATGTCATGAACTTGGGGGCATAACCTTAAAATTAGAAATAAGACGTATACGGGCAATGTCAGGGAGCTGCTCTTCACACAGCAAAGTGGAAATCCAAAATCTCATCCCCCAAAAACCAAGATTTAGCTGAAAATGTAAAAATGATATGGATTTGTTTGGGAACCATGTTAAGTGATTTAGGACCATGGTGAAAAACTGATTCAGATTCACTACAATCTGTTGAGTGGTGGAACAGGGTCCGGGCATGAAAAGTCATTCTCATTGCTTAATTCTATTGTTCTACATTAGTTGGTGTAACACAAAGTCAGAAAGTGATCCATCTCAGCCAAGATGGGTCACTTTCGGGCATTCTAAGTAAGTAAAGTAATGGAAAAACCATGGGCTCTTTTCTGTGGAAGTCCTGACAGGATGCTCCGCTTCCTTCAAATCTTTCAGATTTTCTTACATCAGATCATTCTTTTTTCCAAAGAACACATTGGCACATTAAGAGAATGGAAGTTTCTACTGGTTTTTTAACACTTAATTTGGAAATTTCAACTCTTAAAATCTAAAAGCTAAAAAAGATACAGGAAACAAATCCCTCGCCCTTTTCTGTTTGAGTTCTCTCATTACTTCTTGACAACAAAAAATGAAAACAAGGTTACACTAAATGTCATTTCACAACCTTTTTAGAATTCCAAAAAGCTGAAAACATTGAATCAACTGTGAATTTACATTGATCACCACATCACCTTTTATATAATTAAGGAAAAATGATCTGTATAGATAGTGCATCTAATGCTGTACAATTAGAAGAATGTGTGGAACTGTCATATATTTCCAGTTCTGAATGGCCATTAATCTGTAGCACAGAAATTCCCCTAGTTTACTATAAATTGTAAATTAATGATTTGGATGAGGGGATTGTCGGCTTTGTGGCCAGGTTTGTGGATGATACGAAAATAGGTGGAGGGGCAGGCAGTGTAGAGAAAGCAGGGACCGCAGGAGGACTTGGATAGGTTGGGAGACTGGGCAGAGAAGTGGCAGATGGAATATAGTGTAGCAAAGTGTGGAGTCATACATTTTGGTAGTAGGAATAAAGGTGTAGATTATTTTCTAAATGGGGAGAGAATCCAGAAATCAGAGGTGCAAAGGGACTTGGGAGTGCTGGTGCAGGATTCCCAAAAAGTTAATCTGCAAGTCAAATTGGTAGTAAAGAAAGCAATCGCAATGCTAGCATTTATTTCAAGAGGGTTTGTATACAAAAACCGAAATGTAATGCTGAGGCTCTATAAGGTGCTGGTCAGACCGCATTTGGAATATTGTGAGCAATTTTGGGCATTATATCTGAGGAAGGATTGCTGGCTCTGGAGAGAGTCCAGAGGAGGTTTACAAGAATGATCCCAGGAATGAGTAGGTTAATCTATAATGAGTGTTTGATGGCACTGGGCCTGTGCTCACTGGAGTTTAGAAGAATGAGGGGGGACCTCATTGAAACATACAAAATAGTGAAAGGCTTGGATAGAGTGGATGTTGGGAGAATGTTTCCACTAGTGGGAGGGTCAAGGAGTAGAAGTCATAGCCTCAGAATTAAAGGACATTCTTTTAGGATGGAGATAAGGAGGAATTTCTTTAGTCAGAGGATGTTTAATCTGTGCAATTCTTTGCTACAGAAGGCTGTGGAGGCAAAGTCAGTGGATATATTTTGAGGAGGAGATAGATAGATTCGTGATTAGTACAGGTGTCAAAGGTTATGGGTGGAAGGCAGGAGAATGGGGTTAGGAGGGAGAGATAGATCAGCTATGATTGAATGGCGGAGTAGACTTGATGGCTGAATGGCGTAATTCTACTCCTATCACAATTGTGAAGCTGTTTATTACTAAAAAAACACTGGTGACCACAAACGTCTTGAGCTTTATGTATGATTGGTGAGATGATGGTTCGAATAATACTTGCTGTTTTTGGGCTTCTGCTGGTCAATACCTAATGTATTAGAGAACGTCCAAGAAATGGCAACAGAGATGTGGGTTGGGTTAAGTTCCAAATTGTGAGAGATATTAATGGGGTTGACGTTATTTTTATTGAATGGAGAGAAAATGTGCACCAGCCCTTTTATATGAGGAATGTGCAGTACAAATAAGGAAACATTACTCAGCCAGGATTTTGCGAGCAGACTAAAGGAAACAAGTAGTAAATGACCAAGACTAGCAAACACATTCTCTCAGCAGATGTGGCTCTATAAATCCATTTCCAAGAAAGCTGTGAAGCTCTGGCCAACATTTATCCCTTGGCAATCATAATTAATGGAGATTATATGGTCATAGCAAATTGGGACTGTAGACTGTAGATCATTTAGGCCTTTCAACCTGGTCCACTGTTTAATGATTTATAACCTAACTGGATATCCACCATTTGTCCTATTTTACCAAATCTTTTTGGTGAGTAAATACCTATCATCAGAGGCTCCAACCTCACTATTTACCTAGCATCAATTACTGTTCAACATCTGTGATATATTAGTCTTGTAACTTCATTTCTGAAAGGTATGACTCTAAGGTTTAGACTGGACCTAATCTTGGACTCCACACCCTGCACAGCTTCAATCTAGTCCAACAGTTCCCTTTCAAACCTTGAAAATGTTAGAAAAATGTGTCTTTTGATTTTTGAAATGCCAAGGAAACGCTTTTCCGTAATCTCCACTCGTGAGCTGGCCTTTGGAGTTCACCTACGTCCTGCAGAATTGACGCAATGTTTCCTCCAATATACCCTATTTCCTGGAACTCAGTACTTCACATTGAGTTTAAAGGCTTTGTATAACTACACCATAGTTTTTCCAGATGAGTTCCAGATGAAAGATCTCAACCCAAAATGTTGACTACATACACCGACATGCACCCCCAAATCTTTTTGAAGTTCAGTCGCGACCGTTTTCCCTCCACAGTTGCTGCCTGGCCAGCTAAATTCCTCCAGCACTTTTTTTTGTTCACTTTGGAGGTCCATTGTTTTTAATATTTCACTATAAAGTAACTGGACTGTCCTATTTCTTTTAGATCCAAAGTGGTTGACTTCACAACTGCCTGTAGTGAAATCCGTTCATCACAGCTTTTCTTTTCACTCATTGAATCTACAAATGCTTCTTTGTAATTTAATATTTTGGCAACACTGCTTGTTATGCTGCATTTATTTACACGATTGAGAGATCCGGGTTTGTGGCTTTCTCTTTGATCATAAGCCGTTCATAGCTGCGGTCCGACACACGTCTTTGCAGGTGCCCACCACCAGTTTAAATGTGTGGTGATTACCATCCCTTCCCTCTGTTTCTCATCGCTTCAACCATGTTCTGACAAATTGATGAGCGTTCTTCAGCTGCTCAAGTGTAGTCTGAAGATAACGGGACCCATCAAACTTCACACAGGTTGATTGCTGTGTATTCAATTATGACAATGAGAGCACTTTAACCTTCCTTCAATAGACATAAAGCTTTTTGGGGATTCTCTCACCCTGGTGCTTCAAGTTCAAGTTCAAGTTCAAGTGAGTTTATTGTCACGTGTCCCTGATAGGACAATGAAATTCTTGCTTTGCTTCAGCACAACAGAACATAGTAGGCATTGACTACAAAACAGATCAGTGTGTCCATATACCATTATATAAATATATACATACGTGAATAAATAAACTGATAACGTGCAAATAACAGATAATGGGCTACTAATGTTCAGAGTTTTGTTCGAGCCAGGTTTAATAGCCTGATGGCTGTGGGGAAGTAGCTATTCCTGAACTTGGTCGTTGCAGTCTTCAGGCTCCTATACCTTCTATCTGAGTGTGTGGCCAGGGTGGTGTGGGTCTTTGATGATACTGCCAGCCTTTTTGAGGCAGCGCCTGCGATAAATCCCCTCGATGGAAGGTAGGTCAGAGCCGATGATGGACTGGGCAGTGCTTACTACTTTTTGTAGTCTTTTCCTCCTCAGGGTGCTCAAGTTGCTGTACCAAGCCACGATGCAACAGGTCAGCAAGCTTTCTACTGTGCACCTGTAGAAGTTAGAGTCCTCCTTGACAAACCGACTCTCCGTAATCTTCCAAGGAAGTAGAGGTGCTCATGTGCTTTCTTGATAATTGCATCGGTGTTCTCGGACCAGGAAAGATCTTCAGAGATGTGCACGCCCAGGAATTTGAATCTCTTGACCCTTTCAACCGTCAACCCATTGATATAAATGGGACTGTGGGTCCCCATCCTACTCCTTCCAAAGTCCACAATCAGTTCCTTGGTTTTGCTGGTGTTGAGGGCCAGGTTATTGTGCTGGCACCATATGGACAGTTGCTCGATCTCTCTTCTGTACTCCGACTCATCCCCATCAGTGATACGTCCCACAACAGTGGTGTCGTCAGCAAACTTGATGATGGAGTTCGCACTATGACTGGCTACGCAGTCATGAGTATAGAGTGAGTACAGCAGGGGGCTGAATACGCAGCCTTGAGGTGCTCCCGTGCTGATTGTTATCGAGTCTGACACATTTCCACGAATACTTTATGGATGTAAGACATTTTTCACACTGTGGCCAATATCTCTCAGACTTGCTGTCAGTGTAACATCATCTACTCCATTTCCATTTTATAACCAAACTTCCCATGTGCTGCCTTTGCTATTTCAGAGCCCGAGTGTGGTGATTGGTAGAGCTGCTGCCTCACAGCACCAGAGACGAGGTTTGATCCTGACCTCAGCTGCTGTCTGTGCATAGTTTGCATGTTCTCCCTGCGACGTGTGGGTTTCCTCCAGGTGGCAATAGACAATGGACAATAGACAATAGGTGCAGGAGTAGGCCATTCAGCCCTTCGAGTCAGCACTGTCATTCAATGTGATCATGGCTGATCATCCACAATCAGTACCCCATTCCTGGCTTCTCTCCATATCCCTTAACTCTGTTAACCATAAGAGCTCTATCTAACTTTCTCTTGAAAGCATCCAGAGAACCGGCCTCCACCGCCCTCTGAGGCAGAGAATTCCACACACTCACAACTCTCTGCGTGAAAACGTTTTTCCTCATCTCCATTCTAAATGGCTTACCACTTATTCTTAAACTATGGCCCCTGGTTCTGGACTCCCCCAACATTGGAAACATGTTTCCTGCCTCTAGCGTGTCCAAACCCTTAATAATCTTAAATGTTTCAAAAAGATCGCCTCTCATCCTTCTAAAGGATGCTCTGATTTCCTCTCACACTCCAAAGACATGTGGGTTTGCAAGTGAATTGGGCTCTGTATATTGTCCCTCATATGTAGGGATTGGAAGCAATAATCATATAAAGCAGATCTAGTGTGAGCGGGTGATGGATGGTCTAGCAATGTTACAAAATTTTGAGATTTTAAAAATCAAGTCTGCAATTTATCCAATCAGATAAAGCATAAAAATAAGTTTAATTTGACACCTAATTCACTTTCATATCTTCAGTATTAAAAAAGTTAGGGCCATTTTCATACTCGGAAATTAGCTGCTTCCTATTGCTTTTCTATTGACTTAACACAAAAATTGTGATCGAGGACAGTCAAAAGCCCATAACTTCCTTAAAAATTAAGAGAACTTAAAGAAATTTTCAGTTATTATAGATTGAAGTATTCTGAAACAAATATGAAACAATCTTACTTGCATGACCTGAAATTAAAGCATATGATTAGTTAGTTACCCAATTGTAGCCAATTACAAAATTCAATTACTAGATCTAAACATCTATCCATTTCTTAAGAAAACATTAAAAAAAATTTAAAGCCTAAGTGTCCAATTAACAGTCACACAATAATTCACAATATAACATGATTTTTAAATCTAATTGTCATTAATTTATAGGCCAAATTGAAGGAATTCAGTGTTTAATGCCTGTAAATTAATGGGCATTTTAAACAGCTTGCGAGTGGGATTTTCTGGAACGCGATGTATTAGAACGTTGCGGTTGCGGTGAATTTAAACCCAATATCGGCAGGAAACTTTCTGCCGGTTCGTATGGGGGCTAAATCATTGTTTCGCAACATGAAATATTGATCAAAGTCCCCTAAAAAAGCAAGTTTATATGAAAAAATAAACAGCTTTCACTTACCTGTCCCCTACGTAAAATCGGTCCCCGTTGTCGGCGTTCACGGCATTAGGAGCTAATTTTGATTTTACTGCAGTGATTAAATAGTCGGGCAATTTATTTTAAAAAACTGACTTACCGGCAGTCGGAACGCATCTCCAGAGATAGATTGCACTCCGACAACAGAAAGCTCCGGATTGCATGGGGAAAACTGCATTTTAACCCCGCCCCCCCCCCTTAAAGGCCCCAACGTCGTGCACACGGCCAGCGGCAGAACTGCAGCACCGCTAAAGGTAAGTTTTGTAACATACCTAGATGGTCGGCATGGACCATGTGTGCTGAAAGGCTGTTTTGATGCTGTATTTTGCAATTAATCAATTCAATCAACCAATTAATGCACACAAATCAGATGTTGGGTGTCATTTGATACAATCCTACATAATCAAAGAAGAGAATGTGTTTCATTCAATCTGACAGAGGGCCAACCCGATAGGATAGCCTCCTGTACCTCCCAAGCAACTTAACAGAATGGAAATAAAACACAGAGAACTTTGGAGATGGGGGAAAGGCGCAGATTACAAGGCCGAGTAATTGAGGTCCTGTGATGAAGGGAGACAAAAATGCTGGAGAAAGTCAGGGGGTTAGGTAGCATCTATGGAGCGAAGGAATAGGTGACGTTTTGGGTCGAGACTCGTCTTCAGTGCTGCAAGAGGAAGCTTTCAAACCAAAAATAAAACCACCAGCACGGTGGCCCAGTGGTAGAGCTGCTGCCTTACAGCGAATACAGTGCCGGAGACTAGGGTTCGATCCCGACTATGGGTGTTTGTCTGTACGGAGTTTCTACGTTCTCACCGTGACCTGCGTGGGTTTTATCTGAGATCTTCGGTTTCCTCCCACCCTCCAAAGACATACAGGTTTGTAGGTTAATTGGCTTGGTATAAATGTAAATTGTCTCGAGTGTGTGTAAGATAGTGTGTGCAGGGATCGCTGGTCGGTGCGGGCTTGGTGGGCCGAACGGCCTGTTTCTGTGCTGTATCTCTAAACCAAACTAGATTAGAAATCTGAAATTAAAACAAAAAATGCTGGGAAAATTCCACAGTTCAGACCGCATAAGTTAAAGAATTAGGGCTGAAATCGTTTATTTAATACATTGTGTTTTGCTTTCCAAGAGGAATCTTTGGAGATTGCGAGTTTTATGGTCCTTTACACATCGAAGATGGATCCAGCTACAGACTCTTGCACATGCCTGCACACATTCATATGAAAGGGTAAATGTGTGCATTAATGAGCCAAATGAATGATTCAATGTCCGTGACATTAGTGGCAACTCCACCCCAGAGTGTGGGAACACAAGGAAGCCATCTAGACATAGAGGCAGCAGGGGTGGGACTGCGGTTTGAAACACTGCCACAGAATAGGAAGAACACAGCTCCGACTCATTAGAAACCTGAGCACTTCCGTGCAGCGTGATATCCCACAACCAACCTGGTAAGTTCTACCTCAGTAGTAGGGAAGGGGTCGGCGCAACATCTTAGAAACATAGAAACATAGAAAATAGGTGCAGGAGTAGGCCATTCGGCCCTTCGAGCCTGCACCGCCATTCAATGTGATCATGGCTGATCATCCAACTCAGTATCCCGTACCTGCCTTCTCTCCATACCCCCTGATCCCTTTAGCCACAAGTGCCACATCTAACGCCCTCTTAAATATAGCCAATGAACTGGCCTCAACTACCTTCTGTGGCAGAGAATTCCAGAGACTCACCACTCTCTGTGTAAAGATCTTGGATCAGGTCTACCCGCTTTGTTATTCCGGACATGTCTCCAGCAGGATCAAAGCATCAGGGCATAGGAATGTAGAGGTCAGAGGAGCTTAGCTTCTTTTGATGACTTATTTTTTAATAAGTCAGGAAATTCCTTCTCCAAAGTCTCTACATATATTGGAATGCCACCTCTGAGACTCATGTGATGTTAATTTCTCCAACTGCGTTTTGTGGAACGACTGCTTTGCACTTGGAGAAAATAACATTTGGAAATGTTGTTGATCCCCACAGCAGGATTAGTTACAACTGAATTTACTGTGGTGATAAATGAACTTGCCGCAACTCCCTCCACCCCAAATAACTTATCTCTCGGTAATGGCTTGTGCTCGGAGAGTCAGGGCCATTTACGAGCCAGCAGAATTCTCCTGCTGAGACAAAGATTGCCCGTCGAGATTGAGCTTTGGGCTTTTATTGTTTCCTGATGCAAAATGCCGCTCACGGTATGGTTAACCCATTCCAAGGGCTGTTCCCATTTTGGGGTCTGCTAAATCAAGGAAGCAACTGCAAATGACGAGAAGAAAGGTTGGAAACTTCCACTCCACCCATTTCTTCGCTCTATCTTCACCATCACCCACCTACCTCTCTGCCTTTGTGTTGTGTTTAGTGTACTTTAGTAAAGTCAACTTTACATTTTCTCTTTCTTCACCTTCACTCAATGGCATCCGATGAGATCAGCCACTTACACCTGCCTCTGGTGGGAAGCCAGGACCTGTCCTTTCCATTTGGGCCCTGTGATAAATGTCGAGAAATTGCCGCTTTTCTGACCACGAGGATCAACATAACTAGACTTTATCGAATGGCTCCATAAATCTGTAGAGGAGTATTGAAAGTTATCAAGTCCAAAGGTAGGTGCTGTGTTCTCACCACAACTTTATTCTTGCAGTTGGTGACTCCACTATGACGTCCACAAGAGGAAAAGTGGTTGGGGAGTCAATAAATTAATGCAGAACTCGACCTTGCCAAGAATAGAGAGCCAAGATGCAGTGTGTTAAATACGAGGCAGAAGAAGCCAGATTTGTTCAAATGTGCAATAGTTCAGACTGTACAGCACTCTCTCGGGGCTCAAATGGTCTTCGCCAGCATTGTAAATTGGGGTCACCATAAATCAATGTCCTGCTTTACGATGGCTTGATTTAGATGAACCATCAGCGAGCTTGGTAGGAGTGAGAGAATCTTCCTGGCATAGAATCATTTTGTCCCCCCCCCCCCCACACTATGTCTGGAAACATTTATGATCACTGACCAGGGGCAATTAGGTTCGTTCTCATGAAACCTCAGTCAACGGCCGTGGTTTTCATCACAACAGATCGGTGGGAAAGTACTGGTATTCTTCACTGGGAACTGGGCTAGGAAGGAAGGGCATGATTTCTCCATTAGGAATCAGTGAGAAGGACTGGAAATCTGTTTCAAACCAGTAGGCAAGATTCAGAAATTGCAATGGGAAATGGGGGGGGGGGGGTGGCGGTAGAGAATAAGACTGGAATTCAACTTTGGCAATCAGTGGGGAGGGAGTAGGCCCAGCATTCTACTTGTGAATCAGTGGGAAGAACTGGGAAGAACTGAATTTGATGAAGTGCTGGCATTCAGAGTGTTGGAAATTGGGGGAGGAGGAAAGTGCAAAATCCTGCATTGCAAATCAGGGGGGATGGGGAGAAAGCCACATTTCAAGCTGAGTTTACGGTGAGATACAGGTACAATGAAAATCTTGCTTGGAGCAGCAGCACCACATTCACACAGACTCAGAATACACACAAACATAAATTATATGTAACTTAAACATTCGTTACTCATAAATTTAGGAAGTAATTGTGACTGAACATGATAGTGTACAACTTCAGGCCTCTGTACCCCCTGCCCAACACTTAAACCCCTGTCTCACGGTGCGAGTTGGCCCACGAGTGACCCCGAATTTTCAATCGTGGTGATCACGTAGCGGGAACGTCGGAACTCGCACGAGCAACTTATCGACTCGTGGCGCTAACGGCAGGCACTCGGGAAACTTGTTAACTCGTGGAAAAAATCAAACATGTTTGATTTTTTCCACGAGTCAAATTAACTCTTCAAGTTAAAAATGGAAACATTTAAACTCGTTGTAGTAACGTAGTGGCCCGTGCGTTTACCTTAGTGACTCGTAAGTCTACCGTGGGAACGTTTCATAATCTGTTCGTTCGCTCCAGTAAAGACTGACCCAAAGATAGACACAAAATGCTGGAGTAACTCAGTGGACCAGGCAGCATCTCTGGAGAGAAGGAATGGAGTCGAGACCCTTCTTCAGACTTACCCGAAACGCCACCCATTCCTTCTCTCCAGAGATGCGGCCTGTCCCACTCCAGCATTTTGTGTCTATTTTCGGCCTTTCTGCGATGATCTGCAACTTGTCCTTTATTACTGAGGCACCTGCCCCGTGGCTTCGTATTCGTCTCAATGAACGGCTGTAGGATTACACAAAAAGCTGGAGAAACTCAGCGGGTGCAGCAGCATCTGAGGAGCGCAGGAGATAGGCGACGTTTCGGGCGAGACCCTTCTTCAGACCTGCTGACCTTCTTCATGCTGCTGCACCCGCTGAGTTTCTCCATCCTTTTTGTGTAACCCTCGATTCTCCAGCATCTGCAGTTCCTTCTTTAACACGAACGGCTTTAGGACGCGGTTAAAGACCTGCGGAGGGGCAAGTCTGGGCAGTGAGTGGGTTGTGTCCACGTGTGATGCTCCATCCACCCCCCGGGGCCGAGAGTGTGGGATTGGGAAGGAACTGCAGATGCTGGTTTGCACCGAAGATAGACACACACAAGAAGGGTCTCGACCCGAAACGTCGCCTATCTCTTTCGCTCCTTAGATGCTGCTGCACCCGCTGAGTTTCTCCAGCTTTTTGTGTAACCCATAGACACACACAATGCTGGAGTAACTCCGAGGGACTGGCAGCATCTCTGGAGAGATGGGATGGGTGAGATTTCGTGTCGAGACCCTACTTCAGACTTCTCCAGAGATCCCGCTGAGTTTATTCCAGTAGTTGGTGTCTATCCCGGTGGCAGGGAGCCGGGCTTGGCCGACCCGCCGCCTCTACTTGCCGGTCAGTCGGGTGATCATCGCCCTCCGCCCGGAATGCAGCGGAGTTTTGCAGCCAGTGAGTTGTCCAGCGCTCACGGTGGACGAGGGAGGACAGCAACAGGCCAGGTAAATGAATAGCAGCACATAAACGAGTCTAGCGTTTCTTGTTTTTATGTTTTAATTTACAAGCCGCTTCACGCGAGGCAAGTTTTATTTTCAGTCCAAAGAAGGGTCTCGACCCGAAACGTCACCCATTCAACGATAGACACAAACAAGCTGGAGTAACTCAGCGGGACAGGCCGCATCTCTGGAGGGAAGGGATGGGTGATGTTTAGATCCAAATGCTGGAGAATTTCAGCAGGTCGAGACCCTCCTGTCACCCATCCCTTCGCTCTATAGATGCTGCTGCACCCGCTGAGTTCCTCCAGAATTTTGTGTACGCTCGATTTTTGCTGCATCTGCAGTTCCTTCTTTAACACTGCTGGAGTAATTCAGCAGGTCGAGATCCATCTTCAGAAGACGAGCCCCCCCCCCGCACCCCCAACCACCTTCCACCTCAACTTACGCCTGGGCACCAAAGCAGCTCAAGAGGCGAACTCTGAGCTCCGTCTCCCAACAATCTGAACAGCGGCTGCGGCCGGCCGGCACCCGGCATGGACTTCTCACCCCTCACACACTTACCTTCATTCACGGTTGGCTCAAGAGTAACGGGAGAGGAACTTGTTAACTCGGGAGAGTAAGTTGGAACATCGCAGCAATGACATACCCGTGGGAACTCGGTTAAACACTTGATCATAAACTTGAAATCTCGTACACTACCACGAGTCTTTCACACGGGGTACCTCGTGGGTCAACTCGCACCGTGAGACAGGGCCTTTACAGTGAGATGAGAGGTTTATCTGGAAGGTGCAGGTCCTTGATGATAGTTGTGCTTTCTTGAGGAAGCGCCTTCTGTTGATGATTCCAATGGTAGGGGTTGGGGGAGGTGGGCGTTTCAGCCCACCTCTCTCTTGCATTCCCATGCATTGGAATTTGCTTTGGGAAGCAGTTCCTGTGCCGTTTGCTTTGGCCATTAGTTATGAGGAAGTCAGGTCAATATTTTGTATCAGTAATCAAGGAGGGGGAGTCAGCATCAGAAATTGGATGGTAGATACGGATGGGTTGGAGTGAGGTTTTTTATGGGAAGATGATGAAATTCGGTGCACTGAAGTTAGCAAAGCACTTAAGTATTTACTTATCTCACAGGTATCCCAGTTTGGCACTGAAGGATGTCAGGTCATTTTATTCTGGGAGCGCCGAATAATAACTTAGAGGCCGGATTTCCCACAACATGAGAACAGGAATACTATTCATGGAACTATATTATCCCATGAGGCCCTGGCACAGATTTAACTTTGGGTTTAGAATGATATCAAAAGACTGAAATCCCCTGGTCAAATCTTCAGAGGTAAATGGGGTTGCTCAAATATAAATATTATCCTGTTTCATGCCAACAAATATGTCAATTTTACAGTTGAATAACATTGGAAAGAAAACAGATTGAAAGAATTGAATTACCAGCCAAGTGTGCCAATGCTACATCATTGATGTTGTAACACTGCCGCCTTCCATTTATGGATCAACAGGAAAGAGTATTGCATTTTATTGGCATTTGTATTGATCTCAGAATAACCTTCAAATGTCACAAGATTCTCTCCACAGTTACAGGAGAAGCAAAGAGAATTCTGCAGGGTAGTGCACATGAAGAGAAAGGTCAGTTAAGTCCTTTTTCTCAATAGTAATTAAGGACGAGTCTCACCTTGATCACTCCCTCTTCTCCCCTCTCCCATCAGGCAAGTGTGAAACACACACGTCCAGATTCAGGGACAAATTTTTCACAGCTGTTATAAGGCAACTGAGCCATTCTATCAACTATTAGAGAGCAGTCCTGAGCTACTATCTACCTCGAACCATCTTTTATTGGACTTTATCTTGCACTAAATGTTATACCCTTTATCACGTATCTGTGCACTGTGTATGGCTCGACTGTAATCATTGTAATCATGTGTTGTCTTTCTGCGGACTAGTTAGCATGCAACAAAAAGCTTTTCACTGTACCTCGGCAACACGTGACAATAAACAAATTGAAACTAAACTGACTTGCTTTGGATCATGTCCCTTCAATAATGAGTTATTTTTTAAAAGACAGAATTGTACTTCTGTAGCTTAGTTCAATGTACTTTCCAGCCACTGAGGTACCTTTGAAGTGTAGACAGTGATTCAATGTGGGCAGTATGGTCCCTTAGTTTCCATCCATTTTAGGTTTCTTACCTTGCGGGAGATGCGATTGTTTTCCCGGTCGCATCTCCGGACGATCTGCGGAGCTGGAGGCTTCCTCGGACTGACTTTGTGTCCCACCTCGGGGAGTGGATTTAACAACGCAGCTGATCCCTTGCCCGGGGCGGGGGAGCTGAGATACCCCCGATGCAGGAGCTGATCGCGCCGATGCGGAGGGCCTGACCGCTGGCTACCGGAGTCAAGGGGTGATTCTTCAGAAAGTGTCTTCTTTGGTGTCCCGCTACTTTGATGCTGTATATAAGGTTAATCGGCTATTCTATCCCATTTCTTCTTTTTCTATATTGTTAATAAACATAATCCTCATAAATAAAGATTAAACCCTAAATGAATAAAGTGTTAATTTTTTTAAAAATCCCAATGTTTGATGCCCCCCCCCCCCCCACCCTCCCAAAAACCGCACGTCCCGACACTTGTGAAATTTCAAGTCGGCATATTTATTTAATCGCCGATCTATTTATCTCCCTTAAAACAAATCCCCTATCCTTGATAAAAAATATAATCTTTATTTATGAGAATTATGTTTATTAACAATATAGAAAGATAAGAAATGGGATAGAATTGCAGATATTCCTTATATACAGCGTCAAAGTAGCGGGACATCAAAGTCGACGGTTACTGAAGAATCACCCTTTAGTCATCTCCGTCACGGGGATGACGAACTTCATCTCCATCACACTGAGTAATGCCCGTCACATGAGTATTTTATGCTCATAATGTAAAAATAATACAACAATGACCATAATTATGAATTGTAATTGATATATGAACAGCATGCTTCTGCCTATTCATCAGAAGTTAAAATTGTTTTAGCGGAAGTTGGTGAAAAGTTATGCGACAGTTACCATTCTTGCTGAAATCTCCACTTTATTCGGCAGTAAACTGTTATGAAGATTTAAAATCAATGCGTTAGACTGAAAAAGTTTTATTTTGGTGGTTTATTTGAGGAAGATACTCTATAATTTGAAGACTGCGACAAAAATTTGATTTCTTTTCTTAAATCAGTTATATTTTACAGTGTTGTTCATCATAAAAATACGACGGACATGACTGAATGCAATGGGCAACCTGGAAAAAGTAGAGGAAAAAATGAATTAAATTCTCTAAAAGATTGCGCCAAACATATTTTTCCCATAGTAGAGATGTTCATCTATGTGAAACAACATTCAAAGTTGCAAAAATTTAAGTTTTATGATCGGGTTTCCAGAAACTTCAAAGTAGACACTTACTGAAGAATCAGCCCAAGATCATCCCATCAACGGAAGGCTCAAGAGAAGAGTCCGTCATTGCTAGTGCCCCCCTCCTCGGATCTCCGGTCTTTGGGGTTCCTGCTTCAAATCAACAATTTTATCAATTTTTTTAAATATCAGGTAATGCTCGCTTTTAAATTTCAGGACATCTGTAAAAACTCTGTAGGTAAGTACAGAAAATATCTGTACGGAATAAAGGGATTTTGGGAGAAAGCAGGAACGGGGTACTGATTTTGGATGATCAGCCATGATCATATTGAATGGCAGTGCTGGTTCGTAGGGCCGAATGGCTTACTCCAGCACCAATTTTCTATGTTTCTATTCCACAGAGCTGAATAGTAGGGAGCTGCACATTAACATGAAACTCACAAAGCTTTAAGCACTGTTATTGCAGGAAACACTTATACAGGTGTTTTTAATTTTCTGATACTTGTACAAAAGTGTAGTAAACTTCCATTTTGGACTGTTAGCAAGATTGTTGTTGATGGGTGTGGTTATTTGAAAGGGAAAAACGATTTTGTCTAATGAGTGTGGAGTATTATTAGTTCAGCAGGGGCTGACTTTCGCAATTGACAGTTTGAAATGCGCAGTCAGAACATAATTGCTAAGTGAGTAATGGCTTTGAAAATATTAAACAGATTTACGACTGTTTGTTGCATGTCTGTAATTCACTCCAAGCTTGAAAACACATCTTCCCTTCAGTACGCTGACTTCCACTGCAAATGAGTCAATTATTCACTTTGGTTTAAAAAAAATGTCCTGCGTTGGCAAGTCTCTGCAGAATAAATGTCACCCTCTATTTTGCCATTGGGTTTTCAGTCTCCATCATCCATCCAAACATCACCTGCTGTTGACAGTCCTGACATAATTTGCTCTTAGTAGTATTTACTTTTTAATGTATTAAAAGTATAAAAAGTGTAACCTTTTTTGCTTTTCTGCTAACTTTAGTTCTTCTGCTAACTTTAGTTCTTCTGTTCTCCAGTCTGCCGTACAACAGTTTGTGATCATCGACACTTTTGCACCATAGAGGTGCAGCAGCAGGAGAGAGCCTGGGGAAGTGATGCCAAAGCTTTGAATGTTCCTTTTGTTGATGGTGACCTACTGCTTTCTGTGAGCTCAGCTGGGAAGAGCTATTGATTGTGCTTCCAGGCTTCCTAGGCTGGATTGACAGGGATATGGTATCTGATCTATGGTATCTGATGCGCTAAGTCATCGAGTCACAGAGTCATCTGGCATAGTCTAAATTACCATCAAGCACCCATTTACCTTACTTCCATACTAATAACATTTATTCTTCCCACATTCCCAACAATGCTTTCCAGATTAGTCAGCTCCCACATCCTCCACCCTATTCGAACATTAGAGGCAATGTTAAAGTGGTCAGTTAATATACCAATGGTGCTTGCGTACCTAGAGTATGACTTGTGAACCAATTTGCAACTTCCTTGCTAATTGTTTAGGATAGTGCAGTTTCTGTCACGACGTACAGCACTAACTACTGAATAAAACATGACAGAACTTTGTATGGGGTTTGAGAGGGACAAAGTTTAGTAAGAAACTAGTGTCTTAAATGCAAAATAAACCCACTAATTATAGACTGCATGGCAGTGCAGCTAATAGAGTGACTCATGTTCCAGAGACCTGGGAGTGACTCATGTTCCACAGACCTGGGTTCAGTACTGACCTTAATTACCTTAGACCAGTGTGGAATATGCTTGTTTTCTTGTGATTACGTGGGTTTCCCCCGTGTGCTCTGGTTTCATCCCCCATCCTAAAGGTGTGCAAATTAGTAGGTTGATTGGCCACCATAAATTGCCTCAATTGTGTAACTGAGGAGTAGAATCTGGTGGAGTAGACAAGAATGCGGGGAGAATGAAAAAGGATAATAGACAATAGACAATAGTCATTAGGTGCAGGAGTAGGCCATTCAGTCCTTCGAGCCAGCACCGCCATTCACTGTGATCACAATCAGTACCCCGTTCCTGCCTTATCCCCATATCCCTTCACTCTATCTTTGAGAGATCTATCTAACCCTCTCTTGAACGCCTCAAGAGAATTGGCCTCCACTGCCTTCTGAGCCAGAGAATTCCAGATTCACAACTCTCTGTGTGAAAATGTTTTTCCTCATCTCCGTTTCAAATGGCTTACCCCTTATTCTTAAACTGTGGCCCATGGTTCTGGACTCTCCCAATATCGGGAACATGCTTCCTGCCTCTAGAATGTCCAAACCCTTAATAATCTTATATATTTCAATAAGATCCCCTCTCATCCTTCTAAATTCCAGCGTATACAAGCTCAGCCACTCCATTCGATCAACATATGGCAATCCCGCTATACCAGGAATTAACCTCATGAACCTACGCTGCACTCCCGCAATAGCAAGAATGTCCTTCCTCAAATATGGGGACCAAAACTGCACACAATACTCCAGGTGTGGTCTCACTAGAGCCCTGTACAACTGCAGAATGACCTCTTTGTTCCTACACTCAACTCCTCTTGTTATGAAGGCCAACATGCCATTCGCTTTCTTCACTGCCGGCTGAACCTGCATGCTTACTTTCAGTGACTGATGAACAAGAACCCCCAATTCCCCTTTTCCAAACTTGACTCCATTCAGATAATGTGCCTTCCTGTTTGCCACCAAAGTGGATAACCTTACATGTATCCACATTAAACTGCATCTCCCATGCATCTGCCTACTCACCCAACTGCTCGTCACCCTGCATCCTCATAGCATCCTATTCATAGTTCACCCTAACACCTAGCTTTGTGTCATCTGCAAATGTTACCTTTAATCATTTCATCTAAATCATTGATGTATATTGTAAATAGCTGCGGTCCCAGCACCGAGCCTTGCTGTACCCCACTTGTCACTGCCTGCCATTCTGAAAGAGACCCGTTTATCCCTACTCATTGTTTCCTGTCTGACATCCAATTTTCTCTCCATGTCAGCACTCTACCCCCAATACCATGTGCTCTAATTTTGCTCACTAATCTCCTTTGTGGGACCTTATCGAATACTTTCTGAAAGTCCATGTACACTACATTCACTGGCTCTCCCTTGTCCATTTTCTGAGTTACATCCTCAAAGAATTCCAGAAGATTAGTCAATCATGATTTCCCCTTCGTAAATCCATGCTGACTTGGACCGATCCTGCTATGGCTATCCAAATGTGCCGCTATGTCATCTTTTATGATCGACTCCACCCTCTTCCCTACCACCGATGTCAATCTAACTGGTCTATAATTCCCTGTTTTCTCTCTCCTGCCTTTCTTAAAAAGTGGAATAAAATTAGCTACCCTCCAATCTACAGGAACTGATCCTGAATCTATAGAACATTTGGGAAATTATCACCAATGGGTCCATGATTTCTAGAGCCACTTTCGTAAGTACCCTGGGATGCAGACCATCAGGCCCTGGGGATTTATCAGCCTTCAGTCCCATCGGTCTGCCCAACACCATTTCTTGCCAGATGTGAATTTCCAGTTCCTCCGTCACCCTGGATCCTCTGGCCACTAGTGCATCAGGGAGATTGTTTGTGTCTTCCTTAGTGAAGAGGGAACCAAAGTACCTGTCATTTGTACTCATCTGCCATTTCCTTGATCCCCATAATCAATTCACCCGTTTCAGTCTTCAAGGGTCCAACTTTGGTCTTAACTAATTTTTTGCTCTTCACATATCTAAAGAAGCTTTTTACTATCCTCCTTTATATTCTTGGCTAGCTTACCTTCGTACCTCAACTTTTCTCCCCGTATTTTTAGTTATCTTCTGTTGCTCTTTAAATGTTACCCAATCCTCTGGCTTCCCGCTCACCTTTGCTATGTTGTATTTCTTCTCTTTTATTTTTATTTTTGACATCTCTTGTCAACCACAGTCACCCCTTGTTCCCCTTGGAATCTTTCTTCCTCTTTGGAATGAACTGATCCTGCACTTTCTGTATTATTCTCAGAAATACCTGCCGTTGTTGTTCTACTGTCATCCCTGCTAGGGTATCTTTCCAGTCAACATTGGCCAGCACCTCCCTCATGACTGCCTTTGTTCAACTGTAATACTGACACTTCCGATTTTCCCTTTTCCCTCTCAAATTGTAGATTAAACCTTATCATATTATGGTTGCTACCTCCTAATGGCTCCTTTACCTCGAGTTCCTTATTGAATCCAGTTCATTACACAACACTAAATCCCAAATTGCCTTCTCCCTGGTAGGCCCCAGTACAAGCTGCTCTAAGAATCCACCACAGAGGCACTCCACAAACTCCCTTTCTTGGGGTCCAGTATCAACCTGATTTTCACACTCTACCTGCATGTTGAAATCTCCCATAACAATTACCTTTATGACATGCCAACTTTAACTCTTGATTCAACTTGCACCCTATATCCAAGCTATTGTTTGGGGGCCTGTAGATAACTCCCATTAGGGTGTTTTTACCCTTCCAATTCCTCAGTTCTATCCATACTGAGTCTAGATCTCCTGATTCTATGTCTTACCCTTTAACTCCATCCTTATTCTCCCAATTTGTCAAGCCCTCCCACCCCCCCCCCACCCCCCCATTATTTAGTTTAATCCCACACGAGTAGCACTAGCAAACTTGCCTGCCAGAACATTCGTCCCGCTCCAGTTAAGGTGTAACCCATCCCTTTTGTACAGGTCACCTCAACACCAGAAGAGATCCCAGTGGTCTATAATGCTATATCATTGCTCCTTGCACCAGCCCCTCAGCCCCTCAGCCACACATTCAGATCCCCTATCTCCCTGTTCCTGCCCTCGTTAGAGAGATGTGCATCTCAATCATGGAATGAATTGAAGGCTGAGACACTATAGGGCCATTTAGGAGATATGGTGATCTGGTTAGAATATGAATGAACCACACGAGCAACTAAAATCTCACTGAATGGCACAGTAGATTCAACCTCCACTTTTAAATCTTGTAGATGGGAAATACCCACTTCCATGTGGAGCTCAACCCATGGGGTATCACAACATTTACAGCATCTGATGCACTATCCAGTGAAGAATGGCTTTTGCCCATGCCTGAGGTACCATTGAGGCTACAGGGTATTATTTGTCTGCATTTGCACTACTCTCCAATAGAAATAGTGGAAACAAGAAACTGCAGATGTTGGTTTATACCAAAGATAGTCACAAGTTGCTGGAGTAACTCAGCAGGCCAGGCAGCATCAGACCTAATCTACTCATCTTTTTTTTAAATTTAATTTATTATTTTTTTCTTTTTTATTTTATTGGAAGTACAGCAATATGGCACCAAGGTGCCTAACATATATTGACATATTACATTTTATGTACAGCTTCTTATTTTTTTAAATTTTTTTAACAATGAAAAAGAAAAAGAGAGAGTAGAAAATAAAAAATAGAGAAACATGTGATACGTAGTGTGTGAGAAAGAAAAAAGTGTGAAAAAAGAAAGTTGAGAATGAAAAAGAAAAAAAGAGAAGAGTAGAAAGTAAAAGATTAAGGAGATCGTTATCTATATTCTTGACCATCCCTCACCCAATCCTGAAACAATTAGCTTCTATGGTTTTGTTGCACCATATGCAAAAATCGACAAATGGAGACCAACTCGTTAAAAATTGGTCTGATTTATCTATTAGGAGGAATCGCAGTTCCTCAAGATGTGCAGTGTCCACCATGTTTGAAAGCCACATTTTAAGCGTTGGTATGGTTGTATTTTTCCAAAAGTTAAGTATACATTTTTTTGCCGTTATTAACCCATGATTTAAAAATACATTTTGAGATGAGTTCAGTTTATTCCCATCTTCCATTACTCCAAATATAATAATTTCAGTATTAGGTTCCATTTTAATCTTAAATAATTTTGTAAATATTTCAAAAATATCACTGCAGAATTTATAAAGTTTTATGCAGGAGACAAAAGAGTGTGTTATAGTTGCGTTTTGGGATAGACATTTATCACAAATGGGGGAAGTATTTGGATAGAATTTATTCAGTCTAGTTTTTGAGTAATATAATCTATGTAAAATTTTTAAATGAATTAAATTATGTCTTACATTAATCGAACATTTGTGTATATATATCAAATACTTTTCCCATGTTTCCTTCTTAATTTTTATCATTAATTCTCGTTCCCACTCTTCTCTAAGTGTCTCTGTCTATATTTAAAATACTATTATATAAATATGATATTAATTTCTGTGAGTCAGCCTTAATGTTCATTGCTTCTTCCAATGGCTCTGAAGTTATGTTTTGATATCTTTGTATGTATTTCTTCATGAAGTCACAGATCTGAAGATATTTAAAATATGGGTTATTTTTCAGTTTAAATTTTAATTGTAGTTGTTGGAATGATAACAGATTCTTCATTTCATACATATCCCCGAATCTTTTAATTCCCATTCTTTCCCATTAATTATATGTTTTATCAATAAGAGATGGTTTAAATGAAGGATTATTCACTATTGGCATTAACAATGATTGGTTTATTAATTTTAAGGATAATTTTATTTGTTTCCAAATTCTTATTATATCATGTATAATTGGGTTATTCTTAGATATTGTGTTGTTCAGTTTTATCGGGGAGAAGAGGATCGCTCCTATAATACAAGGAGAACAGTCCTCTTTCTCCATTCTTATCCATTCTGTCTGTTGGGTAGAACTGTCCAACCAGTAAATTATATTCTTAATGTGCACTGCCCAATAATAATACAAAAAGTTCAGAAGTGAAAGTCCCCCAATATCTTTTGGTTTGCACAGATGTTTTCTTTGGATTCTATGTGATCTATAATCCCAGATAAAATTGGTAAAATTAGAGTCTTATTTTTTAAAGAAGTCTTTTGGTATATATAATGGTATAGATTGAAATTGGTATAATATTTGTGGTAAATTTGTGATCATTTTTATAGCATTTATTCTGCCTATTAATGATAACGGAAGTGTTTTCCAGAATTTAATCGACACGTTGAGTTTATTTAATAAAGGCATAAAATTAGCATTAAATAATGCTTTGTATTTTCTAGTAATTTGAATACCCAAATACTTAAAATTTTCTGTTGCAATTGTAAAGGGGAATTTTAATAGGTGTGTAGATTCTTGAGGTTTTAACGTCATGATTTCACTTTTATTCCAATTTATTCTGTATCCAGAAAAATAACCGAATTCCTCTATTAAATTTAATAAGTTTGGTATACTCGTTTGTGAGTTTTTGTAATATATAAAAGTATATCATCTGCATATAATGAAATTTTATTATTTGAGTCCCTAGTATTATATCCCTGACTATTCGGATGACTTCTTATACTTTCAGCCAGGGGCTCTATCATAAGGGCGAATAGCAGAGGTGATAAAACACACCCCTGCCTATTGCCTCTCGATAAATAAAATTTTGGAGATAACATATTATTGGTTAATATTCTTGCCATCGGTTTATCATATAGTAATTTTACCCATTCAATAAAATTCTCTCCCATATTCAATTTTTGCAATACTTTATATAAAAACTGCCACCCTACCTGATCAAATGCTTTCTCTGCATCCAGAGAAACAATTGATATATCTTCTTCCTCCGTTTTATGTGAGTACATTATATTAAACAGACGTCTCAAATTATTAAATGAATGTCTTTTGGGTATAAACCCCGTTTGATCAGGATTTATCAATTTACTAATATATTTACTCAATCTTCTTGGTAAGGTCTTTGCTAAAATGTTCTGATCTGTATTTAAAAGGGACATAGCTCTATATGAGCCCGGTTCATCTAAATCTTTATCTTTTTTTGGTATAAGCGTAATAGTTGATTCAGCTAATGTTTCTGGTAATTTATTTGCTTTAAAAGCATGAGTATATAAATTAAGTAAGCATGGAGCCATTATCTTGTGAAATCTTTTATAAAATTCATTACTAAAACCATCTGGTCCAGGTGTCTTACCATTTTTCAGCGATTTTATTGTTTCACCTATTTCTTCAAGTGTAATCTGAGCTCCTAATTCCTCTTGTTCCGAAAGGTCAAGTTTTGGAAGATATCTAAAAAAATTATAATTTTACTATCTTCTATTTTAATTTTAGATGTATACAAATTTTGATAAAATTGAGCAAATCTGTTGTTAATATCCTTAGGTAATGTTAGTAATTCGCCTTTCTCTGATTTAATTTTAGTGATAGTATTTTCCTTTTTGTGATTTTTCAATTGACAAGCTAAGAGTTTGTGTGGCTTGTCACCAAATTCGAAATATTCCTGTTTTGTGATTTGGAATAATCTTATTACTCTTGCCGATAAAAGTTGATTCAGTTTAAATTTCAATAGTATTATCTTATTATGTTTATCTGTAGTTGAATCTTTGGCATTATCTAACTCTAGTTGTCTAATTTCTTGTTCTAGCATCTGTTGTTCTGTCTTATTCTTTTTATTTTGAAAAATTTGATATGAGATTATAACTCCTCTAATAAATGCCTTGAAAGTTTACCATAGTAAAGAAGGTGAAATACCTGGTGTTTCATTTGTCTCAAAAAAAATTTAATTTGTTGTTTTAAATATTTATAACCTTGTGGGTTATTTAGAATTTGTGTATTAAATCTCCAAAGAGATTTTTTACCCAGCATTTCCTCAAATTTTAATAGAAAAGTCAACGGAGAATGATCGGAATTAATACTAGTGTGATATGAAGGATTAGTTGTGTATGGGATTAATTGTGTATCCACTAAGAAATAATCAATTAATGAATAGTTTTATGTACCGATGAGTAAAACGAATATTCCCTTCCAGTTGGATTAGCAGTTCTCCATACATCTATTATATTAGTATTTTTTATATATGTATTTAGAAGTTCACGAGTGTTAGATTTTAAGTTACCCCTTCTTTGTTTTACTTTTTCAGATTCAATATTTCCAAAGACATCTTTTTCATTTGGCCTGCCATTTCTTCCCTAATCTACTCATCTAAACTTCCAAATGTGGGTTGACCTGCCTGGGATTTCTCTCCTTGCCCTTTCTGCATTTCCTTTGCAGATCACAGGCAAGGCTTCCCATTGCTGCAGATTGTGCTCCCATTCATTCTGGTACTGGGTGCCTTTTTTCAGTTTTTCCTGTCCATATCTGTTGTCCAAACCTCCACCTTCAGGGTGTCCTTGCAACCATTGAATGCCTTAGGACTGCCGCTGTATAACAAACGTCCAGTCTGGGGCATAAGAATCCTGTGGATTCCTGTCAAGTTGTGTTCTTGCTATGTGTAGGGGAAATCAAGCCTCACACATCTGACTGAGTTTTCTTGAGAAGGTCATTGATTAAGGCAGAGTGGTAGACGTGGTTAACATGGACTTCAGTAAGGCCTTAAGCAAAATGTTGCATGGTAGGAAGGTCCAGAAGGTTAAGGCACAAGGAATCCGAGCAGTGTTGGCAAACCCCACCCAAAATTGGTTTGGTGATAGGTGTCAGAGGGCAGTGACTGATGGGTGTTTTTCTGACTGGAAGTCTGATTTATTGCAGGGAAACACTATTCCTTAAATAGTGTAGTGCCTGTGTTTACTTAGGACACGGTCCATTGCATAGACAAAAATCCGATTGTGCCTTGAGTACTTTTCATTGCACAGAGTAGTGTCTCTCAGCATATGGAACACCATTCCATACAGAATGTGTGATCTGCAACAGTTGACAGTTCCACTTTTATATTGCAATAGTCTGAAAACTGATTGGTAAACGGTAAAGGAATGTAGTAATATGAAAAATGAAGGGTTCTCTCTGATTCTTGGACACTTTGATACTGTATATAATAATGCTAAATAAATGCTTTTGCAGGATAAAACATTTTGGCACTTGAAGTGATTCAGTGAAATGCTGTTCAGTTGTGGTTGCTATTTTAACCGAGGAAATGTGGGAGCCAATGTTCACACAATGATTTTGCAGGAACAGAAATTAGAACATTGGATAAAATACGGTGATGTTGGTTCACCTCCAACTTCATCTAGTCCGGTGTTCCCGATGTGGCCTCTTGTACATCAGGGGAGACTCGGCATTTGTTTCGCTGAACTTAGTCCATTGGATCCATGCTTGGTCCATTGGATCCTGCTGGATCTCCTGGTTGCTGGGCATTTTCCATCCTGTTCCCATTCCCATACTGACCTTTCTGTCCTGGACCTCCTCCGTTGCCAGAGTGGGGCTGTACGCAAGCAGGAGGAATGGTGCCCCGTGTTCCACTTGGGTGGTTTCCAGCACAGCAATGTTGAGTTCTGTAATATTAGGTAATTTTAAACTCACCCCTCCCCTTCTGCCCCCACCTCCCCTTTATTTTCATCCCTCCCCTATGCCCCACCAGGACTTACGCACATTTACCTGCTTCCCCTCCCCCTCCACCTACATTAATTCCTCGTTTCATAATTTGCAACTTTTCAATCTTTTTGTCTAATTTCACCTATATTTTCATCTATGGTTTTTGTCCGACCACCTGCCTATCAAATATCCCCCTCCCCTATATCAACCAATGACTTCAAGTCAAAGTCAAACAAACTTTATTGTCATTTAGAAATACATTGATATATGCAGTTCCAGTTTGCCAAAAAGACTTGCCAGTCTTTATCCTGCCCCTCTCTTCCTGCCTCCCACCACCGCACTATTGGTCCGAGGAAGGTTCTGGACCCTCATCATCTATCTATGTTCCCCAGAGATGCTGCCTGATCCATTGCCTAACTCCAGAACTTTGTGTCTTTTTTTGTCCTTACAACTTGGTCTTTCAAAAATCTTTCGAAAATCTATGGGCAAAGACATTGCCGGGGACAATATTTTCTCTGTACATCTGACATTAAATATTTGACAAACAGAGCTGCATTTTTTCCCTTTCATTCAATTTCAATGTTGTCTTAACTTTGGATCCTTTCAAATGATGCTAAGAGCTAGCCAGACTTACGAGTGGATGATTCTACGCTTACTTAATAACTCATTGGATACCTTGTCCACAAAGATTTTTCCAACTCCATTTAATTTCTATCGAATTAACCATTTCTGATTTGATGGCTTTTTTCTACTGAATAATAGTTATATTAATTTTCTCCTCTCAAAACACAATAGCTTATATGTGCAATCAGAAATAAAATATAATCTAAGGAATAAACCTTTCAGTTTTGATGGCTTATTTCTCGTGAATAAAAGTGATTTCAATTTTGTACTCTCGCAACACAAATGGTTGTGTGTTGCAATCAGAAATAAGATACATAACTTTACAAAAATCAATCTGTATATACAAAGAAGCAATGGGTCAGTAATGTTGTGTGGGGGTGGGGATCTCTTAGACACAATTCCAAACAATTGCCACTTGAAAATGCATGGTTAATAAATGGCACAAAAATGCTTGTTGAAGGCAAATTATGTTTGACTAACATGATGGAGTTTTTTAATGTCATAATGGTTGATAATAATGGTTGATGAGAATAATGGTGTTTTGTATTTGACATTTCAAAAACTATTTGATAAAGTATCACATAATAGAGCTTGCCACATTGAAGGATGTGGAATTTAATTTGCAGTAAAACACGAGACATGAAGTTTGTCAAAGAACTAAAACCCAGTGTGTTTTGCTGGTTTATGTTACAAAGTCAAAAAGTCATAAAGTTGTGGAGCTATACAGACAAGAAACAGGCCCTCCAGCCTACTTTATTCTCGCCAACCAAGTTGATAATACTAGGCGAGTCCCATTTGCCTGCACAGCCCATAGCCTCTAAACCCTTCCTAACCATATACAGTGGCTTGGAAAAGTTTCCATACCCCTTGAACTTTTCCACATTTTGTCACGTTACAACCACAAACGTAAATGTGTTTTATTGTGATAGACCAACACAAAGTGATGCATAATTGTGAAGTGGAAGGAAAATGATACCTGGTTTCCAAATTTTATTACAAATAAAAAATTGAAAAGTGTGGCGTGCAGAAGTATTCTGCCCCGCTGAGTCAATACTTTGTAGAACCGGCTTTTGCTGCAATTACAGCTGCAAGTCTTTTGGGGTATGTCTCTACCAGCTTTGCACATCTAGAGACTGAAATTTTTGCCCATTCTTCTTTGCAAAATAGCTCAAGTTTAGTCAGATTGGATGGAGAGCGTCTGTGAACAGCAATTTTCAAGCCTTACCAGAGATTCTCAATTGGATTTAGGTCTGGACTTTGACTGGGCCATTCTAACACATGAATATGCTTTGATCTAAACCAGTCCATTGTAGCTCTGGCTGTATGTTTAGGGTCATTGTCCTGCTGGAAGGTGAAACTCCGCCCCATTCTCAAGTCTTTTGCCGACTCTAACAGGTTTTCTTCCAAGATTGCGCTGTATTTGGCTCCATCCATCTTCCCATCAACTCTGACCAGGTTCCCTGTCCCTGCTGAAGAAAAGCATCCCCACAGCATGATGCTGACACCACCATGTTTCCCAGTGGGGATGGTGTGTTCAGGGTGATGTGCAGTGTTAGTTTTCTGCCACACATCGCGTTTTGCATTTAGACCAAAAACTTCAATTTTGGTCTCATCAGACCAGAGCACCTTCCTCCACATGTTTGCTGTGTCCCCCACAGCCTTGTGGCAAACTGCAAACGGGACTTCTTATAGCTTTGTTTCAACAGTGGCTTTCTTCTTGCTACTCTTCCATAAAGGCCCAATTTGTGGAGTGCACGACTAATAGTTGTCCTGTGGACAGATTCTCCCACCTGAGCTGTGGATCTCTGCAGCTCCTCCAGAGTTACCATGGGCCTCTTGGCTGCTTCTCTGATCAATGCTCTCCTTGCCCGGCCTGTCAGTTTAGGTGGACGGCCATGTCTTGATAGGTTTGCAGTTGTGCCATACTCTTTCCATTTTCGGATGATGGATTGAACAGTGCTCCGTGAGATGTTCAAAGCTTGGGATATTTTTTTATAATCTAACCCTGCTTTTAACTTCTCCACAACTTTATCCCTGACCTGTCTGGTGTGTTCCTTGGGCTTCATGATGCTGTTTGTTCACTAATGTTCTCTAACAAACCTCTCAGCCTTCACAGAACAGCTGTATTTATACTGAGATTAGATTACACACAAGTGGACTCTATTCAATAATTAGGTGACTTCTGAAGGCAATTGGTTGCACTGGATTTTATTTAGGGATATCAGAGTAAAGGGGGCTGAATACTTTTGCACGCCACACTTTTCAGTTTTTAATTTGTAAAAAAATGTGAAAACCAGGTATCATTTTCCTTCCACTTCACAATTATGCGCCACATTGTGTTGGTATATCACATAAAATCCCAATAAAATACATATACGTTTGTGGTTGTAACATAACAAAATGTGGAAAAGTTCAAGGGGTATGAAAACTTTTGCAAGCCACTGTACCTGACCAAATGTCTTTTAAAAGTTGTCATTGTATTTGCTTCTATAGCTTTAAAGAGGAAGGTTGCGGACCCACAATCCTGTTTATATCAATGGGACGATGGTGGAGAGCGTCAAAAAGTTCAAATTCCTGGGCATGCATATTTCCGAAGATCTTTCCTGGACCCAGCACACTGATGTAATTATAAAGAAAGTGCATCAGCGCCCCTGAGAGGTTTTCAGAGATTCCTTGCCACTCTGCCTGAAATACTGTGAAATTGAATGTGGTGGCTTCCACTCTGCCTGAAATGCCGTGAAATTGATTGTGGTGGCCTGCATTCTGCCTGAAATGCTGTGAAATTGGATGTGGTGGCCTGCTTGAAATTGTATTGAGTGACTGAGCTGCCAGCCCACCAGGCCCAAGTGACTAAGCTGGCAGCCCAAGAATCCATTCGGCCCACAATGTCCATACTAGTGCTCAGGAAACCAGTCCATTCGGCCCACAACACCCATACTAGCACTCCAGAAAGCCCCCCCCCCCCTCACTATTGGAATTGGTGGAGAGATGGAATATTGCATTGGGGACCGACACTCCCATGTGAACATGGGGCCCAATGGGTCCCACTTAGTCTAGTAAAACTTAATTTTTTGCAACTTTGACTGTTGTTTCACATAGATGAACATCTCTACAATGGGACCAATATGTTTGGTGCAATCTTTTAGAGAATTTATTTATTTTTTCCTCTTCTTGTTGTCCATTGCATTCAGTCATATTTTTATGATGAACACTGCAAAATAGGCCGAAGCATACTGTTCATTTATCAATTATAATTGTTAATTAGTCTTTGTCGTATTATTTTACACATTATGAGCATAAAATACTCATGTGACGGATATGACACAACATGGTGGAGATAATCAAGTTTGGGAGCATCATATGATGAAGATGACTAAACGATCTTTAGGGCTAGGGTTCGGGCTAGGGCTGAGGGTAAGGCTCGGGCTAGGGTTTAAGGCTAGGATTAGGGTTAAGGCTGGGGTTGGGGCTAGGGTTACTTACCCCCGATCTCCAGCAGCTCCAGTTTCTGGGGGGGAGGGGGAGGGGGGAAACAAGGGCTGAAGAGGGCCGGGCGTGGAGCGGGACATCGGGTCATGGGAAGATGCGACGGCTTTGTGTCCGGCTGGATGGAGATGGATGGAGATCGGGGGTCAAGTTGCATATGTGGCTGTGACGGGTATGGTGGCCCAATCATTTAGCCCAGGAGGGCCTCACTGTAAGGCCATGGCTGGCCATATCCCAAATGGCACATGGCACGATTTGTTCTCCAGAACAAATAAAAAAAGAACGATTAAAAAAAATAATTCTAAGAGTTCAGCACAGTTCGGGAAGGGTGCTGAATAAAGGTACGTACCTGCTTTGCGGCAGAAAACTGAGTTTTCACACGCTTCTTGTCCTGCAAATCAGAGATCCACAAGGTATGGGACTTTTGAATCCCCCGGTCTTTTGAGGCAGGACGATCGCTTCTATTCTATTCATAGCCATGTGGGACGGCTCAACAAAGCTGAGTGACGGTAATGGTTCCAATCATCGCGACAAGACATTTTTGAAAAAAACGGTAAGATTTATAATTTTATCAAGAATAGAGGATTTATTTTAAGGGTACTAATTATTTTAATTATTAATACCTACCGTTTAAAAGTATTTTCATTTCACATAGATCCCCCAATAAATATATATTTCAACTTGAAATTTCACTAGTAACCATCTAGACATGCGGTTTTCGGGGGAGGGGGATCGAACACCGGGAAAAAAATTTAAAAATGACACTTTATTCATTTTGGAGTTTAATCTTTATTTATGTGGATTATGTTTATTAACAATATAGAAAAATAAGATATGGGATAGAATTACGGATTTTCCTTAGAGACAGCATCAAAGTAGCGGGACACCAAAGTAGGCACTTACTGAAGAAACACCCCATTAAAAAATGGATTCAATTAATGTTTTTTAAATCATCAATCCAAACACAATACCTCACAATAAAAAAATGAAAACAGGTGTTTAGAATTTTTTGCAAAGTAATTTAAATCAAATAACTGAAAAATCACATTTACATAAGTATTCAGACCCTTTACTCAGTACTTTGTTGAGGCACCTTTGGCAGCGATTACAGCCTCAAGTCTTCTTGGGTATGATGCTACAAGCTTGGCACACCTGTATTTGGGTAATTTCTCCCATTCTTCTCTGCAGATCCTCTCAAGCTTTTTCAGGTTGGTTGGGGAGTATCGATGCTCAGCTATTTTCAGGTCCCTCCAGAGATGTTCGATCGGGTTCAAGTCCAGGTTCTGGCTGGGCCACTCTGAAGAACATTCACAGACTTGTCACAAAGCCACTCCTATGTTGTCTTGGCTGTGTGATTCGGGTCATTGTCCTGTTGGAAGGTGAACCTCTGTCCCAGTCTGAGTACAGAACGCTCTGGAGCAGGTTTTCATCAAGGATCTCTCTGTACTTTGCTCTGTTCATCTTTCCCTCGATCCTGACTAGTCTCCCAGTACATGCTGCTGAAAAACATTCCCACAGCATGATGCTGCCACCAGTATGCTTCATCGTAGGTATGGTATTGGCCAGGTGATGAGCGGTGCCTCGTTTCCTCCAGACGTGACGTTTGGCATTCAGGCCAAAGAGTTCAAACTTGGTTTCATTGGACCAGAGAATCGTGTTTCCCATGCCTTTTGGCAAACTCCAAGCGGGCTGTCATGGGCCTTTTATTGAGGAGTGGGTTCCGTCTGGGCACTCTACCATAAAGGCCTAATTGGTGGAGTGCTGCAGATATAGTTATCCTTCTGGAAGGTTCTCCCATCTCACAGCGGAACTCTGGAGCTCTGTCAGTGATCCTTCTCCCCCGATTGCTCAGTTTGGCCGGGCAGCCAGCTCTCTGAAGAGTCCTGGTGGTTCCAAAGTTCTTCCTTTTAAGTATGACTGAGGCCACTGGGCTCTTTGGGACCTGCAATGCTGCAGACATTGTTTTCTACCCTTCCCAGATCTGTGTCTCTACACAATCTTGTCTCAGAGGTCTACGAACAATTCCTTTGTCTTCAAGGCTTGGTTTTTGCTCTGACATGCACTATCAACTGTGGGGCCTTATATAGACAAGTGTGCGCCTTTCCAAATCATGTCCAATCAATTAAATTTACCACTGGTGGACTCCAATCAAGTTGTAGAAACATCTCAAGGATAATCAATGGAAACAGGATGAACCTAAGCTCACTTTTGAGCGTCATAGTAAATGGCCTGAATACTTATGTAAATGTGATATTTCAGTTATTTCTTTTTAATTACTATGCAAATATTTCTAAACACATGTTTTTGTTTTTTCATTCTGGGGTATTGTGTGTAGATTGATGATGAAAAAAAATAATTTAATCAATTTTAAAATAAGGTTGTAATGTAACAAAATGTGGAAAACGTGAAGGGGTCAGAATACTTTCTGAATGCACTGTAGATATATATATATATATATATATATATATATATATATATATATATATATATATATATATATATATATATATATATATACACACACAGTGCATTCAGAAAGTATAAGATTTTTTTTCTCTCTCTCGTTTATCATATTATTTATTATGATTACATATTCTGTTGTGCTGGAGCAAGTAAGAATTTCATTGTTCTATCTGGGACAGATGACAATAAAACACTCTTGACTCCTCTACTGGCATCTCATTCCAGATATGGACTACACTCTCGTGCAAAAGTTGTCGTGAGACTTCTCTTAAATCTCTCCGCTATTACCAAGCCAATACCTTGGGCAAAAGACTGCGAACAGTTACTTTATCCATACCCCTCATGATCTTGCACACCGCTATAAGGTCACCTCTCAGCCTCCTACGCTGTAAAGGATAAAGTCTCAGACTATTTAACCTCTCTCTATAACTCAAGCCTGCAAGCCCAGGTACTGTCCTGGTGAAATTCTACTGCACAATCTCTATCTTAATGACATCCTTCCTACAGATGGGGTTGAACTGCACTTAATACTCCAGGTGTGGCCTCGCTAATGACAAGTATAGTTGTATCACGATGTTCCAACCTTTGTACACACTGCTCGTCCAAAGAGAGGATAACACATCAAACATCTGCTTCATCAGACATTCCATCTGACTCATGACTTTCAGGGAACCATGTACTCCCAGATGACACTAGAGACACATAATCTATTAAGGGCATAATTCATTTGATTCAATAGATTGAGTCATGATACAGCATGAGAACAAACCCTTTGGCCCAACTTGCCCACACCGGCCAATATGTCCCAGCTATATTAGTCCCACCTGCCTGCATTTGGTCCACATCCCTCCAAACCTGTCTTGTCCATGTACTTGTCTAACTGTTTCTTAAACGTTGGGATAGTCCCAGCCTCAACTACCTCCTCTGGCAGCTTGTTCCATACACCCACCACCCTCTGTGGAAAACGTTACCCCTCAGGTTCCTATTAAAACAGTTTCCCATCATCTTAAACCTATGTCCTCTGGTCCTCGATTCACCTACTCTGGGCAAAAAAGTCTGAAATACCCGATCTATTCCTCTCATGATTTTATACAGATGTAAGTGTTAGAAATGTTCAACCCAAATCCATTGTTGTGACATTCTCTGATTTCGAATCACAACCTCTTTCTCCTGCACTATTTTTAAAATTAACTCCGGATATTACTAATTACTGTTCACCAATTAACTGCAGAAGAATCCTTGGAATGACATAAAGATAAAACTGCTGAGAGCAATCATCAATAAAGCAATTTTAAAACTGCTTTTGAGGTTTTTAATAGAAAGTATTAAATCACCATGATGATTACATTTTTGCAGTTTTAAACATTTATACCAAATTAAAATAAATGATTACTGTTCTGGACTTTGGTTCTTTCAATCAACTGAAAATTAAAGGGTGAAAGATAATAATAGAGATGAATTGGAGCAGTTTATTAATGATTTTTTTTTCAGGTTGCAGTCCTTTTTACTGCAATTGTCAGCAATTAATAGATTGACTATAACTGGTGCTAAATTAAAGCTTGATTTTGGAGCACTGGACCTAGGAGCTGGTGTAGGGTCCTTTGTCTCTTTGGCCAGGATGTTACCAACAAATGTAGACAAAAATGCTAGTGAAACTCAGCCGGTGAGGCAACATTCTTTCCACGCACTATTCTTTCTTTTTGTTCTTTCCACGCACTATTAAAGCATGGAATAATCTCCACCAAGCCACGGTTCCCCAGCCAGATGCAACTAAATTTAAAGTGGCACTTTCTTCCCAATAACCCTCTCTGGCTAAACCCCTCCCTTCACCACCTCCAGTTAAAATTCCAGTTGGAATATTTTTGAGGACCAAGTAATCAAGAACCAAGAACATCTATGGAGCGAAGGAAATACTGAAGACTGAAGAAGGGTTTCGGCCCAAACATTGGCTATTTCCTTCGCTCCATAGATGCTGCCTCACCCGCTGAGTTTCTCCAGCATTTTTATCTACCTTCCATTTTCCAGCATCTGTAGTTCCTTCTTAAACATGTTACCAACAAATGTTGAGTTAGGTGAAGCAGTTTGTTATTCTTGATACTGAAGGGCTGCCTCAGAAGAAGCATCCAAAGTTTTGAGGGTCATACTGTTATACAGGGTGGTGGCAGTCCTTCAGCCCAATTTGTCCATGTCAACCAAGACACTCCATCTAAGCTAGCCCCATTGTCTGCATTTGGCCCATAGCCCTTTAAACCTTTCCTATCCTAGCTTAAAAATGTTTCTTATCCTAGCTTAAAAATGTTGTTATTGTACCTGCCTCAACGACTGCCTCTGGCAACTTGTTCCATATACCCACCACCCTCTATATGGAAAAAGTAGCCACTCTGGACCTATTGAATCTATCCTTTGTCTTAAACCAGTACCCACTAGTTCTTTATTCCCCTATCCTGGTAATAAAACAAACAATCTCTGCTCTTCATGATTTAATATACCTCTGTAAGATCTCTAAGATATATAAGATCATCCCAAGGTATTAAACCCTAACTTGCAGAACTCCCTGTAAATGAGTCCCTCGAGTCCTGACAACGTGCTCATTAATCGACTAGATTTTCAGCAACTGTGTTTTATAGACAATAGACAATAGGTGCAGGAGTAGGCCATTTGGCCCTTCAAGCCAGCACCGCCATTCAATGTGATCATGACTGATCATCCCCAATCAGTACCCCGTTCCTAGTGTAGCTACATTCAGGACACATTCTTGCACATAAGATTAGGTAAACCGTTTTAAAGAAACACATTTAATCATCTGAGGTTATCACAGGAGAAAAGCTTGATGGTAAAATATTCAGAAAGGATTCACGAAGTTGAGATAATGGTACAAATTCTCATGGGGAGCAGTGATGAGGCAGACAAGAGGCACATGATGGGTGTAACCAGGAATGTTCACTGATGTCTGGAGGAAACTCAAAATCAACACAATTTTCTAATGGAAAATGCGTGACAGTGCTAGTGCAGCAATTATGTATAATGTATGCATAATTCATTTTTGTGTGTTCATCTCAGTCCATCTGCTGATGATGCAGCTGCAACAAAGATTTTTCATTGTACCTCACCATAATTGTGTATATGATAATATACTTGATTTGACTTGATATAGAGTAAAAACATATGTCAAAAAAATACTCATTGAAAATGAAATCAGTTGGGACTTCTTTCATAGAAAATGTAAAATGGTAATACAATGATTTATGAACAGAAACCATCCAAATTAAAATAAGGTCCAAATAAAGTCAATCAATCAATCAAAAAGGTTCCTGGACTGTCAAATGTAAAGGCATCAATTAGGAGCTAAACATGCGTGTTCATCCTTCAAAAAGTGGGAACTGTTGTAGGATTCATTGGCCTTCCTTATCATTAAATGTATTGCTTTTTAGCAATTAAGTACATCATGTATTAGAAAGGATCAGTAATGCTGAAAGACTGGCATGAAGATTGAATAGTGTGTAAACATTCGATTCTTCTTACGCTGTGTGACGTATATTTAGCTGCAAACATTTCTGCTATGATATGAGCATTGGTCTTTATAGGTAAAGCCACACACACCAGTAAATTTAAGCCTTCTTCTCATACTTTACTGGGCGAATCTCTGTAGTCTGACCTCGTTGAGGGAGTCATTTTCTGTTCTAGATGATCATAAATTAAGAGTTGAAAGCAAGTAATTACCTGGTTAGTGCATTTGCCATTGGGATTGAACCTTTGAATTGCAACCAATGTATATATAAGAAAATTACTCCCTTATAATATATATATAATATAATATATATGATATATATATATATAATATATATAATAAGAAAGGTACTCCCTTAGGCTCTGCTAGAATGTTTTATTGATTTGTTTTCGCACATTGATAAAATTCTGCTCTGGCAACCAATGCTAAAATTATATTTTCATCTGCTTCGCTTTAAGAATACCACACATAGCATTTAAAATGTTCACGTACATGATATGTTTATCTGTGAGTTGGGTTGTTCAGCATGACAAAGCCCAGAAGAGTAAATGTGCAGGTGAAAGCAAAATAAAAAGCAGACTGCAATCGCACAGGAGATGCATTTCTAAAAGAAATGCTTCTAATAAAGCCTGAGCAGCTCTGCAAATTCCATTCCCCACTGGCTTCATTTAAACTCTGCTTTATAGGGAGTTGAGGCCAGTTCATTGGCTATATTTAAGAGGGAGTTGGATGTGGCCCTTGTGGCTAAAGGGATCAGGGGGTATGGAGAGAAGGCAGGTACAGGATACTGAGTTGGATGATCAGCTGTGATCATATTGAATGGTGGTGCAGGCTCGAAGGGCCGAATGGCCTACTCCTGCACCTATTTTCTATGTTTCTATGAAAGTTGATGCACATCTTCAATGCTGTTGAATCTCATAGAAAGTCAATTTTGCCAAATGCTAATAAAGACATGAAAGTAACTGCCATGAACTGAAGCAAATATAAAAACTGAAAAATACAAGCACTTGTGACACAAACATCTGCTGTTATTTCTCTTTAATTTATGTCCATCCCCAATTACATGCCTGATTATGCTGATTAGGATTGTGGATTGCTGATACAGCTACTGCCTCACAGAGCCCCATCTCTGTATTCAATCCAGACCTTGGGCTCTGTCTACATGGAGTTTCCATATTCTCCCATGTGTTCTGGTTTCCTCCCACATCCCAAAAGTGTGTGGCTTGGCATGTTAATTAGCCAGAGTAAATTGCCCCTAGTGTGCTTATAAGTGGAGGAATCTGGGAAGAAGAAAATGTGAAAAGAAGAAAATAATAAATTTGATAAAAATGTGAAAAGAATAAAAGAATAAGTTTTACTGTGGGATACGTACAATAGTGGCCAATCATCTACGTGGACTCGGTGGGCTGAATGGACTGTTTCCATGCTGTTTGACTTTACATAGTTATCTCCAGCATTCACACTGGCAGCCATTGTTGTGATCTGGTACAACAATGGATTGTTGTTGCTTTTTGAGTGAAAGATTCTCAAATCATTTGCAGATGAGACTGAGCCAAGAGGGCAGATGAATCACTTTGCTCAGTGCTGTTGATAGTTTCAACTCCAGTTCAATTTTTGCAACTGCAACTGCATTTCTTGTTTGCACTTCACCAACATAATCTATAAAAGTGATCTGGTCATTTCATTGTTTGCGTAACTTTGCTCAAACCCACTCATCCTTCACTAATTTTTGCCGTGACACATTCCCCACGTATTCCTGTCCTTCTGCTGGACTCTACCACTCAGCTGTCAGTGCAATTTATAGCAGCCAATTAACCAACAAAAACTTTTCACTGTACCTCGGAACACTTGACAATAAACTAAACTGTAAACTATAAAACTGTCAACCCATTTACCTTCATAAAGTGGGAGCAAACCAAAGCACTCAGGAGAAACGCAGGTGGTTGCAGGGAGAAGCTGCAAACTCCACACAGGTGGCATCTGAGCTCAGCATTGAATCTGTGACAACAGGTCCACCAGCTGTGTCACTGGGCTGCCACACTGAAACTTTGCTGTTCATGCAGGAAATCTTAATGTTTTATTTATTCTGTTAGCTATGCTATGCTTCCTGCAGTAGATTCAATTCGTATCCTGATTAATGTATTGACACAAGCATTTTGGTCAATTTCATGGTTAGAGTCACAATGTCAGAGTGATAGTGTGGAAACAGGCCCTTCGGCCCAAGTTGCCCACATTGACCAACACTGTCCCAGCTGCACTAGTCCCATTTGCCTGCGCTTGGTCCATATCCCTCCAAACCTGTCCTATCCATGTACCTGTCTAACTGTTCTTAAATTATGGGATAGCCCCAGTCTCAACTACCTCCTCTGGCAGCTTGTTCCATACACCCACCACCCTTTGTGTGAAAAAGTTACCCCTCGGATTCCTATGAAATAATTTTCCTTTCACCTTGAACCTATGTCGTTTGGTCCTTGATTCCCCTACTCTGAGCAAGAGACTCTGTGCAACTACCCGATCTATTCCTCTAATGATTTTGTACACCTCTTTAAGATCACCCTTATCCTCCTGTGCTCCATGGAATAGAGATCCAGCCAACTCAACCTCTCCCTGTAGCTCACACCCTCTAGCCTTGGCAACATCCTCATAAATCTTTTCTGAAACCTTTCAAGCTTGACAATATCTTTCCTATAACATGGTGCCCAGAACTGAATACAATATTCTAGATGCGGTCTCACCAACGTCTTATACAACTGGAATGACTTCCTGCAGAAGTGGTGGAGGCAGGATCGATTTTAACATTTAAAAGTAAAGTGGATAGGTATATGGACGGGAAGGGAATGGAGGGGTATGGTCTGAGTGCAGGTAGATGGGACTTGGGGAAAATAAATGGTCGGCACGGACTGGAAGGGCCGAGAAGGCCTGTTTCCGTGCTGTAATTGTTATATGGTTATATGGTTGTTATATGGTAACTGCAACATGACCTCCCAACTTCTATATTCAAAGTTATGTTAGATTATGAAATTCACCTGTTCACTGATCTCCAAAGATCCAGTTGAATTGCCAATATTGAATTTGGAGCATGGATTGATTTTACTTCGGAGTCACGTGAGTGACTACGTGAAGAAGACCCCGCCTGGTGCTGGAACGGCATTACGTCGACGCTATCGGCAGAGGAAGAGCTGCAGAGCGCAGCTCCAGCACAGCGGTAAGGAAACGGCCCGCAGGTAAGTAAAATTATTTTACTTCCAGGGCGTTTTTCTTAAAACTCCGTAGGCTGGTAGGAAACCAGCAGGAGTTTAAATAAAAATTAAAAATAAAATGTTTTAAAAAGAAAATCGCGGGTAAAACGTGCGTCCCGGGGTGTAAAAAGTCGGGACAGCAGACTATTGCGGAGCTGGTTCCGATACCGGTGGCCGATTGAAATACCCGTTAGGGAGCCTTTAGTTGCTCCACAAACAACACTTGAAAACCCAGTGCCTAAAAGTAAAAAGAGGCTTGAAAGGCCTGAGGTTTCTAAAAGATCCTGTAAGGTAAGCCTAAAATTGGCTAAGTATGGATCTAATGGAGGAAATACTCCAAATTATATCAACCAAGGGTCTAAGTACCCAGAATATTCCCAGGCAGCCCCTGAGGGGGTTCCATATCGTGAATATGGTGCCAATTCGAATTGGGAATTTGAAACCCCAGTGCCTGGGTATGGACTGGAGGAAGTCTCCTTGAACGAGTTTCAGGAGTACCAGGGCTGTATGTGACAGACCCTGAAAGTGGTGTTGTGGTCAGAAGTACCCACCACAATGCAAATCCAGGTGTGTCTGAGGGGCACAAAGTTACTATACCTGGTGGAGGCGGTGAGGCCATGGAAGGTAACCTGGCGGCCAATGTTAATTATATGGTCTCTCACCTGCCTCAAGAAGCTGTTATGGTTGAAACAGCAGATTTGCATTTAAACATGTGCTCGCTTCGATAGCACATATACTAAAATTGGAATAATAAAGAATCCTCAAACTAATTGGCATCACTGTCTTTTAAGACAAGCTGGGAAGTTGTGGAATGACTAAAGTTCAGAATGAAACAAAATATGTTAGGTTTATTCTGCAAACTTATTTGAGTTAAATTATATAAATGGAAGATTGCCATTCGGCCTCTTTTACATCCAAAGATTTACAGGAACAAGCAATGTTCAAACTCCTGGTTATTGATTCGGAGAAAATCTGTTTAAGCAAATTAAGTATGGATGAAGGGGAAGAAACTGTTGGTCTTATGAAACCCTTCAGTTGGCCAGTAGGCTGGTCATATGGAAAAGGGATTTGATTTGAGCCGAGGCAGGAGTATGATAAGGAAGAATTTCCAGCCAGCAAATTGTTTCTCGGCTTTTTGGCTAAGATTAAGCATGGTATCTGTTCTTATCAGTTTAAATCTGATACGTCCCTTAACTAGGGACCATATATTAAATAAAATAACGAATGTACACCCATATTTTGGGTAAGGAGGTAATTTCGTCAAACAGTTGGGGAGGTACAAAAATTAATCCTATTTAAGAAGGATGTTTGGATGAACCTCAGATTGGTGGTAGACTCCAAATGTTGATAATGAAGAGGTATGGATCCATTGGGACACAATAACCTGATAATTCTTCATGTTATAGTCTTGGAATAATTCAAATTGACAAAGACGTAAGAATTTGTGTGAGGAAGGAGGTATTGAGAAACAGGAAAGGATCCACAACAATTGTATCAAATATTTTCCTCAGGCCATAGAAGATGGGGTTGTACAATCATGTTAGATCTCACACAATTAAATATATTGTCCAGTAAAATTTTTTTTAAATGGACACATTCAACACTGCAATACAGCAGGTATCAACAGGTGGTTATGGCTACAATAAATTGAAGAGATGCATATTTCGGTCCCAATTCACCATAATTTCATAGGTAATTAAAGTTATGGATGAGACAGTTTGTGGTACTAAAAGCTTTGCCTTTAAGGATTAAGCCAGCATTTGCACTGCCTTAGGCACAAAAGTACATCGTTATGGCTTATCTAGATGACATTTAATTGTCAATGCTAATCAGGAGCCAGGTGGAAAATTAGTCTCAGTAACTACAAGTTGTTTGAGAAGTTGGGTTCCTGATCCATCCAACAAATCTAAGTTACAGCAATCCCAAACCATTGAATATCTGGGGTTTGAGATTAACTCAGTTACCATGTTGGTAACTTTACCAATGGATAAGTGTTGGATTTGACAAATGTGTGTCAAGACCTGATTTACAAACCTTATCCCTCCATCCGAGAGGTTGCCAAGATTATTGGTAAATTGGCAGCAGCATTTCCAGACAGTAGAGTTTGGTCGTCTACATTACCAAAATCTTCAAAGGGCAAAAACTCAAGCGCTTATTCAGCGAGCAAGCCATTTGATAGGCCAATGCAATTGCCTAAGGAAGCTTTATCAGAATTACATTGATGGATTGAGAATGTTCCATAAGCTGCTTAGAACTTTTAGTTCATCAGCCAGTAGTGTTTTTGCAAAATGACGAAGTTCTCTCGGATGGGGGGGGGGGGGGGGATGTGCCAATGGTGTATGGCAAAAAATATTTGGCTTTCAGCTATTTATCTCTCGGGGAGAGACAATGTTGTGACAGATAAAGATCACAAATATTTAAGACAATACAGAATGGATATTAATCCACAAAATTTCAAAATATTGTCAGTCGGTATGGAGTGCCGGACATTGATCTGTTTGCATCTAGATTGAATCACCAATTGCCCAAATACGTGTCTTGGGGAACACGATCCAGCGGCAGTAGCGGTGGATGTTTTCTCGCTACACTGGGGAATTTGTTATTTTATGATTTTCCCCATTCTGTCTCATTGGGCAATGTCTCAATAAAAAGCGCAAGACGCTGTCGAATGCAATTTTGGTGGTGTCAGATTGGCCCACGCAGTCATGGTTCCCATTGATGCTAATATGATTATTGAACCATGTATGACAATTCCCAGTTGCGACAATCTGTTGACACAACCGGTAACAAAAGGAATTCATCCATTGCATGATCATATGTATTTGTTAATCTGCAGGTTCTGACCAGACCATTGCAAGAGTTTGTACTGTCGGACAGGACCATGGATGTTATAGTTGCAGCTTGGAGGAATAGCACTAAAACAATATAAGTCGCATATAAGGAAATGGGAAGTGTACACAGTCAAAGATATCTTATCATACTGCAAACATTTCAAATCTATTACAGTTCCTTGCTGGGTTACACTTGATGAGCATTTGAGTATAGTGCCATTAATTGTGCTCGTAGTGCATTGTCATCCTATTTAGGACAAATTTCAGATCGAGATTCATTGGGTCTCACCCATTAGAATCCCGACTCATGAAAGGAATTTCAATAAAATCATCCCTAGTCCATATCTACAGGAATTTGGGATGTTAGCATTGTTCTCCCTTTGTTTAAACAATGGACTCCAATTAATTCAATGTCTTTGCAGAAATTAACATTCAAGGTGGTAAAGTTAATGGCATTGGTATCAGCTCAAAAAGAGTACAAGCTTTGCAGTTGTACGGTTGGATTGCATGCATGTGACTGCAGATAACATTATGTTTTATGTTTATGACTTGATCAAACAAAGCAGACCAGGAAGAACTGGAATGAAGGTAATGTTTAAAGCATATCCTATTGATGAAACATTGTGTGTGGTTAAGCATTTAACTCAATACATTGAGGTAACCAAAATCTCAGAGGTTCTGAGAAAGCGTTATTAATAACACACAAAAGCCACATACAATAGGTTTAGTTCAAACTATTTCTGGATGGTTTGTGTCTAGCAAGAATAGATACTGATGTGTTTAAATTTCATTCCACTAGGTCGGCAGCTACGGCCGTGGCAAAGGTACAGGACGTGCCACTCGATAAAATTTTAGAGGCCGCAGGGTGGTCTAGAAAAGAGATTTTCAAAGTTCTAGAATAAACCTGTTGTCACGGTGCCAGGTTTTGGACACACAGTAATGGGTCTCTTTTAAGCTTGCTTTGTTTTATATTATCGATTTATATTATCGATTTATGTTACCATTGACAACATTTATCAATTTATTTTGTAATTTTCCCCTAAGATAGAGGGGTTATTATTTTAAAAAATTGTTCTTTTTTATGCTTAAAGGACTTATTACATAATTGTAACAATGTCCTAAAAATACTATTTACTCACTACTGTTTTGACTAAACAGAGTCGTATGAAATGAATTTACGACATGAAAGACACAGAGCTTCAAAATCTTCACGTAGTCACTCACGTGACTCCGAAGTAAAATAGTGAGATTAAACGAGAACTTACCAGTTCGAAGTTTGATCTTTATTTTATGAGGAGTTACGATGAGGGATTACGTGCCCTCCACTCCCAACCCTCATAATGTAAATGATCATCTGGTAGTTCTAGTCTATTTTGAGCCTTACTATTTTACTTCGGCTATTGGTTTCTGTGTTTTTCATGCCGCTGCTTTGAAATATGCCGTTCCAGCGCCAGGCGGGGTCTTCTTCACGTAATCCCTCATCGTAACTCCTCATAAAATAAAGATCAAACTTCGAACTGGTAAGTTCTCGTTTAATCTCACTATTATATGTTGTTCTCCACACCATCTGCATTTTAACTGCACTGATGATAAATACGGCACCAGTACCTTCTGTTCTATCGCTAATCGTTTAGCATTTTCTTTCAGTTTCTGCACTAAACTGGAAGATAATTAAATCTTTACAAAACATGCAGGAACTCAAATAAACATTAGTAATGCACAATGGGTCAGTCAATAACTAAAGAGAAAGGTATCAACATTTCACCAATGGCTATCTATCAGACCCTTTGAAAGTCCAAACACGTTCCTGTCAATATATTGAACTTTTCTTGTGCATTCGAAAGCTGTGGCAAACTTATCATTTGCTACTGCACCAAGCTTTGCAAATACTCCTAAATGTAATTCCCTGTTTGTGCTGAAGATGATATATTTGGCTGTGAAAGAATAAGAAGGGATTAACTTAAGTCCTGAGCTCTGATTTTTCCATGCTAATGTGAAATAAATCTAATGCTGGAATCAGGATCTCTCTACGCTGCATGCATTCTTCAGGTGTTAATGGTGTGCCTGCTCCTGTCCTTAGCTCATGGTACTCACTTACAAGCATCTAGGCATCTACAGCATCTTTGTTTATTAGTTCACGTTTTCAGGATCTGGGCATCACTTGCAAGGCCATCTTTTATTGTCCATCCTTTTGTCCTTGAGAAGCCTTCCGGAATTACTGCAGCTTTTCTAGTAATGTATTTTCAGTGTTGTTAAAGAGGGCTTTCTAGGATTTAAACTCAGTAATGATGAAGGACTGGAAATTTACTTCTGACTTGTGATGGTATGTCATTTGAAAGAAACATGCTAGTAGTATTGTCCCCAAGCATCCAAAGTCCTTTATGGCACCAGTGCTCTTGTGTTTGGGAGCAGCTACCAGAGTTATTTGCATGTTTTACTTCTTCTTTCGTGCAGCGTGCACAACCTAAAGTTGTAGGACAACTTGTTCTATTTGATCTTCCATGGCATGTTTTACTGTATAGAGGTTTGTTGATGGTAGACAATGCAGTCAGTGTTGGTAAAAATGAACATTGAGGGTGGTAAATGGGGTACAAATGAAGTGGGCTAATTTTTCCTGGATGGCATCATGCTTCCTAAGTTATGGGAGCAGAATTAGGCCATTCAGTCCATCAAATTGACGCCATTTAATCATGGCTGATCTATCTTTCCCTCTCAACCCCATTCTCCCGCCTTCTCCCCAGAACCCCCGACAGCTGTACTTATTGAATCTGCTGTCATTCTGACAGTGGCGAGCATTCCATCACATTCCTAAATCTTGCATTGTTGATCACAGAGTGTCAGTAGGTGAGTTATTTACTGCGGTATCTGTTCATATTGCCACAGTATTTATGTGATTGATTGAACAGAGTTTCTGATCAAAGATGACCCTGGGGATGTGAGGACTCTGTTATGATGTGCCAGTATTTCCTAGAGAGTTAATTTGATTTACTCAAGGCATTTAAAATGAGCAAAGACTTCAATGGGGGGGGGGGGGGGGGGAATTTGCTCTATAGAGTCCATGATGTATTGGGGTTTGACATAATTCAAGCAAAAAATAGAGGACAAGTCTCTGGTAGCACACAGTCTTGGGTTGGTCTATCTTCTTGGTATTGATGTAATGGAAACATTTCCTCTTCGTATTAATTTTAAAGAGAGAAAAGAAAAAAAAGAACGCGCGTGGATAGTACTTTGCACATCATAACAGTTATTTCGAAAAATCATAGATATTGGGGATGCAGCAAAGAAACAGACTCTTTGGCCCAACTTGCCTATGCCAATCAAGATCCCTATCTACGCTAGTCTCACATGCCTGCATTTGGCCTATATCCCTGTAAACCTTTCTTATCCATGTACCTGTCCAAATATATTTTAAATGGTGTTATTGTACTGACCTCAACTACTTCCTCTGGCAGCTCATTCGACATACCCACCACCCTGAGTGAAGAAGTTGCCACTCAGGTTACATCTTTCCCTCTGGTTCTTGATTCCCCTACTTTGGGTAAAAGCCTTGTGCATTCAGCCTATCTTTTCTCCTCATGATTTTATGCGTTTCTATAAGATCACCCCTCAGCTTAAAGTCCTAGCCTACCCTTTCTCTCAATGCTCACCACCAATGAATTTCTTGTTAGTGCAATTAATATTGTTTTGGAACAAATGTGACAGCTATTCATATTACACAACCATGTTGAAAAAGTGACGTGAAGACTGATCGGTTAATCTGTATTTGTAGTTTCTGTGGTGCTCTGGGTGTTTCAAATTAGCTGCAGGAAGTACCCTGGGGCATGGAGGCAGAGCGGTGGCCTTGTGAGGCTAGGGACTGTGCGTTCATGAGTCTATCTATTCAAATCGAGGTGTAAGTGGAGTGGGTTGCTGAAGGCCATGCAGCAGCCTGGGACTCGATTAGACATAGACATAGCCGTAGAAAATAGGTGCAGGAGGCCATTTGGCCCTTCGAGCCAGCACCACCATTCATTGTGCTCATGGCTGTTCGTCATTGTGATCATGGCTGATCGATTAGATAAGGTGCCAATCCAAGTGGTTGAGCAACACCACCTGCAGCAGCAGGGAACAGTGAAGCAGCAGTGGAGGACATCAACATTGCCAGGCCAATGCCTGTAACTCCAAATCAGTACCACCGCCAGGATAATGGTAATTAATACCCCAGTATAAATGCTGAACTTGAAGGGGACAAGATGGTGCCAGAAACGTGGTGACTCTTGTATACTACCTCAGTCTAATGTATTTTCTTACACTAGTACTTAAGTATGATTGTCCCTTTGTATAGTTAAACCCCTGTCTCACGGTGCGAGTCCACCCACGAGTGATCCCGAGTTAAAAACAAATCAAACTCGTGGTAATCACATAGAAGTAACGTAGCGGGAACGTCGGAACTCGTGGACGTAACTTAGCGACTCATAACGCTAACGGCAGGAACTCGGGAAACGTGTTAACTCGTGAAAATTTTTCATCAAGTTGAAAGATTTCCACGAGTCAAATATACTCTTGAAGGAAAATGTTGATACTTTTAAACTCGTTGTAATATATATATAGTATATATATATAGTTTCTTTATTGTCATTGGAACATGAACCATGTACAACGAAATTTAAAAATGTCAACCAGTCAGTGCAACATTCAAACATAAAAGCTAACGATACATACAAGGTAAAATATTAAAAAAGATAAACAACTAAATAAATATGAAATAACGTAGTAGCCCGTGAGTTTACCGTGGTGACTCGTGGATGTGGCCTGAGTTAACACCGGGCGGGATGCGTGAAAAGTGACCATACTGAGGGAATTCCCACGTGTATGAAACAGAGAGAAACGAGAGTTCTACACGGCGCTGCCCGACTTTTGAGAATGGATTTGGTGGTTTGTACCCACTCCCCATCCCTGCCCACCCACCCACCCACCAAGCCAGCCAGCTCGTTACAGCGGCGGAAGCGACATTTCCAAGAGAATGGGGCAGAGAGGTGGGGCAGGGCTGGGAGCAGGGCAGATGAGGCACACCAAAGGAACAAACGCGTTGATGGCTGCAATGCACACACGGAAAGAGAGTGATGAGAGCTGAGAATGATCCCAGTCTAACCCAAGAGCCCTGTCACCGCAGACAGATTAATAACGCCTGAGCATCCCACCCCCCACCCCAACCTCCCTCCACCTCAACTCACGCCTGGGCACCAAAGCAGCTCAGGAGGAGAACCCTGAGCTCCGTCCCCCAACAATCTGATGTGCAACTGATGTGAAAGAACAGCAGCTGTGGCCGGCTGGCTCCCGCATTGACTTCTCACACCCTCACACATGAAAAGTGTGTGCGAATAAACAAAAACAAGGAATAAAACCAAAGCCCGGCTTGAAAGGCAACTAAAAATATATTCCGCTTAGAAGGAGCAGGCACGGAGACATCCGTCCACATTCAAGGATTTCAACTCCCGTCTCCCTGCAGTGTGTAGACCTGGCAATAAATTCAATTAAAATATAGCAAACCTCCACCCGCTGGTCTTCTAACTACGTGATGCATGTTTAAATCTTTTTCGTTTTCCTTCCACTGTTCTTTTATTATTAAATCAAAAGTATGAAGTTGTACAAGAATGGAAATATGTATGTATGTATTAGGTACTTATGTACTACACTATTTTACTTCTAACAAAAATAAAAATTAAAAAAAACAAATCATAAGTATAACTGCTCTGGCACTAGACGGTGCCCATTTTCCCTTTGTAGGTCATATCAATAGATGCGGCTGCGCTGAATTCTATCTTTAACTCAAAGCCGCAGGATGGAGATGTCTTCTTTAACACAGTTGCTCCTTGTTGCACAATGGAAGCGAGTGCCGTGCCGAGATCCTGCCTAGTTTTTTTAAGTTCTGAAATTGAATAACTTTCAATACAGAATATACTTAATGTATGAGATGCTGTCCAGCTCCTCTATTTGATACCTAAAACAGACCTTCATTCACGGTTGGCTCAAGAGTAACTTGGGAGAGAAACTTGGTATATCGCAAAAATCAGAAGTAAACGGCAAACTTGGACATACACGTGGGAACTCGTTTAAACTCGTGAACATAAACTTGGAATCTCGTAGACAACCACGAGTGTGATTTTTTCTTTCACTCGGGATCACTCGTGGGTGGGCTCGCACCGTGAGACAGGGCCATAAGACTGTTACTGAACTGTATGCAAAAATAGATTTTCACTGTAACCACGCATATGTGGCTATAAAGTACCATTGAACCATTGGTTGAAGAATGCCCAAGACACTCAGCAACCATCCAGCTGTTCAAAAGAATGTTGAACATGTTGTATATTTCCCAAACAATCTGTTTAATGTGTTTTTATGGATATATTTACTCCAATAGTGTAGACCCTCCTCAGTATTGTTCTAAAGTCGCACATTTGGCTGTTTGCTTGCAGTTGGGCATGAGTGGGCATCTATGGGAAAGTTGAACAAAAGTGATGAGCTAAATAATTCAGTAACATCTATGAGAAGCCGCCAGTAGGAATTATTGGCCAACTGCCCTATTGGAAAGGTAAATATACCGACAGAAATATATATATTGCGAAGTCAATGTTAGCCAGGTTACAAATCTCCCATACATGAAGATATTTGCAATGGAGAACTGCCAAGTTATTGTAAACCATTAACATTACAATGTAACTAAAATTCAGCGACACTGAAATTTCTCCAATTTTCTAACCTAACCTAAAAACAACATTGTTGTTTTCCTCACCACCCCCCACTTCACACACACTGCCCTTCCCTCATTTTCCTGGGTTTTCAGGAAAACTGTGAGATAGTAACTCCCAATGGTGTGTCCTGATCTGCTGAGGGTTATTTATTAAATATTGAAAAACATGCATCAAAATAATTGTTTTATTTGAAAAACACAAGGTATAGGCTAAAAATAACTTTCCAGTTGTTCAAGCCATTGGAGAACAGTTATACAATGCCCTGATATTGGAATGGAATACTGAAGTATTCATTTTTCAAACCACACAAATCCAGAACAATGTTTAATTTACTTTCATGTCTAAAAGGTTAAACAAAGGTTGAACACAAGACGGCTCATTATTTAGTATTTTCTTCCAGCATGCTTTTGATTTTGATTCGTGAATGTTTTGGCAGTTCCCCCAAGTTTATTGTCCATGGTCAATAATAATTATGAACAGAATGGGGATTAATTGAACAAGTAGCATTAAGGAAGACACAAAATCTGGCCATTGTTCGATTCATCAGGATTTATCACAACCTGCAACAGATTCAGGTAAATTAATTCTCATTTACACAGGAACTGAAGTTTATATAAATGGTGTCCCTGTACAATGATGTAATTGAATCAGCATATTTTCTGTTATTGATATTGATATTAGATGTTTCCCACGGTGGTTTATTATTTATATTGATGATGACTTCAGATGAAAAGTTTCATGTCCATATTGTAATTAGGCTACATTTGATGATACGATCAATCCCATTTTAATTCAAGGCAATAAGTTCCTATCAAACATGCCAGGTATTAAATAGGAAACTTATTTTATTGGTCTTTTGCTTCTGCAGTTTGGAGAGATTCTGTTAACTAGATATACTACCTCAGTGCAATCTACTTTCTTACACTTGTACTTAAGTATGATTGTGCCTTTGTGTTGTAAGACTGAATTGTATGCAAAAAGAGATTTTGCTATAACATTTTTCTCAAGTTCTTATAGTAAGACTGCTCCATCTTTAGAGAAGGATGATACAGCAGTGTTAATACATCAGGACAACTGTAAGCAGCATAATGGTTGAAATAACTCCAATCATTTAACAATAACGATGATTTTATAAAGCACTCATTAAGGTCTATTAAATTATTTTAGATGAAGGAGGGGAGATCTGACACATTAAGATGAAAGCAAACATATTCACGCAAACCCTGTCTGACAACCACCCTCCTCTCACCCACTTCAACGTAAAAAAGGAGCAAAGAGAATTAGAACCCAAAAATAACAAACCCAAACACTATGTCATTTTAACAAGCTATACTATAGTGTTGTGAGGGTAATGTCAGAACAGCATTTGGATAATTAAACAAACACACTTATTTTATTACACAAGGAGATTACAAAGAGCAAACAAATTACAAATGTATTTACTCATCAAACAATTTAATTAGAGTCTGCAAACTATAGCCAACACACACGTTATAGAATATACTATCTTTCCTTTATCCTCTACTGTTAAATTTTGTTCAATTTTCTGTGAAAAAGAATCCATTTAACCTCTGAGCAGTAAAAAAAATCACACATATGCCAAACAAATGATTATGAAAATGCTAAGATAGCTCTTAAAATGTATACTGAGAAATTCACAATTATTCTTAGCTTTAGACTAACTTGTTTTGATCTCAATGTTCCAGCGATAGCTATCAACTTTATGTACGGCAAGGAATCGGGAAGAGATCTATCTGTTAGCGTTCACTGTGTGAAATTCTTATTTCATCCCCATTTGAAGCATGAACATAGAAAAGCAATGCTTTCAAAGCTAAAAATGAAGTAATGGAGTTTGCAGGCCTGGCATGGGTCATAAAATTAATAGAGGTGATATATCAGCAGTGTGACATAGCAAATTACTTGGGGTTCAATGGTATTTTTATCATTATAACATTGATAACATTTCATGGATAACATTGGATACAATATACTGAATGATAAATTAATCTTGTGTTTGGTAATGTCCTAAATTATTGCTAGGTAGAACACGTGTGCGTTTGATGATGGTTGGCTAATATTATAAAACTTTATGTGTTTGTATAATGAAAACTCATCTTAAGTTTAAACAACAGAAAGGCTAGAAGATGATGCAAGATTCATACAACTATCAGTAAAATGCACAACTAAGGATCCAATTATTTCTCATCTTTATTCCAGATGAGCTATGTTAATTCATATTCATACCTTGTAATTCATGTCAATTAATCATTTTCATAAGTAAAATACTCCAACAGATACTGAGAGCCCACATATACTGAAGAATTCACATAATCAAAGAGATGAAACCACATCTCATCAATACCATGTGGTAAAAATAAAGTTACTTTAGAGCCAGTGCTTTTTTTAAAAAAGTATCTTGTATTAAGAATTACCTCTCAACTTTCAATGTCTGGTGCAATGAGACAACTGCCAGAGCTTAACTTTGCTTCAGGTGTGCACATCTTGGCTATGTGATTGCAAACTTGGTTGCTTGTGTTCACACTTGCTCAACTTGCATACACTTGCATCTGCATCTCAATACTGTGCAGCACAGTTATGTCAATGATTCGTATAACCTTATGAAAAGAGAAAGAACTAGGAAGTAACAGCAAAGGTCTTCAGTAGAAATAAAATAGCCAACTTCCCAAAGGAAGTGTCATCTAGTTTTTACACTTAACTACAATGTTAAGTGACCAAAGTTAACCCCCTCCAAATATATAAATAAAATACGCTATATGTTTTGACATAAACAATTTTAAATAAAAATCAGTTGGTTACCCATTTTTGTATCATCTCATTTATCACATCCAAGCTGTATGCAGTTGAATAAAATCTACTGGCTAAAACTATCTGGTCACAGGACAAAACATATCCCAGTAATAAACAAGCATATGGGCAAATAACCAAGTGGCTACCATGAGATCCATGGCTACGTGTCACTTTGAAAGCATGCAATTTCACTCAGTAACCTGCAGCTGTTACTGAACTTGCTCTTCCATTTATCTATCTAAATTCCCTGCCAGGCTATTGTTACTTTTTGTGTTCCTCCAACTTTCTTTTCAAGGCACTGTAAAATCAAATCATCCAACCATGATTATAGCTGCGTGATTAAAACACAATGATGTCCCTTATCGGAATCGCAGGCTGAGGGTGCTAATTGACTGCTACTGTGATTAATCTCATCACTAACGAAGAACCAAATTCACTGCAGACGCTTCAAATGATATTGATGTGTCCTCTGACTATTCGGTATGTGATCAAAAAGTAGCCTTTAAGTAATGGTATGCACAGCTTAGAGTTAAAAAATGACAATTTGACATTAATGACCTCTTGCCAATAGTCCTGAATGCATACACAATTATTTACTTTAATTGTATATACCTCCCAAACATTTAGTTTCATTGTGAAATAAAACTTGTGAAGGTGATTCCTACTGGCAACTAAATACATCTGACATGTAGTACTGGTGACCAAAGATGATCTTCGCCCAAAGTATTCCTTCAATTAAATCAATTAAAGAGATCACTGAAGAGCAAGAAAGAGTCAAAATATATTAAAAAAGGGGACTGTGCACTGTAGCATAAGAAATTATTAACCTATATCAATATGTAGCAAATAGACAACAGTAATCAAATATAGCAATGGAATTATTGATACACTATTCTTGGTTGTAACCTTATTGATATAAACTACATGTACTAAGAAGGATTTAAACTAATCCCTTAATCCTGTTACATGAGTTATCTGCCTTCATCCTGGCTTTTTCAACACTTTTAGAATATTTTCCTTAAACCTGTAAGCAAACAGCAAGCTACTAAAAGTCTAGAGAGTAAAAATCCAGCAGGTAATATTCCAAGAATATTCCTAGCTTCTTTATCAATAATTAAAGATAGTGTATTTATCTCAACACCTTTCACACGTCAATGCGTAATTGTTAAATGTCGAGTGAACACAGATTAAAACTACATTTTCTTTATTAACGCAATATTCATTGCAAGCTTGTCATGTTTCTTGTTGGATTGCTCACATCCTTGTCCGCTTCTTTTTAGAACTCTTTTTCTTGAATGGTTCTCTCATTTTCCTTTTCCCTGTGTTCACATTTGACAATTGCCTGAAATTTAAAGAAAATTAAATTAATAACATGTTTTATTTGGCGCAGTTGCAATAAACCATTTGGCTGATGGTGCAAAAACTCATAGAATTCCATACGTTTAAAAGCAAGGTGCCTCTACACTGGGCGAGCCAAGTGAATGGGTCTCTGGAAAGTGGGGTGTAGATTCACACTAGCTGAGCTCCTGTGTACCCATAAAACTGAATAGAGTGACAAAGGAGGGCTTTCCTAAAGCTTGGTAAATTTAGATGTGAAATTGCTGGGGCACACGGACAAGGAAGATCATACTTTTGATGAAAGAGAGAGTCAAGGGTTTGTTTTAATGTCATGTGTCCCGAAACGGAACAAGAGCACCTGCACGCTAGGATCATAATGGGGAAAACATGAAGCTTATAGAGAAATGAAAATCATCAAAAAAATGCTAAAAAATCAAAAAAATCAAAATCTGACAAAGGATAGCGACTTGAAACATTGACTTGTTTCTCTAGCTGTTTGACAAGGGTTAAAACAGTTGGAAGGTGGGCCAAAAAATGACAAATGTATAACATGTTGCACTTTAACAGTTGAAACAAAAGTAGGACTTACACAATAAATTGTAGAGCCCTGAGGAGTATTGCAGAACTGAGAGATCTGGGAGTACAGAATGGTTTCTAAAAGTCGTAAATCAGGGAAACAACGCGTGAAGGTAGTTTTTGCCACATCCGCCTTCATTGGGAAAGATATTGAGTATAAAAGTTGGCACATCATGATGCTCCTAAGTGTTGGCGAGACATACTGGAAACCTATGTGCAATTCAGATTGCCTAACTATGGGAACGTTGGACAGGCTAGGACTTTGATCTTTGAAGCTTGGAAGGCTGAGAGATGAATAACGTGAATGCTCATTATCTTTTTTCTGTGAGGACATGTACTTATGGTGAGAGGGAAGAATTTAAGTAGCAATGTTACAAAATTTTGAGATTTAAAAAATCGTCTGCAATTTATCCCATCAGATAAAGCATAAAAACAAGTTTAATTTGACATCTAATTCATTTTCATATCTTCAGTATTAAAAAAGTTATGGTCATTTTCATACTGAAATTAGTATCTTGCTCCCTATTGCTTTTCCATTGACTTAACTTAGTTGTGATCGAGGACAGTCAAAAGCTCATAACTTTCTTAAAAATTAAGAGAACTGAAATAAATTTTCAGTTATTATAGATTGAAGCATTCTGAAACAAATATGAAACAATCTTACTTGGATGACCTGAAATTAAAGCATATAATTAGTTACTTACCCAATTGTAGCTAATTACAAAATTCAATTACTAGATCTAAACATCTGTCTAATTTTTAAGAAAATATTAACATTTTTTAAAAAGCGTCCAAATAACATTCACACAATAATTCACAATATAACATGATTTTTCAATCTCATTGTCATGAATTTATAGGCCAAATTGAAAGAATTTAGTGTTTAATGCCCGTAAATTAATGGCCATTTAAATCAGCTTGCGAGTGGGATTTTATGGAATGCGATGGATTGGAACGTTGCGGTTGTGGTGAATTTAAACCCCATATCGCCAGGAAAAATATTGCCGGTTCGTATGGAGAATAAATCACCATTTCACAACATGAAACAAGCAAGTTTATATGAAAAAACAAACAGCTTTCCTTTACCTGTCCCCTACGTAAAATCCGTCTCCTTTGTCGATGTTCACGGCATTAGAAGCTAATTTTTATTTTACTCCAGCGTGATAGGTGACTCATTAGATCAAAAACAATGATGAAACAGAGCATAGAAAAGCAATTGGGAACCTTATGTCATGGTGTCAGAATAACAAACTATCTCTTACTGTCAGCACGACATAAGTATCAATGTTGACTTATGCATGTAGTGGTTTGTGGGAGAAAGAGGTGATGAGCACAACCCTGTCCTCATCAACAGAGCTGCTGTAGAAATGGCCCACAGGTTTATATTCCTGTGGATCCAGGTCACCAGCCGCCTAATCTGGTCCCTTCACACCGATGCCACGACCAATAAAGCACACCAGCATATTTACTCTCCAAGGCATCTGAGAAGATTCCGCACGTCCATGAAGATTCTCTTGAACTGCACTATAGAAAGTACTCTGACAGGATGCATCTCAGCCTGGTATGACAACTGCTTTGTTCTTGACCACCTAAACATGCAGAGAGTGATGAACACACCCCAGTCTATCATAGGCTCATCACTTTCTTCCATCCAAAATAGCAAAAATAGCAAAAATAGGAAAACCGACTACTATCTAAATGGTGGCCGATTAGGAAAAGGGGAGATGCAGCGCGACCTGGGTGCCATGGTACACCAGTCATTGAAAGCAGGCATGCAGGTACAGCAGGCAGTGAAGAAAGCCAATGGTATGTTAGCTTTCATAGCAAAAGGATTTGAGTATAGGAGCAGGGAGGTTCTACTTCAGTTGTATAGGGTCTTGGTGAGGCCACACCTGGAGTATTGCGTACAGTTCTGGTCTCCAAATCTGAGGAAGGACATTATTGCCATAGAGGGAGTGCAGCGAAGGTTCACCAGACTGATTCCTGGGATGTCAGGACTGTCTTATGAACAAAGACTGCATAGACTCGGTTTATACTCTCTAGAATTTAGGAGATTGAGAGGGGATCTTATAGAAACTTACAAGATTCTTAAGGGGTTGGACAGGCTAGATGCAGGAAGATTGTTCCCGATGTTGGGGAGGTCCAGGCAAGGGGTCACAGCTTAAGGATAAGGGGGAAATCCTTTAGGACCGAGATGAGAAGGATTTTTTTCACACAGAGAGTGGTGGGTCTCTGGAACTCTCTGCCACAGAGGGTAGTTGAGGCCAGTTCATTGGATATATTTAAGAGGGAGTTAGATGTGGCCCTTGTGGCTAAGGGGATTAGAGGGTATGGAGAGAAGGCAGGTACGGGATACTGAGTTGGATGATCAGCCATGATCATATTGAATGGCGGTGCAGGCTCGAAGGGCCAAATGGCCTATTCCTGCACCTAATTTCTATGTTTCTATGTTTCTATCCAGTCCACTTTCACAGTGGGTTGCATCAGGAAGGCTGAAAGTATCATTAAAGATGCTTGCCATCCTGTCCATTCTTTTTTCTCCTTCACATTTTGGGAGAAGTTACAGGAACATGAAAGCTTGGACTAGTGCTACTTGAAGTAGTGCTAAAAAATTTTTTTTAGCACTACTTCAGATTGCATGACAATTATTTTGCATTATTATATTTAATAATGCATTGCATTATTTTGCTGTTTTTAATTTATTGTTGTATTTACTGATGTAGCTATCATTACCAAGTATACTATATATTCTATGAGCTTCATGCAAACAAGCAATTTCATCGCACACTAGTGTACATGACAATACACCAATCTGAATCTGAATTCTGCAGAACAGAAAAATATCAAAACATATTCACACAATAAATTGTGACAAATGTCAATCATGAAATAACGATTTTAAGATTTGAGGCAAATTTGATCAATACAATCAAACTCTAATGATTATCGATCAAATGAAAGGTATACATAGGAGAATCTGAGAATAAAATATTCACCCAAATTACGCAATTTCCATGGAGAGAATGAATGTGCTTAACTCTAAGGCAATAAGATCACATGTATGTGCAAGCTCACTAACTCGGCAAATCTGGCTTTTCACCATAATCATGATGTAAAATGGAATCCCTACATGGTGGCTGTGGAATTTAAAATTTGCTATTATATCTAAAGTTTATAAAGGAAGTTTGTAACTGAAGGTGCAAAATCCTTACCTTACATTGCTATCAAGATATAAACCAGTGAATCCAATTTGTTTGCAGGGAATTGGTTCTTGAGTCACCAGCCTCAGAAGAGCTGGGTTTCAGACTTAGTCAAGAACCAATCAGTAGAGCAATCCTTGATTCAGGGAACAGATGTGGTTTTTAAGTATAACAGTTACATGTTTTAGTACAAGAAATTATCTAGATAATTTATGAGACAAGATGATCAGAATAATAATTTCCTTTCAGTACATTTTTATGGTTTTAGTTTTGAAGAATCGCAAGAAAAGGTAAGGAGCTGAGTAACATTCAATGAAAATGAAATGCAAACTCAGACTTAGAGATGCGACCAGTTTTAACATATAGCCACATTTTGTATTTTCTTTATTATATCGTTGCTATGAGCTAATAGAAAAGCAGAAAAAACTCATTAGACTGAATGACCACTCTGATCCTTTGTACGTGAAAATAATTGTTTATCAAAATCATTGCTGCAAAATAAATTAAACACAAAATGTGAGTTTTCCATTAAGACAAGTTATCTAATTTTGCAATCACAGCTGAACCAGATTGGCAATCAACAATTTCTGTTCTCCGATTTTGAAGTGGCCTGGCTCCAAAAGTGCCAAATGCCTCATTGGTACACAGATTAATTGTGTATCAATTTATTTTAAAAAAAATCCCTCTTCATTACCTAGTGGAGTGGGGTCAAGGAAAGAGTTGCGGCCCTGTTTCCACCAATCTTTCCATCAATACGCACAAGATGCATTGTATGCAGATGCCGAGAAGTGTGTTCAGCGCTGGCAGAACAATTTCTAATCTTGTGATGTGGACTCGATAAGAAGGTCTATTGGAGTGATCATTGCCTTTCAACAAAGTCACTTACTAATTTGAAAGATGGTCTCTTTGTGAACATTATCATTTGTGTTTTCTGATGTGCATTTTATCAGACCACACAGGCTTCCAGACTGTGGTCATTATGAACATAAACTGGATGTGAATATTTTAAACAAAGTTACAACATAATGCAAGAAGCATCCATTTTCCTTTTAATGTTTACCATTGTTATTGATTAATACTTGAGAAATGTAACAAGCAGAAAAGGCAGAGAGAAAAATGGCAAGATTTTGCAAAATACATAATTCATTATTTGATATGTCAGCAGGAATTTCCAGTCATTACTCGTATGAGATGCAATATGTCATAGCTAAGTGCAATAAGATCACTATAAACCGAAGACATGAGAATGAGAATAGTTGCTGCAGGTTTTCAATCTTCAGCACAAATGGTTTAAATCTAAATACATTGGTATCAACCTATGACCGAAGTGTTAAGAGGCATTTTAAAGGAAAGAGGAGGGATTAATAAATGGAGAAGTTACATCAAGAGTGTTTTATTGTCATATATCCCAAACAGAACAATGACATTCTTACTTACAGCAGCATAATAGAATATGGAAACATCGTTTTTGCATGTTCCTTCCTGGGTTTGCTCTCAATGCCCATATGCTTGGAGCCTTCCTGGCTCTATATCCACCATATGAGCAGTCAGGCCCAGGGATTCTCACAATTTGAACCACAATTACAACAGGCAAGAACTTGCATATTTTCCATATATATGAAAATATTCCATCTTCCTCTCGTGAAACAGGATGTGAGATGTTGCACCGTCTCAACAGGCTTATGCTAGAGGGAGACAAGGGCTAACAGAGATCAAAATTGAAGACAGGATGGGGATCTTGCACTGGTGAATGTCAATTTGTATTGGGGACAAGGGTCTGCAAGTTGGATTCAGGAGTGGGGATGACAAATGTGAATTAGGAGTACAGATTAGCCAGATAGGATCAGGAGAATAGAACAGTATTTGGGAATGGAATCAGGGACCGGGCAGTATCGACTGGTAACAGGAGAATGCGGAGGTTGTACCAAAATGTGGGATGATTGGGGTGGGGGAGCTGGGATATGGAGGGGATAGAAGATAATTTGGATCAGGGAGAAGGGGAGGGTGGTTAGGATGTGAATTTTAATTCCTACCCCTTTATCAAAAACCTCCTGGCTTCCGATTTAAGCAATGCCAATTCAAATTACAGACTACTTCCCAATTCTGATGAGAATTTGGAATGCTCTGCTCCCATTTCCATTTTGCCAGTAGCTAATTCCTATTTGTGTAGGATGGGACTGCAGATGCTGGTTTAAACCGAGGATAGACACAAAATGCTGGAGTAACTCAGCGGGACAGGCAGCACCTCCAGAGAGAAGGAATGGGAGACCCTTCATCAGACTAGTCCCGGGAAAAGGAAACAAAAGATATAGACAGTGGTGTAGAGAGGTGTAGAACAATGAATTAAAGATATGCAAAAAAGTAACAATGATAAAGGAAACAGGCCATTGTTAGCTGTTTGCTAGGTGTGATCGGGAACCTGGTGCAACTTGGGTAGGGAGGGGTGGAAGAAGAGAGAGTGCAGGAGTTACTTGAAATTAGAAAAATCAATATTCATACCACTGGGTTGTAAGCTTACAAAGCACTCAAACTCCTCTACTTCCTCAGAATACTAAAGAAGTATGGCAGGTCTCCAAAACTCTATCAACTTCTGCAGATGCATCTCATTGTGAGGTGGTTACACCTGTGTGCAATCAAACAATACACAAAAAAAGCATCTCACTGTGACGCATCATAGCTTCATACGGCAACAGCTCTACTCAAGACCACAGGAAATTGCAGAGTTGCAGATATATCCGTCACAAAAACTACCCTCCCCACAACCCCCCTCCTACCTTGACTCCATCTACACTTTACATTGTCTTGGGAAAGAAGCAAACATAATGAAGGATCACAAAATGCTGGAGTAACTCAGCGTCCCTCAATCCTTCTCTGCAGAGATGCTGCCTGTCTCACAGAGTTACTCCAGCATTTTATCAACCTTCGATTTAAACCAGCATCTGCAGTTCTTTCCTACACATAATGAAGGACCATTTTCTCTCCAGTCATTCCCTTTTCTCCCCTCTTTTGATGGGCATAAGATACAAAAGCTTGAAATCACATGTCAAGATTCAAGAACAGCTTCTGCCCTGCCATTATCAGATTACTCAACAGACCTCTCATTAGCTAAGAGCATAGTTCCATCTCCCTACCTACCTCAAAGTGGCAGCTGCACTTTTCTTTATCTGTACTTTCACTGCTACTGTAGCATTTTTGCCATAATACCGTATTGGTATTTGCACTTTTTGCACTACCTATTGTATTTGTGTATGGTTTGATTGCACACAGGTGTAATATGAAGACACAAGGAACTGCAGATGCTGTTTAGAATAAATGTCACACAGTACTGGAATGACTCCGAGGGTCAGGCAGCATCTATGGAGAACATGGTCTGAAGAGGGGTCCCAACCTGAAATGTCAACTATCCAGGTTTTCCAGAGATGCTGCCTGACCTTGAGAGTCACTCTATCACCTTGTGTCCGATATAATATGGTTTAACTGGATAGCACAAAAACAAAAGTTTCACTGTTTGTTGTTACCTGCAACATTAATAAATCAATACCAATACAGATTATTTAATTGTCACATATGTGGGCAATAATTCATTTAGAATTTGTGAAATAGTCCAGAATGAATGAATTAAAATATTTAGTATGACCATCTGCACTTGATAGGAAGTAGGCAAAGGAGTACTGTAATCCAAAATTGGCATCAATAATAAAAAAAAGGCGATTGAAAAAGCAAAGAAACAAACAAAACGCTCTGCTGAGTCTATGAAAAATTCAAGTAATTCACTTGAGGCCTACACATGAATAATATTTAAACAGCATTTGTTATGCATCAACAGACATAAGGGCTCAAATTCTGTTTTGTACACTTAAAACTCGATTCCACCTCCAAAACGTTTGTAGTATTTGCACTCGTGGAGAGAGTGCGCTTCAAACTGCTTAACCTCTCATGTCACAACAAAGTTATTGAGGGACTTGGCAGGGTTAATGCAGAATTGATGTCTCCCTTGGTTTACATTTCTAGACCAGAGTTATAGACTCAGAATGAGGAATTGGGCAGTCAGTACATATCTGCAAATAAATGTCTCCACTCACAGGGTGCTGATTCTTTTAAATGCTCAACATTTAGATGATTGTGGAGGTTCAGGCATCGAGAATAAACAAGAATGTTGCCAATTATTTTAAATGATTGTTTTATTTTCAAAAACGTCATTGTAATTCTATATATCAGAACTATGATCAAAAATTAGTAATGGGTGTAGTGATTTGATTTGTCACCCTCCCCTTGGGTTTTCAGAAATAAAATTAATTGCCAACAGCACTTCCTCATCATTGTTCTCTGGAAAATAACCTATCTGCACAGGATAATATCTATAGAATCAAACAAAGGCAAGTTTAGCATCATTGAGGAAGGTGGATAAAAGAATTAAGTGTGTGAAACAGAAGATAAGACCCATATTCTGTTATTTATCTATCTATATATATCTATATAATTAAAAGTCTAAACTTGACCACTTCCTGTTTGCACTGTATATTGATTTTAGAAAAAACCCAACCTCTTACGGCTGTGATTTTTGGACACCTTACTCAGAGTCCCCACCAGATGTCAGGGTCAGAGGATTTTTCCCATCAATTAAAAATAAAAGACTTATTAATGTTTAAAAAATGTTGAGATTCTCTCTCCTGCCAATCACGCCATGAAGGCCATGCCCCCTCCGGTGAGAGGGGAGGAGCTATAAAACCCAGAAGTGTGGGCGTGGCTCAGTCTCTGCAAGATGAGGGAGAGGGTCACGACTCTCAGTCTGAGCTGGAAATCTACCGAACACTGAGAATACTGAGCTGTGAGTGCCCTTTATGTGTTTTCAAACTGTGCCTTTTGCAACTGTGTGGCTATTGAAATATGTGCCCTTTCCAACTGTGTGCCTTTTGCAACTGTATACGTTTTGCAACTGTGTGCCTTTTGCAACTGTAAAAAAAAGATGAAAATGTCTAGAATTGATTGTCCACCCTCTCCCCCTTCTCTCTCACAATCTCTCATCTGTTTTTGGCAGAATTTCTGTCAGTTTCTGAGCTGCCAGCTTTCCAAACTAACAGTGTGTACTTTTTACCTTCATATGATTGGGATAAATTCTTGAATGTGACCTTCCACGATGCTGAATGCCTGAGAGCACTAAACTCAATACTTTTTTCAAGTAGGCAGTTTCTCATAAATACTTAGTTTAGCTAAAAATAATAGCTTTTACATGTTTATTTATGCTTTTATATTTTCCAAAAAAACATGCCAAAAACCAACCAAGCACTTTTCATGATAACAAGATCCCCAAATAGCAATGGGATAATTAAAAAAAGACACAAAGTGCTGGAGCTACTGTGGGGTCAGGCAACATTGCTGGAGCATATGTATAGACAATGTTTCAGGGTTGGGACCGTTCTTCACACTGATTGTGGTGGGGTGGAGAAATCTAGATGAAAGGTGGAGGCAGGATAAAGCCGAGCAAGAGATGGATGAAAACAGGTGAGGAGAGTTTAATTGGCAGATGATTGGACAAAGGCCAGTGATGAAAAGACAAGTTCTGATATAAGGAGATGAGAGGCATGAAAAGCGAAACCAGAGGGAGGTATGTAGGTGGAAGGTCATCGGGGAAATTGGAGTGTGGGACTATAGGAGAAATAGGAGCACACCCGGGTGGGGCACAGGATATAGAAGTGGGAAAAGGGGGGGAAGAGGTGAATTTGGACACTTTTTCAGCCTGAATCAGTCTGCTGAGTTACTCCAGCACTGTGCCATTTCACATTAAAACTAGGCGCCAATGCTGCTGGTCTGCACCAGTGAGCCCTTCTTCACCCACCACATGGTCAAGTGACACGTCTGTTGGCCAACAGTGCTTTCTTCATGCCGTGGACACCAGCTGGATGTGTTCAGTCACTGTAGCGCTCCTCCCGCTCTCACCAGCTGCCGCTTCCAAGGTGCAGTATGTCAGCCGCTCCAATGGAATAATAGGAGGAGATGGCAGTGGGGGGGGAGAGAGGCCCAGTGGACATAAACAACACGGGAAATGGAGGAGGCGGCGGCAGCAGTCGGGCGAACAAAGCGACAGCCGGCAAGAAGAAGCAGCAGCCGATGGTTCAATGGTGCACCTTGGGTGTCAGGGGTGGCGTCAGAAACTAGAGCTGTAAGCGGCCAGGTTGAGGGTTTGTGCCAACCGTGGCTTCGGCAGGTTCATCCGCTATATCCGAAATCCATCATAAAGGGGTTCATTTAAATGAGAGTTTACTGTATTTTGCTCTCTTCCACTTGGCAGTTTCAGATTCCCTTTTAAATGTGAATCCAACAAGCATTTAATTTTGGTGGGCTATTTAATTATGCAAAGGTAACACATCAGATCATTCCTTTTTTGTATGGCATGTTTTTCTAATCATGATCACAACTGGGAGTAGACATGTTCATAAAGTAACTTCTTCACACCCCTTCTTAATACAGGAGAATTGGATTTAACAATTACAGCAATAATTCCATCTGGTTGAGTGTGCAGACCAGGAATCAAACCTGTAGCCTTCGATCTCCTTTAGTTTCTGCTAATCATTTTACCAACTCCCCATTTCTTCCTCATCAGTTAATAAACCCATTTGACTGCAGTTTTCTCCCATCACTGTAAGCCTGATTTTGCCTATTTTTACTGGAACATTTTCTTTGTTGGTGTACCTCAAGATATTTCACCCTTCCCAGCTTCTTTAAAAAGCCATAATTGAAGCGGGGTCTCCAGCTTTAATTATTGCACTGTGATTCCTCATCTTCACCCAACCTACAGCCTCCCTTTAAATCTACTTTCATAAAGCAAAGTTAGCAGCATAGCACCACACAGCTGAAAAACTAGAATAATTGCAAACAAAATTCAAAGATTAGTAAGTTGCTTTGCTTACTTTCAACAAGTTTTAAAGCATCAGATGTTTAATTTACATCACATTCACTCATTAGTCCAAAAGGAAGTCAAAGAATGGATCTTGAAAATTAAAAGGGATTCTGTCTGCCAAAGGCTGCAACAGTGTACTCACATATCTGTTGATTCTTCGTGCTCCTGGGAATATTCAGTATCTCTGCAAATATCTGAGTCAGAGCTGCTGAAATAGATTAAAGAGTTTCAATAGAAAGACAGATTCTAATTCACATCACTTTTCCACAGTCAAACTGAAAAGTGATGTGTAAATATTTCAAACAACAAAAAGGTTTTGCCTGTGCTTTATTTGCCGGTGATTAACAAGAGCAATAGCCCTTCAGATGAGAAAGCTAAACCAAAGAAATAGCAGCAATAAGTCAACTGGGATTCATCCACTCTTTTCAGTCACAGATTAATTTCAATCAGAGTTTGCAGGCACTGAGCTGCTGCTCAAAATACCTGTCAATCTTTTGAAATAGGGCGGTAGGTTTAGGAGGGTGTCTAATATGACGTTGACCTTATCCAATATTTCAAATAACAATTTTCCAGTCATTTAACAGAACTTCAGCTGATTTCTTCCTATCCAAAATCAAAATGCGTGTGCATATATTTATATTCTTTCTGATATTAACTAACACAATACAAAGTTGAACCTGGAACTAGTATTTATAGAACATAAACAACAGTACTTCAAGTCAAAGTAGATGTATAAACTAACTCCAATGAGCACCATTCAAAACCATTTGAATAGGAATAGCATTAAGCTTCCTCAGTAGTTGAGCAAGTCAATAATATCTGTAACCTAACCATATATACAGTGCCCTTCATAATGTTTGGGACACAGACCCATTGTTTATTTATTTGCCTCTGTAGTCCACAATTTGAGATTTGTAATAGAAAAAAAATCACATGCGGTTAAAGTGCACATTGTCAGATTTTAATAAAGGCCATTTTTATACATTTTGGTTTCACCATGTAGAAATTACAGTAGTGCTTATACATAGTCCCCCCATTCCAGAGCACCATAATGTTTGGGATACAGCAATGTCTGCGATTCATGGACATCACCAGTTGCTGGGTGGCTTCTCAGGTGATGCCTGTATTGCAGCCATCTTTAGCTTATGCTTTCTTTGGGGGCAAGTCCCCTTCAGTTTTCTCTTCAGCATATAAAAGGCATGCTCAATTGGGTTCAGATCGGGTGATTGACTTGGCCACTCAAAAATTTACAATTTTTTAGCTTTGAAAAACTCCTTTGTTGCTTTAGTTAATGTTTGGGATCATTGTCTTGCTGTAGAAAGAACCGCATCTATGGAGCGAAGGAATAGGCGACGTTTCGGGTCGAGACCATTCTTCAGACTGATGTCGGAGGGGGTGGACGGGAAAAAGAAAGGGAGACGGAGACAGTAGGCTGTGGGAGAGCTGGGAATGGGAGGGGTAGGAGGGAGAAAGCAAGGACTACCTGAAATTGGAGAAGGCAATGTTTATACCACTGGGGTGTAAACTACCCAAGCGAAATATGAGGTGCTGTTCCTCCAATTTGTGGTGGGCCTCACTCTGGCCATGGAGGAGGCCCAGGACAGAAAGGTCGGAAGAGGCGCCGTCCAGTTGGTATGGCTGCCCAGCCTGCAGCTGTCTGGTTTTTAACTTCTTTCTTTTATTTTTAGTGAGTTTTAGTGTTTTGTTTTTGGAGCCCTAGCCTTTTTTATGTGGGGGGTGGAAGGGGGAAACTGCTTTTCCTGGTCCCTACCTGGTCGGAGAGGCAGCTTTTCTCCGGGCTGCACCGTCGACCCGTCCTCACGGCCTACCAGCGGGCCTGGAGTGGCGTTTCCTGAGGGGGACGCCCAGAACCTCAGCTTCGGCAGCGGCTCAGCGCTGGAGCACCATCGAGGAGCAGAGTGGGCGATACCTTGCCTGGGTCGCTGCGCTGGAGCTCCGGTATGCTGAGACAGCAGGTGAACATCGCGGAGCTGCGGGACTGTGGAGCGCCCAGCTGCGGGCGGCAGTGCTGAACTTTAACATCGGGAGCCTGGGATCTCTCGGCGAGATCACCAGTTGTGGAGCTTCATCCACGCGGCCTTGTCAGCTTCGGAAGCCACGGACTCCGGTAGGGAAGCGGCCGTTCCAAGTGTCCCAAGCCGCTGTGAGGACTTTCCGACGCCGGAACACCAACACCCGGCAAGGAGGCCTAAAACATCGGGCCGCCGTAGCGCCTACTGCGGAGGCCTCAATAGGCCTGACTATGGGTGGACATGGGGATGGGGACTGGACTTTGTGCCTTCCCCCACAGTGGGAACCATTGTGGGGGGATGTTTTTATGTTCATTGTTAATTCTTTAGTGTTGTGTCTTATCTTTATTTGTGTGCTACATGGCAAGTCAAATTTCACTACACCAATTGGTGTATGTGACAATAAATGTCCTTGTCCTTTGATTCGGAATGGGAGGGGGAGTTGAAGTGTTGAGCCATTGGGAGATCAGGTTGGTTATTGCGAACTGAGTGGAGGTGTTGTGCGAAGCGATTGCCAAGCCTGCGCTTGGTCTCACCGAGGTTGATCATACGCTGAATAATCCAACCACATTTTTGTTTGGAAGTGGAAAGATTAATAGAAATTGCATTCATTGCAATGTGTAAAAAGAGTTGAGATACTGTATTATAATTTTGTTGCATGTCATTGTGGTATATATCATGTCTTGATTGGTGAATATGTTTAGTTTGTGACTTTATTTGAAGCAGAAATAATATGTGAATGCTTCATTGAGCATAATTCCGACTGGTAACTACACACTTCGTCCGAGCACATTATCGCACGTGTCATGCAGGCCGTCTTAGATGACCACCTAAATTGTCATTTGGCAACCTAAAAAGCTGCAGAGGTTGGCCGGCTAGTAACAGAGAAAATAAGTTATGTGAGAGCCCTACACATGTGATTTTTTTTCTATTACAAATCTCAAATTGTGGAGTAGAGGCAAATAAATGATGGGCATTTGTCCCAAACATTATGGAGAGCACTGTATCTGCCCATCAACTGCTCCCGCTTGGATCGACTTATTGCTTGCCAGCTCCTGACTCGTCCACACCGCTCACATCATTTTTATGGCCACCTCCCCATCACATTCTCAGTCTCGACCCGAAACGTCAACTATCTTTTTGTCTCAACCGTTACTGTCTGACCCGCTGCGTTCTCCTAGCAGGTTGTATTTTGCTCCAGATGCCGGCATCTGAAGTCTCTTGGGTCTCCACATATACTTGCCTTTGTCTTTAATCCCCTTCATTTCTTTTGATTAGCAAAGTTTATCAATCACATGTGTTAACTTGACAACTGATATAAAATGTTATTTGTGGAAGAGTTACAAACTTCCACTACCCTTTGCATGTCAAGGCGTTCTACAAGGTGCTTCCTAACTTCAGTCTTGAAGGGGTTAGCTCTAATTTCAGACAACCTTCAACCCTAGTCCTTATCGTGGGCTAGTTTTTCGTTACCTCCTTGATCAGTTTTGCGTCTAAAAATGCAGATTAGAAAGTGATCTTTTACACTTTAACACTGCTTATTCATACATAATCTGTGAATTAATGTCAGAAATTGGTTTATTGTTATATACACCAGGCTGAATGAAATTTCTTGTTCAAATGAAGCAGAGTATTTTCTTTCCAACACAATATACTTACATCAATGATAAATCCAACAATACATACAACAAAGATGACATAACAATGGTTCCAAGATTTTAGTGCAATATGAAGTAGTGCAACAAAATAATAAAATACAATAAAATAATAACTGAATCGGGTATCTCACAACAGCAGGGGAAAAACAGTTCTTTGATCTGGATGCCTGAGTTTTCAAACTACTCTTCCAGAAGGCAGAGTAAGCAAAAAGAGAATGGCCAGGGTGGCATGCATCCTTGCTGATGCATGCAGCCTTCCTGATGCAGCACACCATAAAGATAGTCAGGACTGTGTTCATCGCTCCCTGCACATTTAGTTATGCAAGAGCTCGGCAGTTGTCGTACCAGGCTGAAATGCATCCAATCAGGATACTTTCTATACTACTGCTGAAGAAGTTTGATTGAATCCTCGTGGACATACCAAATCGTCTCAAATGCTCAAGAAAATAAATACATTAAGGCTAACTGCTGCATCTGAATCAACATTCCTTTGGCTAGATAGAATGTCCTGAGAAGTTGGATAATTGAATCAAGTTCCCTCAATGTAGCATTGCACAACATGGCCAGATTAAAATTGTTGGCACAAAATGAAGTAGTTGCAAATCTGGCCTTAAAATGGTATGAATAAAATAACATTGTCAAATACAATGTATTACTGTCATGGACCATTAAAATACCAGATACACAAATTTATGAATTAAAACACTTCCAAGATTTTTCAAAACAGTTCTACTTAAAAAAAAACGGCAGCATTTTATTAAGTCCATTAATTCCACATAAATGTTTACAGCAGAAAGTAAATTATCGGTGGATTTTTAGTTAACCCGAAAAAAAACCTAACACATAGGCAGCTAGACAGACAGCAATGAAAATGTGTGTCGCAACCATTACAATTCATTTATAATATATGCATCTGTCAGCTCGGTCCAATGGTATAGTATGGAGAAACCTAGTATGATGCAACTTACAAACATAAAATCATAGAACACATACTAGTCTGTCATTATATCAATTAGCTCCTCATAAAAGTTATCCAAACCCTTCCCTTGATGCTACAACCAATTCTACTAATCTTCCTTTGTACATAGCCAATTCCCATTTGGAAATTATATTGTATTTCTTTCGTGACCCTAACAGTGGCAATATCAACTTCCTCAATTTAGTTTAAAAAAATTAGCTCAGATTTTTGCAGGATGTTGTGGGCAGTTTCAAATTTAAACACTAACAGCGCCCTGTGATGATGCCACAACGCTTTTGATTTTTGCTCACGTATCTGATAATCTGCATTTCATGAAATTAATGATTGTTTGTTGATGTCTTATTGAAAGAACATTGCCATTTTCTTTGAGAAAACAAGTTGTGGAAATCCTCACCATTTATAATGAGGAACGCACTAGAATAATCTGCAACAGTTAGGCCCTGGCACGGATTTCAGTCCGATTTCAATGGCAAATGGTTGAAAGATATCAAGTGATAGCTTTTCTTAGTATTTTCAATTTTTAACAGTTTGTAAGTGCTTATTTTAAAATGTTTTTTAAAATAGTTTCAGGAATTTATTTTAACACTTTTGGCATTTGGAAATATTCCAAGTTTCTTAGACCTATGAGTATGGCTCAGCCAGCTGCCTGACTGCATTTCAACAGTTCTTTTCCGATAAGTGCAAACATTTCATAGTGCATAAAGTGTGCAGACAGTTCATTGGCTGACTACAAGATGCATTCCATGTACTAATTTGTGTTTTTGTGTTTCAGTTTTTCTTTGCATTTATTTATTCTGTTAGCTTTTCTGCTGTATTATGAGTGGCATGAGTATTATGAGTATTCAACATGATTTTAATGTAATAAAGTCTCTCTGCTAACAGTTAACATCCTGCGCAGAAGAGGCAGGATTAAGTTATCACATTCTGGTCTGGGTTACGGCTATTATGGATGACCTTTCCCTTTGAAACACTCATGCTGTTCAGGTCCCACGTAACGGAATTTCCACCAGTTTCCCCTTCAAGATCTCTCTTTTCCCAAATAGTATGAGACCTAATTTTTCTTAACCAAATGTAGTTGCTTGCACATTTGTTGTAATTCTTTTGGCAATTACAATTCCCACGTGTTCATTAAAACCTGCTTGAAAATTGTTGTAGTTCTCCTTAGAACTTTTTGCATCATTCACAAAATTAGAAATCATGCTTTTTATTCCAAAGTCTAAATAAATAAATAAAATACGAGCAACATTGGACCCAGCATCAATCTTTATTTAACATTAGTTTTCACTTTCTGGAACTCAACAGGTACCCTTGACTCTTGCTCCCTTCATTTTTTTATGCAGCATTTTCCTATTCGTCTCCTTACTTTGCATGAACTTACATTAATTAATTTTTCATAAGCACCTTTCCGGAAGTTTTGACATCTTATCCTTTTTTCTCATACTCCCCGTCATCTCTTGAAATAATTCAACATAGATTAAGCAAAACATTGCTTTTTGAAATTGATACAGTATTCATTATTAGGGCTTCTATTAATTTCCCCACAGCTGATGGTCTATGACATTTCAGCTTCTGTCATCTTCTTACATTTTCTATCTTCACTTACAGTATTTCCTAATGCGTTATTATATGTCTAATAAAATAGTGTTCTACATCCCTTCCACAGATAAAATAAATGTATGGACATTAGGAGGGTATTATTGAGATGAATATCAAGAAATTGGGCAAATTTCCCCATATGGCTTCAATTCAGCTTTGACTGAAACAAAAACCGTCCATAACTGCCTACATTTTAAAGAAAATTTGATAATATTGTACATAGATTTTTTTTTGCCTCTAATAAAAATATATTAAAAAATAAAGATTTTTTTTGCAAGAATGATGGATTACTTTGGATAAGGTGATGTATTGCCACAATGATTATTCATGGGGTATGAATGAAGCATTATCTGCATTAATTCTACCAACTACTAGGGCTTTAAATAAGTGCATGTCAAGTGCATGAATAGCTGAGCATAATTCATAGGCCAAATGCCCCCTACAATGCACTTTGCCTCAAAAATGCCAAAAGGCCCTTTTTGCCTACTAGATAAAAACAACTGAAAACAATGTAATTGTCCCTTGTGAACTTGAAAGCCAGAAAGCCTATTTTACTTAAAAGATAAAATGATTTCAAACAGTTTAATTATTCCTTTAAACCCATTGAACTTGAGAGGATGACTGTAAAAAGGAGGATATCCACAAAGGTTCCACGGATGTTAATATATGACACACGCGCCTTTCAAGGCTGCAAGGGAAAGTGCCCGGGGAAGGGGTAACACCGCAAGTTGGGAGGAACAGCACCTCATATTCCGCTTGGGGAGTCTGCATCATCTGGGCTTAAACATTGAATTTTCTCAATTCTGTTAACCCTTGCTGCCTCCTCCCCTTCCCACCTCTCCCTCAGCCCTCGGGCCCTGACTTTCCCTCTCTCTCTCTATCTCTCCCCCACCCAAGTAGCACCGGCTTCTCATTTTCACACTACAAACAGCTTACAATGGCCTGTTTCCTTTATCATCGATACTTTTTTGCATATCTTGCATTCATTGTTCTTTATCTCTCCACATCACCGTCTATATCTCTTGTTTCCCTGATCCCTAACCAGTCTGAAGAAGGGTCTCGACCCGAAACGTCACCTATCTCCTTCGCTCCTTAGATGCTGCTGCACCCGCTAGTTTCTCCAGCCTTTTGTGCACCCTCGATTCTCCAGCATCTACAGTTCCTTCTTTAACACAATGTAAGGTAGGAAATGTGTAGCCAAATGTACACAGCAGGTTCCTATTGAAAGCACCGTGACAATAATAAAATTGTGTTAACAACAGAAAACTGTGTTAAAAACAAAAAATGTACAGTGTCAGGTGACATAAATGGAGAAAAAACAGTTAATATTCTAGGTCACAGAAATTCCACCTGTACTCACCCTAGGCTGCTGTTGTGTAACTAACCCTGTATCTCCTTCTTCAGATGCTGACAGCCTGTGCCCTTTCACCATGTCCATCATCCAGTCATTATGCTGTTATAATCTGTTTTGGTATTTGTTGAAGGGGAAATAATAACCAAGGCATCAGAAAGAACTTCCCTGTTCTTCAAAATAGTAGAGGATATCTTTTGATACTATACTGTCTACTGGATGTCTGAAGAAGGGTTTCGGCCCGAAACGTTGCCTATCTCCTTTAGTCCTTAGATGCTGCTGCACCCGCTGAGTTTCTCCAGCTTTTTGTGTACCCCAGAGGATATCTTTTAATTGCTTCACCTTAATCTCTCATGTGAAAGATACTAAACATGGCACATCTAACAGCACAGTTGTTTCTATGAATCGATAGGGATTAAAATCTCCATGCTCTTTGAAGCACGTTGCATAACCAATGTTGTTGATAAATATGTTTGATAAGAATGAATGCCATAATTTCAATATATTACAACAATTTTCACTGAGCACGTTGTTGGTATACATCAGTGTTCATGCTTTGTATGTTATCTTTGCAAAATACAAGATAAATATTAGCTGATTTAGTTTTGTCTGCAGCATGCACACATCATTAAGTGTCTTGACTCATGAGAAAATACATTAGACGCAGACATCAACATTTAAGGATTATGCATTCAGTAGCGGTTTATAGACAAGACTTCTACTGCAGAAGAAAATCTTATAGATATAATGGCAGCCAATAATTGATGAGAGCCTTAATTGCAACTTTGAGGAGATGTTGTTAATACTCAAATATTATTCACAAAGTTCTTGATAGATTCAATTGGCCTCACTTTGTGGGTCGTTAAAGAAAGTGGGATGGTTCTCTCTGGATCAAAGGAGGTTGGACAGAAATCTGCTAGAAATACTTAAAACATGAAAAATGTGAACACAAAGTAGATGCAGAGAAACTGCTCCCATTTGTGGAGGGGTGATGAACTAGGGGAGTTCAGGTAACCTGCAAAATAAACAAAATTGATGTGGGGTAGGATATTTTTACAGAATTATCAGTACAGGCATGAAACTTTTGAAAAGACGTGGAGGTTTTGGAGAGGATGCAGAAGAGATTTACCAGAATGATGATTTTAGAGTCAACCTTTTGGGATTTGGAATGCGCTGCTAGGCCTACCGTGGAGACAGAATCGGAAAGGATCTGCAGACCCATGGGAGAAGGGACTAGCTGCATTGCTCTTACATGCAGGCAGAATATAATCAGTACAGCACAAGAACAGGCCCTTCGGCACACAATATCTGTGCCAAACATCATGCCAAGATCAACTCTCCACTTCCTGCATATCTATACATTTATCCAAAAGTCTCTTACATGCCAAGATTGTATCTGATTCCACCAACCACTCCTGGTATTCACCACCTTCAGTTTAAAACCTGGGTGGAAGACGGCAACCTTCACGTGGTCCGCCCTGTTTTGACAATTGCAATCAACTCAACGTACAACTTTAGGCTGTGCACGCCACACGAAAGAAGAAGTTTAAAACCTTGCTTCTTTAAACTTTGCCCCTCTTATCTTAAAGCTATGCCCTTGAGTATTTGATTTTTCATCCTGGGGTAAAGGTTCTACCCAATATATGCCTCTCCTAATTTTATATACTTCTATCAGGTTTCCCCACATCTCCAGTGTTCCAGAGAAAACAATCCAAGTTCGTCCAACTTCTCTCGGTAGTTAATATCCCCTAAACAGGGGAATCATTCTGGTAAATTTCCTCGGCACCCTTTCCAAATCCACATGCTTTCTGTAATACGGCAACCAAAAAGACACAAAATAAACGCAAATATGGGCCTAACCAAAGTCCTATAAAACTACATTAAGACTTCCTGACTCATATTCAATGCCCCAAGAAAGGAAAGTCATTATACCATAAGCCTTATTTACCACTCTATCTACTTCAGTCGTCATTTTCAGAGAATTATGGATTTGGAGCCAAAGATCCCCCTGTACATCAATACTGTTAAGAGTCATGTCATTAATTGTATATTTTCTGCCATTTCTCTGCTCATTTCTGCAGCTGATCTCTATCCCACTGATACTTTGACAGCCTTCCTCACTGTCCATGGCCCCTGCAATCTTGGTGGCATCTGCAAACTTATTAACAAACTATGTTTACGTCCAAATCATTTATATATATCATAAACAGCAAGGTTCCCAGCAGACCTCCAGACTGATCATTGTCCTTCCACCACAACCCTTTATCTTCTACCAGTAAGTTATGAATTCATACGACCAAGTCACTGTTAATCCCATGCATCTTAATCTTATGGATCAGTCTACTATGGGGGACTTCATCAGATGCCTCACTAAAATCCATGTTTACCACATCCATCACCCTACCCTCATTACCTTAGTCACCTGCTCAAAAAAAACAATCCAGCATGAATTGCCATGTACAAATCCATGCTGACTGTTCCTAATTAACCCATTATTTCCAAATGGGAGCAAAACCTATCCCAAAGAATTTTCCCCGATAGCTTCCCCACAGCTGACATTAAGCTCACTGCCTATAAGTCTATGGACTCTCTTTATTTCTTATATGAAGGAAGTATGTACATAATAGTCAAATGGCCTTTTTTGAGTGACAGCCATTCCAATAAGCTGTCATCTTATAGAACATATTAACCTGCTTGTAATTTATATCAGATTATTATTGAATTCTTGCACATATGCTCTAACATTGGAGAATATTTTTAAATTGCATTTTAGAACTTTAAAGAATGAAATATGGAATGTAACTCTCTCAATTCCTCAAAGAAAATCAGATCTTAAAATCATCAGGATTACAGATACAGATCAAAATTACTTTCCCTTAAGACGGATTTGCTAGTTTTGATGCATGATGCCTGTGAACTTCATTCAAATTTCTAATAGATTCAAATATGAATAGTCACAGCTTTGATTAAACAACAGTGACTTTTTAATGGAATGAAAATGATTGCCCTTCTGATTCAGCTGATTAAGGCAGAAAGCATACAATTAATGCTGAGCAACTCCTTTTGTTCTTGGTACATCTTCTCAGACAATGGCTGATCAAGTTTCCATGCGTAACTACCATCATGAAACTTATAGTCCATCTGAGGCATTTAAATCAGATTAGCCCAAAACCAAGAGTGAATTGTAAACACCATAAATTACTCACTGATGTATGCCAGATTGTCACCACATTTAGGAGAGTTAGACCGAAAAAATATGTAAAATTCGTAGATGATCTATTTGGATATAAATTATACAATTATGTTATTCTTGAAACAGAGAGTGTTAGCATTATACAGCAGTATAAAGAGCAACACCTCACTCTTGCTTGGAACAATCTCCATCTGCCATTACTACACCCAGTTCTATAACTGATCTATATCCAACTCAATACTTTGAAAACCTTCCTCACTGCCCACAACTTCATCAATTTTGGTGGAGTCTACAAAAGTACTAACCCACCCATCTACATTTACATCCAGGTAATATATATATATATATTTTTATATCTATTTTTATATATATTATGATATATATATATATCAAATAACAGATCAAATATTTTTATATATATTATGATATATATATATATCAAATAACTGTCCCAGCACAGATCACTGCAGAAATCCATGGCCACAGATCGCCAGCGAAAATAACACCCTTCCGCCACAACCCTGTCTTCTGAATAAGCCAGTTCTAAATCTAAATGACCAAATCACTATGGATCCCATGTGTCTTAATTTACTGGATTAACCTACCACGAGGGACTTTATTAAATGCCTTACTAAAGCCCATGTAGACAACATCTGCTGCCCTAACATCATTACTCATCATCATCGCCTCCTCAAAAAATTAAATCAAGTTCACAAGACATGACCTGCCCTGCACAAAGCCATGCTGACTATCCCCAATTAGCCATTCTCTTCAAAATGAATCCTCTTCAATGGCTTCTCTAGCACATACAAGAGGCTCACTGACCTATAATTTCCTGCAATATTTATACTTAAACAGCTTTAGCTACTCTCCAGCCCTTGTGGACCTTGCTTGTGGCTAGAGAAGAAACAAAGATCTTCAAGGCCCTTGCAATCTCTTCTCCTGCATCTAAAAATAAACATGGATAGATCCCATTAGATCTGGGAATTTAACCACATTATTGCTGTTCAAGAACTCCAACGTCACCCCCTTCTTGATCCCAAGCTGCCCTATTAGTATTCCCCACAATGATCTCATTGTCCTCCATGTCCTTTCCCTTACTGAATACAGATGCAATGTACTCATTTAGTACCTTGCCTACATCCTCTGACTGCAAGCATAAATTCCCTCCTTTACCTTTAAGATGTCCTACCTTCTTCCTGGTTACCCTCTTGTTTTTAATGTCAAGCAATAACAAAATAACATAAAAGATCCCGTGGGGGGGGGGGTCTTATAGAAACATATAAAATTATAAAAGGACTGGACAGGCTAGATGCAGGAAAAAATGTTCCCAATGTTGGGCAAGTCCAGCACCAGGGGCTGCACTCTTAGAATAAAGGGGAGGCCATTTAGGTCTGAGGTGAGAAAAAACGTTTTCACCCAGAGTTGTGAATTTGTGGAATTCCCTGCCACAGAGGGCAGTGGAGGCCAAATCACTGGATGGATTTAAGAGAGAGTTAGATGGAGCTCTAGGGGCTGGTGGAATCAAGGGATACGGGCAGAAGGCAGGCACGGGTTATTGATTAGGGGCGTTCAGCCATGATCACAATGAATGGCGGAGCTGGCTCAAAGGGCCGAATGGCCTCCTCCTACACCTATTTTCTATGTTTCTATGACCCAAACCATCGCCTACCTATGTCCTCCAGAGATGCTACCTGACCTGCTGAGTTACTATAGCACTTAGTGTTTTACTCAAGATTCCAGCATTGGAGTTCCTTGCTTCACCAGATACAAATTTAAGCTCATCAGCAAAAGAACTGGGAGATAAATGGGGAGAATATTTTTGTAGGAAACTAAATTTCATTTTTATGATCCTTTATCACATCTGAAATGTTAGTGTGTTTTTCTTACCAGAAATTTGTCCCGATCTGTTGAATATTTCCAGCTATTTTTTTGTTTTGGATTTCTAGCATCCGCAGTTTTATTTGATAAGTTTTTCTTCAGAAACTTATTCAGAAATCGTGATGGTCAGCATCTCACCCACTAGGTAATACTTGCATTTTCCACTTACCCGAATCCTGATTCCTAATGCTCCCTTCCACTCGCTGGCACCCCAGTTTCCATCCTTTCTTTCGATTACTTCCCACATTCCTTTCTGCTTGCTGGAGTCTCGGTTCCAGTGCCATTTGGATCACTCACTGGGTCCCAGGCTCCTATATTCCCCGACCACTTGCTACGTCCATGCAATCACTTGGCTCTGGTAGCCACTCTCCCTTGAAATTTACTTGGTTCTACTTCCCACGCTCCCTTGTAACTTAGGACTCGTGACATCTTTTTTAAAAGTGAATTACAAGTGTGTTGGAGTATTAACAAAATTAATTTGCTGATCTAGCACTGTGTATGCTGGATCAACAGTTTTCCTGTAACATGCTATTATCTGTTAAAAAAAAAGTAAAAAACAAAAATAAATTGTGCTTTGGCATGTGCCAATGACCTCAGTTAATGCGGTATTTGGTCTCAGCACTTTCTCAAAGCCGAGGTAAACGAGAAACGGATATTGCTGCAGCTGTTTATTATTTAGCAATCTTCAACATTATTCAAAACTGCTCATGTCTGCAAAACTAGATAAGGGAAGGGTTGGAACTCATTGTGATGCCTCAACCTATCTTTAATTAAGATCATAACTTTTCACATGGGAAGACACTGTTATTTCAGGTATGAACATTTACACCATATACATAGGCTCTCACTATATTATTGAAAGATTTGTTGAACCTAATAAGATTTCTTAAATTTGTAACACAGCATCCTAAAAAATCTTTGCTTCATCTTGTAGGTGCAGATTTTTCTGCTTTTATTTTGATGAAAGATGTAATTTGTATATTTCCATATTGTACGACTCTACAACTGTTAAGTAGGGGCTCCAATCCAGCAGTCCTCATTCAAGCAGAATATTGTAAGTTTATTGTTCAGTAGATCGTGCAATTAATTCACGGCCATGAAAAGCAGTTTTATTTTTTAACTTCTATCTGCAATTTGTACAAAAGCATTTTTCATACCCACAAACTCTATCACCAAGAAAGACCGACCGGTGTTCCAACTTCCAGCCCTTCCCCACACAATACATGATCCCGATTTGGGCACTAATTCTCTGTCCTTGTCAAAAGCTCTATACCGGAAAGCTTTGTGGTTCAAGGTGGTTCGATCAAAAATAACACGGTCACTAAATGCTGTCCTTGCCAGCACGCCTCTCAAGAACATAATTATTTGTATTGTGTATATTTATGAAAAATGTATAAAGAAGAATAACATAAAAGATGTGTAACAAATAACCTTGCTATGTCCAAGAGGGATCAGTATGACAAGAGGTCAAAGTAAATATATTCAACCATTCTACATTATTTGAATTCATTGCTACGCCTAACGGCAGTGGCTCCCACTTGAGTGCATCTCACAGATTTCTGCTGCATCAGAGAAGTTACTATTCATGAAAAAAACCAAGGAAGTGATTTCATTCGGTTTTGATCATAAAGCTCTCAAGTTAACTTGACACATACTGGATCTGTCAACATCAATCCAAGTTTTAAAAAAAAGTAGGGCATGATCACATTCTAAAGTTATATGACCTGTCCTTTTTCTTTACAGCTGCTCATTAACCGGCTAGGCATTTCCAGCATTTTCCACTTTTATTTCTATTTAGCCTTTCTGAATAAATACACTATTTAAATATGCATATTTTTACAATACTGGCACACAATAATGTGACATAGGGGGTCAAATTTAAAATTCCTTCAAAAAAGTTGACAAGCACTTTATTGGGTTCATGACTAAATTAGTATCAACAAAAACACATTAGAAAAGATAGCATATTGATGGCAAGTTTCCGAAAATGGCATCAGAATACACAAATATATTTTTGCGTAATGGTTGTCGCGTAGTGTCCACCAATGACCTGGTTGGCACAGTAAGTGTACGTATTTCTTATTCCTTACTATGTTTATGAATACCGTATGGAACAATAAAATTGCAAACACCGTTTCCACTTCATTCACCTGATCATGTAGTAGAATACTGCATCCATTTGAGTGGACACCGCAACGAGCGTTAGGTAAGACAAACAGTATTCACACAGACACTGTAACAGCTTTGTAGCCGACATGGGTCTGATGTTTTTTGGTTTAAGATGGTAGAAAGCACTGAAGCTGATCATCAATGATGGATTTTCTTCACAGAACAAAGAGTATGCTTTTTTCAGCAAACACTCCATAACTCTCTTGGAAGTATCCGCTGCTGCCCTGCAAGGTAATTCTCTTGAAACATCAAGTCTTAGATAGAAAGACCACACTTGATCCTTGGTGCTTTCATCCAGGGCATCGGATCATTGTTTCCAGGAATCCAGTGTGTGGTTAGATGTGCTGGATAGGAATTTCCAGCTCAGACCAAGTTGTTTGTGTGCAGCCTTTTTTCAAAGTTTATTCTTTACGACTGGCTTGGTGTAAAAGTCTTCGGAGTTGTAGGTACCTCTTGGATCCCTAATTTGCTTTAGCATATTTTTCATGAGTGTTTGTGGTAAAACGTGAGCTTCTTTTTCGAGTCTGGGCTAAAGCTGCATTTCTTTTTCAGTGTTGACTTTCTCCTTGGTGTGCTCTTTCCAACGACAGAAGACAGTACCGCAGCAAATTTATCAGGTGATCGTGGTAGTTTGCCGTTTACTTCTAATTTCTGCGATGTTCCAAGTTCCTCTCCCGAGTTACTCTTGAGCCAACCGTGAATGAAAGCCTGTTTTAATTATCAAATAGTGGAGCTGGACAGCATCTCATACAGTAAGTATATTCTGATTCAGTATTGAAAGTTATTCAATTTCAGAACTTAAAAAAAACTAGGCAGGATCTCGGCCCCGCACTCGCTGCCATTGTGCAGCAAGGAGGCAGTGGCGGCGAAGCAACAGTGTAAAAAGAAGACAACTCCATCATGCGGCTTTAAGTTAAAGATAAAATTCATCGCGGCCGCGTCTATTCATATGACCTATAAAAGGAAGATACGCACCATCCAGTGCCAGAGCTATACTGGGATCATTCTCTGCTCGCATCTCTCTCTTTCTGTGTGTGCATTAGCAGGGGGAAGAGCGGTCTACCTCACTGGGGCACAAGACCTCTGCCGCCTGCCCCTTGGAGCCATCGACTTGTTTGTTCCTTTGGTGCGCCTCATTTGCCCTGCTCGCTTCCCAGCGCTGTCCCAGCTCTCTGCCCCATTCTCTTGGAAATGTCGCTTCCGCCGTTGTAACGAGGAGGGGTCCGGCTGGCTAGCTTGGTGGGTGGGTGGGCAGGGAGAGGGAGTGAGTACAAACCACCGAATCCATTCTCAAAAGTCGGGCAGAGCCATGTAGAATTCACGTTTCTCTCTGCTTCACATACGTGGGAATTCCCTCAGTATGGTCACTCAGCGGGCAGACAGCATCTCTGGAGAGAAGGAATGGGTGACGGATGACGTTTAAAATTTAAATCATGGGCAAACCATCTTGCCCCAGGCTGCTTTACATTATTTATTGTGTTGAGTTGTTTGTGAGGCTGGGATTTCTCTGAGGGTCGCCACCTTATAGTGGTGACATATGCGTGTGCCTTAGATCCTGTAAGCTGGCCTCATGGCAGGAAGGTCCAGGGGGAGGTCCCTGACAAGGCGTGGCCCAAGAAGATGACCTCAGTGGAACTGGCCGAGGATGGTGTTTGACCGGCGGCTGAGAAGGTGGAAGAAGGCTGCAGCAGGGAGAGACTCGCAACCGTGGTGGAGCCCATATCATTGGACACTTTTCGAAGAACATTGAAGCCAGTGAATGTTCTTCGAAAAGTGTTACCAATCTCTTTTGTTGTAGATGGTCATTGCCTGATAATAGAATTACAGAGTGAAACAGCACAGAACCATCTCTTCACATCCTTTTTACCCACCCGCACTAATCGCATTTGCTCAAATTAGGTCCTTATCCTTTCCTTGCCTTGTCTATTTAAATACTTTAGCGAATACAGCGTGGCAACAGGCCCTTTAACCCACCGGGTCTGTGCCGACCATCGATCCCTGCACATTAACACCATCCTACCCACACTAGGGATAATTTTTACAAGCCAATTAACCTGCAAACCTGAACATCTTTGGAGTGTGGGAGGAAGCCGAAGATCTCGGAGAAAACCCACGCAGGTCACGGGGAGACATACACACAATGTCATTTACATCAAGATCTTTTTTGTTTTGATGCTCATTTATTGAGCTGATGAAACTGCACTGTTACAGTTCAATCACAATCACTAGAAGCACAGAACACATTGTGAGCTTTCCAAACCTTGGTGTAACAAACAATGTGAAATCAAGAGGGTAATACAGAGAGAGGCAGTAATAATTCCAATCAGCACAATCTAAATCAAGACAGGAACAGCCTCCACATAGGGACTTTCCCACAGTCCGTTTTGCCCATCACCACCACCCCTGTGCCCCTGACGCTTTCTTGTCTACATGTGTCAGAGAGATGGCACCAAATGCCCTGGACACCGCTCTGTACTGCTGCACCTTTTAACTGGGATGCCCAACTGTTCCTGGTGGGATTTGAGGAAGGGCTCCAGCAGAATGGACGAGGAGGGGAGTCAGGTTAATGAGGGCGGACTTGTCTGTTCTGAGCAGTCCCTGGACTTCAGTCAAGGGTCAGTGTGTGGGGCAATGTCTTGGAGTTTACATCCTGTAGACATCCACCATGGTTCCCCGCTCCCCGTCCGTCTCTCAATGTGTGACGGAGAATGGCCGAGAATATCACTGATTTCGCATCCAATCCTGTAAAATGTGAAGAGTTAAGATTGTCATATGTCAGTTTGAAGTTGCAGCTTTACCACCTGAGATGGAGCACAAAGATGCAGCAGAAATTTGGAAATGCATTCCCGTCACCCACTCATTCTCTCCAGATATGCTGCTTGTCCCGCTGAGTTAAAGAGTGCCCACGGTAGACTCACGAGTCACTAAGGTAAACTGACGGGCCACCACGTTATTACAACGAGTTTAAATGTTTTAATTTTTAACTTTAACAGTAAATTTGACTCATGGAAAACCTCAAATATGTTTGAATTTTTTCAAGAGTTAACAAGTTTCACGGGTACCTGCCGTTAGCGCCACAAGTCGCTAAGTTGTGCGCGCGAGTTCCGACGTTCCCGCTACGTTAATTGTACGTGATTACCGCGAGTGAAAACTCGGGGTCACTCGTCGGTCGACTCGCACCGTGAGACAGGGGTTTTAGTCTAGTGATCACATAAATAAATTATCAAGTCTTATTTGATACATGCATATCAAATATCATATACATACATAATAAAAAACCTTAAAAGAAATTAAGACTGTATGAAATATAGAAAATGTGTCCTTTAATCAAGAGTCGGGCCTATTCTTTTGCCCGACTAGAACACGCAATGGTCATTTTTGAGGGTGCAAATATCATCGGGTCCAAGCAACGAATGTTTTACACATCAAATTTATCGAAAACTAAAACGCACATTGAGCTTAAAACTACAGCAAGCCAAGAATAATTTAGAGAGAAACTAGCTCACTTTCTGTCTAGAAAATTATAACGTAGATAAGGAATTAATAAAATGAAAATCAATTGTCACGATCATACACGCAAACGTAGGTTGAGATGGACCCTCAAAGGTTTTGTTTCCCAAAAAACGAATGTAACATTATTACAGAAAACAAATAATGACCCCGATAACGGTTATTGCGACAATGGACACCAAGCACAACAACCGATACCGGATCTTTGCTGGGTGGAATACCAGACATGTCACTGTATCGTTCTCCTGGTATTGATGAAGATATTTCCCTAGATCATTATCAAAACGTATATGTATGAGGGACCATATGAAGTTTATTTATGAATTCAATATTCATGACTAAATGTGGCAGAGTTTTTATGTCTCATTTTTGGTATCCAAAATGGTGGTAAAACAATGAAAAATTGTCTGTCATGAAAAAGGTTTTTGACTTTCAGTCTTGAATTTATCTAATTGATATCTGTTATTTATAAGGTTTCACATGATGGGTAGATTTTTGTTAAGAACAGTGTATTGGTGTAAAAACCTGAATAATAATCTTGTTCCTCAAAATCTCTCCAGTATTGTAAAAATACACATATCTAAAAGAAATGAAAATCACTGTTTGCATCATCGCAAACCAAGACCAGAATGAGATAATTGCTGCCTTTATCATTAAGGGCCTGTCCCACTTAGCTGTCTTTCGCTCGTCATTTACGCGACCTGGTAGCGTGTGGGTAGAGCGGGACGGGCACATGGAGTGGTTTGGATGAGTGTGGAGATGCGTGGAGGAGTGTGGACTTCGTCCTGAACTAAATCTTCGCGCGCTACCGGCCTGTCGCGTAACTAACGGCCAAAGTGGGACAGGCCAACAGCAGCAGAAGCAGGCAAGCGATCGTCAAACTCGGCCTGGGGCTCACGGCCGTTGCAGATCGGATCCTCCCCCACTCCTACTCGCAGAGCGGGGCCAAGAAGATTGAAGATAGACACAAAATGCTGGAGTAACTCAGCGGCAGCATCTCTGGAGAGAAGCAATGGGTGACGTTTCGGGTCAAGACCATTCTTTTAGACTGATGAAGTCTCGACCCGAAACATCGTCCATTCCTTCTCTCCAAAGATGCTGCCGGTCCTGCTGAGTTACTCCTGCATTTTGTGTCTATCTTTAAATGACGTCACGCGCTCCAGACGGCTGTGCGGACACATGATGATGTGCGCGACTCTCGCGGGACCGTCACGCGTCAGTCACTACTGGTCTGTTGCGTAATTGACGGCCCAAGTGGACCAGTCCCTTTAGAGACCATGAAGGGGAAGACCAAATTGCTTAAACCTTGTATGGTAGGTTTAACTCCTTAAACCTGGTATGGTATTAAAGAAAGATAACTATTAATTCTGTATCTCAGATTTCCTTGCAATCAAAAATCCTATCAATCTCATCTTTCAACATGCTCAATATATTCATACACAACCCTGTGAAGGCAACTGATAGCTTGGCCCTGCAAATAAAATAACTCCATGCACTGAACCTTTAATGAGGATACAAACTTCCAAAATACTTCACGGAGGTACAATAATTTTTTTTAACCTGTACCCGTACCAAAGAAGATCTTGAGATGATATTTTTTTAAAGCCCTGAAAGTAGTATAGTAGTGGAAAATTTTAAACCAAGCTTACAGATGATACTGTCAAGTTCAGTAATTAGTCAAAGTCAAATATGTTGAAAGATAGGATGGGAATCAATTTGAGAATATTTTCTCAACATTGTGGGTTAGCCAGCCTTAGTTAGCATGTCACTTACTGAGTGAAATAGTTAATGATCCTTTCTCCTCAGATACAACCCTCAGATAGTATCCTCAGATACTACCCTCTCTCTTTCAAACCAGTGATCGTCATACCTCTCAAAAATTCAATGATCCCATAACTTTGCAATTTACTATCCAATGCCAGGCTTCCCCTCTTCTCCAAAGGTCTTAACTGTGGTCATGTCCCTGGTCCATGCCTATACTCCACATTTAAATCCCACACTCAGATTTCTGGCATTGCCACAAAATTGGTACCGTTTTTATCAAAGTCACAAATACCATTCGGCTCAATTTCCTGACCTGTCTGCAGCCTTTGAGACAGTGACCACACCATTTTCCACCAATGCCTCTCTGGTCTTTCAGCCAGGTGGAATGTCACTTCCGTGTTATTAATCTGAGCCAAAGAAACACATTTTATGGCTTCTTTTCCAATTCAACTATTGTCCCTGTCAAATCCTCAAGGGATTCAACTTTTGTTCTCTACTATTTTTCTAATTTGGTCCAATCTTTTGTTTCTTTACATGCCCAATTTACCTTGGACCACCGTAACCTTTGCTAATTCAAGACTAGTGCCTTACATCTAATCTCAGATGTTCACAATTATGCTTCTCCCCTTTCCAACCCGTGTTGGTTTAAAATGAGTTACTTTGCTAAAATCATATAGCTCTGAAGCGATCATTAACTTTAAACATAAATTCTGTTATTTTATTACACAAACATTGGCCTGTTGAATATGCTGGTGTGGTTCCCTTATTAGTTACCAAGTAACTACATCACGCACAGAGGCAGTCTGCTGTCTCCAGAAAAAAAATATTAAGGGAAAAACTGGCGAACACACAAATCTATATTAATTCCATTCAAGAACTATTGCAATCAATCGTGATGCCTGGCCAGATTTTCTTTGAAGACTGAATACAATCTGAATCCTGTTATGTTTCTTAAAATAGATAGTTGCAAGGGATTATTTAGCACTGCCATACTTCAAATAATTACAACATTTTACTAAGTTTCTGCTTGAATTAACATCTGCACCATAGAGACAGGATATTGTATTTGTGAACAGAAAAATTACATTTCATATTTTGGTAACAGTCAGTTTAAACACGATTAGATCTCAGACATGCAGTTTGATATATCGTGATTGATTTTGCATTCTGGTCTTAAAGAGAACAAGTGTGCTGCTCTCCCACATTTGTGCTCTGGTCAAAAACAAATGGAGTCTCAGCATGGATCCAATGAGGTAGGGCCCAAGGAGAATATGGCTGAAAGGATTAATAATAATGAGACACATGGTCAAGCAACTTGTCTAAAGTCACCTGTGGAAAAACTATTAACTCAGAAAAATACTGAAAGACACTTTCTCCTCAATGGCGCTTCGATGGCAGCCTGGCCGACAGTCTGTCTGTCCTTTTCGAGTTTTTTTGGTTATTTTTAGTGTGTTTAAAAAATTTGTGCTAATGTGCTCCGGTTTGTTTTATGAGAGGGCAGGGGAGGGGGTCGGGGAAACCTTTTTTCAATCTCTTACCTTCCGGAGATGCGATTTCCGGATCGTATCTCCGGTCGCTCTGCGGCCTATTATCGTGGAGCTGGTGGCCTTGCTCTGGACTGGCTTTGAGCCCCACCGCGGGGCGTGGACTTACCATCGGAGCAGATTCCTTGCCCAGGATCAACACTCCACCCCCCCCCCGGGAAGCTCCAAAAGCCACACGACGTTCGACTAGCCCCGATCGCCCGAAGCGGGGAGCTGAGATCCCTCCCCCCCCCCCCCCCCCCCGATGCAGGAGCTTGATCGCCCCGACGAGGAGGCCCGCTGCCAGCTATGGGAGTAGGATCGTCCCGTCAAAACTCCAGTTAGAGGTCCGTTAGAGGCCCCCGACCGCTGGAGGAAAGACAAAGGAGAGTTTGAACTTTTTTTCCACCTTCCATCACATTGAGGAATGTGGAGGAGTCACTGGTGGATGTTTATGTTAAAATGTATTTTGTGCATTCTGTTGCTTTACTGGTATGATGACTGTATGGCAAATTAAATTCCTCGAATGTTACAAAACATACTTGGCTAATAATGTATGATTATGATTATTATGCTTTTTTAAAAATCACTTAGATTTAGTAACTTTTGGGAAGACAGAAATTGACATAGGGGAGGTAACTGTATTTGTCAGGTTCCTATTGACATGGTGTCTTTGCTCATCCATGTCCAGAATCCATAAACTCTCTCAATTAATTGGTTACATGTTTCACTTTCATCACTTTCACATTTTAAATACAACATAAATATGCAGTGCTGATATCATGTTACCCAAGATGGCACCTGCCTGTGGCGACATTTTGCCAGCTGTGCAACAGAACAGAATCAGATACAGTTTTTCACAGCTCACTTGGATTAAAGAAACGGAAGAAACCAGTGCTGTAACGGACAAGCTGCTAGTCCATTTAAAGGCACTAGCGATATCGTGATCTCACGCAGCTGCGGGAGTTGCCGACTGTAAGCGATCCTTCGATTGCTGGAGAATACCCAACCCAGCTGAGGATTACAAGCACTGTACCTGGGAACACCGGGGAGACCTCTGGGGCCGACGGGCAAGATCTCCCAGCAGCAACGGAGCTGGAGCTGCCGACTGTGAGGAAACCCCGATTGCAACGGAGCTGGAGTTGTCGACTGTAAGGGAATCCCCGTCCCAGCGCAGGCTCGCAGAAACAGCAGGTACAGTAAATACAGTACCTGGAAACACCGAGGAGGCCTTCATGTTGTCCGGAAACGTGGCCGTCGGGCAGGACTTCAGGTCAGACTGAAGCGCAGGGGACTTCGACCCCCTCTCCCTACAATCCTACTAGCCAACGTACAATCTCTAGAAAACAAAGTGGAGGACTTAAGGTCAAGGCTGCTTTACCCAAGGGACCTGAGGGAATGCTCTGTGTTCTGTTTCACAGAGACATGGCTCACCCCCAGCTCTCCAGACTCAGCCGTCCAGCCTGAAGGTTTCTCCATCCATCGCATGGATTGTACACTGGCATCTGGGAAAGGGAGAGGAAGGGGCGTCTGCCTCATGGTCAACTCTACCTGGTGCTCAGATGTGGCAGTTCTGTCCAGCTCCTGCTCTCCGCACCTCGAACATCTGGCGTTGAAGTGTTGCCCCTTCTACCTACCGAGGGAATTAACCTCCGTCATTCTGACCGCGGTCTGCATCCCACCCCAAGCAGACGTCTGTCTGGCACTGGAGGAGCTACACGCCGTGGTCAATAAGTACCAGACAGCTTACCCGAAGTGTTTACCGCCATAGCCGTTGGCATAACAGAGCCAACCTGAGAAAATCACTCCCAAACTTCCATCAACATGTCTCCTGCAGCACCAGAAGGTCAAACACCCTCGACCACTGCTATACGACCATCAAAGATGCCTATTGCTCTATCCCTCGCCCTCACTTCGGAAAATCCGACCATTCTACGGTGCTGCTTCTTCCTGCATATAGGCAGTGACTGAAGAGCGCACCCCGAGAGGTGAGGACTGTGCAGAGCTGGTTGGAGGAGGCAGAGGAACAACTACAGGACTGCTTGGAGTCTGTAGACTGGGCAATGTTCAAGGACTCGGCAACAGACCTGCATGAATTTGCCACAGTCATTACAGAGTTGTGTGGAGGACTGTGTTCCAACAAAAACCTTCTGAGTGTTTCCTAACCAGAAGCCTTGGATGAACTGTGAGAATGCATTCTTCTGAAGACCAGATCCCCGGCATTTAAGTCTGGTGATGCAGAGGTTTATAAGAAGACCATATGACTTCCGGTGGCGCTATGCTCAGGGCCGGATTTACGTATAAGCTAGACAAGCTTAAGCTGAGGGCCTCAAGATCTAGGGGGCCTCGGCCCGCTCCACCATGGTGTATATGATTTTTGACATATTGGCGATGTTACAAAACCTACCATCAGTGCCGTTGCTTCCACGCTGCAGACTCCAACTCCCCTGAGTTTGACTGCGCTGGCCCCCCCAACCCTGATAACCTCAGTGGCTGTTCCACTGGGTCTTCCCCATTCCTCTTAAACCATGTGACCCCAGTTCCCCACCCACACTACAGTCTTCATACCCCCTGACCACCCATCACCTCCTCACCAGACATTGCCTCGGCCTCAGTCCACTCACCTGCCTTCCTCCGGCCCCAACCCCCATCCCTGCCATGTGTTCACCATCCACCCTGACCTCTCCCTCTCAGATACCTTTGTCCCCCTCCGTCCCCACCTCTGTGAGTTCCGCGCCCGCCGAGATTTGGAGTTCTTCTTCCGTCGCCTCCACCTCACACCGTTCTTCCTTGGGAAGGAGTCCTAGCCCCCATTGATGATCCCTTTTCCAGTCTCCAACGGACCCCCCCTCATGGCCATCTTCCGGCTTTAGACCATTTTATTTTAAACTGCCGGCGGGACATCAACCGCCTCAACAGTATATAATACCATGGAATTCTGTGTTCTGGGAAGTGAAGAGAGGACAGCCAAGTTTTTGTGTTGCTCACTTGGCTGAGGTTTGTTTTCCTTGCCACTTCCATCGGCCGATAATTAGTAAAGTTTTGAATTAGTCTACCAAACTGCTTTGTGAGTTGTCTGTTTATTAAGAAGTGAACCTATTTGTTTAGTTATAAGTTAGCCTTTTTCAAGCAGATTTGATTCAGGCTTTGCGATATAATTGTCAATAAGGAACAATTCTTTAAGAAATAGTTCCCAACGGGAGGCACATGCAAAAGCCACAGAAGCTATTTTGGAAAGTTACAGCGCTATCACTGATGCCCTCAGTCATTTGTACTCTGATGTGAAGGGTGATACCAGGCTTCAAGCTAACAACCTTTTGCAGAAAATGGAAGAACTGGAATTTGTGTTTATGCTGCATTTTTGGACCCGTCTGCTAGATCAACAAAGGTCAACAAAGCCATTCAGAAATCCAAACTGTTATTGAGTACTTGTGCAAGTTTGTACAGTTCACTTCAGGATTTTGTAAGTAAAATTAGAGAAGATTTTGATGAGCTTGAGCAACAAGCAAAGGCCACCTTGCCAGATGTTAACTGCAGAACTTGTCACAGGGAGACAAAGAGTAAGGAAATGGCAAGGAGATGATGGAAGTGCACCTGGTCCTGATGCTTTAGATAAACTCTCTTCAAGAGATAAGTTTAGGATAAAATCCTTTATTCCTATGCGAGATGCACTTGAAACCAATTTAAAAAGAAGAGGTACTGTGTACACTGAAGTTGCACAAGTTTTCCTTTCTTGCTAATCTGACCGCATATAAGCAAGACATTCAGCAAGGTGTTGAACTGTTGATGGAAGCATACCCAGAAGATGTTGACTTGAAACTTACTGATGAACTTTTGCACTTTCACTCATACATGAGACAAAGCCATAGGCATACAGAAGAGCACTCTCTGTCTCATACAGACCTTTATCAAATAATCTACAACGAAACAATTCAGATGGGCTGCCCTAATGTGGAAGCAATCTTGCGGCAACTGCTCGGGAGAAAGGTTTTTTCCAAGACTCAAAAGAAATAAAAATGAATTAAGGTCCACAATGTCTCAAGAAAGGTTGTCTGCACTGAGCATTCTGTGCAATGAGAGTGACAAAATTAGACAAACAGATCTTGGTGAACTTCTGGATGATTTTGCTATGAAGAAGGCAAGAAAAAAACAATTTTGCTCTTAGTGTATCTGTAGTTTCTTTATTTCTTAATATTCAAGGTTCAATTCAAGAGACACGTATTGTCACATGCACCAATTGGTGCAATGAAATTTGGGGGTCATCATCTGATGTCGGAACAGGAGAACATTCTCAGTGGCTTGGACTTCTGAATCGGCCACTTCCTACCGGAGACCGCGGCTCCTGAAGTCCACAGGCTGAGCTGGGCGGAGATTCATGCTGGCGGCCCTCGGCAAAGGGATATTGAAATCAGCGTGGTCCGAGGCTGGGAGCTCCGCAAACCACAGCTCCATGATGTTGAAGCAACAGGCCCAACACTCCAGAGCTTCAAACGGCGATCCAGGTAAGGCATCGCCGGCTCCGCGGTGAATCCAATATGTATTTTAAAACCAACTGTTTAATGACAACATACAGTAGGATCTAAATGTGTCACATTGTCACTGTCGGGTAGTCATGGTCCTGTAGTCATGGGGGTGGGGGATTGGGTGCGGGGGGGGGGGGGGGGCTCACAAGTGAAATAGCTTAGGGCCTCCCTTCATCTAAATCCGGCCCTGGGCTATGCTGGACTAAGGACACGCGCCAGCTAGCTCCGTGAAAACCCGACTGGAAGGGGAGAAAAACGGGACGGGCCCGCTGAGACTTACCGGCTGCTTGCGTCGAAGGGTGAGTGACGTCATCAGAATGTGACTCCGGCTGTTTAAATATCGGTAAAGCGCACACCCCCGCAAAAAATCGTTACGAGACGAATAGGCCAGACTGAAGCCTCGGCCTCAATTTCAGCACCGGCCCAAGAAGAAGCTCCTGTACGACTTCCAAAGTTAAAGTCAAAAAAAGGAATGGAGGATTTTCTAAATATAGTTGGGGAAAAACTTTCATCTATGAAGGAGGAATTGATGAATTTGAAGGTAGAAATATCTACTACCGTCAGCAAAGAAATATCTTCAGCTGGAAAGATTAACTGAAAGAACGACTGTCATCTTCCCTCCGGGATGGACTACCCACTGTGAAGAATGAAATATTTGGAAAAATGAACGAACAAATGGTGGAGGTAAACTCTAACTTTCAAAACCTGAAACTCGAATTTAATAGCAAGTTGGATTCTATAGTTGGTACGGTGAACCAGCATGGTGCGCCTGTACGCGAGTTGGAAGCATTAGTCGAGTCAAGTGCTGAAACAACAACAAGGCTTCTAACGGAGACTCAGTGCCTATCTGATTTAAGTAAAGTAACTGAAAATGCATTGATTTAGAGGGACGCTCTAAACATCAGGATTTAAGGATTGCTGGACTTACAGAGGGCAAAGAGAAGGATAAAAACATCCGTGATTACATTGCTAAACTTCTACAGCAGACTTTAAAACTGGATGCAAAACTTCTCTTGGACCCAGCACACAGGGCACTGAGAGCTCGACCAAATGCTGCCGCCCCACCAAGACATCTGATACTGAAGGTGCACTACGACCATGTTTTAGAAGATATTTTGACGAAAATTGCCACCATCAGAAACTTAACATTCCAAGGCGACAACATTTGTATATTCAGAGATTATCCTGCAGAGTTTGTTAAGAGAAGAACACGTTTCAATGACACAAGAGCATTTCTCAGGAAAATACTAAACCTAAGATTTGGACTGCTGTACCCTGCTAAGTTTTAGAAGATATTTTGATGAAAATTGCCACCATCAGAAACTTAACATTCCAAGGCGACAACATTTGTATAGTCAGAGATTATCCTGCAGAGGTTGTTAAGAGAAGAACACTTTTCAATGACACAAGAGCATTTCTCAGGAAAATACTAAACCTAAGATTTGGACTGCTGTACCCTGCTAAGTTGCGAGTCACCTACAAGGACACAGAATCCTTCTTTATTGATCACAAGAAAGCATTCGAATTCGCTCGGAAGATTCGAGAATCCTTGGGGGACTGAATATTGCCCGATGGCTTTAATAGCCGACGGAGAATAGATTGGACTTTAAACTTTATAACCTAAGATTTAACAAGTCAATTTGCTATTAAGTTTAGAGATACAGTGCAGAAACAGGCCCTTCGGCCCGCCCAGTCCACACCAACCAGCGATCCCTGCACGTTAACATTATCCTACACACACGAGAGACAATTTATAATGATATCAAGCCAATTAACCTACAAACCTGTACAGCTTTGGAGCGTGGGAGGAAATCGGAGATCCCGGACAAAACCCACGCAGGTCACGGGGAGAACGTACAAATTAAGTTCAGACAAACACCGTAGTCAGTATCGAACCCGGGTCTCTGGCTCTGTGAGGCAGCAACTCTACCGCTGCGCAGCTTATGATTTCAGACTCTCAGGGCGAGAGTATTCATTTTATTCTCCAGTGCACAAAATTTATTCAAGAATTGATTATTTCTTAGTGGACTCCAAACTTATTCCTTATTCATATAACTCACAATATCACAATATTATCATTTCAGATCATTCTCCTTTAAGTTTTCTGGTAAAAATACAAAGAATATCGGAAAAGCAGACACACTGGAAAAGCAGACACACTGGAAATTCAACCCACACATTTTAAATGACAGGGCATGTTATGACGACCTCAACACGCAGATTAAAATGTTTTTTCAGATGAACGACCTTCCAGAGACATCTGCTTCCCTTTTATGGGAAGCTTTTAAAGCATTTGTTAGAGGGTGTCTTATTTCATTTCAAGCTTCTCAAAAGAAGAAGAATCGCAAAAATCTAGAAAGAGAGATAATGCAGTTAGATTCGGAAAATGCGATTGTTCCTTCTATGATAAAACATAACCACATTTCCGCTCTCAAATATAGGTTAAATCTATATGATAAGCTCTCAGCTCAAATTTTAAGGCTATTCCAGCATAATAAACAAATACACTTTGAATTTGGTGATAAACCACCGAAACTGTTAGCACGTCAACTCCGTAAATTACAGGACGAATGAACAATCTATAAAATCAGATCAGATAAGGGAGATTTGCTCACACTACCAAAGGACATTAATGATAGATTCCTGCAATATTACCAGACACTATACTAAGCAAAAACACACAGCTCAGTGAACATGTAACATTTTTTGCAGAAATGCAACCTTCCAGGTTTAAATGAGAGAGATGAAGACTAACTGGGCACAGAAATAACATTAATAGATATTGAAGAAACTATTAGATCTCTGAAAAATTGGAAGACCTCTGGTCCCGATGGTTTGAACAATGAATTTTATAAAAAATTTAATGACCTGGTTTCCCCACGCTTACAGACTCTATATAGTTACGCTTTTAAGCAACAGATATTGCTTTGACTGAATCAACAATAACACTAATTCCAAAAAAAGATAAGGGTCTTGAAGACCCCAAGCTCGTATAGAGCCATAGCCCTTTTAAACACTGACCAAAATATATTAGCCAAAATTTTAGCTATAGATTAAGTTTGGTGGTTGACAAGTGAATACACCCCGATCAATCAGGTTTTATCCCGATGCGATATTCATTCTATAATCTAAGACATTTGTTTAATATAATATATTCAATAGAATATTAAATTAAGATTTATCAATCATTTCGTTAGACACTGAAAAAGCATTTGATCAGGTGGAATTGCCCTACTCTTTTCTGTGATGGAAATTTTTCATCTTAGTGAAAACTTCTGCTCATGGGTGAAACTCCTATACACAAACCCAACAACTAGAATATTAACAAATCAAATATTGTCACCTAAATTTAATTTGTCCAGAGGGTGTAGACAAGGATGTCCACTTTCCCTGCTTTTATTCACCCTTGTTATAGAACCACCCGCAGAAAGTATTAGATCCCACTGAGAAATACATGGGTATAATACTAAACATAGAGTTAATAAAATTTATTTCTATGCAGACGATGTACTATTATACATCACAAACCCAGAAATTAGCATTATGACTTTACTAAATCTCATAACTCAATTTGGTTCATTCTCGGGACATAGAATTAATTGGAATAAAAGCAAAATTATGCCAATAAGGGAACAAAACCCGCTTATACTTCAACAGTATCCTTTTAAAATTGCCTATGAAAAGTTTAAATACTTTGGAATCTACGTGACCAAGAAATATACTTCTTTATTCAAATCAAATTTTCCTCCTTTACTTACTAAATTACACAAAAATATCCAATATTGGAAAACACTTCCCATCTCCTTAGTTGGTCGAATTAATGCTATACAGATGATTTTTCTCCCAAAATTATTATACTTATTCCATTCAATTCCGATATATCTCCCAAAAACATTCTTCAAAAAAATTGATTCAATTGTTACAAATTTTATTGGGGACTATAAGAACCACAGAATAAACAAATAAATAACATTTATGCAAGCCCAAAGTTAATGGAGGATTAGCTTTACCAAAATTTGTATTATATTATTGGGCAGTTAATATCAAAAATATTACCTTCTGGTTGGATGACATTGATTAACAACCAGACTGGCTAAAGATGGAGAAGGAGGACTGCTTACCTTTTGAAATAAACTCGATTCTTTTAGCTCCGATTAATTTGAATAAAAAAACATATACGGAGGAAATCTGATTATACATAGTGTTATACGTATGTGGAAACAATTAAAACCCATTCTAAAATTGGGTAATCTATCACTTTTTCTCCCGATTCCAAATAACCCTTCCTTTAAACTGTCTTTTTTAGATAGATTCATTCAATGGAAAACCCATGGAATTAAAACGGTGGGAGACCTTTACCAAAATTGCATTTTTCTCTCATTTCAGGAACTACAGCAGAAATACGAGTTACACGCTAATCATTTTTTTAGGTATCCGCAATTTAGAGACTATGTAAAACTACATACGGAAGACTACAGACTTAGGGGTCCAGAAACCCTTGATGAATGTTTGATAGGCATCCCAACACAAATAAATTAATATCTTATATTTACAATATCCTCTTAGATACTGAGGTTCCGTCTTCACAAACATATAGACGAGCATGGGAAGACGAATTGGCTCAACCCATAATAAAAGACACATGGGATGAAAGTTTACAATATATAAATCACTGTTCGTTAAACGCTAGACACTCCTTGATACAATTCAAAATATTATACAGATTACATTATTCAAAGGTAAAATTAAGTAGGATTTTTCCAAATATTTCCCCTCTCTGTGATAGATATCAATTTCACGAAGCCAATTTAACGCATACCTTTGTAACGTGTAAAAATTCAAAATTCCTGTGTGGACATTTAAAAAATTATTTCTGAAGTTATCAATACCCAACTGGACCCAGATCCTAATATTAGGATTATCAGAACATACGACAAACTTTACGTCAAATCAGAGACAATTTCTTGATTACAGTCTAATAACTACGAAAATATTAATACTAACATTTTGGAAAAAAACAGCAGCCCCCACAATTAAAATGTGGGTTACGGAAATGACTGAGACCTTGCATTTGGAAAAAATAAGACTTATCTTAATTGACAAACCAGAACTTTTTGTTAGAATATGGTCTCCATTTATTGAATATTTGAAAAGGTAAATTGGTTTAACACGGAATCCGGGTTGAAATCTGAGTTTGGGACTGGATGAATAGTTACACTCAATATTTCCCGGATCTATCTCCATAATCTTGTCATTGGTAGTTTCTCTCTGCGTTTCAGTTTTTCTCTCTTCTTCTTCTCTCTCTATTTAAGATCCTTCAGGGGGGTGAATCCTCGTAAAGAGTCTGGACCTGATGGTATACCCGGTCCAGTTCTCAAAACCTGTGCAGACCAACTGGCTGGAGTTTTTGCAGACATTTTCAACCTCTCACTTCTGAACTCTGATGTCCCCATCTGCTTTAAGAGGGCATCATAATACCGGTGCCCAAGAAGAGTAAGGTGACGTGCCTCAACGACTACTGACCAGTGGCACTAACGTCGGTGGTGATGAAGTGCTTTGAGAGGTTGGTTATGGCGCATACCAACTCCTTCCTTGACAACAACCTCGACACACTACAGTTCACTTACCGCTACAACAGGTCAAAGGAGGATGCGACCTCACTGGCTCTCCACTCCGCATTGGACCACATGGACAATACAAAAAAATTACATCAGGCTGTTGTTTATAGATTACAGCTCGGCGTTCAATACCATCATCCCCTCAAAACTGGTTACCAAGCTCACGAAAGCTCTGTGCATCCCTCTGTAATTGGATCCTCGGCTTCCTCAGCCACAGACCACAGTCTGTCCGAATTGGCGGAATACCTCATCAGTAACAATCAGTACGGGAGCACCTCAAGGCTGCTTGCTCAGCCCCCTGCTTTACTCACTCTATAGTCATGATTGTGTAGCTGGACAGCGGGCGAACTCCATCATCAAGTTCGTCCACGGCACCACGGTTGTTGGACGAATTACAGATGGTGATGAATCAGAGTATAGAAGTGAGGTTGACCGATTGACCAAATGGTGCCAGCACAACTGGCTCTCAACACCAGTAAAACCAAGGAACTGATTGTGAACTTTGGATGGGGAAGGACGATGACCCATAACTCAGTTTGTATCAATGGGACGATGGTGGAGAGGGTCAAAAACTTTAATTTCCTGGCCGTGTATTTTTCCGAAGATCTTTCCTGGACCCAGCACACTGATGCAATCATAAAGAAGGCACATCAGCGCCTCTACTTCCTGAGAAGATTATGGAGTCAGTATGAGAAGAATTTGCTTGAACTTCAACAGGTGCACAGTTCCCCTGTTGTTTACTATGTTTACATGTTCTGTTGAGCATACTGACTGGCTGCATTGTGGCTTGGTTCTGCAACTTGAACGTGCAGGAGCGGAAAAGACTGCAAAAAGTTGTGACCACTGCCCTGTCACTGGCTCTGACCTCCCCACCATCGAAGGGATCTATCAAAGTCGCTGCCTCAAAAAGGCGGCCAACATCATCAAAGACCCACACCATCCTGGCCACACACTCATTTCACCGTTGCCATCGGGAGGAAGGTACAGGAGCCTGAAAACTGTAACGACCAGGTTCAGGAACAGCTTCTTCCCTACAGCCATCAGGCTATTAAACACAACAACAAATAAACTCTGAACTATAACAGATTATTATTATTATTGCACTATATTTGTTTCTTTATTGAGTGTGTGTGAATGTGTATATATACACACACTGAACTTTTTTTCTCCCGTTCTGTTGTGCTGCAGAAAGTAAGAATGTCATTGTCCTATCTAGAACATATCACAATAAAGCACTCTTGACTCTTGACTTGAATTATATGACAGAACCGTCAAGGAACCATCTCAACCATTTAATAGCACTGGAAATCTCCCATTCGAGCTGTAAATTCATTGATTGCACGAATAGCAGTAATTAATATTTGGTTTAAAAATGGGTTAGGGGTACCAGTACTGTCCACAAAACAGTCAATTGGCTGGAGTGGGATGCTGAATGGTGCAACAGTGCTGGAAAGTATAAAGTGATGCATCGTACCCCATATGTGGTTACAAAAAAAATTAGGCCTGTGAATCAGTTGTCAGGTTAAGGTTGCCTCCTTAATTAGGCAATTTAGCAAAAAAGATATGTGCAACTAAATTTAATCCACCCAGCAGAGGGAAGGAAAAGTGACACTTTCTCTAGAAAGAACTAATCTTCCTTCTTTATCATAAGAAATCTAAACATTTCAAAAATATTCAACTGGTCAGATAGCATAAATAAAAAGAAAAAAATAGATTTCAGATTTGTAATCTATTTGTAGAACTGGAAAAATGCAGAAAATAGGCATTTTGAAACTACACTTCTTTGAATTCAATGTATTGCATTCGGTGTTGATGGTGTGGTTTCCTCAACGCAGGAGGAACTTTATGCAGATTGGGTGACCACTTGCAGAGAACCTTCATTCAACCTACAAAGGTTACTCTGAGCTTCAATTTCTTCAATTGTGCATTCCTACACACACTCTGACCTATCTGCCTTTGGTCTCTTATATCATTCCAACCAAGTCCAATTCAAGCTTTTAGACCAACATCTTGGTGGATCAGGTGGTGGTTGAATGCAAGGTTGGCATTTTCGATCAATGATGTTTCTTGTTTAGGGTTAGCCATCAGTGACGAACATCAGTTGTTTCTCTTTCAACAAATGCTGTCTGGCCTAATGAATGTTTCTAGCATTTTCTTATTTTTTACTTTCAATTTCTTGTATTAGCTGTTTATTGCATTAGAATCCATGGCCAGTTCTGTCAAATCTCAATTATTCTCCCTCCATAGATACTGCCTGACCAGCTGCGTTTTCCCAGTGGCCCCTTTGACATCAGTGGGAGACTTGCTGGCAACTGCTCTTGAGTGAAAACAGGATCAGGTGCTCTTGTGATTCCTCCTCCAGTTCAATAGTGGATGGATACAATCAGAGGGGGCGGCAGCCTCAAACCACCTAGATGACAACTGGAAGGCAAGTGGAATAGCTCAATTGTACCCGAAGAAGTCAAGGCAACCAGGACAACAGAAAACATGTGCTGTTTTCAATGGCTCACAATATTCCAAAGCGTTTTGTAGGTAATGAAAAGCTTTTGGAATACCATTGAATCACTATAGCTATGAAGGAAGGAACAACCTTACACAACTACAAAGTGGCAATGCCTGAATAGTCTCATTTTTTGTGAAGTTTATTTGAAGGATATATATTGTCCAGGTTATAAGAAAAGCTCACTTGCTTTCCTTCAGACCAGTGTTGTGGGATCTTTTATAGTCATTGGAGGTCAGAAGGTATTTATGGCTAAAATCTCATGTAAAAGACAGCAATTACGGCAGTGCACCTCCCACTCAATACTGTACTGAAGTTAGCTTAGATATTTCACCTTAAATCTCTGGAGCTGGGCTTGAAACCACAACTGTCTGACCCAGGCAAGAATATGACCACATGAGCCATTGCTGATAGTGGGGTAAGGTGAGGGGAATAGTGATGAAGCAAAACAAGAGTTACCTGGATGTTGACAAGGATGAAGGTAGAATCACATCGAAGGAACACGGCTCATGTTTCAAAGCATCCGATGCACCAAGTGCACCTGCTATCTCTGGTAACTGAGGCTCATCCTGGCAAGCTTTTTCTGTGTTACTGCCTATGTTCTGGCACTCATCAGCATCAATTCCTGCAAGTCAGATTTGCTAATTAGTCTCATTATAATCTATGCAATAATTTCACTCATCATAAAAATTAGTCTGGTAGAAGTTTGGAGAGACACCATCATCTCTTTCCATGTCGTGCACAAGTACATGTGAACCTCGATAGAAACCCAATATTCTTAAAACAATTTTTTTCATTAATGTTGGGTTGGGAGATAATACCCTAACGCTGTTCTTTTTTTTTACACAATATCACTGTTGTACAATTATAAGAATAGTATCCCATTGGAGAGTTACGCAAGTTATATCTATCAATTATCGGAGATCACATAGTCAATAGTGACTACCTTGCATATAATCTCACATAATCTCTGAAACATTTGCATTTGAAACACATAAGATTGTTAAGGGTTTGGACACGCTAGAGGCAGGAAACATGTTCCCGATGTTGGGGGAGTCCAGGACCAGGGGCCACAGTTTAAGAATAAGGAGTAAGCCATTTAGAATGGAGATGAGGTGACACTTTTTTTTCACACAGTGGAGAGTCTTTGGAAATTTCTGCCTCAGAGGGCGGTGGAGGCAGGTTCTCTGGATGCTTTCAAGAGAGAGCTAGATAGGGCTCTTAAAAATAGCAGTCAGGGGATATGGGGAGAAGGCAGGAACGGGGTACTCATTGGGAATGATCAGCCATGATCACATTGAATGGCGGTGCTGGCTCGAAGGGCCGAATGGCCTACTCCTGTACCTATTGTCTATTGAATCAGGGAAATGGAAAGGGGGAAATGGAATAATTTCCATTAGTCTGGAATGGGAACAGCCGTTTTAAGAATCGGGAGATTCAACACCACCCAGGACAAAGCACTCAACCACTGACAAACTTTAATCACTTCCATGAGCATACCAGTGGCTGTAGTTTCTAGTAATTACAGGTGAATTGGTGCAACTGACCAAGCTTCTTAATGAGCACCTGCCAAATCGGGAAATAGGAACAACATCACCTCCATGACATATGCTATCTCAACTTGGTCACAGCTAGCTATTTATTTACCATCTGCAACATTCCTCAAAAATGGGATTTCAAGCTGAGAAAGCGCAGGTCATATGGTGAAGGTGCTTCTCGAGTGCCTAAAGTAAGGAGCCTCAAAACTATGAGACCATACTGATAAGAGAAGATTCGAGCTAGAATCTTGCATCACTAAACAAACAATTTCAGTCTCTTGAAGACCAATGCAGATCTCAATTTAAAATGTCGACTTTCCATTTGCTCCACATACACTGCCTCACACATTAAGTTCCTCCAGCAGCTGTATTTTTAGGTTTTTTTGCTTTGGCCTCCGAGTGCACTGTGAGTCCGAGTGCACTGTGCATTGCCAAATAATCCACATGATACAAGTACAGGTTTCTGTGCCTTCAATTGCTGCTAACTTTTGTGAGTTTTCCATAATGTATGGAAACAGATAATCCTGTCATTCACCAGCAAATGATTTATAGGAATTGGAATAGCTGGTTCAATTAGAGCATAATGCATGGAAATCGATCTTTTGTGCAAGTTTATCTGTATCACTGTCAAACAAATATTCATCTTTAAAGTTTTGTTCCGATCTGTGGTCAATTGTAAAAGTTAGCGAAGTTTAAAAATCTTAAAAACAGCGCGTGCGCAGATTGATCTCTCCTGCCAGTCAGCGCCGCGTGGATTATTCTCTTCTCCTGTCATTCCACGGGACGGTCCGCCCCTTCCTGCGCCATTGGCTCTTTACTGGAGCTGAGGGACGCTCTGGACAGCCAGCGGAGGTCTCCAACCAGACACAATTTCAGAGGGACCGGAAGCGGCCCAGCCCGGCGCGGAGTCGGAGATGTCGCCAAACGGAAAGCAGAGACTCTGATCCCGGCGGAGGTGAACGACCGGCGACCAGCGTCCGCTGTGAATCCCCATCGCAACGCCAGCTCCAGCCCCTTCCCCTCTGGTTTCCCCTCGCTGGTTCCTGCCTCCCTCCCTCGTGATATCCCCTCTCCCCCATGGCTCTTCCCCGTCTTTTCTCCGAGCTCTCTCCCCCTCCGCACACACGCCCCTCTCCCCCAACACCCCTCCACCTACACACCCCCCTCCCCCACAACCCCCATCCCGCCCACACACACGCCTCCCCCCACACATCCCCCTGCCCACACCCCCCCTCCTCCCCACGGCCCCCTCCCTCCAACACCCCCCTGCCCACACACACCACACCCCCCTCCCCACCACACCCCCCTGCCCACACAGCCCCCACCCCCCACAACCTCCCAGCCTCCACACCCCTCCCCAACAACCCCGCCACACGCCTCTTCCCCCACACAACCTCCCTCCTCCCACAAAACCCTCAGACCACACACCCCCACACCACTGCCCACACACCCAACCCCCCACAAACCTCCCACACACCACCCTCCCCCCACACCCCTTTCCCCCCACAACCCCCCTCACCCCACAACACCCCCCCCACCCACACCCCCCTCCCCCAACACCCCCGCTGCCCACACACCTAACCCCCCACACACCACCCTCCTCCCACACCCCGTTCCCCCCACAATCCCCCGCCCCCACATACACACCCTTCCCCCCCACAACCCCTCCCCGCCAACACACCCTTCCCCCCAAACCCCCCACAAGATACCAGATGAAACTGTATAACATTAAACACTACTTTGATAAATAAAATCCATATTCTTTTTACCTCTGATAGTTAAACACTGTTGTTCAGTTTCTTTGTGTTCACTCTTTAATTTCTTCTCTGTAGGTTTCCATCTGCTCTTCACCTCAGCAATCAGCTGGTGAAACTCCTGCTTGTGTTTTGCACCTGCAATGTAATAAATCAAATATTGTTAGCATATTTGCATGGTAGCTATTAGAGCAGTCCTGATATTCCACCGGAGAATGCTACAATAAACTTGTTGACAATGGGAATAAGCAAGTTCGGTATTCCGACTGTGCATGCCCAGATCATAGGTCACAAGCAAAAAACAGTATTGGCAATGGTGGTGCTGCATTGTGTGCAGGCTTGCGTTTCGTCCGTGTTCGTGGTCGGGCCCGGCTCTCCGTCGTTGATGAGTTGCTGTTGGGCCGTCCCCGACCCTTCCCCGGTGGCCTGTCCCTGTCCGGGGTGGCCTTGGGCTGGCGGGGCCGCCCCGGACTTGCAGCCGGCGCAGGCACCAGCTCGGTTCTGCCTGTCCCGCCGGGTTGGCCAGCAGCCGTCCACCTCCAACCCCCTCCCCTCAGTCTGACACCGAGATCCTGCTGAAGATGGGCAGCAGCCGGCCCTGCTCGAAGACGGGTGACTCGTTGCTGCTGGATTCGTCCTGCTTGGAGAGAGAGTCTGCAGAAGGGCTCCTGCCGGCCATGGGCAGGCCCGGCGCCCGCTGGAGCTGCTGGTGCTGTTGGTGGTGCTGGCGGCAGGAGCAACCTCCTCCCCCTCCCTTGCCCAGCCCCAAGCCTAGAGTCCAGGCCAGCTCCAACTCCAGGTTGAAGGTGAAGGCCGCTCGCAGCAGTCAAGCGCTGGGCCAGAGGAGGCTGAGCCCAGGCTGCCAGTGCCCTCGCTCCTCCTCGGGGTTGTGGTGAAGTGGCAGAAGGTAGCATAGGGGCATAAGCCGACGGTGTGCAAGGTGTGGCTTGTACTTGCGGTGGTTGCTGAGGGAGCGCAGCTTGGCCAGGCTGTGGGCAAACTGGCACTTGTTGCTGCCCATCGGGGAGCAGGCTCCTCTGGAGTTGGAGCGGGATTGGGCTGGAGTTGGCTTTTCTCCGCGCTGGCTATGGGCCTGGGGCCGCTGTTGTCGTTGGTCCGGGTTGTCGTTGGCCCGGCGAGAGATGCGGAGGTTAGCTGGGGTTGGCGCATCTCCATGCAGGCTGTGGGCCAGGGGCCGCTGGTATCGTCGGACCAGGCTGTCGGTTGGCCCAGCGGGAGAGGCAGAGGTGAGCTGGAGTTGGCACTTCTCCGCATTGGCTGTGAGCCTGGGTGCTGCTGTCCCGTCGGTCTGGATGTCTCTGGCCGCCCCCCGGGCGGGAATGGGACACGCAAGTGGGGTGGGGACGGTCCAATGGTGGTTCGGCAGCACTTGCGGGGCCAGGGACAAGGGTTCGATCCTGGCTGTGGATGAGGCACTGTTCTGTGTGCGTGCGGCTGCTGAGAGCCGGTCCAGTCTCCCCCCACCCCCGATCTCCCACTCGTATCTGCTCCCTGACAAATACAATCTTGAAAAAAGACAAAAAATTGGACACAAATTATACCCACTGAATCTACAGCGCTTCGTTCGATTTTTATTTATAGCCTTTGACCTTTGACAAATCCCATGATTCCTTGCATTTTTTTGAATACCGAGTTCACTTATTAAATAGCATGATCTCATTACTCCAGAAAAAAACAATTGTCATTTTCCTCTCAAGACAGTCAAAAACAAGTGGAATTAAAAGTCCTGTTAGTTGTGGGATTAATCTTTGGAAAACGTCTTAAAGCAATTATATCTAAAGGGCCTGTCCCACTTACGCGATTATTTCAGCAACCACCGGCACCCGTCACAGTAATTTTCAAAATGTTGAAAATCCAGCGGCGACCAGAAAAATGTACCACTCTTTGGGAGACAACGCACGACCATACAGGCGTCACCTGTACACATTTCACGACTGTATGGTGAGTAGTCGCCCAAAAAGACATACCTTTTTCTGGTCGCCGCTGGATTTTCAACATTTTGAAAATGGCTGTGAGCCATTTTCCCCCAACGCAATATTGCACCACTAACCCGTAGCCCCCACAGGAGGCGTGGTCCCCCAACTGAATCCGTTCCAAAACGTAAGATTCTAGCACTCCCCTGCCTAACTCAGTAGTGGATTTAATAAACAATTCCAATTGCACTTCCACTGCCTGCCGCAGCAGTTCCAATTGCAATACCAATTCGCCCTCCCCCTCCTGATGAAACACTTGCTGTGATATCCCATTGAGGTGAAACGTTCAGAGTGTTCCTGTACTGCAACTTTGTATGGAAGTGTGTTGGAAGCTGGCAGGAAGGATTTTAACAGTAAAAATCTTGTTAAAGTTGGCATTTTTAAAAGCTTTAATCATCAATAACGTGAAATATAGCATCTTCACTAGAAGCTCCTGGAAAAAGCCCCTCAATATAATCATGGCTGATCATCCAACTTAGTATCATGTACCTGCCATCAGTCTACCACATCCACACAATGGACACCCAATCATTTTAATTTCATCTTCTAGCACGTGGCCAGTAACCATGTTTATGGAATTTAAAAAAGTTTATGAAAAGGTTTTGTGCAACCTACTCCATGAATTCATATTATGTCCACAATGTTTGGGACAAAGACCCATTATATATTTATTTGTCTCTGTACTCCACAATTTGAGATTTGTAATAGAACAAATCACAAGTGGATAAAGTGCACATTGTCAGATTTTAATAAAGGCCATTTTTAGACATTTTGGTTTCACCATGTAAAAATTACAGCAGTGTTTACAGAGGCCCCCCATTTCACAGCACCATAAAGTTTGGGACATAGCAATGTCATGTAAATGAAAGTAGTCATGTTTAGTATTTTGTTGCATATCCTTTGCATGCAATGACTGCTTGAAGTCTGCGATTCATGGGCATCACCAATTGTTGGGTGTCTTCTCTGGTGATGCTCTGTCAGGCCTGTATTGCAGCCATCTTTAGCTCATGCTTATTTTGGGGCTAGTCCCCTTCAGTTTCCTCTTCAGCATATAAAATGCATGCTCAAATGGGTTCAGATCGGGTGATTGACTTGGCCACTCAAGAATTGACCACTTTTTTAGCTTTGAGTGAGTGACTACGTGAAGAAGCCCGTACAGCCGTTCGTGCGTCATTGCGTCTGACGTTTTCGTGCAGACGACTGTGGAGCAGCGCAGCTCCTCCAACGGTAAGTCTAAAAAAGTTGCAGGTAAGTGCTTTTTTCTTACCTGTTCTACGTCTCCTGCAGGAACCTCCGGGGTTTTTGCAGTGGATGTTCGCGATAGCCGACGAGGGAACCAGCCTAGGGCTTTGGGGGAAACCCTGGTCCGACCGCGGAAGCGGAGAGCTGGGAAAGTCGGGTTCGCGATCGGAGTCACTGATAACGCGGTCAGTGACTCCACACGTTGGGTTCCCGGGGAGGGGAAACCCGAGAATAGTGCAGTTTTAGACCGCAGTAGTCCCCAGGGGATGGGGCTTAACGGACCTGAACGGTCAGCCTGGGTTCCCGGGGAGGGGAAACTCAAGTATATGCGGTTCTAGACCGCAGTAGTTCCCAGGACATGGGGTTAAAACTAACCTAAACGGTTAGGCTGGGTTCCCGGTGCAGGGGAAACCCAAGTATATGCGGTTTACATCGCAGTAGTCCCCAGCACATGGGGTTAAAACAAACCTAAATGGTTAGGCTGGGTTCCCGGTGCAGGGGAAACCCAAGTATATGTGGTTCCCAGACCACAGTTGTCCCCAGGAAATGGGGTTCATTCACATAAATGATTAGCCTGCATGCCAGGAGGGTACCGCGGGTATATATGTATATATATATATATATATATATATATATATATATATATATATATATATATATATATATATATATATATATATATAATATTTATATGGATTCCTGGGGAGGGGAAATTCACCTATGGGGTTCCCAAACTACAATAATCCCCAGGATATGGGGACAACTGACAAAAATAGTCAGTACAATTGGGAAAGTTGGGAGATTTCACCTCTGGGAATTAATTTAGAGAGCAGCACCTTTGGGTAGGACTGCTTCATGGGGATGCCAAGCTATGCAGGCTAGCCTGATGGAGAGGCTGTGCAAGCAGTACCTTTGCTCAGGACTGCTCATGGGGATGCCAAGCTATGGCAGGCTAGCCTATTGGAGAGGCTGTGCCAGGAGCACCTTTGCTCAGGGCTGCTCATGCGGATACCAAACTATGGCAGGCTAGCCTATTGCAGAGGCGGTGCCAGCAGTACCTTTGCTCAGGACTGCTCTAAGGGAATGCCAAGTTATGGTAGGCTAGCCTATTGGAGAGGTTATGCCAGCAGCACCTTTGCTCAGGGCTGCTTGATGAGAATGCCAAATCTATGGCAAATACTGGCCTATGGGAAAGTCCGTGCCAGCAGCACCTTTGTTCAGGGCTGCTTCATGGGCACCAGCGGTACCTTGTTAGGGCTGCTTTATGGGAATAGCAGTTTAGTAGGGTATTCTCATTTACAGTGATCATGGGGGATGAGGAGGCATTGTTAGGATAAGGCAATATAACAGAATGATGACAAAAAGTATTCAAAGAAAACTATACACAGTTTTAAAAAGCGCTGGTTATATTTGTGCTAAAATCCACTGTTTAGTCTCAAACTATATTTGAGAAATTGGGCTCCACTATCCAGTTAGGTTACATTCCTATCAAATAAATTTGTAGGATGTTGGGATTTACTTTTAGGTATTCAATTGGCCATGATGCCGGCCTGGGCAACAGATTGCAGTCAATAAGACTTTGGTAACAGTTGTTGGTATAAAACAGTTCTAGTCGTTGGACTAATTGTTAATTGTATAGATGCAATTCAGGTGTGTAAGTAGAGCAACAGTTATTTTGTTAAATGGTTAATTATTAAGTGCTATCTAGGTCATTGTTAACACCAGCTGAAATTAATAAAGTCACGATGATGGACAAACAGTGTTCATTACTGCTCTAGTAGTTGTTTGGTAAATCTTTTATTCTGTTGCAAATTGGTGCTAATGGCCCTAAATGGGAAATTGTGTCAGCAGGGCTTTGTAGCAGGCCTGCTTTATGGCTCCCTCATGTAAGAGGAGAGCATGTGGGATTGGTATAGTATAACGCCGAGTCTGAGGGTATAGCCATAGAGCATACCCAAGAGATCAGGGCATGTGCCAGAGGTCTATGCCTGGCAAGAAAGTTACCATCCCAAACACAATATGCAGTGAACACCGCTCTCAGGGGGACATTACAGTTGGCTGCCGAATCTTCTATTCAGGTAAGACTTTTCCATAGGTGTAACCTGGAGGGCGAAGCACAAGCTATTGGAACAAGCAAGGTTTCATAGTTTGGCGACAATGCATCCCATGTCTTTATTGGCAGTAGCGGTTCACTGAAGTTGCTGGCAGCATGAAAGCTGGCCAGAGGTTCCACGTACTGGACCTGTGCTACTCTACAATTAAGGGACCACTTGCAGTTTGGTAAGGTGTATACTTAGTTATACATTACAAATGATTGAGACATTATCAGCTACTTTGAACGGTAAATGTAAGATGTACAATATTAGTTTTCAAGCACGTTAGAATTGGACAGGTTCAGTATAAGGACCAAGATTGTCTTGCTAGACTGGCTCGGAAATCGGGCCACAGTTGCTGTTTAAGGTAGTTACCAAGTAGCTCAAATATCATCTCGAGTTTGGAGATGGAACAGATTTGCATGACTTGCCAAAAAAATTCTGTTATTAGTATCAACTATCTATGGGTTATAGAGTGATTGGACAAATAAGCATATTGTCATGCTCATGTTCAGGTTGATGCATTGTGATGATAGCATATGTTAGTCACGAGGGTGCAATCGGTTAAAGAATCACAGTAATGGTTACATAATTTTGTTGCCACAGGAGAATCATCAAGTGTGGGTAATGGCAGCACAGAGTTGGTGTTGAATCACACTGTATTATGAAATTCTGGTTCAATGGAACACCTAATATAAATATATGTGTATATGTTGGTTTCATGTTTATTTCACTAGTTGCAAAATATTTGGCATAGCAGTGGCATTCTCGGAAAAATACATTCTCGCCAAAAGGAGCAGGTGGGTCTTTTATGGCTACCTCCATTTTGTCTCATCAATCGAGGCTTCAAATTAAGTCATTAAGAGGCTTTAAGTTCTTATTGTGTGATTATGCAAATTGATTCCCGATTTGTTGCGAATAATTATATAACCTCATAGGTTATTTTAAACTTGAATTTGCTTGTTCAGCCTGAGGCTTCGGAAATCAGATGTTGCATGATAAACTCAAATTTATGTTCTGCAGGTTTAACAAACTGCCCTAAGATTTGGATTGTTACATCTATCCTTCTATGTGTTTGCATAGCACCAAACGGCTGAATTTTCTTTTCCAGGAGATGAAAGAGTTTGTTATGCTTATGTTCCATGGAAAATGGTATTGATTGCTAATGTTTCGAGTTCATGCTAAATGATTGTCTGTTAATTATGGAGTTATACGGCCATTAATTGGCTCGAATGAGCTTCCTCATTGAATTGACTGTAGCAAACAGACTCGCTCTGTCGGGTCCACACCGGTTATCAAGGGGTAGGATATCTTCAACATAGGTCCCAGGACCAGTATAATGCCATATGCGATGTTGATATTTGTGAACACTATTTCACCAGGAGGCAGCAACTATAGCCTTAAATTTGGCTGGAGTTTATTAGGTAGTTATCCTTCTGGCACTGGTTTAGTGCAGCATGTTCAGTCGCTAAATAATTGTGATGGTACAGGATGATAATGTCTGTAAATTATAATATATAATATTATGTTATAAATACTTGAGCAGACCAGAAGGGGGTCAGGTCTCAAAATAGTCACAGGCATACCAGGGGACCTTTGATAAGGTAAGCACACATGTATACAACAATATGTCACGGTCATCAAGATCCTTGGAGTTCTGGACAATGTTGTTAGTCACAAAGAATTTGAGAGAACTTATTGTTCAGGGCATTCCAGATGAGGAAAACGGAGTTGTGTTATGTACTAATGGATTCTGTTTCCAGATCTCATTCCACCAGGGCTGCTACAACATCAGCAGCAAGGGTATTTATGTTCCGCTGGGTCGGATTGTTGCGGCTGGAGCATGGTCCATCGAATAAATCTCCAAACATCTGTAATGACACATTGGTGAACCAGGAGTATTTGTTAACTCTATTTATGTTCTGGTTATGTTCCATCTGGGTGAGAGATGGAAATATTATTGTTTCATTTAAACAGCATCAGCATGTTTTACATCTATGTTATGACTGTATGCATTATGAATGTTTTCCCTTCATTTGTATGAGGAGTCGAGTTGAGGGACTACGTGTCCTCCGCTCCCAGCCCTCATACATTTCATCTGGTAGTTCTAGTCTTTGTTATCTTACCATTATACTTCAGTTACTATTTGCTGTGATTTCACACCGTTGCTTTGAAGATTGACGCACGAACGGCTGTACGGGGTTCTTCACGTAGTCCCTCAACTCGACGACTTATAAAATAAAGATCAAACTTCAAACTGGTAAGTTCTCGTTTAATCTTACTATTATATAGCCTTTTAAATGAAGAAAAACATTGCTAGACAAAGGTTGATAAACTAAGGCTCAAAAGGAGGCCATAATGGTGAATTTTAAGCATTAAAGTAGTTGATGGGATGTAAACAAGCTGAAAGATGTGAGTAAATTCTGAATGTCATAGCTTTGATAGTGCATTGTCTTTGCCCAAATGTTCATTACAGAATGCCCAAGAGGCCAGACCAAGAGGTCATATAAGTAACTATATGATGGTCAGGACAGCGATTAGCTAGAAAATAATAGTGTGTAAATGTTTCCTGTTAGGAATCTCAGGTATAATTGAAGAAAACACTAATAGAATTTCGACCTCATAAGTGTTAGATAATAGGCCAAGCAAAAGTGTGTGAGAGATAAATTGAAAATTCACTGCCACTCAAAGCCAAATTGTTTCACACTACTACAAATAAACAATTATTTAACCTGTTATCAGGTGACATTTGATTTATGGGGTAACTTACTTCCATGGCCCTGCTTTACATTATTGATTTCGCAGGCTCCTTCCTCTACCTACAGCAGGGCATTCTTCAGTAATTATCACATTCTGACACATTCCGACTTCATGGTTTTGAATTGGAATAAAATGGAACATATTGGAAATGCAGTTTACCCAATTCTGTTAGAGTCATAGTCAAAGTGTCTTACAGCGTGGAAACAGGCCTTTCAGTCACAACTTGCCCACACCGGCCAAAATGTCCCATCTACACAGGTCCCACCTGCCTCCATTTGGCCCATATTCCTCTAGACCTCTCCTATCCGTTCACTTGTCTAAATGTTTCTCAAAACGTTGGTCTGTTCAACAGACCACTGAATCATTGTCTCCAAAATTTTATTAACCTTTTTACTGGGACGGACTTTGTTCTATTTGTCTACTAAACATTAAGCTTCAATACAGTAGGGTTCAATTTTGCTAATTCCTAGACAGTAACATAATGACTAAATCCAGTACTTTGATGCCATGATAACTGTCAATCTAATAATTGCAAAATGCCTCCCACAGCTATAAAAAGTAGATGCTGCTACCTGTAGCAATGTTACAAAATTTTGCGATTTTAAAAATCAAGTCTGCAATTTATCCCATCAGATAAAGCATAAAAAGAAGTTTAATTTGACACCTAATTCACTTTCATATCTTCAGTATTAAGAAAGTTATGGCCATTTTCATACTCGGAAATGAGCATCTTGCTCCCCATTGCCTTTCAATTGACTTAACTCAAAAGCTGTGATCTGGAACAGTTAAAAGTCCATAACATTCTTAAAAATTAAGAGAACTCAATGAAATTTTCAGTTATTATAGATTGAAGCATTCTGAAACAAATATTAAACAATCTTACTTGGATTACCTGAAATTAAAGCATATAATTAGTTAGTTATCTAATTGTAGCTAACTACAAAATTCAATGAGTAGATCTAAACATCTATCCATTTCGTGAGAAAAGATAAACTTTTTTTAAATTGCCTAAGTGTCCAAATAACATTCACACAATAATCCACAATATAACATAATTTTTAAATCTAATTTTCATGAATTTCTGGTCCAAATGGAAGGAATTTAGTGTTTGATTCCTGTAAATTAATGGCCATTTAAATCAACTAGCGAGTGGGTTTTAGTGGAATGCGGTGGATTGGAACGTTGCGGTTAGCGGTGAAGTCGGGGGGGAAAATACTGGGGGTTCATACATTTTTTGGGGACCCCATTTCGCAACATAAAAATATTATTAATGCCTCCCGAAAAACCAACTTTTAATATAAAAATAAAGTATTTACCTTTTTTTCTCCCCTACGCAAAATGCTTCCGGTGGTCTGCGGTCACGGCTTTTGAAGGTGATTTTTAAATTACTCTAGTTAATAAATAATCTAGAGTAATTTAAAAATACCACCATTCATGAAATGTCGGAGCGATTTTTCTTCAGCAACCAAATCGCCCGACATTGATCGATTTGTCCTGCCTGTTGAAAAACGGCACTTTAAGCCCGCCCCCCTCTGCGAGGCGCGAAAGTCGCGCACACGGGGAGCGGCAGAAGTGCAGCGCCGCTAAAGGTAAGTTTTGTAACATACCTACTACCTGGCAAAATAAAATTGACTGGAGCTAGGTAGAGTGTATTAGGTGGGGAGGAGTGAAGAAAGGGGGGATTTTGTGTGGGTTAGTTTATCTAAAAGTTTACCAAGTTTATCTAAAATTGGAGAAATCAATGTTCATACCGTTGGGTTGTAAGCTACCCAGGCAGAATATGAGCTGCCGTTCCTCCAGTTTGCACATGGCCTTATTCTGATAATGGAGGAAGCCCAGGACAGAAAGGTCAATGAGAGGATGGGAAGAGGAGTTAAAGGTATTAGCAACTGGGAGATCCAGTAAGCCTTGGAGGACTGAGCACGTGTTCTGGGAAACAGTCGGCGAGCGAAACTTGGACTCGCGGATGAACAGGAGGCCACATCGTGAACACTGAATGCAGTAGATGAAGTCGCATGTGAACCTCTGTCTCACTTGTAAGGATTGCTGCGATCTCTGGATGGAGATGTAGGAGGAGGTGCAAGGACAATTGTTACATCTCCTGCGATTGGGGAGGAAAAGAATGGGTAAACCAAGGTGTTACAGAGGGAGCGGTCTCTGCGAAGGCAGAAAGGAGTGGAGACAGGAAGATGTATTGGTGGCACTATCATATTGGAGTTGATGGAAATGTCTGAGTGTGATGTGTTGGATGCAGAGGCTGGTGGGGTGAAAGGTGATGGCCAGGTGTACTATATCCTTGTTCCGTCTGGGGTGAGGGGTGCAAGAACAGACCTACAGGACATAAGGAGACGCGGGTCAGGGGTCCATCTATGACAGAAGGGTAAAGCCATGTTTATTAAAGAAAGTGGATATCTCGGATGTACGAATGGAAAGTCTCATCTTGGGAACATATGTGGTGGAGGAATTGAGAGTAGGGAATAGCGTCCTTGCAAGAGGCAGTGTGGGTGGAAGTATAGTCCATTTTGGGAGTCGTTAGATTTATAGTGGATGCAGACTTGGCGACCATTTCGTTGAACAATTGCGATGGGTCCGCCAAGTGTTTCTTCAGTTTGCGTGTGAACGTTGAATTCTCCAAATTTAGATAACGTCTAATTTTCAATCCCGTTCCCCCTCAAGGATCTCGACACTTATCCATGTTCTCCAAAGATGTTGCCTGACCTGCTTTGTTACTTCAGCACTTTGTGTCCTGTTGCGTATTAACCGGCATATTCTTCGTTTCTACTGAAAAATTGACCTGTGTCAGTAGAATTGAACAATGATAAATGGCAGGAGAAACAAAACTCTAATTGCAGTGAATAATTTGATGAGTTAAAAGATCTGAAATCTTAAAGGAACACAGAAAATAATTCACATTTCTTCTTACATATGAACTCTTTTCTGTTGCCTTAGTGTGGGCATTCAGACCAGGTCATCATATTGTTTATTCCCAGTACTCCAGAAAAGACTGTTGGATTGATTTACCAATGCACAGTAGAAGGCATTTAAGAGTTAACCATATTAGTGTGGAAATATATACAATGGGTTTCTTTCCTTGGAAAGCAATTGTTGGATTTTTATGGTTTTATGTTATTGCTTATTTACTAGATTTGTTTTGAAATTGAATGCAAAATTTCATCGATAATGTTCTTTGGTAAAGCAACATAATTGCAACTTTATTGTCTCCAGGATGACAAATGTCAAAGATTAGTTCAATGATGAAATTGAAAACCATTAAAACATGCACACTTTGCACAAATGAAATAAAAATTTGGAATCGACAGGAAAATATAAAATTAGATTAACAGTGAAATTCAGAGCAAAGAATAAAAGCTTTTTGTTTAAGTACATGGGGGCTTGCAGAACCTAGCTAGAAAATTAGATAAGTTCTAACTAAATAATAATAGCAAATTAAATTACCTCTTCCTTTTCTTATGTTCGCAACATACAAATACATGCAAAGATCCTGAAAGGCTACGCCAAGGAAATGTAAGAAAGGAAATTGCGAAATATAGAGCCTACAGAATCTAGTTCAAAAGAAAAAATGTGGCCAAGATCTGAAGTTGTGGCAGTCCTTGTATTGTAAGTGTGCTTGACAGACCCCAAACTTGAGGTTTCTGTGGAGTTAGTCAGAGTGGGATTAAAAATGAGGGTATTCACAAGTGTAAAGTGATGAACAATATAACCCGGTCAAACATGCAAAGAGAATTGAAGCATTCTACAAAATGGCCATTTAGGTTCAGTCACAGCGTTAGCACCATGAGCAACAGGTATAATGCATTGAACTGGAGGACAACAACACAAAGGTGTAATTGCATTTTAGACACTTACTGCACAAGACAATAATAATAATTAAAACTAAAATGCTTTTTGATCACTACTTTTGATATGCTTTTGAAAAACATCTTTAAGTTAGCATTCTCACCTCTCAGGCGATATTGTCATCTCAAAACTTACTCTTGAGGTATGAGCATATAATACACGCTAGCATTTGGAAGGAGATTTGAACTTCCAGAAACATTTTCCTTCATCTGAACCTTTACATTTGAGTAGCAAAAATCCAGTACAATATAAAAAGACAGAAAAAAACAAAATCCCAGTGTTCCGGCCAAAATGTATCCTTCAACCGAATCATTTACTAGGTAATTTATCTTGTTGATTTTTTGAGTTTGCAATACGTGAATTGGTTGGGTGTGCAACATTGCTAAAGTAAGAATGTAAATGTTCCATCCTAAGATTGTGAAATATAATTGTACGTGCCTTCATTACATCAGCCACTTGAAATTTTACTCCGGAGTCACGTGAGTGACTACATGAAGAAGCCCCGCCAGGCGCATGCGCGTCATTACGTCCGCGCATGTCGCACTGAACGGGCTGGAGGGCGCAGCTCCACCAGCGGTAAGTAGAAACTTCGCAGGTAAGTGGTTTTGAAAACTTTGCCTGGGAATTTTTAACTCCGTAAAGCTGGCTCGAGCAGTCAGTAGGATTCGGTGGTATGGAGCGGTCAGGTAGGAAAGTTCATAGTAGCGTGGGTCCAGTAATGCGGATTCACAAATTAGATCGGGTCGGGAGATTAGTGCGGCAACGCTGGTTCCGATACCGGGTGCCGTTTTACCGTTATATTAGAGAGTGAACTTTCTACAGCAGCTCCAGGGACTCGGGAGCCTGAGGCCACCGATAGCCATAGAAAGGCAAAAAGAAAATCTATCAGACCCATGTTAGTCAGACGAGTCTGAAGAAGAAGGTGACTCCCCTCCAGATAATAAAAGAATGTGGGGGAGGATGCAAAATATGGAGAAGATGCTCCAAACTTTGATAAATCAAGGGTCTAAGGGCCCAGTGATTCCCCAGACAGCTGTTCAACAAGGCCCATATCAAGAGGAATATGTGGAGTATCAGCAAGGTGATTTCCCTCCAGCGCCTTGTTTAGGACTGGAGGATGCCTCCCTACAATATGACTTGGTAGAAGCTGGGAAGGATAAAGCTGACCCTGATTCTGGTGTCCCTGCTTATGTGCAAACACAAGAGCGCATGAGTTTGCTATTCCAGAGGGGACTGGTGAGGCAATGGAGGTGTACCTTGCCAACAATATCAATTATTTAGTGTCACCAGCTCCAGCAATTTATGATGCAAGAGACTACCTATAAATATAAGGTATTATATTTACTGTGCATCACTGAAAGTGCCCTCGGTGAACCCATGAGTCCTTCTATGAGGGGACAGGAGGTTTGGTATTAACACGTCCTCCAACTGGTGGCTGCAGAAATTACTGCATTTGGCACTATGGTCAAAGGGACCATGATTACTCAAACTCAAAAAGATATGTTGGCTCTATTATGCAATGCATTCTTTGAGGTAAATTGCATTAGAAAAATTGCCATCAGGCCAACTCTCAAACAAAAGTTTGCTGCTCTCTGTAAGGCGACAAATATACAAACGCCCGAGTTCCTGTTTGTAATAGACCTTGTCAAACAAATACATGATATTGGTGATGAGGCAAAAACAATTGGTTTGATGAAGCCAAGCATATCACGGCCACCTATTCAGAAACCTGGGTTTATGTTTCGTAGGTCGGATCCAGTCGCTGGACCGAGCAGGGGGAGGCCAGTGTTACCCACTAAGGTTACCCACTAAGACAGAGCGGCTTCAACCCCAATATGAGCAGACAGCAGGCTTACAGGCCAACTGCAGAGGTACAGGGAACTTTTGTTAAAGGTTCTGATGCACAACCTCCTATTGGAGGTAGATTACAATTGTTTAACAATGAATGGTGCTGTATAACATGTGATATGTTTATACTAAATACTGTGTCAGGTTCTACCATTGAGTTTATCTCGGGGATAGATTCACCTCAGCAGCACACGCCAAATAAAATGTTGGTGTTTTCTGCTCCAGAGACTGAACAGGTTAACGATGAGATTAAGAATTTATGCCAAAAAGGAGTGATTGAGAAAGCCATTACTCATCCTCAACAATTTGTGTCTAATATATTCCCCAGACCTAAGAAAGATGGGGGTTGTAGAGTAATTCTGGACCTCACTCACTTAAATTATTCAGTACTCTATAGACATTTTAAAATGGACACCTTTGTTACTGCTAAACAGCTGGTATCACAGGGTTGTTATATGGCAAGATGCATATTATTCCGTGCCAATTCATGCTCTATCGCAGGTACTTGAAATTAATCGAATGAGACATCTATGGCAATACAAAGCATTGCCTAATGGGTTAAGTTCAGCACTTGGGCTATTTACTAAATTGTTAGTAACCTATCGGGTTTTGTCCGTTAGTATCCCAATTTATGAGAGGAATTTTTAACAAAAACCCTCCTAAACCTAGATATACAGAAATCTGGGATTTCAGTATAGTTCTCACACTGCTTCGGCAATGGGCTCCAATTACGTTATTATCTATGCAGAGATTAACTCTGAAAGTGGTTATGCTAATGGCGCTGGTTTCAGCACAAACATTACAATTGTTACGAATAGATTATGTGCATTTGTCTGTAGATGACTTACATTTTACGTCTATGATTTAATCAAACCAAGCAGGCCAGGTTTAAAGCATATCCTGTTGACCAAATGTTATGTGTAGTTAAACACTTAAGCCAATATCTTGAGTTAACAAGGAGTCTCAGAGGTTCTGAGACAACACTGCTCATTAGTCACAAAAAGCAATATAAAGAGTGTCAGTACAAACTAGTTCTAGATGGTTGAAACAAGTTCTCAATTATGCTGGTGTCGACACTCGTGTATTTAAATCTCACTCCACCAGGGCGGCTTCAACATCCGCGGCGAAGGCTCAGGATGTGCCGCTAGACCAAATCCTCACGGCCGCAGGATGGTCTAGAGAATCAACATTCTCACAATTTTATGACAAACCTGTACAGACAGTGCCACGGTTTGGGCATGCTGTTTTGGGTTCCATTTACTTCATTTGCTTTGTTTTATATCATTGTTTGTAATTTCCCCCTGGGATAGAGGGGTTATTACTGATTTTTGTTATTATTTAAAATAGTTATTGAATATTTGAAGCAATGTTCAATATTATTTATTCACTACTGTGTCAACCGAAGCAGTTTGTCGTATGGAGTGCATGTACGGCATGAAAACACAGAGCTTGGAAATCTTCACGTAGTCACTCACATGACTCCGAAGTAAAATAGTAAGATTAAATGAGAACTTACCAGTTCGAAGTTTGATCCTTATTTTATGAGGAGTTACGTTGAGGGATTACGTGCCTTCCGCTCCCACCCTCATAATCTAAGAGATCATCTGGTAGTTCTAGTCTTTTTAAAGCCTTATTATGTTACTTCAGCTGTTAAAGAAGGAACTGCAGATACTGGAGAATCGAGGGTTACACAAAAAGCTGGAGAAACTCAGCGGGTGCAGCAGCATCTAAGGAGCAAAGGAGATAGGCGACGTTTCGGGTCGAGACCCTTCTTCAGACTCTCGACCCGAAACGTCGCCTATCTCCTTCGCTCCTTAGATGCTGCTGCACCCGCTGAGTTTCTCCAGCTTTTTGTGTAACCCTATGTTACTTCAGCTATTTGTTTTCTGTGTTTTCACGCCACTGCTTTGAAGTATGACGCGCATGCGCCTGGCGGGGCTTCTTCACGTAATCCCTCAACGCAACTCCTCATAGAATAAGGATCAAACTTCGAACTGGTAAGTTCTCGTTTAGTCTTACTATATTATGGTAAAACCCATCCTGGTCAAAGTTGGTGAAAGTTGTTCTATCATTGCTGCTTGTTTGAAAATATCTGTACCACAACGTTGGCAGTGATGTTGTAGAGCACCCCACTATTCATTTTTCTTGTAATAGATTATTTCCAGGGTTGCAAAGTGGTAGACGGGGGCATTTCAGCCCTTTCTGTCTGCACCATCTTCTTTGATTATTTATTCCACTCACCTTGTTTGTTTTGCACAGCCCTGCGAATGTTTCCTTTTCAAGTATTCAGTCAATGCCTCTCTGAAAGCTTATATTCAATTTGCTTCCATCAAAATTTAATGTTGTGCCTTCCTGATTAAAACAAATTACTCGTACGAAGTTGTACAAGAATGGAAATATGTATGTATTAGGTACTCAAGTACCACACTATTGTACTTCTAACAAAAATAAACAAAAAAAAATTACTCTGGAATAATATTTATCTCATCGATTATTTTTCAGTCAATTGTTTTAAATCTATATCCTGTTTACCAGCAACCCTAAAGTAGAAGCATTTATGCTATATCAAAATCTTTCAAAATTTTTTACATCTTTATCACATCCTGCCTTTATTCTTTTCTATTCTGCTGAAGGTCCTAGCTAGTCTCTTCACATTACCCAAGCCTTTCACCCCGATAACATTCCACCAACTCTACACTGTTCCCTCTCCAATGCCTAAAATGTTTTTGTTTCTGAAGGTTTATGTTAGTTTGGTCACAGAATGGTTCTGAGCACTGCCATTGCACATGCACTCGAATGTATTCCTCATTTTAAAAGGCGCTGGTTAAAATAATCATGTACTCACAATATTCCTTGTGGACTGCATCAATTTGTTCTTCAGTCTGATCTTTTGTGAATTTCATTGCCTAATGAAAACAACTGAACTGTAATTTTATTATCCTTGAGTAAGATTAAATTACAGTGAAAACATTAAAGGACACTTACATTTTCACCAAATTTGGCTTCCAGCTGAACTCGGGTCTTTTCATTCTTTTCAATTTCTTTAATGATGTCTTTGGCTGAATGAAAAAAGAAGTGATTGAAAATAATTGCAAGCTTGAAAAGTGCCAGACAAAACTTTTTTTTCCAAATTTAAATTATGCTTGCTCAGTTTTGTCACCAAAATTAATATAGTGGACTCTGATCTGCACAGGGCAGGAAGAAAACAAACACTTACAACAGCCACACCTCGTTATATATTACATTGCAGGTTGAAGGGATCTACAAGAATCGTTGCCTCAAAAAGGCAGCCAGCATCATCAGAGACCCACATCTTCCTGATCTACCATTTCAGTCCTGCATTGGGAAGAAGGTATGGGAGCATAAAAACTAACGTCCAAGTTCAGGAGCACCTTCTTCCCTACAACTATTAAATATTACAACCTCCAAAGAGGCTCCGAACTACCATATTTCTCGGCAATGAAGGTGCAATTTTTTACCTTAAAATAAGGCCTGAAAATTTACCTGCGTCTTGGAGGCCGAAGGTTAGATTGTTTGCCAAGAAAGATAGACTTGGCTATCCCTCAGTACAGCGGCTGTAAAAGGACAGCATCTTTCTTTATTTTTATTTTTTGAGCGTGAGAAATTCTATGCCCGCCAGCCTTTTTTCAAAATTTAGCAACTCAAAATGGGGGTGCGTCTTCAACGCAGGTGCGGCTTCATTGCCAGGAAATACGGTATATAGATGTGCTATTTTTGGCTTTGCATTATTTTTGTCTGTTTATTTGTCTGTTTATTTTTTATATATATTCTGAACTTTTTTGTTGCTGTTTATTACGGTGTTACAGAGTACTATGTTTACATATTTGCTGTGCTGCAGATTTCATTGTTCCATTTCAGGATGTATGTCAATAAAACACTTGATTTTTGGATTTGCTCTAGAATTAGCATTTTACTCCCTCATTAGATATCTGGAAAATAAGGAACTGCAGATGCTGGACCTTCAGCAAAATACATATGCTGGAGGAACTCAGCGAGTTAGGCAACGTGTGTGGAGGGAATTGACAGACATTTCGGGTCGGGACCTTTCTTTAGACTGAATGTAGTAGGAGGGAAAAAGATGGAAAAAAGAGTGGAGGGACAAAAGCCTGGCAAATGATAGGTATGTACAGGTGAGAGGGCATTGAATGGCAGATGGGTAAAGTAAGTAAAAGGTTAGAGGTGAAAGAGACAAAACCGTATCAGATAGACAATTGAAATGTAAAGCAAGAGGGAGAGATATACGAAGGGGACAGAGGAGAGTGGAGTATAAAAGGGAAATGAGGGACACTCGGGGCTGGAGGTAGTGGGAGAAGATGGAGGCACAGGAAAGAAAGTGAGTAGAGGGGTATTACTTGAAATTGGAGAATTCGATGTCCATACTGTTGGCTTGGAGGTTACGTCAGCAGAATATGAGCTAATGATGCTCCAGTTTGCATTAAGCCTTACTCTGGCCACAGTGGAGACCAAGGTATGTAAAAGGATTGGGGAGGGGAGTTAAAATGGATAGCAACCGTGAGATCTTGCAGACCTTGGCGGACTAAACATAAGTGTTCAGTCGCCTAGACAATGCTTGGTGTCGCCACTGTAAAGAAGGCCACATTGGGAACACTAAATGCAGTGGACAAGATTTGAACCTCTGTCTCACCTGGAAGGACTGCTGGGATCACTGGATGGAGGTGAGGCAGGAGTATAGGGGTGGGTATTACATCTCATATGGCAGGGAAAGGACCTGGGGATGGAACGAATTGGGTTGGAACAGATGAGTAAACCAAGGAGTTGAGGAGAGAACGGTTACTGGTGAAAGTGAAAAGTGGATTGGACAGGAAGATGTGACTGGTTGGTACACAAAAGGCTGGAGAAACTCAGCGGGTGCAGCAGCATCGAAGGAGATAGGCGACGTTTCGGGTCGAGACCCTTCTTCAGACTGGTTAGGGATCAGGGAAACAAGAGATATAGACGGTGATGTGGAGACTGAAGAAGGGTCTCGACCCGAAACGTCGCCTAGAGTCTGAAGAAGGGTCTCGACCCGAAACGTCACCTATCTCCTTCGCTCCTTAGATGCTGGTGCACCCGCTTAGTTTCTCCAGCCTTTTGTGTACCCTCGATTCTCCAGCATCTGCAGTTCCTTCTTTAACAAGATGTGACTGCTGATGGGATCAGGCTAGACTTGGCGGAAATGTCATAAAATTATGTGTTGTATGCATAGGCTGGTGTTGTGAAAGGCAAAGACGAGGGGAACGTTCTGTTTGGGGGGTGAGGTGCGAGAGCAGAACTACTGGACATAGAAGAGACACGGGTGAGAGATCTATCCACAAATGCAATGGGGACACAATGTTTACTGAAAAAAAACAGGCATCTGATGTCCCCCACAGCTGTATCTCAGACAAATCCTTCTCATCTGTATCCACCTATCACTTGCCAGGAAATCTTTACTTCAATCAGTCTGGTCCCAGTCCAAAACATTGCCTGTCAATTCTCTCCACAGATATTGCCTGATTCACTGAGTTCCTCCAGCACTTTGTGTTTTCATCAAGTCTAAATATCTCTCTGCATAATAAAATGTATAGATCTAATGTGTAGGAAGAAACTGTAGATGCTATTGTCTCTCTCATGCCTCGGGTGACTCAAGACTGTTTCACACGTTACGTTATTAATGACATAAATAACAATGAGACCACTTATTTGCTTTAAGGGAGTGAGGCCTTCATTAAATTCTTACCAATCTTTCTACCTTCAAGGTTGTTCTGGAATTAGCCAGATCTGTTAAGAACAGATGGGGAGAGGCAACCCTAGGGCTCCTCTACATGGGCAACAAGAGAATGGGAGTGCCAATGGTTTCATGGAGGGATGCTCACTGCCACAAATAGTTGATGCAAAGCTCATAGACACAGAAACGAGCAGAACAGATGCAGACTGAATATGTTAGTACATTAGATGAGCAGCCATGATCATTTTGAATGGCAGTGCTGACTCGAAGGGCCGAATGGTCTACTCCTGCACCTATTTTGCTATGTTTCTATTTTCCACAGATTTTGTAAACATAGTCACATTTTATTTTAATGTGAGCTAACCATTGAACGTCCACTACACTACCTAGGCCCAGAAAATCAGATTCACACTGCAGTCGGACCCACTGACTAACCATCAGCATGACCAGACCAATATTGTAGACTGGCCTCACATCAGTGGGCTAAATAACAGTACTTGCCAGGTTATTTAACAGTGAAGGACATCATATAATTAACTGATGAATACAAATGTATGGTTGTATCAATAAACAGGATCAACAAACTGATTTGAAAACCTGAATTAATTTCCATCTGTGGATTAAGACCACTGCATAGGCTGTACTGACTTTACTGGGACCATCTAGAATATATGGGGGAGGTTGAGCAGTTTGATTGATAAATTAACTTTTAGCTTATGGTTTATAAATAAGATTGTAAGAAGATTAATGGAGAATATTATTAGAATAAATGAACAAGATTAAATGCCAGGGAAATTTATGATTTATTTCCCAGGAGTAGCCTCCAAAGCTCATAATTAAAACACATCATTTACTTTAAATACACGTGATTAATTGTTATCATTCCACCCACACGGAATGCTCCTGAAATGTAAAGCAGCAATTTGAAAATGTGATCAGAAAGAAACAAACATGGAAACATCAATAAATGTTTACTTTATCACAGTGAATGGGAACTGTTGATAGACACAAAATACTCGAGTAACTCAGCGGGTCAGCACCTCTATTTCCCCCTCCTTCATGTGGATGAAGGGTCTCGATCTGAAACTCCACCAATTCCTTTTCTCCAGTTAATCTGCCTGACCCACTAAGTTACTCTAGCGTTTTGTGTCTATCTTTGAGATAAACATATGCTTTTTAAGGTTTTACAGAAACCCATTGCAGATCCATCAGTAGCCACAGAACATTTTGCAGATAAAACATTCTTCCTCCAACCTTATCTACTGTATTCACTTGCACCTCCTCCAACCTCATCTACTGTATCTGTTCAAGATGTGGACTCTTATACATCATCGAGACCAAACGTGGACTGGGCGATCGTTTCGCTGAACACTTGCGCTCAGTCCTCCTAGACCTACCTGATCTCCTGGTTGCCAAACACTTTAATTCCCCTTTCCATTCCCACACTGACCTTTCTGTCCTAGGCCTCCTCAATTGCCAGAGTGAGACTAATCGCACATTGGAGAAACATCATCTTATATTTCGCTTGGGCAGCTTACAACCCAGTGGTATGAATATTGATTTCTCTAAATTCAAGTAACCCCTGCACTCCCTCCCTCTCCATCCCACCCCCACCCAAGTCGCACCAGGTTCCTGTTCTCACCTAACAAACGGCTAACAATGGCCTGTTTCCTTTATCAATGTTACTTTTTTACATATCTTTTATTGATTTGTTCTGGATCTCTCTACATTACTGTCTATATTTCTCATTTTCATTTCACCCGACTAGTTTGAAGAAGGGTCTCGACCTGAAACATTACCCATTCCTTCTTTCCAGAGATGCTGCCTGTCCCGCTGAGCTACTTCAACATTTTGTGCAGGGGCGAATCTATTATGAAACTAATGAAGCTTAAGCTTCAGGGCAACTAATCCCTGAGGGGGGTTACACAAAAAGCTGGAGAAACTCAGCGGGTGCAGCAGCATCTAAGGAGTGAAGGAGATAGGCGACGTTTCGGGTCGAGACCCTTCTTCAGGCCCCAGAAGTGACTAGACCAGATATTCTTCCGTTTTTTTTTGTTTTTTTTCCCCTAGAAATGAATCTGACTTTTCACCTCGACTAGACCCCTTGCCTCGACTAAACTTCACCTCACACTTAAACCTCAACTCACCAAACCTCGCCTCGACTAAACCTCCCACCTCGCACATAATTGCCGCCTCTCTCCCGCTGCAGGCGTGGGGGGGGGGGGGGGCTCGGGCTCGACGTCAACGCTCCTCCCACCGGCTCTCTCGGGCGATACGCCTGCGCCGCTCTCGGCCCCGCCCCCCTGGTTGGAGACGTTCCACTCGTGAGGGCGCCGCTAACGGGGGGGGGAGGAGAGGGAGAGGCGGCGATTAATCGAGGCGTGCATTAGTGTGAGGTGGAGTTTAGTCATGAGGTGGGAGGTTAAGTTGAGGTGTAGTTAAGGGGTGAGGTTAAGGTGTGAGGTTTAGTGAGGTACGGTTTGGGCGAGGTTTAGGTACGAGGAGAAGTTTGGTAGTGAAGTATCGTTGAGGCGAAGGGTTTAGTGAGGCAAGGGGATTAGTCTAGGTGTGTAGGTGAGGGGAAGTGAGCGTGGGTTAGTTGAGGAGAAGTGGGTGTCTGAGCTCAAGAAGGGAGACCGAGGTGCTGCTGAAGGAGACGAGACCTCTGCCTTCAGTGGCAGACAATTCCACAAATTCACAACTCTGGGTGAAAATGTTTGTTCTCATCTCAGTGCTAGGCAAAGAGACATTTCAGGTAACATTTTTTGTGACTTTTTCTTTTAGCTGTATGAGGCCATTTATTGAAACATATAAGATTATTAAGGGTTTGGAGGCAGAGGCAGGAAACATGTTTCCAATGCTGGGAGAGTCCAGAACCAGGGGACACAGTTTAAGAATAAGGGCTGGGCTATTTAGAACGGAGATGAGGAAATACTTTTTCACACAGAGTGGAGAATCTGTGAAATTCTCTGCCTCAGATGATAGTGGAGGCCAATTCTCTGGAGGCTTTCAAGAGAGAGATAAATGGAGCTCTTAAAGATAGCAGAGTCAAGGGATATGGGGAGAAGGCAGGAATGGGGTGCTGATTGTGGATAATCAGCCATGATCACAGTGAATGGTGTTGCTGGCTCGAAGGGCCAAATGGCCTACTCCTGCATATATTGTCTATTTCATGAAATATATATATTTTGGTTATTTTACTGCTTATGTGTTAGAAAAACTCTAAGCTTTTGTTATGTAAACTACCAGCAGAAAGCTTGAGAATCACTTTCAAGGGCGTTGCCCCCTGAACCCTCACTGGGGTGCTACTGTATAATGGTTTAAAAAAAATAATAATAACAGTTCAAGCTTCAGGGCCCCAAAAATGCAAGTCCGCCACTGATTTTGTGTCAAACTCTACAGAGTGGTTAGTTCCACCTTTAAGACTGTAATGAAAGAGGTCACAAGCACCTGCAAGAAAATTTGACCGAATGGCTTCTTATCCAGGTGGCATTTGTGCACGCATCCAAATCTATAAAACCCTGAACAATCCATAAAGACCTCGACTTCAATCAAGGAAACCTTTTTTGATTAACTCAATGCTATGTCCATTAACATTTGACTGACACTGATGGAAGTAGTACAGAAGTAGCAGCAACAGCCCCAACAAACAGTGCATGATATCACAGCTCAAACCTGCTATAAAAAATGAGTAGTCATCAACATGTGCTGGACTACCCAAGGAAGATGCAGACTTCTTCTGGAAAATCAAAACTATGAAAAATCACCAACCGAGCAGGAAATTTGCCCATGATTTCTTAAACATCCCATTAAGCGAATGTCATAAAAAGCTTTCAAACCTGGATATATCACTCCAGAGCCAAACAAAAAACAGTGCTGGAGGAACTCAGCGGGCCAGGCGGCACCCGCAGAGGGAACAGACCAGGGACCGCCACGGGCCAGGAACCGCAGATGCAGCCGTCCCCGCAAAACACCAAATGATACCGGAAATGCCAAGGCGAGATGGTGATAGATGGAGAGAGAGAGAGACAACATGGGGAGCGGGAGTGAGAGCGCGGGAGAGAGGGCGAAAGACAGACACAGCGAGAGAGAGAGAGAGAGAACGAGCGACAGGGAGACCCCAACCCAAGCACGGTGGCAGACCAACGCCCACAAAAACAATCATCCAGATCTTGAAACACAAAACACCAATAGATTTAATCTGTTATAATCCCCAGAGGTACAGCATGACCCCCCACATCCCTGCATTTATCAAGCAGCAAGAACCCAAGTCAACCCCACCAGGCCACCACACACCCCTCCATTGGCGAGGGGCATGCCAACGAAACAGGAAGTCGGCCAATCCCGGCTGCTCTCACCTGCCCGCTGCACCTCGTTGTTACGATTATCTATGGTCGATTTTGCGTTGTTAAATTTCTAATTAATCCATATTTAACAATGCAAAACCGTACATCCGTATTTTTTTTATCACATTTCTGTAAAAAAAATACAGAAAATTCGTACTACTTGGCAGTTCTGCCTCTAGCCCTGGCAACATTCTTTTAAATCTTCCCTGTACCCTTTCCAGCTTGACAACATATTTTCTATGACATGGTTAGCAAAATGAACACAATACTTTAAATGTGGCCTCACCGTCTTATACAACTGCAACAGAAATTCCCAACTTCTATACTCTGACTGATGAAGGCCAATGTGCCAAACACCTTTTTTACCATGCTATCTACCTGTGACTCCACCTTCATCCATGAACCTGCACTCCTAGATCCCTCTGCTCTACAACACTCCCCAGAACCCTGCCATTTACACAACAGGTACAGTGCCCTCCATAATGTTTGGGACAAAGACCCATCATTTATTTATTTCTATTACAATTTGAGATTTGTAATAGAAAAATTCACAAGTGGTTCGTCTTCTTCTTGCATATGGCACGCACAGCTTAAAGTTGTAGGTCAAGGGTAGACATCCAGGACAGGACAGCATCAGTTACTGCGTGGATGGCTTTGATGCCCCCAGGGAAAAGCCTCAGTGAGCAGTCATTCACGATGTGTGGGATGGTCTGGATGTCCTCAATCGCAAGCTGGTCTGTCATCCCCCACTTATGCAGGTGATCGGCTGTTATTGCATGGAGGGTGCGGATTCTGTTCAGCATTAGCCATAGCTTGCGATGGAGGTCAAATCCCGGTGGTTTCACTATGGGGTCTGTGATGACCGCTCCGTTGTTGGTGTTGGCATATTTCCAGGCTCTGTGCCACTCAGTCTTGGAGTCAAAGCCTTTCAGGGATTTGACTGAAGACCGAAAGGGTTTCCAGGACTTCAGGCGCATGTTGGGCAGATTGTTCAAGTCAGCATGGATGGGAAGGTCAGGGTTAGCCTCGATGGTGCACCAATCTTTCAACATCACTTCCTGCATATGCTGGGAGGGCCGATATGAGAGAGGACAGGGAGCCATTGCAAAGGTGTTGACTTAAGTCTCCCTGTGATGGCCTGCACGCAAGGTTAAGGACAGTGTCAACTTGTTTGGTGCGGCAGCTATTAGCCCAAGCTGTCGAGCAAAACTCAGCTGTTGAGTAGACTAGGGCTAAGCTTGCGGTACGGTGGGTGTGCACTCTGCTCAAGGGCAGCTCCTCTCTATACACTTCAGAATTCATTATGCTACTACCATCAGCAGTTGTATCATCAATGAAGATAAATGAGCCATTTCATTCAACAGTCATATATGCCCAGGCCATAACACCCCCATCACCGTGTTTCACAGATAAGGCGGTATGCTTTGGATCTTGGGCAGTTCCTTCTCTTCTCCATACTTTGCTCTTGCCATCACTCTGATATAAGTTCATCTTTGTCTCATCAGTCCACAAGACCTTTTTCCAGAATTGTGGTTGCTCTTTTAAGTACTTCTTGGCAAACTGTAACCTGGCCATCCTATTTTTGCGGCTAACCAATGGTTGGAATTTTGCCGTGTAGCCTTTGCATTCTGTTCATTAAGTCTTCTGCGGACAGTGGTCATTGACTAATCCACACCTGACTCCTGAAGAGTGTTTGGGGATTTTTCTTTATTATAGAGAGAATTCTTCTGTCATCAGCTGTTTTCCTTGGCCTGTCAGTCCCTTTGCGATTAGTAAGCTCACCAAAGCTCTCCTTCTTAATGATGTCCCAAACAGTTGATTTTGGTATGACCAATGTTTTAGCTGATGTCTCTAATAGTTTTATTCTTGTTTCTCAGTCTCATAATGGATTATTTGACTTTCATTGGCACAACTTTGGTCCTCATGTTGATAAACAGCAATAAAAGGTGATGGAAAGACCGGAGGAAAGACTAGGTGCTGAGAGCTCTCTTATACCTGCATTAAGGAGGGAATTAAACACATCTGAGCAATTACAAACGCCTGTGAAGCCATGCGTCCCAAACATTATGGTGCCCTGAAATAGGGGGACGATGTATAAGCATTGCTGTAATTTCTACATGGTGAAACTAAAATGTATAAAAATGGCCTTTATTAAAATCTAACAATGTGCACTTTAACCACATGTGATTTTTTCTATTACAAATCTCAATTGTGGAGTACAGAGGCAAATAAATAAATGATGGGTCTTTGTCCCAAACATTATGGGGGGCACTATTATTTTATTGCAAAATCTTGTAATTTCAGAAAGGAAGCACCATCTGTCAACACCTGTATCACCACTAATCAGAAAAGATCCCCAAGGTCTTCTGATTAATGTTCTTTGCAATGCTCCAGTTTTATAATATTTACGAGTGTGATCACATTCTGTTCCTCATGCAGATGTCTCCTGGCTCTTTTACTAAATTCTAAACCTCATTATATGTTCCCATCCTTCTGATTTGTTGGTATTTCAGCCTCATTCATTATTTAATCTCTCTGGCCTCGACTATCAATAGCATAGGTCAATTGAAAAAAACTTCTATAGACAAGAAAACAAGCAATTTACTGTATGATTTGTTTCACTGTCATGTTCAATTGTTTAGTTTAGATACAGTGCGGAAACAGGCCCTTCGGCCCACCAGGCCCTTGATCCCCACATATTACCACCATCCTACACCCACTAGGAACAATTTTTACATTTACCAAGCCAATTGACCAACAAACCAATACGTCTTTGGAGTGTGGGAGGAAACTGAAGATCTTGGAGAATACCCACGCAGGTCACAGGGAGAATGTACAAATTCAATACAGACAGTGGTTGCGTTATCATATGAAGAGTGGAGAATCCTATCACGAATGTGGGCTTCATCAGAAGTTCTTCGAAGATGCAGAAAGAAGCTTGATAACTTCTGCTATATTATTGATGATTCGGAGTACTGGCATGGTAAATAAATATACTTTTTAAAAAAAATCGTTTTAAATCATATGAAATGCTATGCTATGGGGAAGAAATGTTCAAGAGAACTGGAGAGAAACTAAAATGGAGTGATCAGATTGGTGAGTTACAAAAGTAAAATAGAAAATTTGTACCGAATGAGTACAGTAAATTGAAAAGCATGACACCGACAAGAGTTTAAGAAAGAACTGCAGATGCTGGAAAAATCGAAGGTAAACAAAATGCTGGAGTAACTCAGCGGGTGAAGCAGCATCTATGGAGCGAAGGAATAAGTGACGTTTCAGGTGGAGACTACACTTCTTCCCACCCTGCTTCCTGTAAGGAACTTAACAACACTTCTTCCCACGCTGCTTCATGTAGGGACTCTCTCCCCTAATCCCAATTCCTCCGTCTTCACCGCATCTGTGCCCAGGATGAGGTGTTCCAAACCAGGGCATCGGAGATGACCTCATTCTTTAGGGAACGGGTGTCCCCCTCTTTAGATGAGGCTCTCACCAGGGTCTCCTCCATATACGGTAGCTCCCCCTTGTCCTCACCTTCCACCCCACCAGCCGTCACATACAACAGATAATCCTCCGACATTTTCAGCACCTCCAACTGGCCATATCTTCCCATCTCCTCCCCTTTTGGCTTTCCACAGAGACCGCTCCCTCCATAACTCCCTGGTCAATTTGTCCCTTCCCACCCAAACCCCCCCCTCCCCTGGTACTTTCCCTTGCAACCACAGGAAATGCTACACTTGTCGCTTTACCTTCCCCCTCGACTCCATCCAAGGACCCAAGCAGTCTTTCCAGGTGAGGCAGAGGTTCACCTGCACTTCCTCCAACCTCATCTATTGCATCCGCTGTTCTAGGTGTCAACGATGCTCTACATCGGTGAGACCAAACATAGGCTTGGCGATCGTTTCGCCCAACACCTCCACTCAGTTCACATTAACCAACCTGGTCTCCCAGTGGCTCAGCACTTCAATTCCCCCTCCCATTCCAAATCCAACCTTTCTGTCCTGGGCCTCCTCAATGGCCATAGTAAGTCCCACTGCAAATTGGAGGAGCAGCACCTCGTATTTCGCTTGGGCAGTTTACACCCCAGCATTATGAACATTGACTTCTCCAATTTCAGGTAGTCCTTGATTTCTCCCTCCTTCCCCTCCCCAGCTATCTGATAGCCTACTGTCTCCGCCTCTTCCTTTCTTATTTCTGCCCACCCCACATATGTCTAAAGAAGGGTCAGGAGCTGAAAGGTCACCTTTTCCTTCACTCCATAGATGCTGCCTCACCTGCTGAGTTTCTCCAACATTTTTGGCTACACTGACAAGAGGCTCAAGATGCAAGTATTGTGTAATCAGTACAAGATTACATCTTTTCCACAAGTGATGCCATATCTGAATCTAGTGGTTTTAAGTTTACAGCAACTTAATAAGATATTATTCATCACGACTTCTTATTCATCCAGGTTTAATGCAGATGATCTATGATGGAGCTAACATTAAACCATTTTTACAATCACCTGTCCGTTTAAACCCACAATGATTAATAAACAGAATCTCAGTTATTCATAGTTCATTGTTTGATAGGAAATGCAAATTACAGTATTCAAGTCAATTTCACACTTTCAACTTCAAAATATGGAAAAGGCATTACAAGATTACTCAGTAATTATAGGAAATTATTATATGGTGCTTGCCAACTAATATGTTTAATATATTAAGCTATGAAAAAGAAAATGTGTTTAAAGGATAGTTAACGCTACTAAAATTATCAGAACTGCTGATAGTTCAGTAGTAAATAAAATGCTTCTCAAGGAATTAAACCATTTTGTGATTACAAAATCATCTGCAACATACAAACTACTCTTGAATAAATAGAGCAGCCAAATCCACAAACAAATGTAGCGTAATTAAAAATGTTGCCTTCTTGTACATTGCAAATAAATTAATAGTTACCTACTTAAGCATATTGAAATTTAATCAGTTGATCATGAGGGTCTGTCTGTCTGTCTCCCCCTCCCCCACACAATAATTAAATTTCAATATGCTTAAGTAGGTAACCATTAATTTATTTGCAATGTACAAGAAGGCAACATTTTTAATTATGCTACATTCAGCCAAATTAACACTGTGCGTCCAGGAATTCTCTGCCATAACCTCTTCCACATTTGGAGTCTTCATCAATGCTTCTCTAAGCCAACATAATAAAGTGAAGGTAGGTACTCGCAGACACTTAGTTCAAAATTGTTCTCACTCCAGTCAGTTCTCATCATTTACATGTTAACGGTGTGCCTCAAGTGATTACTTGCCAGACTTTGTCCGACTGAGGAGACTACTTACGACCAAACAGGCGACACCCTGGCGACATGTCGCATGGTGAAGCTTGTATGGTCGTGAGTAGTCGTCCAAAGAGTCTTACCTTGTTCTGGTCGCCATTGGATTTTCAACATGTTGAAAATTTTTGGCGACCTGTAAGAGTAAGTTTATTGGCCAAGTATTCACATACAAGGAATATGCCTTGGTGCTCCGCCCACAAGTAACAACATAACATACAGTGACAGTTACGAATGACTCAGAAAACACTAAACATTAATAATAATAAGACATTAATGATAAAACACCATTGATCAAGCATGTGAACCAACAAAATACCAGATCAAAGGGAGGCTACAGATTTTTGGCTGCTGACTAGAGCAACTACTCGTGGATAAAAACTGTTATGTCTGGCTGTGGCAGCTTTGACAATCCGGAGTCGCCTTCCAGAGGGAAGTGATTCAAAGAGTTTGCAGCCAGGGTGAGAGGGGTCAGATGATCTTGCCCGCTCGTTTCCTGGCCCTTGCAGTGTACAGTTCATCAATGAAAAGAAGGTTGCAGCCAATAATCTTTTCTGCTGATCGGACAATTCGCTGCAGCCTCCAGGTGTCGTGCTTGGTGGCTGAGCCAAACCAAACCATGATGGAGAAGGTGAGAACAGACTCTACGATGGCCATGTAGAATTGGACTATCATTGCCTGTGGCAGATTGTGCTTCCTCAGCTGCTGCAGGAAGAACATCCTCTGTTGTGCCTTTTTGACTGTGGAGTAACGACCTATAATGGGTGCTGGCAGTCGCCGAAAAAGTCGAGTAAGTTGGACGGGCCCTTTACAGACGAACTGGTGGTAGTTGATACAATAGTAAATATTTACTTTTCATTTAAATGTATTATTTATCAGTATCTGGGCAACTTTGGCAAGGCCAGTTATTTATGCTTTTCTCTAAGTTCCTTGAAAATATGGTGATGAACCATCTTAATGAACTGCTACAGCCCCTCCTGTGAAACTATTCCAATGTTGCTGTGAGATTCCAGCATTTAAATCCAGCAAGACTGAAGGAATAGCAACCTAGTTCAAAATCATGATGATATATAATTTGGAGGTGGTGCACAATATGACTGCAATCCTTGCTCTTCTTTGTGATTTTGGAGTAGGCTAAGTAAGTAACTGCAGTATATTTCAAAGCGTGTTATATAAAATGAAACTGTTCTGTGCAATCACTTTTTAAACCAAATGAAATATTGACTTCCATGGATTTCTAATTTGCTAATCTTAGGTTTAGCCAACAGCAATACTTTTTAAAAGCCTTAAGGGCCTGTCCCACTTACACGAACCTGCCTCACAAATTACGCGACCTCGTGGTCACTTGAGGCGTAAGGGCACCGTATGGCCCTACTTAGAAGTGCGGAGTTGTGCGGGGCTGGTCCCGACATCGTGCGGGGCTCCGAAAATCTGACAGTGTCCGAAATCTTCGCGCGCCAACGGCCTGTCGGCACGCAGGCGCATTGCAGTCGTACGCAGCGTCTTGATGGCGTACGCCGCATCTTAACAGCGTACGCCTAGCGCGTGGCTTTACGCGATGATGTCACTGTCCAGCGTGGCGTTGCGTGCTGACATTACCGCCCGACGCCGTGCGACGCCCAAATTTAGTCGGCCCGCCTCCTGTCCAGCTGATTGGCAAGTATGACGCAAATGACGTCACGCGCGAACTTAGCGTGAACTACGCTTCCATTTGTTCGCGCCAATCGCATGCAAGTGGGAGAGGCCCTTTAACTGTTTATACTGATAGAATGATCAGTCTTCCAACAAATCCTTTTATTTTCAGAAATTATAAAGACTTTTTTAAAAAATACATTGAGTTCAGCAAACACTTTACAATGAGTTGTTGATTTTTCATTGACCCAGGCAGAATTCAGACAATATGCAGTATTATTAACAAGTAGAATGGGTGGTAAAGAATATGAACAGCTCTCGCCTTCATCAGTCAGGGTGTTGAGTCCGAACGTCAGGCAAGGTTTGTGTTAGCTGTAAATATAAAACTTTAGTTAGGCCATATTGGAATATTGTGTGCTGTTCTGGTCACCACACAGGAAGGGTGTGGGGTCTTTGAGGGTGCAGAAGACGTTTACCAGGATGATTATGGAGGAACAAACTGCAGATGCTGGTTTGAACCAAAGATGGAGCCAAAAAAGCTGGAGTACTCAGCCGGTCATCTCTGGAGGGAAAGAATAGACGTTTCGAGTCGAGACCCTTCTACAAACTGAAGAAGGGTCTCGACCCGAAACGTCAACTATTCCTTTTCTCCAGAGATGCTGTCTGACCCGCTGAGTTACTCCAGCTTTTTGTGTCTATCTTTGCTTTAGCAGGATGATGCCTGGATTAGCGAGTATTAGCTGTTAGTGAAGATGGATAAACTTGGATTGTTTTCTGTGCAGAACCAGAGGCTGGGGGACAGACTGATAGAAGTATATAAAATGATGAGAGTCATAGATAGTCATTTTAACCCAGAGAGTGACATGTGGAAAGCGCTGCCAGGGGAAGTGGTGAAAGCGGATATGATAGCAATGTTTAAGAGGCAACAGGAAGGGGAAGGAGGGATATGCAGGCAGATATTCAGTTTGAAATTGGCATCATGGTAGTCACAGATATCGTGGGCCAAAGGGGCTGTTCCTGTTCTTTACTGTTCTATCTTCTATGATCCAAAACATTGTTTTTTGTTTGAAACAGTTTGTTTTTTACTTCAGAATCCAGCATTTGTATTTCCTGGGTTCCCCTTTTAAAAGTACATATTCTTTTTCCCGTTACATGGATCAATTGTTTAAGAATTTTCTAAGAAATATCTAAGAATCTTGCTGTTGTTAAACCGACCAAGAAACCTATAGCCATCACGGTAATGAAACGCCTTAATATCCAGTCTGTATCAGCAGAGCAATGAATCTGATCAGTTTCATTCTCCCATTCTTCCCATAGCTCTGAACATTATTATTTTATGATTATTTTTCCAGTCCTTTGCCCTATTGAAAATTATACTTGAATCCACAATAATCACACTGTTCGGCAACACATTCCAGACCAATTGTTTTCAGAGCACAGATTAACATTTAGTACTGGTCCGTAAATTATTAGGCAGTGGGTTGTGATTTGTGATTTCTTTTAGTTTAATTTAGTTTAGAGATACAGCGCAGAAACAGGCCCTACGGCCCACCGGGTCCGTGCCGACCAGCGATCCCTGCACACTAGCACCATACTACCCACTAGGGATAATTTACAATTTTTACCGAAGCCAATTAACCTACAAACCTGTATGTCCTTGGAGTGGGGGAAGAAACTGGAGCACATGGAGAAAACCCAAGCAGGTCACGGGGAGAACGTACAAACTCCATACAGACAGACATAGTCAGGATCGAACCCGAGTCAGTGGTGCTGTAAGGCAGCAGCTCTATCGGTACGCCACTGTGCCGCCCTGTGGTCCGTTGTATGATGTTACGATGACCTCTTTTATTCAGAAGCATGCAGACTCCGAGGTCAACAATAGGTGCAGTCCATTGATTTGAAAATAAATGTTCAAATCAATGAACCACATAACTCTAAGGTAAGCCTCTAATATATTTTCAAAGGCTACAATGGGATTTACAACTATCAGCACAAATCCTTAATTGGTAAGTTAATGTAAATGATGAAGCACAATAGCATCTTTGGTTGCAACAGTGTACCAAAAGAGAAAATTGATCAAAGCTTTGCAAAGTAAAAACTCACTGTTGCACGATTACTGGATAAAGCGGGTACATTTTTCTAATTAAAAATTGAGTATTCCTCACAGTAATAATGCAGAGTCTTGGCACATATGTAAATTGGCAACAAATCAGAAAACCCCACTTATAATGACACATTCAATTGAGAATTTAATCTCACGTAACTAATATTTCCATGTGTTAATCACCATTATTTATGTGAAATACATATGGCAAGGTACCTCACAGACAACCTATTGTTAACTGATTTTACCGACAGTGCCCTCCGTAATGTTTGGGACAAAGACCGATCATTTATTTATTTGCCTCTGTACTCCACAATTTGAGATTTGGAATAGAAAAAAAATCACATGTGGTTAAAGTGCACATTGTCAGATTTTATGAAAGGACATTTTTATACATTTTAGTTTCACCATGTAGAAATTACAAGTGTTTATACATAGTCTCCCCCCCCCCCCCCCCATTTCAGGGCACCATAATGTTTGGGCCACAGCTATGTCATGTAAATGAAAGCAGTCATGTTTAGTATTTTGTTGCATATCCTTTGCATGCAATGACTGCTTGAAGTCTGTAATTCATGGACATGACCAGTTCTCTGGTGACACTGTGCCAGGCCTGTATTGCAGCCATCTTTAGCTTATGCTCATTTTGGGGGCTAGTCCCCTTCAGTTTTCTCTTCAGCATATAGAAGGCATGCTCAATTGGGTTCAGATCGGGTGATTGACGGCCATCAAGAATTGACAATTTTTTAGCTTTGAAAAACTCCTTTGTTGCTTTACTAGTATGTTTGGGATCATTGTCTTGCTGTAGAATGAACCGCTGGGCAATGAGTTTTGAGGCATTTGTTTGAACTTGAGCTGATAGGCTATCTATACAAATCAGAATTAATTATGCTGCTACCATCAGCATTTGTATCATCAATGAAGATGTGAGCCAGTACATTCAGCAGCCTTACATGCCCAGGCCATAACACCCCAACGACCGTGTTTCACAGATGAGGTGGTATGCTTTGGATCTTGGGCAGTTCCTTCTTTCCTCCATACTTTGCTCTTACCATAACTCTGATATAAATTAATCTTCGCCTCGTCTGTCCACAAGACCTTTTTCCAGAACTGTGGTTGCTCTTTTAAGTACTTCTTAGCAAACTGTAACCTGGCCAGATCTTATTTTTGTGGCTAACCAGTGGTTTGCATCTTGCAGTGTAGCCTCTGTATTTCTGTTCATGAACTCTTCTACGGACAGTGGTCATTGACAAATCCACACCTGAACTGAAGAGTATTTAGGAGGCAATTAAACACACCTGAGCAAAACTTCCTAATTTGAGGAAGGACATGGAGGGAGTGTTGCATAGGTTCACAAGGTTAATTCCCCGGATGGCAGGACTGTCATATGCTGAAAGAATGGAGCGGCTGGGCTTGTATACTCTGGAATTTAGAATAATGAGAGAGGATCTTATTGAAACATATAAGATTATTAAGGGTTTGGGCACGCTAGAGGCGGGAAACATGTTGTGAGAGTTGTGAGTCTGTGGAATTCTCTGCCTCAGAGGACAGTGTAGACCGGTTCTCTGGTTACTTTCAAGAGAGAGCTTGATAGAGCACTTAAAAATAGCGGAGTCAGGGGATATGGGGAGAAGGCAGGAACGAGGTACTGATTGTGGATGATCAGCCATGATCACATTGAATGGCAGTGCTGGCTCAAAGGGCCGAATGGCCTACTCCTGCACCTATTGTCTATTGTCAAACACCTGTGAAGCCATGTGTCGCAAACATTATGAAATGGGGGGGACTATGTATAAACACTGCTGTAATTTCTACATGGTGAAACCAAAATTCCAAGGACTCCGCTACCAATGTAGCTGGGGTCTTCATTTATCGGTTTCATATTAACATTACCTCTAATTATTATTTTTTTTAATGGATAAAAAAAATAAAGAAAAAGAAAAGAAAATTAGAAAAAGAATAAACTATCCATAATACAACTTAGGAGATAGGTCCATAGGTAAGAAAGCATAACTATTCATCTAGTCCTTGGTTCAAGCTTCCATCAGGTATCAGTGCCGGCCCATTCTACCCCTTCAAATAATCTATGAATGGTGACCATATTCCAGAAAATAATTCTGGTTTGTCAATTAAGACAAATCAATTTTTTTCTAGATTTAAGGTCTCCGACATCTCCATAATCCACATTTTGATTGTGGGGGATGTAGGGTTTTCCCAAAATTTTAATATTAATTTTTTTCCCAGTTATATATCAAGGAATATAATCAATAATCAGAATATAGTATAATGAAGGAAATGTATTTGGTTTATTGTAAGTTTTAGGTATTGTTCAGATATGCCCAATATTATTAATTTAGGATCGGGCTCCAGTTGAGTATTAATCACTACGGAAATAATTTTTTAAATATATGCACCCAAAATGTTTTAATTTTCATGCAACTTACAATGGTAATGGGTTAAATTAGCCTCAGAATATTGACATTTATCGCAGATAGGAGAAATATTAGAAAAAATTCTATTAATTTTGTTTTAGAATAATGCAATCTATGTAATATTTTAAATTGTATTAAAGAATGTCTGGGCTTTAACGAGCATTGATGCATATGTTGTAGACTTTCATCCCAAATATCTTTCGTTATGGGCTTACATGTGATTTGTTTCTATTACAAATCTCAAATTATGGAGTACAGAGGCAAATAAATAAATAAATGATGGGTCTTTGTCCCAAACATTATAGAGGGCACTTTACAAGTGTGAACAGTTATGAAATGAAAAATAATCTCCATGTCAGCAAGATGATTTGGTGATATTTAAGGTTTGTGAGATGTTACTGAAGAAGGATTCCTCAGTTGCCGCACTCCATTCTGTAATTGAATGAACTGTTGCCTTCTGGAATGAATTAGTATTTAAGGTGGTGAATCGGTACTTGAGTGTAGGAGCTCAGATATTAAAAACTCACATCATCAATTTTTAAAGAATGTCAATATGTAGACTCGGAGAGCCCTGACCCGCATGGCTATGGACCAAGGCTCAGAAGGTAGGATTTGGTTGGGCATTTTTTTTTAAATCAGCATGGATACACTGGGCCATGTGGTTGTGTGTTTTAAGTATTCATTGACCCTGATTTAATGAACCAAATTGTTTCACAATGGCAGTTGTTTAATAAAGCTGTCAAATTTAGCTGATGTTTGCTCATTTCGAAATGAACAATTTCAAGTTACAAGGAAGAGCAATGATTTGTTTTGACAATATGAAAAGTAATCATCCAAGTCATTACACATGTGTCTCCAGTTGCACACAGAGTAAAATAGCATTAGCGAAGTTGAATGAAAAGTTACATCTTGCAGCCTTGTTAGATAACATTAGTAAGCACCTCTCTGAACAGGGGTCTGACATTTTCTAGGAAAAGCAATTTAATGAAAGATCCTATTACATTTGAAAACCTTGGCTCAATCGTGGAGCTAAATTTAATTCTTGAGCAAGAGATTAAAATCCTGCTTCGAATCTGTGAGAGATAGCAGAATCCAAAGGTCCTAGATGGGAAATTAATTCAGTTTTCCTTCCACAGATGTTGTTGAATTGCTGAGAACATCCACGATATTCCATTTTTATTTCAGATTTTCTGTATCTGTAATCACCTCATCCCATGATATAACTGCAGCAATTCACTACTTGTCGATGAACGGATAGGAAACACCATGCAATAAATGCAATTTAATCCGGGCAAAACACCCGACTGGATGAACAAGCCATTCATCATGTTAAATACTGATTCACCCCAAAAGGTATCAGCACATGCAACAGCAGGAAGGAATGCTGCAACACATCAAGCTTTCTTCAACAACACCTCACAAACCTTCAATGTCACCAATTATACGTCACCAATGCAATTATAACTGCTCAAACTATTGTGATTCAAGGTAGTAGCTCATCACCACCATCTACTTCAGAGCAAACAGCAATGAATTGGAGTTTACTAAAAACACATTATTCCAATGATAGTTTCTTTAAAACATTTAAATTAACTTTATGTTTACCCAGTTCCAGAGAAGTTTCTTCATGGCCAGTTCTAAAGACATTTCTTAAAAAAACACTGGTTTGTTGCATTTCTCCATGAACAAAATGCTTTAAATGTTCAAAGAACAACCTTTAGTAATCCAAACCACTATTCCCTGCACAATCCTCCTTATCTCTAGACAAGAAACATTTAGATCAGCACAGAAAAGGGCTGCATTATCACAGGTTGTTGTGGTATAGTCCTGTCTGGCGTGTGACTGAAGATCACATGACATTATCTGAAGAACAGGCTCATCTCGGGCAAGGGGGAAATTATCAAAAATGTATGTTGTGATCCTTCAAAATTTGGACTAATTCTGGAACAGGTCACAAACAATTTGAGAATCACTATTACAGCTTCACGATTCAAGAAAGGAGAGAAAAAGATGCAACAAAATTATAGGCTAGTTGGGCTGACATTTATCATCAGAAAAAATTGAAAGACTTATTCACTGAAAGAAACCAGACAGTAGAGATAAATTACATTTTCATCTTCAGACGCTGTCCACCCATCCGCTATCAAAACCCCTACATCGTTATCCACCTGTCACCAGGCTTGTCCTGCCCCACCTCTGTCAGCTACCGCCCCCCCCCCCCCCTCCCCCCCCACTACAATCAGTCTGAAGATGGACCTGACCTGAAACATTGCCTATTCATTCGGTCCACAGATGCTGTCTGACCCGCTAAGTTACTCCAGCAGTTTTGCTTTTACTCAAGAATCCAGCATCCGTGTGTCTCTAAATTGCCACGTGTATTATTTAGAAAGAAGAGTGGCATGCTTACAAAATCATATTACAACCAGAGTCAACATTGCTTAACGGAAGAGAAATGTTGGGACAAATTTATTAGGAGTTCTTCCACAATGTAACTAACAGGGTGGATTAAGGAAAATCAAACAAATTATGTATTTATGTGCCCAAAAATCATTTGGTAAGATACCAATTAAAGGTTACTGCACAATATAAAAAGTCATAATATTGAGAGGGTAGCATGTCAAATGGAAGGAGGATTGATTCACTAACAGAAGCCAGACTGTAAGGATAAATTGCACATTTTCAAGTTGGCAAAGTACAACTGATAGGGTATCACAGAGATTAGTGATAGGGCTGCAGCTATTTATGTATGTGTTTTATATATGTGTTAATATTATGTTAATCACAGAGATGAAGAAACTGAATGCGTCCAAGTTTGCTGGAACACTGTTGTGAGAAAGACACAAATTGTCTGTATTAAGATATAAAGAAATTCAGTAAAGAAAACAATTGCGATGGAATACAAAGTGGGTCCTCTGAGCTATTCACTTGGAAGAGAAATGCAGAATATTAATTAAAGGACGTGACTAATTAATGCTAATTCTGAGAAAAATGCAGGTGTCCTTGTCTAAAAAAAGTTAGCATGCAGATACAGCAAATAATTAGGATGTCAAATGGAATTTTGGCGATCGTCGCGAGAGTGATGGAGCACAGAAGTAGGGATATTATGCAGGGTTATGCATACAAGTAGTTATGCATACATTTTGAGAGTCTTTATCTGAATACCAGAAGTCAGCTCGGTAGGGTTCATTATTAACTTCATTCCAAGGATAAAAGGATAAAGTCACATGAGGAAAGAATTAATATATTGGGGCTATACCTGCGGGAGTACAGGAATGAGAGATGATCTTAACAAAACATGCAAGGTTTTGAAGGGGCGACAGAAATGCTGTGAGTAGGACCTAGAAGGAGGTATATAGGCTTGGGATAAGGGCAGGGCTCGAAATTAGTGGTTACCCGGGTGCCAATGACCACCCAAAGTGCCGCCGGGCAACCTAGAAGGCGACTCATTTTGCCCGGCTTGGCAAGCAAATATTGGTTTATACCGATAGACACAAAAAACTGGAGTAACTCCACGGGTCAGGCAGCATCTCTGGAGAATAGGAGCGTGACGTTTCGTGTCGACAGCGGCGGCTGTATTCCTCTAGTATCTTTGATTGAGGGGAAAAGATACCAGGTGCGTGGTGATGAAGGGTCGGAGCGAATGACGGGCCCCGAACAGCAGCAACAGTGGCCACGATAGCAGCTCTAACACCTCCTCCTCCCGCACCCTGCCCCTGGGTGGAAGGAGACCTTCCTCTCTCTCTCTCCCTCTCCCTCCCCCCCTTCGGCATGCGAGAGGGGTTGTTTTGAAAGCGCAGTTGGTGGATTTGCAGCAGTAGCTTTTGATTTACAGGCAGCAGTCGTTATCGCCCTGATAACGGCCGCTGCCTGCAAACCCGTTAACCGCACTTTCAATACAACCCCTCTCGCACGCCGAGGCTGGGGGGAGGGAGAGAGGGAGGGAGGGAGGGAGAGAGGGAGGTGGAGGCAGAGGAGGAGGACGCCTTCTGCCTTCTGAAGAAGCTGCACCAAAGATCCTACAGCTACAGGATTTTTGAGCTGCACCGCTCGGACCTGCACCTACCTGTCGGCGGGTGGAGGAGGGGAGGCGGTGGTGACAAGTTCCCAACCACCTCCTCCTTTGGCGGCAGCATTTTGGCGTTGGACAGGGACGGCCAAGTCAGCGGGGCAATGTTGTCCGAGGAGCACTAACCTTCCTCCCACCCCACCTCCTCTGCCCCTTCCCCCCCCCCACTCTCTCTCTCTCTATCGTACGCCCCGCCTCCACCCCTCTTATCCTGGGACCCCTCCTCTCCATCCCGCACTGATCCCCATTCCCTCCTCTATTCAGTCTTCACTCACATCCCCTGTGCTTCCCTCTCCATCTACCCCCCCCCCCCAATCTATTCATCACCCTACCCACCTCGCATTGATTCTCCTGCCACCCCCATCCATCCTACACTGGTCCCCCAATTCATCCTGTACTGACCCCCCTTCCCATCCATCCTGCACTTCTCCCTCCCATTCATACTGCAATGATCCACCCATTCATCCCGTACTGACCCACCTTCCATTTACCCTGCACCAAACCCCCCATCCATCCTGTAGTGATCTTCCCATTCATCTTTTACTGATCCCCCATTCATCCTGCACTGATCCCCTCATGCATCCTGTACTGATCCCTCATTCATCCTATACTGATCCCCTCATTCATCCTGTAGTGATCCTCCATTCATCCTGCACAGACCCTCCGATCCACACTGTCCTGACCCCCCCCTCCCATTCATCCTGTACTGATCCTCCCCCATCCATCCTGTACTGATCCCCCTATTCAAGAAGAATGGGGTGAACAGTCTGAAGAAGGGTCTCAACCCGAAACGTTGCTTATTTCTTTAGCTCCATAGATGCTGTCTCGCCCGCTGAATTTCTCCAGCATTTTTGTCGACCCCCATTCATCCTGTACTGATCCCCCCCATTCATCCTGTACTGACCCCCCCCCCCACACATCCATCCCGTACTGATCTCCCATTCAACACCACTGACAACCCTCCATGCTCTCACCTGACAATTTAACATACTCCAACCAACACGTACTAATTCACCTGCCTCAATCCATCCATTCCGCACCGATTGCCTTCTCAACCCCTCCCCCCCCCCCCCCCCCCGCCATTTATCCACCCCGCACTGATTCCCACACCCCCTGACCCTATTGTGATTCATGGTCTTCAGAGCGAACATTGACTATGTTTGATAATGGAATGTAATCAAATGTGTTTTAATTCCCAATGTTATTATTTGTTTTGACACCTTTAAACATATTACCAAAAGAACATTTGCTGCAGTTATGTTCTTTGGCCATCTCTTGTCAGTTAGTGTAATGTTTAACCTGTCAGACGGGTAAAGTCGGTTTTAACAGCTATTATCATAAAATGCCTTTAGAAATTTCCTTGCAACCTGTATATTTTGTTATGGATAAATTATGTGGGAAGCCAGAGTGTTTCTGTGCCAATAGCAATAACGACACATGCTATGGCCATGTCATGGTAATTTTCGGTCCTTCACAGAAAACATGCTTGCATCAATATGTAGTGTGCATGGTCCAGGATTTATTGACACATGTTGATCATTTGCTGAATAATCCAACCACATTTTTGTTTGGAAGTGGAAAGAACTAATAGAAATTGCATTAATTGCAATGTGTAAAAAGAGTTGAGATATTGTATTACAATTTTGCTGCGTCATTGTGGTATATATATATCATGTCTTGATTGGTGAATATGTTTAGTTTGAGTTATTTGAAGCAGAAATAATATGTGAATGTAGACAAAAGTGCTGGAGAAACTCAGCGGATGTGGCAGCATCTATGGAGCGAAGGAAACCCTTCTTCAGACTGATGGGTTTCGGCCTGAAACGTTGCCTATTTCCTTCGCTCCATAGATGCTGCTGCACCCGCTGCGTTTCTCCAGCACTTTTGTCTACCTTCGATTTTCCAGCATAATATGTGAATGCTTCATTGAGCATTATTCTGACTGGTAACTACGCACTTCGTCCGAGCACATTATCGCACGCGTCATGCAAACCGTCTTAAATGACCACCTAAACTGTAATTTGGCAACCTAAAAAGCTGTCAATGTTGCCCGGCTGGCAACAGGGAAAAAAAGTTAAGCGAGAGCCCTGAAGGGGCTGCAAAGGAGATATTTCTCCCCATTTGTAATTTTTTTTTTGAGTTCAGGATACCGTCATTAACTGTACGCAAAACTAATAAGTTCTTGAAAATGGAACAATCAAGGATTATGGGGACTAGTTAGGAAAGGGGTGTTGAGATCAACAATCAGAATACTTGATTACTTGAAGAAGTTTTCATTTTAGAGGTAGAGTGCAAATAAGCGTCTCGGCCCCCCAAGTCCACGCTGACCAATGATCACCCATACGTTAATACTATCTTACCCTAGTTTTGCATGCCCACACACTAGGGGCAACTCACAGAACCTAATTTTACTTCGGAGTCACGTGAGTGACTGCCAGCACGCAAGCGCGACATATCGTCTACTGCATTGCGCAACGACAGGCTGTGGAAGCGCTGCTCCACCAGCGGTAAGTTTGAAATCTGAAGGTAAGTTTTTCAACTTACTCCAGGTCTGTTTTTTCTCCTTGCAGGAAGCTCTGTGCACAGAGTTCCTGCTGGAGATATTGCATTCCCCTAAACCGCGGGGATGCCCGGCTGGAGGAGGAACCCCACCACGGACTTCGTGGGGGATCCCGTCTCCAGGGACCGAGAGGGAATCCCGGCTGTGGGGAACACGGGACAAGAGAATCAAGCCGCGAGGCGAACCCGGCTCGGGGAAACCTGGCCGCGGGGACCGCGGGAAGATTCTGGCAGCGGGGTGAACCCGGCTGGAGGAAAAACCCGACCGCGGGAAAATTCTCCACGGGACGAACCCGGCCGCAGGGACCGTGGGGAGAAGCCTAACCGCGGGGTGAACCGGGCTCGGGGAAAACCCGGCAGCGGGGACCGCGGGAAGACCACGGAATGGACCCGGCTCGGGGAAAACCCGGCTGTGGGGACCGCGGGAAGACTACCACGGGATGAACCCGGCTGGGGGGGGAAACCCGGCTGCTGGGACCGCGGTAAGACCACGGGATGAACCCGGCTGCGGGGACCGCGGGAAGACAAACCGGATGAACCCGGCTTGGGGAAACCTGGCCGCATGGACCGCGTGAGGGGACCGTGTGAAGACACGGCTGCGGACCGCAGAAGTGCGGATAGCCGACGGCATTATTTCGGCTCCAGCGGCCCAGAGAGGTTCAATGGAGTCTGAAAGGCCTGGGCAGGCCAGGAGGGTCCCCTCCAACATGGGTACGTCCTCGGCCGTTTACCCATGTGAAGCATGGATAGCTTCAGAGACCGCTCATCCCACTAATGCTCCCTCCTGATATGGTCCATGTATGGCATATCAGTAGAGATATACTGCCTACAGTAAGCCCAGAGACGTACAAAGTCCGGGCTGCCTATATACCACCGGCGGATGAGCCCTTAGACTTGGAGGCCGGGCTCTAAGATTTACCGCCTGCGGAGGAATTTCCCGTCGGCGGATAACCTCGGAGACTCGGCATGGGTCCGGGCTGGAAGGTATACCGCCTACGTATCCCGCATGAAGCGGAAGACTTGGAAGTATGTCCAGGGAACATACTGGAGTACAAACGTGACGTTCCAGAAATTCTGGCGTGGCATCAAGACCTTCACGAAACATAGCCTGAAGGCCAGAGTTCCCTCGTGAAGGAACAGCCACCTCACGCCACATCACAGGTGCCGGCGTTGGGATACCATACACCTGCAAAATTGTCCCTGAAAAGACCAGCAGTGAACAGCGCTATATGGGGTTACAATGCACTTCAAAATGAACGGTCTGTAGTGATTCAAACTGATGGTCTGTAGTGATTCTCTAGTGAGGCTTCATGTGACTAACAATCATTGCTAGTTCAGAGTCCCTAGGCTCTAGTGACCTTAACATACTGGTGTAGATGTGTGGCCACATACAACCGAAGGTCCATGGGATATGCAATTCTAGTATGAGACCTAATGTCCCTGGTGATTTCTGCTGATTAAGTGATACCATAAGAGTGTAATTCCCTGCAGAATAATCATCTTGTCCAGTCACAGCTATGCAATTGAGCATGCAATTTTGCCTCAGCTGGAGGGGCGCACTGTCTTCAGGGCCGACAGATCTGCGGAGGAATCCGGTAAGACCAAGGGCGGCGGACTGTGCATCTATGTGAACAACTCATGGTGCACAGACGCTGTCAGGATTGGTAGCCACTGCTCTGCTGACCTAGAATACCTGATGTTAAAGTGCAGGCCCTTCTATCTGCCCAGGGAATTCACATCGACTGTCATCACTGCAGTCTATGTACCCCCGGACGCTAATGCCAGGCTTGCAATGGAAGAGCTGCAAGCTGCTATCAGCAAACAACTAACTGCCCACCCAGAGGGGGCTTTTATTGTTGCTGGCGATTTTAACCACTCCAACCTAAAAACTGTGCTCCCCAGATTCCACCAACATGTCTCCTGCCCAACCAGAGGTAACAATATTTTGGACCTAGTATATACTAATATTACTGAAGCATACAAAGCCCTTCCCCTCCCCCACCTGGGACAGTCTGATCACCTCTCTTTGTTCCTGCTCCCCAAATACACACCTCTGATCAGACGTGTGAAACCTACCGCGAGGACAGTGAAGGTCTGGCCTGAGGGGGCTGTCTCTGTCTTACAGGAACAGTTTCAGCAAACAGACTGGAGTGTGTTTGCCACCCAGGCCACCTTTAACTCCCAAGTGGACATAAATTCATACACCTCAACTGTTCTGGACTACATAAAATTCTGCACTGATAACGTCACCACCCATAAAGTGATAAAGACCTTCCCTAATCAGAAGCCGTGGATGAGCAGGGAGGTCAGACTCCTGCTGAAGGCTCGAGACGCCGCTTTTAAATCTGGCGACGCTGAGGGATACAGCTCATCCAGGGCCAATCTGAAAAAGGGAATTAGGAATGCTAAACTCAATCACAAACAGCGGATTGAGGAGCATTTCCGAAACAACCCTGACCCCAGGCGCATGTGGCAAGGAATTAAGTCCATTGCCGACTACCATAAAATCAACACCCCCCCCCCCGGACAACGCCTCCCTTCCTAACGAGCTAAACCACTTCTATGCTCGCTTTGACCGGGACAACAAAACTCCCGCCATCAAAGTTGCTCCACCCCCGAATGAACAACCCCTCAGTCTCTCCACCTCTGCTGTACAAGACGCACTGAGCAAGGTGAATGAGCACAAAGCTGCCGGCCCGATGGCATCCCCGGGCGGGTGCTCAGGGCATGTGCCGGACAACTATCCCTGGTCCTCACTGACATTTTCAATCTGTCACTGGCCCAGGGTGTCGTCCCCACTTGCCTCAAGACATCTACCATTGTGCCAGTGCCCAAACAATCAGCGACAGGGAGTCTCAACGACTACCGGCCAGTGGCACTCACCCCTGTCATCGCTAAGTGCTTTGAGCGGCTGATCCTGGCTCACCTCAAAGCCAGCCTCCCCCCCACACTGGACTCCCACTAATTTGCCTACCGGTCAAACAGGTCTACAGAGGACGCCATATCGACGGCCCTACACTCTGCCCTGACCCACCTGGACAGCAACAACACCTACATCAGGCTGCTGTTTATTGACTTCAGCTCTGCCTTTAACACTGTCATACCCGCTAGCTTGATCACCAAACTCAGCGGTCTTGGCATCTCCACCTCCCTCTGCAATTGGACACTGGATTTCCTCACTAACAGACCACAGTCTGTTAGGGTCAACAACCTCACTTCCTCCACTATAACACTGAACACCGGCGTGCCACAGGGCTGTGTGCTCAGCCCTCTCCTCTACTCCCTCTTCACGCACGACTGCATCCCCAAGTATGGCTCCAACGCCATCATAAAATTTGCCGATGACACCACGGTGGTAGGACTGATCAGTGATAATGACGAATCAGCCTACAGGGAGGAGGTCCAGCACCTGACTACCTGGTGTGCCAACAACAACCTCGTCCTCAACTCCCAGAAGACGAAGGAAATAATTGTTGACTTTCGGAAGAACAGAGGGGGCAGACACACCCCCATCCATATAAACGGGACTGAGGTGGAGCGGGTCTCCAACTACAAATTCCTCGGGGTACACATCTCGGAGGATCTGTCCTGGTCCCTCAACACCTCAAAGCTAATCAAAAAGGCACAGCAGCGCCTTTACTTTCTGAGGAGGCTCAAAAAAGCCCACCTGTCCCCCCAGATCCTGACGAACTTCTACCGCTGCACCATCGAAAGCATCCTGACCACCTGCTTTACGGTATGGTACAGCAGTTGCACCGTGGCAGACAGGAAGGCACTACAACGGGTGGTGAAAACCGCCCAGTACATCATCGGTGCCCCGCTCCCTGCCTTGGATGCCCTCCACCGAAAACGGTGCCTGAAGCGGGCCGGGAAGATCATCAAGGACCCCTCACACCCTAATCATGGACTGTTTGCCCTCCTCCCATCAGGGAGGCGGTACAGGAGCCTCAGGTCCCGCACCAGTAGGACGAAGAACAGCTTCTTCAACTACACCATCCGACTGCTGAACTCGGAGCCCAGCTGATAGATTTGTCTGTACCCTATATTTATTTATTTTCCATATTGCTACCACTGCACTCTATTTATTTTTCTATATCGCTATCACTAAGAACGACGCTAAACTGCATTTCGTTGTACCTATACTTGTATTTGTGCAATGACATTAAACTTGAATTGAAAAATTGGCAAAGTATTTAGGCAGCCATAATTTGCACATATTTTGCTTTGGTGAACAATCAAATGAGTTGATCCTTGAGTAATTGTTACTTGCAATTGCATGAAAAAGGACTATCCTGTTTACATTGTTTTGTAAACATCCCCAGAAATATCGGATTGGTTGGTGGTAAGAGTACAATGAAAGAATGCCCAATTACTAAAATACATGGAACAAAATATTTGGCAAAAACGTCAATGAGGATGACAACTTCAAACAAGCAGCAGCAGTTCAATTGAGAGCAATTAAGAGCAAAAAGAGCAATTCAGCTTAAATAATGGATTGAACTGGATTACTTTCTATAAGCTTTGAGTGTGCTGAACAGTTCTTGTGAAGACCATTCAGGGTGTGTTTTTGACCTGAAATTGCTGAAGGATGTTACAGCAATTAATGATTTTTCCCTCGATAACAAATTCTGTGTTTTTAAAACACAGACAATAGACAATAGGTGCAGGAGTAGACCATTCGGCCCTTCGAGCCAGCACTGCTATTCAATGTGATCATGGCTGATCATCCCCAATCAGTACCCCGTTCCTGCCTTCTCCCCATATCCCCTGACTCTGCTTTCTTTAAGAGCCCAGCTAGCTCTCTCTTGAAAGTATCTAGAGAACCTGCCTCCACCGCCATCTGAGGCAGAGAATTCCACAGACACACAACTCTCTGTGAGAACAAGTGTTTCCTTGTTTCCGTTTTAAATAACTTACCCCTTATTCTTAAACTGTGGCCCCTGGTTCTGGACTACCCCAACATAGTTTCCTGCCTCTATCGTGCCCAAACCCTTCATAATCTTATATGTTTCAATAAGATCCCCTCTCATCCTTCTAAACCCCAGAGTATACAAGCCCAGCCGCTCCATTCTCTCAGCATATGACAGTCCCGCCATCCCGGGAATTAACCTTGTAAACCAATGCTGCACTCCCTCAATAGCAAGAATGTCCTTCCTCAAATTAGGGGACCAAAACTGCACACAATACTCCAGGTGTGGTTTCACTAGAGCCCTATACAACTGCAGAAGGACCTCTTTGCTCTTATACTCAACTCCTCTTGTTATAAAGGCCAACATGCCATTCACTTTCTTCACTGCCTGCTGTACCTGCATTCTTACTTTCATTGACTGATGAACAAGGACCTCCAGATCCCTGTTGTACTTCCCCTTTTCCCAACTTGACACCATTTAGGTAGTAATCTGCATTCCTGTTTTTGCTACCAAAGTGGATAACCTCACATTTATCCACATTAAACTGCATCTGCCATGGATCTGCCCACTCATCCAACCTGTCCAGGTCACCCTGCATTCTCATAGCATCCTCGTCACAGTTCACACTGCCACCCGGCTTTATGTCATCTGCAAATTTGCTAATGTTACTATGAATCCCTTCATCTAAAACATTGATGTATATTGTAAATAGCTGCGGTCCCAGCACCGAGCCTTGCGGTACCCCACTAGTCACTGTCTGCCATTCTGAAAGGGACCCGTTAATCCGTACTCTTTGTTTCCTGTCTGGCAACTAATGTTCTATCCTTTTCAGTACTCTACCCCCAATACACTGTGTTCTAATTTTGCCCACTAATCTCCTATGTGGGACCTTATCAAATGATTTCTGAAAGTCCTGGTACACTACATCCACTGGTTCTCCCTTGTTCATTTTCCTAGTTACATCCTCAAATAATTCCAGAAGATTAGTAAAGCATGATTTGCCCTTCATAAATCCATGCTGACTTGGACCAATCCTGTTACTAATCCAAATGTTCTGCCATTTCATCTTTTACTCCAGCATCTTTCACATCTCCGATGTCAGGGTAACTGGTCTTTAAATTCCCTGTTTTCTCTCTCCTGCCTTTCTTAAAAAGTGAGATAACATTAGCGACCCTCCAATCCATAGGAATTGATCCTAAAACTATAGAACATTGGAAATGATCACCAATGCATCCACAATTTCTAGAGCCACTTCCTCAAGTACCCTGGGATGCATTTCATCAGGCCCTGGGGATTTATCAGCCTCCAGTTCCATCTGTCTACCCAATACCATTTCCTGCCTAATGACTAAGTCCCTGCCTAATGTCCATGCCCATTTCCTGCCTCACATCGTACAAAATTAATAAATAGTGATGTATTAGTATTTTATTGTGGAATAGATAAACTATTAATAAGCTGGTCTAATGTTTTTCTCCTTTATTAACTATAAATGTAAAGAATTCATGAGCCTACCTCAGAAATTAACATTGATTGTATTGGCTTGCTTTTTGAAGCAAGGGTGATTAAAAAAGAAACTAATTAAACAAATAATTCAACGAGTGCAAGGCCAACCATGGTTTAAACCAAAAAGTAAACACAGTGTATGATGAGGCTGGAAGGACACAAAGTGCTGGTGGAACTCTGCATGCTGGGCAGCATCCCGGGAAAACATGGATAGGTGTTCTCCAGGGATGCTGCCTGACATGCTGAGTTACTCCAGCACTTTTTGTCCTTTTGTGTGTTAACCAGCAGCTTCAGTTCTTTGTTTTTACATTTTGATGACACTGGAGGTTGATTAGAAATTATTTGTCCATAAATTCAAGTTTATGAATTGCATAACACTACTAATTTTGACAGCATGCAAATATAAATCAGTTTATTCCATAGTAATCATAATTAACAACCACTTCAGATTTAATTTACTTCTGGCTGGATATTTTACAGGGCACTTCCTGGCATTGATACATCCTCGCAATGTTGATATGATTTCTACATCAGAAGCCGCAGAATGCCATTGCTCTCCAGATTATATTCTCACAGTGAACTTGGATGACGTAATTTCGAAGACAGTGGTCCTTGCTGAAAGCAGAAAGGGTGGAGAGAGATGTGTTGGAGGCAGAGGCTCAATGTGAGGTAAAATAAAGCTTCTTTGTTATTCTATCTGGGAAGGGGGGGGGGGGGGGGGAGTGGAATAACGTGGGTGAAAGCAGATGTGTGGGAACTGGAGTAAGGGCTCCAGCAACTATGGAAGAATGGAAGGCATGTTTCCAGCAGGAGAACATTTCTGAGGTCTTAAAGCAAGTTGCCTTATAGAATCATAGAGCTATATTAAACTACGATACAACTATGTTACAATCCTTATTGCCGATACATTCAACACCCTGCGGAGCCCAGCGGTCCCAGAAACATAACCAGCTTGGAGGGGATGAATATATTAAACGCCAAGCTGTAGTCTATGAACAACAGCCTGACGTACAATTTTTTTTGTCCAAGTGGTCCAGAGTAGAGTGGAGAGCCAGTCTTGCACCCTTCACACAAAATCAGTCTCATCCCTGATTTAACCCTCCAAGAACAGTACAGGCCCAATCAGGCTTTGCTGCTGCGTCAAACATTCCTATTGGGATTGTTCGGATCATTCTGAAATTAGGTATGTTACAAAACTTACCTTGAGCAGCGCTGCAGTTTTGACGCTCCCCGTGTGCGTGACTTTGGTGCCTTTCAGAGGGGGGGCTTTAAAGTGCCGTTTTTCCACAGACAGGGCAAATCGATCCATGTCGGGCGATTTCGTTGCTGAAGAAAAATCGCTCCGACATTTCATTCATGAAGGTATTTTTAAATTACGCTAGATTATTTATTAACTAGAGTAATTTAAAAATCATCTTCTAAAGCCGTGAGCGCCAACAACGGGAAGGATTTTACGTAGGGGAGAAAATAAAGTGCAGAGTTTATTTTTACATTAAAACTTGGTTTTTAGGAAGCATTTAATCACATTTTCAAGTTGCGAAATGAGAACAACAAAAAATGTAAGAACCGGCAGTATTTTTCCTGCCGACTTCACCGCAAACCACAACGTTCCAATCCACTGCATTCGACTAAAACCCACTCGCTAGTTGATTTAAATTGCCATTAATTTACAAGAATTAAACACTAAATTCCTTCCATTTGGCCTATAAATTCATGAGATTTAAAAATCATGTTATATTGTGAATTCTTGTGTGAATGTTATTTGGACACAGGCAATTTAAAAAAGTGTATATTTTCTTAAGAAATGGATAGATGTTTAGATCTAGTAATTGAATTTTGTAATTAGCTACAATTAGGTAACTAATTAATTATATGCTTCAATTTCAGGTCATCCAAGTAATATTGTTTCATATTTGTTTCAGAATGCTTCAATCTATAATAACTGAAAATTTCATTGAGTTCTATTAATTTTTAAGGAGGTTATGGGCTTTTGACTGTCCTAGATCACAGCTTTTGAGTTAAGTCAATGGAAAGGCAATAGGGAACAAGATGCTAATTTCTGAGTATGAAAATGGCCATAACTTTTTTAATACTGAAGATATGAAAGTGAATTAGGTGTCAAATTAAACTTCTTTTTAAGCTTTATCTGATGGGATAAATTGCAGACTTGATATTTTAAATCTCAAAATGTTGTAACATTGCTACTGAAATGGTAGAGATAGGCTGATCTACCAATATGAAAAAGTACAGTAAATTCATTATTTTATATTACTTGACAGTGGGCTGTAATCTGTCAGCAATTTTTATTAGAAAATAACATGTGGTCTATATATATTACCCATTTGGGATATCCCGGACGGCAGAATGAAGAACTAAACTTACACATTGGTTGCCTGCATCACATCTGTTTTATTACCAAGCACCCCCCCCCCCAGGTCTGCACTTGGTCTAACATTATTCTAATACTCTTCCCTTTGTTCTTAACATTCTAAATGTCTGTGTGGGTGCAGGGTTGTGTAGTTGGCTTTCATTTAATCTCCTAAATTTGTAACATCTTCCAAACGCTAGGCCACAGCCTTCTCATTTTCACACATGCTACTCACATTTTTCGGCCGACCGGATAATTATCTTCCTGTCGCATTTCAACCTATAATTTTGAAGTAACTACACTTTTAAAACCAGCTTCAAAATATTAAAGTCACAATTGACTCGCAAGGGACAACAGGAAACTCCGCGCGGGAGGGGCACTCAAACAACATTCTCCCTCCCACTCTACCCCCCTCACCCTCACCCTCTCTACCTCCTCCCTCCCTGCCCCTCCCCCTCTCTACCCCCCTCCCTCTACCCACCCTCTCTACCCCCCCCAAATCCCTCTCTGCCCCCCTCCCTCTCCATTTCTAGCTGTGCCTGCGCAGTTGGGGGCTATGCGTGAGTGGATACGGCGGGGGATGGGGAAAAAGGAGCGATGAAAGCGTTACTTGAAAGATATCAACGTTCAAATCCTGGGTTGTAAGCTGCCCAAATGTCACTTATCCACATCTTCCAGAGATGTTGTCTGACCCACTGAGTTGCAACCCCGACCCCGATCCCCACCCGGGCTGATTCACCTCACCTGCTCCAACCCCCCCCCCCACCCACCCACGCGGGGGGAGGGGGGAGGAAAGGGGGGAGGGGGGAGGAAAGGGGGGAGGGGGGAGGAAAGGGGGGAGGGGGAGGAAAGGGGGGAGGGGGGAGGAGAAGGGGGTGGAAAGGAGAGGGGAGCGAGGAAAGGGGGGGAGAGGGGAGGGAGGGGAGAGGAGGGAGAAAGTGATGAAATATTGTGTTGGGGGAACGGGTCGCATTGGGGGATCAGGTGAGTGATGGAATATTGCGTTAGGAGAGCAGACCCAACGGGTCTGCACTTGGTCTCGTATATATATTACTAAAACTCTCATCTTGTTTGTTTCTATATCTGTCTGTTGAGGGAAAATGAGCCGCACCTGCGCAGTTGGGGGCTATGGGTGAGTGGTGGTATATTGCGCTTGGGTAACGGGTTGCATTAGGGGCACATTTTAAACTTTACAAAACCCCACGACACAATTTACCTGCATGCACTCACAGTTAGCAGCTTATGATGTCACAATGGGATAGTGAATCTCATTTACATAAAAGATTGCTCTTTTAAAAAAAATTCTGTTACAATGTTAACAAAGACAAGACTCCCAGTGCAATGAGGGATTTGTTAAATTGTAAGGAGAGGGAGGGAGTGTGGGGGGAACGAGGAGAGGATTGTTGTTTAATGTTATTTAAACAGGTAGAGGTAGAGAAGAGGGGTCAGGAGGGGAGAGGGGTTATGGAGGGAGGGAGGGAGTGTCTGAGGGGAAAGGAGAGGGAGAGAGTGGGGGAGGGGAGGAGGAGAGGGGAAAGAAGGATGAAGAGGAGGGGGAGGGAGTGCTGGGGGATGAGGGGAAATGAGCCGTGCCTGAGCAGTTGGGGGCTATGGGTGAGTGGTGGAATATTGCGTTGGGGCAATGGGTTGCATTGGGGAGACAGGTGAGTGGTGGAATATTGCGTTGGGGTAACGGGACCCAACTGGTCCCACTTGGTCTAGTATTATAATAAAATTGATTCTCACTCTTTTAAACTCCACTTTATACAAGCGTGTGTTCTTTAATGTTCCCTCATAAGACAGCACTTCATTATAGGTATCAAACTAGTAAAAAAAATTTAAACTGCTTCTAATGCATTAACATCATTGCTTAAAAAGAGGTTAATACTGCTCACAATACTCCAGATGTGGTCTCCCCAATGTCCTACTTAACTGAAAACAAACCCTCTTGATTTAGTATCCAATTCACTCACAATAAACAATAACATTCAAGGGTCTCGACCCGAAACGTCGCCTATCTCCTTCGCTCCTTAGATGCTGCTGCACCCGCTGAGTTTCTCCAGCTTTTTGTGTAACCCAACATTCTATTAGCTTTCCTAATCATTTTCAGTATCTGCATCCTATCATTTTGTGCACCTTGAACAAGAACACCCAGATTCCTCTGTATCTCAGAGCTCTGCAATCTGCAGACCTGCCAAAATGAACAATTTCATTTTCCCACAGTGCACGTTCGAAGGTTCCGTGGTCATACCCAACACCAGGCCTGGCTCGTCGCCGCAGAACCGAAGACCCGCCCAGACTGGGAAGCCGCCGAGCCTGGGCTCTGCTCGTCATGTGGACTGAAGTGGAGAGAGTCGGAACAGAGGGCAAGTAAGCAGACCTGCTGTGGGAGGCAGTGCAAGGCACCTCGACATTGGGGTGGGCCGCTGGAGGCCCAGCAGCATCCTGGGACTCAGCTGGAATGTGCGCCGATCGAAAAGGCCGTGGGTGCGGACCAGGCATGGCATGCAGCGGCACAGAGCAATGGAGCACCTAACAGCAACTGAGACTTGATAATGGCACAACATTTATAGACTCTGTATACTGCCTCAGTGTACTACTGCTATACACTTGTACTGCACCTGGGATGCTTATCTAAGATGTATCTAAGTGCTAATGTATAGTGATACGTATACTGAACTCTGTACTGACCAGATCTTTGGCCAATCACATCTGCATTCCTTGGTTTTCATTAAAATATCCCAATTTACTTTTTAACCTATCTTTTCAAAATTGGCAAATTTAGCAACCATATTTTGGCCCCTTCATTCAATATTTTGTATGGGCATGAAGATGAACAGCTAAAAGTATACAGTGGAACCAACTGGGATCATGGCATTGCAGATTTTTAATTGATATTTGCTGTGGTATGTAATAGATGCAATTAAAGGGGAAAATGCAGTAGTGAGGGTAATAAACAATTAGGCGCAGGAATCCTCTTTTATAAGTTGTTGCACACAGAATCTTCAGGTCGAAGAAATATTGTTCAATCATGTTATAGCCATTACAGTGTGAAGATATGTACCAGATATGCATCCTCACTCTATCTAATATGTACATATCATATACTAAGTGAATATTAGATTCATTTGGGTTACAAAGAATCTTAAGATAAATTCTTTTTTTATTGTGTGAGATTCCCAGACTTTTATTAATATTTAGAGAATGCATTTTAATACTCAATCTGCTTTAGATTACAGCTAGTGATTTTTAGCAGATGGGACAAATTCCATTTTCATAACTAGAGATTATGGGATTACATTCCACACATGTTTTTCTGTGAAAACCACACATGGGTGAGTGCTACCTATTCAGTTTGTGCCATAAATATTCCTTTCAGTCCATCATAATTGATTACACTTTTGTTGGATTTCATGTATCCCGTAATCCACACTATATCTATTTTCTGTCTTTATTAAAGAAAATAAGCCTTACTCTTATGTAGTTCCTTTCAAGGTGCCAGGATGTCCCATTAATCTTTACAACCATCTAAATATTGTAATGTAGGAAACTTGGAAGCCATTTTTTTTTGTAGTAAACTAAACGTAGGAAGGTAGAAATTGCCAAACAATATCCTTTCTGGTAATGTTAGTTTAAAAATAATCATTCTCCAGGAAACACGAACCCACCTGCTCTTCCTCAAATGTCGCGTGACCCTTTTTATCTAATCGAGGGCCTTGCTCCAACCAATATTCGCCTAAATGTTTGATTCTGAAAATATGAGTGAGAATTTTTTTTCCATGTACTAGTCATTCATTGCTTGACATCATCTGCTGCCTTATGGCAGCAATGTTGCAAAATGTTGAGATTTTTTAAATCAAGTCTGCAATTTATCCCATCAGACAAAGCATAAAAATAAGTTTAATTTGACACCTAATTCACTTTCATATCTTCAGTATTAAAAAAGCAATGGCCATTTTCAAACTCGGAAATTAGCATCTTGTTCCCTATTGACTTAACACAAAAGCTGTGATCAAGGACAGTCAAAAGCCCATAACTTTCTTAAAAATTAAGAGAACTGAATGAAATTTTCAGTTATTATAGATTGAAGCATTCTGAAACAAATATGAAACAATCTTACTTGGATGACCTGAAATTAAAGCATATAATTAGTTAGTTACCTAATTGTAGCTAATTGTAGTTGAATGGATAAGGGAGAGCCAGTGGATGTGGTGTATCTGGACTTTCAAAAAGCCTTTGACAAGGTCCTGCACAACAGAATAACTTGCAAAATTAAAGCATATGGTATTGAGCATAGCGAATTGACATGGATAGAGAACTGGTTGTCAGACAGGAAGCAAAGAGTAGGAATTAAAGGGTCCTTTTCAGAATGGCAGTCTGTGACAAGTCTGGTGCCGCAAGGCTCAGTGCTGTGACCCGTTATTTACAATATATATTAACGATTTAGACAAAGGAATTAAATGTAATATCTCCAAGTTTGCAGATGACACAAAGCTGGGTGGCAGTGTGAGCTGCGAGGAGGATGTTATGAGGCTACAGGGTGACTCGGATAGGTTGGGTGAGTGGGCAGATGCATGGCAGTTGCAGTATAATATAAATAAATGTGAGGCTATCCACTGATGGCAAAAAAAAGAAGGCAGATTATTATCTGAATTATGTCAGGTTGGGAAAAGGGGAAGTGCAAAGAGACTTTGGTGTTCTTGTACATCAGTTACTGAAAGTAAGCATGCAGGCACAGCAGAAAGCAAATGGCAAGTTGGCCTTCATAGCGATGGATATGAGTATATGAACTAGGAGGTCCTACTACAGTTGTACAGGGCCCTGGTGAGACCACACCTGAAGTAATGTGTGCAGAATTTGTCTCCTAATTTGAGGAAGAACATTCTTGCTATTGCGGGGGTGCAGAATAGGCTCACCTATTTCCTGGGTTGGTGAGACTGACATACAGTGTATGTATTCAGAAAGTATTCAGACCCCTTCACTTATCCACATTTTTTTACTTTACAGCCTTATTCTAAAATGGATTACATTCTTTTTTTTTAAATCATCGATCAACGCACAGTACCCCATAATAAATAAGTGACAACAGGTGTTTAGAAATGTTTGCAAAAAGAAACAACTGAAATATTCAGACCCTTTAATCAGTATTTTGTTGAGGTCCTTTTGGCAGCGATTACAACCTCAAGTCTTCTTGGGTATGAAGCTACAAGCTTGGCACACCTGTATTTGGGTAATTTCTCACATTCTTCTCTGCAGATCCTCTCAGGCTCTGTCAGGTTGGATGGGGAGCGTCGAAGCACAGCTATTTTCAGGTCCCTCCAGAGATGTTCATTCGGGTTCTAGTCCGGGCTCTGGCTGGGCCGCTCGAGGACATTCACAGACTTGTCACGAAGCCACGACTGCGTTGTCTTGGCTGTGTGCTTAGGGTCGTTATCCTGGTGGAAGGTGAACCTCCGTCCCAGTCTGAGGTTCAGAATGCTCTGGAGCAGGTTTTCATCAAGGATTTCTCAGTACTTTGCTCCATTCATCTTTCCCTCGATCTTGACTAGTCTCCCAGTTCCTGCCACTGAAAAACATCCCCACAAAATGATGCTGCCACCACCATGCTTCACCGTAGGCATAGTATTGGTCAGGTGATGAGCGGTGCCTGGTTTCCTCCAGACGTGACGCTTGGCATTCAGGCCAAAGAGTTCAAACTTGGTTTCATCAGACCAGAGAATCTTATTTCTCATGGTCTGAAAGACATTTAGGTGCCTTTTGGCAAACTCTAGTGGGCTGTCATGTGCCTTTTACTGAGGAGTGGCTTCCGTCTGGCTGCGATAAAGGCCTGATTGGTGGAGTGCTGCAGATATAGTTGTTCTTCTGGAAGGTTCTCCCATCTCCACAGAGGAACTCTGGAGCTCTGTCAGAATGACCATCGGGTTTTTGGTCACCTCCCTGACCACGGCCCTTCTCCCCCGATTGCTTAGTTTGGTTGGGCGGCCACCTCTATGAAGAGTCCTGGTGGTTCCTAAGTTCTTCCATTTAGGAATGACAGAGGCCACTGTGCTCTTAGGGACCTGCAATGCTGCAAAAATTGTTTTATACCCTTCCCCAGATCTGTGTCTTGACATAATCCTGTCTCAGATGTCCACGGACAATTCCTTCACCTTCATGGCTTGGTTTTTGCTGACATGCACTGTCAACTGTAGGACGTTATATAGACAGGTGTGTGCCTTTCCAAATCATGTCCAATCAATTTAATTTACCACTGGTAGACTCTAATCTAACCCTCGGCCTCTCCTGTCCCCACCCCCGGCTGCAGGACGCTCGCCCACCCCCCTCCAGGACGCTTGCGCCCCCCCCCCCCAAACAACCCCCACATCAGGCCCTCCCCGGCTCCCAGAAGCACACGCCCCCCCCCCCCCCCCCCCCACGGTCCCTGCCTCAAGCCCTCCCCTGGCTCCAAGACGGTCACGCTCCCCCAACAGCCCCCGCTTCAAGCCCTCCCCTCCCCCCCCCGACAGCTCCCGCTTCAAGGCCCCCTTTCCCCCCGACAGCCCCGCTTCAAGCCTTCCCCCTGACAGACCCCGCTTCAAGCCCTCCCCCTCCCCCAGCTCCAGGATGCTCGCGACCCCCCCCCCCCCACCCCGACAGCCCCCACCTCAAGCACAACTTCATTGTCGCCCTGCTGTAGAGAACAGGGCCGACGGTGGTTTACATCAAGATCCTGGGAAGGTGAGGAGGGAGCATGGGGGGATTGAGGGAGAGGTGGTGGGAGGGAAGTGGAGAGATGGGTATAGTGGGGGAGGTGAGGAGGGAGAGTGGGGGGAGATAGAGGGTGAGGACAGGGTAGGGAGGGGAGAGGAGTTATGGAAGGACAGCGGGAGTGGCTGAGGGTAGGAGAAAGGAGAGGGAGGGAGAGGTGAGCGAGGGAGTGGGGGAGTTGAGGAGGAGAAGGGAAAGAAGAGGGAGGGTGAAGAGGAGGGGGAGGGAGTGGTGGGGCTGAGGGGGAATGGAGGATAAGGGTAGAAGAGGGGTGGCGAGGCGCAGTTGCGGGAGGGTGGCCGTGACTCGCGTTACAACGGGATCGACCTATTATTTCTGATTGGGTGGTGCCCTTGAGATATACTCCTCTGTAAACTCTGTCAAATACATCATCAGGTACACCTTGAAGGGAAGTGGTCAAGCAGTTTTTGGAGCAGAAGGGAACAAGAGACGCAATAAAAAATGACTGAACGTCTCGAGCATCTCCGAGAAAGAACGCAAAACAAAAGGAATGAAGAGACGGAATATAAAAGAACTGAACATCTCGAGGATCTCCGAGAAAAAGCGCAAGGCAGAAGGAATAAAGAGACGCAACAAGAAAGAACTGAACGTCTCAAAGATAAACGAGAAAGACGCAAGGCAGAAGGGAACAAGAGACGCAACAAGAAAGAACTGAATGTCTCGATTTCAGTTTAGGCCCGCCTTTCTCACCATTCGGCTGTGGTGTGCAGTAGCAAGTTTTGTTCAATTAGACAAAGTGATTCCCTTAATAAACTTTAAAAATATGACAGAAAATTGTAGTTTTTTTATGCATGCCTGTGTGTTCCCGAAAGTCAGCCAAAACGGTACAAAATTGCGCAACAATTTTAGTGGTGCAATATTACGTTGGGGGGGGACAGGACCCAACGGGTCCCACATGGTCTAGTATATCTATTGACACATAACCAAAGCTCTGACCTTGTGCTCTTCCAGTTTGCGCGGTATTTCTATTTGCGCAAAAACGGTACGTGATAGCGCTACGATTCTTTGCCAGCGAACTTACCGTTCTCCTGTGCTGCGAGTGCAACAAGTTTAATTACGATCGATGGTATATTGTAAAAGTTAGCGTGGTTTGAAAATCGTAAAAACCGTGTGTGTGTGTCGATCGATCTCCTCTCCATCCACTCAGTGCCGCGGATTAGTCTCTTTTCCTGTCACTCCCCGGAACAGTCCGCCCCTTTCTGCGCCATCGTCTCTTAACTTGAGCTGAGGGAGGCCGGCGGAAGTTTTCAAGCGGACACAATTTTCATGGAACTGGAAGCGGCGCGGCGATGTCGCCAAATGGAAAGCGGTGAATCTGATCCCAGCGGAGATCACCCAGCGCTCGCCGAGTCCCAAACGCACCACCATCGCAATGCCCCGCAGCTCCTGCCCCTACCCCTCTTGCCCCTCCCTCCTGATACCCCCCGCTCCCCCATGGCTCTTCCCCGTCTTTTCTCCGAGCTCCGAGAGAGGAATTATGGAGGGAGGGAGTGGCTGAGGGTAAGGGAAAGGAGAGGTGAGGGAGGGATTGGGGGAGGGCAGGAGGAGAGGGAAAATAAGAGGGAGAGTGGGGGAGGAGGAGGAATAGAGAGAGAGGATGGGGGAGTAGAGAAGGGGGTGAATGGGGGAGGTAGGGAATGGGAAGTAGAGAGAGAGGAGCACAGTGGGGGGGTGAGGAGGGATAGTGGGGGGATAGGGGGAAGTGAGGAGTGGGGAGGTGGGGATAGAGGGAAAGGAGGGGGGTAGGGGGAGAGAGGAGTTATGGAGGGAGAGAGAGGTGAGGATGGGATTGGGGGAGTGGAGGAGGAAAGGGGAAGAGGGAGGGTGAAGAGGAGAGGGAGAGAGTGCTAGGGATGAGGGGAAATGAGCTGCACCTGTGAAATTGGGGACTATGGGTGAGTGGTGGAAAATTGCATTGGGGGACCAAGCTTCCTGTGTGACAGAGACCCAACGGGTCCCACTTAATCTCGTATGTATTACTAAAATTCTCATCTTGTTTGTCTCTATGTCTGTGAGCCCATGTGCTCCCAGAACTACGCCAAAACGGTATATGATGGCACTACAATTTTGCACCACCTTACTTACCATTGTCCCGTGGTGTGTTTGCATCAAGTTTCATTCAGATTGATGGTATATTTTACAAGTTATTCACATTTTAAACTTTTCAAATTTAACTTTTCACTGTAAAATATCCAATTCCAATTGTTGCTCCAACCCATTACGATGTTGTGAATTACAGGACGCCGAGTCCTGTCATTTTTTAAGTTATTTTTTTGAATTTTAAAAAGACGGTGGGTGAATTGGAGGTGGAGTGAGTGCTGGGGGATATGGGGAAATGAGGCACCCCTGAGCAGTTGGGGGCTATGAGTGAGTGGTGGAATATTGCATTGGGGAACGGGTTGTGTTCCAGGGCACGCCTCCAGTGGGGTTTATGTGTAGAATACCGCATTGGGGAACGGGTTGCATCGGGGGATCAGGCCTCCCGTGTGACAGGGACCCAACGGGTCCCACTAGGTCTAGTAGAAACACAACATTCTCAAGGGATTGGACAGTTTAGATGCAGGAGAAATATTCCCGATGTTGGGGGAGTCCAGAACTAGGAGTCACAGTTTAAGAATAAGGGGTAGGCCATTTAAGACTGGGATAAATAACAGCTTTTTCACCCAGGGAGTTGTGAGTCTGTGGAATTAACTGCCACAGAAGGCAGTGGAGGCCAATTCACTGGATGTTTTCAAGAGAGAGTTAGATATAGCTCTTTGGGCTAACGGAATCAAGATATGGGGAGAAAGCAGTAATGGGGTACTCTTTTTGGATGATTAGCCACAATCATATTGAATGGCGGTGCTGGCTCGAAGGGCCGAATGGCCTTACTCCTGCACCTATTTTCTATGTTTCTATGTTTCACCTTGATGGAACATTGAGGTAGTAGCAGCAGAATAAAAACTATTATTCCTTTCCCAATTAAACACGGAAACTCGGGCTCTGTGCTGGTGCAGCTTCAAGGGATCATAAAGATCTTGTTTAATAATTTTACTTGGAAAGAGTATAAACTCCAATAAATGTATTTACTTGCTTGTCTATTGTTGACAAAAGATGGTTTAGAAATTATAATATATATAAAAACACTTGTTAAAGCTATGCTGACGAGTTACATGTAGGACAGCCAAATTCCAATATCTTTGGCTGAAGAGTTATTTTTTTACCTGATTATATACTACCGTAAAGACATTTGGGACATTTTCCAACGTTGAAGATTTGCTGTTAATGCTATGTGTCCTCTAAAATCAAGGACAATTCAAGCATCTCTCAACTTCCAACAGTACGCAGACTACTGTTCAATTACAATAATTCAGTGCACAGCAGAAGATGAGAAGGTATTATCAGTGAGTGGCATTTCCAACGAGGTGCTCTCTTGCTGTTTTGTGTAAATGAGTGGGCCCAAACATAAATTATTAGTCTAAGAAATATATCAAGATCTCTTTGCAACTCAAACAATTACACATATAAACCACTATATTTTGTACCTTTTAGTTGTTTAATAATACAAGTTGGATGGCTGCATTATTGAATGATGTTGGCAAAAATATTAAAATAAAGTATAAACACAGTGCCATCAATTGGTTGCTGGCAATGTAATGGTTTGTTGCTCAAAAGTTATTTTCTCCTGAGAACCAAGTTCCATAGCAAAATTAAGACAAAAAGTGTGCAACACATACAAAAGGGAACATTAAATGTGCATTTTAGCTTCCTAGCTGAATCCCTAAAAGGCAGCTCTTAAATATTTTAAATCATCTCTATCACAGTTGCATTAAATCTCCATTCAAAGAACCAACTATTTTTCTCTTTTACAATGTAAATTGATTGGAGACAAAAAAAAGAACCTTCCTTATTGTTCCCCATGGAAATGTGCAGGTGTAAAATGGAAGCTAAATAGCTAAACATCTGCTGCAGAATAAGAGTGAGAATAGAACAAAGTGTTGTCTGTACTAAAATTCAGAGGCAATAAGATTTTTGACATTCACGGAACTTTGTTTCTTTGAAAGTTAGGATTCCCATATTGATTCACAAACCAAATGCCAAATTCATATTCATTTGGATTTATGAAGCCACACTTGCCAAATCTTGAGGACAAAGCAATAAAGTAGAAAACATGAGTGTCAAGCAAGGCTCTGCTGGGGCAGATTGCCGCAAATTAAGATGACTGCAGGGCTCACAATTTAGACAATTAAAATACTCCACCATGAGAAATTACCAACTAATCTGTACTGCCTCATTCATCTTCTTACACATTCACAGACGAACATAACGTGGGTGTTAAATATCCTCGCAAACAAAGATTATGCTCTTTAATATCTACATCATACTTTTTCCACTTGATGATCATCCCACCTGTAACACCCAACTCCTCTTAGGAAAATCCTGGTTATTGCACCCATTTACCTGATGATCTAAATGTACAAACAAGGAACTACAGGTGCTGGTTTACACAAAAAAAAGTTACAAAATACGAGAGTAGCACAGCGGGTCAGGCAGTATCACTGGAGAATATGGGTCGGGATCCTTCTTCTAACCCGACCTGAAACGTCACATGTCCATCTTCTCCAAGGATACTGCCTGACCTGCAGAGTTACTGCAGCACTTTGTGACTTTTTTTAAAAACTTGGTCATCTAATTGGTCAAACTGAAAAACTCTGGAGCTGCTACATTCAAATGGATTATGAGTAAACCATATAGACCTCAGATAATCAAAACTCACATTTGTTGGAAGCTGGGGTCAGTTGAGCAGAACAACTTTACCCACTTATAAAAAGGCTTTTAATTTAGATTCCTGGCAAATAAGAATGTAGTGATGGGTTGAATACTGGAGACAATTGAGATGAATGGCATCAGTGAAAATGCTACTTGGTCTCCCAAAGTTACTGGAAAAGCCCAATTTTTCTACAATTATCTCCACAACTTGGAGACCTGGTGCAGTTCACATATGGTTCCAAATGTTATACTCTAAACTTTTAAACTTTAACTCTAATTTGTTTTTGCATTAGATCAACATTTTTCAATGGGGGGGGTCGTGGCTTTCAGTTGCTTCCACATAATTGCATATAACGTTCCATGCAAACATAAAGAAAGAAGCGTTTTGAACATGACATGCCTTTTATTTCTTCTGACAATTTAAGAGTTTTGCTCACCTGATCTGGGGTTTAAGGAGTCGCACTGTGAGTTGTACATTTGTATGAATTCTTGATGTCGTTTAACCAGTTGTGCTTTGCTGCCCTGAGTTGACAGACCACACTCCTTCAACTTCTTTTTCAGATCTCGGTCAGAAAGTAAATTATACACCAGTTTAGGCAACAGTTTCCTTTTGTTCACAGAGCTTGATTGGAAAAAAAGATCAAGATAGATATCTTATTAATATCTCTTCCCAGAACAAAGCTATTTTGATCACAGTATTATGGTAAATTTACCTCTTTAATGGAGTATACCAAAAATCCAATTGTAAAGTGTACTGTAAAGGATGTGTGGTTTCAGGTATGTGGAGGGATTAGAGAAACTGATTTTTCTCTTCACAGAACAGATGATTAAAAACAATTAGAGGTTTTAATATAGAGATAAACTGTTTCCTCTGACAGAATGGTCAGCAAACAGAGGGCACTGGTTTAAATTACAAAAAAGGCAAGCAGCAACTTTGTTTAAAGTTTCTATGCATTATCCCAAAATAGGCTGGGATAGCAACTGGATAAATAAAGGCTATTCCTTAAATTGCAGGAACACCTCACTAGCTTCATGGAAGGGCCATATGGCAGTTTGTGAAGATGGCTTATGACGACTTATGACTAACAAACTAGAAATTAAGGTTTGCAGATGCAGGATGGGTCTGAAATGTTCCAAACACTGAGAAGGGATGTGAATAGTACTTATTTAAATAAACTGATCAATAATCATCTCGGGGGATGAGAAGACCCTCATCTTCTGACTTTGACCATAAAATGGTGAAAGTCAGAATTCATTCAGTTATTTTTTCATTGAACAAAATATACTTTGATATCAGAGTATATTTTAACAGTTAACTATCTTCAAATCGCATAACAAATACAGGCCATTACATGGAAAATGCCCAAAATCACTGATTGCTCCATAATATTGTAATGAGTGTTAATGAGGACCAATTAACATGAATATGTATTATCATCTGCCCTAGCTACAATGGTACAGAACCAGGATGTCCTGCGTTCAATTGTCAGTCTTGACGTTCTATCTTGTCCAAGACATGCCCTAATGAACAAAGTAAATATGTTTTCAAATGGCAAATTACAGTAAATGATTTGTTTACAGTTCAATGCTATTACCCCTTTAACTCAGAGCATGTGATCAATCATCAATTAGAGTACCTAATGTTAATTTTCAACATGGTACAACTAACTACTATGCTACACCACTGACTGAAAACTGTATTGATTCTAAATAAACAATGCCTATTAATAGTGGTGCAGATTAACACAGCATGGGATTGAGATCACGTTAAAAAGATTGTGCGCATTTCAAATGCACACCACTTCTTTATTTTCATATTCGTCTAATACTTCAGTATCGTGCATTTACTGATGGGGTCCTCGATATATTGATGGAGGTTACAGCATTTAAAGGGCACTTCCCTAACCCACAGTAATACTGGAAACAAACATGCTGCTGCATTGGAACTAAATAGCAGCAAGAAAAGCAGGGCAGAGCTTTCAGGAAGATAGCCTCTTGATTTACAGATATAATTTGTGCATCCCTGAGTGAAGGAAGTATTAAGAATGACAGGAGGATCCCAGGGCACACATAAAGAGGAGCTGGCAGAAAGTGTTATAAAGATTATAGCTTGGAGAGGTTCATTCTGCATCTGGGAACTCAACAGCAAATTCCATAATGTAAATAAGCAATTTACAAACTCTAAAAGTGTTCAACACATTTTAATGATAGCACGAGGTATTACATACATCCTCAAATACTGGCTACATTCTTCTAGTGAACCGTATCCAGGAAGGGGAAGGCGTTATGATTGATGTTAACTAGGCGGGGTTAATGGTACTGAGGTAACTATGTTATTGGTTGCATGCAAAACCATCTACATCCTTCCCCTTAGAAAATTTAAAAGAAACAGACCGTTGTCACTACAACAGAATTAAACAGAATTAAACAGAATCGCCATAACGAACAGGTGGCTTGCTGATCCGGCCCGAGCGCGTACGGATGCCTCCCCCTTCCCCCGGAGGAGCAGAAAAAACAGGGGGACCCGAGACAGCAGGGGAACCAGGGAAGGGCGGTGGGGTTGGAGGAACAGGAGAGGGAGAACCGCGACCGCCAACAGGTGACCCGCGCAGAGGGGAACCGGGCGCTCGATATGGGGACCGAGGCATGCAGGGAACGCTGGCTGGGACAGGAGCCGGCTGCTGGTATGAGAGCGGCGGGGCATAGGGGCCCGGGGCCTGCGGCTTCGGCTCATTAACCGCAAGCAGGTGTTGTCGGCTTCTACGGTAGATGGTTCCCTCATAGTCGACCAGATACGAACGAGGTGAGTCGGCCACCCCAACCACAGTAGCCAGACGGGAGTGACCACTGGCGGTTTGCAATCGAACAACCTGTCCAGGCAACAGAGGACCGAGTGGTCTGCACGACCGATCGTGGGAACGCCGCTGGCTGTCATGTTTCTCTTGAATGCGCCTCTGCACAGAGGCAGGCTCCAGCACCCGAGGTTTCAGCTGGCGCTGGGCAATCGGGATGGTAGATCTGGTTGTTCTGGACATCAGACGCTGAGCAGGGGACCCCATGGCGGGATCTCTGGAAACATTCCTGAGGTTCAGGAGATCCAAATACCAAATACCCACCAGGCCGTTGCTCTGTGGGTACTCCGGGCTGCTGGTGAAATGCGCAAAATTCCATTTGTCAGCAAAACTTTTGAACTCACGGCTGGTAAACTGCCTGCCATTGTCAGTCTGCAGCCTGACAGGGGACCCAAACGTGGAGAAGTGTTTCCGCAGCTTCCGGATCACCATCTCCGACGTGAGGGATGTCAGCAAATCCACCTCGAACCAGTTTGAGTACGAGTCGACCAGGACAAGGTAGTGGTTACCACGCCACTCGAAGATGTCGGCAGCCAACGAGGACCAGGCCAAGGCAGGAGCGGGCTGTTGCAGCAGGGGCTGTCGCTGCTGATGTGGAGCAAGACTGTTGCACGTGGAGCAGGCAGAAACACGGTCTCGAATATATTTGGCCATTCCAGGCCAGTAGAATTGGCACTGAGCGTGGGCGAGTGTTGCATCGACCCCGGGGTGTCCGTTGTGGGCTGCGCAGTAGTAAGAATCGAACAGGGAGGACGGGACCACCACTTTATGTCCCTTAACGATAACGCCATTCTGGAGCACCAGTTCGTCACGGACCAGGAAGAAGGGCTGTGTTTCAGGCGGTGCAGCGGAGCGCTTTGTTGGCCACCCTGATTTAATCACGGACGCAAGCCGTTGCAAAACTGGATCGGCAGCGGTGTGCTCGGCCAAAAGCTGCAGCTGCTTGGTGGGAATAAAATTGACGCCCAGTACGAGCAAGTCCTCTGTTTCGTAGGGGTGGCGAGAACAGGAGGCCCGCGGGGCGCGCGATAACGTGTCCGCGATGTGCATCTCGGTGCCTTTCTTGTAGACGATGTCGAAATCAAAGCGCTGGAGCTGCAGCATCATACGCTGCAGCCTGGCAGGGGCAGCATGAATCGGCTTGTTCAGGATTGTCACCAGTGGCTGGTGGTCGGTTTCGACTGTAAATCTGCTGCCAAACAGGAAGTCTCTGAACTTGGAGCAGGCAAACACCACCGCAAGCAGCTCCTTCTCGATCTGAGCGTACCGCTGCTCGGTGTCCGTCATGGTGCGGGAGGCATAGGAGACAGGATGTAACGATCCATCGACAGATTGGAGGCATGCCGCGCCCAGGCCGAACTTAGAAGCGTCACATGTGACGGTGATGGGGCGACTCGCATCAAAAAATCGCAACGTCGGAGTGTTAATCAGTTTCGACTTGAGACAGTCAAACGCCTGCTGGTGCTGTGGGAGCCAGACCCAGGCGATATCCTTTTTTGTCAGCTGCCGCAGGGGAGCACTCAGCTCACTGAGATGTGGTACAAACTTCCCAAGGTAGTTCACCATGCCCAGGAAACGTTGTAGACCTGGCACGTCGGTGGGGGCTGCCATCTCAGAGATGGCCGCTGCCTTCAAAGGGTCGGGTTTTAGTCCGTTAGAGGTGAAAACGTGTCCAACATACGTGACTTCTGAGACACGAAACCGGCACTTCTTTGGGTTCAGCTTCAGGTTGGCCTTTCGCGCCCGATCCAGGACGCGGCGGAGGTTCTGGTCATGTTCGGCAATGTCCTTCCCATAGACTAAGATGTCATCCACGATGATGGCACATGGCAGGCCCGAGAATATCTGCTCCATCGTTCGCTGGAACACCTCACTAGCGGAATTGATGCCGAATGGCATTCGCAGGAATTTGAATCTGCCGAATGGTGTGGCGAAGGTTGTCAGGTCGGAAGATGCTTTGTCCAACGGGATCTGCCAGAACGAGTTCTTAGCGTCTAGGACCGAAAAGACGGTGGCTTGCCCGACCTGAGCCGCCACGTCCTCAACAGACCGCATGGGGTAGTGTGGTCGCCTGATGGCAAGGTTTAAGTCCTTGGGGTTGATACACACACGTATTTCATTCTTGTCTTTCTTTATCGTGGCAACCATGGTGGAGACCCAATCGGTGGGCTCGCTGACCGCTTCTAGCACCCCCTTGTCGACCATGTTGTTAAGCATCGCCTCGACCCTGTCTTTCATGGCGTGGGACACCCTGTGAGGTGCGCGGACCACGGGTTGTACATTTGGGTCAATGGAAATATGGTATGTCAGTGGTAATTTTCCCAGGTCATCGTTGAACAGGTCCTGGTATTCTGCAATCGGGTTAAATGACAGTTGCACTTTGTGGACCGTGTGGTCGAAGGACACCAGGCCAAGATCTTGGCACGCACGGTTTCCCAGCAGGGTAACACAGTCAGAGTTCAAAACATAAAAAATCAAGTTTCTCGTGGCCTTCTGTAGCCTGCAAGTTAAAGTGGCCCTCCCCACAGGCCTGAGAATTTCTCCACCATAGGCGTGTAGAGTAGCATTGTCAGCGACCAAGGCCTCATTAGTCCTTATCTTGTTGAAAAGATTTATTGACAAAACATTGACCTTTGCCCCAGTATCTAACTTCGCAAGGAAGGTTACATTGTTGACAGTCACAGACACGGCGGGATCAAGACGTTGGCCAGGTGCCTGGAGGAGGGTAAACACATTTGAATCCTCGGGAGAATTAATTGGATCTGCATCATAGGATTCAGCAACATCGGGCTGTGGGTTGGAACAGCTATCAGATTGTTTAAGCATGTTTAGACTGGGTCTGGAAATCTGTACCCGTCTCCCACGAGAACGGAATAAGCGGCAGGCAGAAGCAAAATGATTCAGTTTGTTACAAAAATTACAAGCCTTGCCATAGGCAGGGCACGTCGACCGTCTGTGGTGCATGTAGTTACAGTTAGGGCACCTTTTTGGGGGCACATCAGCAGGACCAGGGTTGGCACGCGGCAGAAAAGAATTGTTTCCCCTCTGAGGCAGGGCTCTACTAAATCCAGCCTGGTGAACAGACTTATCTCCCAAGTCCCGGTGATCATCTGGCAATACAACGACCTCAGACAATCTGCAGGCATGCATGGCTTTTTCTAACGTTAGATCCGGATCCCTAAGAAGCTCACATCGCAGCTTCTGGTCACGCATGCCAGTTACTAAAATGTCTCTAGTGAGTTGGTCTGTCATGTCACCGAAACGGCACCGCTGGGCGAGATAACGCAAATCGGCAATAAAACATTCAACAGGTTCCTCCGGCAGCTGTCTCCTTGTAAAGAACCGTGCCCTCTCTAGAATGCGGTTCGAGGGCAGGTCACAAATCTCCCTGAACTTACGTAGCAGGCAAGCAGGGTCACTGGCAGATTCTGCAGGGGTAACCACCACGTTGTTGTCGTCCAGGACCGCTGGAGCATAGACGAAAGTTCTGGCTCTCTTCATGGCATCAGGTCCGACAAGGTTGAGTAGGAGGGAGGCTTTGAGGGAGTCAGGATCATTGCGGTGACCGACGTTGACAAAGTGGGTGAAATCAATTTCAAACGTAGCCCAGCGCTCGGAAATATCAGCATCAAAGACAAGCTGCGCGGGCTTTCTGCACGAGGATGCCATGGTCAGAGAGATAAAGCACAAAAGGCGCAAATCAAATAAAAGAAATAAAACCCGATGGACAGGTAGGCGCAAGTATCTTCCAGCTCCGACACCATGTAAATAAGCAATTTACAAACTCTAAAAGTGTTCAACACATTTTAATGATAGCACGAGGTATTACATACATCCTCAAATACTGGCTACATTCTTCTAGTGAACCGTATCCAGGAAGGGGAAGGCGTTATGATTGATGTTAACTAGGCGGGGTTAATGGTACTGAGGTAACTATGTTATTGGTTGCATGCAAAACCATCTACACATAACATCACCAGAAATGTCAAGATCGGTGCGCACTTATGGTAATACCTCAAATACAGCTTGACACCTATGTCCCATCCCACTATGTCAACTATTTTAACAACTGCACTCTTACTGATGTTGCCCTTTCTTAACAACTCACAAAGCTTAAAGCAACTATGCAATTATCTCACACCTGTTTTCTTTTTTCATCTCTGTCCTTGGTCCAACCATCTGCCTATCAAACCCCTCCCCTCTCCTCCTCCAGAGATGTTCTCTAGTAATGCTGCCTGACTGGCTGAGGTCTCCAGCACTTTGTCTCTTTTGGAAAAAACAGCATCTGCAGTTCCTGGTTTCTACATTCTTCGGCCCTGTGACTGGACTTTGTGGGGATAAACCATCTGTCTTTTTGATAAAACTATCTTTAATGAAAACTCTTCTTACGTTGGACAACTGCAACACAGTCGTCAGGTTCTGATAAAATGGGATAATATCAGTGTGAGAGTACTGAATAGAGCTGCAGCAAAGTTTAAAGTTTTCCAAAATCTCAGGATTTTGAACATGCTGTCAGAAATTGGGAACCATAGAACATGAACCACCAAGATGAAAAAAAAACAACCTTCTGTTGATAACAACTGAAACCGATTGTAATTGATTTTTATTAGCCAAGTATGAAAACAAAACAAGTATGTAAATCATACAAGGAATTTGATTTGCCACACAGTCATACCAAAAAAGCAACAAAGCACACAACCACGTAAATATTTAACGTAAACATCTATCACAGCAGCTCCTCCACAGTCATCACTGTGATGGAAGACAATAAAGTCTTATCTTCTTTCCTCCTTTTTCTCCTGCAGTCGGGGCAGTCGAACCACCTGCAGTCGGGGCGATTGAAGCTCCCGCAGCCGGTGATCGAAGCTCCCACGTCAGGTCGATAGAAGCTCCCGTGATCGGAGCAGTCGAAGCTCCTGCAGCTTGGGGCTCCCGAAGCTAGTCCCTAGCCAGGGACCACAAGCTCCACGATGTTAAAGTCCGTAGGCTCCCGGTGTTGGAGCTACCGAGGTTGATCTGCAGCAAGAGGCTACCAGCTCCACGATGTTAGGCCGCAGTGTGGACAGAGATATGATAAGGAACAAGTAGTATCTCCATCAAGGAAAGAGGTAAAAAAAGTTCCCTCCACCCCCCACATAATACAAAACTAAAGATACACTAAAACAACATTTAACTACAGACTAAAAAACAACAGAGAACGGGATGAGACAGACTGCTGGCGAGGCAGCCGTTGTACGGCACTACCCGGTGGACATAATGAAGTAGTATTAGTTCTCAGTGGTTTCAATGGTTAACGAGCAAACATCATCAGCTTGGAAGCATGTCCTTTGAAACAGTTGTCAAACTATGTATATATCAACATAAATGTTAAGCATATCCAGTATATCAGCCATAACAGTGCCATGTAAACACCTGTCCCATTTCATTTCAACCAATTGAGCGCAGAACGTTACGGGGGGACTTGATTGAGGTCTTTAAAATAATGAAAGGGATAGACAGAGTTGACGTGGATAAGCTTTTCCCATTGAGGGTAGGGAAGATTCAAACAAGAGGGCATGACATGAGAATTAAGGAACAGAAGTTTAGGGGTAACATGAGGGGGAACTTCTTTAGTCAGAGAGTGGTGGCTGTGTGGAATGATCTTCCAGCAGAAGTGGTGGAGGCAGGACCGATTTTAACATTTAAAAGTAAAGTGGATAGGTATATGGACGGGAAGGGAAGGGAGGGGTTTGGTCTGAGTGCAGGTAGATGGGACTAGGGGAAAATAAATGGTCGGCACGGACTGGAAGGGCCGAGAAGGCCTGTTTCCGTGTTGTAATTGTTATATGGTTATATCACTAAGACAAACAAGTCTGTGCACACCTACAGGAGATAATGCTGCTTACTTATTACGCCAACTGACACGAGGACAGGGCACTGTTATAGCTGATGGGGCAAAGTATTGATATAATGGATATGTTGAGCACTTATGTTCTCATGCATGTTTTGACAACTGTTTTTGTGTTCAGTTGACATTGTACGTAAGAGGTAAACAGCATTACGTCCTCTAGGTGTGCACAGATTGTTTGTCTTGGTAATTGGTTAAAATGGAATGGGGCTGAGTGTGCATTAGGTTCTAAATTTTGGAGCAGTTATATCATGAAATGCATTATAACTAATTACCTTTAATTGTGATTTTCTTTTTAAATGAATTGGTAGCCTGGGGCAGGGACTGGCAGGAGTCCAGCCAAAAACTAGTCGGACACAAGTGTGTGCTCTAGACGTGTTTATTCTTCTGCATACAGCTCCCCACTCCTCAGCTGACACAGGCTTTGCCCGGCCTTAAATAACTCAGATAACGACCCCGTGACTCGCGCCTCCCCCATCAAGACGCCGCCCTCTAGAGCCTATAGTTCGTCATGACCTTGGGTTGCTATCAGGTGCCGCCACATGACTCCCTCCAGGACCAGAGGCACCGAACTGCACAGGATGTCGCACGAGGCGGCCCTAACGCGTAGATATAATCTCGCACCCCGGGGGCTTACTCGGTTCGGGAGAATCTCCGGGAGCCTGGGACAGCGGACGCCTGCGACGGGGATGTTGAGCCACATGGACTGGGCTTGCTCAGGTCCAAGTGGGCCGGTTTTAAGCGAGCCACAGACACCGTTTCACGCCGGCCTCCCATGTCCAAATCGAATGTAGTAGGCCCGTGCCGCAGCGCGCGAAAGGGACCTTCATATGGGCGCTCCAAGGGTGACTTCTGGGAGTCACGGCGAAGAAAAACATACGAGCAGCCCATCAGTGGCACATGGGAAGGGACCACTCCATGACGCGACGTTGGGATGGGGGATAGGGCACCGACCCTCTCCCGCAAGCGGATCAGCACCGATGACGGGGGTTCCTGAGACCCATCAGCAGCAGGGACAAACTCCCCGGGGACGGTGAGCGGAGCACCATATAACAACTCCACGGAGGACGTTGACAGATCCTCCTTGGGGGCCGTCCGAATCCCCAACAGGACCCATGGCAACTCGTCCATCCACCCAGGGCCTGTGAAATGAGCGTTCAGGGCAGCCTTCAGACAGCGGTGGAACCACTCCACCAACACATTTGATTGGGGATGGTACGCTGTCGTGTGGTGGAGCTGTGTCCCCAACAGGCGGGCCATGGCAGACGTTCAGATGTAAACTGGGCGCACAAAGCGGGCAATCCAGGCTGCTAAGAGGGCACACGGCTGCGTTGAAGAGTCCGTGAACGGGATGGCCTCCGGCCACAGCGTAAAACGGTCGACCACCATAAGCAGGTGTGAAACCCCTTGGGTCGGAGGCAGCAGCCCCACGATGTCCACGTGTATGTGATCGAACCGCCGGCATGGCACTGCGAAGTCTTGAACGGGCTCCCGGACATGTCTATGCACCTTTGATGTCTGGCACGGGATGCACGTGACCTGCTTCCGAAGTCCGTGCCACATAAACCTTGCAGCCACCATAGCGACCATGAGCCTGATGGATGGGTGGGCCAGCCCATGGATCACCTCAAACACACGACGGCATCAGGCCGCTGGAACGATAGGCCTCGGCCGACCCGTGGATACGTCACAGAGGATGGAACCCGAGGAACCCAACGGCACGCCTTCAAGTACCAATTCAGCGATCGCGGTGCGGTACGCCAACATCTCATCGTCCGCCAGCTGGGCCGCCGCCAAGTCGTAGTAATTTATCCCCAAGGCCGGGTTAAGCACGGCTGCAATTGCCGGACGGGACAAAGTATCCGCCACGAGGTTGCATTTCCCAACGATGTGCCAGACGTCCGTTGTATACTCCGAAATAGCCGCCACCTGGCACTGCTGACGGGCGGACCACGGATCTAAAACCTACGCAAACGCAAATGTGAGGGGCTTGTGGTCCGTGACGGCTACGAAGGAATGGCCCTCGAGGAAGTACCAGAAGAGCCGCACTATGAGGTGTAAGGCGAGCAACACCTGGTCGAAAGTGCTGTAGCGCTGCTCCGCAACCCTCAGGTGCCGGCTAAAGAAGGCGAGAGGCTGCCAACGGCGTTAACGGACGGTTCCAAAACGCCGCCGACCGCAGAGTTGCCACGAGGATGTCGTCCAAGTAGACAAATAGGACGTCGAGCCCGCACACCACGGTGTCCATCAGGCGCTGAAAAGCCTGCGCGGCATTCTAGAGGCCGAAGGACATCGTCAGGAACTCAAACAACCCGAACGGGGTGATAATTGCCGTCTTGGGGACATCCTCCAGTCGCACGGGATCTGGTGATATCCGCGGACTAGGTCGATCTTGGAGCAGAACCTAGCCCCGGCCAGATGGGCTGAGAAGTCCTGTATGTGGGGAATAGGGTAACGGTCAGCGGTGGTAGTCCCCGTACGGCCTCCAACCGCCGGACACCTTTGGCACCATGTGCAGCGGGGAAGCCCATGGGCTGTTGGAGCGTCGAACAAAACCCATGGCTTCCATACTCCGAAACTCCGCCTTTGCTATGAGGACCTTGTCAGGAGCGAGCCTACGGTCGTGAGTGTGCAACTCGATGTCAGAATATGGTGCATGACACCCTGCCTCAGACTGACCGAGCCAAACTTGGGAGTGACAATGTCCCGAAACTCAGCCAGTACCTGGGCGTAGACTGCTGCATGGCCCTCTTGTGGACGTGGTCCTGGGTTGCTGGGCAAGCTTGGTCATTGAATCAATCCGGTCCAGCCATTCTGCAGATTCCAGCGGCTCCAGGTATTCCAGCACACCCACCTGCTGCTGGTCAAAGATCCACAGCTCGTCAGCACAGGCTGCTAGATGGATGGGATCTTCAAAGCTCTTCCCCACGAGCCACTGGTGGAGGTCTCGTGGCAACTGCTGCAGGTATGTGAATTCAAAGAGTGGGTAGGGCAGGTGATCACCCATGAGCGTTACCATCTCACTCACGATGGCCGAGGGCATCAGGTCACCGAGCCCGCCCATGTTAAGGACCTGACAAGTGCGCTGCATTTGGCTCAGCCCATAGATAGAAACATAGAAAATAGGTGGAGGAGTAGGCCATTCGGCCCTTCGAGCCATTCAATATGATCATGGCTGATCATCCAACTCAGTATCCTGTACCTGCCTTCACTCCATACCCCCTGATCCCTTTAGCCACAAGGGCCACATCTAACTCCCTCTTTAGTATAGGCAATGAACTGGCCTCAACCTACCTTCTGTGGCAGATAATTCCAGAGACTCACCACTCTATGTGTGAAAAATGTTTTCCTCATCTTGGTCCTAAAGGAATTCCCCCTTATCCTTAGACTGTGACCCCTTGTTCTGGACCTCCCCAACATCGGGAACAATCTTCCTGCATCTAGCCTATCCAACCCCTTAAGAATTTTGTACGTTTCTATAAGAACCCCCCTCAGTCTTCTAAATTCTAGCGAGTACAAGCCAAATCTATCCAGTCTTTCCTCATATGAAAGTCCTGACATCCCAGGAATCTGTCTGGTGAACCTTCTCTGTACCCCCTCTATGGCAAGAATGTCTTTTCTCAGATTTGGAGATCAAAACTGTACGCAATACTCCAGGTATGGTCTCACCAAAACTCTGTACAACTGCAGTAGAACCTCCCTGCTCCTATACTCAAATCATTTTGCTATGAATGCTAACATACCATTTGCTTTCTTCACTGCCTGCAGATCCGGAGCAACAGTTCCTTGAGGCCTGTGCATTTCCCCACGACCGTCAGGTTATCCAGGTAAGGAATGACCCGACCGGCCGTCTGCTGGTCAAGAGCGCTTACCACATAGTGATAGCGAATCTCGTCAGCTGTAACGCCGCAGATGTGAAATTGGGATTCAGCATGTCGAAACCAAACCCTCGGCTGCGAGATCCAAAATGTAGGCAGCTTCAGGGAGACCGTGTTGATTTTGGCGTCATCGGCCTTGTAGGCGGCAGCGGCGGAATGTTTTTTTTCCTAATTTCCCTTCCAGGATTACACTCCTGGGCATCTGGGGTCACCAACTGTGGTTGAAGATGGTTGGCAAAAATTGCAGCAGGATAGTCGGTTGGATGGTTGATGGAATTAAATAGAGAAATGTGAGGTGTTACATTTTTGAAAGTCTAAAGGGCCTGTCCCACTTACGTGTCCTTGGCACGCAAATTACGCAACCTTGTCGGCGCGTTGAGAAGCACGGGCATCGTCTAGCCGCACGGGGCCGGTCTCACTGAGAAGAGGGGTATGGAGTTGAGCGTGACATCGCGCGGGGCTCTGAAATGTTTGTAACGAACAGAATCTTCGCGCGCCAACTGCCTGTCGCGTAACTGACGGCAAAGTGGGACAGGCCCAAAACCCTGGCGCGACGCAACGTCTCACCTCCAACAGCAGCAGAAGCAGGCAAACGATCGTCAAACTCGGCCTGGGTTCACGGCCGTTGTAGTCCGGATCCGCCCCCACTCCTACTCTCAGAGCGGGGCCAAGAAAATTGAAGATAGACACAAAATACTGGAGTAACTCAGCGGGACCGGCAGCATCTTTGGAGAGAGGGAATGGATGACGTGTCGGGTCAAGACCCTTTCTTTCGGACTGAAGAAGAGTGTGGACAAGAATCGTCACCCATTCCTTCTCCCCAGAGATGCTGCCGGTCCCGCTGAGTTACTCCTGCGTTTTGTGTCCATCTTCAAATGAGGTCACGCGCTCCAGACGGCTGTGCGGGCAATTTTTATACAAAGCGTGGACAGTGTATGGAATGTGCTTCTGGAAGAGGTGGTCGAGGCAGGTACAGTTGCAACGTCCAAGAACCATTAGATACATGGATAGTATAGGTTTAGAGGGATATGGGCAAAATGCAGGCAGGTGGAACGATGTAGATAGTTGGTTGGCATGGGCAAGTTGCGCCGATGTGCCTGTTTCTGCGCTGTATGTATGACCACCCATATTAATACATTTTCAAACATGATTTTCTAATCATTCCTGAAGAAGAAAGTACCTAATGAAAATTGGGAATGCAATAAGACTCATAACAACTGGATTTGACCTTTGAATAAAGAGTGCATCAATCAAATGCTAAAGCACAGTTTATATTGTGACCTTGGGGATTGATTAAAATCATAAAGGGTAGAACTAAATAATGTATTTTCTATCTTGATAGACAGCAAGAACATGCAAACATAGAAAATGAATTATGTAGATGTGTTTTTAAGCAGTGCTTAAATTATTTTTGAAAATAAATCATGACAATATGATAATTCTGTAAGAATTGTGTAGTTTTGAAAACTTACTCCTATATTTTTGGACTCGATTATGTATGGAGCGTAATATTTGATTCAGAAGCTGAAAGTGACTTGCATTTTGCACCTTTGGAAAAAAATTAAAAATGCTCCATTGACTGCGGATGAGTGATTTAAAGATCAACATGGCCAAAGTATTATTTCTGCAATTTGTTGCAGACGAATCAAGATGCTGGCAGTATTCTGGGGAGAATGCCGCAAGTTAACATGATGACTTTGGTGAATTACTTGACAGTACCTCTTGCTTGCAAATAGACAGGCTGCATGTAATGCATGAGCTGACCTGAAGGTCAGGAATCAGTAGCGAGATAAATGTCTCCTGGAGCAGAGAGGAAGAAGAGGTTATCTGCAGAACCCTCCAAGGCAGCCACATTCCTATCTCCTTTTCTCTGTAAAGGAATAGATGCACTAGTTTTCTGTGTAAATAATAACATAGTTTCGCAAGCTTCTGCAGAATAGCTGTAGTTCTCAACCCTTTCTCCACAACTTATTCTTTCCCTTGAGTGGAAAGCATCAAGTGAAGCTACTGCATAGAATCCAGAGCTCTAAATGGATTGCAAGGGCTATCTTTCTGAATGGCTAGTGTGGTTGATCATAGTTATGATTGACATGGACCACGTCTCAGGTGCCTCATGGAAAACATAATATGCATGAATATGGTACAGCCCTATTATCGACAGAGGGTCGAGTACTTAATTATTTGGTGTGTTCTCCAGAATCATACCATAAGGAGAGCTCAAGTTCAAGTGACTTGAACTTGAGCTCTCTTGTAGTAAATGCTTACTATGTTCTGTGTGCCGAAGCAAAGCAAGAATTTCATTGTCCTATCAGGGACACATGACAATAAACTCACTACTAAAGGAGACCCAGCCTTTACATAGAACCCTTCAGCGGAGCAGATAGTGAAAATGGAATATCAGATGGTAGAGGTCGAAGAGGATGCCAGCAAATTGCGAGGCAAAGTCCCTGTCATAATGAGTTGTGTTTTAGATCCTGGTCCACAGTCTCTGTACTCATGCGAGTTGGTAATAAAAGAGAAATGATGAGCCATCTTTGCCTCGGCTCCATGGGGAGAACCTGATATGTGATTGTTACTTTATAGAAACATAGAATATAGGTGCAGGAGTAGGGCATTCGGCACTTTGAGCCTGCACCGCCATTCAATATGATCATGGCTGATCATCCAACTCAGTATCCTGTACCTGCCTTCTCTCCATACATTCATTAGCCACAAGGGCCACATCTAACTCCCTCTTAAATATAGCCAACGAACTGGCCTCAACTACCTTCTGTGGCAGAGAATTCCACAGATTCACCACTCTCTGGGTGAAAAATTATTTTCTTATATCGGTCCTAAAAGACTTCCCCCTTATCCTTGAACAGTAACCCCTTGTCCTGGACTTCCCCAACATCGGGAACAATCTTCCTGCATCTAGCCTGTCCAACCCCTTAAGAATTTTGTAAGTCTCTATGAGATCCCCCCTCAATCTTCTAAATTCCAGCGAGTACAAGCCGAGTCTATTCAGTCTTTCTTCATATGGAAGTCCTGCCATCCCAGGAATCAGTCTGGTAAACCTTCCCTGTACTCCCTCTATGGCAAGAATGTATTTCCTCAGATTAGGAGACCAAAACTGTACGCAATACTCCAGGTATGGCCTCACCAAGACCCTGTACAACTGCAGTAGAACTTCCCTGCTCTTGTACTCAAATCCTTTTGCTATGAATGCCAACATACCATTCGCTTTCTTCACAACCTGCTGCACCTGCATGCCTACTTTCAATGACTGGTGTACCATGACACCCAGGTCTCGTTGCATCTCCCCTTTTCCTAATCGGTCACCATTCAAATAATAGTCTATGCTTTAATTGACCTCACTAGGTATTTCTGATTGCCATAATCACTGTCTACCAAGGTAAGCATGATAGTTCACTAGCTCAGACAAGAAGCAGATCATGCTGGGTACCTATGTACCATTGACAGAGCAGCTGGAAAAAAAATCACTTCCTTGCGTTTGGGGGGGGGGGAAAGGGAGGGGTTGGTTAGTTACCTGAAATTGGAGAATTCAATGTTCATACTGTTTGCTTCTATGCTACCCAGGCGGAATATGAAGTGCTGTTCCTCCAGTTTGCTTCTGGCCTGACTCTGGCAATGGAGGAGCCCCACTACAAAAAGGCCAGTGTGGGAATGGGAAACTTGGTTAGTAATCGTAAGCCTTGGCAGATCAAGGGCAAATGTTTGCCGAACCAGTCGGGGAGTCTACACTTGGTCTGCTGCTGTAAAGGAGGCCACATCAGGAACATTGGGTGCAGTAGATGAGGTTAGAGGAAGTGCACATTAACCTCTGACTCACATGGAAGAACTGCTGGGGTCCCTGGATGGATGCGAGGGATGAAGTACAGTTACAGGTGTTATACTACCTGCAGTTGCTGAAGAAAGTACCTGGTGAGGGGGTGATTGGGTGGGAAGGGATAGGATAACCAATGAATTGCAGAGGGAACGTTCTCTCTGGAAGGCAGAAAGGTCAAAGTCAAAGTCAAAAGAGTTTATTGTCATGTGCCCCTGACAGGACAATGAAAATCTTTCTTTTAATAGCACAACAGAACATAGAAGGCATTGACTACAATTCTATACGTAAATACACCCATGAATGAATAAATTAATAAAGTGCAAATAACAGATGGAGGGATATTAATGTTCAGAGTTTCGAGCTAAGTTTAATAGCCTAATGGCTGTGGGGAAGTAGCTATTCCTAAACCGGGTTGTTGCAGTCTTCAGGCTCCTGTACCTTCTACCCGAAGGTAGCAGGGAGATGAGTGTGTGGCCAGGGTGGTGTGGGTCCTTGATGATGCTGCCAGCCTTTTTGAGGCAGCGACTGTGATAAATCCCCTCGATGGAAGGAAGGTCAGAGCCGATGATGGACTGGGCAGTGTTTACTACTTTTTGTACTCTTTTCCTCTCCAGGGCACTCAAATTGCCGAACCAAGCCACGATGCAACCAGTCAGCAAGCTCTCTACTGTGCACCTGTAGAAGTTCGAGAGATTCTTCCTTGACAGACCAACTCTCCGTAATCTTCTCAGGAAGTAGAGGCGCTGATGAGCTTTCTTAATAATTGGATCTGTGTTCTCGGACCAGGAAAGATCTTCACAGATGTGCACACCCAGGAATTTGAAGCTCTTGACCCTGTCAACCATCGACCCATTGATATAAACAGGACTGTGGGTCCCCATCCTACTCCTTCCAAAGTCCACAATCAGTTCCTTGGTTTTGCTGGTGTTGAGGGCCAGGTTGTTGTGCTGGCACCATATGGACAGTTGCTCGATCTCTCTTCTATACTCTGACATCCCCATCAGTGATACGTCCCACAACAGTGGTGTCGTCAGCAAGCTTGATGATGGAGTTCGCGCTATGACCGGCTACACAGCCATGAGTATAGAGTGAGTACAGCAGGGGGCTGAGCATGCAACCCTGAGGTTCTCCCGTGCTGATTGTTATCGAGTCTGACACATTTCCACCAATACGAACAGACTGTGGTCTGTGGATGAGGAAGTCGAGGATCCAATTGCAGTGGGATGCGCAGAGACCCAGTTCTGCGAGTTTGGTAACCAGCTTGGAGGGGATGATTGTGTTAAATGCCGAGCTGTAGTCAATGAATAACAGCCTGACATATGAGTTTTTGTTGTCCAAGTGGTCCAGAATGGAGTGGAGGGCCAGCGAGATCACGTCCACCGTTGATCTGTTGTGGCGGTAAGCGAACTGCAGTGGGTCCAGGTTTTTGTCGAGGTAGGAATTGATTTGCTCCATGATCAACCTCTCGAAGCACTTCATCACCACAGGCGTAAAGGGCCTGTCCCACCAGTATGCAACTATATGCGATTAGCGCGACCTAACGTGGTCGCTTGAGCCGTCCGGCGTTGCGGGGCCGGTCCCACTTCGATCGCCGGAGCCGTGCGGAATTGTGCGGAGTTCGTCCCGACACCGCGCGGGGCTCCGAAAAACTGACTATGTCCAAAAATTCCGCGCGGCAACGGCTTGTCGGCTCGCAGTCGCCTCGACGTTTACACACCGCCCCGACATCGTGCCTCCGTGAACCTATCTGTAGGTGCCTCCGTGACCCTCTATGTGTGTGGCTCCGTGGCCCTCTGTGTGTGTGCCTCTGTGACCCTCTCTGTGTGCCCCTCTCTGTCCTGGCGAACTTACCTTAGACTTCGCTCCAAGTTCGCCTCACTTTGTGTCGCGTTGCGCCACTCACCCGACCTCCGCGCGGCCCCTACTGCCGGTTTGGTTGTGCATGCTGGTGGGAACGGCCCTGTACAGGGGATCACCCGACCTCCGCGTGGCCCCCGCTTCTAGTTTGATCACGTTCATCGCATGCTGGTGGGACAGGCCCTTTAGTGCCACAGGTCGATAGTCATTGAGGCACGTCACCTTGCTCTTCTTGGGCACCGGTATTATTGATGGCCTTTTTAAGCAGGTGGGAACCTCAGACCTCAGAAGTGACAGGTTGAAAATGTCTGTAAAAACTCCAGCCAGTTGGTCCGCACAGGTTTTTAGGACACGACCAGGTATGCCATCAGGTCCGGACGCTTTTCGAGGGTTCACCCCTCTGAAGGATTTCCTGACGTCGGCCTCTGTGACTGAGACTGAAATACCATCACAACGAATAGGGGCTCGGGAAGGCACATCGGTGTTCTCCCTATCAAAGCGTGCGTAAAATGCATTGAGCTCATCAGGGAGTGATGTATCGCCGACATCCGAGCTGCCTCCTGGTTTCGCCTTGTGAGAGGTGATGGCATTCAGGCCCCGCCACAGCTGCCGAACATCCGTCTCATTCTCCAGCTTGGAGCAGAACTCCCTTTTGGCCTTTTTGATGGTCTTAACAAGGTCGTATCTGGACTTCTTGTAGACCACTGTGTCATCAGACACGAATGCCCGGTGTCTGTTCTTCAGAAGAGTGCGGATCTCACAGTTCATCCAAGGTTTCTGATTGGGAAACACTCGGGAGGTTTTTGTAGGGATGCAGTCCTCCACACATTTCTTTATGAAGTCTGTAACGACTGTGGTGTATTCATTCAAGTCCGTTGCCGAGTCCTTGAACATTGCCCAGTCTACAGACTTCAAACAGTCTTGTAATTGTTCCTCCGCCCCCGCCGACCAGCACTGTACTGTCCTCAGCTCTGGGGGTGCGCTCTTTAATTGCTGCCTGTAGGCAGGAAGAAGCAGCACCGCGGTATGGTCGGATTTACCGAAGTGAGGGCGAGGGATAGAGCGGTAGGCATTCTTGATGGTGGTATAGCAGTGGTCGAGGGTGTTTGGTCCTCTGGTGCAGCAGGAGAAATGTTGGTGGAAGTTGGGGAGTAATTTCTTTAGGTTTGCTTTATTGAAGTCCCCAGCAATGGTGGTACATGCCTCGGGGTAAGACGTCTGGTGTTTGTTGACCACGGCGTGCAGCTCCTCCAGTGCCAGACGGATGTCTGCCTGTGGTGGGATGTAGACCGTGGTCAGAATGATGGAGGTGAATTCCCTCGGTAGGTAGAAAGGACGGCACTTCACCGCCAGATGTTCGAGGTGTGGAGAGCAGGAGTTGGACAGGACTGCCACGTCTGAGCACCACGCAGAGTTGACCATGAGGCAGACACCCCCTCCTCTCCCTTTCCCCGATGCCAGTGTACAGTCCATGCGGTGGATGGAGAACCCTTCAGACTGGACTGCTGAGTCTGGGGAGCTGGGGGTGAGCATGTCTCTGTGAACACAGTGCATTCTCTCAGCTCCCTTTGATAAAGCAGCCTTGCCCTTAAGTCCTCCACTTTATTTTCAAGGGACTGTACATTGGTCAGTAGGATAGTAGGGAGAGGGGGCCGAAGTCCCCTGCGCTTCATTCTGACCTGAAGTCCTGCCCGCCGGCCACGTTTCCGGACACAATGGAGGCTTCCCCTTTGTTTCCAAGTACTGTGTTTCCTGTACCTGCTGTTTCTGCGAACCAGCGCTGGAACGGGAATTCCCTCACAGACGGCAGCTCCAACTCCGTAACGAACGGGGGTTCCCTCGGAATCAGCAGCTCCAGCTTCATTTCTTCTGGGATATCCAGCCCGTTGGCTCTGGAGGTCATCCCGGGGTTTCCAGGTGCCGTACCTGGGTTCCTCAGTCGGGTCGGGAGTTTCACAGCCAGCGTAGGAAAATTTAAAGTCCGGTGCTCCCGCAACTGCGGGAGATCGGAAAATTGCCAGCACTTTCAGCTGCACAAGCAGCCTGTCAGAAACGGCACCGATTACTGCCGTTTCCCTGATGCAGGTAAGTTGATAGAAGTTGTAGGTAATTCCTTTCAGTTCTGGTGCTCCGCAAAAGTCGCCGCAGGCAGGCGCCATCTTGACCAGGAAAGGTGTGGAGATGGGAAGAAGTGACTGGTGGTAAGATCTCATTGGAGTAGACAGAAATGTGGGAGAATAATGTGTCACTTGCTGAGACTGGTGGTGCGAAATGTGAGACCAGAGGAGCTCTATCCTTCTTCCATTTGGGGTGAGGTTGTGCAAGAGCAGAACTACAGAAACAGAGGAGATGCAGGTGAGGGATCCATCTATGACAGTATTGGGGAAACCACATTTACTAAAGAAAGAGGATATCTCGTATGTCCTGGAAAGGAAAGCCTCATTTTAGCGCAGATGTGGCAGAGACGGGGAAATTGAGAGTAGGGGACAGCGTATTTGTAAGAAGCAGAGTGGGAGGAATAGTCTAGATAACTGTGGAAATGTTATTTTTAGTAGATGTCATTTGATGGATTTTGGATTTTTAATAGATGTCTTTTGATAGTCTGTCCCCTGTGATGGAGACAGAGAGATCAAGAAAGGGGAGAAATGTGTCAGAGATTGTCCAAGTGAATTTGAGAGCAGGGTGGATGTCAGCAGTAAAGTTAATCACCAGGTTCTGCATTTTTGATGACACGAACAGCTTTATTTTAAGCAGGTGGTGTGCCAAATGTACTTTGTTCCATCTGGTTGTAATATCGTGCACATGGGAATGGCGTTTTTAGTCATTTGAAGCTCAGTTTATTTCTATCTCTGACTATGAATTTGAATAAAGAATTGCATAAAAATGTGATGATCACAAGTTTAAAAGCCAAATGATTGCCTCCTGATAAAGTATAATGTGCTCTATCAAAGTGGATTGTTGTCACTTTAATATTCCATTCTTCCGCAACATCCAAGCAATGGTCTACGTGTTTCAGCAAAATCTTGCTCTTTAGTGTGCAGTACTGTTAAACAAATTACTGCAATGTCCATGTGCAGTTAATCAAATTACCTCAAATTACCACAAAGATATCACGTAATTATCTGGCATCTGGTGCATCTGGTAACATCTGGTGCATTTTTCAGAAGCTTCATTCCATAATCTTCTGTATCTATGCTGCAATACATACTCAGTAGAATTGACTAAACGATATATTTTGGACATCAACTTAGTCCTTTAGTGTTCACATTGCATGGTCTGATATCTATAATTATCCACCTTATTATAGCTTTAGTAAATCTGTTGTTCTTGGTTTCATCCCTGGGCTAGAGACTCTGGGTTCAAATGCTGCCCCAGTAAAGTCATTCAGAGCAGGACTACATCTTTCAAAAGGGTACGATTAATGTAGAATATAGAATTGTACGACACAGGAACAGTCCCTTTGGCACACAATGATTGTGCCGAACATGATGCCTAGCTGAACTGATCTCATCTATCTGCACATGGTCCATATCCCTCTATTCACTGCACTTCCATGTGCCTATCTGGAAGCCTCTTAAACGCCACTATCATATATGCCCCAACCACCATGAAAATGCATTAAATTGCACATTCCATGTTTGAACTGAAATTATCCAGCTGGTTGGAGTGGTTCAGGAGGTTCTGCAAAGATTGCACTGATATTCTTAAGAGGTCAATCTTACAAATGTTTGATTAAAAAAAGGAAATCTTGGATTTGTCAACATTCCTCTTCTCTAACCAGGATCAACTAAAGACCACCAGAATGGTTGGAGGGCTGGGTATATGATAAGAGAATATTAGATTATCTACCATTCCAAAATGCATTAGCAAGATTCATTGCCCTGGCAGCTCAGCAAACAACCATAAACAATCATGTGGTTCTGAGGCCCAGATTTAATCAGTAGGCTGAACATCTTTTCTAATTCCAGACACAATTGAGAGAAGGTACTAGAAATTGTGTGGGAAAGAACTGCAGATGCTGGTTTAAATCGAAGATCGACATAAAATGCTGCAGTAACTCTGCGGGACAGGCAGCATCTCTGGAGAGTAGAAATAGGTGATGTTTCGGGTCTGAGTTACTTCAGTAACTGTGTTCCCGCTGAGTTACTTCAGCATTTTCTGTCTAGGAGCTACAATTGTGTTTCTCTGTGTTTCACTATACTGTCAGGAGAGATCCCTTTTTCGATCAAATTCTAATCCAAGGGGCATTTTGATCTCTCAAACAGAATAGTCCCAGTGTCATTTGCAAACATAATGTATTCAACAAGCACAAAGAACAAGTAGATTTTCTTCTCCATCCTGAACTAAGGTAGCTTACAATCAAAATAATTTAAACAAAGTACCTTACAAACTGATTATCTACAAGGAAAAGTTAGATAAACCAATTGTTTTCGCTGGGATGTCAGACATTCAGGGGAAACCTGAGAGAAGTATAAAAATGAGAGGCATAGATAGGATAGACAGCCAGAAGCAAGCACTACAATTGGCTTGTAGGAAATCTACATCTACATCTACATCTACATCTTTCCAATCTACATCTTTCCTTGTAGAAACAAAAAGAAAGCTTTGATATGTGGGAACATGGTGGTTAAGCAATATAGGAAGCGGAACGTTAATAACGCATATGGGGAAGTTTATATAGTTACACAAAATCACCGTATCTAATGGGTGGCCTGCTAACCCGTCCAGCGCATGTGCGGTACGAATCCGCTTCACCTCCTTTCACTGGAGAAGATACTGGGAATGTGACCGGGGACCCGTCGTGGTGGTAAGATAGGCGCTGAACGCCACGGGGAGGCAGCGGTGGAAACGGTCTCTAATAGTGGAGCAGCAGGACCGGTAGTGGGGGGGTACACAAAACGCGAGACATCTGGATATGGAGTCGCAGGACGCAGTTCTTTCACTGGGAAGGATATATTGACGGTTGCGTCTGTAAATGGCTCCGTCCGCTTCGACCAGATAAGAGCCAGGTTCTTTGGCAGGGCCATAGATGTGACCCAGACGGCCATAGCCCTTGTTGGAGGTGATCCACCTGTCCATTGGTGAGAGGTTTAAGTGGCTCACTGGATTTGTCGAAAAAACATTTTTGTGTATCGCATTGGAATTTTAGTTGTTTCTGGACCGCACACGGAGAACGAACTTGTGGCTGCAAAAGCTGCTGGGACACAGGCAGGGGAGCACAGGTTTGAAACACAGAAACAAGTTCGAGCCAGCACCGCCATTCATTGTGATCATGGCTGATCGTCCCCAATCAATAACCCATGCCTGCCTTCTCCCCATATCCCTTGATTTCACTAGCCCCTAGAGCTCTATCTAACTCTCTCTTAAATCCTTCCAGTGATTTGGCCTCCACTGCCCTCTGTGGCAGGGAATTCCACAAATTCACAACTCTCCTGGTGAAAACGTTTTTTCTCACCTCAGTCTTAAATGGCCTCCCCTTTATTCTAAAACTGTGGCCCCTGGTTATGGACGCGCCCAACATTAGGAACATTTTTCCTGCATCTAGCTTGTCCAGTCCTTTTATAATGTTATATGTTTCTATAAGATCCCCCCTCATCCTTCTAAACTCCACCGAATACAAGTCTAGTCTTTTCAATCTTTCCTCATATGACAGTCCCGCCATCCCAGGGATCAATCTCGTGAACCTACGCTGCATTGCCTCAATCACAAGGGTGTCCTTCCTCAAATTAGGAGACCAAAACCGACGCAATGGCCATTGCTTAAGTTCATTGCGTATCCTGTCACTCGTGGCATGCCGAACCCTATGTGGTGCTCGAACCTCAGGAGTGACGTTGGGATCAACGACAATGTGGTACTCGAGGGGCAACTTGCCAAGCTTGTTGTAAAACAGTTCTCTGTATTGAGAAAATACTTGCTGAGTGGGGCCTACAGCGAGAAAGAGTTGATGGAGAGCGCAGCCAAAGTATACCAGGCCTAGACCATGGCATGCACTGATACCGAGCACAGTCTCAGAATCACCCTTGACGATATAAAACTTTAGGGTATGGGGCCGCAAGTCTTTGGTGCATTTTAAATTAGTCTGTCCAAGCGTTAGAACATCTCTCCCGTGGGCCAGCAGCATGGCCGAGGCCTTTTCAATAGCATTACGAATTTTTCTAAACTCTGGTTGCATTTCGCACCAGTATCGACCTTGACAATCACAGGTCCGTATTCACAAACATAGTTACCTCAAGGTCAAGTTGCTCATTAGAGGAAGGGAGGAGAGAGTGGATGGCTGAACTGTTATCTGTACTCTCAGAGAGCTGAGCAAGGGATGGCATTCGTATTCGTTATCAGTAAGCTCATATTGTAACAGGTGCAAGCTCGTCCTTCAGGTGGTTTGAGTCGCACGAATAGCAACATCTTGCAAAGTGGTTTGGTTTCTTGCAGAAATTACAGGATTTACCATAAGCAATAGAGAACTCTCGACCCGTAGCATGAAAATACTTGCAATTAGGACATCGAGCAGCAGACCTTCTCTGCTGCCAGGCCGGGGAGGGCTACGAATGGCTGATACAAGAGGTGGTGTCTATAAGATTGACACTATACTGCGAACGCTGACCGGAGGTCACAGACCTAGTGTGAGATGTTACAGCCTGTCGGATGTTACAGCAATCCGACAGGCGTGCTCGGCTTGATTAAGGGTGAGGTCAGTGTTACAGAGCAGTTCATCCCTTAACTTGTTATCAAGCATACCTCCAACAATCTTGTAACGGATTAGTTCATCGCACAGATCACAAAATTGGCAGCGTGCAGCCATGTGTTTTATGCCGCTGATAAAATGTTCTATCGGTTCATCAATCTGTTGCATACAAACATAAAACTTGGTACGTTCAATAATGTAGTTTGAGGAGAGGTCACACAACTGTCTGAACTTTGCAAGTAGGACAGCAGGGTCATCAATAGCCTCTGCAGGCATTAGGACCTGCCCATTCACATCTAAAACAGCTGGCACAAATGTGAAATTGTCGGCACGTTTCATTACCTCTGGGCCAGCTAGGATGAGTAATACAGAAGCACGTACATCAGGGGTATCATTGCGATGAACAATACGAACATAGTGAGTGTAGTCACGCTCGAAAAGATTCACCAATGTCAGTCAAAGATCTGAGGACTAGGACGGCAAGACAAGTTTGCCATGATAGAGATAATCGGCACATAAACAAAAAAAACAAAAACAAAAACGATAAACATGAACGGAGTAGGTAAGACTCACTCTCTGACACCATGTAATGAGTCGAGTCAAACACATATCAAGACACAACACATGTTTATTAAATCTACTTACAGCATAGGTCTGCGGAGATTACAGTTCCTAGCAGCTACTCACACTGAATGGCGTAGGCAAGCTCTTGGTAATATGAATCGCATATTAGGCGGAGCAACAAGCACTACAATTGGCTAGTAGGAAATAACCAATCTACAGCCATTTTTATAAATGTTGGTTACACCATGTAGAAATTACAGCTGTGTTTATACACAGACCCCCTATTTCAGGACACCATAATGTTTGGGACACATGGCTTCACAGGTGTTTGTAATTGCTCAGGAGTGTTTAATTGCTTCCTTAATATAGGTATGTTACAATACCTACCTTTAGGGGGGGGGCGGGTTTAAAATGCCGTTTTCCCCCAGACAGACCAAATCGATCAATCTCAGGCGATTTTGTTGCTAAAGAGAAATCGCTCCGACATTTGATTTATGAAAGTATTTTTAAACTACGCTAGATAATTTATTAGCTAGAGTAGTTTAAAAATCATCTTCTAAAGCCGTGAGCGCCGACAGCAGAACAAACCTAACGTAGGCGATAAAAGAAGGTACACAGTTTATTTTTACATAAAAACATGCTTCTTAGGAAGCCTTTAATCAAATTTGCATCATGCGAAAAGGGCACAAAAAATATATACGAACCGGCTGTATTCTTCCTGACGACTGTGGGTTACATTCACCGCAAACCGCAACGTTCCAATCCACCACGTTCCACTAAAACCCACTCGCAAGTTGATTTAAATGGCCATTAATTTACAGGAGTTAAACACTAAATTTCTTCAATTTGGCCTATAAATTGATGAAAATGAGATTTAAAAATCATGTTATATTGTGGATTATTGTGTGGATGTTATTTGCACACCTAGGCAATTAAAAAATGTTTATCATTTCTTAAGAAATGGATAGATGTTTAGATCTAGTCATTGAATTTTGTAATTAGCTACAATTAGGTAACTAAGTAATTATATGCTTTAATTTCATGTCATTCAAGTAAGATTGTTTCATATTTGTTTCAGAATGATACAACCTATAATAACTGAACATTTCATTGAGTGCTCTTAATTTTTAAGAAAGTTATGGGCTTTTGACTGTCCTAGATCACAGCTTTTGAGGTAAATCAATAGAAAGGCAATGGGGAACAAGATGCTAATTTCCGAGTATGAAAATGGCCATATCTTTTTTAATACTGAAGATATGAAAGTGAATTAGGTGTCAAATTAAACTCCTTTTTATGCTTTACCTGATGGGATAAATTGCAGACATGATTTTTACAATCTCAAAATTTTGTAACGATGCTACTTAATGCAGGTATAAGAGAGTTCTCAACACCTAGTCTTTCCTCGATTATTTCCATTACCTTTGGAAACTTTTATTGCTGTTTATCAGCATGAGGTGTGCCAATGAAAGTCAAATAAGCCATATTGAGACTGAGAAACTGTTTAGAGACATCAGCCCAACCTTAGGCTTACCAAAATGAACTGTTTGGAACATTATTAAGAAGAGAGCACTGGTGAGATTATTGTGAGAAATAGAGTGATTAAACCCCCACTGCTGTGAAGGTCCGGGCGAGGATTCTACCATCGTTGTGAATGAGGTAACCAGCATCGTCCTTGAGCACCACTGATAGCATTGTATAGCGCCAGACAGAGATGGGGGATGCGGCCACAATCACCAGATACTAGCCTTTCAATTAAAATACAACAAACTAGGCCAGGTCAATAACAACTGAGCATGCTTAATGAAATAAATGAATATTATTTACATGCCCCTGGTCAAGAAACTGCTCATTACCATGAACATGCAATGTATGATGTGAGTGGTACTGGGGAACGTACCTATAGACTGTGCACCTCAGTGCTCTGATTGGGAAGAGCCAGAGGGGAGGTTAAGCCAGCAGAATTGTGTGTGTAAAGGGGCTTTACTTTCCTGACTTTGGTGTGACTCTACGGGACAGCAAAGGAGAGGCACCTATTCTGCAGAATATTATCTTAATAAAAGCTTCTTTGCTGACTTTGTCTCAAACAGCGTTGTGATTTTTTATATCTCACAATTTGGGGGCTCGTCCGGGATTTAATTACTCCGGGCCAACTGACGGGAGTACACGGACGAAGAGAAGGTGCACCCCGCTGAGTTCAGCGGTCTCAGACTCCTTGCTTACTGTCAGGAGGTTTGAGCGAATGATGCCCGGACCAAACAGAGACTCAGCAAAGAAGTGAAGGTGGTTGGAGATTGGTTGGAAATTGCGAAAATTCGAGTAATTCTGTGCACAGACCCCGGTAAGAAACTTTGACTATTATAGTATTACCTGGGCAATTTGATAAAAGGTTGGAGAGGAATTCCGATCAAGAGAATGGGAAATGTAAGTTAAAAACTCACCCCAGCATTCTGCCTAATAGTCCGTTGGGGCGAATGCTGAACCACTGGGGGTCAGGAAATACCCAGGGGTTGGAGAAGACAACAATGTATTGCTATTTTGAATGGTCAAAACACCCGATAAAGAAGCTTCGGTCTAGTGGCCAGAGGATGAGTCAGATGAGGATTGGGTACAACAGGCATTGAATGAATATGTGAAAAATAAACCCAATCCAATAATAGAAGAGATCAAGTATGCCGCAGTATGGGAAGCGGGATATAATTATTAAAGGACCGAGAGGCAGTTTAACTCCTCGTGGATACCACCCTGAGAGGTCAGGGGTCTGTCGGACGGGAATAGTCCAATAAGACAATGGATAACCGGAACGGGAAATGTAAGAGTCCGGGGGGAAAAGAAAAAGGCTCAATGGTGAAGAGCCATGCATTCTGCCTGATAGTCCGTTGTGGCGAATGTGGCAATCTTGGGGAGAAGGAAGCCCCGGGGGTAAAGATAAGGAGACTATGATTAAGTTCTGTTACTTTGATTAACCAAAGGAACCAATAAGGGGGAGTTCAGTCTGGTGGCCACAACTGGGCTCCAATGAGGATTGGGCACTTTGGAAGCTGTACAGAATATTCAGAGTATCACTCAAACATTGCAAAAATCTAAGGAAAATCACAGTGCCAAATGTTTTGAGTACGAAAAGTTAAAAAAGGAAGGAGCAACACAGAAAGAAATAGAAAAGGCAACTGTCAAATCTAACAAAAAAAGGCTACAGAAACCTGTAAATTATATGTGGAAAAACAGATTTTGAACAAAAATTGACATAAACCTCAAATAAATTTCAGGAAATTGAAGAAGCTCATCTTAAGCACTTGAAAGAAATATTGAATTGTTTCACAAAATCTATAGAAGAAACTCATATACAGATTGGTCAGGTACATGAGGAGTTAGTGCAAAATATTGTAGAATAGCAGAATGTAGAATTGCAATAAGAATAGTGTAATGTAATATGGTGACTACGAGGACAGAGGAGGTGTAAGGACTGAGTTTCTTGACTGGTTGTGGAGATAAAATTGCTGCATTCTCTCTGCTGAGAGATCAAGACAAAATGAGTTTCTTTGTTTGGAGATTAATGAGAGTGGGGTGTGGTCAGATGTTCAGTGACTAGGATTTTGATTGGTTGTGATCTTAGTGGGGTGTGGTTACAATTTAAGTGACAGTGAGTCTGACTAATCACGATCTGAATCAATATCCAATCACAACGCTCAGGAACCTGATTGATCGGGGATTAGACCATCCCACTTTAACTTAAAAGGGGAGATAAGAATTATATAAATGATAATTTGCAAACTTGAATCTGTGTAGAAAATTGCATAATTTCTTTGAAGAGAGAATGGAACGACTGTGGATTTTGTGTAAAAAACGGTTTTGAATGAATGAGAAAGTTCATATATGTGATGTATTTTGTTTGTTGTAGGCCACATGCTGTAAGGGTAGGCGTGTGTGTTCCTTTAAGAAATTGTAAGCAATGAGGGAGGTTACGAACAGCTGTAAGGTAATGAACAACGCTTTGTATCATCGCAACTTAAAAGGGGAAAGTTGGAAAATGTAGGTTGCTTGGTTTTGCTTATGTTTCTATAGATTTCTTTTCAGTATGTGTGAAAGATACATCTTCTAGATGCGCTGGGACACATCCTCAGTGATGTGACCTGGGGTCATCGGGTGTTTCGGGTCTCACAACATCAGACACCCTCGCCCAGACGACCCAGCCGGGGTTGATCAAGCCCCAACTTGCGTCCCAGCAGCAACCGCCCACGGATCAGCCCTCTTAATCCAAAGCCACCTAGTGGCTTTCTCTGCGGCTTCACTTGCGGATTGAATGGCCCTCTTCTTTGCCAGCCCCGTAAAGCCCAACTGGTTGAGGACTTTGCAGAGTGAGCGTCCTGCAAAGCCTCTACAGTCCACCTCTATCGGCTCATAGTATGTCTTCCAGCCTCTGACTTGGCACATCTCCACCAGTTCCTGGTACTTTGCGCGCTTCCTCTCATTAGCCTCTTCAATACGCTCTTCCCAGGGCACTGTCAGTTCCAGAATGATCAGCTGTTTTGTCACTTCGGAGGTGATGATCATATCTGGCCGGAGTGATGTTGCTGTGATGTGCTGTGGAAACTTCAGCTGTTTGCCCAGATCGATGTGCAGCTGCCAGTCAGTGGCAGTGTAGAGGAGGCCCGTCCTTGTTTTTGGTTGTGGTCGGGGCTTCTCTCCAGCTTTGACAAAATTGATTGATTTCTTTGGTGCATGGTGGTGTTTGCTGTTACAGATGGCAGTGGCTATGCTCTCAGCAACCACCTTGAGCACCTGGTCATGCTGCCACCGATAGTGACCTTCCCCAAGAGACTTTGGGCAGCAAAGTCTTTTCAGTAAAGTTAATTTGGAAAATTGTTGCTAGTACTAGGAATTGGAAATTTTAAAATAGTGGTGAGAATGGATTGAAATAATTGGAAATAAGTTAATTGCTGAAACATGACCAGCTTTTAGATAAACATTCTGGTTGGAGAAGGGTAATGATTGTTTGCTGAGATTTTCAGAAACAGTTGTGAGGAAGTGGCCCAAGGAAGGCACTTTCAAGATAAATGTGTGACAAGATGGAAGTGTTAATTACGAATTATATGTCACAGATAAGTTGGAAAGGTGGGAAAAGGGGAGCGGAAAGGAATTAGATGTACTTAAGCAGTTTAGAGAGGAAAGGAGAGAGAGCCAGTGAGGAGGTAACAGAAGTAGGAAACGACAGGTGTAAACGTAATAAATCAGGAGGAGTCAGTGGAAGATTTTAAAAGAAAGGTGAATGCATTTGCAAAGGAGGGTAAACTATCTGAGAAGTAAGAAATTGAGTTTAGAATGAGAAAGAAGGCATATCAGAAAGGATTAAAGTGTGAAACAAAGGGATAAATTGATGAGTCTGCTTTAAAAATATAAGAGCAGGCCAGATACAGATTATCCTTTGGGGCACCCCTAAATTCAGAGGGCTAAAAAATACCTTACCCAATATTCCTGATGGGGCAGCAAATGGATTATGGCTTTGGAGGAGGAGAACGTGGGATGATTATTGGCTCTGGGAGATTTGAAGGCACTGTTGGTGAAAGTGATAGGAACCACTAAACTGACAGAACTCCTGAAGATGGCTGGTATAAAAATGCTGTGAACAATGCAATAAACAATGGCGCGCTGTTTGACACAGTCGGGCAAAGGGTATGGCAGGCCCTCAGACAATAATCCAGCAGCCTATCTGGAGAACAAGCTGAAAAGGTGGAGACTGGAAACTGAACAAGAAAGAGAAGGCAACCAGTTAATGAACACTATATTCTGAACCACTGTGGTGGATGTCATTTCTTCTAAAGTCAAGTCTAGATTGGAGGAGGTGGTGGGATTGTCATCTATTTCCCACACCTGATTCAGTGATCATTTGGTCAATGAGGTTGAGAAATATCGCAAAGATAGGAAAAAGACTTGCAGACCAGCAGGAAGAGGTGCAGAGAAAAATGATGCAAATGTAACTTGAAGAGCTCAAAAAGAAAGAGCATGAAAAAGGAAAGACAATATTGGCAGTAACAACAGACTTGGTTGAAAAGTCTGAAATAAGTGATGCACAACACGCAGTGCAGGCACGTGCCGTCAGGGTAGGCAAGGTAGGCACTGCCTACCCTGACTAAAATTATGAAATGGCAATTATTAAATATAAATAGTAAAGGCATAATTTTAATAAATATAAATAGTAAAAATAGTAAAGAGAATTATGCCTGTCTAAGAGATCGATCTCTTAGGTAGGCATAATTCTCCGTGCCTTTCATCCGCAGCGCTTGTAATACGGGAAGCTCTGTGCAGCCCACGTGCCGTCAGCGCTGCCTGAAGCCGTCAGATTCAAGCGGAGCTGAAGGCAGCAGAAATTCTGCCTTTGCAGCACTGCGCATGCGCATCATCCTTCTGCGCATGTGCAGCGCGAATTTCTTGGTGGCATTTTCAAATATGGATTGCCATTATTTTAATAGTATCTTAGCAAATAAAGAGTGAAGAATGGACTTAATGTACCAATAATGTGGTAAGTGCATTTCTTTGTGCTTTATGTTTTTAAATACTGTATTTCCCGGGGTGGGGGGAGAGCTCCGCTCACAGTGTTTGGGCAGTCTGGCGTTGTGAAGGAGGGGATTGGGGTCAGTAACCCACTTGCCACTCTCCGGTCTGAGTGCAGGTGAGATGGGACTAGGTGAGAGTAAGTGTTCGGCACGGACTAAAAGGGCCGAGATGGCCTGTTCCCGTGCTGCATTGCCATATGGTTTTATTGTGGCCGGGGAGTGGATTAGCTCGGGTGGCTGCCGCAGCACTCCGGGCACGGACAGCAGAACTGGCCGCCACTTCCAAGGAAGGAAGCAGCTCGGGTGACTGCGAGTGGCCGCCGGGACCATGCCACTTCAGCCACTTCGGCCCCTTCTGCTGGTCCCCACTCACCTCTGGCAGTGCTCTCCGTCTGAACATCTCTCACCTGCTGCTCGCCGGCCGGCTTCCCGCAAATCTTTAAATTCCGACAGCGCGTTCATGGGGTCCAGTTGAGGTTACTTGGCTGTGGGAATTTAAGGATTTGCGGGACGCAGTTGACGTGAGCGAAGCCGGCGAACGGCAGGTGAGAGATGTTCAGATGAAGAGCACTGCCAGAGGTGATCAGAAGGCGCTGAAGAGCAGCCGGTTCTGGTGTTGGGTCCCGGCGGCCGCTCGCACCCGAGCTGCTTCTATCCCCGGAAGTGGCGGCCAGTTCTGCTGTCCGTGCCCGGAGCGCTGCGGCAGCGATGAGTGAGTTTGATATGATCTCTGACCCCCTCCTTCTCAAAACTTCTGCCTTCTCACATATTTAACCCCTGCCGCAGGCTCCCCACACGCTGTGAAAGGAACTCCCCCTCCAATTGGACCCTTGAATTAGTATTGTCATTCAATAAGATGACAACTGATTCAACGTCCCGATGTGCTCCCGTTTTTCCCACCATCTCTCCACCTGCCTTCATCCTCCGTCCCCCACCCATTCAGTAATTTAAAAATGGAGGGGATTTAGAACCCTTGGGAAAATTGAAATGTTACTTATATTTTATTTTTTACGAAGAGAACAATCTGCGCATGCGCGGTTTTAAGATTTTTTTTTGAAAGCCGGCTGACTGCCTACCCTGAGTAATTACTCACGGCACTTGCCTGACGCAGTGAGTCCTATGACAGAGCCAAACAGGGGCCAGAGAATTCCATGCCAATAATAAATTTATTTGGGAAAGTATTTCCTCAAATGCCCTATCAGGAGTGAAATAAATCTGGATATAAGCCCAGACAGGACTGGGGTCCCCAAGGGAGGGAGGGATCTCAAGAAGGAGGTCAAGAAAGGCTAGTAAGGAGACAGGTAATGGATAAGATGTATTGGGAATGCGAACAGGTATGATAATCACGAAAAAATAAGAATAATTAAGATAGTGGGGAACTATGGTAAGAACATTAAGAAGAGGTATTAAAGACACATAGGCTGGGATGCAGCAGGGTTTTAAATACTAGCCCCATGTTTTTAATCAGATGTTATAGGCAGATTTGGAAGGTGTTGATATAGTATGTGGATGATTTGTTGGTTTGTGCCACAAATGAGAAGCAATGTGAGAGAGACATTGTAATTATCTTAGAAAAGATGGCACAGGAGGCCATAAAATATCAAGGAAGAAGTTGTTGTTTTGTCAGCAGCAGGTAGAATATTTTGGACGAGTAATATCTAAAGAAGTAAAAGCTATAGCGCAGGATCAAATTGAAGCGATAATTGAAGTTCCCCAAACCTCAGACAGTAGGACAGATGATGATGATCTTGGGAATGGCAGGATATAGTTCAGACTAGATTGGAAAGTATGTTGAAATTGTGAAGGAAAATAATGAAGGAAGAAGGACACACAAGTCTGAGAAATGTTTTACAGTCAGAGCCTTTGAATGAAAGGTACAAAAAGGTTTTGCTTGTGAATGTTTCTTGTTAAAGGGATCATAATAGCAAGTATGCAAGGTTTGAAGTGATGCATCAGGATGAATTAGACTTTAAGGTAATCAAATTGGAAGCTTGCCTGCAATCTTGCTTAGCTCAGTTGGCAGAAATTAAGGCTTTAAGAGCAGCACGTGTACATGGAGTCTGGCACGTTTGGAGCAGTAGGGAAACCGAAAGGCTTCGAGAAAAGCAACGGAGACCCCATGCAAAGTTAGCAGTATCCCACCGAACACATTTCCACATACCTTGCCCCACCGAACACATTTCCACATACCTTGACTCCATCCTATCCCCCTTTGTTAAATCCCTCCCCACCTATGCTCAAGACACCTCAGACACTCTCCGTCGGCTCCGCACATTCCGTTGTCCAGGCCCCCATCCTCTCATCTTCACCATGGACGTCCAGTCACTATACACCTGCATCCCCCACCAGGATGGTCTCAAAGCCCTCCGGTACTTCCTCGACCAGAGGAGCAACCCATACCCATCCACTGACACCCTCCTCCGCCTAGCGGAGTTGGTCCTTACCCTAAACAACTTCTCTTTTGACTCCTCCCATTTCCTCCAAACACAAGGCGTAGCTATGGGCACACGCATGGGCCCTAGCTACGCCTGCCTCTTTGTCGGGTACGTCGAACAATCTTTGTTCTCGGCGTACCAGGGCCCCACCCCCGACCTTTACCTCCGTTACATTGACGACTGCTTTGGTGTCACCTCCTGCACCCACGCAGAACTGACTGACTTTATCCATTTCACCACCAACTTCCATCCGGCACTCAAATATACTTGGACCATTTCCGACATTTCCCTACCATTCCTTGACCTCACCATCTCTATTGCAGGTGACACACTCCTGACTGACATCCACTACAAACCAACTGACTCCCACAGCTACCTGGACTACTCTTCCTCCCACCCTGCTTCCTGTAAGGACTCCATCCCCTATTCCCAATTCCTCCGACTACGCCGCATCTGCTCCCAGGATGACTTGTTCCACACCAGGTCATCGCAAATGTCCTCGTTCTTCAGAGAACGGGGTTTCCCCTCCCCCACTATCGATGAGGCTCGCACCAGGGTCTCCTCCATACCCCGCAACACTGCCCTCTCTCCCCATTCCCCCACTCACAACAAGGGCCGAGTCCCCCTGGTCCTCACCTTTCACCCCACCAGCCAGCGCATACAACAGATAGTCCTCCGCCAGTTTCGCCACCTCCAACGTGACCCCTCCACTCGTCACATCTTCCCATCTCCCCCCCTGTCTGCCTTCCGCAAAGACCGCTCCCTCCGCAACTCCCTCGTCAATTCTTCCCTTCCCTCCCGCTCCACTCCTTCCCCGGGCACTTTCCCTTGCAACCGCAAGAGATGCTACACTTGTCCCTTCACCTCCCCCATCCACTCCTTTCAGGCACCCAAGCAGTCATTCCAAGTCCGACAGAGGTTCACCTGCACCTCCTCCAACCTTGTCTACTGCATCCGTTGCTCCAGATGCCAGCTAATCTACATCGGTGAGACCAAGCGGAGGCTAGGCGATCGTTTCGCCGAACACCTCCGCTCGGTCCGCAATAACCAACCCGACCTCCCGGTGGCTCAGCACTTCAACTCCCCCTCCCACTCCGTATCCGACCTCTCGGTCCTGGGCCTCCTCCATGGCCAGAGTGAACAACACCGCAAGTTTGAGGAACAACATCTCATATTCCGCTTGGGGAGTTTGCATCCTCTGGGCTTAAACATTGAATTTTCTCAATTCTGTTAACCCAGACTGCTCCCTTCCCCCCCCCCCCCCCCCCCCCCACCTCTCCCTCAGCCCTCGGGCCCTGACATTCCTTCTCCATCTCCCCCCCCCCCCCAAGTCGCACTAGCTTCTCATTTTCGCACCAGAAACAGCTTACAATGGCTTGCTTCCCTTATCACCAATACTTTTTTGCATATCTTTCACTCATTGTTCTTGCTTTATCTCTCCATATCACTGTTTATATCTCTCGTTTCCCTGATCCCTGACCAGTCTGAAGAAGGGTCTCGACCCGAAACGTCGCCTATCTCCTTCGCTCCTTAGATGCTGCTGCACCCGCTGAGTTTCTCCAGCTTTTTGTGTGTCCCCCTATGAAATGTTGTTTGGGTTACCTTATTTGGGAAAGTTCGAAGGAATACCCACCATGGAGGGCAGTGATGTATTCTTAAGGAACTATTTACTGGCAGTATCTCGTTCTCTTACAGAATTAACAGCTTGCTGCCTAAATATCGATGACAATGGACGGGCAGTAATGGACATATCAGAAGGAATCCGGAAGTTGGCACATGTTCCAATACAAAAGTGGAATTCGATTGTGGTTATCGGATGGTGCGATTCCATCCTCGGAGGAACATGGTGGAGAACGGCGGGACTTGTGTTTCTATCTGCATTGGCTGGGTTGATATTTATCCCCTGTTGTATCCCTTGTTTTAGGGAACTTATTAACGGGGAAGGTCCAGGATCCAGAGGAGAAGGAGATTAGGAGAATGTTACTGCAATTAGAACTCAGGGAGCTTGAAATTGGGGTTTAATCAATAAATGCGTAGCAAAAGAAAAAGGGAGGATTGTGAATAATGAGGTAACCAGCATCGTCCTTGAACATCACTGATAGCATTGTATAGCGGCAGACAGAGATGGGGGATGCGGCCATAATCACCAGATACTAGCTTTTCAATTAAAATACAACAAACTAGGCCAGGTCAATATCAACTGAGCATGCTTAATGAAAGAAATGAATATTACTTACACGCCCCGGTCAAGAAACTGCTCATTACCATGAACATGCAATGTATGATGTGGGAGGTACTGGGGGACGTACCTATAGATTGTGCACCTCAGTGCTCTGATTGGGAAGAGCCAGAGGGGAGGTTAAGCAAGCAGAATTGTGTGTATAAAGGGGCTTTACTTTCCTGACTTTGGTGTGCCTCTACAGGACAGCAAAGGGGAGGCACCTATTCTGCAGAATATTATCTTAATAAAAGCTCCTTTGCTGACTTTGTCTCAAACAGCGTTTGTGATTTTTTATATCTCACATTATTAATCGCAAAGGGACTGGCAGGCCAAGGAAGACATTCACAGCTGATGACAGAAAAATTCCCTCTATAATAAAGAAAAATCCCCAAGCATCTGTCCGACAGATCAGAAACACTCTTCAGGAGTCAGGTGTGGATTTGTCAATGACCACTGTCTACAGGATATCATGACCAGAAATACAGAGGCTACACTGCAAGATGTAAGCCACTGGTTAGCTGCAAAAATAGAATGGCCAGGTTACAGTTTGCCAAGAAGTACTTAAAAGGGCAACCACAGTTATGGAAAAAGGTCTTGTGGACAGATGAGACGAAGATTAACATATCAGAGTGATGGCAAAAGCAAAGTATGGAAGAGAGAAGGAACTGCCCAAGATCCGATGCATACCACCTCATCTGTGAAACACGGTGGTGGGGGTGTTATGGCCTGGGCATGTATGGCTGCTGAAGATAATCGCTCACTTATCGTCATTGATGATACAACTGTTGATGTTAGTTGCATAATGAATACTGAAGTGACACAGAATACTAAATAGGCACATCCTATCTGCTCAAGTTCAAATAAATGCCTCAAAACTCACTTTGTCTTAAAGTCATTATTTAAAAACTTACGGATTTTAAAGTATTACGTAGTGATTTTTATTTCAGTTTTACAGCTTATGGTATTTTGGCTTTTAACTTATCCATGAACAAATTCTAATTTGTAATTTCTCTTTCAGTTAAATGTGTGACAAGTTTGATCAAATTAAATCTTGCTGCTTCATTGTTTAATATGTTCTACAATTCTTCAAACTGTTCAAGAAGAATAATAAATCCGTCTCATTGGATGTCACAGATTCCCTATGCAGACACTCCCCGACTTACATCATAGGGGACATACATAAACTTGCACAATGCACCAGCTTGAATTCTTCAGGTTCCTATTTAATTCTCCCAGTTCTTCTATCTCTGCATTTGGTCCAAAGACTTTCGATACCAGTATATCTGAAATGTTTGCCTTCTTCCTGAACCATTGCCATAAAGCAACAGTGAAATCAGGTAGACACAAAATGCTGGAGTGGGACAGGCAGCATCGCTGGAGAGAAGGAATGGGTGACGTTTTGGGTCGAGGACCCTTCTTCAGACTGATGGGGATGAATGTTCTGAAACGTGACTTTAGAGAGCTCGGAAAAGTGCTGAAAAGCAGGACCTCCGGGGTGGTTATCTCTGGATTGCTTCCAGTTCTTCGTGCTGGCGAGAGCAGGAACAGAGAGATAAAGGACCTGAATGTGTGGCCGAGGAACTGGTGCAGGTGGGCAAGGAGTTAGATTCTTAGACCACTGGGATCTGTTTTGGAGTAAGGGGGAACTGTACAAAATGGACGGATTGCACCTTAACAGTTGGGGAACCGGCATTCTGGCAAGCAGGTTTGCCACTGCTACACTGGTGGTTTTAAATTAAATAAGGGGGGGGGGGGGGGGGGGGGGGAGGGTGTCAAATAGGATAGTAAAGGACTGAGTTAAAGGGAAAGGAAGTAAAAGAATAGTTAATGACCCCAGAATTAATGGTAAAGAAAGCTCACAAAGGGATAGGAGAGTATGGCCAAGTGTAATAGGGATCAATGTGAAAGGTGAGATGCGTAAGGAATTTAAAATATTGCATATGAATGCGCGAAGTATAAGAAGTAAAGTAGATGAGCTTGAGGCTCAGTTAGAGGTTGGTAGATATGACATTGTGGGGATTATTGAGACGTGGCTGCAGGAGGATCGAGCATTGGGAACTTAATATTCAGGGTTATATATCCTATAGAAAGGACAGGCAGGTGGGCAGAGGGGCGGGGGATAGCTCTGCTGATGAGAGATGGAATTCAGACATTTGCGAAGGGAGACATAGGAACTGACGAGGTAAAGTCACTGCGGATTGAGTTGAGGAATTGCAAAGGCAAGAAGACACTAATTGGTGTTATCTACAGACCCCCATATAGTAGCCCGGATGCAGGGTGTAAATTACAGCAGGAGTTAAAACTGGCAGGTAACAAAGGTAATGCCACTGTGGTGATGAGGGATTTCAATATACAGTTAGACTGGGTAAATTAGGTTGGTTCAGGACCCCAAGAAAGATAGTTTGTAGAGTGCCTCCAAGGTGGATTCTTAGAGCAGCTTGTAATGGAGCCGACCAGAGAAAAGGCAATTCTGGATTTAGTGTTGTCCAATGAACCAGATATGCTAAGAGAACTCGAGATAAAGGAACTGCTTGGAGGTAGTGATCATAATATGATTAGTTTTAATCTGTAATTTGAGAAAGAGAAGGTTAAATTGGAACTGTCAGTGATGCAGTTGAACAAAGGGGACTATGAATGCATGAGGGAGGAGTTGGCCAAGGTAGACTGGAAAGAGCAAGGTGACATACCTCAATGACTATCGACCAGTGGCACTAATGCCTGTGGTGATGAAGTGCTTTGAGAGGTTGATCATGGCGCAAATCAACTCCTACCTCGACAAAAACCTGGACCCACTGCAGTTCGCTTACAACAGATCAACGGTGGATGCGATCTCGCTGGCCCTCCACTCCACTCTGGATCACATGGACAACAAAAACTCATATGTCAGGCTGTTATTCATCGATTACAGCTTGGCATTTAACACAATCATCCCCTCCAAGCTGGTTACCAAACTCGCAGAACTGGGTCTCTGCGCATCCCTCTGCAATTGGATCCTCAATTTCCTCATTCACAGACCACAGTCTGTTCGTATTGGTGGTAATGTGTCAGACTCGATAACAATCAGTACGGGAGCACCTCAAGGCTGTGTGCTCAGCCCCCTGCTGTACTCACTCTATACTCATGACTGCGTAGCCGGTCATTGTGCGAACTCCATCATCTGATGATGACACCACTATTGTGGGACATATCACTGATGGGGATGAGTCAGAGTATAGAAGAGAGATCGAGCGACTGTCCATATGGTGCCAGCACAATAACCTGGCCCTCAACACCAGCAAAACCAAGGAACTGATTGTGGACTTTGGAAGGAGTAGGATGGGGACCCACAGTCCTGTTTATATCAATGGGTCGATGGTTGAAAGGGTCAAGAGCTTCAAATTCCTGGGCATGCACATCTCTGAAGATCTTTCCTGGTCCGAGAACACAGATGCAATTATTAAGAAAGCTCATCAGCGCCTCTACTTCCTGAGAAGATTACGGAGAGTCGGTCTGTCAAGGAGGACTCTCTCTAACTTCTACAGATGCACAGTAGAGAGTATGCTGACCGGTTGCATCGTGGAGAGGAAAAGACTACAAAAAGTAGTAAACACTGCCCAGTCCATCATCGGCTCTGACCTTCCTTCCATCGAGGGCGATCTATCACAGTCGCTGCCTCAAAAAGGCTGGCAGCATCATCAAGGACCCACACCATCCCGGCCACACACTCAACTCCCTGCTACCTTCAGATAGAAGGTACAGGAGCCTGAGGACTGCAACGACCAGGTTCAGGAATAGCTACCTCCCCACAGCCATCAGGCTATTAAACATGGCTCGGACAACATTAATATCCCTTTATCTGTTATTTGCCCTTTATCGATTTATTCATTCACGTGTGTATTTACGTATATAACGGTATATGGACACACTGATCTGTTTTGTAGTCAATGCCTACTATGTTCTGTTGTGCTAAGCAAAGAAAGAATCTCATTGTCCTGTCAGAGACACATGACAATGAACTCCTTTGACTTTGACTTTGATCCTAGCAGGAATGACGGTGGAACAGCAATGGCAGGAATTTCTGGGCATAATCCGGAAGACGCAGGATCATTTCATTCCAAAAAGGAAGAAAGATTCTAAGGGGAGTAGGAGGCAACTGTGGCTGACAAGAGAAGTTAGGGATAGACTAAAACTAAAATAAAAGATGTATATCACAGCAAAGAGTAGCCGGATGCCAGAGGATTGGGAAGCTTTCATAGGACAGCAGAAGAAAACAAAACGGGCAATACAGGCTGAAAAGATGAAGTACGAGGGGAAGCTGGCTAGGAACATAAAGGAGGACAGTAAAAGCTTATTTAGTTATGTTAAGGGAAAATGAATAGCAAAGTCAAATGTGGATCCCTTGAAGGCAGACACGGGTGAAATTATTATGGGAAGAAGGAAATGGCAGAAGAGTTGAACAGGTACTTCGGATCTGTCTTCACTAAGGAAGACACAAACAATCCCCCAGAAGTACTGGAGGACTGAGGGTAGAGGAACTGAAAGGGGCGAGAAATAGTATTGGGTAGGCTAATGGGACTGAAAGATGATAAATCCCCTGGCCCTGATGGTTTGCATCCCAGGGTCCTCAGGGAGGTGGCTCTAGAAATAGTGGACGCATTGGTGATCATTTTCCAATGTTCAATAAATTCAGGATCCGTTCCTGTGGATTGGAGGATAACTAATGTTATCCCACTTTTCAAGAAAGGAGCGAGAGAGAAAATGGGGAATTACAGACCAGTTAGCTTGGCTTCGGTGGTAGGAAAGATGCTGGAGTCAATTATTAAAGAGGTAATAATGGGGCATTTGGATAGCAGTAAAAGGATTAGTCCAAGTCAGCATGGATTTATGAAAGGAAAATCATGCTCGACTAATCTTCTGGAATTTTTTGCGGATGTGACAAGTAAAATGGATGAAGGGGAGCCAGTGGATGTAGTGTATCTAGACCTTCACAAAGCCTTTGATAAGGTCTTGCACGGGAGACTGGTGACCAAAATTAGAGCACATGGTATTCGGGGTAGGGTGTTCACGTGGAAAGAAAATTGGTTGGCAGACAGGAAGCAAAGAGTAGGAGTGAAAGGGTCCTTTTCAGAATGGCAGGCAGTGGCGAGTGGAGTGCCGCAAGGCTCGGTGTTGGAGCTGCAACTGATTACCATATATATTAATGATTTGGAAGAGGGGATTAGGAGCAACAATAGCAAGTTTGCAGATGATACGAAGCTGGGTGGCAGTGTGAACTGCGAAGAGAATGTTAGGAGGTTGCAGGGTGACCTGGACAGGTTGAGTGAGTGGGCAGATGCGTGGCAGATGCAGTATATTATAGATAAATGTGACGTTATCCACTTTGGCGGCAAAAACAAGGGGCAGATTATCTCAATGGAGTTAGGTAATGGGGAGGTACAGCGAGAACTGGGTGTTCTTGTACACCAGTCACTGAAAGTTGGCGTGCAGGTACAGCAGGCAGTGAAGAAAGCTAATGGAATGTTGGCCTTCATAACAAGAGGATTTCAGTATAGGAGTAGAGAGGTTCTTCTGCAGTTGTATAGGGCTCTGGTAAGACCACATCTGGAGTATTGCGTACAGTTTTGGTCTCCTAATTTGAGGAAGGACATCCTTGTGATTGAGTCAGTGCAGCGTAGGTTCACGAGATTGATCCCTGGGATGGCGGGACTGTCATATGAGGAAAGATTGAAAAGACTAGGCTTGTATTCACTGGAGTTTAGAAGGATGAGGGGTTATCTTACATTTAAAATTATAAAAGGACTGGACAAGCTAGATGCAGGAAAAATGTTCCCAATGTTGGGCGAGTCCAGAAACAGGGGCCACAGTCTTAGAATAAAGGGGGGGGGGCATTTAAGACTGTGGTGAGAAAAAACTTTTTCACCCAGAGAGTTGTGAATTTGTGGAATTCCCTGCCACAGAGGGCAGTGGAGGCCAAATCACTGGATGGATTTAAGAGAGTTAGATAGAGCTCTGGAGGCTGGAGGAATGAAGGAATATGGGAGAAGGCAGGCACGGATTATTGTTTGGGGACGATCAGCCATCACAAACCATCCAAGATGTCAAAAGAAAATTCCGTACCAAGCTAGAATCCCAGACTAAACACATGGACGCCCGCCAACTGAGACAAGAATAGTATATTATAACGTGCTGCAAAGTGAAGTTGGACAGTATTGATGACAATAAGTTCATTTTGAACACATCAATAGAAGGTCGTCACCTGCTCCAACTGTCTCTAGAGCACCTTACCCTCAGTTATCAATGTTAGATCGGCCTTCCTAAGTGCTAACCAATGGAAAGCAACTGGTCAGGATGGAGCTCTGGCAGTGACCAGAGACTGATCGAACCAGCTGGCAGGAGTTTTTGTGGATATCTTTAACCACTCCCTCCTCCATTCAGAGGTTTCCATCTGCTTTAAGAAGTCCGCTACCATCCTAGTGCTCAAGAAATTCCTCCTCATCTCCATTCTAAAGGTATGTCCTTTAATTCCGAGGCTACATCCTCTGGTTCAAGACTCTCCCATTATTGGAAACATCCTTTCCACGTCCACTAACCCTTTCATTATCCAGAAGGTTTAAATGAGATCCCCAGCAAGTAGAGGCCCAGAAACATCAAACGTTCCTGATCCAATCATCCCCTGGATTATTCTCGTAAACCACCTTGGACCCTCTCCAAAGCTAGCACATCCTTCCTCAGATATGGGGCCAAAACTGCTCACAATATTCCAAATGTGATCTCACTGGCACCTGATAAAGCCTCAGTTTTACATCCTTGCTTTTATATTCTAATCCCCCTCAAAATGAATGCTAGCATTGCATTTGCATTCCTTTCCGCTAATTCAACCTCCAAATTAACCTTTCTGGGAATCCTGCGCCAGTACTCCCAAGTCTCTTTGCACCTCCAATTTCAGAATCCTCTCCCCATTTATAAAGTAGTCTGCATCATGACCTTGTACACTTCTCTGAGATCAACCCTCATCCTCCTGAACTCCAAGGAATAAAGTCCTAGCCTGCTCAACCTCTCCCAGTAGCTCAAGTCCTCGAGTTCTGGCAACATCCTCATAAATCTTCTCTGCACCCTTTCCAGCTTTAAAACATCTTTCCTATAATGGGGAGACCAAAACGGAACACAATACTCCAAATGTGGCCTTGCCAATGTCTTATATAACAGTAACATAACATCCCAACTTCTACACTTAATTCTCTGACTGATGAAGACCAATGTGCCAAAAGCTTCCTTGACCACCCAATCTACCCGAGATGCCACTTTCAAGAAACCATGTACTTGCACTCCTAGATTCCTCTGCTCTACACAGCACTGTCATTCACTGCGAGTTGTTAACTTTTCCTTTCTCCACAAATGTTTCCCAATTTGCTGATTATTTGAAGCAATGTGTTTTTGTTCTGTTCAATATTTATTTTAATTTCCATCATCTTCACGTGAAAAATGTCAAATCTCATGGGGTGGACAGCCGCTTTGGGGCAAATATTTAAAAAACGTAACGCATTATCAATATGAAATACTGCTAGCAAGTCACGGAAAAATAATTGGCCTCACTCCAATAGTACATTTGCTGGACATTTGGCCCAATTTTTGTTTGTGTGAGTAAACATTGAAGTAATTAATCTCCAAAATGAATCCATTTTAACTAATTATCCCATTCATTTTTCAAAGTTAATCGTGAATCATCTTACAAAATCCTTCATTCAGTCGCACCCTGGCCAGCCCCTTCTCCCCTCTCCCATCAGGCAAAAGGTATAGCAGTGTGAGAACGCACACCTCCAGGTTAAAGGACAGTTTCTTGGGATGTCAGGACTTTCATATGAGGAAAGACTGGATACTCACTAGAATTTAGAAGACTGAGGACCAGTCCTTTTATAGGTTATAGAAACATACAAAATTCTTAAGGGTTTGGATAGGCTAGATGCAGGAAGATTGTTCCCGATGTTGGGGAGGTCCAGAACAAGAGGTCACAGTCTAACGATAAGGGGGAATTCCTTTAGGACCGAGATGAGGAAAACATTTTTAACACAGAGAGTGGTGAGTCTCTGGAATTATCTGCCACAGAAGGTAGTTGAGGCCAGTTCGTTGGCTATATTTAAGAGGGAGTTAGATGTGGCCCTTGTGGCTAAAGGGATCAGGGGGTATGGAGAGAAGTCAGGTACAGGATACTGAGTTGGATGATCAGCCATTCACATGTACACTGTGAATGGCTCGATTGTAATCATGTATTGTCTTTCAGCTAAATGGTTAGCACACACATTTTTTTCCACTGTACCTCAGTACATGTGACAATAAACTAAACTCCTTAAACAACTTCAGCACACTGACATAATCATGAAGAAAGCCAACCAATGCCTCTACTTTCTTTAGAGTTTGAGGATTTACGGTGGGTCGACAAAAACTGTCTTGAACATCTACAAGGATACTGTAGAGAGCATATTGACCTCTTCAAACACAGCCTGGTTCGGCAACTCGAACAGAGTGGTGGACACCACCCGAGCCAACACAGGTACAGACCACTCCATCATCGAAGGGATCTAAAGAAGGCACTGCCTCAAAAGGCAGCCAGTATCATCAAGGACCACACCAGTCTGGCCATGCTCTCATTTAACTCCTGCTATTGGGAAGATGGTGTAGCAGTCTCAAAACCGTGACCTCCAGGTTCAAGGTTCTTGAAAACTATATACAGCAACTAAACTAGGAACTATTTTGTTTGTACTAGGGTCTTCAGGCTTATTTTTACTAATATTGACATTTTTAATTGTTTGAATTTCTTTTTGGTGTTTATTATGTATCAATGTGTACTGTGTTTACAGACCTCTGTGCTGCTGCAAGTAAGAATTTCATTATTCCGTTTTTGGTGCATATGACAATTAAAGCACACTTGACTTGAAATTATCTCCACATTGATGGTTAGCTGTTGCCATCTTCAGGATTAGTTATGAAATCTCTATCCATCATTACATTCTGGTCCATGTGACCATTTCCCTATTGGTATCACACTTCAGTCCAATGAGTGCCTTCAAGAATGTAAAAGTATGAAAGAAATTGATTAAAAATAAAATCAGATTGGCCAATGGTAAAATAGGATTCACAGCACAGCAGAATGGAATTATTTCTGAGAGTAAAAACAAGATGATAAACAGCTAAAAAAAAGCAGAAACATTATGTAAAAGGGCGCAATTAACTTTGGAATGCTCTAACCCAGCTCTGATTCACCGTTTAATTTATTTATTTTGTACAGAACCAGTTTAAATGTATTCTTGAGTACCAATGTGTTGCTTTCAGCAATTTACACTTAAATTATCCAGCATTTTGCATATAACAACTCAGAGCAACATTCACGTTTTATAAAACACAGATGTTCAAATTAACTTTCTGTGATGGTGATCACAAAATCACCAATGCATATATTTTAGCAAATGAGCTAATTATAGTTGAACAATAGCAACCATTCTCAACGGTATCTAATAAAGTCGTAATCAATGAAACAGGGTAAATGACTGTGAACAAGGGCTCAAACTCATCAATTTAATCACAAGTGTTTTAAAAAGAAATTATGCCTACATTTGACAATACAAGTCAGCTGGGAGTGCAGATTTGTCTTTTATGTACGAGCTGTAGGAGATAAGCTCGAGGTGGTTGTTATTGCACTGTAGCAGCCACTCATGATCATCTGGGTCACTCCAGGCAGGCCAGCACCACACAATTGGGTATCTATTTAGATTCGGTAATTAGAGAAAATTCACAGCAGATTACAAGCAACAATGGATAGAAGTACTTTGAACCAGAGACCAAAGCATGTTGGCCTTTCCTCTCTACTTGTCATTTACTCTTGGAAGAAACTTTGGAAGTTTCTTCCAAAGCTCTTTGGAAGAAACTCTCTAATTAGCCCGTTTATCCTGGCCTTTGCCCTGAAACCCTTGCAGTTTTTACCTCCGTCACTAATTCTCTTTGGAGCTGGAGCTGCTGCCACTGCCCCCTCAGTGCCCTCCATAATATTTGGGACAAAGGCCCATTATTTATTTATTTGCCTCTGTACTCCACAATTTGAGATTTGTAATAGAAAAAATGTCATGTGGTTAAAGTGCACATTGTCAGATTTTAATAAAGGCCATTTTTATACACTTTTATTTCACCATGTAGAAATTACAGCAGTGTTTATACATAGTCACCCCCCCCCCATTTAGGGCACCATCATGTTTGAGACACTACAATGTCATGTAAATGAAAGTAGTCATGTTTAGTATTTTGTTGAATATCCTTTGCATGCAAAGACTGCTTGAAGTCTGCAATTCATGGACATCTCCAGTTGCTGGGTGTCTACTCTGTTGATGCTCTGCCAAGCCTGTATTGCAGCCATCTTTAGCTTATGCTTGTTTTGGGGGCTAGTCCCCTTCAGTTTTCTCTTCAGCATATAAAAGGCATGTTCAATTAGGTTCAGATCGGATGATTGACTTGGCCACTCAAGAATTTACCATTTTTTAGCTTTGAAAAACTCCTTTGTTGCTTTTGCAGTATGTTAGGGATCATTGTTTTGCTGTAGAATGAACCGCCGGCCAATGAGTTTTGAGACATTTGTTTGAACTTGAGCAGATAGGATGTGTTCAGAATTTATCATGCTGTCATCATCAGCAGTTGTATCATCAATGACAATAAATGACAATAGCCTCTGTATTTCTGTTAATGAAGTCTTCTGTGGACAGTGGTCATTGACAAATCCACACCTGCCTCCTGATGAGTGTTTCTGATCTGTCGGACAGGTGTTTGGGATTTTCCTTTATTATAGAGAAATTATTTTATCATCAGCTGTGGAGGTCTTCCTTGGCTGCCAGTCCCTTTGTGATTAGTAAGCTCATCTTTCCCCTTAATGATGTTCCAAACAGTTGATTTTGATACGCCTAACATTTGGCTGATGTCTCTAACAGTTTTATTTGTGTTTCTCAGTCTCATAATAGCTTCTTTGACTTTCATTGGCACAACTTTGGTCCTCATGCTAATAAAAAGCAATAAAAGTTTCCAAAGGTGACGGGAAGACTGGAGGAAAGACTAGATGCTGAGAGCTCTTATACCTGTATTAAGGAGGAGGCAATTAAACACGCCTGAGCAATTACAGACCATGTGTCCCAAACATTATGGTGCCTTGAAATTGGGGGGGGGGGGGGGGGGACACAATGTATAAACACAGCTGTAATTTCTGCATGGTTCAAAATGGCTTTTTATAAAAACTGACAATGTGCACTTTAACCACATGTGATTTTTTTTCTGTTACAAATCTCAAATTGTGGAGTACAGAGGCAAATAAATAAATGATGGGTCTTTGTCCCAAACATTATGGAGGGCCCTGTAGATGTGCCAAATCAAACCGATGCAACCAGAACAACAGATTGAAGATTGTATTACTGGGCACAGCTCTTCAATAACCTTGACATTGGTATGGAACAAATCAAAATATAGGCGCTGAAGCACTGAACTTCCAAAGATAAACATGAGTATGTGGACAGTCAATGACTTGAGAAATTAACCAAGTAGCTGGTTGATTAAGTATGGTGGTCTTGTATAAAGTGGTAGGGTTTCTGAAATTTCAAAACATCAATGTCCAACATCAGAATACAACTAACTTTACACTGATAGAGAGGTGGAGAACAACATAAGATGGCTACTTTACTGAAGTGTTAACCCAAACTATTCCTAAATTATGTATGTTTAACGATGAATGCTTCAGAAAATAATTGAGTTCACAGTGTTAACACCCACTTTAATAAGCAAAAAGACAATAAATCCTCATAAACAGTACCAAAGTTTATGCAGTAAACCTTCGTTATTACGGACTCCTTTATAACGGATTTGGTTGTAGCGGAAGGACCAGCCGACGCCATCCCCAGCTCGCACCACCTCCCTTCCGCTTACAGCGCACGGTCGTAAGGTGCACCAGCAAGCCCTTTTTCACCCATCACACATTCTGGTTGAAGCGGCTGTTGTTGCAGCTCATGTTGGAGCTCCTCACCTTGTGGCTCCCTCCCCTCCCACCAGCTGCGGCTTCTTCGCTGTTGTCTGCTCCGCAGCATCTTCCTCCATGTATCGCTGTCCACTGAACCCCTCCTCCCCCCTCATTCGCCACCTCTTCATCCTCCCCCTGAGCCGCCGACATACTTTGCCTTGGAAGATGTTAGCGACAGCGGGGAAGAAGGAGGAGGAGACATGAGCAATGGGGCAGATAAACCAAAGTAAGAAGTGGCAGCTAGCATGAGGGAATGGAGGCCCACAGTGACCGAACGCATCCTGTTGTTGGCAGCGGTCTGAAGAAAGCGCTGCTGGCCAGGTACAACAATGTGAGCTGCAGCTGGTCATGAAGGGATCACTGGTGCAGACCAGCAGCGTTACGGCCTAGTTTTATGGTAAAACGACAGTAAGTGCTGGAGTAACTCAGCAGACGTCACCTATCCATATTCTCCCGAGATGCTGCTCGAGTTACTCCAACACTTGTGTCCTTTTGTGTATTAATCTTTATTTCGACTACATACAATGATAAAACCATACTCAGTTATATCAGTTAAACGAGAATAACGGACACCATCTGTCGTCCCCCCCTTCATGGTCCGTTATAATGAGGGTTTACAGTTAATAGTACAGTACAAACATCATTCTTTGTCACTATGCTCAATTTATTATTTCCAAAAAAGCTACTAACATGAAGAATCTCTTTCCTTGCAAGGAATGAAGGAATGGAAATAGGACAAGCACCCAAATAAGAAGATAACTTGAAGCACAACAGTAATATTTGAGGCACTATGAATATTATACCTTCGTAGACTTTCTTTTTTATCTTCCCGTGTTAGGCAGCTGTCGAGATGCCTGTTAATATTCTTTTCAGGGATAGCAACTGCACAGACAGGGCAATCCACTGCTAGAGAAAAGAGGAGAAAGTGGAGATTATACAGCGTAGTAGAACAAGTGCTACCATCCTCTGAATGCTGTTTCAGGCTTCTCCATTCACAGATGGAGGTGACTATCAATTACTTTCATGGCATATGCCCAATGCAGCTAGCACTAAAGTAAAAGTACTGCAATGCTTAATCATAGAATCATGATGCACAAAAGATCATTTAACCTTCTGAATCCTTTGAAAGTGCTTTCCAATTAATCCCAGTCCACTGGTCATTCTACAAAAGTCTCTATCTTTTTCCTGTAAGCGTATAACCAATTCCCTTTCAGCAGCAATTCTGAACCTGCTTCCTCACCAATTTCTCGGGCACTGGTTTCCTGATCATAATAACTCATACATTTAAAAAATGAATTCTCATCTCAATCTGTCACCTCTAGTTACCAATGTTCCTTTTAATGGATACATTTTCATATTATTTCAATCAAGATGTAATATGTTTCCATTGGCAGGGTGTAAATCTAAATAGACAGCGAATGAGATAATGGATGCATTATTGATAATTATTCAAAAATCCTAGGATTCTGGAGACGTACTAGAGATTTGGGAAAACTACCAGTGTGACTCCCCTGTCAAAAAGAGCAAGCAAAAAGCAGGCCAATCAGCATTAGATCTATTTTGGAAATATGTTAGAATCAATTATCAAGGAAGTATTAGAAGCACATTTAGAAAATCACCATTTAATTACAGAGATTTAGCATAGTTTCATGAAGAAAAAATGACTGACAAATATATTCCAGAACTTTTTTGAACAAGAGAGACGGTAGTTGAGGCCAGTTCATTGGCTATATTTAAGAGGGAGTTAGATGTGGCCCTTGTGGCTAAGGGGATCAGAGGGTATGGAGAGAAGGCAGGTACGGGATACTGAGTTGGATGATCAGCCATGATCATATTGAATGGATGTGCAGGCTCGAAGGGCCAAATGGCCTACTCCTGCACCTAATTTCTATGTTTCTAAGCCTCAATAAAAGTGGATAATGGAGATCTAGTTGATATATTGGATTTCCAGAAGATGTTTGACAAGATGCCTCACAACGGTTAAGTCGTAGGGAGAGAGCCCATGGTATTAAAGGTAATATGTTGGCATCGATAGAGGATTAGCAAACAGGTAGGGAGCAGTGAGATGGAGAAATGGGGTCATTTTCAGGTTGACAACCTGTCACCAGTGGAGTGCCACAGGGATCAGCACTGGGAACGCAACAACATTCAGAGGGAAACTGATAGGTTATTGAGTGTGCCACGTGTTAGCAAATTGTATATATTACAGGAAATGAAAACATGTTCATTTTGGAAGAAAAAAAATCAAAGGAACAGAATAAATTTAAATCAAGAAAAATTACAAAAATCTGTAGAAAGGGATTAGACATGAAATACAGAAAGCTAGCACACACGCGCAGCAGGTAATAAGGAACTAATAGTGGCATTAATAGGGAACCTAATAGGTGATGATAGACATGATCTGAGGCTTTTAAATTGGCATATGAAGATGCAAGGAATGGAGGGATAAGAATATGTAGGCAGACGGGAGTAGGTTAATTTGGCATAATTCGGGAGTAGTTTAATTCGGCACTGACATCATGGGTCCTGCACTGTTGTGTTCTATGTTGGCCCTTAGTTCAAATGGATTAATGAATAAAGGGATTAATGAACAAAGGGATTGTGAAAGTTGTATTGTTTCAGTACAAGACATTTGGAGAAACATCTAGAGTACTGTGAACAACTTTTGTTCCCCAATGCAAGGAAAAATATTATATTAGAGGTGGTTCGCAGAACATTAAACACAGGCAATTCCAGATTGCTCTACGAGGAAAGGTTAAATAGGGAAGGACTCTACTCCTTCAAGTTTAAAAACAGAAGCATTTATATTGAAACAAATAAGATTTTAAATGTAGACAAGGTAAATGCGAGCAAAATCATGGCAGTGCTCAGAGCAGAAGGTATAGTCTCAGAATAAGTCATACCCTCTCAAGGGTAAATTTGGATAATTTGTTTTTTTCCCATGTAGCACTGTGAAGGCCAAATCCTTAAGTATATTTAACAGTGTGATATTTATGATAGATTTCCATTTGGTATAGTAATAAAGGGTTATGGAGAAGTAGGAATGGCAGAGCAGGCTTAATTAGCTGTTCTTCTGTTCTCCTGTTCCTACATCTTATGATTTAAAACATTGAGTTAATTATGATTCATTAATGTAACTTTTACTGTATCCATTTAAATCTCTTATAAACCCAATCTTCATGGGAAATAAATGCCAACCTCCCCATCTTTTCTACTCAACTGAAATCTGTAATCCATGACTTTAAGCGACTGTAGAAATATAATGTTTATCTACTGCCGATGATGTTAATGTCAGCCGTAAACTGCATTAAACTGTAATCCATCATTTTAAACAGCTGTAAAAAGATAAGGAACTTTCTTTATTGCCCACTGAAAGCTTGAATAAGTCCATCTCTTATTCTCTATAGAAATGAGGAGGAGGGAGATGGGTGGGAGTGGGGTGGTAGAGGGAGATGGGGTGGGTAGTGGTGTGGTAGAGGGAAATGGGGTGGGGAGTGGGGTGGGGTGGTAAATGAGGGAGATGCGGAGGGGGATGGAGGGATGGAGGGAGATGCCCCCTCTCTATCCACCCTCCCATCCTCTCTACCCCCTCCCTCTCAACCTCACCTCTACCCCCCTCCCTCTCTACCCCCTCCCTCTCTCTACCCCCCCTCCCTCACAACCCCCCCTCTCATTACCCACCCCTCCCCACCACCACTCCCTCCCCCTCTACCACCCCTCCCTCTCTAGGGATTGAAGAGGGAGGGTGAAGATGAGGAGGAATTGCTATGGGAGGAGGAGAAATGAGCCATGCCTGCGCAGTTGGGGGCTATGCACAAGTGGTGCAATATTGCATTGGGGGATCGGGTGAGTGGTGGAATCTTGCGTTAGGGGAGCAGACTCAACGGGTCTGTACTTGGTCTAGTATTACTCTAAATTTACCTTTCACAATATCTTTCAATCCAGAAGTTGATGGTTCAGGATCATTATCCTTTTGAGCTAGGTCTGCCAAGCAATTAGCAGTAATTGCTTGTGTGCAAGAGTTACTCTGGTCCTCTTCACACTGTTTCTCAGTAGATTCTGCCCCCGATGGCTTGATGGGCGAACGGTTCAGAAAGAGAAATCTGTCCATGCAATTCATCTCCCTCTTCATTCTGGCATGAACTTTGTAATAAGACAATTGATTCTTGTTGGATATATCCACTGCTTGCACTGCCTGAGGCGAGACTGGAGGGGATTGAAAATCACAGTCGGACAGCAACTCTCTGTGAAGAAATTATTATTTTTTTAATATGTCTAAGAAACATTGCAAACTAAAATAATTTAAAAATAGCCTTCCATTTAGCCTCAAAAATAGCCTCAAAATTTTAATCCTAACACCACATAAATATTAGCAATAAAGACATGGATCTGCTTTGATATTTATTTATCACTTTAATAGTATTATCATGTTGCCTTATTGTATTCTAAATAAACACAAGGTTTTGTTCCTTCTTATTTTATTAAATAGTTTTTTTCCCAAGCATTTTACTTTTAACATTTATCGTGCAAATGCTAAAAAGAGAGCAGTCACCATATTTGGAGGCAATATTTCTGAGGGTTCATCTTAGGTAACTTAAAATGGAAACAAATCTATACTAGATTCAATTGAATGACATTGAATATAAGGTGCTTAGTTAAAAAAATTACACTTTGAATAAAGTAAGGTGAGAGCAGAGGGATTTAAAGTTCAAGGTTTCAAAGTCAGTTTAGTGTCACATGTACCAAATAAGGCACAGTGAAATTTGAGTTCCCATACAGCCATACTAAGCGAAAAGCAACAAGACACACAGCCACATAAAGTTAACATAAACATCCACCACAGCGGCTCCCCACATTCCTCACTATGATGGAAGGTAATAAAGTCCAATTTTTTCTCTCTTTATTCTCCCTTCGGTCGGGACTGTCGAAGCATCCGCAGTCGGGGCGATCAAAGCTCCTGCAGCCGGCGATCTGAAGCCCTCACGTCAGGGTGATCGAAACTCCCGCGTCGGGGCAGTTGAAACTCTTGAAGTTCCAAAATCGGTCTCTAACCAGGGACTGTGGGCTCCACGATGTTAAAGTTCATAGGCCCGCAGTTGGAGCTCTCCACTGTCTATGATTACCTACTTAAACAAGGCTGACTGAATTAGATCATCTGCATATGATTGCTTGCAATCTGATTTGTAGATTACTACAACCATGAAGATTATTGTTAGCATTTTTGCCACATGGCTATTATGTGGGATCAGCTTCTATTTGTGATTTTCATTTTGTATTTTGTGTGGTATTTTGAAAATGTGTTTTTCTACTGCATTAATTTGGTGAACAAGAAACATTTACTTGAGACTGTTCCTTGTTCACAGCCTATAAACAATCCAAAGAACTAATTTATGACTGTAAAAGGAAACACTGCATATACTGGAAATACAAAATGAAAAATAAATTGCTGGAAATATACATCTGATCAAGCAACATTTGTGGAAAAATGAGAAAAAAAAAACTAACATTTCAGCTCAAACATAAAGGATAATTAACTTAAAAGGTTGACTGTTTCTCTCTCTAGTGATGCTGCCTGCCATGTTAAACATTTTCAAATTCACCACTGCACCAGGTTGCAACAAACTCGTTAGATGAAATAGAGCCAAGGAATCAGAACGAGATTGTCAATAACACAGAGTATCTTTATTCTTTTGAGCACACATTGATGATATTGGCAATGAAAGCTTCAGATATGCAAACGTTCGAGCAAAATAATATCTCTTACAATATGTAATCACATGCAATTAAATATATGCACATATTGTGGCATTTATGTGGATTCCTATGCACATAGACATGAAAATTGAAGATATGCAGATATGTTCGGGTCAAATACCCATAATTTATTTATTTGCCTCTGTACTCCACAATTTGAGAATTATAATAGAAAGAAATCACATGTGGTTCAAGTGCACATTGTCAGATTTTAACAAAGGCCATTTGTATACATTTTGGTTTCACCATGTAGAAATTACAGCTGTGTTTATACATACCCTGCCCCCACCCATCCCATTTCATGGCACCATAATGTTTGGGACACATGGCTTCACAGGTGTTTGTAATTGCTCAGGTGTGTTTAATTGCCTCCTTAAGGCAGGTATAAGAGATCTCTCAGCACCTAGTCTTTACATCACCTTTGGAAACTTTTATTGCTGTTTATCAACATGAGGACCAAAGTTGTGCCAATGAAGTCAAAGAAGTCATTATGAGACTGAGAAACAAAAATAAAACTGTTCGAAACATCAGCCATACCTAATGCTTACCAAAATCAACTGTTCGGAACCATTAAGAAGAAAGAGAGCACTGGTGAGCTTACTAAGCGCAAAGGCACTGGCAAGCCAAGGAAGACCTCCACAGCTGATGACAGAAGGATTCTCTCTTAAAAAATCCTCAATCACCTGTTGGACAGATCAGAAACACTCTTCAGGAGTCAGGTGTGGATTTGTCAATTCCCACTGTCCGCATAAGACTTCATAAACAGAAATACAGAAGCTACACTGCAAGGTGCAAACCGTTGGTTAGCCACAAAAATAGGATGGCCAGGTTACAGTCTGCAAAGAAGTACAAAAAAGAGCAACCACAGTTCTGGAAAAAGGTCTTGTGGACGGATGAGACAAAGATTCACTTATATCAGAGTGATGGCAAGAGCAAAGTATGGAGGAGAGAAGGAACTGCCCAAGATCCAAAGCATCCCACCTCATCTGTGAAACACAGTGGTGGGGGTGTTATGGCCTGGGCATGTATTGCTGCTTATCTGCATTTAGCATACACTACAGCATTCAACAGCAGTTGTATCGACACATCCTATCTGCTCAAGTTCAAACAAATGCCTCAAAACTCATTGGCCGGCGGTACATTCTGCAGCAATAATTCCATTGATTCCAAACATACTGCTAAAGCAACAAAGGAGTTTTTCAAAGCCAAAACATTGTAAATTCTTGAGTGGCCAAGTTAATCACCTGATCTGTACCCAATTGACCATGCCTTTTATATGCTGAAGAGAAAACTAAAGGGGACTTGACCCCCAAACAAGTATAAGCTAAAGATGGCTGCAATACAGGCCTGGCAGACCATCATCAGAGAAGACACCCAGCAACTGGTGATGTCCATGAACCACAGGCTTCAAGCAGTTATTGCATGCAAAGGATATGCAACAAAATACTAAACATGACTACTTTCATTTAGCTGACGTTGCCGTGTCCCAAACATTATGGTACCCTGAAATGGAGGGACTATATATAAACATTGCTGTAATTTCTACATGGTGAAACTAAAATGTATAAAAACGGTATTTAGTTGACCAAAGGGGACTATGGAGCCATGAGGGCAGAGCTGGCCAAAGTTGACTGGAAAGATACCTTAGCAGGGATGACAGTAGAACAACAATGGCAGGTATTTCTGGGAATAATACAGAAGATGCAGGATCAGTTCATTCCAAAGAGGAAAAAGATTCCAAGGGGAGTAAGGGGCAACCGTGGCTGACATGGGAAGTCAGGAACAGTATAAAAATAAAAGAGAAGTACAACATAGCAAAGATGAGCGGGACGCCAGAGGGTTGGGTAACATTTAAAATGCAACAGAAGATAACTGAAAAGGCAATATGGGGAGATAAGATAAGGTACAAAGGTAAGCTCACCCAGAATATAAAGGAGTATAGTAAAAGCTTCTTTAGGTATGTGATGGGGAAAAAATTAGCTAAGACCAAAGTTGGACCCTTGAAGACGGAAAAAGGTGAATTTATTATGGGAAACAAGGAAAAAGCAGATGAGTTGAACAGGTACTTTGGATCCGTCTTCACTAAGGAGGACACAAACAATCTTCCTGATGTACTAGTGGCCAGAGGATCTGGGGTGATGGAGGAATTGAAGGAATTCCACATTAGGCAGGAAATGGTGTTGGGTAGACTGATGGGACGGAAGGCTGATAAATCCCCAGGCTGATAAATCCTTTTTTTTTAATTTTTTTTATTTTTATTTCAAAATAGACTTTATTCAAGTAATAAATATTTACAATACATCAACCGTGCGAAAAATCCATCCGACATTTTCGGAGGCTATACAAATTCTTCCATGCAGTCAATATACATTTTTCAAATTTTGCTAATCGATCCCCCACCCGTGCCACTCATGTGGCCCCCCGGCACATTATTTTGAGCGCCGTCTCCACCATACAGTGCCCCCCATGTCCAGCAGCGGAAGGACCTTAGACTGTGGCCCTCCCCCACCGAGCCTTGGCGTTGGCTGCACCGAGCTTCAGTGCGTCCCTCAGCACGTACTCCTGCAGTCTGCAGTGGGCCAGTCGGCAACATTCCCCGACGGACATCTCACTCTGCTGGGTGGTGAACAACGCTCGGGCAGACCAGAGAGCGTCTTTCACCGAGTTGATGACCCTCCAGCAGCACTTGATGTCAGTCTCTAAATGTGTCCCTGGGAACAGTCCGTAAATCACAGAGTCCTCTGTGACGGAGCTGTTTGGAATAAAGCGTACCAGGGACCCTTGCATTTTCCGCCAGACTCTTTGGGCAAATCCACACTCTGCAAAGAGGTGGGCAACCGTCTCCACTCCATAGCAGCCGTCCCGAGGGCAGCGTGCGCTGGCAGTGAGGTTCCGACGGTGCAGGAAGGATCTGACTGGGAGGGCTCCCCTCACCGCCAGCCAAGCCAGGTCTTGATGCTTGTTGGTGAGTTCTGGCGATGAGGCATTTTGCCAGACAAGCTGGGCAGTCTGCTCAGGGAACCACGCCACCGGGTCCATCGAGTCCTTTCCCTGCAGTGCCTGCTGGACATTCTGTGCTGACCACTGCCCAATGGACCTGTGGTCAAAGGTGTTGGTCCGGAAGAACCTTTCCACAGACGACAGATGGGGCGGCAGTGTCCAGCTGACTGGCACCTTGCGTGGCATCTGCGCCAGGCCCATCCTTCGCAACACCGGGGACAGGTAGAACCTCAGCAGGTAGTGACACTTGGTGTCCACGTGCCTTGGCTCTACACTCCGCCTGATGCAGCCACACACGAAGGTGGTCATCAGGATGAGGGCGACGTTGGGCACGCTTTTACCCCCGTTGTCTGCTGACTTGTACATTGTGGCCCGTCGCACCTGGTCCATCCTCGACCCCCAGATGAACTGGAAGACGGCCCGGGTGATCCCTGTGGCGTAGGAAGGAGGGACAGGCCACACCTGTGCCAAGTACAGCAGGCCCGAGAGCACCTCACACCTGATGACCAAATTCTTTCCCGTTATGGAGAGGGAGCGTTGCCTCCACAGCTCCAGCTTCTTACCCACCCTGGCTATCCGCTCCAGCCAATTCTTGTTACACGCCTCAGCCCCCCCGAACCAGATCCCCAGCACCTTCAAGAAGTCAGGCTTGATGGTGAAGGGGACGGAAGATCTGTCGGGCCAGTTGCCAAAGAGCATGGCCTCGCTCTTCCTGCGGTTCACCCTGGCTCCCGTGGCCGACTCAAACTGGTCGCAGATACTAATCAATCTGCGGACCGACCCTGGATCCGAGCAGAAGACAGCGACATCGTCCATGTACAGGGAGGTCTTTACTTGAATGCCCCCACTACCGGGCAGTGTCACTCCTCTAATGCTCGCATCCTTCCTGATGGATTCGGCAAAAGGTTCAATACAGCAGACAAACAAGACAGGAGAGAGAGGGCAACCCTGCCTGACTCCAGACCTTACAGGGAAACTGTCTGATTCCCACCCATTGATTTGGACTGCACTACGGATGTCGGTGTAGAGCAGATTGATCCAATTCCTGATTCCCTCCCCAAAACCCATTTTGGAGAGCACGTCCCTCATGTACGTGTGCGAAATCCTGTCAAAGGCCTTCTCCTGGTCCAAGCTGACTAGGCAGGCATCCACCCGTCTGTCCTGCACGTAGGCGATGGTATCTCTCAGCAGCGCTAGGCTGTCTGAGATTTTCCTGCCAGGTACAGCACAAGTTTGGTCCGGGTGGATCACCTGTCCCAGAGCAGACTTGACCCGGTTGGCGATGGCCTTAGACAGGATCTTGTAGTCTACATTCAAGAGTGTTATGGGTCTCCAATTCTTTATGTCCTTCATCTCCCCCTTCTGCTTGTAGATTAGGGTGATGTTGCCTTTCCTCATGGAGTCTGCCATGCTACCAGCTAGAAGCATGTCGTTGTACACTTCTAGCAGGTCCGGGCCCATCAAGTCCCACAGAGCCGAATACAACTCGGCCGGTAAGCCATCGCTTCCGGGAGTTTTACTCGAGTCAAAGGAACGGATGGAGCCAGTCAACTCCTCTAGGGTCAGTGGTTGGTCCAGACTCTCCCGCTTGCTGTCCTCCAAGACCTCCGTGATCGAGGACAGGAAGTTCTGGGAGGAGGTACTGTCTATGGCCTTTTGGTCATACAAATCTGTGTAAAAGGATTTGCAGATCCTCAGCATGTCTGTGTGTGAGGATGCTACCGAGCCGTCCTCCTCCCTAAGGCTGTTCATCACAGAGCTCCCCCTGTGCACCTTATGGAAGAAGAAACGTGAGCACGTCTCATCCTGCTCCACATGGCGGACCCTGGATCGGAAGATGATCTTGGAGGATTCAGAGGTAAAGAGCCGAGCTTGCCGGTCCTTCACGTCTCTAAGTTCCTCCTTCACATCCACCCCTCTCGACTGCAGAAGGACCAGTTATTGCAAATCTGTCTGGAGTTGGCACAATTCCCTCTGACTCTGTCTTGCTCTCTGAACCCCTTTACTTATGAAGAACCTCTTAATGTTCTCCTTGGTTGCTTCTCACCAGAGTGTGGGGGAGTCAAAGAGGGGCTTCACCGTTCTCCAACATGCGTAGTCCCTCTTTAGCTCCTCGATGTTCTCTGTGGTCAACAGCTTCATGTTTAACTTCCACGTCCCCCTGCCTGCCTTCCGGTCCTCCTGTAGGTGACAGGAAGCCTGAAGGAGGCAGTGGTTGGAGAAGAACACCGGCGTGAGGTCAGTGTGTCTCACCGTGACGGCCTTCGTCGTGAAGACAAAGTCTATCCGAGATCGGGCTAAACCGTCCGATCTCGACCAGGTGAACCGTGGCTGGGACCCGCCTGCAGGGTTGTTGAAGGCATCGCGCAGCTTTGCATCTTGTACCATATCCCTCAGGAACTTGGACGTGCTGTCCAGTCTGCTGTCGGCACTGCCGGATCGTCCAGCCGCATCAATGATGCAGTTGAAGTCACCGGCCAGAACGAGCTGCCGGGACGTGGCCAGCAGCACTGGGAGCTGCTGGAGAACGGCCAGCCGCTCGCTCTGCGTGGGTGAGGCATACACATTAATCAGCCGGAGCGGAGAGCCACGGTACATAACATCCACCACAAGGAGCCGCCCCCCAACCACCTCCCTAACCTCATTGATGGCGAAGTTCCCTCCCCGCAGCAAAATCCCCAGGCCGGAAGCACGACAGTCATTGCCCCCCGACCACACCGACAGTCCGTGGGGCCACCATCGCGACCACCTCCGATAGCAGCGGAGGTGTGGCAGCCCGCACTCCTGAAGAAAAGTCACATCTGCCTTGACCTTGGCCAGGTACTGTACGGCGTTCACACATCGCGCAGTGCTCTTTATACTGCGCATGTTTAAAGATGCCAGTTTGAGCTCCATTGTCTTTAGAGTCACTGACCATTTTCGTGTCCCCTCATTCCCACCGTTTCGGTGAATTGCCTCAGCTTTCCTGGGCTCAGGAATCCAGCGATGAGGTGGGTTTCTGGTGGCGCAACCAATGGTGTCGTTGAGGGGGGCCTTCTCGTTCCACCCCCTTTCGGGCACACAGCTTCCTCCGTCTCCTGTAGCTGGGTCACGGTGGCTGGTTCACTGCTTCCGGTCGCCCGGAGCTGGGGCCCAACGGCCTTTGTGCTGCTCCCGGTCACCCGGAGCTGGGGCCCATTGGCCGCTGCAATGCTCCAGGTTGCCCGGAGCTGGGGCCCATCGGCCGTTGCGCTGCTCCCGGTTGCCCGGAGCTGGGGCCCATTGGCCGCCGTGATGATCCCTGTCTCCAGGGGCTGGAGCCCCTCGACCGTTGCACTGCTCCCGATGTCCTGGGCCTGGGGCCCCTCGACCGCTGCACTGCTCCTGGTGTCCTGGGGTTGGGGCCCTTCCGCCGCTTCTCTGTTCTCGTTCTCCTGGGGCCGGGTCGTGATCGTCGTGGCCTCTCTCTCTCTTCTTTTCCTCCTCTGTCTCCCTCGTTGGGACTTCCCGGTCGCCTCATCCTCCGACGAAGAGGAGAGATTGCTGCCTTCTGTAATAGAAAGACATCTTTTTTGTTGTTTGCTTTTAGACTTACCAGTCCTTTGCGGCCTCGGCTCCTTGGGCTGAACCCTCGGCTTCTTATACGACACTGTAGTCCACTTCTCCTTCGGTTCCTCCTCCTCCATTGACTCTCCCTCCTGGGCAAGATGCTGGGCGTCTCCTTCTGGCACTTGGGGCTTCAAGGTGGTTGGGCTGTCCTCATCTGCATTTCCTTTCTCTGCTGGGGTCTTGGTAGTGGTGGGGGGTGCTTCGCCCACCTTGGGGGTGCTGGCAGCAGCCCCTCTTGTCGCCTGTGCATAAGTGCAGGCTCTTTTAGGGCAAGCCCTGTAAAGGTGGCCTGCCTCCCCGCACAGGTTGCAGTTCTTACTGGCCTGACAGTCCTTTGTCTCGTGGCCCTCTGTCTTGCAGTTTTTGCATACAACTGCTGTGCATTGGGCCATCACATGCCCAGGCTTGTTGCATTTCCTGCACAGCCTGGGTTGCCCTACGTAGCTGAGGTAGCCTCGGTTTCCTCCAATCGCGAAAACCGAGGGGGGGTGGACAATTTCTCCGTCTTTGTCCACCCTCAGCTTCATCTTGATTTGCCTCTTGCTTGTCCAAATTCCATGCATGTCCTTCACGTCCACACAGTTCCCTGTTCCCTCAACGTAGCGAGCAAGAAAGGTGAGGACATCGACTACTGGCACATGTGGGTTGAACATATGCACAGTGATCAACCTTTCCTTCTGGGTGGGGAGGGTGAAGAGCGGCTGCACTTTGAGCAGCGACAGCGGAGCTTCATTCCCCCTCTCCCGAAAGTCTTCCATCACCTTCTGCCATCCCGTCGGATACTTGAAGGTAACGTCAAAATATCCGTTACCCGGGAAATCCTGGAGGCAGTAGATGTCCTTAGCCTCAAATTTGAGGGCCCCTAGCAAGACCTTCTTGACGAACAGGTCTCGTGAGAAGAGGGTCCCCTCGCTGAGGTCCTTCACGCTTATTCTCAGGGTATTCCGAATACCCTGTACTCCTGCTCCTGCTGACATTGTGGCTAAAAGGTGTTAGGTTGGTTACCCAACCAGCATGGATCCACCTCTAAGCCTGCAGCCACAACTCCTCGTCTCCCAGTTCGCTCCGCAGTCCACGGCCCTTGTCCCCAAGGGACCGCCAGAACCGTTCTAATAAGAACAGATAGTCTCTTTCACTCCTTCAAGTGTAAGAACAGATACTACACTTGATCTTAGCCAAAAGGCCGAGAACCTCCTTAGTGATCAAGGTTTCTCCCCTGCCAGGTAAGTAAATCCTGATGGTCTGCATCCCAAGGTACTTAAGGATGAGGCTCTAGAAATCATGGACACATTGCTGATCCTTTTCCAATGTTCTATAGGTTCAGGATCAGTTCCTGTAGATGGGGGGGTAGCTAATGTTATCCCACTTTTTAAGAAAAACAGGAGAGAGAAAACAGGGAATTATAGAACATTTAGCCTGACATCGGTGTTGGGGAAGATGCTGGAGTTAATCATAAAAGATGAAATAGCGGCAGATTTGCATAGCAAAAGGATCGGTCCAAGTCAGCATGGATTTACAAAGGGGAAATCAATGCTTGACTAATCTGGAATTTTTTGAGGATGTAACTCGGAAAATGGACAAGGGAGAGGCAGTGGATGTAGTATACCTGGACTTTCAGAAACCATTTGATAAGGTCCCACATAGGAGATTAGTTGGCAAAATTAGGGCACATGGTATTGGGGGTAGAGTGCTGACATGGATAGAAAATTGGTTGGCAGACAGGAACAAAGTAGGGATTAACGGGTCATTTCAGAATGGCAGGCAGTGACTAGTGGGGTACCACCAAGGATCGGTGCTGGGACCACAACTAAATTTCCATTTCAATGATTTAGATGAAGGGATTCAAAGTAACATTAGCAAATTTGCAGATGACATAAAGCTGGGTGGCAGTGTGAACTGTGAGGAGGATGCTATGAGAATGCAGGGCGACTTGGACAGGTTGGGTGAGTGGGAAAATGCATGGCAGATGGAGTTTAATGTGGATAAATGTGAGGTTATCCACGTTAGTAGGAAAAACAGGAAGGCGGATTATTATCTAAATGGAGTCAAGTTGGGAAAAGGGGAAGTACAACTGGATCTGGGGGTCCTTGTTCATCAGTCAATGAAAGTAAGCATGAAGTGAAGAAAGCGAATGGCATGTTGGCCTTCATAACAAGAGGAGTTGAGTATAGGAGCAAAGAGGTCCTTCTGTAGTTGTACAGGGTCCTACGGAACCCCACCTGGAGTATTGTGTGCAGTTTTGGTCTCCAAATTTGAGGAGGGACATTCTTGCTATTGAGGGAATGCACAGTAGGTTCACAAGGTTAATTCCTGGGATGGCGTGACCGTCCTATGCAGAGAAAATGGAGCGGCTGGGCTTGTACACTCTGGAATTTAATACGATGAGAGGGGATCTTAGTGAAACATATAAGATTATTAAGGGTTTGGACATGCTAGAGGCAGGAAATATGTTCCCGATGTTGGGGGAGTCCAGAACTAGGGGCCAGTTTAAGAATAAGGGGTAAACCATTTAGAAAGAAGATGAGGAAACACTTTTTCATACACAGAGTTGTGAGTCTGTGGAATTCTCTGCCTCAGAGGGCGGTGGAGGCCGGTTCTCTGGATACTTTCAAGAGAGAACTAGATAGGGCTCTTAAAGATAGCAGTCAGGGGATATGGGAAGAAGGCAGGAACGGGGTACTGATTGTGAATGATCAGCCATGATCACATTGAATGGCGGTGCTGGCTCGAAGGGTTGAATGGCCTACTCCTGCAGCTATTATCTATTAAAATCTGACAATGTGCACTTTAACCACATGCAATTTTTTTTTCTATTACAAATCTCAAATTGTGGAGTACAGAGGCAAATAAATAAATGATGGGTATTTGTCCCAAACATTATGGAGGCCATTGTATAATAGCAAACAAACCACCATCCTATTTTAATCAACACAGCAAATGCTATTAGTCCAGAAGTATACAAATTTATGAGTAAGTCAATCATTTCCAGAAGTGGTTAATTTTAAATTACAAGTAATAGTTTCCATCGTGGAAAAAACACAGCACAAAAAAATTGCAGCTTAGCCAACAGTGAAACCTTCACACGCAAAGTACTTGAAGTCACCAAAGCAGATGGATGGAATTTCTACACACGTATAATAGGAACAGCAGTTCTGTAATGGAAGGACAGAAGGGATGGCAGGACTGCATGGTCTGCAGTCAGTTTTAGTGGAGAACAAAATACACTTTCTGTGCAGGAACTGCAGTTGCCGGTTTAAACCGAAGATAGACATAAAAAGCTGGAGTAACTCAGCGGAACAGGCAGTATCTCTGGAGAAAAGGAATGGGTATCGTTTCGGGTCGAGAATGATCTCGACCCAAAACGTCACCCATTCCTTCTCTCCAGAGATGCTGCATGTCCCACTAAGTTACTCCAGATTTTTGTGTCTATCTACAAAATAAGCATTCTATTTGGCACAACACAATGTAGGGGTGAATCATATCAAAGTCCCAGGGCTGAGTGCCAGTCTGTGATGAATTATCTGATCACAACCAGGCACTATAATTGGCCTCAAGGTTAAGAAGGGCAAATTAACTTGTTCTAACCTACATTTCCACTGCAACCATGATGCTGTTACCAACTCTCTTTCCAACCAGTGAAAAATTAAGAGTGCATTCAATCTGAGCTACTGTCAACTGAATCATATTTCTGCTGCTTGTGTTACTCTTTATCCAATCAAGCTGTGATTTATTATTTATTATTAGGAACTGGAGAAAACATTGATAGGTCTTTGTGAAAACTACTGCTACTTCTCAGTCAGTCCATCAGGTTCATAGATGACCTCCTTCCAACTTAATTTTGTACATTCCCCGAGGCAACTGATGAGATCAATGTGACACTCAAATATACTTGGACCATTTCCGACATTTCCCTACCATTCCTTGACCTCACCATCTCTATTGTAGGTGATACACTCCTGACTGACATCCACTACAAACCAACTGACTCCCACAGCTACCTGGACTACTCTTCCTCCCGCCCTACTTCCTGCGAGGACTCCATCCCCTATTCCCAATTCCTCCGTCTACGCCGCATCTGCTCCCAGGATGAGGTGTTCCACACCAGGTCATCACAAATGTCCTCGTTCTTCAGAGAACGGGGTTCCCCTCCCCCACTGTAGATGAGGCTCGCACCAGGGTCTCCTCCATACCCCGCAACACTGCCCTCTCTCCCCATTCCCCCACTCACAACAAGGGCCGAGTCCCCCTGGTCCTCACCTTTCACCCCACCAGCCAGCTCATACAACAGATAGTCCTCCGCCAGTTTCGCCACCTCCAACGTGACCCCTCCACTCGCCACATCTTCCCATCTCCCCCCCTGTCTGCCTTCCACAAAGACCGCTCCCACCGCAACTCCCTTGTCAATTCTTCCCTTCCGCTCCACTCCTTCCCCGGGCACTTTTCCTTGCAACCGCAAGAGATGCTACACTTGTCCCTTCACCTCCCCCATCCACTCCTTTCAGGGACCCAAGCAGTCATTCCAAGTCCGACAGAGGTTCACCTGCACCTCCTCCAACCTTATCTACTGCATCCGTTGCTCCAGATGCCAGCTGATCTACATCGGTGAGACCAAGCGGAGGCTGGGCGATCGTTTCGCCGAACACCTCCGCTCGGTCCGCAATAACCAACCCGACCTCCCGGTGTCTCAGCACTTCAACTCCCCCTCCCATTCCATATCCGACCTCTCGGTCCTGGGCCTCCTCCACGGCCAGAGTGAGCAACACCACAAGTTGGAGGAACAGCACCTCATATTCCGCTTGGCAAGTCTGCATCCTCTGGGCTTAAACATTGAATTTTCTCAATTCTGTTAACCCAGACTGCCCCCTCCCCCTCCCCACCTCTCCCTCAGCCCTCGGTCCCTGACATTCCTTCTCCATCTCCCCCCCCCACCCCAGTCGCACTAGCTTCTCATTTTCACACCACAAGCAGCTTACAATGGTCTGTTTCCTTTATCATCAATACTTTTTTGCATATCTTTCATTCATTGTTCTTTATCGCTCCACATCACGGTCTATATCTCTCGTTTCCTGATCCTTGACCAGTCTGAAGAAGGGTCTCGACCCGAAACGTCGCCTATCTCCTTCGCTCCTTAGATGCTGCTGCACCCGCTGAGTTTCTCCAGCTTTTTGTGTAACCCTCGATTCTCCAGCATCTGCAGTTCCTTCTTTAACAGATCAATGTGGGAACTTGAGACACTGCCATAGATGAAACAGAAAGTTCCTAACAAAACAGTGGCTTGTTAATTTGTCAGTTGGTATGATTCTACCTTATTTCACACAGGGCTTCTGTGAGTTCCTGATGCATGAAACCAAGGCTCGGGGACCAGAGATTCCCAGTCGTCAAGGGCATGTTGCATTTATTTAAGTCTGAAAACATCCTTAAATCTTTTCCTTTGCATGCCTGGTAATATCTTTCCATGAAAGAGCTCAGAATAGCAAATCTATCTTGGAAATCTGGTCTGAACATGGACCACTCAATATAATTAGGCTCTCAATGGTAGGAATGGTGGCCTGAACAGGAAACCGACATTGGTTCACTGATCCATACAGTGAACTTGCAAAGAAAGCATAAGTGGTCATTGGCTTTGGACTCTGCAGTCGGTATTCCAGGTCGGGGGATGGCACAGTGTACAGTTAATAGAGCTGCTGCCTCACAGCACCAGAGATCTTGACTCAATCCTGACAACAGGAGCCATTTGTGTGGAGCCATTTGCATGTTCTTCCCGCGACTAAGTGGGTTTCCTCTGGGCGCTCTGCTTTCCTCCCACATCTCAAAGACGGCAGGTTTGTAGGTTAAAGGCCACTGTCAATTACCCGTGCAGGGAATGAACGCAAATGTGGGATACCTGGTCGTGTCCTAAAAACCTGTGCGGACCAACTGGCTGGAGTTTTTACGGACATTTTCAACCTGTCACTTCTGAGGTCTGAGGTTCCCACCTGCTTCAAAAGCGCATCAATAATACCGGTGCCCAAGAAGAGCAAGGTGACGTGCCTCAATGACTATCGACCTGTGGCACTAACGCCTGTGGTGATGAAGTGCTTCAAGAGATTGATCATGGCGCAAGTCAACTCCTACCTCGACAAAAACCTGGACCCACAGCAGTTCGCTTACCGCCACAACAGATCAACGGTGGACGCGATCTCGCTGGCCCTCCACTCCGCTCTGGACCACTTGGACAACAAAAACTAATGTGTCAGGCTGTTATTCACTACAGCTCAGCATTTAACACAATCATCCCCTCCAAGCTTGTTACCAAGCTCGCAGAACTGGGTCTCTGCGCATCCCTCTGCAATTGGATCCTCAACTTCCTCATCCATAGACCACAGTCTGTTCGTATTGGTGGAAATGTGTCAGACTCGATAACAATCAACACGGGAGCACCTCAGGGCTGCGTGCTCAGCCCCTCAGCCACACACTCATCTCCCTGCTACCTTTGGGTAGAAGATACAGGAGCCTGAAGTCTGCAACAACCCAGTTTAGGAATAGCTACTTCCCCACAGCCATCAGGCTATTAAACTTGGCTCGGAACTCTGAACATTAATATCCCTCCATCTGTTATTTGCACTTTATTAATTTATTAATTCATGTGTGTATTTACGTATATAATTGTAGTCAATGCCTTCTATGTTCTGTTGTGCTATGCAAAGAAAGATTTTGACTCTTTTGACTCTTTTTCACTTTGATAGCATAGAACTGGTGTAAATGATTAATCAATTGACAGCATGGTGCCGATGGGCCTGTTTCCATGCTATATAATTCAATCAAATAATAAGATAGGGGTGCAGGGATTACCATAATACAGTTAACTATGAAACTAGTGCCAGGTCTGATGTCTCAATCTTCAAAGCCCCTTTCCTTAACTGACCCAAGGAAATGTTGAATTCCATTGGTATCTGAGTTTGTCATGAGGGCGCTCCTAAAATATGGATAATGGTCCTCATTATGCAGGGTCTCACAACAGTTGTTATTATCACAGGGAAGCATGGCACAGTTGGAACAGGATAGTAGACGACCTCTACCTTGAAGGAATACAAGGCCTATCTTCGCATAGACTTCAGCAAAAATGCCAAATGTGCCTTGTAATTGGTCTCCAAGCTTGACAAGAAAAAAAATCACATGTGGTTAAAGTGCACAATGTCAGATTTTAATAAAGGCATTTTTATACATTTTGGTTTCATCATGTAGAAATTACAGCAGTGTTCATGCATAGACCCCGCAATTCTGGGCACCATAATGTTTGGGACTCAGCAATGTCATGTAAATGAAAGTAGTCATGTTTAGTATTTTGCTGCATATCCTTTGCATGCAATGACTGCTTGAAGCCTGCGATTCATGGACAACACACGTTGCTGGGTGTCTTCTCTGGTGATGCCCTGCCAGGCCTGTATTGCAGCCATCTTCAGCTTATGCTTGTTTTCAGGGCTAGTCCCTTTTAGTTTCCTCTCCGGCATATAAAAGACAGGCTCAATTGGGTTCAGATCGGGTGATTGACTTGGCCACACAAACATTTTTAGCTTTGTAAAACTCCTTTGTTACTTTAGCAGTATGTTTGCGATCATTGTCTTGCTGTAGAATGAGTTTTGAGGGTACACAAAAATGCTGGAGAAACTTAGTGGATGCAGCAGCATCTATGGAGCAAAGGAAATAGGCAACGTTGCCTATTTCCTTCACTTAGTGTTCCCATTACCGTGCGTGCCCTTTGCACGTTTTCGCTCTCAAACACAGATAGCAGCAGATCATATGGGGAAGAAACTCGCGTTCATGCCGCACAACGTGTTTGACCACCTGCCCCTGCTACTCAAGGAGCTTGTGCTGAGCTTCAACTGGGGCAGGCTTTACCTGCTAGGCTGGTTGGAGCGGCTGGACCTCGGTATCAACCTGTTGACCACGGTGCCTCGCATGCTGTCCAACTGCACCCAGACCCTGTACGCCTTCAACCTCACCTGTAACCAGATCTCCAGGCTGACCAAGGACTTCCTGCGGGACGTGACCTCCCTGCAGTACCTGGATCTCAGCAACAACAACCTGAAGACCATCCAGGCCTCCAGTTTCCCGGACAGCGCCATCAAACACCTTCGGGAGCTGCGACTAAGCGGCAACCACTTTCTCTGCACCTGCGACGCCAGGTGGTTCATGTGGTGGATCAATCAGACCACGGTCTACATCCCTCGCCTGGTCACCGATGTCACCTGCACCTTCCCCAAAGCTCACCACGGCCACGGTGTCGTCATGGTGGACCTGCACTCCTGCGAGTTGGACGACCTGGGCATTGGCCTCTACACTTTCTCCGCCTTGATCACCTTCTTGCTCCTCTATTTGATACTTAAAACAGGTCTTCATTCACGGTGGTGCAGCTGCCTGACAGCAAATACAGCGTCAGAGACCTGGGTTCAATCCCAACTACGGGTGCTGTCTGTACGGAGATTGGATGTTCTCCCCGTGACCTGCGTGAGTTTTCTCCAAGATCCCCCCACACTCTACGGACGTACAGGTTTGTAGGTTAATTGGCTTGGTGAATGTAAAAATGTCCATAGTGGGTGTAGTAGGTATGTTACAAAACTTACCTTTAGCGGTGCTGCAGTTCTGCCTCTGGCCGTGTGCGCGACTTTGGCGCCTTTAAGGGGGGGGGCGGGGTTAAAATGCGGTTTTCCCCTTGCCATCCGGAGCTTTCTTTTCTCGGAGTGCGAGCTATTTCTGCAGATGCGTTCCGACTGCCGGTAAGTCCGTTCTTTTAAATAAATAACCCGACTATTTCATCGCTGCAGTAAAATAAAAATGAGCTCCTAATGCCGTGAACGCCGACAACAGGGACGGATTTTACGTAGGGGACAGGTAAGTGAAAGCTGTTTTTACATATAAACTTGCTTTTTTAGGGGACTTTAATCAATATTTCATGTTGCAAAACGGTGATTTAGCCCCCATATGAACTGGCAGAATTTTTCCTGCCGATATGGGGTTTAAATTCACTGCAACGTTCTAATCCATCGCGTTCCAGAAAATCCCACTCGCAAGCTGTTTAAAATGCCCATTAATTTACAGGCATTAAACACTGAATTCCTTCAATTTGGCCTATAAATTAATGACAATTAGATTTAAAAATCATGTTATATTGTGAATTATTGTGTGACTGTTAATTGGACACTTAGGCTTTACATTTTTTTTTAATTTTTTCTTAAGAAATTGATAAATGTTTAGATCTGGTAATTGAATTTTGTAATTGACTACAATTGGGTAACTAACTAATTATATGCTTTCATTTCAGGTCATCCACGTAAGATTGTTTCATATTTGTTTCAGAATACTTCAATCTATAATAACTGAAAATTTCTTTCAGTTCTCTTAAATTTTGAGGAAGTTATGGGCTTTTGACTGTCCTCGATCACAACTTTTGTGTTAAGTCAATAGAAAAGCAATAGGAAGCAAGTTGCTAATTTCTGAGTATGAAAATGGCCCTAACTTTTTTAATACTGAAGATATGAAAGTGAATTAGGTGTCAAATTAAACTTATTTTTATGCTTTATCTGATGGGATAAATTGCAGACTTGATTTTTAAAATCTCAAAATTTTGTAACATTGCTAGGTGTAGGATGGTGTTAATGTGCGGGGATCGTTGGTCGGCACGGACCCGGTGGTCCAAAGGGTTGTTTCCTCTCTGTATCTCTGAAATAAACTAACAGGGGAGAACACTGGACCTTCTTGGTCAGTTTATTATTTTACACTTATATACACTTAGAGAGGCCCAGGGAGCTGTTGGCGAGAAAGGGTGGAGCTACCTGCGCTGTGAGTATAAAACACATCGCGGGGCTTGCTTTCACAGAGGCCCAGGGAGCCGTTGGTGAGAGAGGGTGGAATACCTGGAGCTGTGAGTATAAAACACATCGCGGGGCTTGCTTTCACAGAGGCCCAGGGAGCCGTTGGTGAGAGAGGGTGGAGCTACCTGCGCTGTGAGTATAACACATCGCGGGGCTTGCTTTCACAGAGGCCCAGGGAGCCGTTGGTGAGAGAGGGTGGAGTACCTGGAGCTGTGAATATAAAAAACATCGCGGGGCTTGCTTTCACAGAGGCCCAGGGAGCCGTTGGTGAGAAAGGGTGGAGTTACCTGGAGCTGTGAGACCAAATTCTGCAACGTTCCATCTCACTTCCAGAGAAGGAATCTGGTGAAGCCTCTGATTGGTGGAAGAGGACCAGAGGAAGCAGCTGATTGGGTGCAACCCCAGATTTACAATTTTTACATTTCTGCCTTCAGGTTTAAGGATTCTGAGAGTTAAGGATTCTGGGAGTTACGTATTCAGCATTTATTAGTATTTATTAGTAAAGTTTAAAGGATAAGTTTTTGTGTTTTTTAATATTTAATACAGAGTCATTTGGGAGTAAGATATGTCAGTAGAGATTGGCCCTGTGCCTTGCTCAGCCTGCAACATGTGGGAGATCAGGGATATGGTCGGTGTCCCTGGTGACTACGTTTGCCGGAAGTGTGTCCAGCTGCAGCTCCTGGAAGACCGCATTAAACGATTGGAGCTGCGGTTGGATTCATACTGGAGCATCCACGATGCGGAGAAAGTCATGGATAGCACGTACAGTGAGTTGGTCACACCACAGGTTAAAGGTAAGAGGACAGAAAGGGAACGGGTGGCCAATAGCCAGCAAAGCAGTAGGCAGGTAGTGCAGGAGTCCCCTGCGGTCATCTCCCTCCTAAACAGGTTTACCATTTTGGATACTGTTGAGGAAGATGGCTCATCAGGGGAATGCAGCAGCAGCCAAGTACACGGCACCATGGGTGGCTCTACGGCACATGAGGGGGGAAAAAAGAGGGGAAGGGCAATAGTAATAGGGGATTCAATTGTCAGGGGAATAGATAGGCATTTCTGCGGCCGCAAACAAGACTCCAGGATGGTATGTTGTCTCCCTGGTGCAAGGGTCAGGGATGTCACTGAACGGCTGCAGAACATTCTGGAGGGGGAGGATTGTCGTGCTGCATATTGGCACCAACGATATAGGTAAAAAGGGATGAGGCCGTAAAAGGTGAATTTAGGGAGCTAGGAGATAAACTTAAAAGTAGGACCTCAAAGGTAATAATCTCTGGATTACTACCAGTACCACGGGCCAGTCAGAGTAGAAATAGGAGGATATTGCAGATGTATACGTGGCTTGAAAAATGGTGCAAGGGAAAGGGATTCAATTTTTTAGGGCACTGGAACCAGTTCTGGGGGAGGTGGGACCAGCACAAACAGGACGGTCTGCACCTGGGCTGGAATGGAACCAATGTCCTTGGGGGAGTATTTGCTAGTGCTGTCGGGGAGGATTTAAACTAATGTGGCAGGGGGATGGATACAAGAGCAGAGAGGCAGGTGGGTGTAAAATGAGGGTAGAAGCAATAGGTAGCAAGATGAAAAGTAAAAGTGGCAGGCAGACAAAACCAGGGCAAAAATCAAAAAGAGCTACTTTTCAACATAATTGTATAAGGGGGAAGAGCGTTGTAAAAACAAGCCAGAAGGCTTTGTGTCTCAATGCAAGGAGTATTCGTAATAAGGTGGATGAGTTGAACGTGCAGATAGCTATTAATGATTATGATATAGTTGGGATCACGGAGACATGGCTCCAGGGTGACCAAGGCTGGAAGCTGAACATCCAGGGATATTCAATATTCAGGAGGGATAGAGAGGCAGGAAAAGGAGGTGGGGTAGTGTTGCTGGTTAGAGAGGAGATTAACGCAATGGAAATGAAGGACATTAGCTTGGAGGATGTGGAATCAGTATGGGTAGAGCTGCGAAACACTAAGGGGCAGAAAACGCTGGTGGGTGATGTCTACAGGCCACCTAACAGTAGTAGTGAAGTTGGGGATGGTATCAAACAGGAAATTAGAAATGTGTGCGACAAAGGCAAAACAGTTATAATGGGCGACTTCAATCTACATATAGATTGGGTGAATCAAATTGGCAGGGGTGCTGAGGAAGAGGAGTTTTTGGAATGTGCGGGATACTTATCTAAATCAACATGTAGAGGAACCAACGAGGGAGCAGGCTATTTTATTCTGGGTTTTGAGTAATGAGGAAGGGGTAGTTAGCAGTCTTGTTGTACATGTCCCCTTGGGCAAGAGTGACCATAATATGGTTGAGTTCTACATTAGGATGGAGAGTGATATTGTTAATTCAGAAATAATGGTTCTGAACTTAAAGAAAGGTAACTTTGAGGGAATGAGACGTGAATTGGCCAAGATTGACTGGCAATTAATTCTAAAAGGGTTGATGGTGGATTTGCAATGGAAGACATTTAAAGACTGCATGGATGAACTACAAAAATTGTTCATCCCAGTTTGGCAAAAGAATAAATCAGGGAAGGTAGTGCATCCGTGGATAACAAGGGAAATCAGGGATAGTATCAAAGCAAAGGATGATGCACACAAAGTAGCCCAAAAAAGCAGCATAAAAGCAGGTGGGAGAAATTCAGAGACCAGCAGAGAAGGACAAAGGGCTTAATTAGGAAAGGAAAAATAGATTATGAACGAAAACTGGCAGGGAACATAAACTGACATCAAACGTTTTTATAGATATGTGAAGAGAAAGAGATTAGTTAAAACAAATGTAGGTCCCTTGCAGTCAGAAACAGGTGAGTTGATCATGGGGAAAAAGGATATGGCGGACCAATTGAATAACTACTTTGATTCCGTCTTCACTAAGGAAGACATAAATAATCTGCCGGAAATAGTAGGGGATCGCGGGTCAAAGGAGGAATTGAGTGAAATCCAGGTTAGTCGGGAAGTGGTGTTGGGTAAATTGAATGGATTAAAGGCAGATGAATCCCCAGGGCCAGATTGGCTGCATCCCAGAGTACTTAAGGAAGTAGTTCCGGAAATAGTGGATGCAATAGTGATAATCTTTCAAAACTCTTTAGATTCTGGAGTAGTTCCTGAGGATTCGCGGGTAGCAAACGTAACCCCTCTTTTTCAGAAGGGAGGGAGAAAGAAAACGGGGAATTACAGACCAGTTAGTCTAACATTGGTAGTGGGGAAACTGCTAGAGTCAGTTATTAAAGATGGGATAGCAGCACATTTGGAAAGTGGTGAAATCATTGGACAAAGTCAGCATGGATTTACGAAAGGTTAATCATGTCTGACAAATCTTGTGGAATTTTTTGAGGATGTAACTAGTAGCGTGCATAAGGGAGAACCAGTGGATCTGGTGTATCTGGACTTCCAGAAGGCTTTCGACAAGGTCCCACATAAGAGATTAGTATACAAACTTAAAGCATACGGCATTAGGGGTTCGGTATTGATGTGGATAGAGAACTGGCTGGCAAACAGGAAGCAAGGAGTAGGAGTAAACAGGTCGTTTTCACAATGGCAGGCAGTGACTAGTGGGGTACCACAAGGCTCAGTGCTGGGACCCCAGCTATTTACAATATAGATTTACAATATAGATTAATGATCTGGATGAGGGAATTGAAGGCAATATCTCCAAGTTTGCGGATGACACTAAGCTGGGGGGCAGTGTTAGCTGTGAGGAGGATGCTAGGAGACTGCAAGGTGACTTGGGTAGGCTGGGTGAGTGGGCAAATGTTTGGCAGATGCAGTATAATGTGGATAAATGTGAGGTTATCCACTTTGGCGGCAAAAACAGGAAAACTGACTATTATCTAAATGGTGGCCGATTAGGAAAAGGGGAGATGCAGCGAGACCTGGGTGTCATGGTACACCAGTCATTGAAAGTAGGCATGCAGGTGCAGCAGGCAGTGTAGAAAGCGAATGGTATGTTAGCTTTCATAGCAAAAGGATTTGAGTATAGGAGCAGGGAAGTACAGGGTCTTGGTGAGACCACACCTGGAGTATTGCATACAGTTTTGGTCTCCAAATCTGAGGAAGGACATTATTGCCTTAGAGGGAGTGCAGAGAACGTTCACCAGACTGATTCCTGGGATGTCAGGACTGTCTTATGAAGAAAGACTGGATGGACTCGGTTTATACTCTCTAGAATTTAGGAGATTGAGAGGGGATCTTATAGAAACTTATAAAATTCTTAAGGGGTTGGACAGGCTAGATGCAGGAAGATTGTTCCCGATGTTGGGGAAGTCCAGGACAAGGGATCACAGCTTAATATAAGGGGGAAATCCTTTAAGACCAAGATGAGAAAGACTTTTCGCACAGAGTGGTGAGTCTCTGGAACTCTCTGCCACAGAGGGTAGTTGAGGCCACTTCATTGGCTATATTTAAGAGGGAGTTAGATGTGGCCCTTGTGGCTAAGGGAATCAGAGGGTATGGAGAGAAGGCAGATACGGAATACTGAGTTGGATGATCAGCCATGATCATATTGAATGGCGGTGCAGGTTTGAAGGGCCGAATGGCCTACTCCTGCACCTAATTTCTATGTTTCTATGTCTATGTTTCTATACATTACACAGATCACGGAGTGTGAAACAAAGCTGGCAAACCGAGCTCATACAAGAAAGGAGGAAAACGGGAGACAATTTTATTCAGCAACTCCGTTCTGGCAGAACGTCTATCCTGTGTTAAGAAACCTAACTTTCAGGGGATTTAAATCTTGAGTTCAACTTCGACCTGAATTTAATCGATTTACAAAAGCTTTGAAGTTCTCCCTGCAATCCGTTTCTTAAACACCTTTACGTTTTGCGCTTTTTTTGACAGCCAAGTACTTTAAATGCCATTTATTGCATTGTAGCAATGATAGGCAACTATTTGATAAAAGCGGTTAATTACATGACACGAGAAGCATGCAGCTACATAAGAGACACGGAGAAGCCGATCATCGGGGCAGTTCTGTCCATGGTCATGGGAGGGTTTTTATAGTTTAAAAATACTGCATGGCATTTTTATCCATGTGATGCTTTTTCCACACGTCAGTGGTCATTGTTGGCTCAAGAGTAACTCGGGAGAGGAACTTGGTACATCGCAGAAATGAGAACTAAACGGCAAACTTAGACATACCCGTGGGAACTCGGTTAAACTCTTGAACATAAACTTGGAATCTCGTACACAACCACGAGTCTCTTTCACTCGTGGGTCAACTCATACCGTGAGACAGGGCCATTAGCGATTAGTAAGCTCACCAGTGCCTGTTTTCTTCTTAATGATGTTCCAAACAGTAGATTTTGGTAAACCTAAGGTTTGGCTGATGTTTCTAATAGTTTTATTCGTGTTACTTAGTCTCATAATGGCTTAGATGACTGAAAAACAGCAATAAAAGTTTTAAAAGGTGATGGAAAGACGGGAGTGAAAACGAGGTGCTGAGAGCTCTCTTATACCTGCATTAAGGATGCAATTAAACACACCTGAGCAATTACAAACACCTGTGAAGCCGTGTCTCCCAAACATTATGGTGCCCTGAAATGGGGGGGGGGGGGGGGACCTGTATAAACACTGCTGTAATTTTTCCTGGGTGAAACCAAATCTGAGAATGTGCACTTTAACCACATGTGATTTTTTTCTATTACAAATCTCAAAATGTGGAGTACAGAGGCAAATAATTATGGGTCTTTGTCCCAAACATTATGGGGGGCACTGTATATGTATAATTACATATACATCATGAAGCTTTCTTTGGTCAAATGGCCTGGTGGTCAAATTCAAGTGGGTATATTCAGAGACAGAGACCTCCTGTCACCCCCCCCCCCCCAAGTCATCAGCTTTATCACAAACACATTGCAAATAAGGTTTTCATTACTATATGACATTAAAATGTTTTTTTTTTAACATTTCAACCACTCTTACTTTCTTATCCATCCAATAATGGCATTATCAATATAGGAGGAATGCACAAAATTGATTTATTGGTAGTAAATTGCAGTTCCATGTTCAGCAGTAGAGTTTTACACACAGACTAACACAATCACAGCACTGAGAGACTAAGGCCGCAGCAACCTTAGAAGAATTCCTATCAATATCATAATAAATTATGTAGTTATTTAACTCAATGCAGTTTGTGGCCAAAGTGTTATTGATAGTTCTTACATTTCAACTGTGAGTACATTTATATAGTATTTATTTGAATGTGAAACAATTTCTGATGTCATTAACCCTTACTTTTAAGTAATACAGTTGTACCATACTGTGCACAGTCCCAGAAGCACTAACGATCTTGGGTTTAATTCTCCGTCCATGCAAGCTAGCCAATCTCAGAAATAGTGCTGCTAGGATTCAATGGATCATCTTCAATGGATCAGAGAGCTTCCTTTTTCAGCCCACACTTCAATAAATCCCAGTGAAAATAACAGGTAGGTAACAGGATGATGTTTGATACGTGATGTCTCAACCACTATATATAAGGCAATCTAACACTAGGCTTAGTTAGAGAGATCCATTTAACCATCCGCCAGAATAAATAAAATATACAGCGATTGGTAACAGCTCGAGAGTGAAAAAAGCATTGAAGGAGAAGGCGGAACAAATTAAAATTAACAAGAAAATTAAAATCCATGAAAAGATAGTCACAGGGGAAAAAAGCAGAGATTGCGGCAGACTCTTCGAATTACACTTGCTGTGCCATTCTTTATTTGTAAATTCTATCCATTGTAGGGAAACAAGATATAGTTCTAAAGTTATCCAGGCACTCAGAGTGGCAGCTGCTATCAACATAAATTGAACAGATCATATTGCACATAAATTATTTAATAACATTTTTTGTTGTACCTTGCAGTACGAAAGCATTTCACTAATTCATCCAATACTCTGTTGTTTAGCAGCTCTGGTTCAGTCACAGTCTATGTATGAGGAGGAGAAGCAAAAAATTTACAGATTAGCCCCAGGAAGGTGATGCCATATCTAACAATGTGGAATTAATTATTCAAACAACTTTTATGTAATACAGAGCTTGTTTAGAAATCACAAACGTCTAATTCTTTGTCATCTGTACCAATCAAGTTTAAGATGGCTGTACATCAAAATTCTGTCACTGATGTTCAAGGGGAATCTACCTTCCATTCCTGTGTTCTGTGTTCACTGATCTAATAATCTTTTTTTTGTCAGAACAAATGGTACAAAACATCAACTCGATCTTCTAATAGTGTTAGCCAAAATATCATGGCATAAAGTGCTAACGACTGAACGGCATGCTAATAACAGTACAAATTAAATATAAAACATGCAAAATTCCCAAATTATTGCACTTACGGATTGCAACCACTGTGAAAATTAAATCTCTTGGAGCCCCAAGCCCATACATGACATTTATTTTGCTTTTCTTGTGCCCATAAATTTGAGATATTTTTTTATCCTCACATCTCTCACTCTTAAATGTGATCTTCAATGTTTATATGTTCATTACATCTGAATTATTCGTTCATCAATTGCTTCTCTCAACATCTCGTTCACTCTTGATATATTTAATTGACAATGTATTTTTTTCTATTTCCCAGTTAGCCTCATCTTCTTGGAAAGATGTCTATACACAATGCTTATTCAAAAAGCTTCTCTTCATAGCAGGGACGTGACGTGAGTAATTACTCAGGGTAGGCACTCAGTCCGCTTTAAGAAAAATTAAACCGTGCATGCGCAGATTGTTCTCCCCGTTAAATAAATAAAAACCAGTGACATTTCAATTTGCCCAAGGCTTGCATGTCCTAGACCAATTGGGGAAACAGTTCCTTTCACAGCGTGTGGAGAGTCTGTGCCAGGGGTAAAGTTGTGGGGAGGGCACGAGTGGTGAGAAGTAGGGTGTCAGGGATACTGCCAGTAACTCACTCACCGCTGCCGCAGCTCTCCGGGCGCGAAGCCACGCACTGTAGCTGGAGATAGAAGCAGCTCGGGGAGCTACGAGCGGCCACAGGGTCCCGACAGCAGAACTGGCCGCCACTTCAGCGCCTTCTGCCGGCCCGTTCACCTCTGGCAGTGCTCTCCGTCGGAACACCTATCACCTGCCGTTTGCCGACTTTGCTCATGTCAGCACTATCATAAGTGCCTACCTTGCCTACCCGGACGGCACGTGCCTGCTTTATAGTTAGGTGCATTTTTCTCAGATCCCAGCATTTACATGCTTTTTGCTAGCTTACATTTGTTTACATTCCATTCGGATATTTCATTAATTTTAAAGAATTAAAGGATTAGACTCATCCATAAGTGATTCCTATTATTGGTGCAATGGTCAATAAGGAAATTACATTAGACTCTTGTTGCAGCCATCATGTTTGTCCCAAATATTTTACAGTAACAATTGTATATCATCCAAAATTACAAGATTTTCAAACTGCTTTTGTGTGGCATGCACAGCCTAAAGTTGTAGGACAACTTGTTCTATTTGATCTTCCGTGCACGTCGAGTTGATTGCATTAGTCAAAACAGGGCGGACCACATGAAGGTTGCAATCTCCCACCCCATTTTCAATCTCTTAAAACTACAATAGGCACAGACTTTAAAATGGAAGAATATTGTTCGATATTATGCTTCTTTATGTGCATTCAAGTGTGGCTGTCTCAATAACCTTTTAAAGCCAGCAACAAACTTACTCACCACACAACATATAGGACACTGGGTCTTGTATGATAAAAATTTTCGTAGACAGAGTGAACAATCTGGAAAGTGAAAAGAATAAAATTGTTAGAATTTCGCACAAATCCTCTCAGAAAATACAGTAACATTTTGGATAATAACTTGGATAATAAGATTAAGTATTTTCATACAATGTTTTAGGTTTAATATTCTGCAATTATATATTTTGTGCAAATTATAAATTCAGTAATTCTTTTGTTATTAAACATTTGTTTATCAACACTACATTCAAATCCGCCAACTTTATTTTCTCATTAGAAAAAATCAATATGCTGGATTAGAAGTTGGCTCCAGTTCTAAAGGCAGAAATATTATTAGCATCTCCTTAGCATCTGTCTGAGATGTGTTACAGTCCCTCGATACCTGATAGAAATCTATGAAATTACAGGAAGCATAGCTTGGATAGACACATAACCTTCTTCCCAGGGTGGAAATGTCAAGGTGAGAGAGGGAAATTTTAAAAGAAGTACATGACAATTTTTTTTTTTTTTACAGATTGGTGGAAACATATACAATAATACGTATTCAATGGGCACACGAACATGCAGGGAATGAATCACATGCAGGCAGAGGAGATCAGTATAATTTGGCATAATGTTTGGCACAGACATTGTGATGTACTATTCAACAGTGCCCTCCATAATGTTTGGGACAAAGACCCATAATTTATTTATTTGCCTCTGTACTCCACAATTTGAGATTTGTAATAGAACAAATCACACGTGGCTCAAGTGCACATTGTCAGATTTTAATAAAGGCCATTTTTTATACATTTTGGTTTCACCGTGTAGAAATTACAGCTGTGTTTATACATAGTCCCCCCCATTTCAGGGCACCATAATGTTTGGGGCACATGGCTTCATAGGCGTTTGTAATTGGTCAGGTGTGTTTAATTGCTTCCTTAATGCAGGTATAAGAGACCTCTCAGCACCTAGTCCTTCCTCGAGTCTTTACATCACCGTTGGAAACTTTTATTGCTCTTTATCAGCATGACCAAAGTTGTGCCAATGAAAGTCAAAGAAGTCATTATGAGACTGAGAAACAAGAATAAAACTGTTAAGAGACATCAGCCAAACCTTAGGCTTACCAAAATCAGTTGTTTGGAACATCATTAAGAAGAAAGAGAGCACTGGTGAGCTTACTAATCACAGGGACTGGCAGGCCAAGGAAGACCTCCACAGCTGATGACAGAAGTATTTTCTCTATAATAAAGAAAAATCCCCAAACACTTGTCCGACAGATCAGAAACACTCGTCAAGAGTCAGGTGTGGATTTGTCAATGACCACTATCCGCAGAATACTTCATGAACAGAAATACAGAGGCTACACTGCAAGATGCAAACCACTGGTTAGCCGCAAAAATTGGATGGCCAGGTTACAGTTTGCCAAGAAGTACTTAAAAGAGCAACCACAGTTCTGGAAAAAAGGTTTTGTGGACAGATGAGATGAAGATTAATGTATATCAGAGTGATGGCAAGAACAAAGTATGGAGGAGAGAAGGAACTGCCCAAGCACCAAAGTATACCACCGCATCTGTGAAACACGGTGGTGGGGGTGCCATGGCCTGGGCATGTATGGGTGCTGAAGGAATTGGGTCACTTATCATCACTGATGATAAAACTTATGATGGTACTAGCATAATTAATTTTGAAGTGTATAGACATATCCTATCCGCTCAAGTTCAAACAAATGCCTCAAAACTCCTTCGTCGGCGGCTCATTCTACAGGAAGACAATGATCCTAAACATACTTCTAAAGCAACAAAGGAGTTTTTCAAAGCTAAAACATTGTCAATTCTTGACTGGCCAAGCCAATCACCCGTTCTGAACCCGATTGATATGCCTTTTATATGCTGAAGAGAAAACTGAAGGGGACTAGCCCCCAAAACAAGCATAAGTTAAATTGTGGAGTGCAGAGGCGAATAAATAAATGATGAGTCTTTGTCCCAAACATTATGGAGGGCACTGTAGGTGATTGGTTGATTACACCAAGAATAATCCTTGGTGTAATCAACCAATCACCTACAGTGAAATGCTATTCTTCAAGGTGCAGCAATGGTACCATGATTTAATTTGTCTGAAGACTGCACCAAGAGTTAGATTGTAGAAACACAGTTAATTCCAAAAAGACTTAACATAGAAACATAGAAAATAGGTGCAGGAGTAGGCCATTCGGCCCTTCGAGCCTGCACCGCCATTCAATGTGATCATGGCTGATCATCCAACTCAGTATCCCGTACCTGCCTTCTCTCCATACCCCCTGATCCCTTTAGCCACAAGTGCCACATCTAACGCCCTCTTAAATATAGCCAATGAACTGGCCTCAACTACCTTCTGTGGCAGAGAATTCCAGAGACTCACCACTCTCTGTGTAAAGAATGTTTTCCTCATTTCGGTCCTAAAGGAATTCCCCCTTATCCTTAGACTGTGACCCCTTGTTCTGGACTCCCCCAACATCGGGAACAATCTTCCAGCATCGAGCTTGTCCAACCCCTTAAGAATTTTATAAGTTTCTATAAGATCCCCCCTCAATCTTCTAAATTCCAGCGAGTACAAGCCGAGTCTATCCAATCTTTCCTCATATGAAAGTCCTGACATCCCAGGAATCAGTCTGGTGAATCTTCTCTGTACCCCCTCTATGGCAAGGATGTCTTTCCTCAGATTTGGAGACCAAAACTGTACGCAATACTCCAGGTGTGGCCTCACCAAAACCCTGTACAACTGCAGTAGAACCTCCCTGCTCCTATACTCAAATCCTTTCGCTATGAATGCTAACATACCATTTGCTTTCTTCACTGCCTGCTGCACCTGCATGCCTACTTTCAATGACTGGTGTACCATGACACCCAGGTCTCGTTGCATCTCCCCCTTTCCTAATCTGCCACCATTCAAATAGTCTACCCTCATGTTTTTGCCACCAAAGTGGATAACCTCACATTTATCCACATTATACTGCATCTGCCATGCATCTGCCCATTCACTCAGCCTATCCAAATCACCCTGCAGCCAATGTGTTCGGAGGCAGGTTTTGGAAGCAGGTAAGTTTTCTGAGTTTACTTTTAATTTTAAACATAAATGTATTTAAATGCATTTCATTTTAAGTATTTTCTGTAGTTGTACTTTTATTTATTTTAATGAACATTTATCATTGTTAAGTTTTAATGTGGGATTAATTTTCAGCAGTTTTTAAAGTAATGCCATTGACAATAGTGATTCCCTCTTTGACTAACCTTTTGGAATCATAGTTCACAAGTTATATGAGCAGGTGGGCCATTCAGCCCTTCAAGTATACTCTGCCATTCAATCGTGGCATATTTTTCTTCCCCTCTCAACCTCATTCTCCTGCCTGCTCCCCATAACCCTCACACCCATACTAATCAAGAAACTCTCGCTCTCCACCTTCAAAATATCCATTGACGTGGCCTCCACTAGCATCTGTGGCAATAAATTCCACAGATTCAACATCCTCTGACTAAAGAGATTCCCCCTAATCTCCTTTTCTAAAGTATGTCCTTTTGTTCTGAGGCCTGGTCCTGGACTCTCCCACTAATGGAAACACCCTCTCCACAACCACTCTATTCAGGCCTTTCACTATTCGGTAACTTTCAATGAGGTCCTCCCTCATCCTTCTAAACTAAAACAAATACAGACCCAGTGCCGTCAAACGCTTATCATATGTTAACCCAATCATCCGTGGGATAATTCCTGTGGACCCTCTACAACCTCCCCTCCTTCTGCATTGATCCTGCTTTCTCTACACTATCTGCCCCTCTTCCAATCTTTGTATCATCTGCAAACTTGGCCACAAAGCCTCCAATTCCCTCACCCAAATTATTGTTATACAATGTGAAGACTAGCAGCCCCAGAACCGACCCCTGCGAAACAATGCTAGTCACTGGCAGCCAACCAGAAAAAGCCCCCTTTAGTGCCACTCTGTCTTCTGCCATCCAGCCATCTTGCTATCCATGCTTGTCTCTGCCCTCTGATAGAATGACCTCTCATCCTCTTCCGCAGCCTCATGTGGGGCATCTTATCAAAGGCCTTCCGAAAATCTAGCTAAGTAACATCCACTGACTCTCCTATGCTTATCTTGCAATTTACTTTCTCAAAGAATTCCAAAACATTTGTCAGGCAATATCTCCCCTTTCACAAAGCCATGCTGCCTTCGGCCCATTTATCATGTGCTTCTCAGTAGTCGTAAACCTCTTCCTTCATAATGGACTCGAAAATCATACCAACCACTGAAGCCTGAGTAACCGGCCTACAGATTTCACTCATCTGCTTCGCTCTCTTCTTGAACAGCAGTAATATTTGCAGTTTTCCAATCTCTGGAAACGCTCCTGATTCTAGTGATTCTTGAAAGATCACTACTAGTGCCTCCACAACCTCTAAAGCCATGTCTTTCAGAACCCTGGGGTGCAGTTAAGGACAGTGCCTTAAAAACCCCGATGTGTAATATTTTGTATGAAATTCTCGTGTGACTGACCACATGATGCTTTGATCTGTTTTTATTTTTTGAATGTTGAAATACTGACTAAATTAAGTTTCCATGCCTAACATGAAACATGATTTAATTCACAAAAGATGTACTTGGATGGTATTCATGTTCATAATGACTCCAAAATATTTTGTTTGCCCAGAAATATTTAAAGTCGAATTATATAGAAGCATAGAAAATAGGCGCAAGAGTAGGCCATTCGGCCCTTCGAGCCAGCACCGCCATTCAATATGATCATGGCTGATCATCCAAAATCAGTACCCCGTTCCTGCTTTCTCCCCATATCCCTTGATTCCGTTGACTATTGATTACTATTGATGCTTGAGATTAGCAAAGTCCTAGAAACTGCAAAGAGAGAAAGAATCAGTTAAATATTTTATTTTGATGCTGTTGCTTCTAGAAAAAAAATTGTTGCTTGAATTTTAACAAATGATTTTAAAAGCCACTGGAACAAATACATGGAAATTTCAGTTTAATGTCAAAGCTAAAATGTACATTGTGTTCTTCAAGTCTTTCTCTCTTCTCTTATTTAGTGCCTCAGTCTAAAACGATCTTCCTCGGGTACTGCATTGGAGCTGAAAACCAATTGTGCACTCAAGTAAAATGACAAGATTCAATATTTCAAAATAAAAGAGGACAACAAGCTAGTCTTACAGTGTCCTATTTGACTCTAGAGCAGAGATAAGTGACCTTGCTTCAATCCAGTTAGCCGACTCTCCCTGCCATAGAGTTTATGTAGAATTAAAGAATCAATGCGGCTTTTATCCCATTTCTCTCTATTATATTGCTCTTCCCCGGTTACCTGCAAAATCTATCCATTCATCAATGATCTGTTGAATGTTGTGACATCTGCTGTCTCCAACCGCCTATGCAACACATATCAAATGACATCAACAGTTGGGTAAAATAAATGTCTTCTAGTTCTTTTGTCAATTACCTTGAATCTGTCCCCCACAACTATCAAACCTTATAGAAATACAAACTGTTTATTTTTCCAGTCGCCAGGCTCGTCTAGCACGATTTTGTTTTTAAATTAAATATAAATTTAATTATAAATTTCTCTCTCCGAAGGAGAATCATCCAAACTTCTCTATTTTACCTCCTTAATCCCAAGGATTAAGTCCTTAATCCCAAAGATTATTCTAACAAATCTCCTCCGATGCCTTATATTCTTATTAAACCCGCTGTTTATTACTAAATTAGGCTGCTGGAATCAAAGTTTCTGCACCTGAATCTATCTACTGGTATCAGGAGATACAATAAACTGCAGATGCTGGAATGTTGTGCAAAAACAAAAGTACTGGAGGAACTCAATGGGGTAGCCAGCATCTTTGGAGAAAATGGACAAATAGCATTTTAGGTCAGGACCCTTCTTCTGACTCATGACTGAGGATATCTTGGGATATTGCACTTGGCATTTAATACCTTAGTTCAGGAAATGTGAAAAGCAGTAACTCAATAGCTCAGGAGATTGTTTTTATTACTTCTCAGAATGTGTATATCACTAGGCATGCTAGCATTTACTACCCATCTCTAATCATCTGAACTGAAGAGGGAGTTATGGATGAGCCCCATTAATGAGTTGGGTCAGATATAGGTGGCCTGGTTAAAATGGAAGATTCCATGCTTGAAGCAGAGGTTTTCCCAATAATTCAGTTACCATTATTCACATTGGTTTAGTTTCTTAAATTTGAAATTTATTGGAATTCAAACTCTACAGCTGCCACGATGGCATTCCAACTGTATGCATGGGACCAATTTCTGCACATGACACTGCCAAAATTAACATGTTCAACACTGAAAATGGTCTCTAGAAGAGTAATCTTCAATTAGCAGGGCTGAAGTAGGCTGTATGTTTTGATGAACTGAAACAAGTTGAGCAGACTTCATCTGTAATTATCTTCCAATATAAAACAATGCGCCAAGGACCAATGTATTTGCTGATATTAAAAATACAAAAGATCATGCCTTGCTTGGAATGTCTTCATCAGTTTTTTTTCCAACAATACTGTGCTAAGAATCTTGAATCCTTAAATCCAGCCACATATCTTATTTTTCAACAGGTTATTTTAATAGTATTTTCTGATTATTATCAAATTCACTATATGTTTCTGTGGAGTAGATTTTAAAACCGGGCACAGTAAATCCATCTGAACCCTGTTCTGCGTAATAATAGAACTGCTTACATTGATTTTTTTCTCATTTCGTCTTTTTGGAATTTCTTGAAATACAATCACAACTCCTCAGTGAATTATTTAGCACACAGGTATGCATAAAAAAAAGAGATAACATTCAGCCATAGGTTAATGAATAAAAATATTTGAAACCAAAAGTGCCATGTAAAGACCATTTCAAACAACAGAAGAACCCTTGAGATTCAAAAGTATTACAATTGCCATGTTCCCCACCAACCTCAATTGAGGGATCAGCTGGTCCACAAATCCAACAAGATCAGCAGGTCAAAGGCTGACAACTTGCAACAAGTAGTTCACCTGATGGCATTCCAAAGATATCCCCCCCCACCCCCCCATATCTGCAATTAACATGCCAGAATTGTGATAAATACAGGTTCAACTATACTCCAAAAGATTGACACCAATGGCCAAGACAGTGTGCTTGACAATCACACCCCATTTACAACTATAAGTGTTTATGCCCTGCACAGAGTACAATGGCAGCATGGTTATTCAGACAGAACCTCACAAATCTACAACTTCTACAAAAAAGATAAACAAGAATTGTATGCCCATGCAGTTCCATTCCAACGTCAACATTCCTCAGGGCTGCTGTGTCTAAATCTTGGAATTCCCTACACAAGAGCACTGTGGAAGTACTTTCACCCAAAGGATAATTAGCAATCAACAATTATGCTGACTTGCCAGCAATGTCCACATCCAGAAAAATAAGGTTAAATGAAAAATCCCCCCCCCCCCCCCCCAGAATGGTTTTGTAAAACATTTGGACAATGTTTTTTATGAATCCTGGAATTACACTGCAGGTTCATCATTATGTAATTTTCTATTGTCCCAAATTCCACAAATCATGCCACCAACATAAAGGCTGGCAATTTAATATAGTTACAAATGATTTTGGAAGATAAATCCAAAGAAATGGAAGAATGTGTATTTAAGGAAAAAGGAGGGGGCAGGAGGAGAGCATAAACACCCACATGGACCAAGTAATCTCAGTAGCCACTTACAAACTTTATATGCAATATAAAGTATGTAATCTAACCTGGTTTCCCTTATAGCATGCACCCATTCTTCAATAGCTATTTGGGTATCAGTTATTAATTTGGTGAATTCTTCCATATTCTTCAAAAAGATTAAAAAAAACATATTCCCAACACCAGGTCTGGAGAACTCTATTCACCAAATCTCACCATTCAATTGAATATAATAAAATGTAGAAACTTATTTGTTGAATTGATGTTAGACCAATGCATTCAAAATAGAGATAGGCTACAGGAAAAAGGCACACATCCCAATTCTACACGCTTACGTTCATGGAGCATACAGGGTGGAATATACAATAAAGCAAAGCGTACAGAAGGTGCTAGGAGCCCAATACTGTGGAATGCCTAGGGTAGCATTGTGATATTCAAATTGGAATTAGGAAAACATAGCATGGTAAATAAATTACCAAGGCAGATCAAGGAAAAGTCAGCTTGATTTATGTATGGATAAAGTGAAGGGATATTTTATTTCAAAGTAAGACCAATTAGACACTGTCAGGTACATTCCAAACATTTGTTCTCTGATGGTTTGAGAGACTTTAAGCCTACGGCCAAGCTTTATCCAGATAACAAAGGAATTCTGCCAATTTCAATCAGAAAGGCTCTATTGTGCTCGGCATTATCCAACCGCTGGTTGGCAATTTCAATAAGTCTGTGCCCTGAAACTACTTCTTCTTCTTAAGCCCGTTGCTCCTCGAGGGAGCATAGGCCATTGACAAATGTCCTCCACCTCACTCAGTTGTTGGCAGTTCTTTCGAGATCTCCCCAGTTGAGCCCACTCTCAGACATTTCTGTCTGGACACCTCTTCTCCAGCTGTTCCTGGGGCGACCTCTTTTCCTTTTTTCTTGGGGATTTTATTTTAGGGCTTGCCGGGTGATGTTTGTCACAGGTTTCCTGACCAATTTGGTCTCCCCAGACTGTCCATCTTCTTTCAGCCAGGCCCAGGACTAAGAGATTGGAGCACACCATTTTGTTGGCAATTGTGGCAGCCTTGCCAGCTTGGAATATGGTTCGGATGTTCCATGTCCCCACAAGGATGGATTTATTTGGCGTCAGAAGGTGTGTCAGCTTCCCACCACCCTTGCGGCTTTGGCTTGGAAGCGTCATGTTCCCCATCGCTGGGGCACCTTCTTCAACCAAGTGTGTAATTTGGTTTTCATTCGTCAAAGTTTCTGCAACTCACACTTTTTTCCAGGCTGGGGTAGTTAACCGCATGCCCAACCCCAACCTGGAGGGCCAGGGACTGCTTTGTCTGCCTCCTCACCAGAGTCCGGTTTAGTTGAACCTATCCGGCATAGCTCTCGGGATAACTGGAGTACACAAGCCTCTCCTTCACGTCAAGGTTGTAGTCCAGGAGAGGGCCCTGAAACTTGCTACAGGTAAAAGTGGGCGTCAATGACCAGTTACAAGCTTAGATCAGCTAACGACCCATGCCTTTGGGAAAGGAAATATGAAGGGGTTTAGTATACTGAAAGAATATAAATCGCCAGACAGAAATAAAAAGTATCCCAGGTGATTGAGAGAAACAAAGAAATAAATTGTGGAAGCTCTGACCATAAATTTCAAATCCTGTTTAGCTCAAAGTCATGTTTGTCAAATATAGAATTGCTAACATTCTCACTGTCATTAATAAGTAACTGGATACACATTTGAAATGCTGTAACCTATAAAATAACAAACTGAAGAGTGGACTAGGATGGGACAAAATGGGACAAAATGATGCCCTGGTCAAATAAACCTTTCTTCTGTTCATAAATATTTCTACATTTCCAAAATTGCTCCCAGTGCATAAATGGATTGTTGCATATCCTCCATGTTAACTTTTCATTGATACACTTTTAAACATCATATCTGCTAACTTTGTGATCAGATTTTCTAGGATGTATCTAATCCACAATGGTGCAGTGGTAGAGTTGCTGCCTTTTATCCTTGTGTTTTCCTAACCAATGATCTATTATCTTGTGTTTTCAATCCGAAATGTCTTTTGCAGGGTCCCATTTTCAATTCTAATTAGGCTTCTAGCATGTATTTTAATTACTCTTATATTCATCCCAACAACCCCCTCTTTCTTTCTGCCAGATTTACAATATACATTTTTGCCACTTCATTTCTTAACCTGTTCAGTGTCACATTTGTTTGGTCCTTATTTTCCTTTAAAGCATCATTTGTTCTTTATTGAATTGTTGTTAATTCATTACTTTCCATTAAAGAAGCACTCCACACATTGCTTTGCACGTGAAAATAATCTTTGCACGCACAATGCTAATTTAGAAGGGAAAAATCAATTAATGTACTGATGGATGGTTTAATGAAATCCTTTTGACATCTTTCTATAATGCAGAAACAACACAAATTCATCGGGTGGCGCCGTGCATGGCAGCCTCACCAGTAGTCTGTTTGTCATTTCACCCTTTTTGTTATTTTTAGTTTGTTTAAAAGAAAGAGGTTTTTGGAGGTTTCTTAGTCTTTTTATGTGGGGGAGGGGAGAAATGGGGAAACCGTTTCTCAGTCACTTCCTGATCGAGGATGCATCTATTCTCCGAGTCGCATTTCGCCGCGCCCCCCCCCCCCCCATGGCCTACCATCTGGATTCAGCTGAGGCGCAGCACTGAATTACCATTGCGGAGCGGCCGATGCCTTACCGGGGATCGCCGTGTTGAAGCTCCGGAGTGTTGGGCCTGCTGTTTAACATCGTGGAGCTGTGGTTTGCGGAGCTTCTAGCCACGGGCAGCGCTGACTTTAACATCGCGGAGTCTTGGCATCCTTTGCCGAGGGTCGCCAGTGTTGGAGCTCCGCCTAGCTCGGCCTGTGGACTTCGGGAGCCCCAGTCTCCAGTAAGAAGCGGCCAATTCGGAAACTCCAAGCCACTGAGTGCGTTCTTCCGTTCCGACGCCGGAGCTCCGATCATTCCTGCGAGAGGGCCTGAACATCGGGCAGCCGTAGCGGCGACTGCGGAGAGCTCAAAGGCCCCGACCACGGATGAACAATGAGGAAAATGACTGAACTTTATTGCCTTCCCTCACAGTGGGAAACCTTAATTCCGCTGTGTGGGAATGTTCATGTTAAATTCTATCGTGTATCGTGTTCTTTTTATTCGTATGGCTGTATGGTAACTCAAATCTCACTGCACCAATTGGTGCATGTGAAAATAAGTGTAACTTCAAGTGCTGGAATAACTTGGTAGGTCATCTCACCCTTCCTGAGGTCATCTGTTGCAGTCCTGTTTTGTTCGGGCTTTCTCTTGGAAGAAAGAAAAATAGCAAACTGATAATGAAACATTGGTATGCAATGTGCAAACGAAATGAAGAATTCAAGATGAGAAGGAAGAAAAATAGATAAATAGTTACTCTATGCCTTTTTATGTCATTTTAGGGCAGCAGTCAAACAACTAGACATCAATCAACTAGTGCATCAATCAAGCAACAAGTGTGTGGGGCATAGTGGATTAGCAGTAAAGCGGCTGCCTGACAGTGCCAGAGATCCAGATTATTGCTGCTCTCTGTATGGAGTTTATACGTCCTCACTGAGACAACATGGGTTTTCTCTGGGTGCTCCGGTTTCCTCACACACTCCAAAGATGTACTGGTTTGAAAGTTAATTGGCTCGGTAAGATTGTAAATCATCTCTAATGTGTAGGATAATGCAAGTTCACAGGGTGATTGATGGTTGGCACGGCAACAGTGGGCCGAAAGGCCTCTTTCCTTGCTGCGTTTCAAAAGTCTAAACTTTGAAAATTTTATACCGCATTAAAAAGACCCGACTAAGCGGTATTAAGTATAAAGTATAGAGCCGGATGTCATGTAGCATCGTTGGAGAAATTTCCAACCCAAAATGTAACCTGTCCATTTCCCTTCACAAATGCAACCTGATCCGCAGAATTCCTTCAGCAGTTTCTTTTTTGCTCAAGATTCCAAAGGCTTTAGTCTCTTGAGTCTCCACAGAAAGTCCCTTTTTATTTTGAAATTTGAAATCAGCACCGGCAACCAAGAGCAAACATATTTCAATATGCTTCGATCTGGGCATACCCCCATTTGGTGTCTCTGAAACGTTGTATCATTGGCAACACCTCTGGCATCTCCAACCAGATTGTTGGCCATGTCAGCAAAGTATGAATCAAGAGTTTGCCAACAATGAGGAGGTCAAAGCTTCAAAGACACAATATTGGCAACAAATCGGAAGTGGCGGCGCTGCCTGGAAGCTGCAGCTTGCCTGCAGTCCGTCTGTTTTTTCTTTTCTTTGTGTTTTCTTGTGTTAGAAATTTTGTTAAATTCTTATAGTTAAAATTTTGGTTTATTAGGCTGTGTATGTGTGGGGGGGGGGGGGGGATGGGTGGGAGAAACAGGGTTTTAGTCTCTCCCTTCAGGGGGTGTGACTTATCTTGTTGTGTCCCCCGTCACTGTCTCCGTCTGTGCTGAGGCCTAATGGCGGAGATGGCGGCCTCGGAGCTGTGGCGGCGTTCCAGTATTCCAGCGGCGGCAGCGGCCCGGCTTCAGAGCGGCGGTGCTCCAGCGGCGACCTGGCTTCAAAGCTGTGGTGCTCCAGCAGCATTCCAGCTGTGGCGCTCCAGCAGCGACCCGGCTTCAGAGCTGTGGTGCTCCAGCGTTCCAGCAGCGACCCGGCTTCAGAGCTGTGGTGCTCCAGCGTTCCAGCGGCGACCCGGCTTCAGAGCTGTGGTGCTCCAGCGTTCCAGCGGCGACCCGGCTTCAGAGCTGTGGTGCTCCAGCGTTCCAGCTGTGGCGTTCCAGCGGCAACCCGGCTTCAGAGCTGTGGTGCTCCAGCGTTCCAGCGGCGACCCGGCTTCAGAGCTGTGGTGCTCCAGCGTTCCAGCTGTGGAGTTCCAGCAGCAACCCGGCTTCAGAGCTGCGGTGCTCCAGCGTTCCAGTGGCGACCCGGCTTCAGAGCTGTGGTGCTCCAGCGTTCCAGCCGTGGCGTTCCAGCGGCGACCCGGCTTCAGAGCTGTGGTGCTCCAGCATTCCAGCGGCGACCCGGCTTCAGAGCTGTGGTGCTCCAGCGTTCCAAGGGCGGACCCTGCTTTAGAGCTGTGGCGGTGTTCCAGCGTTACGGCGGTGGCGGCAGCCCGGCTTCAGAGGCTCGGCCGCGGGCCTAGTGGACGACAACATCGGAGGCCTGGATCGCCTCAGCGCAGAGGGAGAACAAGAAGGGAAGAAGACAAAGACTTTTGCCTTCCACCACAGTGAGGAGGTGCCTGGTGAACTCACTGTGGTGGATGTTAAATATGTGTTTATTGTGTGTTTTGATTTTTATTATATGTTATGACTGCAAGGCAACAGAATTACGTTCAGACCGAAAGGTCTGAATGACAATAAAGGATACTTTACTTTTTAAATCAGACGGAAGTTTTTCTAAGGACATAGAAATCCCTTTATCTAAAATCATCAGCATGATGTGACGAAAACAGCAGAGGGATGTGCCACAGTGAACGATCCAGTTTTAGAGAAGCAGTATCTTCAGAGGCTAAGTGACTCATGCTCTGTTTCCCTAAAATATAAAATGTTGATTTCATGAGCTTAAGCCACCTCACTATCTTCCCACACAGATCAAATCAGCCACCCCACATTTCTCCAAATCTACCTCCAAGAAACAAGATCACAAATTGCACCACATCGTTTTTTTCCAATTCAAGCAGAATCAAATCTAAACTTCATATTTATTGCACTTCTTAAAAATTGTACTTATTACTTGTTGGCAGATGGACGGTAAATTATCTGTGAATTGAATTTTTTAAAAAAGGTCCCAACTCCTCACATCTTTGGAAACCACATCATGAGCAGAAAGTCACAAAAAAAATAAACTAGCCAACCAATGCCAATCATGTTGGATAATTCCAACCTCCACGATGATAGTTTCAGAATGTATTCTCATTAGAAATTATTGTGGTCCAAACAAGGGACAGAGGTATCCAGCAGTTAGCTTGGATGTTACACTTACTTAAGAAACTTTGAGCATATCCTTTTTTTTTTTCTCTGTCCACACCAGAACTCAAAACAGAGTAGTCACAATAGCATAATCCACCATTAGCCTTACAAATATAACACTCTTGATTTGCAATTTTCAGCACTCTAGAGGAATGGTGCACAATTATCTATGCCAAACTGGGGCCCAACAACATGGAAATATTCTGGAATTATGAACTAACTACAGAAATTATTCTGCATCTAAAGTGTAAAATAAATATAATGTTATTGGGACGTTTAATAGAATACAATATATTTTCAATTATCCATCAATTAAAACAGTCTGCCGTGTATTATGTACAACCAATCTAATAACACACTAATGTTATAAATATTTATATATTTCTATTTATAAAGCATTATATAAAATATATTTAACCCAATCCTATTTAATGTGTGAAGTCATGTTTTAAACACCATCATCGAATTAGTAGCAGACCTATAACCAGTGATCCTTAGTCTACTTTTGAGGTTAAAATATCCTGTTTAGGGATATCCTACGTGTTGGTCAAAACCAATATTTTTATAATGGCAACGAACAGAAATATCTCTACTTTAATTCTGTCCTACTGGATTTTGGTTACAACATTTCTAATGCATGGATTATGAATGCTGCAACAAGAGTACTTACAATTATGGGAACAGTGAGGTATCATCATTGCAATGTTGAAATATTCAAAACAAATGCCGCACCGCAACAAGTCATCCATGGGCTGAAAAAGCAAAACAAGTTTACAAATCCAATTTGAAATTCTTTCATACTAAGCAAGTGCATCTATCAATATTTCAATATTTGTAAGCTAGCCACAGAACTTGCTGTGTCCAGCAGCATCATCAGTCCTGCTACATAAAACACCAATGAGAAAAACTGATGCTCTGATCGGGAAAAAAGAGGAAGAATGGGTGCGGTATAGACAGCTGGGATCAAGTGTTTCCCTGGAGGAGTATAGAAGTAGCATACTTAAGAAGGAAATCAGGAGGACAAAAGGGCATGAGTTGGTTCTAACAGATAAGATTAAAGAAAATCCAAAAATTTCATGAACATTATGGGGAAAGGGTAAATCGAGAGAAAACTCACCCAAAAAAGCAGATGTCTGGAGCTGCAGGAGATGGGGAAGATTCCTAATGAATATTTCACGCTTGTTTTTACCATGGAGACTGACATTCAGACTCGGGATCTTGGGACAGTTAATGGTGATATCTTGAGGACAATCTACATTACAGCTACAGAGGAACTCGACATCGTAAGACATATGAAGGTAGATAAATCTCCCAGGCCTAATCCTATATATCCAAGGACATTGTGGAAAGCTAGAGAAGAAATTGCAGGAGTCCTAGCTGAGATACAAATCATTGTCGTGTTTGGAATGAGGTGCTGGAAGACTGGAAGGTAGAGAATGTTCTGCCACTATTTAAGGAGGGCTACAAAGAAAACACTAGGATTCAGTGAACCTAACACGTAAAGCAGAAAGTAACTGGAGAAGATTCTGAGAGATAAAATATGCCTGAATTTGCAAAGGGAGGGGTTGATTAGGGCTAGTCAGCACGGTTTTGTACTTATGCCAAACTGTCTCACATTGGAGTTTTTTTAAGAAGTGACCAAAGGTTGTGAGGCCACGGCCATAGATGGTGTCTATATGAAATTTAGCCTGGCCTTTGATAACATTGCACATGGTAGGCTGCTCTGGAAGATAAATCTTGTCTGCACCCTTTCCAGTTTATGCACTAACCAGGTTATGAACGGGTTCTATTTTTAATGATAAATTTACTTTGTCCATAAAATCATTCTGATGGGGTTGTTGCATTTTCCTTTGGATAATTTTCAGTCATCAACATTAAGATATAGTGTCCCAAGTGTGGCAGTGCTTTCAAGAAAGAGTCTGAATGCTTTCCATTTTGCAGACTCCCTGGAAACAACAGAATTCACAAAAAAATCCACATGCTTACTCAATGATTTAGTACCAATGGGGAAAATGGATTATTTATGGTTGACCTGGTTAACCAGGTATTTGGGGGGGGAAATATTATAACAATATAAGAACTGGGCGATTATCGTCTGGAGGTTTAACACAAAAGACTGGTTTGGCCCAAAAACCAGCTTGTAATCTAATTGCTATATTAAATTCAAGTTTGCGTGCAGAAAATTTTAAACATCACAAATAATTTAGAGATTTATGTACAAAAATTGTGTTAAAATGTTTACTGGCCCAAGTGTATTTATACTACTTAAATGCACGTGAAATATTTCAGAAATTACACTGAATTGTTTTTCTAACACAGTCACATCAGTGCAAATTAGTTTCAGAACCAGATTTATACAAAGGCAATGGAACATAATGACTGTACCACCAGTCTCAAAACAACAGCCCAAACAGTGCTGTGACAGGCCAATTCACAGCACCAGTTGCAGGTTAGACTTGCCATTGCCTATGTGATGTCAGCTATAGTTTATGCTGCACGTTTCTGAAAGTGTAGGATGCAAGAATGTGGTGCCTTCTGTGGCACACCTGGGGCACAAAAGAACAAAGCAACTCACACATTTCACCTCAACCATTCAGATTGTGAAACTTTCCAGCTTGTGAAACAAGAAATTGTAAACTGGAATGGTAAATGAATAATACAATCTGGCACATTTGAACGGGAAAAAAAGTTCTGAAGCACTTCTGAAGCACTTTTATTAAATAACAGCTCCTTTAGCCGAATTTAAAAGCTGGAAGAATTAAATAGTTGTAACTGCTCCTATCTATAGTGGGGAAGTGGACTGCTAGTAAGTAGCACATACTGTCATTAAAAGCACATTTAAGACTGAATAGGGAAAACCCTAACTAACTGTGATGAATTTGGCTCATAGCTACTGTACATCAAATCATAGAACATCCAACATACTTCATTGAACAGATAGCAAAATGCTAGTTTTAAAAAGTGACCCACAGAGCTGCCTATTTCTGAGAAATGTTTGCATTTCTGCATTTTATTACCTTTGACTGATTTTCTTTTAGAACTTGCACTGACAGTAACATTTTAGCCTTTGTGCACTCTTCTGTAAAATTTGATGGAAAATTAATCTAAATGTTTCCACTGAAGTTTAATGATTTCAAAAAATACTTTCAGTGCCAGGTTTATAAACTGTCCCTTGTAAAAACACCTTGTATTTATCTTTTAACAAGAGTAAAATGTTCCAATGTGCTTCAGAGGAGCTTTATCCAACAAGATTGTGCACTGTGTTAAGTAGTAGTAAACAGAAAACATGGGTCAAGGAGAAAGATCTTCAAGAAGTAAGAAGAGAGAATATCAGAGCTTCATACGTCAACAGCTAAAGCTAATGGTTAAACAAAATAAATTGCTGTGTGATAGTTTACAAAATAGCAGGATATTGGAAACTGACGAATGGTGTGCATGAGAAATAATCAATGGAAACAAATGTAGGCCATTCTGCCTTCTGTCATTAGATAAGATTATAATTGATCTTTTACTTCACCTTCACCATTCTACACTAAACCAATATCTCTCAAATCTATTAAAGCCTAGGAATCATGGAGCATAGGGTCTCGACCCGAAACATCACCCATTCCTTCTCTCCAGAGATGCTGCCTGTCCTGAAGAGTTACTCCAGCATTTTGGGTCTTCAATAAAACAGGACAGCACAAGATCAGGCCTTTCAACCCATGATGTTTATGGTGACCACAATGTAAAATTAAACTTAATGCGATGTCCCACCATTCAATCTATGATAACATGCCTGGCTAAAAGCCACTTATACGTCACTAATGCATCTGGTTCCACCACTTCCCCATGCAGCATGTTCCAATCATCTAGCCCTCGAGGTGTAAAAAAAATGGCCTCGCAAGTCTCCTTTAAACTATCCCTCTCGCATCTTAAACTGATGCCCTCCAGTATTTGTCATTTCCAACCTAGGGGAAAAAAAGACTATTGACCTTTTCTTCACCTCTCATATATACTTTTTATATACTTCTATCAGGTCTCCCCTCTGCCTCTGACGAGCCCGAGGAAACTATCCAATGTGTGTCCAACCTCTCCTTTTCGTTCACACCATCCAACCCAGGCAGCATACTGGGAAACCTCTTCTACACCCTCTCCAAAGCCTCCACATCATTCGTATTGGGGTGACTTAAGTCGCACGACTGAGACTGATTCGGTCCAAACCATGACAACCAGACATCAGCAATGTTAAGTGGATGGAGACAATCAAGGGGGGAGCAGCGAGAGATCAGGGGGTTGGAAGGAGAAGACAACGGAGGTGAAGAGAACAGAGTTTTGACTGGGAGATGGAGCCGGAACATTGGGTGGCTAGTCGGGCCTGGGTGCCAGTGAAGGGCAGGAGGGAGAGGAATCAACAGATAGTTGGGATAGTGGGTCGTCAGCAACCCCGCCATTAACAGCCACAAGATAGACACAAAATGCTGGGGAACTCAGCAGGCCAGGCAGCATCTCTGGTGAGAAAGAAAAGGTGACGTTTTAGGTCGAGACCCTCAGTCTGAAGAATGATCTCTACCCGAAACGTCACCTATTCCTTTTCTCCAGGGATGCTGCCTGTCCTGCTGAGTTACTCCAGCATTTTGTGTCTATTTCCAGTGTAAACCAGCATCTACAGTTGTTTCCCACATGTTAACAGCCGCAAGTCAGTGGGGTCAGCCCGCGCTGGAGCGGCCCCTCTCGCACCTGGCGAGCTGTCACTGCACAGTCAGGGTCTGACAGCAACTGCCGGTGTGGAGCAGCCCGGGCCTGGCCTGGCCCTCCCTCTCTCCATCTTTCCTCCTTCCCTCCCGCCTTCACTTAACGCCAACGGCCTCTCCCCGCCGGGTCCATCCCTCACTCCCTCCCCGCCGGGCCCAGGCCCCTCACTCACTCACTCCCCGCCGGCCCAGGCCCCTCACTCACTCACTCCCCGCCGGGCCCCTCACTCACCCACTCCCCGCCGGCCCCAGGCCCCTCACTCACTCCCCGCCGGCCCCAGGCCCCTCACCCACTCACTCCCCGCCGGCCCCAGGCCCCTCACTCACTCCCCGCCGGCCCCAGGCCCCTCACCCACTCCCCGCCGGCCCCAGGCCCCTCACTCACTCACTCCCCGCCGGGCCCAGGCCCCTCACTCACTCACTCCCCGCCGGGCCCAGGCCCCTCACTCACTCACTCCCCGCCGGGCCCCTCACTCACTCCCCGCCGGGCCCAAGCGCCTCACTCACTCCCCGCCGGGCCCCTCACTCACCCACTCCCCGCCGGCCCCAGGCCCCTCACTCACTCACTTCCCGCCGGCCCCTCACTCACTCACTCCCCGCCGGCCCCTCACTCACTCACTCCCCGCCGGCCCCAGGCCCCTCACTCACTCACTCCCCGCCGGGCCCAAGCGCCTCACTCACTCACCGCCAACAGCCTCTCCCGGCGCTCGCGCCGCCACATTCTCCCGTCCAAACCGCGCGCGCTTCACCCGCCGGAAACACGTCACCACCAGCTGGGCCGCTGCTCTGTGCAATATTCGCCGGCCTGAGATAAGATGCAACAAAAATACTCCTATCTCCTTCGCTCCTTAGATGCTGCTGCACCCGCTGAGTTTCTCCAGCTTTTTGTGTAACTCTCGATTCTCCAGCATCTGCAGTTCCTTCTTTAACACAACAAAGATACTAGTAGCAATGTTACAAAAATTTGAGATTTTAAAAATCAAGTCTGCAATTTATCCCATCAGATAAAGCATAAAAAGAAGTTTAATTTGATACCTAAGTCACTTTCATATCTTCAGTATTAAAAAAGTTAGGGCCATTTTCATACTCGGAAATTAGCAACTTGCTTCCTATAGCAATGTTACAAAATTTTGAGATTTTAAAAATCGTCTGCAATTTATCCATCAAATAAAGCATAAAAAAGAAGTTTAATTTGACACCTAATTCACTTTCATATCTTCAGTATTAAGAAAGTTATGACCATTTTCATACTCGGAAATTAGCATCTTGTTCCCCATTGCCTTTCTATTGACAACTCAAAAGCTGTGATCTAGAACCGTTAAACGCCCATAACTTTATTAAAAATTAAGAGAACTCAATGAAATTTTCAGTTATTATAGATTGAAGCATTCTGAAACAAGTATTAAACCATCTTACTTGGATGACCTGAAATTAAAGCATATAATTAGTTAGTTATCTAATTGTAGCTTATTACAAAATTCAATGAGTAGATCTAAACATCTATCCATTTCTTAAGGAAAGATAAAAAATTTTAAAATTGCCTAAGTGTCCAAATAACATTCACACAATAATCCACAATATAACATAATTTTAAAATCTCATTTTCATGAATTTCTGGACCAAATTGAATGAATTTAGTGTTTAATGCTGAAAAAGTTCACTTAAAAAGATAGACAAAGTACAAATTCTTAAGACCATACAAAGCTTTAATTTAACGTCTGACGGGTGTGGACCTAGAGACCCAGAGGCAACAGTTTCACGTCTGAATCTCCAGCAGCACACACAAAGAAATACCAGCGAAACTCAAGCTTATATACGTACAGATATAAACAAATTGTATGACGGAAATGTACAAAAAATCATCATCCACCTCCAAATATGGAGTTGTTTTTCACTCTTTGCCAAAAACCAGACACCCCAATGGCATCTTCTGGGCCCCTTCTTATCTGATTAACCTCTTCAACTTACATAAAAAACCTTGTAAGAGAGCTGTGAACTATTCAACTTAAGTTAAAAAAACCCTTGTCATGATGTGAGTTGTCCAAATCCCATCATGCATTACAATTGGCCTTTTACAACAAGAAAGCTTAAATATGACAATAATCAATTAATAACCAACTCTTTCAATGCCTGTAAATTAATGGCCATTTAAATCAACTAGCGAGTGGGTTTTAGTGGAATGCGGTGGATTGGAATGGTGTGGTTTGCTGTGAAGTCGATATGAAAAATAGTGTTTGTTCATACATTTTTTTTACCCCATTTCGCAACATGAAAATATTATTAAAGCCTCCATAAAAACCAACTTTTAATATAAAAATAAACTATTTACCTTTTTTTCTCCCCTACGCAAAATCCTTCCCGTTGACGGCTCTCACGGCTTTTGAAGGTGATTTTTAAATTACTCTAGTTAATAAATAATCTAGCGTAATTTAAAAGTACCTTCATGATTGAAATGTCGGAGCGATTTTTCTTCCGCAACGAAATCGCCCGACATTGATCGATTTTCCCGGTCTGTAGAAAAACGGCACTTTAAGCCCGCCCCCCTCTGAAAGGCGCCAAAGTCACACACATGGGGAGCGGCAGAACTGCAGCGCTGCTCAAGGTTAGTTTTGTAACATACCTACTTAAACTATTGCTTTTCTATTGACTTAACACAAACGTTGTGATCGAGGACAGTCAAAAGCCCATAACTTCCTTAAAAATTAAGGGAACTGAAATAAATTTTCAGTTATTATAGATTGAAGTATTCTGAAACAAATATGAAACAATCTTACTTGGATGACCTGAAATTAAAGCATATAATTAGTTAGTTACCCAATTGTAGCCAATTACAAAATTCAATTACTAGATCTAAACATCTATCCATTTCTTAAGAATTTTTTTTTAAATTTAAAACCTAAGTGTCCAATTAACAGTCACACAATAATTCACAACATAACATGATTTTTAAATCTAATTGTCATTAATTTATAGGCCAAATTGAAGGAACTCAGTGTTTAATGGGGACCAAATCACCATTTCGCAACATGAAATGTTGATTAAAGTCCCCTAAAAAAGCAAGTTTATATGAAAAAATAAACAGCTGTCACTTACCTGTCCCCTACATAAAATCGGTCCCCGTTGTCGGCGTTCACGACATTAGGAGCTAATTTTTATTTTATTGCAGTGATGAAGTAGTTGGGCTATTTATATTAAAAAACGGACTTACCGGCAGTCGGAACGAATCTCCAGAAATAGCTTGCACTCCGATAAAAGAAAGCTCCGGATGGCAAGGGGAAAACCGCATTTTAACCCCGCCCCCCCCTTAAAGGCGCCAAAGGCGCGCACACGGCCAGCGGCAGAACTGCAGCACCACTGAAGGTAAGTTTTGTAACATACCTAATACAAGAGGAGCTATAATCTTTGCTATCTTAGCTATAATCTTTGCTATGCAACGTATATCGGCTGCGTCTTCCACATTCGGGCACCGTGCAAGATTCAGCGTGTACATCATCCGTGCCAAACAGCGTGTGATAACATTGCACAAGGGACTGCAATATTCACCAGCTGCATCCCTCGGGGGTAGACTCTAAACAACATTTGCCAACTGCATCCTACTTAGAAGACAGCAATATTCAGCGATAATATTCTCCGTATTAAGCAGTGTGCAATATTCACCGGCTTCCACCTCGACACCAGGGAATGTAGTAGAAGCCAAAGATTGCATGTCCTCAGGGAGGTGGCTCTAGGGAGATGGCTCTAGAAATAGTGGACGCATTGGTGATCATTTTCCAATGTTCAATAGATTCAGGGTCAGTTCCTGGGGTCTGGAGGATAGCTAATGTTATCCCACTTTTCAAGAAAGGAGCAAGAGAGAAAAGGGGAATTACAGACCAGTTAGCCTGACTTCGGTGGTGGGAAAGATGCTGGAGTCAATTATTAAAGAGGTAATAATGGGGCATTTGGATAGCAGTAAAGGGATTAGTCCAAGTCAACATGGATATATGAAAGGAAAATCATGCTTGACGAACCTTCTGGAATTTTTTGAGGATGTGACAAGTAAAATGGATGAAGGGGAGCCATTGGAATGTAGTGTATCTAGAATTTTAGAAAGCTTTTGATAAGGTCCCGTACGGGAGGCTGGTGACTATAATTAGAGCGCATGGTATTGGGGTAGGGTGTTGACGTGGATAGAAAATTGGTTGGCAGACAGGAAGCAAAGAGTAGGAGTGAACGGGTCCATTTCAGAATGGCAGGCAGTGGCAAGTGGAGTGCCGCAACTGTTTACCATATATATTAATGATTTAGAAGTGGGAATTAGGAGCAACACTACCAAGTTTGCGGATGACACAAAGCTGGGTGGCAGTGTGAACTGTGAAGAGGATATTAGGAGGTTGCAGGGTGACCTGGACAGGTTCAGTGAGTGGGCAGATGCGTGGCAGATGCAGTATAATATAGATAAATGTGAGGTTATCTACTTTGGTGGCAAAACCAAGGGGGCAGATTATTATCTCAATGGGGTTAGGTTAGGTAAGGGGGAGGTACAGCGAGACTTGAGTGTTCTTGTACACCAGTCACTGAAAGTTAGCGTGCAGGTACAGCTGGCAGTGAAGAAAGCTAATGGAATGTTGGCCTTCATAACAAGAGGATTTCAGTATGGGAGTAGAGAGGTTCTTCTGCAGTTGTATAGGGCTCTGGTAAGACCACATCTGGAGTATTGCATACGGTTTTGCTCTCCTAATTTGAGGAAGGATATCCTTGTGATTGAGGCAGTGCATCGTAGGTTCACGAGATTGATCCCTGGGATGGCGGGACTGTCATATGAGGAAAGATTGAAAATACTGGGGTTGTATTCACTGGAATTTAGAAGGATGAGGGGGATCTTATAGGAACATATAAAATTATAAAAGGACTGGACAAGCTTGATGTAGGAAAAATGTTCCCAATGTTGCTTGAGTCCGGAACCAGGGGCCACAGTCTTAGAATAAAGGGGAGGCCTTTTAAGACTGAGGTGAGAAAAAACGTTTTCACCCAGAGAGTTGTGAATTTGTGGAATTCCCTGCCACAGAGGGCAGTGGAGGCCAAATCACTGGATGGATTAAAGAGAGAGTTATATAGAACTCTTGGGGCTAGTGGAATGAAGTACATGGGGAGAAGGCAGGCACGGGTTATTGGTTGGGGACGATCAGTCATGATCGCAATGAATGGCGGTGCTGGCTCGAAGGGCCGAATGGCCTCCTGCACCTATTTTCTATGTAATGCATTAGGCAATGTGCAAATTTCAACAACTGCATCGTCTGCTTTAAGCATTGTATAACATTTACTGGCTTGAAGTCCACACTAAACACTGTGCATTGATAAACGGCATTATTAAACAGCTGCATCACCTGTCCAGACATTTGCTACCATTAATCGGTTTACACTGTAAAATTCACCACCTGCATAACCCGCCTCAGGCACTGGGCCACATTTACTTCCACAATCCCATGGTGCTCCACAGCAGGCACTGTTCCGTATCTGCGTCCCGGCATAGACTCTGCATATTATTTCTCCTTCTTTCTGGACTGATGTGATTCATCATTTACCAGGTGACATACACCAGACACTGATATGCACTGGCTGCATCATATGCTCATGGCATGGTGCAGCATTTACAGGCTACATCTCATGCCGCAGGCAACATTCATGGTTGCAGTCTGCAGCAAAGATCATGGAGCAGAGCAAGATACTCCACTCGGCGAAAAAGCCGTAGTACGTCATGGGTAATTTTTCCCGCCATCTTAATGGGCTCGCGATTACCGTCATGGCGTCTACATCTACAGCTCACTGACTGAATGATCCAGTTTATTTTTTAGGATAAGCCTTTCTAGAGAACATGCTACTTTTTGCTTCGCCCATTTTCAAAATATAGTATTCCGAATTTGGCGTTTGATTGGTACAAGGAGACTACAAAGCTCGTAATATCTATTTTTTTACACACTAGCTTTCTACATTTCTACTTTTGGGTATGTATGAGGCAATTATGCCTAATGGAATTTTGTTCCATGCTACTAGTTATATTCATAACAACATATTTAAATACGTGAAATGTTTGATCATTCCCAATCCCTTAAAAAATGTCTGAAGAAGGGACCTGATCCTAAATGTTGCCTAGCCATTACTCCATAGACAGACACAAAATGCTGGAGTAACTCAGCAGGTCAGGCAGCAGCATCTCTGAAGACAAGGAACAGATGGCGTTTTGGGTCAAGAACCTTCTTCGGACCCTGCATAGATCCAGCCTGACCTGCTGAGTTCTCCAGCACCTTATGCTTTGCTCTTAAAATAAATTTGTGATCCGCTGAAGAAACAACACGATAGACCGCTCTGGAAGTGCAAGTTTTGCTGTACACTTCATACAGTAGAGCACATCATAATACACCCTAAGCGAATTAATGGGGTTAGATTATTTTTTTAATCTGTTGTCTAGAATGAATCGATACCCACCCTATGTACCTTATATCAGCTTTATTGTATGAAACGTTCATAAATGCGGCGACGCAGATGTCGTTTACAATCATACATAGTGTTTATGGGTGTGTGTTTTCAGTAGCTACTGTTTCCAACTCCGACCAGATGTCACATCAGTTTGTGAAAAATATGCATCTTCTAGATGAGCTGGGACGCATCCTCAGTGATGTGACCTGGGGTCATCGGGTGTTCCGGTTCTCACAACATCAGACACCCTCGCCCAGGCGACCCAGCCGGGGTTGATCAGGCCCCGACTTGCGTCCCAGCAGCAACCACCCATGGATCAGCCATCTTAATAACTACTCTGCAGGGGTTGGAGACTCTAGTGGATGGAGGGACTGGGCTCTGTGGGGTGACTCCCGGCCGGGCTCCTCCTATGTCTCACCAGGTTTAAGGCCTGTGCGCTGCACCTCTTTCTCCTTCTCAGTTTTATATATAAATAAAAGTATTCTCCAATATCATGTTAAAACTGAAGGAAACCTAATAGATTCATAGCAAAGATCGACACAAAAAGCTGGAATAACTCAGTGGATCAGACAGCGTCTCTGGAGAAAAGGATGTGGTGACGTTTCAGGTCGAGATCTTCTCTCCAGAGATGCAATCTGTCCCGCTGAGTTACTCCAGATTTTGTGTGTTGATATTCAGTTTAAACCAGCATCTGCATTTCCTTCCTACACATAGATTCATAGCAACTTGTTTCAGCAACTTTTTTAGCACTTTAATGTTTGGCATATAGTTTGGATAATGGTAGAGTTGCGGTCTCACAGCACCAGAGACCTGGGTTTGATTCTGACTAGGTTTGATGTTGCTGAAGTAACTCAGCGGGACAGGCAGCGACTCTGGAGAGAAGGAATGGGTGACGTTTTGGGTCGAGACCCTTCTTCAGACTGAACTGAACTCTCGTCGGTGAGAATACGTGATTGTCTGAAGAAGGATCTCGACCCGAAACATCACCCATTCCTTCTCTCCAGAGATGCTGCCTGTCCCGCTGAGTTGCTCCATCTTTTTGTGTCTATATTGATTTTCAGAGTTAAATAAAAAAAACAGTGCTGGAGAAACTCAGTGTTGACGACATCTGTGACATATGCGACATCTGTGGAGGGAATGGATTAGGAGTTGTTCAGGCCAGGGTTCTTCTTCAATAGGAAGGAATTGCAGATGCAGTTGTCTTTGCAAAACGCCAAATGATTCCGGGAATGCCGAGGTGAGAGGGTGAGAGAGAGGGAGGGAGAGGGAGAGAGAGAGAGAGAGGGAAAGAGGGAGAGGGAGTGAGAGAGAGAGAGAGAGAGGGGGAGTTGGAGAGCACTCGAGAGAGGGAGGGAGGGAGAGAGTGAGAGACAGAGATACAGCGAGAGGGAGAGAGAGAGGGGGAGAGAGGGAGAGGGAGAGAGAGAGGGAAAGAGGGAGAGGGAGAGAGAGAGAGAGAGAGAGAGAGGGAGAGTTGGAGAGCACTCGAGAGAGGGAGGGAGGGAGAGAGTGAGAGACAGAGATACAGCGAGAGAGGGAGAGAGAGAGGGGGAGAGAGGGAGAGGGAGAGAGAGAGGGAGAGAGAAAAAATAAGATATAGCGAGATTCCAACCTCTTAACCCCAAGCATCGTGGTAGATCAACGCTTACAAAAATAATCACCCAGATCTTGAAATTTAAAATACTAATAGATTTAATCTGCTATAATTTTTAGAAGTGCAGTATGACTTTTTATATCCTTGCATTTTTCAAGCATGAAGATCATGTCAATTTCAGCGGGTTTTTACTTTTCCATTGGTGAATGGTATGTTAATGAAACAGGAAGTCGGGTTGAGCATTCCAAGATGGCGGCCGTTACGCCCTGTTACGTACTACATCTCAGTGCATTGGATTACGCACGAGTGGAGTATCTTGCCCCATTCTATGATCTTTGGTCTGCAGCATTCAACACCCGCATTCTTTGCTCCTGACACTGCAGAATGTTCACCAATGGCATCAGCTGCAGCAAGCACTAAATCATGAATTGGTTGTACCTGAGACATACCCTGGCTGCATTATTCACCCTAGGTAATGCACAAATTCACTGCATTTTCACACTAAGTAATGTGCAGCATTCACTGTCTGCATTCTTTCAGTTGCAGCATGTGATCCAATCTGTGCCCAGATCAGCGGCTATGTCATCCACCTAACACTATTGACTGTCTGCAACCTCTGCATCGTGTATATTTACCAGATGGACCCAATGCATTGTACAACGTTTACTGGCTGCAATCTTGTTCTCTGGGCATGCCAGACACTGTTGCATAGTATTATAGAGTGGACAATAAATGATATACGGTGTTATGGTATGTGCAATATTAACGACTTAATAAAATGCACGCAGGCGCAGGGGTTCCACGCATGCGCAGGAGTTTCTTTCTGGAAAAGCTTGTCTTCGAACATGGTGGCAGCGGTGGTGCCTTAAAGAATCGTTTTTCTACCGCAACCTGAAGGTCCCGGTTGGAACAGTTAGCAGCTAAGGACTAGCAAAATTGTCAAGCACCGTAGGATAGACGAGTGAGCAGCATTTAAGTCAAGGAAAATATTAAACTCGCCAGAAAATGACATGGCTACCCGAAGGGAGGGGCAGACAGCCATTCAGCAGCAAGATGAGTCGAGGAGACAGGCGACCAGTGGCCTACGCAGATGGCAACTGGTAGCACTCCACAACACGCTGCCGGTCTGCTTCCTGTGAACAGTATACGACCACCGACCCCATTGTTGTCAACCGCGGAGTGATTGAGGGTTGGAAAACATGGCATTGGATGTGGGAAAACTCCAGCGTGGTCGCACAGCTACACAGGCAAACCTCAGCCTACCAGACAGCATTGTTTCACCATACAATTGGCCCGTCAGGACTGGAGATTTACGACAGTTTCGTGTTCACCAACGACGACGAGAGCCAGGAACTGGCCAAGATCATTCGTGCAGCTACGCCATTGGCGGGAAGAATAAGAAGTAGAGCGATACCTCTTCAACAAGAAACAGCAAGAAACAGGTGAGACCCTTGAATCGTTCCTCGCTAGCCTGAGAACACTAGCAAAGTCCTGTAATTTCTGCCAGTGCATGACGGACAACTTGCTTCGTGACAAGATCATGTTGGGCTTAGCGACTCACAGATGAGGAGACGTTTGCTGCAGGAAAGGAAAACTTTCGTAATTGCATACATCTTCGCAAGACCTGTGGACTCAGCGACTGTTTTACTGAACACTTACACTTGGTCTGCCAAGGCCTATTGGATCTCCTGTTTCCTAACCACTTTAACTCCCCTTCCCATTCCCATTCCCACACTGACCTTTTTGTTCTGGTTCTCTTCCATTGCCACATTGAGGCCATGCGCAAACTGGAAGAACCGCACCTTATATTTCCCTTGCGGAGGGTACAACCCAACGTTATGAACATTGAATTCTCCAACTTTAGGTAACTACAAACACCTCCTACCCACTCCCCCCTTCCTTTACTAAAAGTATGTTAACCAACTCCATAGTCCACCACTATGTATCCTTTTGGGCTCAAGCCTGTCCAGCTGACAATGGGCTTATCAAGGAACTTCCTTGACTGAGGTCATCTGTTGTCGGCCCTGATTTGTCCTGTTTATCTCGCTTCCAGTTTTTTTCCTTATATTCCTTATACCCAGTTACGTGTAACATTATCTACTTGCCAACCCTACATCAGCCTGCATGCACATTCATCAAGTGTGCCCTTGCATCTGGCCCCCTGTGAGCAGAAACAATTCCTTGACCAGACATGTTGCAGTGTTTGTCAGCTGCATCCTTTTCACTTAGATAAGTGCAACATTCATTATTTGCACCCTCTACAGCTGCCGTAGTACAACATTCACCAGCTTAGCCCCCTATAACAAAATGAATGGATCACCTAGCTTTTGCATTGCTGCACCTTTCAAGTCTTCGCCAACATCTCCTGCGATAAATATTCACCATCCACATCCTCTGGAAGGCAGCCAATAAAATCTATGACCTCGCCCACCCCAATCATACCTTCTCTCCTCTCCCATCATGCAGAAGATTGAGAGTACATACTACCAGACTCAGGTACAAATTATTCCTCTCTCTTATCAGACTTTTGAATGGTTCTCCCATAAACTAGGTCTTAATATTCCACCCTATCTCATTGCGCCCATTAGATTTTTTTTCCCTGGCACTACTACCACAAAGCTGAAAACTATATTCTGCATTCTGGTATTTTTCTCTTTGCTCCACCTGCTGTACTTGTGTACAGGGGCCTGGTTGTATTCATATGGTCTTAACTGAATTAATTGGATAGCAATTAACTCAACAAAAACTTTTCACAGTACCATAACAATAATAAACCAATGTTAATGCTAACATTAAAAATACATTTAGGCAAGTACATGGCAAGAAAAGGTTTAGAGGAATGTGGGTCAAATAAGGATATATGGATCTATCTTAAATGGACATCTTGGTCAACATGGACGTTAGGCCTAAGGGCCTTTTTCCATGCTGTATGTATGATTTTTTTTGCTGTGTTCACCGGCTGCAACCTCTTTGCCAGGTCTTGTTCTTGTGGCTGTCGCCATCAGCCACTGTACAGCATTCACAATCTGGCTACCCTGCAACAGTCACAATATTCAACGTTCAATATTCACAACATTCAATATCCATGGTCTTCCAGTTGTGGTCCTACATTACAAACACTAGGTGCATTCCTTTCACCAGAAATGTGCAAAATTAATCGCCATAGCACCAGACTTAATGCAACATTCACAAGCTGCATCTCCTGCCGATGGAACTGTGTTGCATTTAATGTCTGCATTTTCTGCACAATGCAACATAGTTTGGAGAGAAATGGGTCAAGCACAGGCAAGTGGGACTAGTTTGGTTCAGCAATTTATACAGCATGTATGTCTTGGGCCGAACAGCCTGTTTCTGTGCTTTTTAACTATAACATTCACTGAACATTCCAACATCAGGCACAGTGGAATGTTCATCATTGTTATCACCTATGCCATGACAATGCCTAATTCAAACATCGGATAATGTTCATCACCTGTATCCACACCAGGTCCTGTATAACATTCGCTGTCTGGCTCCCTCACACCAGATAATGTGTAATATTCATTATGAACTTCCTTGTTTATCTGATCTTGTACAGCATTCACTATTTACAGGTGGAATACAAATTACTTCAGAGTCTATGAACATTTTAAAACATGTGTTGTTTGCATCCTCTACACACCTAGAAAGCTGCACCATTTACAGATGTTTTCTTTGGTTATTGAATCAATGATGGAGTAGATCTTATCTAATCTAAGTCATGAATCTTTTTTTCCATGTTCTATTTTTACATGCTCTTAAAATAGTATTGGATTTGCTTGTGTATTGACAAGTTAATGAATGAGTTTCAGATGTACTTTAAAGAAGTTCATTATAGCCAGAAATATTTCAGAAATTGAATTGGAGTAAAGTTGAGGAGAACTGAAAAATATCTACAAGACCTGTACAATATTTATCCCTCAGCACCCAAAGAACAGTTAATCTGGTCGTTTATTACAATGATTATTGTATTAATTATGTTTCCTACATCACATAGACCTCAAAAATTACTTAATTGGCTGTTCAAGATATTAGGACTACCCTCCCTAATACTTGTCATGTAAATATATTTTTCTTACCTACGCACAGGTACATGTGTGACGTTAACCTATCTGACATTTTAGTTTTAAGATTCATCATCAACTGTGTTTAGACTACCTTATGTAGGAAGGAACTGCAGATGCTGGTTTACACTGAAGATGGCACAGAATGCTGGAGTAACTCAGCGGGAAAGGTAGTATCTCTGGAGAGAAGGAATGCGTGACAATTCGGGTCGAGACACTTCTCCAGACTACCTTATTTAGTCCTTGTATTAAATTTAACTGATTAGTAACCAGAAGGTACAAGATATTCTGCTAAATGACTCAAATTCAGTTTGACCGACAGTGAATTACTATAAATTGCAGTCATTTACATAGGAACCTTTTTGCTGTGCAAGGTGAAGTGAACACTGGTTGAGGTTAGAATTAAAGGGCGCTCTTTTAGAAAAGTGAGAAAGACCATCATTAGTCAGAAGGTAGTTAATAGAAACATAGAAACATAGAAATTAGGTGCAGGAGTAGGCCATTCGGCCCTTCGAGCCTGCATCGCCATTCAATATGATCATGGCTGATCATCCAACTCAGTATCCTGTACCTGCCTTCTCTCCATACCCTCTGATCCCCTTAGCCACAAGGGCCACATCTAACTCCCTCTTAAATATAGCCAATGAACTGGCCTCAACTACCCTCTGTGGCAGAGAATTCCAGAGACCCACTACTCTCTGTGTGAAAAAGTCCTTCTCATCTCGGTCCTAAAGGATTTCCCCCTTATCCTTAAGCTGTGACCCCTTGTCCTGGACCTCCCCAACATCGGGAACAATCTTCCTGCATCTAGCCTGTCCAACCCCTTAAGAATTTTGTAAGTAATCTGTGAAACATTACCACACAGGGCTGTGGAGGTAAAGTCAGTGGATATTTTTAAGGCAGAGATAGTCACATTCTTGATTAGAACGGGTGTCAACGATTATGGGGGAAAAGGCAGGAAAATTGGATTAGGAGGCAGAGATCAGCCATGATTGAATGGTGGAGTAGACTCGATGGGCCTAATTTTACTTCTATAACTCGTGAACGTGTGAACTATAAGGATTTATGCATGAAGAATAAAAATTGACTAAGTAGTGGCAACTGATGAACTGGCTTTCCACAGTCAGGATGGGACCTAAAATTGAGAGAAAGAAAAATATGGAATCAATTACTTGTGAAATAAGAACCACACTGATTGTATTGATTCATTTAATCAGGTAAGCCATAGGGAATCCAATATAGTGTGATTTCTGTTCCTCATTGTTGAAACATAGGGGACGTACTGTTTGATAAGCTGTGCCTGGAACAAGATTTACCTGATGGCTCCACTCTCTTTTGCTCCTCCTGTGTAGATGAGAAGGTGGGATAAATTAGAATTAGTGCGAATGGGTGATCAATAGTCAGCGTGGCTGGGCTGAAGAGCCTGTTTCCAAGTTGTATCTCTTAAAAAAAAAACATTAATCAAGCAGAAAGGGCAAGTCTCCTCTTGGTTTTTTTGAAGACTGTTGGACCACACTTCTTGAAAGTTATGTGTAAAATCTCATGTGCAGCAATAGATCCACCTTTAAGTCACAGATGCAAACGATTGCTTCCTTTTTGCTTTCCAATGCGTGCAACACAATGCGCTAACCAAGCAATGAGCTAAAGTAGCTGCTGGTATTATGCATCATGTACCATTACCTTCCTGAGACATTATGAACACAACATTATCCATTCGCAGGCATCACACAAGAGAAGTGGTGCAGAAATTATTAGCGGCCAACTGACCCAAGAAAATGGAACAATGATGGAATTATTTTTGGACCGGGAAATGTTTATGCATTCAACCAATAGATGGATGCAAATGACATTGGAACAATTTAATGCCTTTTTTTAAATGTACTGGATTTGTAAAAATGTATTCTACGTGAATTTCACGTAACTAACCTTCATAGCCAAGCTTATGTAGACATATACAATATATGGAAGACCGGGGGGGGGGCCTTCCCTTGGACACCTATATCACCATTGCTGGTAAATTAAATTGAATTGCTACTGCTAGGGTGAAATTCTGACATGGGATTTCTAGTAAATAACAAAATAACAAAATGTCTTGCTTTGTGGGGAAATACTTTTCCTCGAGTTGATGAGATTACAATAACCACCAGAGCAACATCTAAAACTGAGATACCTCCTTTTTACTTCTACCTAATTTAATGTTGTGCCTGATCACATTCCTGCTCTGGGCAGTACCACCTCTGTTCATTACAGACCTGTAATCATCGGTACTTAACGCAAAGTTTTGTTTATTGTCTTATTTTGTATTTTGCAGTCTACATTTTACCGTTTAGTTTAGTTTAGCAATACAGTGTGGAAACAGGCCCTTCGGCCCACTGAGTCCACGCCGACCAGTGATCCCCGCTCATTCACACTATCCTACACACACTAGGGACAATTTATAATGATACCAATCCAATTAACCTACATACCTGTACGTCTTTGGAGTGTGGGAGTTAAACTGAAGATCTTGGAGAAAACCCACGGTCATGGGGAGAACGTACAAACTCCGTACAGATAACATCCGTAGTCGGGATCGAACCCAGGTCTCCGACATTGTAAGACTGCAACTCTACCGCTGCGCCGCCGTGCCATGCCGCCCCACTGTCTTGCAGATGTTTTGTGTGATTTGTGTATAATTTATGTTTTTGGTGTTTTCCATGTTTTTGTGTGTCTGTGATGCTGCTGCAAGCAATATTTTCATTATACCTGTACCTCACTGTACTTGTGCATATGACAATGAACTCAAATTGATTTGGAGAGCTTAAAATGTTTTTTTTTGAGTACCCCACGTACCCATTAAAATCATATTGCTGATGAACAAAAATATATAGATCATGCAATATACTTTACTGAAATTCTACTGACAAATATAGATTGGTTACAACATTTTGGATGCATGTATTATGAATGCTTTAACTAGAGTACTTAATCCGAGAACAGTGAGGTATCATCGTTACAATGTTGGTATTCAAAACTAATGCTTCACTGCAAATTTTCATCTACGAGCTGCAAAAAAAAAAAATTTTTTTCAGAATCCAATCTAAAGTTTTGATTGTGTACCTCCAAACAGCATTTTGCAATCCATCAATATAAGCTATTACATTTGTTGCTTAGTTCCAATATTTCAAATATTCTATATAGTTGCCTGGAATACACAAAATATATGGAACATTAAGTGGCACATGTATCTATGTGGACATCTTGGTGTCTACAATAATAAAATGACAGTTGGAACAGTAAAACCTTACGGAATGTATTGTATAGAAATTTAGAATGGTAAATATTAATATGCATGTTTCTCCCATTTGCACAGCAGTATTTTTTATCTCTTTGGCACTATCATACTCATGCCAATCCCTCTGACATGTATTTTTGTTGTGTGCGCCTATCTCAGATAATGTCTCTCTTATGCTTCTGCATCTCTCACACAAATCTTTCTCTCGCCCTTCTGTCTAGTGGAAATGCTTGTTTTTATTATCTGTCAGGCAAGCACAGGTCTATCCATCTTCTGCATGTCTGTATTTCCTCTCAAGGTCTCATATATATGCATTTTCTCTCATGACCAAGCTTGTGATTTATAAGGTGAGACTTTGTCCTTACGTGTTGGACATTTCTTTCAGATGATTTCCAGCATACTGCTCCATGTTCAACTCGTCAGAACGCATTTGCAGAGGCTTAATTGAGGACTCTTGGAAGTCATTCGCAAAATGCCTAGCAAAATGCCAGTAATGGACTGCGCCATGAGTCATGAATGTACATTAGACATAATACAAGCAATTGCAGTCTGCATTGCTTTTCCCTTACAACTTGAAAAAATGAAAAAAGGTTTTCTATTATACTTGCTTTTAGTTAATACAGTTCTGACATATTTTTCTCTCTGGAGAGTTGCAAAGTTTGATAACAACTAAAGTTTCTGGGTAGAGAAGCTTTGCAACTCCCTCCCAGAAGGATGAATAGGCTGGGTCTCTCTTTCCTTGAAGCCTAATCCTTTGAAATTATGAAGGATTTTTGTAGATTGGAGACAAAGGGAGTTTTTTAAGCTGTGGGGAAGAGCACAATAAAATAGTCACCAAGAAATGCAAATAAAATATTCATTAGAAATGTCTTTACCCGAAGGCAGGTTCTGGAGCACAGATCTTCATTTGTACAATTGGTGGAGTCTGGCTCCGTGCTCTCAGCCATCCCCTTGATATCATTTAGAATCAAATGTGTTGAATATTGGCTTCTGTGAAGACGGCAATCTTGGAATTTGTGAAAAATCACATGCTCAGCACTGAAGGTGGGCCCAGTGGTACAGCGATAGAGTTGCAACTTTGCAGCTTCAGAGACCCAGGTTTGATCCCGACTACAGGTGCTGTCCGCACTGAGTTTGCACGTTCTCCCCGGTACCGCATGTGACGCACGTTTCTCTGGGTTCCACTGATTTCCTCCCACATTCCAACAATTTGCAGGTTTGTAGGTTAAATGGTTTCTGTAAATTATCCCGAGAGTGCAGGATAGAGCTAGTGTACGGGGTGATTGTTGGTTGGCGCGGATTTGATGGGTCTGTTGCCACACTGTATCTCCAAACTAAATTAAACTTCTGGCTGAATATGATTGCAAGTGTTCCACCCTTGACTTTAATAAATGCTGCTTCCTCCCATCATTGAGAATGAGAACGTTCTCAGAGCCATTTTCTCCCGTTAGCTGATAACTGTCCACCACAATAATGGTTAAATGCGGCAGGATGGCAGAGTTTTGACAGAATACAATTGACAGAATTGTTTGTGGCATTACCTAGCTCTGTCTATTTCATGTTGTTTTTGTTGGTTGCACATAGCCCTAGCTTACAACCTCATTTGGGGTATGCCTGCTGATGCTTCTGGTCAGCTCTGTTTTTGTTGGAATCAGATGCAATACTTATTTACTAACCGGAAACTATTTCCTCCTTTGCTGAATGTCTTTATTTTATGCACTGGCACACTGTTATTTTATGGGTCCATGTGATTGTCAGTTTATTCAACAACCACAATGGTTCAATGGATTTGGTACAAATACAGTGCTCGCTCGCCTCAATTTAATATCGTATATCTCAGTTAGACTCACAACACCTAAAGTTGATTGGCGATATATCTCCTGTTCATAAAAAAAGAAATTCAGTATGCTAAATACTCTTAGCCTATTGCAAATCATCATCAGAAAAATGGAAGCTATCATCGATAACGCTAATTGGTCCCACGTGCCACTAACCTGCTCATTGTTCTTTGCTCATGTTTTAGCAGAGTTCCAAGGCTCCAACCCACTTTACAACCTTGGTTAAAATATGGACTAGTGAGCTGAATCACAGGATAAGACAACCTTTGGATGACTATGGAATCAATGTGCCTCGTAAAGCTGAAATCAAAGCATTAGGTAAAAAAGTCAGCAATGTGAAATCAGCACCAGGTTAAAAAAGAATCAATCAAATTGGCCCATAAAAAGTGCAAACAGTGCAGATGCTGGAAATAGCATATTTTTAAAGACTACAGGAACTGATGCTTCAGAACAATGAATGGTCAGATTGGTTTCCATTTACTCCATTATAGGCACATGCAAATAAAATGCATTGTATCATACATTTATCTGTATCTGTGCATCCAATTTTATAAACTCATGCACCTTATACATGTCCTGTTTTCAAATTATCTTCTCCAAGCATTTACTCTTCCTTCAAAGTATCAACCACCAAGCATCAATTATATAAACAATTGCACACCTCACTGAGATATATTAAAAAGCTGATCTGAATTTTAACACTGTTCTAATAAATTTTAAAGAATTGGTTTGAAGAAAATTATATTCTAAGCGATATCTAAAGCTGCTTTGAAAATAAAAATGAACGAGAGGTTACACTCCCAATATCACAGTTCAATATAATTTTAGGGCCATTGAGTCATACAGCATGGAAACAGGCCCTTCGGCCCAACTTGCCCAAACTGCCTGTTACACTAGTCCCAACTGCCCATGTTTGGTCCATATCCCTCCAAACCTGTCCTATCCATGTATCTGTCTAACTGTTTCTTGAATGTTGGGATAGTCCCTGCCTCAACCATCTCCACTAGCAGCATGTTCCATACACCCACCACCCTTTGTGTGAAAAGGCTACCACTCAGATTCCTATTTTTCTATATTAATAATGGAATTATAAATATTCCATTTATTTCTTAAATGCATTAAGAAATAATGAAGTTTAAGAAAACAAATGAAAGGAGATTGTCGAGTGGAAGAGAGAGACTTATACATTGTGACATTGAAGCTATGCAGGCTGTCAGTCAGGCTGTTTCCACAAATCCACAGCCCTTCCTTCAAATGCCTGCTCTTATGCTGTAGTGATTCCTTTTTTTGCTATTAAGGAACTATTAAACCCGGATAATTGTCTGAGTCAGTAAATCAGCGTAATTTTATGAGAAACTTTATTGGGCCAAATCATTCATTTCTGCTGGTTCACTTCATGAAATGGCACCGTTACTGCCAAAGCTGTTCAAGATATGTACTATGGTAAGTACATTACAACTGAACATGGCTGCCACCATTGAGCCTTCTCCTGGCGCAAATGAACTCACAAACGAAAGACTGATAGAAGAAAATGAAGCCTGTTTTATCCAAACAGAGAGAAAACGTGTACACTATTGATGTACCAAATAACCAAATTATCAGCTGAGGTTAAGACTGTTATTTCTTGTCTTGACCATCGGCTTTCATGTCAAGTCTGAGTCTGAAGAAGGGTCTCGACCCGAAACGTCGCCTATCTCCTTCGCTCCTTAGATGCTGCTGCACCCGCTGAGTTTCTCCAGCTTTTTGTGTAACCCCCGGCTTTCATTTCAAACTCACTGCAGTGCTCTTGGGAGTTCATGTGGCCCTATAAAGGGAGATATTCTCAGCTTGTAACTGCAGATAATATTTGGGCTAAAGTCACTTGGTGCTAGTCCTAATTCATTAACAAGTATTAGCAGCTTTCCAGCAATCTGATCCACACAAATTGTAAAAGGTTTCCCAGCAAAACACCTCTTTTCCAACAAAGTTTCACTTTGCAAATTTTCAGTTAGGTTGAAGATTACAGCTTAAACTCATAAATCTTGCCACATCCAGATTAACAAATTGGCGTTCATAAGATCTTAAGTGATAGGAGTAGAAATAGGCCATTCAGCTCATCAAGTCTACTCTGCCATTCGATCATGGCTGATCTATATTTCCTAACTCCATTCTCCTGCCTTTTCCTCCATAACCTCTAATGCCAATTGTTCGCAACCTGTTCCCCCAGTAGTGACTAAGTAAAATCATTACAAATGCACGGAAAATCCCCCACTATTTCTCAAAAAAACTTTTTATATATGATTGGTGAGCAGAGCAAGTCTCATTATTATCTAATAAATTCAGTACTTCCTAAGTGCACCACTCTTCAGTCTAGTGCCATTTCTCATAATTTTGCAAAATGCAAAATGCTCATTAGTTCTCAGTAATGCTTTTTATTTTACAAATATATGTGTGGAGAACTGTTTGCTCCACAAATCACCAAACAACGAGTCTTCCATTCCCAGGTGAGGCTTAAGGGTGATGAATTCTGAGGTAAAACGAGTGAAATAGTATTCATTTATAATCTATCCCTAAATTACTGGTTCACATTGGGGAGTCAGATATCTTCCTAAAATGAAAGTTATAAATGAGAGTGGTGAGGTCATGGAGTCCCACTGATGTTCTTCTACACTGATATGGATCGAACACAATTTCCAACTATAATTTGTGCTGCCATTTCAGTCTTTTCATTCAGTTCCTACCCAAACTCATCTTATTTGTACTGACACATGGCATAGATAAGAATCAATTCCATTTGCTTCAAATATTGTGCTGTCTCTTTGTAATAATATCAAGAGCTGAGTAGACCCCGAGCACAGAGAGGGCACAGCAGTAAGTTCAAACACTTACTAGAAGCATTTCTAGAGGGCATTTACTAGAATCGTGGTCAAGGAAACAGGCTACAATGTAAAAATCCAAAAATACACAGGCAGAGGAATCGAGGTCCAGCAATCAGGCAAAAAGTCCAAACCATAAGTGAGGTAAACATAAGTATAAGGCTCAACACGAGAAAATCAAGGACAGGGACAAACATCAAAACTTAAATAGGGAATACAATAACTAACACAAATGATAATGATACACAGGTGAAAATATGTGAACATAATTGAACACAAAAGAAAACACAGTCTATGCTACCCTTAGCGGTCAACAGGAGGGATCAGCAGGCACCGTGACACTCTTGAACTAGCCAGCAGTAATATTGCACTCAACAAATGTCCTTCATATACAGTAAACAGATCAGCCATGACCACAATGAATGGCGGTGCTGGCTCGAAGGCCGAATGGCCTCTTCCTGCACCTATTTTCTATGTTTCAATGCAAGACATGTGGATTATTTGCAAACAATTTCTACTTTTACATCTTATGATCTTACAAATAGTAATGAGATATTGCTGCTTCTGAGGCACCCTACTTTTGAATTTAATCCAATTTGAATCGAATCCAAATTGAATCCTCTGAAGCACAACATAGTTGATTATATGTTAAAGAAGGAACTGCAGATGCAGGAAAATCGAGGGTACACAAAAGGCTGGAGAAACTCAGCGGGTGCAGCTTAATACATGCTTCAGCCAGCTTTTCTCCAGCTTTTGTGTACCCCCCCATAATTGATTATATAGCACCCCCACAGGGTTTTTCTGTGCCAGATCAGGTTATGTGTTCAGGTTTTGGATCCACACCCAATGTTTATACTTCACAAACTTTTATTGGTTTGAATCAAGGAAGGGAAGCACTGCTAACTTTCTCCATTCCGACTAGCCCAACGGGTAATGTTGAGAATATTATCCTTGACTGTGAAATATTCAAGAAGCAGCTTGCTGATATTGTCCAGGTTAAGAATGTACACTTGAATGGCAGGGTGAAGTCTGAAGAAGGGTTTTGACTCGTAATGTCACCCATTCCTTCTCTACAGAGATGCTGCCTGCCCTGCTGAGTTACTCCAACTTTTTGTGCCTATCTTCGATGTAAACCAGCATCTGCAGTTCCTTTCTACACATAAAGTCAACCCTTTTGTGTGAACAATGGCACCAGTGATCTGATTTAAATCCTGACCTCTGGGGCTGTCGGTGTGGAGTTTGCATGTGAGTGCGAATGCTCCGACAAATGGATGGGTGCTTCTTCAAGGGTAGAAAAGTGAAGACCAGGTAAAATAGTTTAATTCCCCATGATTCCTCTCTACCTGCTGCATACAGTGCCCTCCATAATGTTTGGGACAAAGACCCATCATTTATTTATTTGCCTCTGTACACCACAATTTGAGAATTGTAATAGAAAAAATCACATGGTTAAACCCCTGTCTCACGGTGCGAGTTGTCCCATGAGGTACCCCGAGTTTTCACTCGCGGTAATCCCGTACAACCAACGTAGCGGGGACGTCGGAACTCACGTGAGCAACTTAGCGACTCGTGGCGCTAACATCAGGTACCCGTGAAACTTGTCAACTCGTGAAAAAAATCAACCATGTTTGATATTTTCCACGAGTCAAATTTACTGTCCAAGTTTAAAATTGAAACATTTAAACTCATTGTAATATTGTAGTGGCCTGTGCGTTAACTTTAGTGATTCGTGCGTCTACCGTGGGAACTCTTTAATAGACACAAAATGCTGGAGTAACTCAGCGGACCAGGCAGCATCTCTGGAGAGAAGGAATGGAGTCGAGACCCTTCTTCAGACTTACCCGAAACGCCATCCATTCCTTCTCTCCAGAGGTGCGGCCTGTCCCGCTGAGTTACTCCAGCATTTTGTGTCTATTTCAGCAGGGCACAGTCCCGTGGTTAACACCACACTCCAGACCTATCTAACCCCTTATTTGTGAAAGTTCCACACATATTTATCGATATTTTTTACGCCAGTGTGCCCAGGCTACGGACACCACACTGAGCCCAAACTAAAACAATCCCAGTACTTATTGGTGTGTATGGTTTGACCGAGGACACGTGCAATTTGGCCGAGGCATTTCACTGTCCGTGCGTAGGAAGGAACTGCAGATGCTGGTTTACACCGACAATAGACACAAACATGCTGGAGTAACTCAGTGGGACAGGCATCGAGGGAAGGAATGGGTGAAGTTTCGGGTCGGGACCCTTCTTCAGACTCCCCGCTCATTCTTCCCTCGTCGATGTGAACTTGTGGGGGTGCGAGGAATCGGGCGTCGCTGGGTAAGGGGAAGAGAGGTTTTACTGCTGAATTATGAGCAACAGAAGCATGAAGTGAGGGTAAGGTCTTTTAAACTATCTCGTCCCCCCCCCCCCCCCCCCTCCCCCCCATGTTGGGAGAGAAAGGGGAGAGAGTTGTGCAAACAAACCACGGGAGACTGCATCTTTGGAGGGAAATCATAAAATGTACACGGATGTTTCGGGCCGGGACCCAAAAGGTTGACTACCCGTTTCCCAGATGATGCCTGGCCGTAGGCTTTTTCCTGCAGTTTGCTTTTGTCCCAGACTCCGGCATCTGCAATCTCCTTGGCCTCCAAAGGGAAAAGTTGCTCGTGAAGCGAAGGTCGATATTGAGCCATGCTTACTGCGAAATCAAAGCTGCAGTGCTTACATATTTAGTTAAACCTGCACATTAAACAGCTTCAAACTCTTCTTCCGTGGTTGGTGCCAACGGAATTGAAACAATTTTCCAAAGCACTCGGTTTGTGCTTCAGATTAAGTCATAACTTCGTCAATTGTATGAACAAAATGATCATTGAGCCCTCAACCTGCTCTTTCATCTCGACCAGTTCGCTTTTCACCTCTTCTGACCTCTAGCCGAGTCCAGGCCCACTCCTCTACCCCTTCCTTCTCCTCAACTGCCAACACCGTTCCCAGCCCCCCTCTCACTCCTCCCCACCCATAGTCCTTGCCTTCTCCCAATTCCACCATTCCCCCCCCCCCCCCCCAACCTGTCCTCGCCTGAACTGCTGAAGATAACCGAGTGCTTTAAATGCGAATCCCGGACTGCGGCAACAACACACGCCCTGAGCGGGAGAGGAACTTGGTAACTCAAGAGCAAACGGGATGAGAACTTGGTAACTCTGGAGACGAACTCGGAATATCGCAGAAAGTACAAGTAAACAGCAAACTTACCATACCCGTGGGAACTCGCCTCAAACACTTGAACATCAACTTGGAATATCGTACACAACCACGAGTCTGTCACTCTGGGTCACTCGTGGGTCAACTCGCACCGTGAGACAGGGCCTTTAAAGTGCACATTGCCAGATTTTATAAAGGCCATTTTTATACATTTTGGTTTCACCATGTAGAAATTATAGCTGTGTTTATAAATAGTCTCCCCATTTCAGGGCACCATAATGTTTGGGTCACATGACTTCACAGGCATTTGTAATTGCTCAGGTGTGTTTAAGTGCCTCTTTAATGTAGGTATAAGAGAGCTCTCAGCACCTAGTCTTTCCTCCAGCCTCTCCATCACCTTTGGAAATATTTATTGCTGTTTATCAGCATGAGGACCGAAGTTGTGCCAATGAAAGTCAAATAAGCCATTATGAGACTGAGAAACAAGAATAAAACTGTTAGAGACATCAGCCAAACTTTAGGCTTACCAAAAACAACTGTTTGGAACCATTAGGAAGAAAGAGAGCACTGGTGAGCTTACTAATCGCAAAGGGACTGGCAGGCCAAGGAAGACCTTCACAGGTCTCTCTATAATAAAGAAAAATCCCCAAACACCTGTCTGACATCAGAAACACTCTTCATGTGTGGATTTGTCAATGACCACTGTCCACAGAACAGTTCACGAACAGAAATACAGAGGCTACACTGCAAGATGCAAACCAATGGCTAGCCACAAAAATAGGATGGCCAGTTTGCTAAGAAGTACTTCAAAGAGCAACCACAGTGCTGGAAAAGGCCTTGTGGACAGATGAGACGAAGATTAACTTATATCAGAGTGATGGCAAGAGCAAATTATGAAGGAGAGAAGGAACTGCCCATGATCCAAAGCATACCACCTCATCTGTGAAACACGGTGGTAGGGGTGTTACGGTGTTATGGCCTGGGCATGTATGGCTGCTGAAGGTACTGGCTCATCTAATTTCATTGATGATACAACTGCTGATGTTAGTTGCATAATGAATTTTGAACTGTTTGGACAGATCCTATCTGCTCAAGTTCAAACAAATGCCTCAAAACTCATTGGCCGGCGGTTCATTCTACAGCAAGACAACAATCCCAAACATACTGCTAAAGCAACAAAGGAGTTTTTCAAAGCTAAAAAATGGTCAATTCCTCAGTGGCCAAGTTAATCACTCGATCTGAACCCAATTGGGCATGCCTTTTATATGCTGAAGAGAAAACTGTAGGGGACCAGTCCCCAAAGCAAGCATAAGCGAGATGGCTGCATACAGGCTTGGCAGAGCATCAACAGAGAAGACACCCAGCAACTGGTGATGTCCATGAATCGCAGACTTCAAGCAGTCATTGCATGTAAAGGATATGCAACAAAATACTAAACATGACTTCTTTCATTTACATGACATTGCTGTGTCCCAAACATTATGGTGCCCTGAAATGGGGGGACTATGTATAAACACTGCTGTAATTTCTACATGGTGAAACAAAAATGTATAAAAATGGCCCTTAGTAAAATCTGACAATGTGCACTTTAACCACATGTGATTTTTTTCTATTACAAATATAAAATTGTGGAGTACAGAGGCAAATAAATAAATGATGGGTCTATGTTCCAAACATTATGTAGGGCACTGTACATAGTCTGGCAATTAGATCTTCAAGACTGAGCTTGCTCAGTCAGTAGTGGTACCAGTGCCCCTGGTCATGGACATTGAGTTACGATGAGTTGTCACTTCCAGCGTTTCTGACCGAAGAATATTGATTCATCAATGGGAGGAGGACTTCAGCTGGTGATCAGAAGGATATTTCCGTGCCCATGATTTGATATGGTTTGGTCAATGTTGGCAGCTCCCAACACCAGTGAATGATGAATAGCGATCAGCACACAGCACATCGCTCGCCGGCTCTTCATGGTCAAAACCCATGATGTTTTTTAAGTTTACCTGAAAAAACAGACCGGTTTTAAGGTCACAACGACGCTACATTCCACAGACTGAAAGCGGCATTATATTTTCTAATGGACTGATGCCTTTGGCAGGGAATGATTAATTTTGTTCACATCTTAAAATGCTTCTGGCACAATACCTTAAAGGTGCGCACAGACCACAACAGACAGCAAAGCAGGTCCAAAATCTGTGGAATGCACTCCGTACAGACAGAAGAACATCACCAGCACTTGGGTTCTAAGAAATTAAACTCTCTTCTTTATGCTTTGGATTACATGTTGGAAACAATCCTGTTTGCAATATTTTATCTGGACAGATGAATGCCAATAATATAATTTTGCCAAGTTGTGGAGCATTGTGAAGATCTATTCCAGAGTTCCAGTACACAGACATAAATCAATGGTAGCTTTCCCAAACAGATCAGCAAATTAAGATCTTAATAGAATAGGTTCAGCCCTTGGTCCACGCTACAATTAACCACAAAATAAAATTTAAAACTGAAATAAAAGCAGAAAATGCTGGAAATCAGCAGGTCAGACAGCACCAGTGGGAAAGCAAAACAATGTAGGAAGGAACTGCAGATGCTGGTTCACCAAAGATAGATACAAAATGCTGGAGTAACTCAGCGGGTCAGGCAGCATGTCTGGAGAACATGAATAGGTGACGTTTCAGGTCGAAAACCTTCTTCAGACTGGAGAGTTTCTCTTTTTACTTACAATCTCCAGTATCTGCATTATTTTATCTTTGGGCTGCAACTGGTCATGACAAGATCTTATTGAAGAGGGGAAATATTGTGCAGTATCATGTTCCTGACTATTATTCAGCAATTCCATATATTTTGGCATTCAGGCACAGTACAGAGAATTCGCTGGTCTCCCTTGAATTCGTGCCATTTGATGTTTTACATTCATAAGATTGTTCCGAGGATTAATAGTTCACCTGAAGGATGACACAGCTGAGGGTAATTGTGAAAGGCAGGGAGATGAAATGAAAAGCTCTGAAAGATCACCTCTCCATTCACAAACATACCTTCACCATTATCCTCTGTCCCAAGATGCTGTAGATTGAACCTCCAATGCAGCTGAATGAGCAGCTTGGCTTTGCATCTTCCTAGCCTGACCAATGCATGCGGGAGGGTCATCCCAGAGACCTGTAGAATGGTGCATATCCATTCCAACCGTACCACCATTACTGGATACCAACCCCACATAGCCAATGATCAAAAGATCTTTGATTCATAATGCTCCATTGCAAAGTTGTAATGTTATAAATGTGATGTAAATGGAAATAGTGTTAATATTGATGGCAAATCCAGATACACTGGGAGTTTGGCTTCATCACTCCATATTAACACATGCAGATGAGAAAAGGAGAAGTTAAAATGGTTGCAAGCTCCAATGTCACCAAGAACAGACAGAGGAACATTACTATTTCATAACCCAGTTTGCAGAGAACTTTGTAGTTGAAAGGGAAAGTCAGATCATGAGAAACATAGCTTGCATCTCCATTCAACTCCCAAGCATCTATTCATGTCCAGCTATTTCAGCCAAGAGGTTCATCCTCTTGATTTGAGAGCCACATATTAGAGATAATCGCCTGTCACAGTGCACGGTCAAGGTGATGTGACCAAAACTACATATAAGATAACCAAATATAACATAAATCCATCTACACTTAACTGCCTTGGAAAAGCAGCCAACATAATCAAAGATGCCCATCCTTGTCTTTCCTTCTCCTTGCTTCCATCCAGCAGAAGGTACAGAAGCTTGAAAGCAAGTATGAACAGACTCAGGAACAGCTTCTTCCCCTCTGCTATCAGGCTTCTAAACGGTCCTTCCAGAAGCTAGGGCACTACCTCGATTCACCGCTACCCCATTTTGGCCATTGGACTTTGTCTATGGAACTGATGTGCTGCAATGCTGAGAACTATATCTTGCACTCTGTAGCTTCCCCTGGACTCCCTCCATTGTTCTTGAGTTTGAACTGATTGTATCTACAGCATATATTGCAGATCTGATCTGCTTGGATAGCATGCAAAACAAAGATTTATACCATATACTTCGGTATATATGACAATAATAATAAACCTAAGCCCAAGCCGAAACCTAATATTCAAAATGATGTCTCATCAGTATTCTATTATTGCAATAAAAAGTAGAGAAAGCTAGAAATACTCAACAGGTCAGGCAGCATCTGTGGAGAAAGAAACCAAATTAATACTTCAGGTGAAAAACTGTTATGAGACCAAAGACGGAGCAGATGCTGTTGAGGTTGAAGAAAGTAAAATAAATAATAGAAACCCCATTGGAGAGAGGCCCAGAGCCTCTACAACATAGAGTAGTGGGAGCAAATTAAAATATAATCACAGTGCAAGACCCGGCAGATGCTGGAGATCTGGAATAAATATGGAAAATGCTTGAAATACGGTAGTTCATACAACAACTATAGTAATAGAGGCTGGGAGGTGATGTGGAGAAGGAGGCCGTGGATATCTTGAATTTGATAAGAACGGAAGGTGAAATCAAACTCTCCTCACTTGTATCCACCCATTGCTTACTAGCTCTTGCTCCATCCCACTCCCCCACCTCTTTATACTGTCTACTTCCCCTCAACCCAATCAGTCTATGTGAAGGCTCTCAACCTGAAACATTGAATGTCTTTTCCCTCCACAGGTGCTACTTGTTCTGCTAAGTTTCTCCAGCAGGTCTCCTGTTTTTCCTCAAAGTACGAGCAGGTAAATAAAATCACATTGCTTAGGTCATTTAGGACTTTGCATTTTGCTGCAGTGTTCTCCAGACAGTGAAGTAACTTTGAATACATTTGGGATAAGTTCTCACGGTTTATATCATTTCCCTTTTATAGGTATTCAGACAAGCAAAATTAATGGGTAGGAAGAGACATACTGGCCTTTTCATCTAATTTCACACAGATGCTGGATTCTTGGGGGAAAAATAACTTGCTGGAAGAAGTCAGGCAGATTCTGTGGAGGGAATGGACAGATGACATTTTGCGATGGGACCCTTCTGAAGACTGACGTTCCAAAACTTTGCCAGCCGATTTCCTCCACAGATGCTGCCTGATTTACTATGTTCCTCCAGCAGTTTCTTCCTTATCATGTGCTGCTAGTACCTGCATATTAGTTGAAAATTATATATCTGCTGTTGGTTGGCAAGTCTTTTGTTTGCTGACATTCTAAGCATGACACTTTAGCAATCAGCCTACAGGAAAAATTGCAGACAATAGCTTTCTTATTGGTACTTGCTACGTTTTTCATTTCCTCCAACAATTTTAAGGTCAGGCAGTGACTGAAGCACTCATATGCTTTTTTGTTTTGGCAAACTGCTGCGCCACAGGGTATTGCAAATGGAATGAGTTTACTTGTTGATTCAGCTGTTGTGAAATAAACCATTATTAACTCTTTCCCATTGTAACATAGTATTTCCCCTATTTGGGGAAAAGTCTATTTGTATCACTTTCTGCTTTGTCTGGAATTGCATTGGTAAGGAACCCTCATAAAATGATCATTAACGTTCATTAGCCTCAGTTAAAAAGTTTGACCAACTCAAAGTCTGGCTTTTTGCTGCCATCTTTTCCCCAACAGCATTCTCCTTATTGTCTATTAAGTCATCCATCAACTTGCAACCCCGACACCTTGTCTGAATTGTGATTGGCTGCGCATCGTGGTCTACATAAACCAGTGTAACCTGCGCTCACTCCAAAACATTCATATATTTCAGCCCAGGCAACAGAATACCAACAGGAGCAAGAATGCCTTGTAACCAACATTCATTGGAATTCATCCATTACTCGAGGTCACAAAGCTCAGTCACATTGGGGAAGGGCAAATTCATACCCCTCCATAATTTGCAACATGAGTGATTAAACGATAATGTGGGAGTGGAATCAATTCCAAAGGCGAGGGGCTGAAAATAATTGCACATTCAAATGGTTTCTCCTCAGTCTCAGGCAAATAGTGTGACAGCATCGTCTCATTAAAGTGGAATAATCATAGATAATAAAACAGTATGGGACTGTTTATTGGGAGCAGTTTAGGAGAGAATTTAGAATGAAGTAGAGTATTGATTGAGGAGAGTGAACCAAAATGGATTAGGGATGGAGGGAGGGAGAAAGGGAGGAAGGAAAGAAGGAAGGAAAGAAGGAAGGAAGGAAGGAAGGAAGGAAGGAAGGAAGGAAGGAAGGAAGGAAGGAAGGAAGGAAGGAAGGAAGGAAGGAAGGAAGGAAGGAAGGAAGGAAGGAAGGAAGGAAGGAAGGAAGGAAGGAAGGAAGGAAGGAAGGAAGGAAGGAAGGAAGGAAGGAAGGAAGGAAGGAAGGAAGGAAGGAAGGAAGGAAGGAAGGAAGGAAGGAAGGAAGGAAGGAAGGAAGGAAGGGTTACGGGTAAGTGAAACAAAGAGTAAAAAAAACATGCAAAAAACATAAAATATCTAAATTCTGATATTTTTCAAATTTGTAACAATGGACTACACTAGTGAACCATGTTAGTTTAAATTATTCTATCTCTGGGCTACATTCTATTAACTGGCATGCTATTAATAAGTATCACACTGTTTAACTCATTAAATGAGGACTAATGGTCTGACTGAAGTGCTATCCGTAAAAGAAAAAACTGGTGAGCAACGTTAATTAACCAGTGAGCTCTGAAGGTTCACCTTAACATGACAAACCTGCAAAGTGATTTCTGCATAATGGTGCCATGATTCATTTGTGCAATTATTTAACTGGGAAGGAGTGACCTTTTACTTTTACTTGCTATCTTTTGAAACCACAGATTTTATTTAAATCATCTTTTTTTACATTTAGATGAACAAAGAACAGGAAACAGAACCAGGAGCAGACCATGAATCTCCTTATTCCTGCTCCACCATTCAACAAGATCATGGCTACATTCCTATTCCAAACCCATTTTTCTTTATTCGTTTAAAATTGAAAAATGAATCTGTCGCTTTTACCACAGCTCACTTGGGTAGAGAACTCCAAAGATTCACCACCCACTGGGTGAAGAAATGTCTTCTCTTCTCCACCCTGAAGGGCTAACCCTTTATTTTGAGGCTGTCATCTCTGGTTCTAGACACCCCAACAACAACAAAAAATATCATTTTTAATCTAAAGCCTGTAGGAATTTTATACATTTCTGTGATGATCACTTACATAGAAACATGGAAAATAGGTGCAGGAAGAGGTCATTCGAGCCAGCACCGCCATTCATTGTGATCATGGCTGATCGTCCCCTATCAATAACCCGTGCCTGCCTTCTCCCCATATCCCTTGACCCCACTAGTCCCTAGAGCTCTATCTAACTCTCTCTTAAATCCATCCAGTGACTTGGCCTCCACTGCCCTCTGTGGCAAGGAATTCCATAAAGTCACAACTCTCTGGGTGAAAACGTTTTTTCTGACCTCAGTCTTAAATGACCTCTCCTTTATTCTAAGACTGTGGCCCCTGGTTGTGGACTCACCCAACATTAGGAACATTTTTCCTGCATCTAGCTTGTCCAGTCCATTTATAATTGTATATGTTTCCATAAGATCCCCCCTCATCCTTCTAAACTCCAGTGAATACAAGTCTAGTATTTTCAAACTTTCCTCATATGACACTCCCGCCATCCCAAGGACCAATCTCTTGAACCTACGCTGCACTGCCTCAATCACAAGGAAGTCCTTCCTCAACTTAGGAGACCAAAACTGCACACAATACTCCACATGTGATCTCACCAGAGCCCTATACAACTGCAGAAGAACCGCTTTACCCGTATACTGAAATCCTTTTGTTATGAAGGCCAACATTCCATTAGCTTTCCTCACTGCCTGCTGTACCTGTAAGTCAACTTTCAGTGACCGTGTACAAGGATATCCAGGTCTCACTGCACCTCCCCCTTAACTAACCTAACCCCATTGAGATAATAATCTGCCCCCTTGCTTTTGCCGCCAAAGTGGATAACCTCACATTTATCTATATATCACAACCTTACCTACATTCTTAAAATATTCAAGGCATCTGGAAACTGATTATGATTTAGTTCATTTCTAACTATTTTAACACATATCTTAGTGTAATAATTAATCAACTGACTCATAACAATTAATTCAAATAACTAACTAAAGTGCAGGTGGTGATATTTAGTCATGACCCTGAATTCACAAATGTAACCTTGGGTTATTTTTAAGTTTATTTTTAAGTTCTCTTGCCCTTCCTCTATTTAGCAATCAAGCAGAAGCAATCTGCAAGTTCTTGTTTCTTACTGAACTGTAGATAAAGTTATGATGCAAACATAATCAATGGAATCCCAAGACGTAACCAAACTGCTGAAGGAACTCAATAGGTGATGCAACATCTGTGGAAGAAAATGGATGGACATTTCTTCAGACCCAAAACATCGTCTGTCCATCTTGTCCCAACCGGAAATGTCCATTTCCCTCCACAAATGATATTGATGAATGCAGAATATGGCAGTAAAATACATTTTCAATTTTTCTTGCCCTTCTTCTATTCACCAAACAACCTGTAAGTTTTTCTTTCTTAGTGAATTGCCCTTCAGATAGGAGAGATAGCAGATAGCAAAACATACTCAATGGATCTCTAAGACATAAAACAAATTGCTTGAGGAACAAAGCTAGTTACATAGATCAGAAGAGCATAGTTTGGGGAAATGTCCCGCTAACCACATATAGAGATAATTTAATGCACGTCAGTGTGAAATAAATCATTTGATATATAATGAAGAGAAGCAATAAAAAAATAAACAATTTGAGTTGATGAGAATAGACAATGGGATTACCATAAATTTAGTATGTGATTGGTTAAAGGTAGGCTTGGACTTGGTGTGTTGAAGGGCTTCTTTAGTCAGAGTGGTATTTTTTTGGAATTCATTGCCACAGACAACTGTGAAGGCCAAGTCAATTACCATTTTTATGGCCAAGATTTACATATTCTTGATTAGTACGGGTGCCAGAGATTATGAGGAGAAGGCAGGAGAATGAGGTTGAGAGGGAAAGATAGATCAGCCATGATTGAATGGCAGAGTAGACTTGACGGGCTGAATGGCCTATTTCTGTTCATACAACATATGAATTTATGAACATGACTTCCATGCCCACTTTTAATGAACAAGATAGAAATATTGTAAGTACATTCTGACTGGCTGGAAGAAGACTATTAGTTTGAATGGAAAAAATATAATTTAAGGAAATTTAAGCTCTCCTTCAAGCACTAATGCCAAAGCTTATGGATATTTTGCTTAATTTCGTGAATCTGCTCCAAATAGTGTTCTTTCCAAATAGTTTTCATGAAAATTTGTTTTGTTTTTTAAACTCAAGTTCAAATCACAGTTAGTTATTGCAATGCAAGGCTTGATGCTTTTTAGTATCAAACTATTCTTATTAGTTGTTAATTTCCCTCTAAGGGTGATAACTATTCCAACTTCGTTTGAAGGGGGTTATTATTATATTCAGTGATATTTTTAAAGTTGCCACTGTCGATTCTCATGATGCCATGCCTAACGTTGCCCTGTCATATCTACTTCCAGGACTTAACGTGCAATATTTCAAATCATGACTATTCATGATGCTTTTTGAGAATATTAAATGGTCAGAAACCCTCAAATCAGAGGCACCACTACAACATGGGCTGTAGTGGTGCCTCTGTACAGGTACCACTACAACCTGTACAGGTTTTCCACTTAGTAGTTTCTGAGTTCAATTAAGCCTTTGGCTATCAGAAGCTTAATGAGCTGAGTTTAATGAAGCCTTTGGCTATCAGAAGCTCAATGCTAAAACCCTTCTGTCCACCTTTTCTAGGTATTTGTCAAGACTCTGCCCCTAGTGTTGATCTTGGTTCTTTGGTCTCCAATAACTCAGATAAATCCTGCACAACATGAAGGTATCTTTGCACTGAAGGATCAGTTAAGAATCCCTTGTGAGAATTGCAAGGATCAACATTAAAAGCTGAGTGTTCTTAAGTTATCAGATGGCAGAGGACAACTTCCGGCAACAACTATTCCTCACTTAAACAAAATAAACCTGCAAGTGTACCAATGCTCTCAGTAAACATGGCACTGATTGGATTAAAGAAACATCAGAAACTGCTGTTGACTCCAGTACTAAAGTGCTCAAAGCTCAACTATCTGAAGATGGGTCCCAATTCGAAACATCACCTTTCCATGGTCTCCAGAGATGCTGTCTGACCCACTGAGTTACTCCAGTACCTTGTGTCAAGACTAAAACAGTGAGCCCAAGTCTATGTAGTTAGGAGCTTACTTGGAGGTCATAGTGTTCAATAGCCTGATGGTGAAGAAGCTGCGCCTGAACCTGGATGTTACAGTTTTCATGATTCCATACCTCCTTCCTGATGACAGAAAATTAAGGTGCGGCCAGAGTGGTGTGGGTCTCTGATGATGCTGGCTTTTGAGGCAGCAACTCCTGCAGATCCCTTCGATGTTCGGGAGGTCAGTAGCCATGATGGACTGGGCAGTGTTCAGCAGGGTGGTTTTTGCATGGTGTTCAGAAGCAGCACCATCACTGTCATCGCAGATTCCTGTTTCATAGAGTAGAAAATGCTATGAACGAAAGATTTAAATTGTTAGGAAAAGAAGGAGACAGGGACTTGCATTGATGAGGGGACTTTTATAACCCCAGCAAGCCTGGAGTCAGATGCTGAACCATCAGGATTACTGGACAATCGGATGCCGGATTATCAGAGTTGTAATTTTACTTTGTGTGACATTGGTTGAAAAAATATTGACCAAACTCGTGAAAGATAGGAATGGGACAGACACAATCTCAATTAAATACATTCATGTTTCTCCTACTTCTATTCAGTTTGCACAGATGTGCAATTTTTCCAGCAGACCCACATAAATGACACCAACATTAGTTGTTTAAGAAGGAACTGCAGATGCTGGAAAATCGAAGGTAGACAAAAACGTTGGAGAAACTCAACGGGTGAGGCAGCATCTATGGAGCGAAGAAAATAAGCGACGTGTTGGGTCGAGACCCTTCTTCAGACTGATGTGAGGGTGGGGGAGCAGGAAGAAGGAAGGAAGAGGCGGAGACAATGGGCTGAGGGAGAGCTGGGAAGGAGAGGAGAAAGCAGGGACTACCTGAAATTAGAGAAGTCAATGTTCATACCGCTGGAGTGTAAACTCTCCAAGACAGACGTGTTAAATGGTCAGCTAGACAGAGATCACAAGACCTACACCAACCCCAAACCAATTAGGAGCAGACAAGGGCATTCGATCCAATTTGTGGTCCCAGCCACAAAGACAGATGTGTACAGCAGTTCGTTCTTTCCACGCACTATTAAAGCACGGAATAATCTCCACCAAGCCTCGGTTGCCCAGCCAGGTGCAACTAAATTTAAAGTGGCACTTTCTTCCCAATAACTTTCTCTGGCTAAGCCCCTCTCTTCACCACCTCCAGTTTAAATTCCAGTTGGAATATTTTTGAGGACCAAGTAACCAAGAACCAAGAACTGCTCAAGCAAAATATGAGGTGCTGCTCCTCCAATTTATGGTGGTCCTCACTCTGGCCATGGAGGAGGCCCAGGACAGAAAGATTGGATTCGGAATGGGAGGGGGAGGTGAAGTACTTGGCCACCGGGAAATCTGGTTGGTTAATGCGAACCGAGTGGAGGTCTTTGGCGAAGCAATCGCCAAGCCTACACTTAGTCTCACCGATGTAGAGCAGCTGACGCCTTGAGCAGCAGATGCAATAGATGAGGTTGGAGGAGGTGCAGGTGAACCTCTGCCGCACATGGAAAGGCTGCTTGGGTCCTTGAATGGAGTCAAAGGGGGAGGTAAAGCGACAAGTGTAGCATTTCCTAATGTTGCAAGGGAGTGGTTTGGGTGGGAAGGGCTGAATTGACCAGGGAGTTAACCCATCTCCACCCCTGTCTGAAAGCAGACGGGGGAGGAGATGGGAAGATGTGGCCAGTGGTGCAATCCCGTTGGAGTAGAGAAAATGTCGGAGGATTATTTGTTGTATGTGACGGCTGGTAGGGTGGAAGGTGAGGACAAGGGGGACTCTGCCCTTGTTATGATGGGGACTTCCAAAAAGGCATCTGGTAAAATGCCACATCATAAACTATTGCAGAGAATCGAAGCTCATTGTAGGAGATGATATATCAATGTGGTAAGATGACTGGCTGGTAAACAGAAAACAGAGCATAAATTGATCTTTTATTTCTAGTTGGCAGGATGGGGCCCCAAACTTTTAAAATACAGTATGTATAAATTTGGTTGATAGCACTGAAGATATGGTACTAAAACGAGTGCTACCTCCTCTGGTAGTAGTTAGTTCCCGATATCAAACATTTCTCTTTAATCAGAATATCTTTTTAAACCCCTTCCTCTCACCTTTAACCTTGGCCCTCTTATTTTTGATAACTCTACTGTGAAAAAAAGGTTTTGACAATCTATGCCTCTAAAAGTGATATATACTTTGTAAGGTCATCCCTCTACTGCCTTCACTCCAGGGGGAAAATGCACAGACATCCAGTCTCGCTCCATAACTAAAGTGTTGCAATCAGGCAGCATCCTGGTGAATCTTCTCTACATTCTCTCCAATACTACCAAATCCCTTCTGTTGTGTGATGGCTACAACTGCACAAAATAATGCTCCAGTGTTTAATAAACTTGCAATGTATCTTCCCTATTTTTATGTTCTATGCCAGACACTTGAAATTAAGTAGGATAGTTTGGATTGTAAGTGGTCAAGAGGACATAAGCAGCTACAAATGGATTTAGGTAGTGTATCTTCATGAGTTAATGGTGACTATTCACAGTTGGACAGTGATGAGATGATAAACAATTCCAATCTCAGAACCATTTTATTTTCATTCTGTGCTGAACAGAAAACAAGTGTACATTTTATTGTCTGTTGATCCTCAGGCAAATATCAATCACATCAAGTGACCAGGATCTTGATGTACTGCTACTCATCCTGTTGCAGGCTTTGTGAATCCTCAAGTTAGGATGTTGGATGAATGCGGGAGTACAATAATTCTTACTGCTCATGGCTAATTATGTTATTAGATCTGTGGCAAAGTCACAGCCCAAATCTGTGAAAACCACTGGAAGAGCAAATGTCACAAACTAAATATGACAAATAAACACACTTTATTCATGACTGATGGAGAGATTCATGCAACCTTCCATGCACAGCGTGAAAAAAAGCTCAGAGAATATCACCACTTAATAACATCCAAAAGTACCTGACAGAAAATCAGATTAATATTCAGCCATAAAACAATAAATTAAAACCTGTGCAATGCCATGCAATTTCCGTTGTAATCTCAGTTGTAATTGCTTTTACTTTTATCGTTTATTTCATTCAAGTTCAGCTTCTCAGTCTTCCACTATTGTATCACAAAACATACACCATACTCTCCCACTCTGCACATATTTGACTCTATTGGTTGGCTTTTCACAGTTCAGTGGACCAAGCCGGTGATCAGAGGAAGGAGAAAATAGGTTTTTTTATATTAAGACTTCGGGTAAGTAGATCTGACAGTCTTCCTGTTCAATATATTGTGGTCTGGGGTGAGGATGATTTGACTATACAGTACAAAATATATTTTAGTTGGGAGCTTAAGACAGAAGCCATATCAATCTGTGTCAAAATAGGTTTAGATGTCTATCATGTATGCAAATGTCATATAAGCTGAATTATTATTTCAAGTGAAGGAGCAAATGTACTTTAGTCACAACCACTTCTCAAAGAGACGGTGCCCCAGGGAATGCAGTACTCCCCAAAGATCATAGAGCAGAGGGCTCCTCTCAATGATCTTTGAACTACCTCACCACTGCACTGCAATGTCAACCTAGATTTTTGTTCTCCAGCCTCCTGGATGGAACAGAAACAAATCCCTATGCAGAGACTAGAGGGTAAGAAAATCTGACAGATACTTTAGTAATGCCCCTGTCCCACTTAGGAAACCTGAACGGAAACCTCTGGAGACTTTGCACCCCACCCAAGGTTTCCGTGCAGTTCCCAGAAGTTCCCGGAGGTTTTTGTCAGTCTCCCTAATGGTCGAAAGTGGTTTCCGCTTCTTCTATGTTCCGGGGATTATTTCAAAAAATTCAAAACCAGCCGCGACTAAAAATAGGTTGCCATTTTAAAAATCGGTAATTTTTTAGTCGAAGCCGGTTGCGATGCTAGTTGAAGGTGGTTGCCGGAGATTGCAGGTAGTGGAAGGTAAGACCTCCCTGATGGAATAAAACTGGGTGAAAAAAATGTCTTAGGTAGGGCGCAAAGTCTCCAGATGTTTCTGTTCAGGTTTCCTAAGTGGGACAGGGGCATTATGAGGGAAAGTTCCACTGTCAGTGTAACCATCATTTTGATGAGACGTTGAGCAGGGATAGCATTGGGCATTGAAGATCCCATGGCCTTCTTTCTCCTTGCCAATATTTATCTCTCTCAGAAAAAATGTGTGAACTTGCCATGACTAATTGGCTGTGATAATTCAACAGTGCTAACTGTTCAAAGCACATCATTGGCTTTAAAGCATTAACTGCGGATGGCTCAATTGCAATCATGCATTGTCTTTCAGCTGACTGGTTAACACAGATCAATTTTTTTTCATGACAATAAACTAAGCTCAACTCAACTCAACATTTGACAAGATGTTCCTGAGATGGATTGCAAATGAGGATTTTTCTAGTACAAGCTGTGACTGAAAAAGGAGCAATTGAGGCCAATATTGACTACAAATTCCAGTTCTCAATCTATTATGAGTTGCAAAGACAAAATTAAAAGTAATTATGCAAATTCGATTGCACATTTTGATTGTAAATTGTGTTGCATTTATACTACAGTGACTGTTGGCATGATTTGTAACTTGATTTGTGGAGAGAGAGAGATAGAGCGACAGGGTACAGATAAACTACTGGTTAAAATAATTTAACTTAATCAAAACCTTTGAATTAGCAAAGTTAATAGCTTAGCAGTAATGTTGTCTAATGAGGAACCAATGAAGACAATTATGGAGAAGAAAATAATGTCTGTTTGAAAGAGCAAACAGATCAATGTGATCATCACACAATGGATGGCCTAACCCTCATTTGCATAAAACCAAGCGGTCGGAACTGAGGTTTGAAATGGGATTGGCACTTGAAATCTTACCACACTGCCAAAGGTTTATTAAAAAAAACTGATAGTATTTCTAAGAGATGTATTTTTATGTTCTGTAACAAGTTAGATCTTTATTGTTCTGTTTTGGTACAGATGGCACGAAAACACTCTTGACTCTTAAAGTTTTGGCTTAGCCCAGAATTTTAATCATTCTCACATTGGGGATATTGTTGGCCAGGCTGGTGTCTTTTGTTTATCGCTGGTTAACACACTGACTTGCTTTGCTAGGACATTTCAGAGGATGGTAACATTTGTTTAGAATATGGAATGAATCACTTCTAGATCAGACATGAATAGTAGGTTCTATAACTACATACCTTTAATGCAGCAGATGGGTTTTTATGACAATCAATAGAGTATGATTATTTTAACTGGTACCACATCTAGTTTCAGACTTCATTTTGTTGCCATGGCAAAATTTCAGCTCTCTGTCACTGAATTATTGATCTTGATCCATGTATTACTATTCTTGGATATAACTACCACACAACTACCACATAGACCGATGCTGGAGATGTTGACAAAAATAACCAGTGCCACTGCACCAATGAGCAAGAACACCAGAATGTCTATCTAGGTTTTTTTGGGGGAAAGAAGAGAATCAGAAACAAGTGAAAACATAGTAGAGGAAAAGGGTACTTGAGGTTGAACACTCAATTAAGTGATCGTTAATCAGATCTTCATCAACACAGTAGAGGGGGGGAGGGGGGAGAGAAAGGGGGTAGAGAGAGGGGGGGGAGAGAAGGGGGGGAGAGAGGGGGGGGAGAGAGGGGGGAAGAGAGGGGGAAGAGAGGGCGGAAGAGGGGGGAAGAGAGGGGGGAAGAGAGGGGGGAAGAGGAGGGAGGAAGAGAGTGGGGAAGAGGAGGGAGGAAGAGAGGGGGGGAGGAGAGGGGGGGAGGAGAGGGGGGGAGGAGAGGGGGGGAGGAGATGGGGGAGGAGAGGGGGGGAGGAGAGGGGGGGAGGAGAGGGGGGGAGGAGAGGGGGGGAGGAGAGGGGGGAGGTGGGGGGGAGAGAGAGGGGGAGAGGAGAGGGGGAGAGAGAGGGGGGAGAGAGAGAGGGGGAGAGAGAGAGGGGGAGAGAGAGAGGGGGGAGAGAGAGAGGGGGGAGAGAGGGGGGGGAGGGGGGGGAGAGGGGGGGGAGAGAGGGGGGGAGAGAGGCTGGGGTAGGGGAGGGGAGGAGCGGGAGATGAGGAGGGGAGAGAGGAGGAGGGGGGGAGAGGAGGAGGGAGAGAGAGGGACCCGACCCGAAACGGTTCTGAACCAAGACGGTTCCAACCCAAGACGGTCCCTAGAGCTCTAGTACAGTGCCCGACTTGCTCGTTCTTCAAAGCCCGGGGGAGAGAGAGGGGGCGACTGAGGAGCCAAGAGAAAGCGATGCCCGATTGTCTTTTGAATAACGTGGGGGGAGACGTCACTCGCAGCGCGAGCAGGACAATCGCAGCGCGAGCAGACGTCATGCAGGCAGATCCATTGAGACGTCATCAGCGAAAGCGGCTTTTTATTTTCTAAGTTTTATCGGATTTGTGAACATTTTCATAAATAACTTGAGAAATAAAGAACAACATTTTCAGGTAAGGCGATTTCGGACTCCAGGGAGTAAATCTCTACCCGAATATGTAACAATTTTACCGTTAGAGTGTTTGTTTTTTCGAGAAGATGTGACAACACAAAAGCAAATAAATACACACACACACATCCAAGATCAGAGTTATACTAGACCAAGTGCGACCTGTTGTGTCCTGTCCCCTCAACGCACCGTTGCGGGGGGAGGGCGGCCTACGGCGTCACACACACACTAATCACCCCACACACACACACTTACCACCCCCCCTTGATAGTATATTAATATTATAAATTTGCTCCATTTACCCCATCCTCGCCCTATCCACTCATGCATAGCTCCTCAACTTGCAGGTGCATCTGGAGAGGGAGGGGGGGGTAGAGAGAGAGGGCAGGAAGAGAGGGGGCGGAGACAGAGAGAGAGAGGGTCAGAGACACACAGAGAGGGGCAGAGAGAGAGGGGGGAGAGAGGAGAGAGGCCAGGGGAGGGGAGAGGAGGGGGGAGGGAGGAGGGGAGAGGAGGGGAGGACGTTGTTTTTTTGAAAAGATGTGAGAACACACAAACAAACAAATAAACACACACACACACACACACACACAAGATCAGAGTTTTGTAGTTATATAAAGGATAAAGATAAGGATATGTAAATGTTGGAATGAGCGTATTAATTCCAAACCATAACATTGAACACAATTTGACACAGCAAATTAACAGGAGTTCAACATTAAGAAGAGCCTGTGTGATATCCCCCAACTTATTCCTGAATGTAACCTGAGAGCCAAGTGTCTCACTTCTTCAAGACCAGGCTTTCCATAGACATACGCAATTTACCCTGTAGCTTCCTAAAAGGTTCCGCACGGATACTCCCTAATCCCAAAAGGCTATCTTTTGATCTAGTCCATATATTAAACATAGCACATGCCACTGAAGTATCCCATAATAAAGGAGTCAATGGGACCCATATTCTTCATACTTTCAGTGATATTCCTAACATATTTATCCATAAAAACCCTTATTGATCAATTGGTTGTGGATGAGGAAAACACCATCCAATCCCTTGCCTCACTAATGGAAAAGAGCTACTGTGGGAATAATATTCATATAGCTTTATATAAGATTTGGACCCTTTCTCCATCCTGGGCCAATGCTTTCAGGCACATCCACGGGCTGAGCAGAATGTAGTTTTAGCACCATCTGCTGGGAAAGAGTTATGATACTTGATCCAGAATTGGCTGAGGTGGTCTGATGTAAGGATTAATTTGAAGTTGTGTATAAAATATTTGAAGTTGTGCCCTGTTTGCACGGCCTCAAGGCACAGTTGACATCCCATGAAATACTTTTGAAGTGTATTCACTGATGTAATGTGCACGTGTGACCAACTTGCATACAACAAGCCCTCTGAAAGTGGTGTCACACAGAGACAGTGGTGAAGAAGACTTTTGGCACATTTATCAATCAGGTAACTGAGTATAGAAGTTGGATCATTATGTTACATTTGTACAAGCTGTCAGTCAGTCTGCACTGAGAGTATTATGTTCTGTTATGATCGCCCTGCCATTGGAAGGATACCATTAAACTGGAAAGAGCACAGAGAGGATTTACAAGGATATTGCCAGGATTCAAGGGTCTGAGCTGCAGTGAGAGGTTTAGCAGGCTAGGAGATTACTCCTTGGAGAGCAGGAGACTGAGGAGTGATCAGATAGAGTTGTCGAAACTCATGAGGGAAATAAATAGGATGGATGCACAGAATCTTTTTCTCAGGATAGGGTTATAAAGAACTAGAAGGCATAGGTTTAAGATAAGAGGGAGAAATTTAATAGCATGGGGGCAACCTTTTCACACAAGGGTGGCGGGTATATGGAACTCAAAATGCTGGAGTAACTCATCAATACTGGCAGCATCTCTGGAGAGAATGAATGGGTGACATTTCGGGTCGAGACCCTTCTTCAGAAGGAGGGTCTCAACTCTAACAGTGATAGAGCCTGTCCCGCTGAGTTACTCCAGCATTTTGTGTCGACTTTTGATTTTAACCAGCATCTGCAGTTCTTTTCTACACATGCTGCCAGAGGAAGTAGTTAAGACAGTACTGTAACAACATTTAAAAGACACTTGGACAGATATATGGATAGGAACGGTTTAGGTGGACAGTCTGCAAGATCCCTCTGTACATCAATGCAGATCAGGGTCCTTAATTGTACACTTTCTTTTATATTTGTCCTCTGACTGAGCAATATCTCACACTTGCTCAAATTATACTCCATCTGACATTACTTCACTCAAATTTCAACTGACTATATCCTGCTGTATCCTTCAAAGCCTTCGTTACTGACCTCAACGCCACCAATTTGTGTGCCTTCTGCAAACTTACTCATCAACCCATCTACATTTTCATCCTTTGGGGCACAGGAAGGAGATAGTGTTCTGGGATCAGCTTGGTGGCGGTGCTAGCAAGCCACTCTTGACAATAGACATTAAAGCTCATCATGTGCTCTTGTTACTTTTTATATCTCTTTTAAGTGTTGATTAATCTGGAGGACCACTGATTCACCATCTAAGGAAGGATGGTAAATAATATTCAGGAAGATGTTTCTTGTTTGACCAGCGGCCACAAGATTTCATTAGCTCCAATTGCTGGTGACTCCCAGAGTACTATCTCCTGCCTGTGTCCCACTGCACCACTCCACCGCCCAGCAGGAGGGGACATGATGTACTCAGGAATTGTAACAGAGAACCAGCGCATTTCATCAACTGGCAATGTTTTCCAGTAATTGAAAATCCATTCATCTCTCATTCATCTTCACTGTGCCTGCTGTTTAGGAATCATTATTGTTTAATTTAACAAATTAAATGTTACCTTGACCTTATTTGTTTTCCGAGTCACTTTTCACATTTACATAGTTGCTTCTAAAAGTTGCTTCTACTTTTGCACGTCTGATATTGGAGCCTAGATTAATATCAGGTGCCCCGTTCATCTTTGCTTTTGTTGTTTCATTGTGCAAACTAGGATGCAAATGAGTGGATTGCTAAGCCACTTCAGAAGACTGTTGTGAATCAATTCCCTGGTTCCAAACGTGAAATAGTCACAGAGTGTGGAAACAGGCTCTTTGGCCTGACTTGCCCACGCCGTCCAACATGCCACATTCACACGTCCCACTTGCCTGTTTTTGGCCCATATCCCTCTAAAACTATCCTATCCATTTACCTGTCTAAATGTTTCTTAAAGGTTGCATTAATACATAGACAAGAAATTAGGTGCAGGAGTAGGCCATCCGGCCCTTCGAGCCTGCACCGCCATTCAACATGATCATGGCTGATCATCCAACTCAGTATCCCGTACCTGTCTTCTCTCCATACTCTCTGATCCCTTTAGCCTCAAGGGTCACATCTAACTTCCTCTTAAATATAGCCAATGAACTGGCCTCAACTACCCTCTGTGGCAGAGAGTTCCAGAGACCCACCACTCTCTGTGTGAAAAAAGTACTTCTCATCTCGGTCCTAAAGGATTTTCCCATTATCCTTAAGCTGTGACCCCTTGTCCTGGACCTCCCCAACATCGGGAACAATCTTCCTGCATCTAGCCTGTCCAACCCCTTAAGAATTTTGTAAGTTTCTATAAGATCCCCTCCAAACCTCCTAAATTCTAGAGAGTATAAACCAAGTCTATCCAGTCTTTCTTCATAAGACAGTCCTGACACCCCAGGAATCAGTCTGGTGAACCTTCTCTGCACTCCCTCTATGGCAATAATGTCCTTCCTCAGATTTGGAGACCAGAACTGTACGCAATTCATGCTGTTATGCATATATAGAGAAACAAAAACACAGAAACAAGGCAAGAGGAGTTGGACTTCCATCACTGATCTGCACAAATAAATCAATCAACCTTAAGGGCCTGTCACACTAGCGCGCGATTAGACGCGATAAGCGCGACAAATTCGGACGCGGGGGTCGCGTGGGGGTCAGGCGATCCCGGTGCGAGTGAAGGGCCTGTCACACTAGCGCGCGATTACACGCGCGACGTCCGAAGGAAGGACGTTATTTTTCATCACGTGACGATGCGCATGAGCATGCGCGTTGCACGACGTCGGGCAGTGACGTCATCACGCAACGCCACGCTGAAGACGCACAACGTCAAAACGTCATCACGTTCCGCGCGACAGGATTTTGCCGCGCGTAATTTTTAAGCAGTGTCGGTTTTTGGACACTACGCGCGATGTCGACACCAGCTCCACACGAGTCCGCGGAACTCCACCAGACTCCGGCGATCGCAGTGGGACAGGGTCACGCGAGGCCGGACGACTAAAGCGACCACGGTAGGTCACGCTTATCGCGTCTAATCGCGCGCTAGTGTGACAGGCCCTTTACCCTTTGACTATAGAAACAAGATGAAAATAATGCCACATATTCAACCGTATATGGTTCAATGAAATTAAGATATATATGTAAAACGTATATATGGAAACAGGCCCTTCGGCCCACCAAGTCCACACCGACCGCGATCTATCATACACCAGTTGTATCCTACACGCCAGGGACAATTACAGAAGCCAATTAACTTACAAACCTGCACTTCTTTCGGATGTGGGAGAAACCGGAATGTCCACAGAAAACCATGTGGTCATAAGGAGAATGTACAAATACTGTACAGACAGCACCCGTAGTCAGGATCAAATCTGGGCCTGTGGTGCTGTAAGGCAGCAACTCTACCAATGCGCCACCGTGCCACCCCATTAATTTTTTTTTCCAGTAATATATTTATTATGGTGTCACGTCAATAAAGATGAACACATGATTCTGATTTCTGCCCTTAGTTGGATAACACACATCTCCAGTTATTGTGTTTTATTGCTGGTTTTCAACCTCTTCAGTCTGAAGGTCTCGACCTGAAACATCACCTATTCTTTCTCTCCAGAAATGCAGCCTGTCCTGCTGAGTTATTCCAGCTTTTAGTATCTATCTTCCGTTTAAACCACCATCTGCAGTTCCTTCTTACACTCTTTATTAAGCGAAACAGGTCCTATTCTCATAATATTATTCACCTCAACTAAGTCTCTTCTTCACCTCCGTTGCTGCAGAGAATACAATTCCAGTTATCAAATATTTCTTCAAAGTGAAACAAAAATTCCAGCCCTGCCAATATGTTCATAAATCAGCCCTGGATCCTCTCCAGAGCAATTGCACCCTTTCTACAATGTGTCATAGTCTTACAGCATGGAAACAGGCCCTTCTTCCCAACTTGTTCATGCAGATCAAGATGCCTCATCTAAACTAGTCCCATTTATCCACAATTGGCCCAGATCCCTTTAAACCTTGTGTGTGCCAGTGTGTGTGTGTGTAAGGGTGCGTGTGAGAGTGTGGGTCAGTGAAGCGGCGACAACACCCGGAGTGAGCGGAGACTTGGCGATGTCCGGGGAGCATTTCCCTCTCTCCCCCCCTCCCTGGGAATGCAGGTTGGCGCAGGTGCTCTGTGTCCAGCTGGGGTCCGGGGGAGGTGAGAGACAGTGACCCGGGGGTCGGGCAGCGGAGCCTTAGCCCGAGATTCATCACCGCGGCTCCGGAGGCGGCACTGATGCCACCACTCATCCGGTCCGGTCCGCTCCTGGCTCTGGGCTGGGGTTAAAACTCCATGTGGTGTGGACAGAGCGGCTGCCAGAGGTTAGGGTGGGAGGTGTGGGCGGTGCCTCAGGGGGGGCGGTGCTGGGACCACCACTGTGTCTCACATATCATACCATCTGCACGGGGATGTGAATGCGGGTGAGGCAGCATCAATAGAGCGGTGGACAGAATTGGTGGAGAAATGCTTGAGTCTGAAGAAGGGTCAAACTCAGACATAGATGCTGCCTCACCCGCTGAGTTTCTCCAGCATTGTTATCTACATTGCCATTTTAAATAGTGTGCGATGGGCTTAAGCCAATTAAATTGCTTGTTCTTTACGGGGAACCCGCCGACAAAAAACTATTCTCATTGGTGAGTGTGGTGAAGTGTGACTTTATTTATTTATCCATATGTTGTTTTAAATATTTTTTTGAGCGTGAGAACGTCTGTCATCAGGGTGAGAGCGTGAGAATTTACTCAAATACGTTAGTCTCACACTCAATGCGTGAGAGTTGGTAGCCCTGACTGGGTGTAAAAATGTCACCCCCCAGATTCCCATTAAATCTTTCCCCCCTCAACTTAAACCCATGTTCTTTAGTTCTTGATTCCCCAACTCTGGGCAAAAGACTGTGCATTAACCGATTTGTTCTAATGATTTTTTACATCTCTATTAAATCACGCCTTAGCCTCCTGTACTCCAAAGAATAAAGTGTCAGCCTGATTAACCTCTCCGTATAGCTCAGTCCCTCGAGGCTTGTATAGACTAGAGGGCCTATATGTATATCCCAGAGGGATAATCATGTATAGGCCAGAGAGAATAATGACAGCAGACTTTGTCCATGAGGAACATCAGTGAACCAGGCAGGTTATTACAACAATAGTGTTTTCGTGTGCATCATTACCAGAACTCATTTGTAAATTCCAAGAATTAAACATTTTGTACTTTCAGTGCAGCTAATGAAGTGAATGACTCATTTTTGTGAAGAGTAGGTTCGGGAGATGCTTCTTCTTGTCAACTGCCAATGTTTTCCAATAATTGAAATTCATTAACCACTCATTCGCCTTCACCACTGTGCCTGCTGTATGGGAACCATTTACAATTAATTTAACAAATTAAACCTCACCCTCAACGATACTTGTTTTCTGACTAGCATTGCATACTTACAATGTTGCTTCTAAAGAGCTTCTGTAGCTCCAGCCCTCTGAATGTTTCCTGAATTAAGGCAGAAGAACAAATCAACTGAAGATGTGCGCTTCCGAAACATTTCTAGATCCACATGCTATTTATGTTAAAACTCATTCAGGGGCTAGTTTACATGAAGGGGCGATCGGTCCTTGGGTCTTTAGTTCTTAGCACAAGTCTTTGTGAGAAGACCAGTAGAAGGCGAAGATGGGAGCATTCAGGTTCTCAGAAAGGTTTTTTTCTACCTGATCTTGACAGGTCAGAGAACAAGGAATCTTGGGGCTGTGCCTCTGAAGTTTAGTTTAGTTTGGAGATACAGCACAGAAACTGGTCCTTCGGCCCCTTAAGTCTGCGTCAATCAGTGATCACCCCATACACTAGCACTATCCTACACACTAGGGACAATTTATAATTTTCACCAAAGCCAATTAACCTCCAAACCTGCATGTGTTTGGAATGTGGGAGGAAACTGCGTCTCTTTGGAGTGTGGAGCAACGAGAAAACCCACGCAGTCACTGGGAAAATATACAAACTCCATACAGACAGCACCTATAGTCAGGATTAAACCTGGGTCTCTGACGCGTAATGGCCCTGTCCCACTGTACGAGTTCATTCTCTCTCACGCGTTAAAAAAAAAATCAAACTCGTGGTAAGCACGGAGAATGAACGTAGTGGGTATGTCGGAGCTCGGGGACGTCTCTTAGCCACTCGTAACGCTAATGGCAGGCACTCGGGAAATGCGGTAAGCCCGGGAAGACTAGTGAAGATTTTCCAACATATTGAAAAATGGCCACAAGAGCCCCGAGTACAGACCCCATTACCGTAAATCTTCGAGTTCGAATCAGGGCAAACTCGGGAGAACTCTTTAAATGATCTCGTACAGTGGGACAGGGCTTTTAGGCAGCAACTCCACCGCTGCACCACCGTGCCACCCTAAAATCAATGCAGCACTTTGCTGACAACAGTGTCTGCCTAATAATGTTTCTGTGAGGGATATTATCTTTTGGAGGAGGAAATTTTCCATTCACAAACATCAATGGCTCTTTGCTCTGAACTCCAAACCTTACACACTCTGTTAAAACATAAGAGTATCATGCATCTAGGATCGCAAGCAGGAAAAATCAGTACCCTGTTCCTGCTTTTTCCACAAATCCCTTGACTCCTTTAACCCTAAGAGCTAAATCTAACTCTCTCTTGTACAAAATAGCACTTCTCTTTCTTCTGTCATTGATAAAGCTTCCACACTAGTGCCCTTACAATAGAATTGTCTGCTCCACACGCATACATGAGATCTGTTTTTCCAGACTGTGTGTCATAGCATACTCTTGCCATCAATGGAGGCAATGTGGCTTTCCTCTTTCTCATGTTGTTACCTGTTGTGTTCCTTTCTATTGCACTTACCCAGTACAGAATTCCACACTGCTCACCCGGGTTTACTACGAAGAAAATACTCAGCACATTTCTATATGTCTCCAATCCAAGAATTGCATCGTATCCATGGTGGTGACCTGAACAACTGGATTAATAACAATTGCTCACACGAGACAGAATAACATTTCTCTTAAGGGAATCCCTGTAATAGAAGTGAGATTGAGTAAATCGTCGTTTGCTGGGATTGGACCACGTGTGAAAGACACACCAATAGTGGAAGTATTGTTTCAAAAAATGACAAGAGGTGTAATGAATACAGGGTGCACACCGTATCTCTTATTTTACTACTGGATCACACAATGTACATCTAGAGGGCAAGCATCGGCAGAGCTACAAACAAGCAACATCTCAAAATCCATTTGGATTTGATGAATCAAACATCCCGAGTGATGAATCAAACATCCTGAACAAGATAGTGATCATGAATGCACTGCTCTATCTCAAATGGACGAGCATGGACATAAATAGATATATACATAGACAATAAGTGCAGGAGAAGGCTATTCGCCCTTCGAGCCAGCAGTTATTCAATGTGATCATGGCTGATCATCCACAATCAGTACCCTGTTCCTGCCTTCTCCCCATACCCCTTGATTCCGCTTGCCCAAAGAGCTCTATCTATTTTTTTAATGCATCTAGTGAATGAGCCCCCACTGCCTTCTGAGGCAGAGAACTCCACAAATTCACAACTCTCTGTGTAAAAAAGTTTTTCCTTCCTCATCGCAGTTCTAAATGGCCTGCCCCTTATTCTTAAACTGTGGCCCCTGGTTCTGGACTCCCCCAACATCGGGAAAATGAAATCCTGCATCTAGCGTGTCCAATTCCTTAATCATTTTATGTTTTTATAAGATCCCCTCTCATCCATCTAAATTCCAGTGAATACAAACCCAGTCGCTCCATTCTTTCATCATATGACAGTCCCGCCATCCCAGGAATTAACCTCGTGACCCTACGCTGCACTCCATCAATAGCAAGAATGTGCTTCCTCAAATTAGGAGACCAAAACTGCACACAGTACTCCAGATGTGGTCTCACCAGGGCCCTGTACAACTGCAGAAGGACCTCTTTGCTCCTATACTCAACTCCTCTTGTTATGAAGGCCAACATGTCATTAGCTTTCTTCACTGCCAGTTGTACCTGCATGCATATTCAGTGACTGCTAAACATGGACACCCAGATCTCCTTGTACATGCCCTTTTCCTAACTTGACACCATTCAGATATGATCTGCCTTCCTGTTCTTGCCACCAAAGTGGATAAGCTCACATTTATCCACATTAAACTGCATCTGCCATGCATCTGCCCACTCACCCAACCTGTCCAAGTCACCCTGCATCCTCAGAGCATCCTCCTCACAGTTCACACTGCCACCCAGCTTTGTGTCATATGCAAATTTGCTAACGTTACTCTGAATCCCTTCATCTAAATCATTAATGTATATTGTATTCCTTACCAACAGAGCCACCCCACCCCCTCTTCCCACCTGTCTGTCTTTTCGATAGGATGTATACCCCTGAATATTCAGTTCCGTAGCTCTGATCCTCTTGCGGCCATGTCTCTGTAATTCCCACAATATCACACTTACCAATTTCTAACTGAGCCTCAAGCCCATCCACTTTATTTATTATACTTCGCGCACTCATAAATAACACTTTAATTTGGTATTCACCTCCCCTCCCACACTGGTTCATATTTCACCAGACCTTACTCTCTTATCCTTTCTTGAACTTTCTGTCCCATTAATTTGGGTGTCTATCGTTACTGTAATGGCAATTTCTAATGTTTCCAGTGTCCAACTTTCTGTTGCCATTACTATGCAGGTAAGTAGGAGTGATCTCACGCAGACCAATAAAAGAACAGATCTTCCAGTCGTCATTTCCAGGTTCTTTATTGAAGTAGTTGTACAAACAAGGTGATGAACATACCAGGTTCTGGTTATTCTCATACAAGTTGTAGCTTTCTGTTCTTACCGATCTGGTGAGAACTGTGTACCCTCCACCTCCTATGCCTGGTCTGATCACTCCCTGTTCCATACGTCCATATGTTACATATGCATTAAATGACCGCCCCCAAGTGTCCAAAATAATACTGCCAGAAATATCTGGACAAAATAATTTAATACACCAACAGTAGCTAGCCTAAACATAAGTGGCTCTTACACACCGGAGTTGTTCTACGTATATTTGAAAACAATTACCAATAAACATTAAAAGGAGCTATAAAAGCTTTACATATTATCAAAAACAAAGGCTTGTACTGGGTGTTGGCATTTAATCTTCTTTACTAATTCTTCAATCTCCTCTTCTTCGGCTTCTTGGAGCAGACATATCTTAGTTATCGGTCTTTCCAAGATGTTGCTCTTAGTCTGAAGTCAAACTGTACGTACAAGACCTTGTACATCTGGTTTGGTCTCCAATATTGTGCCCATTAACCAGGAACCTCGTGGGGCAGTGGAATCAGCCACCACAACAATGTCACCTGCAACAAAGCTTCTCCTTCCCCTTGACCAATGTTGTGGTTCTTGGATTAGAGGCAAGTATTATTGTGTTCACTGTTTCCAAAAAAGATTTGCGATATATTATACCTGTCTCCATCTGCTTTTAATGTACAAGTCTTTCTTCACAAAGAGTCCAGGTGGTAGTATTGGCTTGGTCTTCAACAGAAGAAGATGGTTTGGTGTAAGTGCTTCCAAGTCCATTGGATCATCAGCATTCTTGATAATGGGTCGATCATTTTAAATTGTTCAACTTCATAAAATAAAGTTTGCAATCCTTCATCATCCAGAACTTGTTCTTTAAGAACAGAGCGCAGCACATTTCGAACCATGCGGATCATTCGTTCCCAAACACGGCCGTGATGGGATCCTGCTGGGGGGTTAAAGTTCCACCTTATCCCTTGCTGAAGCATAGCATTCTGGATCTTGTTTGATTTAAGCCATTAAGTGCTTCTCTTATTCTCTTTCCGTTCCGATAAAATTTGTGCCATTGTCTGATCTTAAAGATGAAATTTGACCTCGTCGAGAGATGAATCTTCGTAATGCATGCAAGTCAAGTGTCAAGTGTCGATGCAACTTCAACATGTACTGCCCTGCTTGCCATGCAGGTGAACATTACACCATACCTTTTAACAAGATCAAGTCCTCCCTTGATCTCTATATGACCGAAGTAGTATACTCCTACATCTGTAAATGGAGGCTTGTCAGATAGAATCCTTTCCTGGGGCAAGTCTGCCATTTTTTGCTCTCCAACTGTTCCCCGTTGTCATTTACACACTACACAGTCTGTTATGACCTTTCTTGCAGCGGAGTTAGCTTTGATAATCCAGTATCTTTTACTGAGGCGAGACAGCATATGATTTCGTCCATGTCCGAGCTGTTCATGGATATGTTGTAACAGTTGCGTTGATATGTGAAGGTCTTTCAAGAAAATAATAGGATCTTTGGCCTCTTCAGGCATCGCTAGTCTATTCAGGTGAACACCTACTCTCAGAAGTCCAGCCTTCAGCACCGGATCTAGCTTGTACAAATGACTGCTTCTTTTGACACCATGTACACTAATGCTTCTAATACTGATAGCTCTTCTTTCAATCTTTGACTGAAAGAGATGGCTGCACTTTCTGCTTGGAGAAGATCTTCAAGACATAAAGACTGTCCACCAAATGTTGCTTTAAAGACTTGCATTTCCTTATCAATCTTTTCCTTTAGTTTGCCAGGTTCTTTTTCAAAGCTAGTCATAACAGTCTCAATCTCCTTTCTTTTTCGAGTGAACTGCAAAGGTGTTGTCCTTACTTTAAGAAGCCAAGCTACCGCAGTCTTCAGATTCCTCCATGATGAGAAATAGGTGATCAGAGAGTTTGTTGAGTTCAATGGATCCTTGACAATGACGATCATTGCGATGTATTGCTTGATTTTGTGGGTCATTAATAAAGATTGCAGATCCCAAGTTAAGTTTTGGCCATTCTCTGTCTGAATTACAAAGAAACTCTGGTCCCTTGATCCATCTTTTACCGCTTGAGAAGCGGTCTGCTGTTAGTCCTCTAGAGGCTTAATCTGCAGGATTTTCCTTTGTGCCAACATACCTCCATTATGATACATCTGTAAAAGTGTACATACTTACAAAAGAGATCCTGTTTGTTACAAATGTTTGGTTTCGTTGTTGATGTACTTAAGCACAGTTGTGCTATCAGTCCAGAAGATGGATTAGTCCAGTTGAAGTTGTAATTCCTTTTGCAGCATTATGTCAACTCCGACAGCTAGGACTGCAGTTATAAGCTCCATTCTGGGAATCGTAATTTGTTTTAATGATGCCATTCTGGAATTTCCCATTATGAATGCAACATGCACCTATTTGTTATCATCTTCCAGTCTTAGATATGAAACAGTACACTAGCCAATTTCGCTTGGGTCTGAAAAGTGGTGCAGCTGTGCATATCTGATTTGACCAAAGTTTGCGGGCTTCATGATCAGTCCACTTTAAATTCTGACATCTTGTTGCGATCTGCTAACCATCCTGTCTATCGCTGGAAGAAGGTTTGGGGTATGTTCTCATCTCATCCGAGTCTTTCCTTGCAGAGCTCCTGCATGATTAGCTTGGCTGGCACCGGGAACATGTTTCCTGCCTCTAGTGTGTCCAAACCCTTAATAATCTTATATGCTTCAATAAGATCCCCTCTCATCTTTCTAAATTCCAGAGTATACAAGCCCAGCCGCTCCATTCTCTCAGCATATGACAGTCCCGCCATCCCGGGAATTAACCTAATACGCTGCACTCCCTCAATAGCAAGAATGTCCTTCCGCAAACTTGGAGACCAAAACTGTACAAAATAGTCTGAGTGTGGTCTCACTAGGGCCCTGTACAACTGCAGAAGGATCTCTTTGCTCCTATACTCAACTCCTCGTGTTATGAAGGCCAACATGCCATTTGCTTTTATTCACTGCCTGCTGTACCTGCATGCTTAGTTTCATTGACTGATGATCAAGGACCCCCAGATCCCGTTGTACTTCACCTTTTCCCAACTTGACACCATTTACATAATAATCTGCCTTCCTGTTTTTGCTAGCAAAGTGGATAGCCTCACATTTATCCACATTAAACTGCATCTGCCATGCATCTGCCCACTCACCCAACCTGTCCATGTCACCCTGCATTCTCATAGCATCCTCCTCACAGTTCACACTACCACCCAGCTTTGTGTCATCTGCAAATTTGCTAATATTACTTTGAATCCCATCATCTAAATCATTGATGTATATTGCAAATAGCTGCAGTCCCAGCACTGAGCCTTGCGGTACCTCACCAGTCACTGCCAGTAAGGAAATGTTAGTTTTATGGTTTTGCTACCACACTGGATATTTTTAAACTTTTTTTTATGCTTCATTGAAATTCAGCATGAACAGATCGATAGTTTTTGGAGGCTTGAGCACTATGTATCAGGTATTGTAATTCTAATAGAGAACATGGATAGGTGGCATTTCGTTTCAGGGCTCTTCTTAAGAATGAACGGTGCCAATCCAAAACGTTACCTATCCATGTTCACCAGAGATGCTGCCTGAATCGCTGAGTTACTCCAGTACTGTCTTTTTATTTTACAAACCAGCATCTGCAGTTCCTTGTTTCTATATTGTAATTCTATTGTTGTCAATGCCCTCTAGTGGATGAATACCACAGAGCAATATGTTTTAACGGCTGAATTTGTGGTTTATGTTTGAGTACAATGAACATTCCATGAGACCCCCCCCCCCCCCCCCCGAGCCAAATGAGATGTTTGACTGCTATGGGGTAATTCATCCCTTTTGCTGTCACCTCCTGCCCAATATTCAAATATTCACTGAATACTCTGAGAGCAATCCTAATTGTGTCCACATTTTCAAGAAAGAATATAGTGTGCAAGTAACTACAAGTAATCTAGAGAGTTGAAGTGACAGGGAACTCAAATTTAGCTAATTATTGATTCTAGGAGGGAAAGCAAATGTTATTAATGGTGACCACAAAATATTAGATTTTTCTGCAAAGAATATTTGCCTGTGAAGTAAATTTCCTGTTGTTACCAGACCTGGCTTAGATATGTAAAAACAAGGAACTACATGAGCTAGTTTAAAAAAAGAATGCAAAGTGCAGAAGTAACTCAATGATACAGGCAGCATCCCTGGAGAATGTGGAATGATGTCGGGTCAGGGCCTTCTTCAGCTTAACTACGAATCAAAAAGGAATAAAAATACACACAATTTTTACTGCCCAAGAAAACCAATTGGTTGCACCGAATTTTTATCTGAAAACATTGTGAAAACTAAACATTAACCTAGGCATCAAATTTGGATACAGCATCGGCTCATCCATCTTGCAATTTCACCATCCGGGAGCTCTTGAAAAGCCAATTCTCTATTTGGAATCTCTGCCTCTGGTTCATCTATGCCCACATAGCCAGGCTGGATATTGAGGGCCCATCACACTGGTGGCCACACTACAAAATTCAGGGGTGTAGTCTAAACCACAACTGGATCTTGAATATGTGCAATAATGAGGCTTTACCCCCAAAACACAATTTACCGGCCGAGAGCTAATAAATCTGAGAGTCATGAACTAGTAGATAAAAATTTGAGAATTCTGTTCAAAATCTAGGACTTTCAGCAATTTCAACAGATGAATGCAAGCCAAAGTCTGCACAATTCAAAGCAAGATTTTAGCTCCGATCAGTCATGAATTCATTGAATAGTGGTGAACTATGTAGTTTAGAGAGAAAAATAAAGGTTATGTCTATCCACCAAACATAATACAAAATAAAAACATATTTGATGAAAAGAACATGTTATGACTAATCCAATGGAGCTGTATTTAGCAGGATTAATTTTAGTGGACCTACAGTACTTACAGATTGTTAGCAGGGTTATGCCAATGTAAAACTGGAATAACACAAGATTCATGGTTGATTTGAAAGGTCAGGTATAAATATTATATAACATCTATTATTGGCAAGATGCTAGTCCACAGGATGTAGTCCAACAGATCATTCGTCTTCACTATTTCCTCTATTGATTGCTTAATTTGCTCCCTCCTCTTTGTCCCTGGTTATTCTATTACTGGGATGCTTTTAATATTCAACAGTATACATATTTGTTCAAACTGCCATTTCTTTATTTCCTATTATATATTTCATAGTTTCATTCTAAGGAGCATTAGCTAGACTTTTACAACAAAGCTCATACTACCACATTTCTTGCTAGATTACACTTATAATCAATTTTCTCCCTCTTCATTAAAAAGACATGAACATCTTTCAACAAAATCTTGAAATAAAATCTTGAAATAAGGTCTAGATAGGCAGTATCATTGATGAAAATGTAACATGTGTGGTGAATGATATTGCATCAAAACCTTCTTACATCTCCCACAGAATGATGAATTTAGGCCAAAAAGAGGACATCTTTTTAGAGGATCTTAGAGGATCAAGGTAAAGGAACATCCTAGGAGATTCTGCAGGGTGAATAAGAATAAAAGGGTGCTAAGGAGAGAATAGGTCACCTAAAGTTCACCATGGCCATTGTAGTCACAAGAGATGTGGACAACATTAAATACATTTTTCTCATCTCTTTTTACTGGAGAGACCATGGAAGTCAAAAAATTGAATTATCAAAGAGTGCACGAATGTGGATAAATCCCCAGGGTGTCATCAAGTCCACCCTTAGACCTAGTAGGACGCTGCAGAGAGCCTTGCAGAAATATTTGCATCATCTTTAGCCACAGGTAAAGCTTGAAAGACTGGTTAATGTTGTACTGTTATTTAAGAGCAGCAGCAAGAACAATCAATAGAATTACAGGCCAGTGGGCCTGATGTCAATGGGCAAGTTATTGGAGGGGATTCTGTGGGACAATTTACCAATATTTTGATAGGCACAGACTAATAAGAGATATGGCTTCATGCGTGGGAAATCATGACTCACAAATGTATGATGAGTCTTTGTTTTGAAGAGGTCACCAGAAGGATTGAGGGTAGAGCAGTGGATGGTGTCTCCATGGATTTCAGTAAGTCCTTTTACAAGGTCCCACATGGCACTGGAAGGTTAAATTACATGGAATCCAAGGGGAGCTAGCCAATTGGGTTCAAAATTGGCTTCAAGAAGGAGACAAAAGTGTCAATGTTGAGGGCTGTTTTTCTGATTGGAGGTTAGAGACCAGTGTGCCACAGGGGTATGTGCTGGATCCACTGGTGCTTGTTATCTACATTAACAATTTGGATGACAATGTTAGTAAATTTGCAGATGACACCAACATTGGTGTAGTGGACTGTGAGGAAGGAAATCCAAGTTTACAACAGGATCTAGATCAGTTGGGAGTGCAGGTCAAGGAATGGCAAATAGAACTTAACTGACCTGTCTAATACCAGGGCAGTACCTGCACAGTAACCTGTAGAACCTTGGAGTGTATCATGGAACAGATAGATCAAAGAATAAAGGTGCATGGTTTCTTGAAAATTAGGTCAGGTAGACAAGGGGATGAGGACAGCTTTTGTCCCACTTGCCTTCATTTGGAAGGGTACAGAATACAAAAGTTAAGACATCATACCGTTGTACAAGTCACTGTGAAACCACACTTTTTTTTCCTGGTCATAGAAGCTTTATTCCTCTCACAGTTACATAAAGGAGGTGACACAGGTGAACAGGGCAACGAAGAAAGCATTAGACACACTTGCCTTCATTGGTCAGGATGTTGAGTACAGAAGATAGGACAGCATGTTATAGTTGTACAAGGCGCTAGTAAGGCAATTTTTTTTAAATAAAAGTAAATTTATTTACAGGTACAAAAATGACAATCAAAATGTCATTTCTAAGGAGACAGCTAGCTAAAATAAGGAAAATACATACAAGTATTAAACCAAAACACTGTTACTTTCATCTAAGAAGCAATCAACCCCTGTGGCACCCAGCAGTCCCGGAATATAACCAGGTGAGACACACTTGGAGTACTGTGCGCAGTCCTAGTCACCTAGTTATAGCATGGAAAAAATGCAGAAGAGATTCACAAGGATATCACCTGTACTTGCAGACATGAGTTAGGAGAGGTTGAGACTTTTTTTTGCCTGGAGCATTGAAGGCCAAGGGGTGACCTTATTGAAGGATATGAAATCATGTGGGGGCATGGATAAAGTGAATGCTCAGTTTATTCAGGGTACACAAAAATGCTGGAGAAACTCAGCGGGTGAGGCAGCATCTATGGAGCGAAGGACGACATTTCGGGTCGAATCTCATTAGATGATTCTAAAATTAGAGGACAAGATGTTAAGGTGAGAGGGGAGTGATTTAAGAGTAACCTCAGACGAACTTCTTCCACTCAAACTATAGTCCCTACCTCGATGAACTCCCAGAAGGCCAAATGACTACTAACTCAGAATACAAACTTGGATGGCATAGACATGTTGGGGCAAAGGGTATGGTTCCACACTCAAACTGCAATTTTTAACTTTGGATTATTAATTCCAGGTCAGGGGTATGGTTGTTTGTACAGGGCCAGGAGGGTTGTTCTATTTCCTATCTATGAATGAAAGCAGAATTCTTGCCAATAATAGTTTTGCAAAAATGCATTGCAGCAATTCATCAAGGGTTTGAAAAACATCCCATTCTCTCTCTTTCAACCTAGGACAAGGACAGTAGTATGGGATTGCTATCAACTGCGAGATTCCCCATCAAAGCGCACACAATCCTAGTGAAATTCTCTCCAGCATTAAATCAAAATGCTCAAATTGTACTTACTAGCATGATGCAGTTCAACTTCAACATCTGGTATGTAACAGATAGTGGCAGCTCACCTGTCAAAGTAAATTGTGTTTAAATTTATAGCTACTTATTCATGGTAAATGATTAAAATACTATTTTTTTGCTGTGATAATACCAGCAATTAAAATGCCACTTTGTTTTAATGTCTGAAAAATATATAGGATTTAAGTATTTTCCAATGCCAAGGGTTCCAGTTCAATTCAGTGCCAGATTTTGTGGGTATCAGATCAACATTTATTTCCATGGTCAAGCTTCCTATCTGATGGTCATAGAGAAATCATAATGGTTTACAATTGGCAATAGTAATTTGCAGTATGCTTATCTATATCAAATTAGCAGATTTTAGCTCAGAAAGATTAAAGCAAATGCAGAGGAAGGAAATAAACATGTATCTTTTTGTGATCACTCGTATCTTGGACATCTCGTATCCCTTATGGCATACTCCATTTAGCCGATCAAGTCCATGCTGGCTCTCAGGAGAATCACATTCACACACGTATTCCCTGCAACCTGTCGTCTCATGTGCCTTCAAATGCCCATTTCCCCATCACTGTTTCACCTGCTACCCACCTACACTACAGTAGCCAATTAACTTGCCAGCTTGTCTCTGGGGATGTAGGAGGAAATTGAGCATCAGCAAACCCATTCAAGCATGTGCAAACAGAATGAACAGCGAGAGAGATCAGGACTGATGGAGCTGTGAGGCAGGAGCACTATTTGTTGGGCCACTGCAAGAAATAAATAATTCAAAATTGATGAAGTGAGCTCGGCAGCCAAGTTATTTTCTCAGTCATTTTCAGCTTCCTCTAAATTTCCAGTCTCAGCTTGAGCACTTAGATACATGTACATTTATGTATTTCAAGTTTTCAACTATTTTTCTTTTCACATGGCAATTAAGAATAAGTTCAGAGGCTCACTGGAATTTTTTTATTATATAGTATGAGAAAATTAACAAACAAAATAATCATTCATAAATAACAAAACTTAACAACTATATCAATTTTCATAGATATGCCATTATATTTACTGCTGAATTGTCCAGCTCTATATACAGAACTCAAATGTTTAAACACCCCTGATGACTGCATTAAATTAAAGCTACTATTTACATTGGTTTTTAACATATGTCACAGTAATCTAACACAATTACTTGAAATAGCAGAAGTATTCTCGTGTACATCTGTACTGTGTGTTCTTATAAATGGGTTCAATTTAACAGATCACTCTACAGACAATCATACAGAGAGAACATTGAGTGTTTGGCTCCTAGCATTAAAAACTACACAGAAATTAAACAGATGCCACACACTCATCAGGCCAGTCTCCATCGCCAAAATAAAGGACCATCAAGGGTTCAGCATCTGGCAAACTCCTATAGTCCAGTTTTACTCTGACAGAAACTTCAATTCCGGTCACACCTCACATAAAACCACTGGGAAATCCACATGGATTCGCGGATGGTCCAGTTTAACCACCCCCTGTCAAAACAAAGAAATAAGATCAGCCATTGTGGGGAGTGAAGATCAAAATATCCAGTGTTCATTGATTATTCAACACATGGTTATAAACACTACCAGTTTGACATGTGTTTCAATGCACTAATTGTGATGTTGGTTGTTAAATGAATAATTATCCTTTTCACTGTAACCATATGCATATTTAGTATTAAGCAACCAAATAGTTTGTTCACATGAAGAGCTTTTTAGATGATTGAGTTGCCACACATTTCATTGCTGGAAGGATAAGCACTGGATGGTCTCAGCACTTCACATGGTCCAAAGCCTAATTTTATAGCCACCATTTGGTAGCAAGAAGAGGAAGGCACAGACAGATACGAGTACAATGAAACCTCAGTGGCACTGAAACTGGAAAATTTCTACAATTTCAAATTTGAATTCAACCAATAGTGAAAATTGGCTTTACACAAGGTGTACATTTTTTATTAACACTACTCCGATGAAAAAGATTTGGCATATATTTTTTCCCTCAATCTCTCAAACCTGCTTCCATCTTACTGAATGGCTTTAAAAACTTCCACATGCCCACCCTGGTGGTAACGTTGTTCTCTCTGTGAGTTTGCTCTTGGCCAGTTGCAAAATCCCAACTACCACAGGAAGCTGAAAATGGCTATCATAGCATTCATACTCCTCAGAAAATTTGCTGTTCCTCATAAATGCAAAATGCTGTATTACTCAGCAATCTGCAACACACTGGATTCTTAATTAGCTTAAAAGGAAAGTGTGAACACCTACATAACTGGGCCTCGTATTTGAAAATGTTTCCAGGAACAAGCATAATTCAGATACAGACACTCCAATGCCACGTATGCAACGCACACTCTGAATGAGGTTAAGTCAGTCCATTGGCATAAGAAAATAAAATTATTCCAAAATATAGAACCTGGCTCGTTCTCACCTGAGGTATTAAATTTTTATGAATTCTTTTCAGTTTTGCTTTTTTCCTTCCATTCTTTGTGACAAAGGTTTCTTCATAGAATTCATGTGCCAAATCGCCATCTTCATCATAGTACATTGAGCTACGAGGATAAAATATTTTTTTGTTAAGTTGTGAATATTTATACTCTTACTCGTGAACAAAACTGCAGCTTTATGTAATTATATGAATGATAAGTGACTGCTACAGCTGAAAATTCTAAACCTCTCCATTTCTATAACAAATGATCTTTCTGGTGAAAAAAATACATTGATTGAATTGTTGGGATTGGCTACAAAAAATGGATTTTACATCCAAACATAAACAAAGTTCTTTTTCAGTAATGTGAAGCATCCTGATATGTACTGCTAAGAAAAGCACCCATCCAGATTGATATATGTTAAGAGATATTGATCATGCTTCAAGATTTGATGGCACTCCTAAAGACAGTTCTTGGCGGTGAATTGTAAAAAGCAAAAATCCAAATTCCAAGCAAAAATCCTAATTCCCTGGGAATATTACCAACTCTCCCAGTAACCTTTAAGTAATGCCAGCTCAATTATAAAAGAAAACGTGACGTTTGCTAAATTCTGAATTGTATATCATCCGTTCATTAATACGTGTTGGATTATTGACTGAATTTCTTCCCAAAGAAAGTTTCATTAATGTTAGAAAATGTGCATTTTAAAATATTTCCAGTTTAACTTTTTCCATACTTTGCTAAATGATTCTAAATTTGAAAATTTGAACTATGGAACTTATTCATCAACATTACAAAAATAGCCTACAGCACACTGTCTGGCAAAGAAATCGCTGAACGTATACACTCAATGTATACCAATCAGCATACCCGAGTTTAACCTCAAGATTTGTCTTTAACTTTGTTATCTGGTGACTCTTATGTACTGCCTAGGTCTGCTGTACGATTCTACCGGGTATGTATGCAAAACAGCATTTCACCGTACAGAGGAATATGTGACAATAACGTTTTTTAATAAATCATTGATTAATGTAGCAATATAATTGGCCTCAAAATGTCTACAGTTTGAATAAGGAGAGAGTAGAAAGAGGAATAAGATAAATCGGCCAGATCTCAGCTCCCAACTGCTATCCACTTCCCTATACTGAGTGGCTATATTGGATACCAGATGGGAACAGGATCAGGCTTGCCTGTTATACCCTCCGCAGTTAAACAGCCTGGAACACTCACTGTCTAGGCTCACACATGAAGAATGGCCACTTTGATGATGGCTGCCAGCACTCATAGAACCATGCCCATCAAGAGTCAGCGCCTTCAGGAGGGAAGAAAACTGGAGAAAAAATTATGCAAAAAAACATCTTAAATAAAAATATTCAAAATATATTGTAATAAACAGATGCAAAAAAAAAGCCAATAGGTTCCCAATAATTTCATCGACTATGGGTCACGTAGAGCTGGTTACTGCAATTGAAACAATATTATTTGATGTCTATATTCCATCCCTACTTAAGAGTGAAGTAAAAAATTGTAGAATTTCAAATGAAAGGACTTATTCTGAAATTTGACCAAAACAAATTAAGGTAGTAGATACGAGTTTGATTCAATGAAAGAGGAATTTAAAATGTTGGATGATGTGTTTTGTAGTAACTGGGAAGTCTTAGCATCTCTCTGAACCTGTCACTAAAGGGTGACATTTTAAATAACAAATATAGGTCAGCTAAGGTAAAATGTTGAAAACATCAGAATGGCAAGACAGATGCGAACAAATCTACTATGCCATATTAAATTTCCATATGTCTGTAATGGTCCAGCATAGTTGGACCAAGGAATAAAACATGGGATAAAATGAACCAAGTCAGACCTCAAATGCTACACTTTCCGCCTTTGTAAATGGTCCAGTGTATGCGCTTAAAAATGATCCGGCCCAGATTATTTCCAACTACACCAATTAAGGGGAAGAACTAACACCACTCAACTCAAATAACATGAATAACAAATCATGTATACAAGCGATCAACTTGTTCATTTACACATAATGTGTTCCTCCAAAATACACCAAGAACAAACATCCATATGTCACTTTTCCAAAACAAATTAAAACCTCACATGGTGTAAACTTAACCTTTAGCATTCAGGTGCTGCAATCTCAATTTGTATTTGTCAAGAAAGCATCTGTTAGCCCAGTTATATATATATATATATATATATATATATATATATATATATATATATATATATATATATATATATATATATATATATATATATATATATATATATATATATAGAAGTATTAAAATAGATGAATGTCTAAAAATAAATTAAACCAGTCAACAGTATTATAAAGGGCCACTTATTTATCTAATACACAGCATAAATAAGTTCAAAAGACCACCTATACTTTCGAGCTTTACCATTTTTTAAAATGTGTTCCATTGGTTGAGAAGAGCAAAAAAAGGTGGTCAGGGGGAATAGTTGTGGCAGGATTGACCTGAACTTCAACGGGACAGGGCAATAAATAGTGAGCAGGCCTGACGCTGATATTCTGACTCGGTTGACGCCCCAAGGCACAGGGGAGCATGTAGAACATTTTGCCATTTGTCTGGATGAGCAAAGTTCTCTCAAGAATTTCAACACCATTCAAAGTACAACATGGTACTTAGTTCACCGTCCTAAACATTTATATCCCACACCAGTAGCAAAGAATTGCAATGTGTACCATCTATAAAAAACACTAGTTGGTTACTACAACATTCTCTCCCAAATGCATGGTCTCTATCAACAAGAAACTAGAGGTTAGCATGGGATGCACAGACAACACTCTCTGCAATTTCCTCTCAAAGTTACATACCATTCTGTCTTGCAAAATGTCACTAATCTAAATCCTGGAAACAAGAAGGTACCACTGCTGTGGTTCAAGGCAGCAGCAACCAATACCTTCTCAAAGGAAATTAGTTATGGGAAATAAATGCTGACTGGCCTTGCCAGTAACTTAGATTCTGAAAAATGAACAACAAGTTTACCTCGGGGACAGACAATCCTGAGCTTGCAAACTGTCCAATTTAGCCTTAGCTTGGCCAGTGACAGTTTGTGTATGGAGGACGCAACCTCCCAGAGACAATCCATAGATAACTAATACTCTGATCTTGAGCTCTTCCGGTTTACGTTTTTTTCTTTTTGCACAAAAATTGTACATGATAGCACCACCTTACTCACCATTCTCCTGTGCTCAAGTGCACCAAGTTTTGTTCCAATTGATGGTATAGTTTCAAAGTTATTAAGGTTTGAAAATCTTAAAAAAGGCACGTGCACAGATTGTTCTCTTCTCCCATCAGTGACCGGCACACAGATTGGTCTCCTGTCCAGTCATTCACTGCCTCGCCCACCATTGCCCGGCCACAGCTACACAGCCAGTCAGCCGGAAGAGGGTAGAGCTGCCGCGGGCCACAGCCAGAGCCGCCGCTGTTCCGGGGGAAAGGAGCGGCAACCTCGAGATCCTGGGGAGGTGAGGAGGGAAATTGAGGGGATTGAGGGAGAGGAAGGTGTTGAGGGGGGGGGGGGGGGGGGGGGGGAGTGGGAGAGGTGAGGAGGGAGAGTGCGGGAATAGAAGGAGAGGAGAGGGGGGCAGGTAGTGAGTGGGGAATACCTGGGGAGGTGAGGGAGAGTGGGGAGATTGAGGGAGAGGAGGGGGTAGGGAAGGGGGGAGAGTGCAGGAGGTGAGGAGGGAGAGTGGGGAGGAGGGGGAATAGAGAGGAGTCGGGAAGGTAGTGAGTGGGGAATAGAGGGAGAGGAGGGCTGTGGGGGATAGAGGGATAAGAGGGGGGTAGGGAGGGTAGAGGAATTATGGAGGTAGGGAGGGAGTGACTGAGGGTAGGGGAAAGGAGTGGGTGGGAAGGATTGGGGAGGGGAGGAGGAGAGGGGAAAGAAAAGGGAGGATGAACAGGAGGGGGAGGAGTGCTGGGGTGAAATGAGCCGCGCCTACACAGTTGAGGGCTATGGGTGAGGGGGAACGGGTGAGTAGTGGAATATTCCGTTGGGGGACCAGGCCTCCAGAGTGACAGGGCCCACTTAGTCTAGTTCATATTAAAAGCACTGCCTACCTTATATGTTTAATTTGTTAACACTTCTCCTAAACCTGTTCTCTTTTACATTGACATTTCCCCCTCATAGAAAGTGCTCAAAACATTCCTGTATTAGAGAAAACTACATGCAACCCACCATCAACTTTGCATCAACTAGATCTTTTTGCACATGAATAGTTAAAAAGATTAAAGTAGCAACGAACTACCACATGATTCAGTGTCACTCAGAAAAGAGAATCTGCTACACGGTGTGGCCTTTGCACTTGGAATCGGAAATGGGTAAGCAAACCATTTAGTTAAACAATCAGCTTGTATAGTAAACCCACTTCATCTCAATGCAATTGACAATGTTCGTTACATGTGCAACAATTAAGGAAAATGCTGGAAACATCTTTCAAGTCATCAAAAATAATTTAAACTTTGATAATAACTCAAGAATGAAATTGTTTCAATTTCCAGAAATCAGTAAATTTCACTCAGTAGATAAAAATGCTGGAGAAACTCAGCGGGTGAGGCAGCATCTATGGAGCGAAGGAATAGGCAACGTTTCGGGTCGAGACCCTTCTTCACTCGGTGATATGCATTGTTATACACACCTATGTTTGTCCATACAAATAGGCAGAATTAGGGAAAAATTAGCAGTGGCCAGTTAAAAATGGGTGTTACATGCAATTGATCAAAGAAAAGCTGGCTGGAAATCATACTTTGGCAAATCCGCCCGCAAAACCGTTGCACTTTTAAGACTTTGCGACACTTCAAACTAACCTGAAACAATGTCCGTCCATCCTTCCAGATGCTACCTGACCGATTTAGTTCCTCCAGCACCTTGTTTTATACAAGGTGCGGGAGTTACAATGGTTAGCAACCAGGTGATAGGTGGCCTAGGCGAAGAGTATTCGGCAAAAGAGTCCCCTCGGCCACGCTTGATCTCACCAATGGATGGCCAAAATAGGGAACATCAAATGCAGAACATTAGAGAAGGTGCCTGTGGGCCTCTATCTCACTTGGAAGGGCTTATGGAGTCTCTGGGTGGACGCGAGAGGATGTATAGGAATAGGTGTTACATGTTCTGCTGTTGCAGGGGAAAGTACATGGGGAGGCAATTTGGGTGAGATGGGATAAGTGAACCCAAAAGTTGTGGAAGAAATGGTCTATGGAAAGCATAAAGGGGTAGAGGTGAAGAGTTGTGACTGATGGTGGAATCATTGAAGGTTGCAGAAATGTCAGGGAACAATGTGTTGGATGCAGAAGCTGGTGGGGTGAAAGACCAGGGGAACTCTATCCTTCTTCCATCTTGGGGGAAGGGGAGCAAGAGCAGAACTACGGAACTCATTGGAGGCACAGCTGAGCGATCTTCAACATTAATGGGGGAAAATCACATTTACTAAAGAACTTTCCAGATGTCCTAGAATGGAAAGCCTAGTTTTGGGAGCAAATGCACCAGAGGCGGAGAAATTAAAAGTACGGGATGACCTCCTTGCAAGAGACAGGGTGGGAGGAGGTGTGGTCGATCCAGATAACTGCGAGACAGTGGATTTATAGTGGACGTTAGTTGATAGTCTATCGAGGAAGGGTACGGATGTATCAGAGATGGTCCAAGTGAATTTGACGCCGGGCAGGAAGTTAGTGATAATGTTGATTAACTCACTAGTTCTCCATGCATACATGAGGCTGCCCTGATGCAGTCATCAATACAGCGAAGATAGAGTTGGGGATGGTGCCTGTGTACATTTGGAATACATTTCAAGTGGCCATATCCCATCCATTTTTGTTAAATTACTTCAAATAAAAAATATTCTTTCCCTCCTATAACTCTGGTAAATCTGAATTATGACTACTACAAAAACTACTTTTCTGTCAACTTGACACAATACTACAGTTTTTAAACTTTAAAATCATGACCGTGGGTTGAGATGCCTCTGCACACAGCAGTGTTCACTCAGCAATGGCACTGTCATCATTCAGTTACAAGGCTGTGGAATCACGCTCCAATACGCTGATGAACTTTCAGCTGACAACTCCGTAAAGAACTTAAGCAGTAATGCATTGTTAAATACCATCAAGGCAAGAAATGTAATTATTAAATCTATTCATGTACATAGATAAAGATTCCAAACCCCACTCAAACATAAAGGTTGTAATAAAAATGCCATCCCAGCAAATATTTATAAATCATCAAAACTATTCTGTGAATCAGTTGTACTAAGAGGCAAAATTAAAAAAATATATATATAGATTTGTGAACTTTGAGGCTTGATAAGTACCTCAGTGACAAGCCTCATTGAGTTAGTCAGGTCATATTGGCGATTTTGACAACCTTTCCCAAAATGTTATTGCCTAGAACAGCTAAACATGTAGACTCAATTTCCCTCCCAATTATCTACAGGTTATTTGGGTCTCTTAGAGGAAGGTAGAATTTTAACAGCTAAGATACAAAATACTGTACACATTTTCAGTTAGATAAGTGTCCTTTCAAGCCCTAGCACACCTTTGACAAATCTTCATATTTGGAAGTGCAGAGATTTGTGCTTCGGCAAATAGGAATCTTCATGAGAGTGTATTTACACTGAATAACAGCGTCAGCAATCTAAAGCTGATGACTGTGAACTCAAAACAGCTAAACACCTAGACTTATTTTCCCTCCCAATTAACTGCAGAATTTTGGGTCCCCAATGGGAATTAATCAGAGCGGCAACTATAAGAATAAACAGGAGAGCAAGGTCAAGAGCAAGCATCTCACGGAGTGCTGCTCCAATAGGGAACTCCTACAAGAATGTGAAAGCTAATTTGAGTACCATCAAAATGAGAGCACTATCAGCATCTAATAGCATTGAGATATAATACCATTCTGGGCAGATCAGGGCAGCAGACAACTGGATATTACCTAATCCTACCACTGTAAAACATTCTCTATTCCTGCTCCTTCCCTGCCTCATCTAACCTGCCCCCACAAACAGCTCCCGTCACCCAGCCCCCCCCCACCCCCATAAACCCAATTCACCCCCTATCCTTCCCACGACTCCCATTCCATATATCAACCCTCCCTCAGAGCAAGGCACCGCACATCCCCCCCTTACCCAGGGTCCCCATGCCCATACACCCCTAACGCAAGGCTTACACTTACAGGCTCTTCGTACTTACCAAGTGCATGACACGCTTACACCTCCGTCTCTCTCCCCAAGCCTCCCACCCATATACCCTCCCTTATCCAGTGTACTCACCCCTACCTTTCTCAAGTCCCACACCCGTACACCACCCATTTCTCCAATGCCCCATGCAAATACACCCCCTTTCACACTTCCTAAGGCCCTGTGCACATACGCCCCTTTCGCCCTTATCAAAGGCCCCTTACCCAGGTCCACCACCCTTTCCCCGGGCTCAGCACCCATACACCTCCCCCTTACCCATGATCCCCAACTCATTCACCACTTTAACCAGGGCCCCCAACACACCTCCCCTTCACCCAGGGCTACCCATCCATATATCCACCCCCTTACCCAAGCCCCACACCCATAGAAATACCACCCCCCCTCAACCAGGGCCCTCTCCCCATACAAACACCCCCATCCCAGGAACCCCACCCACTCAAGCAATCCCACAGCCCCTTTCTATTCACCCCTCCCCATCCCGCAGCTTCCACCCATACAATCACACTTCCATCCAACCGCTCCCCACCCCACTCGTACAAACACCCCCACCTCTATCGGCCCATAAAAAAACACCCCCACCTCAATAATTCTCACTCGTACACACTCACACCCAACCCCCTAACCATTCAAACACCCCTACCCCAGCACTTGCCCATTTAAATACACCTCACCCTTCTCCAGGGTCTCCTGCCCACGCACCACTCCCCCGCCCATTCAAACAGTCGCCCCACAGCTCCCTGCCAAAACCCCAGTGACCCCCCCCCCTCCTCCTCCCCCATACAACCCCACCCCTCCTACTCATTCCGAGTCCCCTTGCCCATGCAAATCTGCCTACCCCAACAACACAATTCCCCAGAGCACCTCCACTCCCTTTACCAAATAACTTATCCCAGGCACCTGCATCCCATTCCCTCCTCCGATATTAAACAACCCTCTCCTTCTCTCTCTCTTTCACAGGCCCGGCCCTCTCCCCTCCCATATAACATTTCTGCCACCTCTCGGCTCACCTCCTGTCCGCAGGCCGGGCCCCCTCCTCTCCCCTCCCTGCCCGGGCCCTCTCTCCTTCCACCTGTCCTCCCAGCCACCACCTTCCCCGGAACGTCTCTCACTGGCCCAGCGGGCCTGAGGGCCTGTTACCTCCTGCGGCTGAAGATGAAGGGGGTGGCGCCCAGGCGTGCGGCACGGTAGCGGGCCAGGCTCTGCTGCCGCTCCCCGTTGGTGGCGTCCGCGGGCGCGCCCGATCCGAAGGGCCAGAAGCCGCGGCCTTTGGAACTGCTGCCGCCCATGTCAGCGGGAGACCATCCCCGAGCGGCCGGGCCGGGCTCGGGGACAGGCGGGCGGGCGCGGCAGGGGGGGGCAGCGGGTGGCCGTGGCCGCTAGGGCGGGCGGGCGGGCAAGCGGGCGGGGCTGGAGCAGGAGCTGGGTCACCGGTCACCACTCGAGTCACTCCGGCAGTTACGACCACAACCGGCCGCGGGCTCCTGACGTGCAAAACAACTTCCGCTCCGTGGGCGGGACGAGCGGATGTGACGCTGCAACCCGGCCTGAGCACCTGCTCAGAGCTAAGATGATAAAGCGCCGTTGGCGCCAGCACATGGTCTATATCAGCAAGATCAGCCGTAGTAGGTTATGGGTACATTGTAGCGCCATCTTGATAAGCAGATTCGCGAAAACCGTCATGGCGTCTACATGTACATCTACAAGCTCAGCTCACTGTTCTGCTGTAAATTGCTCAAATCGCCAAAGTGAACGACCCGCCCTGTCTTTCTTCACGTTCCCCAATAACAAAGAAAGGTGAAAATATACTATTACTTTCTGTCGATATTATTCGGTCGTGCACAAATTATTTTCTGATCTCCCATCAACGGTCATGGGGAAATTGGGTTTGTTGGTACATTAGAAAGTTTTCTTTGGAGAGAAGGAATGGGTGACGTTTCGGGTTGAGACCCTTCTTATGAGTGATTAGTATGTTCGAGTTTGACCCCTTCAAGGAACAATGTTTGAGTGCATCTTTCACCCCAGGCATGATCCCGTTTCAAATAAAGAGAGAGAGATTGAATGAAAAAGGTTGCTGAACAAATAATTAAAGGAAATCACTAGAAAGTAGATAGATGTGTGTGCGTATATATATGTGTATAATTAAACCATAAACAAACTATAACAGTCTAATCGCCTTTATGGTTTATGTACATCATGTAAGATAAAGAGAGAAATAGAGTGTTGCTTTAAATCAAAGTTTCTTCTGATCCAGGGGAAGGAACTTTGAGATCTATTTATCTCTATCTTGCCTCTCACACACACACAAACACCCATTCATATACATATAATAAGTAACATTTGTGCATAGTGTGTGTTGGAGCAATACATGGGAAACTGCACAAAAGAGGGGGCTGGGGAGGGAGGGGAATGGGCAGAAACGATAAGAAAGAATAAAGTCAGAGAGATTAAGCAGGGGGAAAACATTTAAAAAGAAAAACAACAAAAGTCTGTGAATTGATAGATGAGCTATATTCTGCATTTTTATACTATCTTCACACATACTGTTCCCTACAACATTGATTATACTGCGAGAGGCATAGCGGACGCGGAGCGAGGCGGCGGGTTTTGCTTCCTAAAATGGCGGACGTTCCGCTCCGTTGCGTACTACACTTCATTGTACGTGTTTTCGCATGAGTGGTCTATCTTGCGCCTATGGCGCTTGATCATCTTTGGCTCAGAGTGAGCAACTCCTTGTGGTGAAAGCTGCAACTTCATGGAGAAAAGTCATTTACAGGGCAAATATAGACACAAAATACTAGAGTAACTCAGCGGGACAGGCAGCATCTCTGGAGAGAAGGAATGGGTGACGTTTTGGGTTGAGACCCTTCTTCATACTGATTAATTTGTTTGAGTTTGACCCCTTCAGGGCACAATGTTTGTGTGGCTCTTTCACCCAGGCATGATCCCGTTTCAAGTACCATTGGAACGGAAATAGACACAACATGCTGGAAAAACTCGCCGGTTACAATCCATCTAATGAAGGTTCCACCATTATAGTTAGTTTAGTAACTTCACGTTTTTTGAAATGCAGCTTATGATACCAGGAGAACGAAACATTACATTACTTTGGTAGGAAGGAACTGGAGATGCTTATTTACACAAAATGCTGGAGTACCTCAGCAGGTCAGGCAGCATCTCTGGAGTAAAAAAGGAATAGATGAAGTTTCGTATCGAGACCCTTCAGTTTGAGAGTTAGGGGAGAGGGAATCTAGAGGTATGAATAAGACGATTACATAATAAGTCAAAAGGTCAATGTGTGTGACCCATGGGGTTGCTCAAGTGAACTGGAGGACAAGCAAACCTGCGGCATACTCGTCACGCACTAAACATGTACTACCACTATACAAAATTTCATTTGACGTTCTTACCTGGAAAATGCCATCAAAATGGTCGTTTCTTGTGTTGTTAAAGATTGTGGGAATAGGGCTAACCGTGAGAGTCATTTGTCATACTTCAGAATTCAATTGTGAGAAGAAATTATGGTAGAGAGAAGCGAGAGTTGAGGGGACAACAACAGTTAAAGTGGTTGGCAAACATTGGCCGTGCAGATATCAAGATGGAAAAGATCAAGAATTATCGGATTTGTTCACTGCATTTCATCAAGAGTAAGGCATTCTTTGTGTTTTTTCTTGATTCCTTTGGTGTCTAAAAAGTTTTAGAAGTTACCATGGTTCTCAAGTGGCTTCTGAAGGGAAATTTCTCAGAACAAAATCGCAAGTCTTTTACATAATTGAGTTTAGGGCCTACAAAATTATACGTAGAAACATAGAAAATAGGTGCAGGAGGAGGCCATTCGTCCCTTCGAGCCAGAACCGCCATTCATTTCGATCGTGACTGATCGTCCCCAATCAATAACCAGTGCCTGCCTTCTCCCCATATCCCTTGATTCCACTAGCCCCTCGTGCTCTATCTAACTCTCTCTTAAATCCATCCAGTGATTTGGCCTCCACTGCCCTCTGTGGCAGGGAATTCCACAAATTCACAACTGGGTGAAAAAGTTTTTTCTCACCTCAGTCTTAAATGGAATCCCCATTATTCTAAGACTGTGGCCCCTGGTTCTGGACTCGCCCAACATTGGGAACATTTTTCCTGCATCTAGCTTGTCCAGTCCTTTTATAATTTTATATGTTTCTATAAGATCCCCCCTCATCCTACTAAACTCCAGTGAATACAAGCCTAGGCTTTTCAATCTTTCCTCATATGGCAGTCTCGCCATCCCAGGGATCAATCTTGTGAATCTACGCTGCACTACCTCAATCACAAGGATGTCCTTCCTCAAATTAGGAGACTAAAACTGTACGCAGTACTCCAGATGTGGTCTTACCAGAGCTCTATACAACTGCAGAAGAACCTCTTTACTCCTATACTGAAATCCTCTTGTTATGAAGACCAACATTCCATTAGCTTTCTTCACTGCCTGCTGTACCTGCACGCCACCTTTCAGTGACCGGTGTACAAGGACACCCAGGTCTTGCTGTACCTCCCCCTTACCTAATCTAACCCCATTGAGATAATAATCTGCCCCCTTGTTTTTGCCACCAAAGTGGATAATCTCACATTTATCTATATTTACTGCATCTGCCACGCATCTGCCCACTCACTCAACCTGTCCAGGTCCCCCTGCAACCTCCTAACATCCTCATCACAGTTCCCACTGCCACCCAGCTTTGTGTCATCTGCAAACTTGCTAGTGTTGCTCCTAATTCCCTCTTCCAAATCATTAATATATATCGTAAACAGTTGCAGCCCCAACACCGAGCCTTGTGGCACTCCACTCGCCACTGCCTGCCATTCTGAAAAGGACCCGTTCACTCCTACTCTTTGCTTCCTATCCACGTCAACATCCTACCCCCAATACCATGTGCTCTGATTTTAGTCATCATTCTCCCATGCGGGACCTTATCAAAGGCTGTCTGAAAGTCTAGATACACTACATCCACTGGCACCCCTTCATCCATTTTACTTGTCACATCCTCAAAAAAGGCATGATTTCCCTTTCATAAATCCATGTTGACTTGGACTAATCCTTTTACTGCTATCCAAATGCCCCATTATTAACTCTTTAATAATTGACTCCAGCATCTTTCCCACCACCGAAGTCAGGCTAACTGTTCTGTAATTCCCCGTCGGGGGCTTGTCTACCCCGCTCCGGCGCGGTCCTCATGCCAGTATGCAGCTCCCTGGCTTGCTGTGGTGGAAAGATGGGTCCTGCCGACTGAGCGGGGCTCCCCGACTTCCGCGCTTTTTCCCCGGCCCGCGGTGCGGGTGCTGTCGGTTCTGCGGTCAGCACCGGGGATCGGTCCGTAGAGGCATGGTTTAGCGCAGCCTTCTTTTTGTCCTCCTGTCCATGGTTTTTCTGGAATGGAACAAACACAAAAAACCAACCAGCTCAAGGTTAGTAAAACTTACCTGAGCGCCTTTTTGAAGCTGCCGGCAGAGGAGCGCACTCCCCCCCCAGCTGTCGACTGCAAATGCGAGCGACGATATGTCACTCATGCGTGCTGCCGGGGTCTTCATGAAGTCACTCATTTGACTCCGAAGTAAAATTTCACCCGTGTCTGCCTTCACATTTGACTTTGCTACTCTTTTTCCATTAACATATCTAAAGAAGCTTTTACTGTCCTTTATATTTCTGGCCAGCTTCCCTTCGTACTTCATATTTTCAGCCCGTATTGCCCATTTTGTTTCCTTCTGTTGTCCTTTGAAAGTTTCCCAATCCTCTGGCTTCCGGCTACTCCTTGTTGTGTTATACATCTTTTCTTTTAGTTTTATTCTATCCCTAACTTCTCTTGTCAGCCACGGTTGCCTCCTACTCCCCTTAGAATCTTACTTCCTTTTTGGAATGAAATGATCCTGCAAATTCCGGATTATGCCAAGAAATTCCTGCCATTGCTGTTCCACATTCATTCCTGCTAGGATCCCTCTCCAGTCTAATTTGGCCAGCCCCCCTTTCATGCCTTGATAGTCCCCTTTGTTCAACCGCATCACTGCCACTTCCAATTTAACGTTCTCCTTCTCAAATTGCAGATTAAAACTAATCATATTATGATCACTACCTCCAAGTGGTTCCTTTACCCAGAGTTCTCTTATCATATCTGGTTCATTGAACAACACTAAATCCAAAATTGCATTTTTTCTGGTCGGCTCCATTTCAAGCTGCTCTAAGAATCCATCTCGGAAGCATTCTACAAACTCTTTTTCTTGGGGCCCTGAACCAACCTGATTTTTCCAGTCTACCTCCAAATTGAAATCCTCCATCACCACAGTGGCATTACCTTTGTCACATGCCAGTTTTAACTCCTGCTGCAACTTACACCCTACATCCAGGCTACTATTTGGGGGTCTGTAAATAACACCAATTAGTGTCTTCTTGCCTTGACAATTCCTCAACTCAATCCACAGTGACTCTACCTCATCAGTCCCTATGTCTTCTCTGTGCAAGGGACTGAATTCCATCCCTCACCAGAAGAGTGCCCCCCCCCCCCCTCTGCCCACCTGCCTGTCCTACCTATAGGATGTATAACCCTGAATATTAAGTTCTCAGACCCGATCCTCCTGCAGTCACGTCTCGGTAATCCCCACAATGTCATATCTACCAACCTCTATCTGAGCCTCAAGCTCATCTACTTTACTTCTTATACTTCGTGCATTCAAATATAGTACTTTTAATTCCTTACGCGTCTCACCATTCACATCGTTCCCTATTACACTTGGCCATACTCTCCTATCCCTTTATGAGCTTTCTTTCCTGTTAATTCTGGGGTCATGAACTATCCATTACTCCCTTTCCCTTTAACTCCGTCCTTGACTATCCCATTTGACGCCCCCCCCCCCCGCCCCCTTATTTAGTTTTAAACCACCTGTGTCGCAGTGGCAAACCTGCCTGCCAGAATGTTCAAGAAGGAACTGCAGATGCTGGAAAATCGAAGGTAGACAGAAATGCTGGAGAAACTCAGCGGGTGCGGCAGCATCTATGCAGCGAAGGAAATAGGCAACGTTTCGGACCGAAACCCTTCTTCATCTGCAGCCAGAGGCACCAGCGGTGTCCTTGACCTCCCACATACTGCAAGCATCGCACTGAATCAGCTTGCCTGACATCTTCTTTCGGCTCTCCAGCAATTTGCGTAGCCTCTTACTTCTTTGACGTGGGTTTTGAATTACAATTTACTCAGATGCAAGCCAAGGAATGACAGAATTGTCAGCTGGTAATTGAACATCATTCAGCTCAGTCAATTGAAAATATCTTTGAAAGTTTAAGCTTTCAGGACGTATTCTTATTTTCCAAAATATACATCTCAATTTTACATGATTAATGCCTAGTCAGATTCATCCACATTTATTTATTTATTATTTATATTTGCATTACCGAACAACCTGCAGCATGGAACGATGTTACCAATCCTGATTGGGAGCCAACTGTGGATATGGGGCGCGGTGATGGCAATGAGCAGAATAGACAACGTGCACAAGAACACCATGCGCGTGCAACAAGAAGAAAGAGGATGAAGGCAGATTTGATTGCAGCTCAAGTACTCATAGCTCTGCAAGATGATACTGAACAGGTTAATGATTATGATAACTTTGAACCGGAGCTTCTTCTTCTTCTGTCGTATGTCTTTTAGACCTGCAGCTCCGTTGAGGCGAGCCAGGCCAAAGTGTCATCGTCCAGGTCAATCAGACCTCGTTCACCATTCGGTGGCCGGTGTTTGGGACAACTGGTGATTATGTGCTCCACTGTCTGTGTTGGGTCCCCACACTCGCAGGAGGCGCTTCACCTCTTCATCGCTACTTCATAGCGTTTGACGCCCGTCCTCAAGCGGTTGAGGGTTGTCCACTGCTTTCGGTGCAGGTCTTGGGCTTGCATAGCAAAGGGGCGCCGTAGCTTGAGGCGCACTCATCGTGGTGTCTCCATGACGATCTGGTGGAGGAGTCAATTCACTGGTCTGTGCCTTTCGAGAGAGGGCCAGCGTGGCTGCTTCTCGTCTGATGTTGGCCAGGGCGATGCCAGCGAGGACGGACAGTTGGTTTACTGGGGTGGCTCGTAGGCATCCGGAGACAGTCCGCAGGTCGCTGTTGAGGGCAACATCCAGCTTTTTGGCGTGAGGGCTACTGCACCGGATTTTCTTGAGGTTTACTCCAGGAGCCTTTTCCATGACTGAATATGGCCATAAGGCAGTGGAGGTTTTAAATCAGAGTTTTCCCTCTCCGAGATCTCCCTATAGCATCTGCCCACTGCCCATATATACAGATTACAGCCAATAAATTTAAGAACCTGATCCTGGAATAACTGATGATGTGTTTTAGTAATGTAAGTACAAAGCTTAATAACAACTTATGCTATTGCTATGCTTTGATGATCAGCACCCCCTTAAGAATCTGGTATCAAATAGTATAGGGTCATGTTCACAGTTGTGTATATTTTGCACAAGTAAGAATGAAGATCGAAGACACACACAGGGGTGGAATATTGCAACCTTCACGTTGTCCGCCCTGTTTCAACTAATGCAATCAACTCGACGTTCACAAACAGAAGATCAAATAAAACAAGTTGTCCTACAACTTTAGGCTGTGCACGCCACACGACAGAAGAAAACACACACATACTGTTGCATGAGGATTGCAATAGAAACCAGATTTAGGATACACACCCCATTGTCAGTGGCACTTCTGTGTATTTATTTAAGATTAGAAGAGTTTTACTCAGAGCTCCCATGGATTTGGAAGCAACAGGAACAAAGAGAAGCTGGAGAAAACACTGATTGGCTCTAGCCCGAGTGGGAGGAGAGTTAGAAGTGAGTCAGAGGGGGAAAACAGTTGAAAACTGAGGAATTTGGTTTGTAAATTGGTAAATTAGGCATTTATCAGTCAGTATAAGCAAGACAACTCTTAGGGAGCGGCAGTGAGGGAAGTGCCCTGTGAGAAAAGTGCGAGTCTTTGGCTCGAGAGTCTTCGGCGAGGAGGCTGAGGAGAGGAGGCTACACAAATTGCTGGAGGAGAGACGAAAGAAGGAGATGTCAAGAAAGCTGATTCAGTGTGATGCTTGCAGTATGTGGGAGGTCAAGGACACTGCTGGCGCCTCTGGCTGCTACAAATGTGAGAAGTGCATCCAGGTACAGCTCCTGAAGGACCGTGATGGGGATCTGGAGAAACAAGTGGATGACCTCAGGTTCGTCCGAGAAACTGAGCCGTTCCTTGACAAGTCCTACAGTGAGATTGTTACACCTGATTACTGTATGAGAGAAAGTGGGTGATGGTGAGAAACGGAGGGAAACTTGGAATACAAAGGTCCCCGGGTGTTGTACCTCTTGTGAACAGGTTCACCCACTTAGAAGCTGTCGGGACAGAAGATGTTAAAACACTGAGCGGCGGACTGGCTTGCGAAGGAAAAAGGGCTGTTGAGCCAAAACCAAAGAGCAAACGTCAGGCAACGCCATTGTAGTTGGAGACTCCATTGTGAGAGGTACGGACAGGGGTTTCTGCGGCAACAGACAGGATTCGAGGATGGTGTCTGCCTTCCTGGTACCAGGATGTCACGGAGAGAGTGTAGAAAATTCCGGCTGTTCACCTTCAAGGGCGAAGGTGAACAGCCGGAAGTGGTAGTGCATGTCGGCACAAACGATGTCGGAAAGAAGGGGATTAATATTCTGCAGCGTGATTTTTGAGAGCTCAGAAAAATGCTGAAAAGCTGGACCTCCAGGGTTGTTATCTCTGGTTTCCTTCCAGTTCCTCGTGCTGGCGAGAGCAGGAACAGGGAGATATGGGACCTGAATGTGTGGCTGGCTAACTGGTGCAGGGGGCAGGGATTCAGATTCTTAGATCACTGGGATCTGTTTTGGAGTAAGGAGGAACTGTACAAAAGGGACGGATTGCACCTTTAACAGGTGGGAGCAGCATTCTGGCAGGCAGGTTTGCCACTGCTACACGGGTGGTTTTAAACTGAATAAGTGGGGTGGGGTGTCAAATGAGATAGTCGAGGATGTAGTTAAAGGGAAAGAGAGTAAAGGGATGGTTAATGATCCCAGAATTAACGGGAAAGGAAGCTCGCAAAGGGATAGGAGAATATGGCCAAGTGTAATAAGGATCGAGGTGAAAGGTGAGATGCGTAAGGAATTAAAAGTATTGTATATGAATGCGCAAAGTATAAGAAGTAAAGTAGATGAGCTTGAGGCTCAGATAGAGGTTGGTAGATATGACATTGTGGGGATAACTGAGACGTGGCTGCAAGAGGATCGGGCCTGGGAACTTAATATTCAGGGTTATACATCCTATAGAAAGGACAGGCAGGTGGGCAGAGGAGGGGGGGAGGGTAGCTCTTCTGGTGAGGGATGGAATTCAGTCCCTTGCACAGGGAAGACATAGGGACTGACGAGGTAGAGTCACTGTGGATTGAGTGTAATTGGTGTTCTGTAATTCTTATAACACTAATTGGTGTTATTTACAGACCCCCAAATAGTAGCCCGGATATAGGGTGTAAGTTGCAGCAGGAGTTAAAACTGGCATGTGACAAAGATAATGCCACTGTGGTGATGGGGTATTTCAATATGGAGGTAGCCTGGTAAATTCAGGTTGGTTCAGGAAACCCAAGAAAAAGAGTTTGTAGAATGCTTCCGAGATGGATTCTTAGAGCAGCTTGTAATGGAGCCGACCAGAGAAAAGGCAATTCCGGATTTAGTGTTGTCCAATGAACCAGATATGATAAGAGAACTCTGGGTAAAGGAACCACTTGAAAGTAGTGATCATAATATGATTAGTTTTAATCTGCAATTTGAGAAGGAGAACGTTAAATCAGAAGTGGCAGTGATGCAGTTGAACAAAGGGGACTATCAAGGCATGAAAGGGGAGCTGGCCAAAGTAGGGAGAGGGATCCTAGCAGGAATGATGGTGGAACAGCAATGGCAGGAATTTCTGGGCATAATCCGGAAGTCGCAGAATCATTTCATTCCAAAAAGGAAGTAGGATTCTAAGGGGAGTAGGAGGCAACCGTGGCTGACTAGAGAAGTTAGGGATAGAATAAAACTAAAAGAAAAGATGTATAAAGGGCCTGTCCTTATACATAGCCTTATAAAGGGCGACTGCATGCGGCGAGCGCAACCAAACATGGTGGCTTAAGGCGTACGGCCCCGCAGGAGCCGTATGGAGCTGGTCCCGACATCATACTCACGTACAGCGTCAAGACGCTGTGTACGGCTTCAATGCGGCTGCGGGCCGACAGGCCGTTGCCGCGCGGGATTTTTGAACAGTGTCAGTTTTTCGGAGCTCCGCGTGATGTCGGGACCAGCCCCGCACAACTCCATACGGCTCCAGCGATCGAAGTGGGACCAGCCCCGCGAGGCCGTAGGGCTCAAGCGACCACGTTAGGTCGCGCTCGCCGCATGCAGTCGCATGCTGGTGGGACAGGCCCTTAACACAGCAAAGAGTAGCCGGAAGCCAGAGGATTAGGAAACTTTCATAGGACAACAGAAGGAAACAAAACGGACAATACGGGCTGAAAAGATGAAGTACGAGGGGAAGCTGGCCAGGAATATAAAGAAGGACAGTAAAAGCTTCTTTAGATATGTTAAGGGAAAAAGAGTAGCAAAGTCAAATGTGGGTCCCTTGAAGGCAGACACGGGTGAAATTATTATGGGCAACGAGGAAATGGCAGAAGAGTTGAATAGGTACTTCGGATCTGTCTTCACTAAGGAGGACACAAACAATCTCCCAGATGTACTGGCGGACAGAGGATCTAAGGGGGTAGAGGAACTGAAAGAAATTTTCATTAGGCGAGAAATAGTATTGGGTAGGCTAATGGGACTGAAGGATGATAAATCCCCTGGGCCTGATGGTGTGCATTCCAGGGTCCTCAGGGAGGAGGCTCTAGAAATCGTGGATGCATTGGTGATCATTTTCCAACGTTCAATAGATTCAGGATCAGCTCCTGTGGATTGGAGGATAGCTAATGTTACCCCACTTTTCAAGAAAGGAGCGAGAAAGAAAACGGGGAATTACAGACCAGTTAGCCTGACTTCGGTGGTAGGAAAGATGCTGGAGTCAATTATTAAAGAGGTAATAATGGATAGCAGTCCATTATCCAGAGGGGCATTTGGATAGCAGTAAAAGGATTAGTCCAAGTCAACATGGATTTATGAAAGGGAAATCATGCTTTTTTTGAGGATGTGACAAGTAAAATGGATGAAGGGGTGCCAGTGGATGTAGTGTATCTAGACTTTCAGAAAGCCTTTGATAAGGTCCCGCACGGGAGACTGGTGACTAAATTTAGAGCACATGGTATTGGGGGTAGGGTGTTGACATGGATAGAAAATTGGTTGACAGACCGGAAGCAAAGAGTAGGAGTGAATGGGTCCTTTTCAGAATGGCAGGTAGTGGCAAGTGGAGTGCCGCAAGGCTCGGTGTTGGGGCTGCAACTGTTTACGATATACATTAATGATTTGGAAGAGGGAATTAGGAGCAACACTAGCAAGTTTGCGGATGACACAAAGCTGGGTGGCAGTGTGAACTGTGAAGAGGATGTTAGGAGGTTGCAGGGGGACCTGGACAGGTTGAGTGAGTGGGCAGATGCTTGGCAGATGCAGTATAATATAGATAAATGTGAGGTTATCCACTTTGGTGGCAAAAACAAGGGGGCAGATTATTATCACAATGGGGTTAGGTTAGGTAAGGGGGAGGAACAGCGACACCTGGGTGTCCTTGTACACCAGTCACTGAAAGTTGGCGTGCAGGTACAGCAGGCAGTGAATAAAGCTAATGGAATGTTGGCCTTCATAACAAGAGGATTTCAGTATAGGAGTAAAGAGGTTCTTCTGCAGTTGTATAGGGCTCTGGTGAGACCACATCTGGAGTATTGTGTACAGTTTTGGTCTCCTAATTTGAGGAAGGACATCCTTGTGATTGAGGCAGTGCAGCGTAGGTTCACGAGATTGATTCCTGGGATGGCGGGACTGTCATATCAGGAAAGATTGAAAAGACTAGGGTTGTATTCACTGGAGTTTAGAAGGATGAGGGGTTATCTTATAGAAATATATAAAATTATAAAAGGACTGGACAAGCTAGATGCAGGAAAAATGTTGCCAATGTTGGTTGAGTCCAGAACCAGGGGCCACAGTCTTAGAATAAAGGGGAGGTCAATTAAGACTGAGGTGAGAAAAACTTTTTTACCCAGAGAGTTGTGAATTTATGGAATTCCCTGCCACAGAGGGCAGTGGAGGCCAAATCACTGGATGGATTTAAGAGAGAGTTGGATAGAGCTCTAGGGGCTAGTGGAGTCAAGGGATATGGGGAGAAGGCAGGCACTGGTTATTGGTCAGGCATGATCACAATGAATGGTGGTGCTAGCTCGAAGGGCCGAATGGCCTCCTCCTGCACCTATTTTCTATGTTTCATGGTTATAGAAATTGTGCAAATGTGGATTCTAACCTGCATTGTGGATTAATACCAGCAGATGGCAACAGTGGGATGAGTTTCTGCCAAGATTGTTTGGAACGGTAATCAAAATATTTCTTTCTTTGATGCTTAAAATAAAGCACAGGTCACATGTAAAGCAAAGTGCAGTACTTAATTCAAGTACAGGAACACTACATTGAGGACAATAGCACTTAATATCTTCTAAATTATAAAGTGCAATTAAAGTGATGTGGAGCTTGGATAGATTTCCCTAGTTCAGGGGCCTCCAAACTTTTCAGCATGAGGGCATTACATATTTGGCACATTTTTGCGGGCCCTATGAAAAAATAAAGAAATGTCAGTTTCATAAATTTAATGAACTTGAAAAAGAACTTGAGTAAAACAAATGGAAGAAATTCAAAACAAAGTTGTAGCCATCAATCAAGGTCAAAATGTGGATTGGAAGATGATGGCGCACTCAGACGCAGCGGCTTTGCGCTCCTCAGCCCGAGGGAATTCGGAGCAGCCCGGGACTGGACGCGGCTATGGAAATAAGGTATTTAAAAACCATAGAACCCCGAGAACCCCTAGAAATCCCAGTACTCCCCGAAATCCCAGTACCCCCCGAAAACACCGTAAGGGACTCACCTCCAGGACGGGGAAATCGGACGCAGCGGCTTTGCGCTCCTCAGTCCGAGTCAAGTCGGAGCAGCCCGGTACCGAACGCGGTTGTGGAAATAAGTTACCTAAAAATAGAACCCATAGAAATCCCAGTACCCCCAGAAAACACAGTAATGGACTCACCTAAAGAATGGGGAAATCCAGTACCCGCACCATGATCCCGACAGGTCGCACGTGGAGCCGAACGGAACTGCTCAACATCGGACGTGACTGCGAGAAACTGGCTGGTGAGTACTACAGTACCCTCACCAAAATCCCGATGGAGCTTGACAGAACAGCCCCCTGGATCACCACCCCGGAGGGTAGGAGACGGAGCAAGCGCAGGGAGAGGAAGCAAAAACGTGGAAGGTGAGCGCGGGTGCAGGACAGGCTATGGAGGGCTCCACAAAGACCATCCCTACCGAGCATCTTTTTCGCGAATGTCCGGTCACTCACCAACAAGCTGGATGAGGTGAGGCTCTGGATCAACACCCAGTGATCTCTGGAAGACTGCTGTGTGCTGATCTTCACAGAGACCTGGCTCAGTGCGCTGGTTCCCGATGGGGCTGTGGACCCAACAAACTGGTCACTGCGTCATGCTGATAGAACAAAGGACTCCGGTAAGAGCAAGGGCGGCGGGCTCTGCATCTATATTAACAAGGACTGGTGCACCAACCACACTGCAGTAGAGAGCTACTCTTCCCCAGACCTGGAATACCTACTGCTTAAATGTAGGCTGTTTCACCTGCCTCGGGAGTTTACTGTGGTTATCATCATGGTCATATACATACCACCGCAGTCCAATGCTAACCTAGCGCTAGCACAGCTGCACTCGGCCATCAGCACGCAGCAGGATGCTCACCCCGACGGTGCCTTAATTGTTGCAGGGGACTTTAACCAGGTTGACCTACGAGCTGCACTCCGCAAATTCCACCAACATGTGCAGTGCCCTACCAGGGGCTCAAACAGGCTTGATAAAGTGTACACCAACATCAAGGACGCATACAGAGCCCTCCCCTGCCCATCCCTGGGAAAATCCGATCACCTCTCACTGTTTCTACTGCCTGCATACAAACCCCTCATCCGCAAGACCAAACCTGCAATAAAGACGGTCAAAATATGGCCCGAGGACGCCACCCGGACCTGTTTGCACAACAGACTACCAGTGGTACAGAGGTAGACTTGGAGGAGTACATATCCACTGTGCTCTCCTAGATCAACTGCTGTGTGGAGACTGTCACAGTGGACAAACAAATAAAGATGTTACCAAACCGGAAACCGTGGATGAACAAGGAGGTTCAGAATCTGCTAAGGGCACGCAACATTGCCTTTAAATCCAGGGACACTTCTGTCTACAGTGCTGCCAGATCGAACCTGAACAAAGGCATAAAAAAGTCCAAAGACATCCGCAGGCAAAGGGTGTAAGACCACTTCAACACCGCGGACACCAGAAGCATGTGGCAGGGTGTCAGGGACATCACTGACTACAAGAGCAGCCACTGGCCAATTAATTAAACACCTTCTTCGCACGCTTCGAAACTGGCAGCACCACCAGGAGAGGAATAACCCCGGCGGAGGGACAGGCCATAACATTGAGCACCCAGGAGGTACAGTGCGCTCTGCATAGGATCAATCCACGCAAGACTGCAGGCCCGGATGGAGTCCAGGGTAGGGTACTAAAGGACTGTGCTGTACAGCTGGCAGAGGTATTTACGAGGATCTTCAACCTGTCTCTATCTCTGGCAACGGTCCCCAAATGCCTGAAGATAGCTACCACAGTGCCGGTGCCGAAAAAGTCTAAAGTCACCAACCTGAATGAGTACCGCCCGGTTGCCCTAGCTCCAATACCAATGAAGTGCTTTGAAAGGCTGGTCCTCTCTCACATCAAATCCAGCATCCCTGCATCATTGGACACTCATCAATTTGCATACAGGGCATCTCTGTGGCTCCTCACACTGTCCTGACCCACCTGGAAAGACAGGGCACCTAAGTGAGGATGCTCTTCATTGACTATAGCTCTGCCTTCAATACGGTCATCCCCACCAAGCTCACCACCAAACTCCACCACCTAGGCCTCAGCTCACTGATATGCGATTGGATCCTGAATTTTCTGACAGGACCGCAGGCAGTGAGCGACCGCAGGCAGTGAGACTGGGGCCGCACTTGTCCTCCACTATCACCCTGAGCACCGGCACACCACAGGGCTGTGTACTGAGCCCCATGCTCTACTCCCTCTTCACTCACGACTGTGTTCCTGCATTCGACACCAACACCATTGTCAAGTTTGCAGACGACACAACAGTGATGAGGCTGATCACCAACAGCGATGAAACAAGCGGAGTTGCAGAACTACAGAGCGGAGGTGCAGAACTTGGCGAACTGGTGCTCATGGAACAACTTGTCCCTAAACACCTCCAAGACCAAGGAGCTGATTATCGACTTCAGGAGGTCACAGAATGGGGAATACGCCCCAATTTTACTTTGGAGTCACGTGAGTGACTTCGTGAAGACCCCGCCGGGCACGCATGCGCGACATATCGTCGACCGCATGCGAGCGACAGGCAGGGAAGAGCGTTGCTCCTCTACTGCAGGGACCTGCAGGTAAGGAAACTAACCTGCAGTCCTTTTTCTTTTCAGGTAACTCTGTTCAGGGTCTCCAGGCCGCCTCAAAACTGAGTGCCGCGGAGGGTCCGGGCTCACACACTCGCCGGTCGGAAGACGGAAGAGGCAGCCCGACTCTACACCGCAGCCCGCAGGACGCCGCGGGCTGACGGCATGTGTAAAGGAGTGGGGCTTGCAGGCTCGCCGTACGAAGCAAGCGACGGCAGAGCAGCAGCCCCGACTCTACACCGCAGCCCGCAGGATACTGCGGGCTGACGGCATTATTAAAGGAGTGGGGCTTGCAGGCTCGCCGTTCGGAGTGAGCAACAGCACAGCAGCAGCCCCGACTCTACTCCACTGCCTGCAGGGTTACTGCGGGCTGTCTACATTAACCAGGTAATGGGGCAGAGCGGCAGCCCAACTCTACACCGCAGCCCGCAGGATCACTGCGGAATGTCGGCATGAGTGCAGCATTGTAAAGTGGGAGTGTGCCAGCTGGCTGGGAACTGCCCAAGGGAACTTTGCAAACTTTACACCTGTTCCAACCTCTTGCCTGCCCGGAAGCCAAGCAGAGACAAAAATAAAGGGATTTTTACATTGTGTAATTGTTCATGTTTCTCCTGTAGGTGTGGGAAAGAAATTAGAAACCCCATGATTTTACCATAAAGTTTATTAATTCAGCACTGTTATCCTTTCAATTTCGTTCAAAAGATGCTACCCGGAAGTCGGGAAAGCCCGTGATCCAGGAGGGTCCGGGCTCAGAGACTGCCATTCACGGGTAGCGAAGGCAGAGCAGGAGCTCCGACTCAGCGCCGCAGGCCGCAGGAATACTGCGCTCCTCCACCGGATGCTTCTTAAAAACCCTCAGGTAAGATACGAACCTTGAGTTGCTGAGCTTCTGTACTAGACTTTGCTTACAGATGGATGGAGACCAGAATGAAGGCATCGAAGCATGCCTCCAAGGGCCATGGGACTTCGGATGGGAGTCAGCGGCCACCATTCCCGGGGCTGCCCGCAACACCGGCAGCACCCGCTCTACGGACCGGGATAAGAACGCGGAAATCAGGGAGCCCTGTGCAGCCAGGACCCGTCTCTCCACCACGGCTGACCATGGGGCCGCAAAGTGGTAGGAGCACCGCGCGGGAGCAGGGTAGGCAAGACCCTGACACCCTACCACTGTCACCTAAGCAACGGGACAGTGGAGCAAAGGTCCGTAGACGTGTGACCCCTACTATGCAGGTCACCAGAGGGTGGACCAGGGGGAGAGCTGTGCCCAGGTCGTGCCCCGCTGCAGCGGAAGGCATCGACATGCCGCCGGGGGTAACCTGCTAGATTGCGGGCCAGTGATGGATCTGCTGGGAAGTCGGGGAGCCCTGCAAGAGAAGGAGGTACCGGCTCACCACCGGGTCAGGCTGCCAGAGTGCAGGCCGGTGGCAGCGGATTTTGGTCGTGCGGCCCCGCTTAGGCGGCAGGCGGTGACCATGCGCCGTCACAGACTCATGTAGTCAGGAGTAGCGGTAAGCCCGCGCGGACGTCGGGGTACCACGCTTCGGCGGCAGGGACCGACTCACCACCGCTCATGTCTTCCAGACAGGGGGCCGCCACTGTCCGGAAGACTGCGGACCAGCGGCATGTCCGCGCGGGAGTCGCGAAGCCGCGCTGGAGCAGCAGGCAGCGACATTCCTGTCTAGGCACCCATAGTCATCACCTCGACGAGGTGCGGGCCGATGACAGAAGCCTCAGTAGTTCAGGAGGACCCTGGGGAAGTCGACTTGTCGTCCGCATATGCGGCGGCGATCTCATGGCTCCGAGGATCGAATGATGGAGCGTATCCTAGAGCACAATCTCTGCAGCTGGACCAGATGTCCTCCAGTCCAGGAGACATGCGGCTGGGCCACCCAGCATGTCCCCGTCATCGGTGGGGAATGCCACGGATCAGCAGCTGGCTGACACGTAAGAAGGATTGGAGCAGGAACCTACAGTACCTGACAAAACCCAGGAGGAACTGCTGAATGGGGTCTCCAAGTTCGCCCAGCCGAAGCACTCAGTTCAGCCTTTGCAGCCCAAACCAGTGGCCAGCATAGACTACCTCACCACACACCAGCTGCAGGAACAGGTCCTTACCGAGACGATCAACATATACCAGGCCCAAACAACTGCATATCGTTGAATGTACCAACAGTCAACACGCACATCTGGGGCAACATCAGTCCAGGGATAAGGGCACAGGAGCTGAAATTCCTAAAGATCCTGAAATTGCTGACGTCGGGGATACTGCCTTTGCCAAGTTGGTTGACGGTATGGAAATGATGGCAGAGCAGGAGGATGCTCTTGTGTAATTAGTCATGGAATTACGCCATTAAACCGACTCCAAACCCCATATTCGCTGGGTTGTGCAAGGCATTTGAGACGCCATCACCGAGACAGCTTTTTGGTGAGGACCTGCCCAAACAGGTCTAGAACCTGGATTAGGAGGTGAAGGCAGTCGGGTTGATGAACCCACCTCCCTCCCGCAGGCCGGCAGTGCGCAGACAAACACCATATGCAAGACCTCAGGGGCCATCTGAAAGATCAGTAAGGATCTACACGCCAGCAGCACCTTAACACAACCCAGCAACGACGGAACACCAGAAACCAAAACGTCAGGCTCGTCGGTAACCATGGAGGAAGGGGGTCTGGTTCTCTTGGAAGTACTGCATGCATAACCTCACAAGTAGGAGGGATGTTACATACATTCTGGGGTTCTGATTGTCACTATCCCAGGGAACAAAGCAATAGACATAATAGAGGCATGTAACAGCCTTGCTTGCACCAGGAAACCGACTATTAGACATACTGCTAAGGTAATTGGTAAACTTGTAGCTACATTCCAGCCACATAATTTGGGCCATTACACTATCGAAGCTTGCAAAAAGCAAAAATCTCGGCATTAAAAGCTAATGCTGGACATTTACGAGCCTATGCAGCTGCCAATCAAGGCATAAATTGAGCTACAATGGTGGATTAGCAATGTTTGTGATTGTTAAATCCCATCATTACATCAAACCCATTAGTCGTGTTACAAACCGACGCAAGCGCCAAGGGCTGGGGAGCTACAGACACCATTCCAGTTGGGGCGGTAGATGGGATTTGCACGAGTCTACTTTTCTTCAATCACAAGGTATAAACTGTTTAGAAATGCTGGGAGCATGTCACGGGCTAAATGCACTAATCTGCAGCATACGCATGTCCGTCTTCAATGATACCACTGAGGTGGCATATTTAAACGTTATGGGTGATATCAAGTCAATATCTTGTGATGAATTGGGAAAATTAATTTGGCTCTTGTGGATTGAAAGAAATATTTGGATATTAGCTACGTACCTTCTAGTTAAGCTCAATACAGTGGCGGACACCAGGTCACAAGTATTTAATAACGACATCAAGTAGATGTTGAACCTCCAAATATTTGCTAAAACTATAGCCTAATATGAAACACCAGATATCGACCTCCTTGCGTCCAGGTTGAGCCATTGGATACCAACATATGTCTCTTGAGAACCAGATCCTGGGGCAGTGGCGATGGACGCGTTCTCACTATATTGGGGGGAAATGGATTTTTCTATGCTTTCCCCCATTCTGCTTCATCAGCCACGTGTTGCAGAAAACGCAACCAGATTCTGCAACAGAAAGGACCATGGACATCATACAGCAGCGTGCAGAGAGAGTCCACTAGGAAGCAGTAACTCACCCACATAAGGATATGTGAGGTTTCTATAGTCGGACCTAGACCACCTACATATCTGCTACGATCTCCAATATGCTGGTATCCTCACGGGCCTGCCTTATGATGAGTCCCTCAGTTTCAGTGCCATATACAGTGCCAGGAGTGCATTGTCATCCTATCTCAACATTGGAGTGAGATCTCACCAGCTGGTATCCACACTGAAGGGTATATTCTATCCCTCCCCGACCACGATATATTACCAGAGATATAGGGGTGGTGTTGACCCTACTCAGGAGCTGGTCACCTTTGGCGGATTTACCACTGGACTTATTCGCCTTCAAAGTGGTGATGATAATGGCACTGAACACAGCACAACGGGTCCAAACTCTACAGGAATTATCTGGATAGAATGGTTTCGACCCACAATAAAGTGACTGTGTGATAGAAAAGTTGCTTAAACTACACAGACCTGCGACTACAGGTCTGAAAATGGGCATCAGGAGATGGCCCAAGGTGGTATTCGGTGCAGCAGGTAAGACACTAACATTTTTAAAATGTCATTCTACCAGGGCTGCATCCACATCAGCGGCGAGGACCATGGAGGTGTTCATGGATTATGTCCTCGCAATAGCAGGCTGGGCCAGTGAAACTACATTTCAGCGGTTTTATAACAGACCTGTGGCCGCTCCCGCAACGTTGGCGGATTCAGTTTTAAGTGCTGTTCGCTAAACATTTGACCCCGAGTTCAGGGGTTTATTGTTGTATTAACAAATGTTATTATTTTTCAGCTTGTTCAAGTCTGAAATACGTTAACATACTTCCTCCATCAGTATTATGGCAATGTGTGAGCATAGACGTGATCCAGGGCATGTAATCACAGAGCTTTGAAATCTTCACGAAGTCACTCACGTGACTCCGAAGTAAAATAGTAAGATTAAACATGAACTTTCCAGTTTGAAGTTTGATCTTTATTTTAAGAGGAGCTGCGATGAGGGATTTCGTGCCCTCCGCTCCCAACCCTCTATCATAAGGTCAACTGGTATATTTGAGTTTCTTTAATCTTACAAATCCATCTACGGGGACAGTGTGGAAAGTGTGCCCAGCTTTAAGTTTCTGGGCACTCACATCTCAGAGGACCTCACATGGTCCACCAACACTGCTGCGCTGGTCAAAAAGGCACAGCAGTGACTGTTCTTCCTAAGAACATTGAAACAAACTGGTCTGCCCCAACACCTGCTGACGACCTTCAACCGCTGCACGGCAGAGAGCATACTAACATATGGCATCTCTGTGTGATATCTCAGCTGCACAGAGGCGGAGAGGAGAGCTCTTCAGTGAGTCGTCCACAGAGTGCAAAAGATTATTGGGACACCGCTACCAGCCTTGGAGGGCATCTACCACACACGATGCCTTAGGAAGGCCATCAGCATCCATAAAGACTCCTCTCACCCTTGTAATGGACTGTTCGAACTACTCCCTTCCGGCAGACGTTATAAGGCCTTCTACGCCCGCACCTCCAGACTCAGGGACAGCTTCATTCCCAGAGCTATAGTGGCTCTGAACCGGCCCTGCTGAGTGCCCTCCACACCCATGGACTGTCTCCCTCGGATGGTCACGTCGCACAGACACATCTGCACATTAGTCTGTTTTGGTTTTAACTGTTTTACTGTTATAATGTTCTTTTCACAAACCTTGTTCTTGGGGTATCTAAACCTAAATTTTATTAATCGTTTAAGTTATGACATCGGATGGAGTTGCAAACCAAATCTCGTTGCACTTATGTGTAATGACAATAAAATATAATATTATTATTATTATTAACCAACAAAATCATAAAGTTTTATGCAACCACATTAATGGAAGGATGGAACCGCTTTTTTGATTTCAAAATTTCATTGAATTGTGGATCCGAATTTGAGGAGCTAATTATGAGGATGGACTTCAAATACTCATCAGATAAATTTGCTCGATATTTAGACTTGAAATTCTTCTTCACTTTCTTTATGAAATAGACAATAGGTGCAGGAGTAGGCCATTTGGCCCTTCGAGCCAGCACCACCATTCAATGTGATCATGGCTGATCATCCCCAGTCAGTACCCCGTCCCTGCCTTCTCACCATAAGCCCTGACTCCGCTATTTTTAAGAGCCCTATCTAGCTCTCTCTTGAAAGCATCCAGAGAACCTGCCTCCACTGCACTCTGAGGCAGAGAATTCCACAGACTCACCACTCTGTGAGAAAAAGTGTTTCCTCATCTCCGTTCTAAATGGCTTACTCCTTATTTTTAAACTGTGGCCCCTGGTTCTGGACTCCCCCAACATCGGGAACATGTTTCCTGCCTCTAGCGTGCTCAAGCCCTTAACAATCTTATATGTTTCAATGCGATCCCCTCTCATCCTTCTAAATTCCAGAGTGTACAAGCCCAGCTGCTCCATTCTCTCAGCATATGACAGTCTTCACAATATTTCACAATATGGAAAATGAGCCAAATTATGAACTTTCACCTGGCCTTCAAGTAGCATCAGTTTTGTTCTGAATGCCTTGGCATGAGCAAAAAAGTCACAGATCAAAATGTTTTCGCCTTGAAGCTTCAAATTCAATTGATTCATATGGCTTGCCACATCTGCAAAGAAGAGTTGTGGATAGAAGAAGAAGATAAGTTGTGGCTATGACTGTCAGAGAAGGAATGGAATGAGGAGAATTTGGTCCTACCAAAGTGGACAACTGGAGAGACATTGAAGGGAGATCTCATTTCATAAGCTATAGGCAGCCTGTGAACACTGAGGTGGGGTAGATCACCTTATCACAATATTAAAGATGTCATTGGTGATTTGGTTCAAAGGTAAGGCAGAAACCTAATCAGAAAGATCCAAACCTAAAATTTAAGGTCACAGCACCAAATGTAGGAGGTGCAGCGAGACCTGGGTGTCCTTGGACACCAGTCACTGAAAGTTGGCGTGCAGGTACAGCAGGCATTGAATAAAGCTAATGGAATGTTGGCCTTCATAACAAGAAGATTTCAGTATAGGAGTAAAGAGGTTCTTCTGCAGTTGTAAAGGGCTCTGGTAAGACCACATCTGGAGTATTGTGTACAGTTTTGGTCTCCTAATTTGAGGAAGGACATCCTTGTGATTGAGGCAGTGCAGCAGAGGTTAACAAGATTGATCCCTGGGATAGCGGGACTGTCATATGAGGAAAGATTGATAAGACTAGGCTTGTATTCACTGGAGTTTAGAACAATGAGGGGGAAAAAGAACATACGATCTCAAAGATCAAATCAGATAGAGGGGAAGTATTAACTTTACCGAATGATATTAATAAAAGATTTGCACAATTTTATGAGAATTTGTATACATCTAAATCGACAACGGACACCAATAATGTCACAGAGTTCTTGGATAATTGTAATCTTCCAAAACTAGAGTTGCAGGAACTAGAGGAATTGGGAGCACAAATCTCAATTAAGGAAATAGAAGAAACAATAATCTCATTAAAATGGAAAAACACCAGGACCTGATGGATTTAGTAATGAATTCTATAAAAGTGTTTACGACATATTTACACCTCGCCTACAGAAAATGTATACATATGCCTTTAAAGAACAAATACTATCTGAAACACTAGCAGAATCAACGATTACATTAATACTTAAGAAAGATAAAGATGTGGAGGAACCCGGATCATATAGAGCTATTGCGTTGTTAAATACAAATCAAAAAATATTAGCGACAATATTAGCTAGAAGACTAAGTAAGTATGCCAGTAAATTAATACATCCGGATCAAACGAGGTTTATCCCTAAGAGACAATCATTTAATAATATGAGACGTCTGCTCCACATAATGCATTTACACCAAATTGAAGATGAAGAATTATCAATTATTTTGTTGGATGCAGAGAAAGCATTCGATCAGGTGGAATGGGATTATATGGTTAAAGTACTGCAAAAATTCCAACTGGGAGAGAATTTCATCCTATGGATTAAATTACTATATAATAAGCCAACGGCCAGAATATTAATTAATAACATTTTATCGACAAGATTTCCATTGTCAAGGGATAATAGACAAGGATGTTCACTATCAACGCTGTTATTTGCTCTTATAATTGAACCCCTAGCAGACAGAATTAGAACACATCTGAATATCCATGGGTACAATACAAAATATTCAAATAATAAAATATCATTATACGCTGATGATGTACAACTGTACATCACAAAACCACATATCACTATACCAAATATATTAAATTTAATCGAGGATTTTGGATCATTTTCAGGATACAGAATAAATTGGAACAAAAGCGAAATCATGTCAATAAAACCGAAACATTCAACACACCTCCTACAGTTTCCTTTTAAAATAGCTATAGAAAAATTTAAATACTTGGGTATTGAAATTACAAGAAGATATCAAGATATGTTTAATGCAAATTATAATCCTTTACTTAAGAAATTATATAATTTAATTAAATTCTGGAAAACGCTTCCGATGTCTTAAATAGGCCGAATAAATGCTATAAAAATGATTTTTCTACCACAAATTTTATACCTGTTGTAATCAATTCCAATATATCTACCAAAAAAGTTTTTTTTTTTAAATTGGATTCAGACATTACAAATTTTATATGGGATTATAAGACCCATAGAATACAAAGAATACACTTGAATAAACCCAAAGCAGTAGGAGGATTAGCACTTCCTTACTTTATTTATTACTACTGGTCTGTAAATATTAGAAATATGATTCAACTGCTGGACAATTCTGCCCAGTAGCTGGATTGGATTATTATGGAGAAAGAGGACTGCTCCCCTTGTAATATCGGAGCGATCCTTCTCTCACCAATGAAGTTGAATAATACAAACTATAACAAAAATCCAATTATACATAGTACAATTAGAACTTAATAGAAACATAGAAATTAAGTGCAGGAGTAGGCCATTCGGCCCTTCGAGCCTGCACCGCCATTCAATATGATCATGGCTGATCATCCAACTCAGTATCCCGTACCTGCCTTCTCTCCATACCCTCTGATTCCCTTAGCCACAAGGGCCACATCTAACTCCCTCTTAAATATAGCCAATGAACTGGCCTCAACTACCCTCTGTGGCAGAGAGTTCCAGAGACCCACCACTCTCTGTGTGAAAAAATTCCTTCTCATCTCGGTCCTAAAGGATTTCCCCCTTATCCTTAAGCTGTGACCCCTTGTCCTGGACCTTCCCAACATCGGGAACAATCTTCCTGCATCTAGCCTGTCCAACCCCTTAAGAATTTTGTACGTTTCTATAAGATCCCCTCTCAATCTCCTAAATTCTAGAGAGTATAAACAGAGTCTATGCAGTCTTTGTTCATAAGACAGTCCTGACATCCCAGGAATCAGTCTGGTGAACCTTCTCTGCACTCCCTCTATGGCAATAATGTCCTTCCTCAGATTTGGAGACCAGAACTGTACGCAATACTCCAGGTGTGGCCTCACCAAGACCCTATACAACTGAAGTAGAACCTCCCTGCTCCTATACTCAAATCCTTTTGCTATGAAAGCTAACTTGGAAACAAATAAAATACAACTTAAAATTAAGAAATTTATCTCTCTTATCTCCTATAGTTAAAAACCCTTCGTTTAAACCCTCAATTTTAGATAAAGCATTTATACAATGGGAAAGAGCAGGAATTAAAACGTTGGGAGAGTTGCATGAAATGGGAAAATTACTATCATTTAAACAACTACAACTAAAATACAATTTGGGAAACAATCAGTATTTTAAATATTTTCAAATATGTGACTGTCTGAAAAAAAATGCACAAGAATATTACATTATGCCATTAGATCTACTGGATGAAGCAATGAAGACAAAGGCTGAATCAGCAAACTTAATATCATATATATATAATATTATTCTAAATGCAGAAACACCAACAACTGAAGGTATTAGAAGAGACTGGGAACAAGAATTAGCTATTAAAATTTAAAACGCAAGGTGGGATGAACATTTACCAAATGTGCACAAATGTTCAATCAACGTAAGATACACTTTAATCCAATTTAATATCTTACATAGATTATACTATTCAAAAACTAAAATAAGTAAACTTTTTCTGAACGTCTCACCTATCTGTGATAAATGCCAGTCTCAAGAAGCTACTATAGCGCACTCATCTGTCTTTTGTATAAAAATTCAAAAATTTTGGGCTGAAATTTTTGAAATTTTCACAAAACTATTTAAAATAAAACTGACACCAAAAGCAGAATGGATTATTTTTGGAACAACAGAAGGTAGCCCTGAATTAAATGCGTTTCAAAAGAATCTATTTGAATACGGGTTAATAACTGGTAAAAAGCTTATTTTAAAAGTCTGGAAAAATGCTCCCGTACCAACAGTAAATATGTGGATTTCAACTATGTTTGAAACATTACATCTGGAAGATATGAGACTCCGCCTGGCAGGAAAATCAGATCGTTTTTATAAGACGTGGTCTGCATTTATAGATTTACTACAAGGATAGGGTGCAAAAGTACCTCAAAAAGGTACCGGCGTCAGGTCTGGGTAAAGGGGAATGAAAAATTGTCGAGTTGGTAGATTCCTTTTGCGTGATGTTTATAATAAAGTAACTGTCTTTTCTTTTTTCTTCTTTATCTTCTTTTCTAGGGTCTATCTCTTAATCTCCTTTCTCTAACTCCTCGACTAAGGGTTCTCTCTTCCCTCCCTTTGTCACGCTTTTTTACTTTCATAAATATCTCTCACTTTCTCTTCTTTCTCTGTTTCTATTCTTTTCTTAATAGCTTTAAAAACTAATGGGTACAGTGATTGTAATATATAATATATACGGGATGTGCACTGATGTAATTTAGTGTACCTCTAATAAATAAACAAAAATTTAAAAAAAGAACGATGAGGGGGATCGTGTGGAAACATATAAAATTATAAAAGGACTGGACAAGTTAGATGCAGGAAAAATGTTCCCAATGTTGGGCGAGTCCAGAACCAGGGGCCACAGTCTTAGAATAAAGGGGAGGCTATTTAAAAAACATTTTCACCCAGAGAGTTGTGAATTTGTGGGATTCCCTGCCACAGAGAGCAGTGGAGGCCAAATCACTGGATGGATTTAAGAGAGAGTTAGATAGAACTCTAGGGGCTAGTGGAATCAAGGGATTTGGGGAGAAGGCAGGTACGGGTTATTGATTGGGGATGGTCAGCCTTGGGGATGGTCAGCGCATGGCCTCCTCATGCACCTGGTTTTTATGTTTTTATGTTTCTAACTCAGTGGGTGAGGCAGCTCTCTTATACCTGCATTAAGGAGGCAATTAAACACACCTGAGCAATTACAAACCCCCGTGAAACCATATGTCCCAAACATTATGGTGCCCTGAAATGGGGGGACTATGTATAAACACTGCTGTAATTTCTACATGGTGAAACCAAAATGTATAAAAATGGCCTTTATTAAAATCTGATAATGTGCACTTTAATCACATGTGATTTTTTCTATTACAAATCTCAAATTGTGGAGTACAGAGGCAAATAAATAAATGATGGGTCTTTGTCCCAAACATTATGGAGGGCACTAGTTCGAATATGTTTCCCTTCATGTATTTGAGCAATTCTCTTTGGAAAATTTCCAATGAATCTGGTTCTGAGCTCGACAACATTAAGGCTATGCATATTTTGAACTGCATGTTAGTGTGGTATAATATTTGAACTCAATTGTTCGTGCTGTATATTCACTGAATTCAATGTTAGCACTGTGCTCTTTGTGTACCTTACCTGACAATGGATTTGGTTAGTTTTGTAGAGACAATCAATTTCTCCACAAGACAGTGCACTAAATCATACATTCCTATGTACATGTGTGTATTGCTCTCATCACATGGGAATGCGAGTACAAGGTAACCATGTATTTGCACCACAGCTGTGTCAAAAGGCAGCCAAGAGCAAAGACTATCAATATGGGTGATTAACGTTAATGTCCGGAGGGCAAATAATGAGCAATGTCTCACCCACAACAAGATCAAATAGAACAAGTTAACGTTCAACTTTAGGCTGTGCACGCCATATGCAAGAAGAAGAAGCAACCGATCGGATGAAGTGTCTTTCAGCTAATTCACTCATGTTTACTCAGAAGGGAAAGCAAGTCCCTTTCAATATCTGTTTAAATTTTATATTCTGTGTATCTAATAATTGGACCTATTGTTTTGGATCCAGTGCACGTCAATTTTCTCCACACCTCGGTGAGATTGTCTCCTGTATTATTCTCATGTGGCTCTACTCGATCAAGGGAATCACGTTACTCCTGGCTTGGTATCTTCAAACAGGTGTTACAATTTTAACATTTGTGTTTGCCCAGTCTGGACTGAAATGAGAAGGCATTTCTACACCCTGAACATACTAAATCTATGGAATTAGACAATAAACAACATAGGTGCAAGAGTAGATCATTCGGCCCTTCAAGCCAGCGCCGCCATTCAATATGATCAAGGCTGATCATCCCCAATCAGTACCCCGTTCCTGCCTTCTCCCCATATCTCCGGACTCTGCTACTTTTAAGAGCCCTATCCAGCTCTCTCTTGAAAGCATCCAAAGAACCTGCCTCCACCGCTCTCGGAGTCAGAGAATTCCACAGACTCGCCACTCTCTGTGAGAAAAAGTGCTTCCTCATCTCTGTTCTAAATGGCTGACTCCTTTTTCTTAAACTGTGGCCCCTGGTTCTGGACTCCCCCAACATCGGGAACATGTTTCCTGCCTCCAGCGTGTCCAAACTCTTAACAATCTTATATGTTTCAATGAGATCCCCTCACATCCTTCTAAACTCAAGAGTGTTCAAGCCCAGCCACTCCATTCTCTCAGCATATGACAGTCCCGCCATCCCGGGAATTAACCTTGTAAACCTATGCTGCACTCCCTCAATAGCAAGAATGTCCTTCCTCAAATTAGGAAACCAAAACTGCACACAATAGTCCAGGTGTGGTCTCACGAGGGCTCTGTACAACTGCAGAAGGACCTCTTTGCTCCTATATTCGATTCCTCGTGTTATAAAGGCCAACATGCCATTCGCTTTCTTCATTGCCTGTTGTACCTGCATGTTTACTTTCATAGACTGATGAACAAGGACCCCCAGATCCCATTGTACTTCCCCTTTTCCCAACTTGACGCCATTTAGATAATAATCTGCCTTCCTGTTTTTGCTACCAAAGTGGATAACCTCACATTTATCCGCATTAAACTTCATCTGCCATGCATCTGCCCACTCCCCCAACCTGTCCAAGTCACCCTGCATTCTCATAGCATCCTCCTCACAGTTCACACTGCCACCCAGCTTTGTGCATTTTCTGCAAATTTGCTAATGTTACTTTCATCCCTTCATCCAAATCATTGATGTATATTGTAAATAGCTGCGGTCCCAGCACCGAGCCTTGCAGTACCCCACTAGTCACTGCCTGCCACTCTGAAAGGGACCCGTTAATCCCTACTCTTTGTTTCCTGTCTGCCAACCACCTCTATCCATATCAGCACTCTACTTGAGGTGGCTCAGTCATCAAGTGCATGCAAGACAAAAAATGCTTGCATTGAAGGGGTAAAGGAATACATCATTAGTGCAGGAACAGAGTGCTAATGTTAAAGATCAGCCATTACATTATTTATTGGGGGAGGTCTTGCAAGGGTACAAATGACCTTATTCTGCATCTATTTCTTGTTGTTATCACCCCGCCTCGGAAATGTAACTTCAAGTCAAGTCGTGTTTATTGTCATATGTATAAGCATAGTAAAAATGTTGTTGGCAGCAGCATCACAGGCACATAGACTTTACCCCAACTCTGCTTATCTTACTACTTTTACCTGTTTTGGGCATGAGCCAAATTTGTTTGGGGATGGGAGATTGGTGTGGGGGTCAGGGTTGTGCTGTTTCTCAATAAGGTCACAGGAAACCCTAAAGAGAAAGCAAGATCGGCTCAATTTAATCACTAATGCTGTCTCACCATTAACATTGATATTCTACCATTGAACAACTATCCTCTTCACAGAGATTCCACGCAGCTCGATCCTATTCTTCTACTGTCTTTTGGAATGCTTGTTTTGAACGTCATTAGGCATCATAATTATTTCTCATTTCACAAGAGCCAAGCCTTGCAGAGTCTGTTAACATAGGCTTCACTGTCAAACTCCATGAAGTGGACAAGCTTCATAAATGTAGCTACAATTATATAATTTTAAGTACATGCATCATATTTAGTCACGAGAAGCAGGCACACAATGCAGCCAAACAACTCACACATGTATCTAATTATCCACCAAACTTGGAAGTTTTGATGCATTTGGCAATTCTCTCTTTTAGATTATATCATTGATATAGTTTGGTAGGAGCTTCATTCCCAGACAATCTCCTGAGAATGTTGCAGTGGAGCACATCAGGAGAAAAACAACTTTAAATTGTCCAAGATCGGGAAAGCTGAACCTCACCCACCCCGTAGAGGACATTTCAGGGGGACAATTAAGATATTTTAAATGGTAATACAAATAGACAACATTCACATGGATAGGCTAAGTCTTTGTGGAAGCATATGTTGAAAGAGTACAGATGAAAGTATGAAAGATTTAAACTTGAACTTGGTTTCGCAGATGGCTTAAATTCATTTCATTTTCTTTTAGAGATGAACCATTACCTAATTTGCAGGACTGAGTAAGTATGGACATGTATCTGGTATGTACTGAGCATTTGTTCCTGTGATTTAATATCCTCATGAGGCGATGTATCAAATTTTACTTTGGAGTCACATATCGTCGACCGCATGTGTGCGACAGGCAGGGAGGAGCATTGCTCCTCTACTGCAGGGACCTGCAGGTAAGGAAAACACTAACCTGCAGTCTTTTTCTTTCAGGTGACTCTGTTCACAGGGTCACCAGGCCGCCTCGAATCTGACTGCCGTGGGCAGTCAGTGGCGGCACCAACAATCTGGAGTCGGGCAGCCCGTTGACAGGAGGGTCCGGGTTCACACACTCGCCGGCGGAGGACGGCAGAGGCAGCCGACTCTACACCGCAGCCCGCAGGGGACACCGCGGGCTGGCAGCGTGCATGAAGGAGTGGAGCTTGCAGGCTCGCCGTGCGAAGCAAACCGCGGCAGAGCAGCAGCCCGACTCTACACCGCAGCCCGCAGGGACACCGCGAGCTGCCGGCATGTATGAAGGAGGGGGCTTGCAAGCAACGGCAGAGCGGCAGCCCGACTCTACACCGCAGCCCGAGTGGCTAGGGGCAACCCAGAAATGCCAGTTCCTCTCCTGCATGGATTGAGGGACTGTGCCCACACTCTTGGCAAAGACAGCTGCCATGCTACTCCAGGGAATGTGTTGTCTTCAAGAAGCTGAGACTGCCAGCACATAAAGTTTATTAAATCATCAGAGTCTGGTCACCATTGGAGCTGGGGGGGGGGGGGGGGGGGGGGGATGGATGTGCTCCTCCACTAGATACTTCTTAAAGACCCTCAGGTAAGATACTAACCTTGAATAGCTAAGCTTCTGTACTAGACTTTGCTTACAGATGGATGGAGACCAGAATGAAGGCATCGAAGCATGCCTCCAAGGGCCATGGGACTTCGGATGGGAGTCAGCGTCCACCATTCCTGGAGCTGCCCATAACACCGGCAGTACCCGCTCTGCGGACCGGGATAAGAACACAGAAATCGGGGAGCCCTGCGCAGCCAGGACCCGTCTCTCCACCACGGCTGACCATGGGGCCGCAAGGTGGTGGAGCACCACGCGGGAGCAGGGTAGGCAAGACCCTGACTCCCTACCACTGTCACCTAAGCATAGCGACAGTGGAGCAAAGGTGCGTAGACGTGTGACCCGCTCGGCGGCACGTTCTGTCTCCCCTACTATGCAGGTCACCAGAGGGCGGACCAGGGGGAGAGCTGCGCCCAGGTCATGCCCCGCTGCAGCGGAAGGCATCGACATGCCGCCGGAGGTAACCTGCTAGATTGCGGGCCGGTGATGGATCTGCTGGGAAGTCGGGGAGCCCTGCAGGAGCAGGAGGTACCGGCATACCACCGGAACAGCCAGTACCGACTCATTCCCGCTGCCTTTCCATCAGGCAGGGGGACCGCTAAATTCCAAACGACAGCGAACTAGCGGTATGTCCGTGCGGGAGTCGTACGGCCCCGCTGTAGCGGCTGCTGACGACGACCTGCCAGCGCACCTCGAGGAGCCGCCACCTTCAATCTCACCTTCGTCTGTCCGCAGTGCTAGGAGTCAACAGATGGCCGATTTTGATGAAGAAGCGGCAGCAGAAGCGCCCACTACTCTAGATCCAGAAGAAGAAATGCTGGAGGTAGTGTCGAAATTTGCAAAGCTTATATGTTCAGGGGAACCGCTGCACCCTAAACTGGCAGTAAGTATCAATTTCCTGATGACACAACAGCTTCAAGACCAGGTACTTTCAGAGACCATGGAGAGGTACAAGGATCCTGGAAATTGTGTTACCCTGATGATCCCGACGGTCAACTCAGCCATCTGGGGGAACATCAGTTCCAGTGCGAGGGCACAAGAGGATAAGATGCAGAAAATTCTGAAGCTGTTGACGTCGGGCATCACGGCGCTCGCCAGGACCCTCGAAGGGGCAGATGTATCCGCAGAGCAGCAGGTTGCTCTAGCCCTCCCGTGTAGCACACTTCAAAATAAACTGTTTTAGTCAGAGCTCCATTCGGCCCGACCTTAACCCTAAATTCGCTGGGTTGCGTCGTACCTCCACCACACCATCACCAAGACAGCTGTTTGGGGAGGACCTGCCCAATCAGGTCAAAGAACTTGATGAGGAAGCCAAAACTGTGGGGCTGATGACACCACCATCATCGTCAAAGGTGCAGGCTTACCTTATCCTCAGACCACAGCCTTATCCTCCCTCCAAACCTCGGTGGGGGGGGGGGGGGGGGGGGGGCAGCCGGAAGACCATCAAGAACATATCCGCCACCAGCTCCCCAACAGCAGAAGCCTTTTTTAGGGCAGGGCCAGCATAGACTACATCACCACACACCAGCTGCAGGAACAGGGATTTACCGAGGCGATCGAGCAGCACCCAGCAACGACGGAACACCAGAAACCAGAACGTCAGGCCCGCCGGTAACCATGGAGGTAAGGGGGTCTGGTTCTCTTGGAAGTACTGCATGAATAACCTCACAAGTAGGAGGGAGGTTACATACATTCTGGGGCTCTGTTTGTCACTATCCCAGGGAACAGAGCAATAGACATAATAGCATGTAACAGCCTTGCTTGCGCCAGGGAACCGACTATCGGACATGCTGCTAAGGTAATTGGTAAACTTGTGTAGCGCTTCTTTGCCCTTTACATGAGCTGCGCCCCAGGTTCGTAAACTTTAATTCCCTTATAGGTGTTAGTTAACCCTTAATTTAAGTATTTATGCACTCTTTAAATTTGGACAATAGGGCACCTTCAATTTCAATATTAAATGGTATACCTTACTGTAGAAACAGTTAAATTAAATCAACTGACAACTATGTTCCAATTAATTACCTTCACATTTATTCTATTAATTAACATTAAAAATATGTTGGTCAGGGAAATACAAAATAGAATATCAATAACCAAAAATATGGTGTTTTACTGGTGTTTCTTACACAGATATTCAAATAACACCACTCAATAAATCAATCTTTTTATAGTACCTTTAGTATTAATTACTATGTGGGCCCACACACTCACTCACACAAGCCGGCAACATGAAAACAAAACAAGAATAACCCCACGTTGCAGGCCTCGTCGAAACTATAGAGCGTTGCGGCCAAATACAGTTGAAGCCGACAAATGCACAGTGCAGAAGCTCACAAGATGGCGGGCGAATGGCGACCACTCTCCCCGTAATCACAAAGTCCAGACAGCGACAGTCTCCACCAAAGTCTTAATCTTACCTCACCCCGAGGAAAGATATTTAAGCTGTTTACTGACCGAGTAGGACAGTCAAAACTTAGTTTTCTCAGTCTCTGTTCTTCACATGTCTCTCTCTCCTCCTGCCCAGGACTTCTTCTGTCCTTCTTCTCCTCACCAAATCACCCACAATTCCTAAGCTCCCACCCCCAACCAATCAGCACACAGGAAAAATTATCTAACTCATTAACCACAAATCAAATGCATTTAATCCATCCACACAGGCTGCACGCTGGTCACCACACATGTTCACCAGGTACACTGCAGAAAAATATTTAAACGGGCAGTAGCACATATCAATGTGAACCAGCTAACGACATAAAACACCTACTCACAGCAAACTTATATAAAGTTCTTAATAAGAAAACTAATGAAATAGCCATGGATATCAAGTTACACAGGGCTACACTTGTAGTTACATTCCACCCACATAATTTGGGCCGTTACACTATCGAAGCTTGCAAAAAGCAAAAATCTCGGCATTAAATGTGAATGCTGGACATTTACGAGCCTATGCAGCTGCCGATCGAAGCATAAATTGAGCTACAATGGTGGATTAGCAATGGTTGTGATTGTTAAATCCCATCATTACATCAAACCCATTAGTCGTGTTACAAACCGAAGCAAGAGCCAAGGGCTGGGGAACTACCAACACCATTCCAGTTGGGGCGGTAGATGGGATTTGCATGAGTCTACTTCTCTTCAATCACAAGGAATAAACTGTTTAGAAATGCTGGGAGCATGTCAAGGGCTGCGGGCTTAATGCACTAATCTGCAGCATACATATGTTCGTCTTCAAAATAATACCACTGAGGTGACATATTTAAACCTTATGGGTGGTGTCAAGTCAATATCTTGTGATGAATTGGAAACATTAATTTGGCTCTGGTGGATTGAAATAAATATTTGGGTTCAGCTACGTACCTTCTGGTTAAGCTGAATATAGTGGCGGACACCAGGTCACAAGTATTTAATAACGACATCAAGTGGATTTGAACTTCCAAATATTTGCTAAAATTATAGCCTAATATGGAACACCAGATATCGACCTCCTTGCGTCCAGGTTGAGCCATTGGATACCATCATATGTCTCTTGAGAACCAGATCCTGGGGCAGTGGCGATGGACGCGGTCTCGCTACATTGGGGGGGGGGAAATGTGTTTTTTCTATGCTTTCCCCATTCTGCTTCATCAGACAGGTGCTGCAGGAAATGCAACCAGGCTCTGCAACATAAAGGACCATGGACGTCAAACAGCATTGTGCAGAGAGAGTCCACTAGGAAGCAGTACCTCACCTACATAAGGATATGGGAGGTTTTCTGTAATAGGACCTAGACTATCTACATATCTGCTACGATCTCCAAGGTGCTGGAATCCTCACGGGTCTTCATTATGATGAGTCCCTCAGTTACAGTGCTGTATACAGTGCCAGGAGTGCACTGTCATCCTATCTCAAGATTGGAGTGGGATCTCACCAGCTGGTATCCAAACTATGAGGGGTATGATCTATCCATCCCTCCCCGACCATGATATTATATTACCTGAGATTGGAGGTAGTGTTGACCCTTCTCAGGAGCTGGTCGCCTATGATTTACCACTGGACCTACTCACATTCAAAGTGGTGATGGTAATGGCACTGAACACAGCACAACGGGTCAAGACTCTACAGGAATTAAACCTGAATAGAATGATCGACCCATAATAAAGTAACTTCTTTATAGAAGAGTTGCTTAAACTAAGACCTGCGACTACAGGTCTGAAAATGGGCATCAGGTATATGGAGACGGGTCTGTTTCAGCCATGGAAACCCACGTCACAGGGTGATCGTGCAGACTATCTCCAGATGAGATTTCGTGCCCTTCACTCCCAAACCCTCTATCATAAGGTCAACTGGTATATTAGTTCTCTTAAATCTTACTATCTTCAGTCATTGTTGTTATCTGCAATTCCACACCGCTGCTTTAAAGAATGTCGCGCATGCGTGCCTGGCGGGGTCTTCATGAAATCCCTCATCGCAACTCCTCATAAAATAAAGATCAAACTTCCAACTGGTAAGTTCTCGTTTAATCTTACTATTTTGTTTCACGACATTTCAGTGAAATATTTGGGTAATTTTGTTTCATGACATTTCGGTGAAATATTTGGGTGATTTTGTCTAAATTAAAATGTTACAATCTACATGCAAGTTCTGAGAGTAGATAACAGCACCAGCCAGAATTATTAGCAGCTGTTGCAGACTCAATGCTGAACTCCAAGAAATCAAAATCAAACATGGTTTGTACTAACATAAAGTGTATGGATGGATGTCAAGGGAATCTCAGAATAGGAAAGGGATAAAGAGATTTAGGCACAAGAGACAGCAGATGCCGGAATCTGTAACAAGAAGAATCGGGAGGCACCACCAAGTGTGGCAGCCTCGCCAGCAGTTGTCCGTCCATACACCTTTTTTTGTTATTTTTTAAAGGTTTCTTAGTCTTTTTTTATGTGGGGGAGGTGGGGGGTAAAAGGGGGAAACCGTTTCCCAGTCACTTACCTCATCAAGATGCGTCTTCGCCCCTCCCTCGCGGCCTACCAACTGGATTGGCGCGCCCTTTCCTACCGGAGACTGGCCAGAGCTTCAGCAGCGGCGCAGCACTGAATTCCCTCACATAGAAATTAGGTGCAGGAGTAGGCCAGTAGGCCATTCGGCCCTTCGAGCCTGCACCGCCATTCAATATGATCATGGCTGATCATCCACCTCAGTATCCCGTACCTGCCTTCTCTCCAAACCCGCTGATCACCTTAGCCACAAGGGCCACATCTAACTCCCTCTTAAATATAGCCAATGAACTGGCCTCAACTACCTTCTGTGGCAGAGAATTCCAGAGATTCACCACTCTCTCTGTGAAAAATGTTTTCCTCATCTCGGTCCTAAAAGACTTCCCCCTTATCCTTAAACTGTCACCCCTTGTTCTGGACTTCCCCAACATCGGGAACAATCTTCCTGCATCTAGCCTGTCCAACCCCTTAAGAATTTTGTAAGCTTCTATAAGATCCCCACTCAATCTTCTAAATTCTAGCCGAATCTTTCTTCATATGAAAGTCCTGACATCCCAGGAATCAGTCTGGTGAACCTTCTCTGTACTCCCTCTATGGCAAGAATGTCTTTCCTCAGATTAGGAGACCAAAACTGTACACAATACTCCAGTGTGGTCTCACCAAGACCCTGTACAACTGAAGTAGAACCTCCCTGCTCCTATACTCAAAACCTTTTGCTATGAATGCTAACATACCATTCGCTTTCTTCACTGCCTGCTGCACCTGCATGCCTACTTTCAATGACTGGTGTACCATGACACCCAGGTCTCGCTGCATCTACCTTTTCCTAATCTGGCACCATTCAAATAAGAGTCTACTTTCCTGTTTTTGCCACCAAAGTGGATAACCTCACATTTATCCACATTATACTGCATCTGCCATGCATTTGCCCACTCACCCAACCTATCCAAGTCACCTTGCAGCCTCCTAGCATCCTCTTCACAGCTAACACTGCCCCCCAGCTTCGTGTCATCCGCAAACTTGGAGATGTTGCATTCAATTCCTTCGTCCAAATCATTAATATATATTGTAAATAGCTGGGATCCCAGCACCGAGCCTTGCGGTACCCCACTAGTCACTGCCTGCCATTCTGAAAAGGACCCGTTTACTCCTACTCTTTGCTTCCTGTCCGCCAGCCAGTTCTCTATCCACATCAATACTGATCCCCCAATACCGTGTGCTTTAAGTTTATATACTAATCTCTTATGTGGGACCTTGTCGAAAGCCTTCTGAAAGCCCAGATATAACACATCCACCGGTTCTCCCTCATCCACTGTACTAGTTACATCCTCAAAAAATTCTATAAGATTCGTCAGACATGATTTACCTTTCATAAATCCATGCTGACTTTGTCCAATGATTTCACCACTTTCCAAATGTGCTGCTATTCCATTTTAATAACCGACTCTAGCAGTTTCCTCACTACCGATGTTAGACTAACTGGTCTGTAATTCCCCATTTTCTCTCTCCCTCCCTTTTTAAAAAGTGGGGTTACATTAGCTAACCTCCAATTCTCAGGAACTACTCCAGAATCTAAAGAGTTTTTGAAAAATTATCACTAATGCATCCACTATTTCTGGGGCTACTTCCTTAAGTACTCTGAGATGTGGCCTATCTGGCCCTGGGGATTTATCGGCCTTTAATCCATTCAATTTACCTAACACCACTTCCCGGCTAACCTGGATTTCACTCAGTTCCATCTCTTTTGACCCCCGTCCCCTGCTATTTCCGGCAGATTATTTATGTCTTCCTTAGTGAAGACAGAACCAAAGTAGTTATTCAGTTGGTCTGCTATGTCCTTGTTCCCCATGATCAATTCACCTGTTTCTGACTGCAAGGGACCTACATTTGTTTTAAATAATCTTTTTCTCTTCACATATCTATAAAAACTTTTGCAGTCAGTTTTTATGTTCTCTGCCAGTTTTCTTTCATAATCTATTTATCCTTTCCAAATCAATCCCTTTGTCCTCCTCTGCTGGACTCTGGATTTCTCCCAGTCCTCTGATAGGCTGCTTTTTCTGGCTAATTTGTATGCTTCATCTTTGTTTTGATACTATCCCTGATTTCCCTTGTTATCCACGAATGTACTACCTTCCCTAATTTATTCTTTTGCCAAACTGGGATGAACAATTTTTGTAGTTCATCCATGCAGTTATTAAATGCCTTCCATTGCCTATCCACCGTCAACCCTTCAAGAATCAATTGCCAGTCTATCTTGGCCAATTCACGTCTAATACCCTCAAAGTTCCCTTTCTTTAAGTTCAGAACCATTGTTTCTGAATTAATTATGTCACTCGTCATCCTAATGAAGAACTCAACCATATTATGGTCACTCTTGCCCAAGGGGCCACGCACAACAAGACTGTTAACTAACCCTTCATCATTACTCATTACCGAGTCTAGAATAGCCTGCTCCGTCATTGGTTCCTCTACATGTTGGTTTAGAAAACTATCCTGCATACATTCCAAGAAATCCTCTTCCTCAGCACCCCTGCCAATTTGATTCACCCAATCTATATGTAGTTTGAAGTCAAACATTATAACTGTTTTACCTTTGTTGCACGCATTTCTAATTTCCTGTTTGATGCCATCCCCAACTCCACTACTACTGTTAGGTGGCCTGTACACAACTCCTACTAGCGTTTTCTGCCCCTTAGTGTTTCGCAGCTCTACCCATATTAATTGCACATCCTCAAAGGTATTGTTCTTCCTTTCTATTGCGTTAATCTCCTCTCTAACCAGCAACACTACCCCACCTCCTTTTCCTTTCTGTCTATCCTTCCTGAATATTGAATATCCCTGGATGTTCAGCTCCCAGCCTTGGTCACCCTGGAGCCATGTCTATGTGATCCCAACTATATCATAATCATTAATAACTATCTGCACGTTCAACTCATCCACCTTATTACGAATGCTCCTTGCATTGAGACATAAAGCCTTCAGGCTTGTTTTTACAACACTCTTACCCCTGATACAATTATGTTGAAAAGTGGCCCCTTTTGATTTTTGCCCTGGATTTGTCTGCCTGCCACTTTTACTTTTCATCTTGCTCCCCATTGCTTCTACCCTCATTTTACACCTATGTCTCTCTGCTCACACATTTAAGAAACCCATCACCTCTTATTCTGTTTATTATATTTTTCTTCTTTCTCCCCTACATGTTGGGTCAGCGTGCTTCCCTTCTCTGCCTCCTGCCTCAGACACTGTCTACTAGCTTTCTCTATTTGAGTCCATCCCCCCAACCGTTCTAGTTTAAAGTCTTCCCATTAGCCTTTGCAAATCTCCCCACCAGGATATTGGTCCTCCACGGGTTCAAGTGCAACCCATCCTTTTCACGGAGCGGGACGATGCCTTGCTGGAGATTGCCTGTGTTGAAGCTCCAGAGTGTTGGGCCTGCTGATTAACACCGTGGAGCTGTGGTTTGCGGAGCGTCTAGCCGCGGGTGGTGCTGACTTTAACATCGTAAAGTCCTGGGATCTTTTGCCGAGTATCACCAGTGTTGGAGCTCCGCCCAGCTCAGCCTGCGGACATCGGAAGCCGCAGTCTCTGGTAAGAAGTGGCCGATTCGGACACTCCAAGCCTCTAAGTGTGTTCTTCCGCTCCGACACCGGAGCTCTGATCATCCCGGCAGGAGGGCCTGAACATCGGGCCGCCGTAGCGGTGACTGCAGAGGGCTCAAAGGCCCCGACCACGGCTGAACAAGAGGAAGACTGAACTTTACTGCATTCCCTCACATCCCTGAGAAATGTTGATTCACTGTGTGGGGATGTTTATGTTAAATCCTATCGTGTATTGTGTTCTTTTTATTCGTATTACTGTATGGTAACTCAAATCTCACTGTACCAATTGGTGCATGTGACAATTAATGTAACTTGAACTTGAATGCAGCTAGAGAAACAGCGGGTCAGGCAGCATCAGTGGAGGAAAATGGACAGTCAATGTTTCAGGTCAAGTCCCTTCATCTAGACTGAAGACGAGGGTAAGTAGCCCAGTATAAAGTGTGTGTATGGAGAGCAGTGGAGGTGGTGTGTGTACGTGTGTTGGGGGGGTGGAAGCTAGCGATCAATAGGTAGACATAGGACTGGCAGATAAATGTCAAGTGGGGAAGGGAAGAGTGGAAATAGTATAGATGATATATAGAGAACAAAAGGGTACAGATTTCAGAATCTGATAGGAAAGGAAGGTGTAGAACTGAATGAGTAGTAGTAACAGATGGAAAAACAGAGGGAGGGGCAGGGTGAACAGTCGAGGTGGAAGAGGGTCAGTGGGAGGACTGTGGGGGAGGTGTAAAAGATACAGGATGATTGCAGCTGAGGGGATTGTGGGAAGGGGATGTGAGAGAGGACCAGGATAGACAGGTGATAGTGATAGATTGGATTCTGACCCTTGGATTACTCCCAAGGAACATTCTAATATTTTAGGACTATTGTTGGATGGGAAGGCTATTCAGCGGGGACTCATCTTTATGGAGTAATCAAAATAACTTGGGACATTTTATTGCATTCATTGCTATTGTAGGTTAGAAATGTAAAATAAATGACCGCTGGGCAGTTGACCATCATCAGCTCAGTTGCACCATGAGCACAATAGACATGATCTCCATCATGTAACAACTCCATCAAGAATGCAGGGAGTAGCATCAACAACTGTGGTCGATCTTTATTGACCGAACAATAGCCTTTGATTTTTAATAGAGGGAGACTGTGGAGCTTATGGTAGAAATCAGTCTCCATTTTACATCTATTTCACAATGGCCTTTCAGTCATAATCGTAATCAACAGATCTGTAGCAGACCTAATGTCTGTGCAAAATCATGTCAATAAAAACCCCATCACTGCCACAACACTTTTCTACAAAATGCAATGCTGCATTTTATCTCAAATAAGTGTAAAAACCTCCAGCAGCAGTGGATCTGACCTATGTTGCCTCCATTCCTAGAACCAAGATCAGTCAGAGCTGCAGCACATAGACAGTGTCAGCATCTGCACATCTTCAGAGGTTAAGCTCTAAGCCTTTGACAAATCATTCTTGGAATGTTATGGACTTGACGCATAACATTTGTGTAAACAAAAGTCTTCTACTAATCTGATTCTGCTGTTCAACAGTGGCCTCTGACTCAAAGATCCACAATGAAAGAAACACTGGAGAATGTGGGCCGTAATTATGGTGTCTATGGAGTTTCGTCTCAAAGGCAGATTTTAGTCATGAAATTTATCATTGCCTTTCTGTGCCGTAGAACTGTATTTACTTATCTACAAAAATATGCTTCTAACTCAAACCTGACACATAACGCATGGTCTACCCTGCACTCACGTTTAATTCCAAAATATGGATTACCTGCAAGTGGTCTTCAAAGTATAGAAAGCCAATGGCTTTTCTGTAAAATCCTACAAATGCACTGTGTTGATAAGTGAACCAATGTCAGCTGCACCTCTCCAGCCAACACCCCAGCACTGATGCCCTTATTACATTCAATGCCTTCTTGGGCGGGCCAGATAATTCAAATGATGAAGGGCCCTGACCCGAAACGTCACCTATCCATGTTCCCCAGAGATGCTGCCTGACCCACTGAGGTACTTCAGCACTTTGTGTCCTTTTCATTCAAATGGCCATTAGCAGAGTACAAAAACAGACACTACTATGATTTCTAAAAATAGCACTAAATTACCAAGTAGACGGAGGAAACTATGCTTGGATGTTTTAATGCCTTCCTGGAAAAGTGCAGCATTCTCACTAACTTAGAGTGCATCACTGCTCAAAATGTTTGATCATTCAGGAAAACCTCTAATCCACAGGTTAACACCATGCAAGAGCCTGGAGTAAATGGGGAAAATAACACACCACTAGCCAAACCACCCATCCATTCCATCAACTACTCCTGTACCAATTTGCAAGTACCACATTGGTCTCAATCACCTCAGAAATGAAGTGGAAGTATAGGTCAGATTCTGAGGACTGTGTAAGAAGATGATGTATTAGTTATGTGGACTGGGTAACAATGAAAAGCATAATCAATTGCCTTATGGAATAGGATGTGCCCGAACCGCTGTGTCTTTAGAAAACTCAAGTTTAAGAATAGGACACAAAGTGCTGGAGTAACTCAGCACATCAAGTAGCATCACAGGAAAACATGGATAGGTGACATTTTGGATCGAATCACTTGTTCAGACTGTTTAAGTAGTTATCCAAGATGAACGGAGATTTTAAGAGCTGTGATTTTTTTGGGCTGCCCACGGTAAATACTTCCAAAACTTTTTCCTAAAGGCAGTAAGCAAGTTGTACATGGACAAGAAACAACCAAGTGATTTTTTTCACTGCATGATTTAATACCAATTAATGTCAACCTGCAACGACAATCTAGGATCATAGTGACATACAGGTAACCATGCTTGAAGATTCCCTGGAAACAGGCACCAAAAATAATTTGTAACCCGTGTTCATAGACAATGAAATATAAACCGTTGTCTTTCAACTTCCATGAGTGTTGTAGATGATTTCTTTTTAAACAAATTGCAAAAGTTGTTAAAAATTCTAATTTCTGCAGTTTTATAAGTCCTGTTTATAATCTCGAGTGACTTTATTGGGTTCAAACATTTAGTTTAGATCTCCACCCCATTTCTCTTGCCAGCTGACATAATTAGCATTGAAGCCAGTAAAATGAGATACAAAAATGTGCCCAAAATATGAACAAATTTCAAACTAGCAGAATGGCACATCGTACCATAACCTCCTGTGATAATGCTTTTGAAAAATATTGATGCTTATTGTGCATAGTACTGATGCTAATCACTCTAAATTATTAGAAATTCACATTACACCAGACTATTAACCATCAATTCCAACGATAAATTTTTTTAAATTAACATTTCACAGTTGATAGAATAAGTGTTGATAGTGGTAGAAAAGCAGAACTATAAAATAACGACAAAAGGAATCGGAAAGAGGAAATGGAAGCTATTTGAATGCTTTTTTTTTTAACCTTGTCCTTAAAATATGTAAATTTAGAAACTTTGAACTAGAACATTGCCTCATCTTTCAGATTGGAAATATTAATAGAAATCATGTTAATTTTGTCTAAAAAAAGGTCACAGAGCTAGTACTCATTTCACATTTTATTGAATAAAAGTTAAAATACAAATATAATTTATAAACTCATTTAGTTAGGGTGAACTATTTCAGCTCAGACCATGGTACAAGCTCAAACACAGAGGCGTTTCTCTTGGACTGCTGGTAGTAGTCCATATCATTCAGGATGTCAGGTCATGCTTTTCGATTAGATTAACACAGAACTGTGTGAAAGGCAATGCAGGCAGTTCCACATCATCACATCTGCCTGTGTTGTGCCTCCTCCACATCTCACCCACTTTTTCATAAGCTCAGCTACCAGTCTATTACACTGTAGTGTCACAGCCAAATCTGAGCCTTCAATTCACACGGTGAAACTTTCCATGAATTACCACCCTGCAATCATGAGTAATTTAGAACTAAGCCAACTGCATCAAGTTTACAACTTGTAACACAGCTAATCTAAATCTGTTTAGAAAATACCAGAACATTCAACAAATCAGGTAATGTCAGAATAAGAAAAATACAGTGTTTCAGGTAGGCGACCTACCCTCAGAACTGTGGACAAAACAACATCTTTTCTTTTCCACCCACCAATGCTGTCTGACCTGCTGAGTGCTTATAACATTTTCTGCCTCTAATTTCAGATTCCAGCATCTGCAGTTTTTCTTAAATTACTTTTATTTTGTTTGTCCAGGCTAAATCAACTCAGACTGGGGATTTCAAGCTCAATTCCCATGATACAAAAGTCCCAACATTCACCCATAGCCATTGGGAAATCGGTATCTATTCTAAGAGGCATTTCTTTGAATTACTCTGACTTAGAACAAAATTATTGCTAACTAGATACATCCAACAAATGTATACCTACCAAATCAATTTAGCATTGAGGTGTGTCCAGATCTGTATTCTGCCATTTAATTGCAGCCTTGAATTCAAATGTCCTTTCACAGTGATTACTCCAACCAAAACTAAATTGTATTAATTCTAACCTTTGCCCTAAACTAAACACGAATCACTACTAATTTCTCACTCAATGTGCAACCTAGCCTGCTGGTTTCCACTCATTATCCCCATTCTAAGCCAAAACCTTTCTTTCCCACCCTCCCTTCTCAAACCTCAGACACACTACCCTTGCAACAATCCAGTCCCAGACCCGCCCCAAACAATTCGTCAAACACTCCAATCTAATTCTCATACTCGCTACACTGCACCATTGGTCCGCAAATCAATTCTGTCCACTGCAAGGTGGTCATGGCGCTCATGTCATCCATACCAGGCCAGCTCCCCCATTGTAATCTGTATCCCCTATAGGCTGGATTCACGCTGTGCTAAGTCTATAATCCACTCCAAAAGCCCAAATACAATTCCACTCCTTAAATCAGATTCTCTCCCTCTTTCAAATGCATCATGTGCTACACTCTGACCGACAGAAACAATGTCACCTTGTCCCCGATCCTACTATATTGCTTTCAGCTGGCATTGGTGTGAGGGTAGATGTGTTAATGAAGGTAGGAGATTGAAAGGAAAGATCTCATTGCCACTGCCTTTTGCTTAAGCACCCAAGTCTCTGTTCACCAAGCTTACCCCCTGTCCTGTTATCCGGCTTTGGTTAATAATTCTCACCTACATGGAATCCCATCAATTCCAAAATGAAATGTCTGTAGAATCATTATCTATAATACACACATATCAGTATACATCAGTGCATTAAGAGGTCTTGGTGGTTGATGAGAATGCAATATAAGAAACAAAGAAATTGTGCCAGGACCCTTGCCCCCATCTTACATAATGCCACACTATTGAATGAAGTGTTCAGATAATTTATGGAAACAACTTCAAATTATGGAGCTCTGTACATTCATCTACACTGGCACTGCTCAGATTAACAGGACAAAGGGACTTTTTTCCTTGCACAGAAACGTTCCACAAATTGCCCTCAGTTCAGTTGAGTTCAGCATCAGTAAAGGTCTCATTCGCACTTGTTAATGTCAGGCAGAGCTTGTATACCACACAATATCCCACTCAGCTTGTAGTAACCCCACTCACAACTTGTGTTCTCCACAGTTCGTACTTTGTTCCTGGCCAAGCCAGGTAACGTTAATTCAAGACCTTCTCACATTCATACATGTGAGCGCATGCGCAATATTTTTTATTTCCCCCCCTCATTCTCTCGCTCTCTCTCTCGCTCTCTCTCTCATCATGTGGTGGCGAGAGCCTCCAGTCAGCCTGGTGAGCGGTTTGCAAGTTCCTCTTGCATCTTCTGCCGGCACCGGGCATACTTCCCAAACATCTGCCTGATGTGTTCCTCCTCCTCGCGCTTAAGAATTCGCAGGAAGTTGTGCAGCTCTGGTACAGAGAAGGCGTCCCACTGAACAGAAAACAAAATAAATACACATGGACTTGACCCCACAAGTACATTTGACCTTCAATCCTCTTTAATCACAATGACACATCTGTAACTGCCCTGGGTTGAAACATAGCAAGTAGGACTTTATGTTCTGCTTACTTTGCTTTCAGGACAACTGAAAATATCGTACAACTTCAGTATTGTCACTAAGTATTGTTTAATTTAGTTTAGAGATACAGTGCAGAAACAGGCCCTTTGGCCCAACGGGTCCATGCTGACCAGTAATCCCCGCACACGAACATCATCCTACACACATTAGGGACAATTTACAATTATACCAAGCCAATTAGCCTACAAACCTGTACATCTTTGGAGTGTGGGAGGAAACCGGAGCACCCGGTGAAAACCCACGCAGGTCACAGGAAGAACGTACAAACTGTACAGACAAGCACTGTAGTCAGGATCAAACCTGGGTCTTTGGCGCTGTAAAGCACTGTGCTGCCCCTTGCGATGCAAGAAACATCGGTGGCAGTTTGTAAATAACAAGCTCCCACAACAGCACAGGAATAATGGCCATACGATTCTGTTTTTATAATTCTGGTTGTGGGATGAATGTTGCGGCAGGGTGAATTACCCTGCTTTCCTCCAAATTTGCCCCTGTGAAAGACAGCCGACTCTTGGTTTAACATCTCAACTGAAAGAGAACACCTTGTGTAGCATTCTCTCACACTGAATTGGAATATTTGCTTAGGTGCTCAAGTTATGTGTGGGATTTGAAATCATGACTATATCTCAGAGCTAAGAGTTTAACCAAATGAACATATTTTGTTGCCCCAGCCCTATGACATAATTGAAACCATTTTAAAAGCTCTGTGATTCGTTTCCTGTGACTAAAGATTTAGCTTGTCAGACTTGTAGCATTTCCATAAGGTCATGGCATAGGTGTAGATTTAGACCATTCGGCCCATCGAGGCCCCTCCACCATTCAATCATGGCTGATCCATCTTTCCCTCTCAATCCCAGTCTCCTGCCTTCTCCTTTGACACCCTTGCTATTCAATCATTTGCCAACCTCTTCTTTATTCCAAGCTCATTTCAGCCAGAAAAATGTTACACATTGGGGATCACTTCCAAACGAAATAACAATTTAGGAGAGTGACAAGGTGCTCACATACATCCAGTGTGCCTTGTTCCTTGGTGTGGTTATAACCATCAAGGCTGGCATTTATTGACCACCCTCAACCTGTTTTGATGAAGCAGCTTGGCTCACTGGGCAACTCAAGGACAATTAGGGGTCATTCATGATGGTGTGTGGCTGGAGTCACATAAATGTCAGACTGCATGTTTCCCTCTTTAAAGGATATTAAAGGACTAGCTAGATATGCACAAAGCCTTGACAGTTGTTAAACATTTGACAGCTTCACTATCAATTTGTTAATTCCTGAATTTTTACGAAAGACAACCCAGTGGGTGGAAAAAAAGTTCCAGGTGCAAATGTAATACGCCATCTCATATTATTTAACGGAGTTCTCCCAATTTGAATTCTCCTGGACTTGTAATTGAGCTAAATGCAGGAGAGTTCACTCTTTAGCTGGCATTTACACCCATTCCACCAGCAAGATCGAAAACATTTTGACTTACGTTCACTTCTCCTGTCTCATTCTCTTTCAGGACAAGACTTAACATCTTCTCATCTGGCCCAGCCAACAATCTGAGGTACAAGGGGCGTTCATCATCAGAAAGTTTCCGAGTATAAACTGCAGAGGAAAAATAGGAAAAACTTCAGGTATTTTATTTAATGGCGTAATTGTAGAATCATGACCTCAACTCCTGGGATGTATGAGGAATTCCCCCTCCCACTTCTGTGGTGTTCCGAATCAGGACCTGTTTACAGAGCCAATAATTCTGCTTACCAAGTTTTAACTCAATATATTGAATTGAACAGCCTCCATGAAACATTCAGAAAATGAACCATACATATTCAATTAAATTAAGGATGATCATATTTTGACCTTCCATCTCCATCCCATCATTACAACATCTCTCCTGGGGTGGGAGATTGCAACCTTCACGTGGTCCACCCTGTTTCGACTAATGGAATCAACCCGATGTGCACAAACAAATAGATCAAATAGAACAAGTTGACCTACAACTTTAGATTGTGCACGCCATACGCAAGAAGAAGAGGAATATCTCTCCTTGCCACAAGACTCAAAGCCTATGCATTTCTTTGCTCAGCAACAATGAATCACTGAATGCTCCTCATCCAGAGTTTGGACAAGCAGGTTTGATCCCAGTAAATGTGCAAGTGAGGAGATATGGCTTTGAGACTAACAGCTTAATATCCTGCAGTTTGGAAATGAAGAACATGTCTCTTAGCCGTAACAGTGTAACTTGAGAGGGTGTGGCTTGCATTGTAATTGAAGCCTTAAGGGCCTGTCCCACTTGGGCGTCACGCAGGTGGCGTGCGAGGATGTTGAGAATCCCAAACTTCCTGGGCGCCGCGCGCTACCGCGCGTCACTGCCTATGCCACCATGCACCATGTGTGCGTAATGCACGCCCTGTGTGCGTAATGCACGCCCTGCGCATGACTCGCGCGTCGTGACGCGTAAATGACACCCAAGTGGGACAGGCCCTTTAGACAGTGACAGGGTCACATGAATGCCAGTTTAGATAAAGCGCAGAAACAGTCCCTTTGGTCCACAGAGTCCGTACCGACCAGCCATTCCCGCACACTAACACTATCCTACACACACTGGGGACAATTAACAGTTTTACCACAGCCAATTAACCTACAAACCCGTTTGTCTTTGGAGTGTGGGAGGAAACCAGAGCACCCGAAGAAAACCCACACCGGTCATGGGGAGAATGTACAAACGTCGTACAGATAGCACCCGTGGTCAGGATGGAACCCGGGTCTCTGGCGCTGTAAGGCAGCAACTCTACTGCTGCGTCATCATGTCTTCCATTTGATTAAAAGTTTGCTTGACTTAAAATTTCAAAGACGGTGATGTCTTAAGAATAATGACCCACAAAACAAGTGATTCTGACATGCAATGTTTGAGTAAAGGCTCCAAAAAGATTTTTTTTAAACATGATTTAACAGCATTAAACAAAAACTTGCTGGGAAAGTACCAGGCTTGCACTTCTCGGGTCCAGCTTCCTTGCTTGGAACAAAAAACATTTCAGGGAGGAGACAGGAAGCACGTTGCAGCCAACTCACAGGGGTGCGGCTGGTGAGCCATAAATCCACATCCTCAGGTTGGAATTGGCAGGGAATCAGTAAATGCACAATTTCTATTTATGTCAGGATTTCCTCAGTGGAAGTGAACGTGCAGGCCTCATCAGATTAGCAGTACTTGGATGTGATCTGCCATTCTCTGCCTTTTATAACACAGCATTTTTAGGAACAGGAAGTGACCATTTGGCTCTCAAACATGCCTCACTCTGGATTGCTGAATATATACAATTGATTCAGCTGCCCTTACTCTGTCAGTGTGATTAAAACAAAGACCCATCTACCATATTGCTTCTAGCATTAGAATCCAGATCCTCTCTTGGCCGGGTGCTGGTATAGCAAAATCTAGTTGCAATTGAAATGTTGAAATTTCAATCTTGGCGGCCTTACTTAATTACTTAACCCCCCCCCCCCCCCGTTCCTCACTGCTCTCCCATTGAAGGCAATTTGGCTGAAGCTCACAAATCTCTTCCTCCATCTTCTTCCCTGCCAACCTCCCTGTCCAGGACATCACTCTCGAGCACTGAGTGAGGCACCACTGCTGATTCTGTAATGAAAAAAATCAGAGGCCTTCTCATGTGTGTGGAAATGAGCCCACTTAACTTATCCAATTAAAAGTTGGGGGGAGGGGGGGGGGGGGGGGGGTGCTCTCACCATACCCTGACTAACACCTAACCCCATAACACACCTCAATGATGTGTAATCTTTCTATAAGATAATTAGCAGTTCCACCACCCATATTACAATAATGAAACATTTTATAATTATCTTATTGGTTGGAAAGCACATTGTCCTGAGAACATGAGAGGACAATGCAAGGATAAGGATCTCTTCGGGCTTGAGGCCAATCGTTAGGAGGCGCTCATGGATCCTAACCACCCGGGCTACATTCTAATTTCACCCCTACCATCAGGGAGGAGGTATAGGTGTCTGAAAGCCGGTGGCCTCCATGTTCAAGATCAGCTTCTTCCCAACAACTGTAAGGCTCAAACACAAACTAAACTATGAACCGTCTTGTGTAGGAACTAACTGCAGATGCTGGTAAAAACCGAAGATAGATACAAAAGCAGGTGTAACTCAGCAGGGAAGGCAGCATCTGTGGAGAAAAGGAATACATCATGTTTTGGGTCGAGACCCTTCTTCAGTCTGAAGAGTGGTCGACCCGAAACGTCACCTTTTCCTTTTCTACAAAAAATGCTGCCTGACCCGCTGAGTTACTCCAGCTTTTTGTGTCTATCTTCGGTATGAACTGTGTTGGCCGCACTAAGGACTTTTAATGTATTTTTTTGTTGTTTATTTATGTTTTCTGTGATACCGTGCTTACAGGCATGTATGCTGCAGCAAGTAAGAATCTGATCGTTATGTTGTGGCTATATATGACAACTGAACACTCTTAACACTCTCAACTCCTCCCACTGAACATACCTTGATCCTCTTTCTCAATCCGCTCGAACAGGGCAAACTTGCGAGGATTGTCCACCACCATGAACTTGTTGAGCAGAGCTTTGATCACCTCACTGGCCTTTGTGTGGCTGCTGATGTGCAAATGCTTCACAGTGTCTTTTGGGAGGTAGAAGGACGTGCGCCGCTTTATTGACTGTGGCCGCGCCGGCGCTGTCGTTTTCTTAGCATCGTACATGGATTGAGGCTTCATGTTTGCAGAGACAGAGATTGGCCTCACCAACTTCAGCTGCACCTTTATGAATCCTGTGTATGTTCCATCATTATTCTGTGGAGATGCAGAATTTATGAAAAGAGGAAAAAATGAGAGGTGTCGTTACTAACCACATTTACAGTGGCTTGCAAAAGTTTTCATACCCCTTGAACTTTTCCACATTTTGTCACGTTACAACCACAAAGGTAAATATATTTTATTGGGATTTTATGTGATAGACCAACACAAAGTGGTGCATAATTGTGAAGTGGAAGGAAAATGATACACGGTTTCCAAATTTTATTACAAATAAAAAACTGAAAAGTGTGGCATGCAAAAGTATTCAGCCCCCCTGAGTCAATACTTTGTAGAACCACCTTTCGCTGCAATTACAGCTGCAAGTCTTTTGGGGTATCTCTCTACCAGCTTTGCACATCTAGAGACTGAAATTTTTGCCCATTCTTCTTTGCAAAATAGCTCAAGCTCAGTCAGATTGGATGGAGAGCGTCTGTGAACAGCAATTTTCAAGTCTTGCCAGAGATTCTCAATTGGATTTAGATCTGGACTTTGACTGGGTCATTCTAACACATTAATATGCTTTGATCTAAACCATTCCATTGTAGCTCTGGCTGTATGTTAAGGTCGTTGTCCTGCTGGAAGGTGAACCTCCGCCCCGGTCTCAAGTCTTTTGCAGACTCTAACAGGTTTTCTTCCAAGATTGCCCTGTATTTGGCTCCATCCATCTTCCCATCAACTCTGACCAGCTTCCCTGTCCCTGCTGAAGAAAAGCATCCCCACAGCATGATGCTGCCACCACCATGTTTCACAGTGGGGATGGTGTGTTCAGGGCGATGTGCAGTGTTAGTTTTCCACCACACATAGCATTTTGCATTTAGGCCAAAAACTTCAATTTTGGTCTCATCAGATCAGAGCACCTTACTCCACATGTTTGCTGTGTCCCCCACATGGCTTGAGGCAAACTGCTAACGGGACTTCTTATAGCTTTGTTTCAACAATGGCTTTCTTCTTGCCACTCTTCCATAAAGGCCCGATTTGTGGAGTGCACGACTAATAGTTGTCCTGTGGACAGATTCTCCCACCTGAGCTGTGGATCTCTGCAGCTCCTCCAGAGTTACCATGGGCCTCTTGGCTGCTTCTCTGATCAATGCTCTCCTTGCCCGGCCTGTCAGTTTAGGTTGACGGCCATGTCTTGGTAGGTTTGCAGTTGTGCCATACTCTTTCCATTTTCGGATGATGGATTGAACAGTGCTCCTCCGTGAGATGTTCAAAGCTTGGGATTTTTTTAATAACCTAACCCCGCTTTAAACTTCTCCACAACTTTATCCTTGACCTGTCTGGTGTGTTCCTTGGGCTTCATGATGCTGTTTGTTCACTAATGTTCTCTAACAAACCTCTAAGGCCTTCAAAGAACAGCTGTATTTATACTGAGATTAGATTACACACAAGTGGACTCAATTTACTAATTAGGTGACTTCTGAAGGCAATTGGTTGCACTGGATTTTATTTAGGGGTATCAGAGTAAAGGGGGCTGAATACCTTTGCACGCCACACTTTTCAGTTTTTTATTTGTAAAAAAATTTGAAAACTATGTATCATTTTCCTTCCACTTCACATTATGCGCCACTTTGTGTTGGTCTATCACATAAAATCCCAATAAAATACATTTACGTTTGTGGTTGTAACGTGACAAATTGTGGAAAAGTTAAGGGGTATGAAAACTTTTGCAAGCCACTGTACATTGTGTGCCCTGTTCCAATGCATGTTGAATAGAAAGTCGGTCTCATTCCTGCTTCTGCAAATCATCTCCTAGTGAACCAATGAACCAACCGGCTTCTGCTAAGATATACAGACTGGCTGTAATGCAACATGTGCATGAGGAGCAGGCACTTACATTTCTGGAAGGATAAGAATGCCCATGAAATCCATTTGATGGCTGCAGTTTTACTCGAAGGATGAAAAATCAAACCTGCTAGCGATCCCTGTGCACTAGTTGTATTCGGTCCAAGTACAACTAGTGCACAGGGATCGCTAGTCGGCACAGACACGGTGGGCCGAAGGGCCTGTTTCCGCACTGTATCTCTAAACTAAACAAACCTAGGAGGCCCAACAAGTGTAATTGTCACATTGGATGGACAGGGAAACCACATTAGAATGCCGAAGACAAATCACAGACAAGGAGACCATATAACCGGCATTATAAATTCTCACACTCTCCCCATGTAATCATCATATCCTGCAGACTTTGTTATTAAAAAAAACAAGGCAGAAGAATGTGGACTGATCAGATGTTGAAACATAAGGAAGGCTGTTCAGATATGATAATAGGAGACAAGCATTTTTTTTTACAACAAAAACAAAATCATTTTTTGGGAAAAAGGCATTATTCAACTGATTGAAAGGAGTTGGAGAGTCTGCTTGAACTGTTGCAATCCATCCAATGCAGGTGCTCGAACGATAGTTAAGCAAATTTACCTTTTTCTAAAATGCAGTTTGTAATACCAGAACCAAACATCACATGTTACTTGTAACAGGGTGTGTAGGAAGGAACAGCAGATGCTGGTTTACACTGAATATAGGCATAAAATACTGGTATAACTCAGCGGACAGGCAGCATCTCTGGAGAAAAGGAACAGGTGACGTTTCGGGTCCAGACCCTTCTTCAGAATAAGAGTCAGGGGAGAGGGAAACTAGATGTATGGAAAGGCACAGAACAAATTAGAGCCGGCACTGATAGCCAAGGAGCCCACAATGTTCCATTGTTGGCTATGGAGGAGGTGATAAGGAAGGGATACAGACAGTGAAACCAGCAGGACGGCCGGGTTACTTACCAGGGTCATCACGAGATCGCTGTTGATCTGCGAGTTGTATTCTCGAATCTTGGTTTCGATTTCATCACGTGTAAGGACCTGCTTCTCCCAGTTAATGTATTCATCCTGCAGAGTAAAATGGACACTTTAATAATGCTGAGGAGTAGCCCACACAGTCTCCATTAACCGGTCACAAGCCACAGAAAGGAATGGGAGGGCGATGCGGGGAACAGAGTGGGAGGCGTTGCTTGAATTAATTTTATTATTCCAGGTTTCATGGCCTGCTGGTTCCAGGCTAAATGTGGTGGTTTACCCAAATGTCAAGTAACCAGTTCCCATGCGCCACATCCAACCCCTTGGAGCAGTCAACAAGGTCCAAATGGCCCACTTCTGCTTTTGTTTCTCATGTTATAATTTCGTAACAGTACATCCTTTCCATCTTTAGCATACGAATGCTAAGAAGAGCCTTTGGTGGTCCAAAGACTATCTATTAACATTTGATATTTAGTATACTATTTTTTGCACCATTTTACCCATTCATTGACTACAGTTTTGCAGCACCTTTAGCATAATGTGTCCCAAACTGCCTCAGAACAACTATTTTTCATCTCTATCCAAAGGATGTGGACATCACGGGTAATGGCAACATTTGTTGTCTGGCCATCACTGTCTAGTTCTATTGCAAAATGTATTAACCACAATGGTGAGATATTGGCTAAAGTGGCAGACTTCTTCCCAGCAGAACAGGCGAACAGCATGGGTTCTTTACAGCAAACTGCTTGTTCATGGTTAGAATTACTGAGCCTAGATTATCTTTCTCCAGTTTCGTTTATGAGCTTGACCTCAAATTCCCCAGCTGCCGTGGTGAGATCTAAACTCATTTTCTGGACCAGTGGTCCAGAACTCTGTTGCTAGTCCAATAATTCACCCTTTACTATGCACTCAATTAAAAAAATTTAAAAAAGCCAAAGAATATGATAGGGGATCAAAAGTTTAATAAGAACAGTACAGTGCATCTTAAAGGAGAGAGGAAGCAAGAGTAACATTGGGGAGAATATTCCACAATTACTTTTGCCATCAGCCATCAACCAAATTGCATAATTGATGGTCACCAATGTTTCACTGTGATAGAATCATGGGATTATTTAAAAGTTCACGTCACAGCATACATACAGGTACTTGTGCCCACCGAGTCGACACCAATTGTCAACCACTAATCTCATTTTGTTCCTTCCCACATTTTCATCTTCCCCCAGTTTCCATCACTCACCTGCACGCTAGAGGTAATCTGCGATGGCCAATTAACCGACCAACTCGCACGTCTCTGAGGAAATGTAGAAAACCAGAATAGTTGGGGAAACTTATGCATCACAGGGTGAACGTGCAAACACACAGACAGCAGCCAAGGGCAGTACCGAGCTCAGGTCCATGGTGCTGTACGACACAGTGGCTCCAGTCGATGTGCCAGATTCACAATGGCCTTCACTTGACCAGTCTAACTTGTACTCAAGGAAAAAGGATTCATAGCAGTGGTGATAACAACTGCGGAGAATGTGTCATTTGATGTGCCACAGGACTGCAGATTAGTAACAAAAACATATTTGATCAAAAGAAAGGTACAAAAGCTTCAGTTTCATTTTAGCTGTGAGTAAAGTAAAATGTGCTCACACTAAAATTAATCACAGCTGAAGGATTCAGGAAGGAAAACCGCTTGGCAGTTTCTGTCAATGTCTTCAGGATGCGTCAAACAATTCCCGGAGGGTCCATTATCGAAAGGAAAGCCACATCCTGTTCACATCACATCTCAGGAGATTTCATTGCTTGACTCCCTGCACACTTACGAAGCAAACCGTAGTGTGTTTTGGCAAATGGCACTAGAAGTCTGAAGCTACACCCAGTGCATAGAACACACAATGAACCCATTTTCCAAAATACCCAACAATTTGCTTCTTTAATGATGCACTAAAATGGCCAAAGATGGCTTCACAGAAAATTATCAATCCACAGTAAATTCAACACCAGTCACTTAACATGAAAATAGGACAGATGACCAATGGGTGGTGAAAGTGGTGTGCCGTTTACTTAGATCCTAATCGTGTTGTACCTTGCCTCCAGGTACCAGTTTTAGTTTCATATTCCATTATAGTCGTGTCTAATTGAAATCTTTCAAATCAGTCTTCAGATTTTCACTTTGTGCCCTAGCCTCAATGGTTTCTCATGGGAAGAGTTGTAGGTTTCTTCAACCCTTTGTAGGAAGCAATGCTTTCTGTCAATCACCCTGAAAAAGACCAGATCTAACATCCTTATTCTGACCTCCCCCAAATTAAAAACACTTTCCACCCTACTACCAACTCCTTTGATCATCTTAAACAACTCAATCTGATTATCCTTCTCTACTCAAGAGAATACAAATCTAATCCCTGTAATTAGTCCTCAATTTAACCCTTTTAGCCTATGTAATCAGTCTAGTGAATCTGACCATCTCATCGCCACCCCTCCAACTCCCCCCCCAACTGTTTAAATTTGTTGGAATAGAGTTACTGGAACTAAACAGCCCACTATTTTTGTTGCTATATTCTTAACAATCTCAATCTCTGAAAATAACTGTGTGATAAACTGTCTTTCATAGTCAGGACATCAAGTACATGAGAGCCAATGAATTGGAAATTATTATTCTTTACACATGGCTAATTTACAAGCCTTTTTCACCACAAGCAGCAAAGAGATGAATGATCAGCTAGTTTTTTTCTTTAATGATGTTGCTCAACAATTAACTGTTAGCCAGGACATCAGAGCTCCCCACTGCTAGATAAACACCATGATCCATCCGATCAAATAAATCATCGGAATAACAACAATCCCTTGCTAATACATTTAATTGTTGCCTTGAGAATCTCCAATAATTCAGGGTATGAAAACAATGGTTGTTATGGAACTATTGATTTGGAGATACAAATTCTGGAGGAAAGACTGTTGCATGTGTAATATCTAAATTCATAAACAATATATGAAAAAGATCTAGTACTCATTAATACTGCATGAGATATCAAGCATTGCAAACACAAAGATCTGTATGTGTTGCATACATACATAATATCCAAACCGCTAACCTGCTGTTACCTTCTTTTGAGAGATAGATTTAATCCATATGGGATGGGCAAATTATTAACTTGCCCAATTTATTCACAATGATTTAACCTAAGACTGTAAATACCATTATCAAAGAAACAATACAAAACTGAAACAGGTCCGTTGTACAGCACAATACCGAGCCCTTTACCCCGAGGGTACTCAATCCAACTCTAGTATGAGGGACCATAAAATGTATTATTATAAAGAACTGAATGATCACTCTTCAGTGCAGGACATAGACCGACTCTGTGCGTAAAGAGATGGGAGAATCCTACTGAACACTGGACCAACTCTTGCACTACCATGGACTTGTTTTCTAATTGTGCTTTGCACTTGCCAAAATCTGTGTTTTTGCCATCTCTCCCTTTTCACTGTCTTGTAGAATTTATGTTTTTGTGCGTTGTTTGGTGCTTATGTGTTTGTATAAGCCTGTGATGCCACCGTAAGCAAGATTTTTCAATGAACCTGGAGCTCACTTTACTTGCTCATGGCAATAAACTCAACTTGAATTGAATGAGTGCCATGCTTAGATTAAGGCTTCTATTTGTTTTGAAAAAGTAAACAGTTGAGGAAAATGGCATGAGAAATCTAAATGTTCCCAGCATTCTGGGAGGGGAAAGGAAGGAAGCCAAGAGCATGTAGATAAGGAATGCATACGGAGAGTGTATTCAGCCTGACTCACTCAGTTACTACAGCACTATGTCTTTTTTTTTAAAAAAAGAGTCAGAATTGTCCTGAAATGACAATGATTCCTTTCCCTCCACAGACACTGTCTGACCTACTGAGTTTCTCCAACAGCTTGTTTACCTACCATTTACCTTTGTCATAGAGCCTGGATACAGGCCCTCCAGCCAAACTTGCCCACGCCGACCAACATGCCCCATCTACACTGGGTTTGGTTCTTGTTCCTCTGAACCGATTTTATCCATGTACCCATCCAAATGTTTTTTTAATGTGGTGATTGTATCTGCCTCAACTATATCCTCTGGCAGGGGGGGGGGGGTTACACAAAAAGCTGGAGAAACTCAGCGGGTGCAGCAGCATCTAAGGAGCGAAGGAGATAGGCGACGTTTCGGGTCGAGACCCTTCTTCAGTTTGTTCCATACTATCAACCCTTGTGTAAAAAAAAAGTTCCCCCTCAGTTCTCCATTAGATCTTTTCCCCGTCACCTTAAACCTATGTCCTATGGTTCTTGATTCCCATATACTGGGTAAAAGACTATGGGCATTTACCCGATCTATTCCTCTCATGATCTTATATTATTTGGTGTAGAAACTTCCCACACTGACTATCTGCTGACTGCCTGCATTCACACAGCCCAGGACCATACTTCCGGCTGCGCTGTATTCTAATTGTGACTAACTATTAGATCATCACATTCCAGCGGGAGGATGGGCAGTCCACGTGGAACACCCTCAGGCTGTCTGGTATCACACATCCTGCTGACTGCACCACCCTCGCCAGGCCTACTGCTTCAAGTAAAAATATAGCTGAACTAATCTCTGACCACAGCGGAAGAATCTTTTGAAATTGAATGAGCTCATTACACCCGAGGCCCTCAAGTGATTACAGTCATTCTATGCACTGCCCTATCACATTGATATCCCCCCTTATCAATTATTTCAGGAACAATGTGGAAGCTTTGCCTCAGGGCTGTAAATAAAAGAGCAACTCCTTAACACTGCAGGACTTCACAAAAGGACTCCAAATACAAATGACCCCTTGCTGTGAACAAATATATAAATCTTTGTAGATGCAAGGAGCTGCAGATGCTGGCTTACAAAAAAAGACACAAAGCGCTGAAGTTACTTGGCAGGTCAGGCAGCATCTTTGGAGAACATGGACAGATGATGTTTTGGGTCGGGACCCTTCAGATTTATCCCGGAACATCACCTAATCTTGTAATAAGAAGGAACTGCAGATGCTGGTTTGTACCAAAGATAGGCACAACTAACTGTGCGGGTCAGGCAGCATCTCTGGAGAACATTTTCACTAAATATGCCTGACCCATTGAGTTACGTCAGCACTTTGTGTCTATCTACATCACCTATCCATGTTCTCCAGAGATGCTGCCTGACCTGCTGAGTTATTCCAGCACTTTGTGTGTATCTATGAGATCTACAATGTCGATTCTCCTGCATCTCTCCCTTGAACTCTATCATTTATAGCGATAGGATTCTATATTTTAAGAAAAACAAAACAATGCTGATTATTTTTGTGACATTGACAGAAGTACCATAATTGCCTTTGATGCTCTCAAAATAGTCACACACATGCAGAATGCGTTATTCGAATGACGCACAGGAAAAATGTAGAGGGTTGGAGTAGAGGGTTGGCCAAGAAAAATAAAGCAAGAGTGAGCTGGACTATGAAAATCCAAGCTGTGCACACGTGGAATCCTCAGTGCAAGCCGGTCTCAGAGCTCTTCTGGAAACCAGGGCCTTAATCAGGACCCTCTGTGCAGACATCGAGGCTTTGGTTGGACTGGTTACCTAGCAACCTTGTAAATTCCAAGTTAACTCTGCTCTGTGCTATGTATGTCGGAAGGAACCACAGATGCTGGTTTACAGCGAACATAGACACAAAATGCTGGAGTAACTCAGCGGGTCAGACAGCATCTCTGGTGAAAAGGAATAGGTGATAGAAACATAGAAACATAGAAAATAGGTGCAGGAGTAGGCCATTCGGCCCTTCGAGCCTGCACCGCCATTCAATGTGATCATGGCTGATCATCCAACTCAGTATCCCGTACCTGCCTTCTCTCCATACCCCCTGATCCCTTTAGCCACAAGTGCCACATCTAACGCCCTCTTAAATATAGCCAATGAACTGGCCTCAACTACCTTCTGTGGCAGAGAATTCCAGAGACTCACCACTCTCTGTGTAAAGAATGTTTTCCTCATTTCGGTCCTAAAGGAATTCCCCCTTATCCTTAGACTGTGACCCCTTGTTCTGGACTCCCCCAACATCGGGAACAATCTTCCAGCATCTAGCTTGTCCAACCCCTTAAGAATTTTGTAGGTTTCTATAAGATCCCCCCTCAATCTTCTAAATTCCATCGAGTACAAACCGAGTCTATCCAATCTTTCCTCATATGAAAGTCCTGACATCCCAGGAATCAGTCTGGTGTTTTGGGTCGAGACCGTTCAGGCTGTATAAGGGTCTCGACCTGAAACATCACCTATTTATTTTCTCCAGAGATGCTGCCTGACCCGCTGGGTTACTCCCAACATTTTGTGTTTATCTGCTCTGGACAATTTCAGTTGGATTGTGTAGGATGAACTGCAGATGTCGGTTTAAATCAAAGAAGTTTTGCGTTTAAATTTAGAAAAAAATAAAAATAAGCAGAACCAAGCCGTTCTAGAATTAGGTGTGGGGGCAGCAGGAATGGGCAAGTTTATCGCCACCCTCCAGTTGAGATAATCTCAAGCAACAGTAACCAACACTGTCACCTAAAGTGGTGGGGCTGGAGGCAGGGATGGGGACAAGTTAAGTCAGTGCATATATGACCAGTTTCTGACTTGTGGTGAAACTATTATACGTCTGAACTCGCCCCCTCCCTCCCCAGCCAATGTTTCTTCCATGGTAGTCACTCAAGGTGGTGAAACTGAGCTAACTGCTGGAATCTGATGTAGTTAAAGCTTTTTTTTTAACTTAGTGCGAGCTGCCGGAGAAGTGGTGGAAGTAGAGGCAATGAAGAGCAGTCTAGACGAGTACTTGAATTCATTATACATTGAAGGCTATGAGTCCATTTCTGGAAGATGGTAGTAACATAGGTGGGTGATCATCACTCGTCCACGTGGGCCAGATGGCCTCTTTCCATGCCCTGTGAATGTTAAGGCCGATACACTGCTGCAGATAGACCACTGAGTTACTACAGCATTTTGTATCTATCGCCGTTTCGAGCCGGCATCTGTAGATCCTTCCTAGACAACGAACTTCGGATGGACACAAAATGCTGGAGTAACTCAGCGGGACAGGCAGCATCTCTGGAGAGAAGGAATGGGTGACGTTTCGGGTTGAAACCCTTCTTCAGACCCCGATCCGAAAGTCGCTAATCCATGTTCTCCACAGATATTGTCTGGCCCGCTGAGTTACTCCAGCACTTTTTGTGTCCTGTTTTACTGTGAAAGAGCTTTGGGGCGCCCCGCTCCATATTCCCCCGGCTCCTTCCCCTTTCCCACTCCTCCAAGCCCCTCTCCCATCACCCCTTCACCACACTGGCTCCCAACGCCCCGCAACTCACCTTGTACTTTCTGGGTTTCTTAATGAAGGAGGTCCTAGCAGTGAAGAATTGTTCGAACTCCGAGTCTTCCTCCTGACTGCAGTAACCACTGCTGCTAGTGCTGGTCCACGTCATCTGGAACAACGAGGGGGGAGGGGGATTTCACTATTTACAATGAAAATAATTTATGTTTTATTTTCGGGAGGGGGGTAAAAGTGCCCTGGGAGAGTGGAGGAACCCTGATCTCAACCGCCCGTCTCTGCACAACAGTGGACTCTCTCGCCGGCTCTCTGGGCTGCCCCTGTATTGTCTCTCTCGCTCACGGCCGTTGAGATTGGAAAGTACACACACTGCAAATCTCTGGAGCTGATTTGCTGGAAGGGGGAAGTCCGGGGGATGTGCGATGTAACCAGACCCCGCCTTCTTCCTGCCTTTAATGTGCAACGCCGCTGATTTCATCTCCGAACTATTCAATGGCTAAATATAGCAGTTTTAACCCTTGCCCTTCCAAACTCCTTTCATGACTCTCGTTTCCCTCTCCCGTGACTCTCAGTCTGAAGAAGGGTCTGGACCCGAAACGTCGCCTATTTTCTTTTCACCAGAGACGGTGCCTGACCCGCTGAGTTACTCCAGGTTTTTGTGCCTGTCTTCGTTTTATCAAGGCACTCGGTTAGAATACAGAAACAATACAGAATGAAATCAGGACCAGTCAACATCTCTTCCCCGCCTGGCCATTGTCCCAGTGGTGAAATCCTACGCACCTTCGATGATATTGTTCTGATTATCCGGCCAATATCATACTGGACGTGTTAAAGAAGGAACTGCAGATGCTGGAGAATCGAGGGTCACGCAAAAAGCTGGAGAAACTCAGCGGGTGCAGCAGCATCTAAGGAGCGAAGGAGATAGGCGACGTTTCGGGTCGAGACCCTTCTTCAGACTCAAGACATCTCCTTCGCTCCTTAGATGCTGCTGCACCCGCTGAGTTTCTCCAGCTTTTTGTGTAACCATCATACTGGACGTGTCTCGCTCGACGTGGATGCAGCACTGCACATGAACAAGCCCATCAGTCTACACTGTCTGTGTCCAACATGATGCCGTTAGATTAATCAATCCGTATTCACCCATTACTTGCCAGGCTTTGTCCTGCCCCTCCCAGCTTTCTCCCCCTCCCCACAATCAGTCTCAAGAAGGGTCCCAACCGTAAGTTGTCCATGTGTCGGAGGGAACTGCAGATGCTGGTTTAAACCGAAGATGGACACAAAAAGCTGTACAAAAAGAGTTACTCAGCGGTCTTGGCAGCATCTCCGGAGAGAATGAATGGGTGACGTTTCGGGTCTGAACAAGGGTCTCGACCCGAAACATCAACCATTCCTTCTCTCCAGAGATGCTACCTGTCCCGCTGAGTTATGTGTCTATAGTAAGTTATCCATGTTTTCCACAGATGCCGCCTGATCTATTGAGTTACTCTAGCACTTTGTGTTATCTTCTAATCTCTGCCTTCACGTGTTCTATATCTCAATTCCCCGCATATACATGCATTAATCTAAAAGCCTCTTAAATACCACTGTCATATCAGTTTCCACCCACCCATCCATGGCAGCGAGTTGCATGTACCAAAAACTCTATGTTAAAATGTGCCTGGCATTTCATCTTTAAACTTTTCCTTTCTCACCTTAAAGCCCTCTAGTCTTTGATATTTTCACCCTGTCAACTTCAGGCAACTTGATTTCTCTGTCTGCTCTGTTGTCGGCTCTGATTTGTCTCGTCTACAGCTCTACCCCCTCTCACCATTTTCAGTCTGAAGAAGGGTCCCAACCTGAAACGTCATCTATCCTTTTTCTCCAGAGATGCTGCCTGACCTGCTGAGTTACTCCAGTACTTTGTGTCTATCTTTCATTTTTCTTCACAGATTTGGCCTGACCTACTAAGTATTTTTAAATTACTTTGTATTTCGGAAGGCCAGAGTAGTCTATGTCTGATTTCCCCCTTCCACGTACTGATTCCCACACAAGTCGAGTCCACAGACAATGTTTAGGCAAAGTCTCTCCCAGTGGGTAAAAGGTAACAGACATGCGGCATCATCCTGTGGAGCAAATCCAATCCCATCAGTCTGGCTAAAGGGCTGGTATACACCGGTTGTGAAACAGTGTCTGGAATATGTTCGTGGGACATTGATCACAATGATGATAACACACCACCCGTCCACCTTCAATCAGATGTTGCCTGCTGATCTGATTGCATATTTCAAAAAGTATATTTACAACATCAAACAAAAATTAAATAAGGTTTCAGGTATAGACTGTGATCTACAATATCTTGCAGAGGTATGGGCCAGGTTGCGAAGAGGGAGTTTTTTTCTTTGTAACTTGTCTGTTCATGCAGAATTATCCCATATTCGGTGGCGTGGGGGCATGGAATTTTACTCGACTGTAAACGCATCAAGGAGTTCATTTCCTCATTTAGAGCCATCAAACTGTGCATTTGAGCATTACCCTGGCTCTGGCCCCTTTCTACATCTCCTCTTCATAAGTTCATATGTTTTAGGAGCAGAATCAGGCCATTTGGTCCATCGTTTACAGTGCCATTCAATCACAGCTCATCCATCTTTCCCTCTCAGCCCCATTCTCCTGCCTTTTCCCCACAACCCCTGACACCCTTACAAATGAAGAATCTGTCAATCTCCGCCTTAAAAATATCCTTTGACGGCCTCCACAGCCTTCTGTGGCAATGAATTCCACACACTGCCCTCTGACTAAAGAAATGCCTCCTTCTTCTAAAGGTACGACCTTTTATTCTGAAGCTATGACCTCCGGTCCTAGACTCTCCCACCAGTGGAAATATCCTCTCCACATCCACTCTATCCAGACCTTTCACCATTCTCTTCCACATTGTTGAGGTGGATACATTTCACACCATGAGATCACCTGGGATAGGCAAGAACCACACTCCAGAAAGAGGCATTTTACATAGGTCCACACAGCTGATAGAGCTGCTGCCTCACAGCGCCAGAGACATAGGTTCGATCCTGACCTCAGGTATTATCTATATGGAGTTTACATATTCTCGCTGCGTCTATGTGTATTCCCTCCCACATCCCCAAAATGTACAGGCTTGTAAGTTAATTGGCCACTGTAAATATTGCCCCTAGTGGGTAGGGAGTGGATGCAAAAGTGGAATAACATAGAACTGGTGTGAATAAGTGATCGATGGTTGGTGTGGACACGGTTGACCGAAGGACCTGCTTTCCATGCCATATCTTACAATTCAGTTCAATTCAACTCAATTATTTTGAGCTCTGTCACTGGAAAAGATTATTAGGTGGACAGAGAAAAAGATCATAAGATCATAAATGATAGGAGCAGATTTAGGCCATTCGGCCCATCAAGTCTACTGCGCCATTCAATCATGGCTGATCTATCTCTCCCTCCTAACTCTATTCTCCTGCCTTCTCCCCATAACCTCTGGCACAAGTAATGATCAAGAATCTATCAATCTCTGCCTTAAATATATCACTGATGGCCTCCGCTGCCTTCTGTGGCAAAGAACTCCACAGCTTCACCGCCCTCTGACTAAAGAAATTCCTCCTCATCCCCTGCCTAAACAAATGTCCTTTAATTCAGAGGCTATGATCTCTAGTCCTAGACTCTCCCACTAGTGAAAACATCCTCTCCACATCCACTCTATCCAAGCCTTTCACTATTCTGTACGTTTCAATAAGGTCCCCCCTCATTCTTCTAAACTCCAGCTAATATAGGTCCAGTTCCGTCAAACGCTAGATACAAGCCTATTTGAAGAAATGCAACATCCCACCAACTCTTTTGAATATCTGGCTAATATTTGCTTAAAACACATTCTGGATGGTACTGAGAAGCACAAGTCCATGCATTTGGAAACACAGACACGCCATGCACAGAGCAGAAGGAGTGAACCGTGTAACAAACCAGACTGCCCCCTCTGCGGGAGGGTCTGTGGTTCCCACATTGGCCTCAGTCACCTCAAAACCCTTAGCAAGTCATCTTCAATGCTGAAGGACTGCCTCAGAAGCAGATGCATGGATGGTGGTCGATTCATGGTCAGAGCTGTAGCCTCCCTGGTGACAGTGTCAGCAACTATGTCCACCACTGCTCACAGTGATGGAATCTGTGCCAGTCACTGCTGATAGTGACAGCCATTCTGCCAGTCCCCAGGAGCAAAGCAATGAAAATCAAGATGAATAGGAGCCCAGAGCTGTGGGTGGAAATTGGAGGAACAATGTAGGACATCTTGTTAGAGACAGTTAGAAAAGACTATTAAAATGTAAAACAGGCTGATCCTGTGGTCAGATGATAGGGAATTTTCATATTATATCTGCACATCGGAGGTATGGGATTAGACTGTAACAAAGTGTGTAGGAAGGAATTGCAGATGCTGATTTACACTGAAGATAGACACAAAATGTTGGAGCATCTCTGGAGAAAAGGAATAGGTGACGTTTCGTGTCGAACTCTTCGTCAGACTTCAGACTCACCTTTTCTTTATCTCTATAGAACTGCCTGACCCACTGGGTCACTCCAGCATTATGTGTCTATCTAGGCTGTTACACAGGTAATTTTGAAGGCCATAAAGAAATTCACGCTAGGAACCAGATATCAAGCAGTTCAAGCCCACAGCCCCAAGAAGAAAGTGCGAGAGAATGAAAGAGACAAATGTGAGCTCTGATAGTGGCATCTGTTTTCAGTTAATCTACAAAAGGGAATTAAAAAATTGTGAAGACACAGCAAGTACACAGGGCTGTTTCAGTATTATGACCCCCATCCCGTCCCGATGGGATGAGACTTTGCGTACATGCAGCAGCTGTGAAGTCAGCAAAGGCCTCTCTCCCTTCCCTGTCAGGGCTGGGTTTTCCGTGGAGAGCTCCCAGCAGCGCTGACAGGCAGCTAGTCTGCCCTTCCCCCAAGGTGCCACGTCCCCATGAGCACACTGTGCAGCGAGAGAGTCTCCCAGACACTGCTTTCATTACCACGAATGAAGCTCAATGTGCTCTGGGAATGACTGGGAAAGAATTTAAACAGCAGCACACAGCTGGTATGTTGCTGTTCTTCCTTGCACTGGCAGGAATGCATGCAATTCCAGTGTATCAATTACTTCCCGCTACCCCTCGGCTAGACCTGCCTTCTAGGCCTCTTCCTACTGTGTAGCTTATTTAAAGCAACACGTGTCCCTTCAGACGGAGCCACCGTGATGTATCAGCAGTTCAACCTAAAGTTTTAAGATTCCTAAGAATCTGGTGATTCCACATAAAGTTCTTCTGCCCGTACCTAAATCGGTAACAAATTCCTATCATTTTGCACCCATATTTGTGCACCCATATTGGCTCCTTATACATCAACATCACAGTTTTAAAATGGTGTTTCAATCCTCAGAAGCCTTGCCTCCTGAATCTATGGGCCACTAATGCCCTATATGATCTCTGTATTTCTCATGGCTGTCCTTTCATCCATCACTTATTTTCACCATTCATCTCTCAGGTCCTTCCAAGCTCAGGAATTCCTTGAGGCTCTTCAGCTCTCCTCAGGAACTGCTGCAGTGATTCTGCTCAACAGTTCTACTGTCTCCGTGGATCTGTGTTGTAATGGTGCTGCTGTGGATCACATTAGGTCACTTTCAAGGAATGTGTACAGTTGAGCAGTTTTTATTCATACATTCTTTAGGATCTGGATGTCGCTGGCAAGGCCAGCAATTATTGACCATCATTTTGGCCGTGCAGCGGTAGAGTTGCAGCCTTACCGGGTTCGATCCTGACTACGGGTGCTGTCTGTACGGAGTTTGTACGTTCTCCCTATGACCTGCATAGTTTTTCTCCGGGATCTCAGTTGTCCTCCCACATTCCAAAGATGTACATGTTTGTAGGTTAATAATTGGCTTGGTATAATTGTAAATTGTCCCTAGTGTGTGTGGGATGGTGTTAGTGTGCGCGGATTGCTAGTCAGCGCAGACTCGATGGGCCGAAGGGCCTGTTTCCGCACTGTATCTCTAAACTAAACTAATTGCCCTCATGATGAGCCACCTTCTTAAACCACTTTCAGTGAGAGGTACTTGACACTTCTGGATTTAAACCCAGTGATAAATAGCCAGCAAGTTGCCAGTAGTAACTGGCAGCAGACTGCTGAATATCCAGCCGAGCCCAACAGATTGTGGTGATGGTTCTGTTGTGAGTCTTGGATGGTGATCGACTCCCTGAACATGTTCCAACAAGCACATTGAGACGAGTCCAACCTGTATTTCAGTCAGTCTGTACTACATCATTTATGTTGCTTTCCAAAAGAAGTGCAAAACAAAAACAAAAACAAAATGCAGTCGCCTGTCATTTTCTAACCTTTGCGAATTTTGTGGCAGGTTTGTAGGTTGAGTGTACCGGGGTGAACGCTGGTCAGTGAAGAACCGGTGAGCTGAATGGCCTATTTCCGTGCTGTATCTCTAAGTAAAAGTCAAAAACTCTTTGGTGTGTGTTTACATGTGATTATAGTCTCTCTCATATTCTATGGGATAGCATCCTCAGTATGGGACATTCAGAAATTCAATCAATATAAATTTGAATAAAAAATCATCCCAAAACATTAACCATCAGTTAATGATCCAGGAACTTGACCCAAAATTTTGACCATTCCTTGCCCACCAGTAATCACCCCTGACATTAGCAATATCCTACACAGTCGGGACAATTTACAATCTTTACTGAAGCCAATGAACCTACAAATCTGTACGTCTGGAGTGTGGAAGGAAACTGGAGCACCTGGAGAAAACCCACGTGATCACGGGGAGAACGTACAAACTCCAAACAGACAACATCCGTAGTCAGGATCGAACCTGGTTTTCTGCCGCTGTATGGCAGCAACTCTACACTGCGCCACTGTGCCGCCCACGGTTGCTTTTGTAACAGTAAAGATTATTCATAGATTAAAGGTTCCCAGTATTAATTTCACAGAGTACAATTAGTTTGAATTAGAATGAGTGAGTAGATAATTGATCAGATTTTATGTTCTTTACAATGGGCAGGGTTAAGGACATTGATTATCTGGTTCTGACAACCTCACTCGAACAGAAACTGACTGGAGATATAGTTGTTACTGAGCTGGGAATCAAATGAGATCAATGTTATGTAAGAGTATCAAATATACTACCATTAGTTTCTACACAACCATAGTGAGTTTGGCAGTCTGTCATAGTGTCTCATAGGGCCTGCCTTGTCCCAGCTGTCCAAAGGAAACCTATGTTTTTCTGCCATGCATTCCTCTGTCTCCCCTCCCCCTGCTGTGGCTGCATAGGGTACCACACAGATCGACAGTCCCTTACCACATTGGTGTCTTGCTCGAGTGCCTGTTCTGCGCTGTCCACGAGGCTCGACTTCTTGACCTTTGGCCGGTTACAGTCCAGCTGGATCAGGGATTGACAACGGTAATGGCACCGGAACTTGCAGTCTGAAACAGGAAGACAGGAGCAATGTTAAAGTAGTCACCAGTAGACATGTACACAATAAACAACTTGCAATATAACCCCATCGGAATGTGCTATGTAATCTCCCAAAAGCATTTTGGCTGAGCCCTTGAATTGGGTAAGCATGTGAATCACTGAGGTAGAAAACACCATGGACCAAATGGATCAGATCAGCAGGGCTTTGATGGTCATTATGGACATGGTGGGCCAAAGGGCTTGTTTCTCTGCTGTACGAGTCTATGGAGCTTAATATTATAAAACACAATTTGACATGTTAAGTGGAACTAAGACACACAAAGTTAGAGATAATGTTATGTTTCAATTAGCCCTGGAAAAACCCTTCTGGAAGGTGGTTTTGGTTCTCAATCTCTTCACCACTGGTAGTTTTTCTTCTCATTTCTGGGTCTATAGTTGGCTAGTTGATAGAGATCAGCTACGGCAATTGATTAGCAGACCTGCTAGTATCACGCAGTGCATACCAAGGTAGCAGAAGGCAAACCAGATGGTTTGTATTTAAACAGAGTTAGCAAGAGAGTACATTACAACACTTATTTTTAGCGATATCTGTTTGAGACCAAACAAAAACAATGATTGATCACAGGCAGGGCATATTTCTGCCCGGCTACTAATCTAAAGCAGAGGCTGACTATTTAATCCATCCATCATCCTTGCATTGAAAATATCACATAGTTCTTGGGATGTTTCACCACGGACCCCCCCCCCCCCCCCCCCCCCTGCCCAAAGCTCCCATAATACCACCATTCGTTGCCATATATCAAACAATTAACAATGGTAGCTTTGATGCCCACTGCATTCCAGATTGTGCACTCTTACTGCAGTAAGTATATGCCTCAGTCCCACATCATCCTGGATGCTTTGTGTCTTTTAATGCTTTGTGTCTTTGCTGCTTATTACAAATATCGGTGAAGAAAATGCCCCCCTTATTTTTATTATACAGGAAATTTATCTTTCAGCGAGATAAAGGGGTCAGGGGGTATGGAGAGAAGGCAGGTACGGGATACTGAGTTGGATGATCAGCCATGATCACATTGAATGGCGGTGCAGGCTCGAAGGGCCGAATGGCCTACTCCTGCACCTATTTTCTATGTTTCTATGTTTCTATAATTCAGTGAAGTTGGCAGCCTTTGCAATCCAAATCCCACTTCACGACTTGCAAAGGTAAGTTAAGGTAGCACATCATTGCACAGGGAGGGAGCAAGGCACTATTGGGAGTAATTTCCGGGTCAGATGTTAAATTTAAACCAATCTTCTTCTCCCCTGACTCTCGAAATGTCACCTGTATAGCGGGGACTCGCAGGAGTCCAGCCAAGAATCAGGCGGAACATGAAGTTGCGTGAACAAAACGTATTAATTATTATCAGTGCTGCTCCGGGTGTTGCCCGGCCTTAAATACCTCCAAGGATCAACCCCGTGGCCTACATCTCCCACACCGAGACACCTAACTCCTCCCTCCAGAGCCGAGGGTTCACTCTGTCCGTGATCTACCACCAGGTGCCACCAGTTCAGAATTTGGGTGTCTCTGACAGAGCCAGCATTTACTGTCCACGTGAAATGGTTCCTGAATTGAGTGCCATACTCACCCACATAAGAGTCACATAGGAGACAACTATATTGGACCCATCAGGTTATTAAACTGTTTCACACAAAATTGGACCTTATGGCTTAACCTTTGAGCCCCCATCTCCCTATTTTCATACAATTTAATTTCTGACTATAATTCAATTCACGCTGAATTTCCGTACAATGGTACCATTGTAAGCAGAATTACCAATAGAGGAACCTCTTTCTTTGTTTTTTTTGTTAAAACTTTTGGTCCAGTTTTAACAACTCATAGTCGGCAAGGTGGCGCAGCGGTAGCCTAAGACACCAGATACCCGGGTTCGATCCTAACTACAGGTGCTGTCTGTATGGAGTTTGTACGTTCTCCCCGTGACCTGCATGGATTTTCTCTGGGTTCTCCAGTTTCGTCCCACACTCCAAAGACTTGCAGGTTTGTAGGTTAATTGGCTTGGTATAATTGAAAATTGTCCCTACAGTGTGTGTAGGATAGCGTTAGTGTGCGGGGATCGCTGGTTGATACAGACTCGGTGGGCTGAAGAGCCTATTCCCGCGCTGTACCTCTGAACCAAACTAAACTAAACTCCTTTAGATCAGTGTCAATTATATCCAATTCCCTTTCTGTGAAGCACTATTAAGATTCTTGACTATGTTAAGATGACTCTATAAACCCAAGGTGACGATGAGCTGAGCTGGCTGCTCTCTGCTACAAAAGAGGGAGTGGTTGGGAGGGTTGGAAGGAAGGATGGGACTTTACTCATCACCAGCCTTTTCAGGAATGAAACAAAGTAAAACAAGATTTTCACTACATGCTGTGCTCTGTCCGAAGTCTGGCTGGGATATAGTTCATTCTTTGGCCACATAACTTAATTAAATGTGACTTAACAGAAAGCAGGGACTAAGTAATTATAAAATGGAAAGACTAAGGACAGGCTATTTCTCTTCCAACTATAATAAACAATATCATATTAATAGTGCCATTAGATGATTGTATTTATCAGTATTCATTGAACAAACACAACAAGCCCAGTCATGAGGCAAAGAAAATTCCAGTGTTCAAAATATTTGGGAACCATCGTTCCAAATTTACTTGATTTTGAAAGTTGAGCATTCCCCCCCAATGCTCAATATTCCCTGAAATTGGCTAGGATATTAATATGTTGAAAATCTCAAACCCAAACACAATTTGGCCACCTTGATCTAAACAGATGTGCCTCAGCATCAGGCCAAACCAGTCCACTCCAATGAGGCCACCGACTCATTTAATTATTTGAATGGGCCAGCCGGGGTTCACATTGTCCATTTGGGTTTAGACTGTATGCTCAGAAATCCCATCTAAAAGGGAGTTAAGGCTCACAAAGCACTCCTTCCAGCAGCTAACGGCATTCCACATTTCTTGTGGGCTAGGAGAAGACGGACTACTCCTTGACTCCAAGCATATTTGTACACTACTCCCTGAATCAGTTGCCCCAACTTCCCCTTTAGCTAAAGCCAAGATATTCTCCCATGCTATTATGTATGAATTCCCATCCACGCAAATCCTCCCCCTTACCCCCAAACTCCTGCCTCAGATTTCCTCCCTGCCCTCCAATCTCCCCCCCCCCCCCCCCCCCCCAATTTCACTTCTCTCCTCTGTTTGGGCCTCCGGCTGTGAGCTGGAGCCAGGGATCTAACCACCTACCTGCATGAGAGTTGCTCAATCTGCTGCCTGCAGTCTGGAAACAGACCAGAAACATGTTGATCGGCCCAGTCATTAAGTTTGGCAAGACAAAACGTTTGCCGGATCTGAGTGTAAAATAAACTCCCACTATCTCAAGCATTTTGCATCTTTATTCACAAAGGAGAAGGAGGTGGAGGATAGTGGAGAATACCAACACACAAGGGGAATTCAAAATCAATAAGGAGGCGGTACTGTGGATAAATCCCCAGGGCCTGATAGGATCTATCCCAAGTTATTAATAAAAGCAAGAGAGGAGATTTTGCAGGGGCCTCCAGCTACAAACAAGGCCCAGAGGGCTGGAGAGTAGCCAATGTTGTTCCTTTGTTTAAGAAGGGAAGCATGGAAGGAAGCATATAATCCATTGAATTATAGGCCAGTGAGCTTCACGTCAGTGGTAGGGAAATCATTCGAAAGGATTCTTTGGGATTAGGATTTACAATCATTCAGCATCTTTGGAATGAGAACCGATTGATGGTTCAGGTCTCAGACCCATCATCAGAACTGAGAAAGGATGGAAATTAAGAGACATAAGTGAATGCAGATGCTGGAATCTTGAATCTTTGAATCTTGTTGAAACCAAAGTGCTGGAGACAGCATCTGTAGAGGACAAAGGTCGGGATCTAAAATGTCATCTAGCATTTTTCCTCTACAGATGCTGCCTGGCCTGCTGGGTTCCTCCAGCACTTTAGTTTAGTTTAGAAATACAGCGAGGAAACAGACCCTTCAGCCCACTGAGTCCGCACCAACCAGTGACCCTTGCACACTAACATGATCCTACACACATACTAGGGACAATTTATACTTATATCAAGTCAATTCACCTACAAACCTGGATGTCTTTGGGGTGTGGGAGGAAACCGGAGCACCCGGAGAAAATCCATGCGGTCATGGGGAGAACGTACAAAGTCCGTAGAGACAGCACCCATAGTCGGGATCGAACCCGGGTCTCTGGCGCTGTGAGGCAGCAGCTCTATGGCTGTGCTGCTCCTTTGTTGTTTGTGAGTGAAGTGAAGTTAGTTTTCAGAGGCTTAGTGTTGGATGATGCTGGACGAATTACACATGATGTTCAGTTGGAGTATAAGAGGGTGATCGATTAACTGTAGAGACCACATTGACTAGTTGTGTCACAGCCTCGTTCAGCAATTTAAACACCCTGGAACCCAGGTGCCCAGTCCATCACGGTACTGATCTCCCCACCATTGAAGGGATCTACGAGTGCTGCTGTCTCAAAAAGGCAGCCAGCCTCATCAGAGGCACACACCACCCTGGCCACGCACTTATTTCACTTCTGCCACCGGGAAGAAGGTATAGGAGCTGAAAACTCTATCGTCCAATTTCAGGAGCAGCTTATTCCCAACAATACTCAGGCTATTAAACACTACAATCATTAAATAGGCTCCAAACCATACAGACTTCGGGCATTATTTTTGACTTTGCATTACTATTTATTTGTCAGTTTGGTTTTATACACAAATAAAAGCGCTATGCAGAGTACTATGAGTACTATATACAGAGTATTATTTTGCATTTATGTTGTGCTGCTGCAAGTAAGGATTTCATTGTTCCTTTTCGGGACACATGACAATAAAACACTCTTGGCTTGACACTTGACTCTTGTTCCTCTGCCCTCTGCTGCCCCCTGTGGTGACCTGCAGAGCAGCAAGGTTGGGGTGCTGAACACCTGGGTAAGGTATCACAAGAATTAAAAAAAGTAGGCCATTTGACCCTTCTTAAGCCTTCACAGCCCATCTGCACAGTGAGTTATAAAGATTCATGGCACTCTGGTGGAGGTTTTTCCTCCTCTTTATGCTGAGGGCTGACTCCTTATTTCCAGACTAGACCTGGTTCTGGACAGGAAACAACCAAGCCAAAGGAAACATCAGCTCTACATCTACTCATGTAACAGTTTTGCACCTTGCAATGAGATCACATCGCACTTGACAACTTTTAAGGAGATCAACTGTACAGAGCAGGAAAAGCCTGCTGTACACTGAGTCGTGGATAGGCTTGCCCAGAGTGCAACATTACCCTGCATGCAAATACTTCAAAATATTTCCCTTGTACAGACAAAGAGTTCTGTGCACACGGATAGACTGGGATTGAAGCCAGGCCCACACGGAACGCAGAGCCATCCCACAGAGGGACATCACTGGTGTACAGAGCCAGCCACACAGTGCCGACTGTTTGTACACTCACTTGGGCTTACCTCCACAAACTAACCAAAAATAATCCTGTTTCTCAACCGACGCCTTGGCAAGCACATCAACAAGGGCACAATTCCACCTGCTCCAATGCTTCTTCAAGGCTGAGAGCTTGAAGGCAGAGCTGAGGGAGCTCTACACTGTGTGAGGTGATGGTTTTCAGATGTGACGCTGAGCCAAGGTTTTGCCTTCCCTCTCAGGTCAATGTTTGGGGCAGGAGGGCTGCAGCAAGGCACATCTGGGATTTGGTTAACAATCTTCTCAGCTGCAGTGCTTGGTGATTGCTTCATAGAATTGTTCAGTATGGCAACAGGCCCTTCAGCCCATTGAGTCCATTCCAACATTCATACCGATCCATTTCATAGTCGCCAGACCTCTAGTAACGATTAACAATTATTGAAGAATCTGGATTAATCGTGATTTTAGACAAAGCGCTGGAGTAATTCAGTGGGTCTGGCAGCATTTCTGGAAAAAAAGGATTGGTGACGGTTCAGGTCGAAATCCTTCTTCAGACTCAGGCTAAGCAGACTTCGAACGTACAAACAGGACCAGAGAAATGTTGGATCCAAATCAACTGCTGCAAAATACTCAACCACTGATGCACTAAGATTTCTGGTTAATGGTGATCCCTAGGACTTGATGTTTGGGAACTTGACACTGCTGAAGTTATTGAATGTCAAAGATTAGACAGTTGGTTATTCCCATGCAGTTGTGGTCTACGAATGATTCTTGCCCACTCCAGCCTGTCTCTGAATGTTGCTAGGTACCGCTACAGACAGCTTTGTTTTCTTAGGAGTGATGAACGGATCTGCACAAAGAGCAAAGCCACTTCTGATCTTTTTATTTAGAGACGCATTTGTTTCTGGGAAGTAGCGGTGTAGCAGCGCAGCGATGCAGCAGTTACTACTGCTGCCGTACAGCTCCACACTGTTCATATCTTCTTTGTGTGTCTGCGTGGCTTTCCTCCGGATGCTCCTGTGTCTGCTTACACCCCAAAGACATGCAAGAGTACAGGCCTGATTCGCGCATTTTATCTCCAATCCATAAATGTGCCATCTGGAGTGTGGATGTAGTCCTGTGTGACTCTGCCTTCAACGTGAATGTTAGTCAGGTTACATAAACCATGCAAGGAGGATAAGGGATTAGACGAGTTTAATCAGTTTTTGCAGACTACTGGATTTGGAAGCATCTGTCGATCTATCTGGCAATAAATCTCTTAATTAAATTGCAGACTTCCAGGATTCCCTTGCCACATATCTAAACCATCTGTAGTTTAGATATTCTGATCCTGTCATAGGTAAATCGTGTTAAAGCATGGATAACGGCTGCCCCTGTAACAAACGGGTTTCATTTTTACAAATGTCTTTTGGTTTATTTTGTCCATGTCAGAAAATACATAAAAATGACTTAATTTGGTAACCACAGCTCTATTGCTTTATAATAAATGGCATCAAAAGGACATAAGAATGATGAGAAAGAATAATGACTAAAAGTGGAGTGAGCGAGAGAGAGAGAGAGAGAGAGAGAGAGAGAGAGAGAGAGAGAGAGAATAAATTAGTTCTGCTGCTCATATGAATGAACATAGTACGTATGACAGAATGATACAGGATGGAAACAGGCCCTTCAGCCCACCGAGTCCACGCCAACCCTTTGGCACAGGTTCTATATTATCCCACTTTGACATCCACTCCCTGCACATCAGAGGCAATTTACGTTCATATGTCCATAAGTCACAGGAGCAGCAGTAGTCAAGTCTACTCCGCCATTCATTCATGGCTGACACAAAGGCCAATTAATCTACAAACCCGCATCCCTTTGAGATGTGAGAGAAAACCAGAGCAGCCAGAGAAAACCCACGTGGTCACAGGGAGAACGTGCAAACTCCACACTGCCAATGCCCGTGGTCAGGATCAAATCCAGATCTCTGGAACAATGAGGCAGTAGCTGTACCAGCTGCACCACTGTGCCACCTATATATTTTGAATGTAATAATACATGTTTGGCTACGGGAGCTAGAGTATGTCGTGTGTCAATGAGTGCCAAGAGCACAGAAGTGGAGTGTGGTTGGCTTTGTCTACAGCAACTAGGCATCCTGAAGTCAAAACCTGCAGAGGACAGTAGGGAGGAACATTTCCGTTTTGGAAAAGGGCTGGGTGCAATATGAATATAAGTATGAAGTGGAATAGTATGCAGGAAGACAGTTGGCATTTGTTTCATCACTGCGGAGAGTGGGGAGGTGACTGATGGTAACTGTTCTCCTGTCATCTCCTATGAGGCGTATGTGTGCACATAGATCAGTTGAATGCTCTGTGGTTAGTGTGGGGTTAGCCTGATCGAGCAAGCTTGCAGAGTCTGACCCATCATGGACTAGCCAGACATGTGTTGTGCTATCCTTCCTTCCTGCCCTGCATCGCTTTGTACGTTATTTATAACAGACTTGTTGCCTAAGCAGTCGTTTCAAGAACCTTTGGACAACCTTTTAAAAAATCCTGAAGAAACCCAACCCTAAGTTCGCACTTCATCAGAAAAACACATGACCATTACCGTATGTTCCTCTTCTCACTCTGAAGATCAAAAAGCGCTTTGTAGCTTTTTTTTATCTTTGTATAGATAAACGGGAAAGCCTGTCAGCTAATTTGCAAGCAGCAAGCTTCCATTGTCCCCAAGAGCCTCCAGCAATTTATGAAAAACATTAGGGATCAGGGCTCAGATCCGCTCTCTCCTTTTCCCCGTTGCAAGCTGAAAGGATCGTTGATCCACTCACCTGAATTAATCTAGCATAGAATAGTAGGGCACAAGAACAGGGCCTTCAGCCTACAATGTTCATGACCTACTTGATGCCAGGTTAAACTAATCTCCTCTGACTATGTGGTCCATATACCTTTATTCCCTGTGTATCCATTGCCTCTCTGAAAGGCTGTTAAACGCCACTATCATATCTGAAGATAGACATAAAAAGCTGGAGTAACTCAGCGAGACAAGCAGCTTTCTGGAGAGAAGGAATGGGTGACTATTCGGGTTGAGACCCTTCTTCAGACTGATGGTTTCACCGCAGTCTCAAGGGACCTTGAACATATATGTATATATATATATATACTACACTAAGTGGGACCCATTGGGTCCCAGCATCATACGGGAGGGCTGGTCCACCAATGTAATATTCCACCTCTCCACCAATTCCAATATTGGTGGCCAGTGGGGGAGTGGCTTTCTGGAGCGCTAGTATGGGTATTGTGGGCCGAATGGATTCTTGGGCTGGTGGCCCAGTCACTCAAGCCTGTTGTGCAGGCAGCTCACTCACTCATGGCTGGTGGGATGGCAGATGACTCACGGCTATTCCTTGAAACTCCATTTCAAGCAGGGTGCAAGGTCACCAAATTCAAATGCAGTTTCATACCATTTCAAGCAGGGTGCAAGGCCACTAAAGACAGCGATTCGTGACCTCTCCCACCTCCATCTTGCAGAGACTGAGCCACGCCCACACTTCTGGGTTTTATAGACCCTCCCCCTTCCCACCAGAAGGGGCGTGGCCGTAATGACGTGATTGACAGGGGATAGAATCTCAACATTTTTAAAACACTAATAACTTTTATTTTTCATCGATGGGAAAAATCCTCGGCCCCTGATGAGCAGAGGGGGACTCAGAGTAAGATGCCAAAAAATCACAGCCTTACATTGTAGCATTTTTTCTATCATCAATATAAAGCGCAAACAGGAAGCGGTCAAAATTAGACTTTTAATTATATAGTAGGCAAGGCAACTTTAATTAGGCAAGGCAACTTAATAATTAGTCAAGGCAACTTTAATTAGGCAAGGCAACTTTAATTAGGCAACACAGCTTTAGCGTTTACAAACCAAAGGCTATGCAGCTTTAGCATTTCCAAACCAAATGCAACACAGCTTTAGCATTTCCAAACCAAAGGCAACACAGCTTTAGCATTTCCAAACTATATTTTAAAACCACATTAAGGGCACTGACAGGTCAGTAAAACCACTCACGGATTAGTAGACATGTGTTCAGTGTTATTCACAGCTCAGACCGAGAGACATGACCCTCTCGCTCCCCATCTTGCAGAGACTGACTGAGGCACTTCGGATTTTACAATCCCTCCGGAAAGGGGCTTGGCCTTCAGGAGAGAGAATCTCAACATTTTTAAACACGAATAACTCTTTTATTTTTCATCGATGGAAAAACTCCTCTTGTCCTGCGCAGCGGAGGGAGATTCTGAGTAAGATGGCCAAAATTTACAGCCGTAAGTGGCAGCGTTTTTTCTTAAATCAATATTAAGAACAACAGGAAATGGTCAAGATCAGACTTTTAGTGATATAGATGTTTGTGGATAAGTATATATATACACACTGAACTTTTTGTACCTCTCGTTTATCATATTGTTTGCAGTGTGCTATGTTTACATATTCTGTTGTGCTGCAGCAAGTAAGAATTTCATTGATCTATCTGGGACATATGACAAGAAAACACTGTTGACTCTTGACATATCATCTGAATATCCCAGTGATAATTTGCCAGTGCAGCAAGTAAGCTAGAGCTGTTTGGAACCAGAGGAAAATCACTCTTTATTTGACTGAAGGTGGAAAGTTGTACAGAGAGCTGGTGAGAGGTTCTGCTGAAATAATGATTACCAAAGGGAGTTTCCACCCATTCCCAGAGGTAAGTGAGCTAAGATATAAATGAACTATTTGCAACATGTTTGGGAAGCAATGTTTCAAAAACAAATGGAGACACTGCCCTCAAGTGGAAGTACTACTTAACTACAATTAACCAAACAACAATTTATACTTTAATGATAGACACAAAATGCTGGAGTAAATCAACGGACCAGGCAGCATCTTTGGGTAGAAGGAATGGGTGACATTACGTAATCCCTATTTTGTTCGGTCAGCTTTTGGCTTCCCTCCCCATGCAGACACTGCTTTATCAGATAGCGATAATCACAGCGAGCACAAATATAGTCTTAGCTATCCACAATTTCCCATCAGTAATATAGTTTCAATTGCTCCTCGTACTTCCAATAACGCACGAGCTGGATCAAATTTTCAGATTATTCCTTGCGTCCTGAGATTTGGATTTATGTTCAGCCCAGGAGCAAAAAGACTATCTGAACAGTTGCCTGTTAGAAAGCAACTGAGCAACATAGTGGTGCAGTGGTAGAGTCGCTTCCTTACAAAGCCAGAGTTCCGGGCTCGATCCTGACTATGGATGCTGTCTGTACGGAGTTGTACATTTTCCATGTGACTATGTGGATTTCCTCTGGGTGCTCCGGTTTCCTCCCACACTCCAAACACCGACAGGTTTGTAGGTTAATTGGCTTCTGTAAAATAGTATATTGTCCATAATGCGTAGCATAGTGCTAGTGTATGGGGTGATTGCTGGTCGGACCAGACTCGGTGGGCCGAAGGACCTGTTTCCAGACTGCATCTCTAAAGTTGAAAGGATTCTGCAGGTGACAAAGACCTTTGGTGATAACAACAAGGTCTTCAGGTAACGTGTGTAAATCTATGGTTATAAATCTTCACACAATATCTTGGTTTTAAATTCTCAGGCTTCTTTTCAAATTCATTTAATCACTTTCACTGTGATACTCTTTAGTTATACATGCCCCGTGAGCTCTCAGCATCACCAGCCATAGCCCAGGCTGTGGACGACACTCTCTAACATTCCTCTATGCTTCTTGGATATCCACCAACATTGAACTCTTTCACCAAGCGTTTAATCATCCATTCTAATTGCTTGGCGGCGTACGCCATATGATGCTATGAACCCAGAGTGTATTGGGATCTTTCATTGTGTTCTTGTAGCCTTTGTAAAGCAAGTAACGGAGGTTACAGCTGTACTCATCCTGTCCTCCCCTGTTTTCAAGCAAAGACCACTTAACAGCAACAGCTGCAGGGCCCGGGCTGACTTTCCTCCTCATGCACTCATGGGTCTTTAATTAATAAAGCACGTTGCACGAGTGTAGCATCAACTGCCAGCATCTGCAACTGGGACGTCCACATTGTATGACTCACCACCGAGCCGCATGATGCATTCTTCCCCTGGCTGCCGAGGATGATCTTCAGTCAGATAGTCAATGGTACTGGTTATTTTCTTTTACATACAACGACAACAGTGAAGTGCATTTACATGGTGTTTTAATGCACTGTCACAGGGGTAATTAAATAAAAAGTCAATTGCATTCAACCAAAATAAACCAAACATTTAGTCTAAGATCTGATCTTTAATGTGTAGGAAGGAACTGCAGCTGCTGATTCACATCGAAGATAGACACAAAATGCTGGAGTGACTCAGTGTGACAAGCAGCACCTCTGGAGAGAAGGAATGGGTGATGTTTTGGGTCGAGATCCTTCTTCGGACTGAAGAAGAAGGGTCTCGACCTGAACCGTCACCTATTTCTTCTTTCCAGAGATGTTGCCTGTACTGCTGAGTTACTCCAGCATTTTGCGTCTATCTATGTTTTAATGCGGGATACAAAGATGGGTATTGGGGGTGAAAGGGTGAAGTGGATTTGGTTAGATGGTGAGGAGGGGCAAGTGTTAGGAAAGGAACTTCAGTACAACCCTCCTTGATGAACATTAAACAGAGACCAAAGCAAAACTCAATCCATTATCGAGTGCTTTAGGTGCCCTGGTCAATATTTACCCTGCATGTTTTGCAGATCTTTGCTCAGTTTTAGCTATCACTGCAGAACAGAAATGACAACACCTCAAAGCGGTATTTACAAGCTGTAAAACAATTTGTGTCAGCTATACAGATCCACATAAATGCAAATCCCTTCTGCCTAAGATGTGCCTGGAATTTGAGCTGGAGACTACAGTGGGAATGATGATATGTTGAACACCAATCCCTTGAGAACCCGATATGGCTTAAACTGCAAAAGGAGAAGCTCATCCAAGCAAGCCACCAGCACAAAGATATTTCTTCGAGATTCCTTCACTGTGAAGTAAACAATAAATGTGCTGTGGTTAATATCTAGCGTCGGAGAAGCAATCGTGCTTCAGACATACACCCACGGAGTACCGTGTAAAACAGACTAACTTCCTGTACAATACGGACCACTTCCCTCATACCAATTAGACCGGCGAGTCTTAAAATTTCCTCTGCCAGCTTGAGTCTGCATCCTGCCTCTGCTAGTGTGACCCTGGCCTGATTTCCACCAAGTAAGCACTTAGAAGTGGCAATGCATAACAGATGCATCTGCAGCCCATGCGGGAACAGCAGATCAAGAAACCATGTGATGCACATGTAAGAACACAAGCCAGCAGGAGCAGGAGTAGGCTGCTCAGCCCCTCAAACCTTTCACACCAGTCAACATGATCATGGTCGATCTTCCCCAGCATTCAACGTTTAACGAAGGGGGTACCTGGCCGGGTTGGGGTAGGGACGGGGCCTGCTGCCATGTGTGGCGCAGGCAGTAGGTAGGACTGTTCGCTGAACCTTTGTAACTTGGTCGGCGACAAAACATGGCGACATGTGTATACGGTCTAGGTGAGGTCTGCTGCTTGATTTCACTGGGTTGTATGCAATACAAAGCATTTCACTATCTTCAGTCTGAAGAAGGGTCTCGACCCGAAAGGTCACCCATTGCCTTCTCTCCAGAGATGCAGCCTGTCCCGCTGAGTTACTCCAGCATTTTGTGTCTATCTCCGGTTTAAACCAGCGTACGCAGTTCCTTCCTACACAAGGCATTTCATTGTGCCTAGGTACGTGACAATAAAGTATCATGGAATCATTGTCCCAGTTCCCCATGGCCTTTAATTCCCTCATTGTTTAAATGTTCATCTACTTTCTCTTTCAATACTCGCAATGATCAAACCTCCACAACCCTTCAGAGTAGACAATTCCAGAGATTCATCACTCTCTGTGAAAACTCCACGTGTACCACTGTTTTAAATGACTGTCCCTTACTCTCGTAACCCTGGTTTAAGATTCTACCATTAGCGAACATACCACAACATCCACTCTGCCATACCAGTGCAAGGACTATCTTCATCATACAGTATTGGAGCCTTTGTGGCACCAAAGGTAGTTCGGGGGCTCGACCGCGGGCCTGGTGGATGGCAGAATCGGGGGCCTGAATCTCCTCAGCGCAGAGGGAGAACAAGGAGGGAAGAAGACAGAGACTCTAAGACTTTTGCCTTCCACCACAGTGAGGAGGTGCTTGGTGAACTCACTGTGGTGGATGTTAAATTTGTGTTTATTGTGTGGTTTTGTTATTTTTTTATATATGTATGACTGCAGGCATGAAATTTCGTTCAGACCAAAAGGTCTGAATGACAATAAAGGTAATTCAATTCAATTATGTGGCTCATTGCATTTGTGCTGACAAGTTTCAGGAATTGATCAGCCATGCTGCTTAGTTTAGAGATACAGCGCGGAAACAAGCCCTTCGGCCCATCAAGTCCACACCGACCAGCGATCACCGCACATTAACACTACCTTACACACATTAGGGACAATTTATATTAAAACCAAACCAATTAACCTATACACATGCACGTCTTTGGAGTGTGCAAGGAAACCAAAGATCTCTGAGAAAAAGCACGCGTTCGCGGGGAGAAGGTACAAACTCCGTACAGACAGCACCCATAGTCAGGATCGATCCCCGGTCCCTGGCGCTGCAAGCGCTGTAAGGCAGCAACTCTACTGCTGTGCAACCGTGTCGCCCTTTGTAAATGAATCAATTTTATTCTGTGAATACCTTTGTTATTTATGAAAAAGATATTTTATTTAAAAGCCAATCTGGTTTCAAAAGTATGTTCACTTTAAAAGGCCACAGACAGATCAGCTGAGAAGGGCTGAGGGATGGGATGTGAGATTGGGGCGCTTGAAGGTGAGGCCGTGTGATAAAAACTCCAGGAACCGAGCTGACACTTAATGCTGTGATCATTTTGAGGGTAGAAATAGTTTACAGGAAGTTACTACACAGCACTCAGCGAGTAAAGTCGAGAACTGGGAGGTTCAGAGGGAGTGCCAGACTGTGTAAGGGCTTGTGGAGCCCTTACATAAGGCTCCATATGTTCGTAGGCAATGGAAACAAAAACTACTGGTTACTTGTATAATTTCTTAATATAGTTTAGGGTAGAAAATCTGTCATGTATTTAACTGTAGAAACAAGGAATTGCAGATGTTGGTTTGCACAAAAGGACACAAAATGCTGGAGTAACTCAGCGGGTCAGCATCTCTGGAGAACAAGGATATGTGATGTTTTGGATCGGTCTGACGAAGGATCCCGACCCGAATCATCACCTCTCAATGTTCTCCAGAGATGCTGCTTGACCAGTTGAGTTACCCCAGCACTTTGTGATCTTTGTGCTTGGCCTTTTTGTAGCTGCAGACCCTGCAGATGATTGCTGTCTGAATGGCCCTAGCAAGGTACTCAACTCAAGGGCAAGTAGAGATGACCAATACATGCTGATTTTCCAATGACACCCAGATCCAGATCATCTAAGCTTCCACATAGGGGTGGATCTAACCTACCTAGGTCACAGGTTGACAAGGCCACCCGTATCCATTAAATGGATCAGAAACTTGTATCATGGAGATCTTAATACAACTTGATAAGTAGGAGAACAATTAAGCATTGTTATTTTAAGTGCTGAATACAGATTTTTTTAATGTCAAATCCACATCTCTTATATCTAAGTTAGGTACCATAAACACAAGTTCACTGTTAACCAAGCAGATCGTATATGCTTGAAATGAATCATTTCCTTGTGGACTGACTATATGTAAAGGATTGCTTTGACTTTCAAAGCAGATCTGGCTGAAGTTTTGGGGTTTGGGGTTTTGGGTTTATAAGCCTGTTTTAATGCTGAGCTGATGGAAAAGGGCTCTGCAGAAAGTCTTTGTCATCTGTTCTTCAGCGACTCAGAATCTGCAACAAATTACCATGCTTTAGACTGAATCAAACTTGTCTAACAAATGGTATTCTGCTCAGTTGGGAAACAAATGGAACTACAGTGAGAGATTCAGAAATATGTGTTAATCACTTCTGCTGCTGCTCTGGGAGAGTGGGATTAGATTCACGGACGTGAATGCATAAAAGGTTGTTAAGCGGCGTCTGATCCTGGGCCAAAACACGTGGAGGTCTAGCCATCTGACACAGACAGTGCTGCACCAGACTGGATGGCTCTCTAGGGAAAAACCTCTCCGAATGTTTCTATGAGGCAGATTGCGGCTCACTTGCCCGTGAGCTGGTTCACAACAGTGCTGCAAAGCCAGACCAGGTCCACAATAATATTAATACCATGAAATCATGCTGACTGCACCCAGGCTCCTGAGTTCAACAGCTGTCGGTTCGGTCTGAACGAGACTGAAATCGATATGCCTGGCCTCTTCCTCTGCATTCTGCAGTTTGCTGTGAAGCACATCAAGATGAAAGCTGCTACACCAATGCAAAGCCATTCTTTCGGCAATAGATATGCTTAAGGGAGCCTGGATTGGAACAAGCGGAGGAAAGAATGAGGGTCTGTCTGTGGAGTGAGACCCAGCTACTGTTATAGAGTCATAGAGTAATACAGCAGGTAAACAGGCCATTCGGCCCAACTCATCCCGGCTGACCAAGATGTGGTTTTTTTTCTATGTTTTATGTTCTAAGTTTGAAACATAGAAACATAGAAAATAGGTGCAGGAGTAGGCCATTCGGCCCTTCGAGCCTGCACCGCCATTCAATATGATCATGGCTGATCACCCAACTCAGTATCCTGTACCTGCCTTCTCTCCATACCCCCTGATCCTTTTAGCCACAAGGGCCACATCTAACTCCCTCTTGAATATAGCCAATGAACTGGCCTCAACTACATTCTGTGGCAGAGAATTCCACAGATTCACCACTCTCTGTGTGAAAAATGTTCTCATCTTGGTCCTAAAAGACTTCCCCCTTATCCTTAAACTGCGACCCCTTGTTCTGGACTTCCCCAACATCGGAAACAATCTTCCTGCATCTAGCCTGTCCAACCCCTTAAGAATTTTGTAAGTCTCTATAAGATCCCCCCTCAATCTTCTAAATTCCAGCGAGTACAAGCCGAGTCTATCCAGTCTTAGGGATATTCTGTGGAGACTGAGAGTAAATGTTTCAAGTCAATTAAAAATAAATTAGACATTTAACCAAGAGCAATGATTCGCAAGGTACCAAAAAAGCAAAGCATTTAACATTTGCTCTTGATCTTTGAGCAATGTAATATTTCTTGCCTGCAGCTCAAGGACCTTGGTTGGTAGCGACTGGCTTTCTCATTACATTGTTGGTGTTAGGATTTCCGAGATATTGGTGGTGTATTTAACAGTAAAGGAACAGTGGTATCCATGAAGGCAGGATGGTGTGGGATGTCATGCCCCTGTAACATTTTACACCATTCTCCACTACATAACCAATTTAAGTGTAGAGTACTGCTACAGCAGAGCGCACCACTTACAGTTCAATGGTGCTTTTATTGTCACAGGTACGAAGTGCAACGGCACAGTGAGATTATTTTCGTACAAACGTATTGCCGTACCTAAGCACATCCCCGATTAGCAGGTTGTAAAGAAATAGTCTAATGATCTCGCATGCAAGAGGTGCCATATTTTGGCGCCATTTTCAAAGTCCAGTCTCACTCTTATTCTTATGAGTGGCGCCCGAACCAGGCAAGCCCCGGGTAAATGTCAACGACTGCTTGCTCCTTGAATGACATGCCAAACGTGCACAATCATCTTCTGTGAAGCAGATTCCTTCATTTAAAACCAATTATTACTTGAAAAATGCATTTCTCTCTCAATCTAAATGTTAACTAATCCCCCCCTCAGTATTTCATGGTAAAATGGTATCCCAGAGTTGAAACAAGGTCAATATATATTTAACACATGCACCCTTCAGTCCGCATCACCAGCGGAAGCTTGCCGTGTGAGGCCCTCACGAATCGTGCTGCCTTCAACTTACATCCAAAAGTCTTGACCAGATCAGATAATCTCGCAGAGGTCACATGCGCCATAAACCACAGCAGTTTTATATAACCATGAAACACAGATAAACACATCCTGCCCAACATAATGTAGACTTATCTGATCTTAATATGGCACAAGGAACCTGCAGAGCACAAATAACCAACTACTCTCTCTGGTAAATATGATTAGTACAGATGGGTGTGTAAGAAGGAACTGCAGATGCTGGTTTAAACTGAAGATAGACACAAAAAGCTGGAATAACCCAGTGGGACAGGCAGCATCTCTGGAGAGAAGGAATGGGTGATGTTTTGGGTCAAGACCCCTCCTCACACCCGAGGAAGATCCTAAGATCTCCTAAGATCTGAGGAAGGGTCTCAACCCGAAATGTCCCCCATTCCTTCTTTCCAGAGATGTTGCCTGTCCAGCTTTTTGTGTCTATCTTAGTACAGATGGGTGTTTGAGGGTCAACATGTGCATGTGGGCTGAAGGGCATGTTTCTTAAGATCCTGTAACCCTGGGCACATGTTCCTTATCACCAATAACATCACTTAGCAAACCATTACCATCAGTCCATTTCATTTCATTACCGTTAGCCTGTATTTAACTTACTCAATCCATTCCATTGAAAAGTGCTGCCTTATGCTGGTCCCCTAAAGTAATGAAGCAGTAGATATATCATTCCCCCAGCCTATAATCTCCAGATAACATTGACTCCCAACACCTTGGGGCCAGCCACACAACAAGGAGCAGGTAATTTTGTACACTTTAGAGAATATATAATCCTGGGGTGGGAAGAGTCAAGAGTCAAGAATGTTTTATTGTCATATGTCCCAGATAAAACAACAAAATTCTTACTTGCTGCAGCACCACAGAATATGTAATCATAATAATAATATAACAAAAACTCAGAAAAAAAAGAACAAACAATAATAGTGCAATAATAATAATAATAGTCTATTGTAGTTCACAGCTTATGAGGTTGTTGTGTTTAATAACCTGATGGCTGTAGGGAAGAAGCTGTTCCTGAACCTGGACATTGCAGTTCTCAGGCTCCTGTACCTTCTTCCCGATGGCAGTGGTGAGATGAGTGTGTGGCCAGGATGGTGTGGGTCTTTGATGATGTTGGCAGCCTTTTTGAGGCAATGACTATGATAGATCCCTTCGATGGTGGGGAGGTCAGAGCCGTTGATGGCCTGGGCAGTGTTTACAACTTTCTGCAGTCTTTTCCGCTCCTGGACGTTCAAGTTGCTGAACCAGGCCACAATGCAACCAGTCAGTATGCTCTCTACTGTGCACCTGTAGAAGTTCAAGAGAATTATCTTTGACATACCAAATCTCTGTAATCTTCTCAGGAAGTAGAGGCACTGATGTGCTTTCTTTATGATTGCATCAGTGTGCTGGGTCCAGGAAAGACCGTCAGAAATATGCACGCCCAGGAATTTGAAGTTTTTGACTCTCTCCACCATTGTCTCATTGATGTACACAGGATTGTGGGTCCTCAACCTTTCTTTTCCAAAGTCCACAATCAGTTCTTTGGTAAGCTGATATTGAGAGCCAGGTTGATGTGCTGGCACCAGATGGTCAGTCGGTCGATCTCACTTCTATACTCTGACTCATCACCATCTGTAATTCATCCCACAACGGTGGTGTCATCAGCGAAGTTGAAAATGGAGTTTGCACTATATCCGGCTATACAGTCACGAGTATAGAGTAGAGCAGGGGCTGAGCACGCAGCCTTGAGGTGCTCTCGTACTGATTATCACTGAGGAGAAAGTGTTTCTGTCAATTCGAACAGACTGTGGTCTGTGGATGAGGAAGTCGAGGATCCAATTGCAGAGAGATCTAAATCATTTATTTGGTATCTATTTCTTCCTTGGTGAAAAAATGTATTTGATGCCTTTATGTCTAAACCAATCCTTCAACCTTGATTTATAAACAATTATACATAATTACAAGATAAAATATCCTGTTTATGTTATTTTTGCTGTGCGTCTAATCTGCAAATGCAAAGGATGAATTACAATTAAACAGGAATGTCACCCATTTCTGAGATCACCTGTGCTTTAAATTTCTGAGCTGTGACAACTCCTGACAATGGGCACCGCTCAATTTTGAGGGAATGCCTCCTCCAATATCACGATCCAGTGACATGAAATCCGTGTCCTCCGTTTCAAAGCTCGGATCCGTTATTCATGCTTGTATTGCCAAATGCAACAAATACATAAAAGAACGCAATCAGTACAGTGTACCCAGCATCCATGCTACCAGGCCTGCCATTAGAATTCAGCATTCAAATCCCCTCCATAGAGTCATAGAGCCATACAACATGAAATCAGGCCCTTTGGCCCAGCTTGTCTATGCTGACCAAGTTGCCTAAACTGAGCTAGTCCCACCTATCTGCACCAGATGCACAACCGCCCAAACCTTTCCTATCCAAGAACCCATTCAAGTATCTTATTGAATGTCGTAATTGTACCTCCACTCCACATAGATCTATCTCTTTTCCTTCCCATTATCCCTGTGGCTCCTTTGTCACAACAGTTCTCCAATGGAGCTCCATGCAGATTAATTCCTGCTATTTTCAGAAATTCAAGGCTCTTGGGGGAGAAAGACTCAATTAAAAGCAGTTTTCCGATTTAGCTGAACCAGGATTGGCACATTCTCAGTCCAAACCCGCACATTCCTTCCAACTTCCCAATCAATACCAGATTGCCCACAGCAAGCAACTTTGAAGGTTTGCCTGGTCTCTAAACTTAGACGTAGAGTGCTTCCAACATCCTGAAAAGTATTAACACTCTAACTTGGCCAGAGGATACACAAGAAAGCAAATCCTGCATTGTGAATATCTATAGTCAATTACAAATTCGTGGCAGGCCATGCTTTTAATTGAATAAACTTAAATTTAACATAGTGTTTACAGCATATGTGGTTTTGGGTCTATTTCAGTTTTCTAGACAGACTAATTCATACAATGCATCACTGTTCCTACTCGTACTGTGCCTCCAGATTATCCCTGGGGTCCCAGAACCTCAACTCAGTTCTACATTTATTATAAATTGTGGTCTTGCCCTCTGTGTAGCACAACCCACCCCTTCCCCTGCAAACGGTGACCCATCCACAAACCCTTATGTCCTTGTAACTTGCCTTCGATGGTTGAAGTTAACACCCTCGAATTTTCTCCACACACCTCTTCAGTTCTAAAATTTGCTTAACACATCTGTAGACTCACATATTTGGTCAAACAACCAAATATAGCCTTAAAGTCGTAGTGTACAGTGTGGAAACTGCCCTTTGGCCCACTGTATCCATGCCCACCTTTTTGCCCATCCACACGAATCCCATTTGCCTGCATAAGGGTTGTGTCCTTATATGCCTTGCCCATTTGTGTCTGTCTAAATGCCGATAAAAAGGTAGTAATTACATCTGATTCCATCATCTCCCCAGGCAGCATATTCTAGAAATCAACCACTCTTGGTGTGAAAAACCTACCCCTCCAATCCCTTTTAAAGCTCCTTTCTCTCACCTTAAACCAATGCCTTCTTTGGCTCTCATTGTTTCTCTGAAGTTACCTCACATTAAAAACAACTCCATGATAGAGGCTTAAAAATTTGAAGTGTGTGGAAATTTCTTCTTTCAGAGGGTGGTGAATATCTGGAATTCTCTACACACCAGTGTGATATAGGTCAGATCATTCCATAAATTTAGTCGGAGATAGATACATATTTGAAAGATCGAGGATTGTGAGGAAGTGGCACAAAGGAGGAGATGAGATGACCATAGACCAGCCATGATCAAAATAAATACAGTGGTCTTGATGGGCTGAGTGGCCTGCACCTGCTCCTATTTTCTTGTGTCGGAAGGAACTGCAGATGCTGGTTTACATCAAAGATAGACACAAAGTGCTGGAGTAACTCAGTGGGCCAGCATCACTAGAGAAAAAGAATAGCTGCTTTTCAAGTCTGAAGAAGGGTTTCAGCCCGAAACATCACCAATTCCTATTTTCTTGTGTTCTGCTAAATAAAAGTTAACTCTTTATAAATCACTAGTGAGGCTTCAAGAAGATTGTGCCTGGGTCTGGGCAGATTGGCAAGACTATGCATAACATATAGAGGTTTACCAGAATGATACCAGGAAGTTTAGTTACACAGAAAGTCTACAAAAGCTGGGATCTCTCCCAGAGGAGAGAAGGTGGAAGAAAGATTTATGAAGCATGCAAGATAATAAGGACTTTTCAAAAAGTGAATAAAGCAAAACCGTTTACACAAGTGGGGGATTTGGAATCCAGGTGGAACTGTTTAAAGTTCTTTGTCAAAGCAGCTTAAAAGTAAAATAAGAAGAATCTATCTGAAGAAGGATCCCGACCCGAAATGTCACCCATCCCTTTTCTCCAGAGATGCTGCCTGACCCAGCTGAGTTACTCCAGCACTCTGTGTCTATCTTAAGAAGAATCTGTGCTGGATGTAGTGAGACCCCGTGAGGGAACGGTCCCACTGAGTGTGTGGCCCCTGTCAGTGTACATTCTCGTTTGTCGAGCTTTGCTGAATATACATTCTCACAGTAGTTGTTATCATTGGGAGGTGCCGGGTCAGGCTAAGTGAACAGGAAACTCAGGGTGTGGTGCATAGTTCAAACAGTTCAAGTGGAAGAATAATGGGTTATTTTGAGCAAGGACCCTCTGGTTGTTCTCAACAACTTGGATATTGGCCACATCTGGGTGCCAGTGTAGGATGTGTTTGACTGGACAGCCACAGGCCTGGGGGCAGGAGGCACACCAACTATAATCTGGACACGCAGGCTTATCCTTCACCAGCCCGAGCTGATGGCCTAGTCATAGGGAAGTTCTCAGAAACAACCCAAGTTGGTTCAAGTTGGAATGAATGAATGATACTTCATTATTACACGTGACATGTCGCAGTGAAATTATTTGTTTTGCATTCCACACATAAAGTATGCAAAGGGTAGTCACCGATAGGACGCTGACAAAGTTACAAAGTGTTCACTATGGTCCCAATGGTCCCTCTTTGTACTCGGTGGCCCCCACCCACATGGGTCCTTCTTTGTTCTCTCGGCGGAATGTCCTCGACTGACCTCCCACCCGTCCAATTATGGTTCAGTTTCCTGCATTCCTTTTCAAAGGATTTGAGCATGCAGTTTCAGCTGACACTAGTAGACCACTGGGGATAGAAATTTGTGCAGATGACATTTTCTTCACATGCATTTTCTCTCAGACATCAGTCTGAGGAAGGGTTCTGACCCAAAACATCACCCATCCTTTTTCTCCAGAGATGCTACCTGATCCGCTGAGTTACTCAGCACTATCTATTATCTGCCTATCTTTGGTATAAACCAGCTTCTGCTGTTCTTTGTTAGTATGCTAGTGCTCTTTCAGGAACCTGACTGTGCGAAAAGCAACCACCAAGTTAGGGCAGCGCGGTGGCACAGCGGTAGAGTTGCTGCCTTGCAGGGCCAGGGACCCGGGTTCGATCCTGACTAGGAGTGCTCCGGTTTTCTCCCACATTCTGTAGGTTCATTGGCTTCAGTAAAAATTGTAAAATTGTCCCTATTGTGTAGGATAGTGCTAGTGTATGGAGATCGCTGGTTGGCGTGGACTCGGAGGGCCAAAGGGCCAGTTTCTGCATTTTATCTCTAAACTAACTAAACTAAACACATTACCTGTGATGGAAATGGGGGGGGGGGGGGGGGGGGGTAACGCATAAGGGACGGCGTTCCCCCAGTTTTCAATTTCCAGCTCGGGTTTAATGAGTACTGCAGAAAGATTCGAGTCGTTTATTACTTTATTCAACTCAGACGAAAACGATTTGTTAACTGCCACTGTTAACACTTGTTAACAGGTGGTAGTTAACAGGTAGTAGTTATACAATGTGTCATCAATACATCAATCCACATTCCTCAGTAAATGTAATTGTGTTTTGACCATGTATTAATGACACCACATTCCTTTGAATAGAATTCAAGGGAGAATTTCTTAAACTCACTATCAGGGCACGATCGCGAGCACGGGTTTAATCTGTTGTCTAGAATTAATCGATACCCACCCTATGTACCTTATATCAAATTTAAATCGGAATTCCGATTTTTATTTTCCTATTTGTCCATTTTTTGTGCCCGATTATTTGGCGGCCAATCAACCGCTGTCTCCAAGGGGGTTGCTTCCAATCACCAACGAGCTTCCCTTAAAATTCCCATCCAATCAACAAATCGGTCTCCTCCCCTCCAATCAGCTGCTGTCTCCAAGGGCATTAGTTTTTCTAATACCTGCCCCAATAAGAAACTTCATTTTCAGATTAAATGTTTCAATTAAATTAAAATGGATGGGGTGAAAATTAAATAAGTAGTACCAATAGTTTTTTCCAGCCTAAATCGTGAGTGGTGAATATTTTATTGTGGGTGGTTTTATTTAGCAAAACAATAGTGCAAGTGGAAATATTTATTATATATCACTATCAAATTTTATTATATATCACTATCAAATCACTATTAAATATCTATAAATTTCAGATTTGTGTACCCCTGTTAAAATTAGCATGCTGAGATACTTTAAAAAACAGCGTCTTCAGATCGATGAAGAAATAAATGATAATGAAAACACTCAGCGGAAAAGAAGGCAAAATTACTTGAAAATGATAATGTAACTGGTGCAGCTGTTTCGCCTGATGCTGCATGTGCAGACATTTTAAAAGATATTGAAAAATGTGATCTTCCAGACTGTACAAGAAATGTACTTAAAACGAAAAGAAAGAATATCCCTGGCTAATTGTTAAAAACAGAAAACTAGGATGTAGTGTATGCAGCAAGTGTCATCTTGGACTTGAACGAACACAAGGAATTCATTTGTCTCATGAGTGGTGCAGTGTTAATGTAATAGGAGTGTGTGATGACAAAGCAAAACAGTTAATGAATTTAAGAAAAAAGATTTTTAAGGACAAAAATAGTGAAGCTCATATCAGATGCCTAAAAATCAATGAAACAGCTGAAAAAAAAGCAAATGACACTGAAAAAGGACGAAGCAAAAACAGGTTGTTTTTAGAACTGTATATAATATTGTACACAAAGTTAGGGCATACACACATATGTCTTCTGATATTGAACTGCAAGAAAGAAACGGCATCGACTTAGGGTAAGTTCTACACTCTCGTAAGTCATGTGCAGGTGTTTCTCACCACATAGGGAACCATATGCGAAAGACAGTGGTGGAAAATATAATTTCCAAACAATCTAAAATGTCTATTATGATTGATGAATCTACTACTATTAATGGGAAAACTGGTCTAGTAGTCTGATTGAGAACAGCAGTTAGTGAATCTTCCCAACCTATATCATTCTATATAGACTTAGAACATATGAAACTTGGTGCAAATGCAAAATATGATGAGCTTCTAAGTTGCTTACAAAGGTGTTTTTTCAATACAGTACCTAAAGGAAAATGTGATATCACTTGTAACTGATGGTGCATCAGTAATGTTAGGACGGGGTGGGAGATTGCAACCTTCACGTGGTCCACCCTGTTTCAACGAATGCAATCAACCAGACATGCACAAACAGAAGATCAAACAGAACAAGTTGTCTTACAACTTTAGGCTGTGCACGCCATACACAAGAAGAAGAAGTAATGTTAGGATGAAATACAGCGGTTGCGAAACTATTTCTTGACGATTTCCCTAATGCAACTGTTTGGCACTGTGCCAGTCACAGGCTTGAACTCAGTGTAGGTGATGCTATGTGAAGTTGCAGGTTTGAATCATTTTCAGATATTTTGTGATAAATTGTATTCCTTATATCGTAGGTCTCCTAAGAATCAGGATGAGTTAACTGCATGTGCTGAGGCTCTTCACTGTCAACTGTTGAAAATTGGTCGTGTTTTCAGTGTGAGATGAGTTGCTTCGTCTTACCGAACTGTAAAGTCATTTTGGAAAAACAAGCTGTGATGCTTCAAGATCTAGTGCAGAGAGAGCAAAGTACGAGGGGCTGAAAAATGTATTAGAATCATCAGCTTTCATAAATAATTTGGGCTTATTGATGGACAATTTGCTAGAGTTGTCTGAACTGTCACTTGAATTGCAGAACCCAAATTGTACATTTAGTAAAGCACATGAGGAAATTAAACAAACTATCAAGGCTGTTGAATGTCAAATAGAGAAGCCAGGAAACTTTTATACTCAAGTGGAGAAAGCAACAAGCCAGATGATATTTAATGGAATACATTTGAGAGCTGGTAAAGTACCTACTATACATAGACAACAGTTTTTGAGGAGTTTGGTCAATAATATGAAATCCAGGCTGCTTGAATCTACAACAGCTTCCAATGATAAATGTAAAAAGTTAATTAACAAGTCAAAATATTTAGATATTAACAATATTCCAGAAGATTCACTTTTTACCTTTGGGGATAATGATGTAGAAGAAATGGCAGAACAATTTGGCTTAAATGGTCGGCTTTGTGTCAGAGCCTTCTGAGAATTCAAGGAATCTAAAGGGAAGATAGTTTCTGTAGATTTTCAGCAGCTGATAACGGCTGTAAATACAATTCTGGTATCAACAGTAGAATGTGAAAAAAGTTTCAGTGGCATGAATTTCTGCATGTCACCACAACGTGCAAGACTTCAAACTGATCATCCCTCAACTCTTCTATTTATTAAGTTGGTGGGACCTCCTCTGTCAAAATTCAACCCCGAAGAATATGTGAGGACACAGCTTCTTAGTGGCAGAAGGCGTGCTGAAGAAACGGCATGCAGAAAGAAAGAGGAGGTGACAGAAACAAATGGTGATTATATACCATTGTGGAACATTTTGTAATGTAAACAGAGAGAGAGAGAGATGCAAGAAAGCAGCTATCACATATAATACACAATAAACTATATTATAAATACACAATAAACAATTGATGCATTCTTGTTATGCATTACATGGGTATGACCGCACATTAAAAAATCCCCCCCCCACCCCCCCCTTACTTCCCAACCTCAGCCTCATGGACCTTAGAGTACCCCTAGTTCCTAAAACTCATTTCCATCACTGCACATTACACATAAATGCACTTTGAATGTGCATCATTGGCAATAAAGCTCTCCTGCGTTTGGGGCTATATAATTGCAGTGTCTCTTTTTCTACAGACACCACCAAATAAGACATTCATCAAATAAGATGTCCTTCCATGAATGAACGGAAACACATACTCGTGGTTAAATCTCCTTCCTGCGGAACACCCATAGCCCAGCTAGCCTTTCGTGTCTGTTCTGCCTTGCAGTGAAACTACAGCTGATTTGAAATCAAACTCCCCGCCATGTGCCACGTACTTGACTGGTAAAATAAAATCCAACAGAACCATTTAAAATCGAAAACTGATCAAAACTGTCATTTTTCTCGTCTGACAGTGAGTACCAAACTTTCAGAATTGACAGAGCGTCAAAGGTTACGGGGAGAAGGCAGGAGAATGAGGTTGAGAGTGAAAACTAGAATAGCCATGATCGAACGGTGGAGCTGACTTGATGGGCCAAATGGCCAAATTCTGCTCCTGTGTCTTATGGACATGGACTATGGCAGGTGGTAGTCTAATTCCCTCTGTAATATCAACACTGCCTCCGTTATCAGTACAGGACGGTAAAGATTTCATCAGGGCCTAAGAAACAGCTACAGATTTCATGTTCCATGTACCTCCCAACATTCTGCAAGATAGTGAGTCACCTTCAGCTTAGTTTTGGTTGAGTTAACATTTCAGATCAATGACTTGAACAATTCTGGCAGAAGGTCATCAGCCTGAAACATTAACTATTCCTTTTCCCTCTGATGATACTGTACATAACCTGCTGACCATTTCCACCATTTTCTGTTTTTACCTAGGATGCTAGAGATTATTGCAAGTTCAGAGGATGGAATTGCAAAATTAACACACCTGAAGCTACGGAGGTAGCTTCAAGTAGTGAACATATGGAAAGGATTCCATTTGGAAATGATTAAGAAAATTCCCTCTGGAAGGTGGATTAGCAACACCAATAAGGGCAATGGTCACAGAGGTAGATATTCCAAAGTTTTACTGCGCTACCACTTGTCTGGGAGGATCTGAGGGCAGAACACAACCTCAGTGTGCCCTAACATTTCGCAGCTAATTAAGTTTTTTTTAATGTTCTCGCCCACACATGTCTCCCCACTTTCAGGAAGGGAAGGGAGGAAAAATGAATAAAGGGAGGAAGGATACTCACTCTTTAAAACCTCTTCTAGCTTCCCATATCAGAGAAACACAAGCAGAAAAAAACTGACAGATTACGTTTAGTTTAGAGAAACAGTGCAGAAACAGGCCCTTCGGCCCACTCAGCCCGCACTGACCACTGATCCCTGTACACTAGCACTATCCTACACACTGGGGACAATTTACATTTTTTACCGAAGCCAATTAACCTACAAACCTGTATGTCTTTTGAGCGTGAGAGGTACTCGGAGGGAGAACGTACAAACTCCGTACAGACAGCACCAGTAGTCAGGATCGAACACAGGTCTCTGGTGCTGTGAGGCAGCACTGTGCTACCGTTCTGGAAAGTAATTAAAAAATAAAGGAGGGAGTTGCTTCTACAGCTTTTTTTCAAAGTATCGCTGCAAACCCTGGCTGACTGGCTCTTTAAGATCCACATATTCCAAGAGACATCAATTCCTTCTCCACAATGAACACATTCTGAAGAGAAAATGAATCAAACAGCTGCAGCTTCCTAAAATAAATTATTTGCCAACTGAATGGAACGGCTGACAGATAGCGCTGCAAGTTGCATTGTTTACAAGTGAGTACAGTGCGCCTCTGTGAAGGGCCTTGGATCTTCATAAATGCTTCAAGTATAGCTATACATCTGGGTTTATATTCCACACTCACAATACAATGGATGCAGAGCTAGGGAGCAGGACGGGCCAGTTTTACAACTCGCGTAACACTCCTGGACCACAGATACATGATGGCACTAGGTCACCAAACAGATGTTGCCATTTGACTTTGGTGACTTGGGTTCAAATTGAGCCGAAGTAAAGAATTTGAAAAAGTCGCCACTGGAAGTATGAGGGCTCCAAGCAACAAACCTGACCATGCCAATCCCTAGTTCACTTCTTCTTGCGTATGGCGTGCATAGCCTAAAGTTGTAGGACAACTTGTTCTATTTGATCTTATTTGATTGTGCACGCCAGGTTGATTGCATTCGTCGAAACAGGGCGGACCACATGAAGGTTGCAATCTTCCACCCCCCTAGTTCACTGCATAGCAGTAAATACAGTTGCTTGGCATTCTGTAAGGATCACTGTTGTGGGAAGCGATATCAGTGGCAAGGAATATTCTGGCTGCTTGAAGCTACTCATCCCTTTTCCAACTCACCGAGTCTAAACTAACCCAGGAGACCCGATCAGGTACACATCACCTGGCCCAACATCCTGCCCAACCTTTGACTGAAATTATTTATTATATTTTATTACTTTTACATCCTGAATTGCTTTGAAGTGTTGAGAAAAACAGATCTTAAACATCTCCAGCTTTTCCGCACATCCTACAGCTTTGAAAACACTGTTTGCAGCAAGCAGCATTCATTTCCATACATCTTGCAATAACTTTTCAGGGCAAGGTGCTACAATCAATGAGCACGCGTTGCTCGTGCCTTCTTCACTTTGCACCTGTTCTCTCTGAGTGATGGGCCCTACCTACAACAAAACCTCATAAAAAGGTTCAATTAAGTCTGTAATTTAATGCCAGCAAGGCTGAAATTGGATGTATCTTCAAGTCTGCCATGACTTCATTACTGCATACAATTGGGGGGATCCCAACATAACCCCAATGGACACGCAACACCCATTATTCTCTCCCTCTCCCAGTAATTGATTCTTTAAATGTGCTTAACCCTTGCGAAGGACTCTGCTATCCTTCCTAGAACCAATTAAAAATCTTCCTCTTTTAATTCTGTTCCAGTTGAGTAGACTAATGGTGATAGAAAGATAATGTAGACAAAACTTTCTTCACATGAATTTTCTTTTTGACGTTAGAAACATAGAAAATAGGTGCAGGAGTAGGCCATTTGGCCCTTCGAGCCTGCACCGCCATTCAATATGATCATGGCTGATCATCCAACTCAGTATCCTGTACCTGCCTTATCTCCATACCCCCTGATCTCTTTAGCCACAAGGGTCACATCTAACTTCCTCTTAGCCAATAGCCAATGAACTGGCCTCAACTACAGTGGCTTGCAAAAGTTTTCATAACCCTTGAACTTTTCCACATTTTGTCACGTTACACCCACAAACGTAAATGTATTTTATTGGGATTTTATGTAATAGACCAACACAAGTGGCGCATAAATTGTGAAGTGGAAGGAAAATGATACATGGTTTTCAAATTTTTTTACAAATAAAAAACTGAAAAGTGTGGCATGCAAAAGTATAGAAACATAGAAACATAGAAAATAGGTGCAGGAGTAGGCCATTCGGCCCTTCGAGCCTGCACCGCCATTCAATGTGATCATGGCTGATCATCCAACTCAGTATCCCGTACCTGCCTTCTCTCCATACCCCCTGATCCCTTTAGCCACAAGTGCCACATCTAACGCCCTCTTAAATATAGCCAATGAACTGGCCTCAACTACCTTCTGTGGCAGAGAATTCCAGAGACTCACCACTCTCTGTGTAAAGAATGTTTTCCTCATTTCGGTCCTAAAGGAATTCCCCCTTATCCTTAGACTGTGACCCCTTGTTCTGGACTCCCCCAACATCGGGAACAATCTTCCAGCATCTAGCTTGTCCAACCCCTTAAGAATTTTGTAGGTTTCTATAAGATCCCCCCTCAATCTTCTAAATTCCATCGAGTACAAACCGAGTCTATCCAATCTTTCCTCATATGAAAGTCCTGACATCCCAGGAATCAGTCTGGTGAATCTTCTCTGTACCCCCTCTATGGCAAGGATGTCTTTCCTCAGATTTGGAGACCAAAACTCTACGCAGTACTCCAGGTGTGGCCTCACCAAAACCCTGTACAACTGCAGTAGAACCTCCCTGCTCCTATACTCAAATCCTTTCGCTATGAATGCTAACATACCATTTGCTTTCTTCACTGCCTGCTGCACCTGCATGCCTACTTTCAATGACTGGTGTACCATGACACCCAGGTCTCGTTGCATCTCCCCCTTACCTAATCTGCCACCATTCAGATAATAGTCTACCCTCATGTTTTTGCCACCAAAGTGGATAACCTCACATTTATCCACATTGTACTGCATCTGCCATGCATCTGCCCATTCACTCAGCCTATCCAAATCACCCTGCAGCCTCCAAGCATCCTCCTCACACCTAACTATACCCCCCAGCTTGGTATCATCTGCAAATTTGGAGATGTTGCATTGAATTCCCTCGTCCAAATCATTAATATATATTGTAAATAGCTGGGGTCCCAGCACTGAGCCTTGCGGCACCCCACTAGTCACTGCCTGCCATTCTGAAAAGGACCCGTTTACTCCTACCCTTTGCCTCCTGTCTGCTAGCCAGTTCTCTATCCACATCAATACTGAACCCCCAATACCGTGTGCTTTAAGTTTGTATGCTAATCTCTTATGCGGGACCTTGTCGAAAGCCTTCTGAAAGTCTAGATATAACACATCCACTGGTTCTCCCTTATCCACTCTACTAGTTACATCCTCAAAAAATTCTATCAGATTTGTCAGACATGATTTACCTTTCGTAAATCCATGCTGACTTTGTCCAATGATTTCACCACTTTCCAAATGCGCTGCTATCCCATCTTTAATAACTGACTCCAGCAGTTTCCCCACTACCGATGTTAGACTAACTGGTCTGTAATTCCCCGCTTTCTCTCTCCCTCCTTTTTTAAAAAGTGGGGTTACATTAGCTACCCTCCAATCCTCAGGAACTACTCCAGAATCTAAGGAATTTTGAAAAATTATCACTAATGCATCCACTATTTCTGTGGCTACCTCCTTGAGTACTCTGGGATGCAGACTATCTGGCCCTGGGGATTTATCGGCCTTCAATCCGTTCAATTTACCCAACACCACCTCCCGGCTAACCTGGATTTCACTCAGTTCCTCCATCTTATTTGACCCCCGTTCCACTGCTATTTCCGGCAGATTATTTATGTCTTCCTTAGTGAAGACAGAACCAAAGTAGTTATTCAATTGGTCTGCCATGTCCTTGTTCCCCATGATCAATTCACCTGTTTCTGACTGCAAGGGACCAACATTTGTTTTAACTAGTCTCTTTCTCTTTACATATCTATAAAAACTTTTGCAGTCAGTTTTTATGTTCCCTGCCAGTTTCCTTTCATAATCTATTTTCCCTTTCCTAATTAAGCCCTTTGTCCTCCTCTGCTGGATTCTGAATTTCTCCCAGTCCTCCGGTAGGCTGCTTTTTCTGGCAAATTTGTATGCCTCATCTTTTGTTTTTATACTATCCCTGATTTCCCTTGTTATCCATGGATGCACCACCTTCCCCGATTTATTCTTTTGCCAAACTGGTATGAACAACTTTTGTACTTCATCCATGCAGTCTTTAAATACCTTCCATTGCACATCCACTGTCAACCCTTTAAGAATCACCTGCCAGTCTATCTTGGCCAATTCACATCTCATACCTTCAAAGTTACCTTTGTTCAAGTTCAGAACCCTTGTTTCTGACTTAATTTTGTCACTCTCCATCCTAATGAAGAACTCAACCATATTATGGTCACTCTTGCCCAAGGGGCCACGCACAACAAGACTGCTAACTAACCCTTCCTCATTACTCAATACCCAGTCTAGAATAGCCTGCTCTCTCGTTGGTTCCTCCACATGTTGGTTGAGAAAACTATCCCGCATACATTCCAGGAAATCCTCTTCCTCAGCACCCCTGCCAATTTGATTCACCCAATCTACATGCAGATTGAAGTCACCCATTATAACCGTGTTACCCTTGTTGCACGCATTTCTAATTTCCTGTTTGATGCCATCCCCAACTCCAATACTACTGTTAGGTGGCCTGTACACAGTTCCCACTAGCGTTTTCTGCCCCTTAGAGTTTCGCAGCTCTACCCATATCGATTCCACATCCTCCACGCTAATGTCCTTCCTTTCTATTGCATTAATAGTATTCAGCCCCCTTTACTCTGATACCCCTAAATAAAATCCAGTGCAACCAATTGCCTTCAGAAGTTACCTAATTAGTAAATAGAGTCCACTTGTGTGTAATCTAATCTCAGTATAAATACAGCTGTTCTGTGAAGGCCTTAGAGGTTTGTTAGAGAACATTAGTGAACAAACAGCATCATGAAGCCCAAGGAGCACACCACGCAGGTCAGGGATAAAGTTGTGGAGAAGTTTAAAGCAGGGTTAGGTTATAAAAAAATATCCCAAGCTTTGAACATCTCACGGAGCACTGTTCAATCCATCATCCGAAAATGGAAAGAGTATGGCACAACTGCAAATCTACCAAGACATGGCCGTCCACCTAAACTGACAGGCCAGGCAAGGAGAGCATTGATCAGAGAAGCAGCCAAGAGGCCCATGGTAACTCTGGAGGAGCTGCAGAGATCCACAGCTCAGGTGGGAGAATCTGTCCACAGGACAACTATTAATCGTGCACTCCACAAATCAGGCCTTTATGGAAGAGTGGCAAGAAGAAAGTCATTGTTGAAACAAAGCCATTGTTGAAACAAAGCTATAAGAAGTCCCGTTTGCAGTTTGCCACAAGCCATGTGGGGAACACAGCAAACATGTGGAGGAAGGTGCTCTGGTCTGATGAGACCAAAATTGAAGTTTTTGGCCCAAATGCAAAACGCTATGTGTGGCGGAAAACTAACACTGCACATCACCCTGAACACACCATCCCCACTGTGAAATGTGATGGTGGCAGCATCATGCTGTGGGGATGCTTTTCTTCAGCAGGGACAGGGAAGCTGGTCAGAGTTGATGGGAAGATGGATGGAGCCAAATACAGGGCAATCTTGGAAGAAAACCTGTTAGAGTCTGCAAAAGACAGGGCAGAGGTTCACCTTCCAGCAGGACAATGACCCTAAACATACAGCCAGAGCTACAATGGAATGGTTTAGATCAAAGCATATTCATGTGTTAGAATGGCCCAGTCAAAGTCCAGACCTAAATCCAATTGAGAATCTCTGGCAAGACTTGAAAATTGCTGTTCTCAGACGCTCTCCATCCAATCTGACTGAGCTTGAGCTATTTTGCAAAGAAGAATGGGCAAAAATTTCAGTCTCTAGATGTGCAAAGCTGGTAGAGAGATACCCCAAAAGACTTGCAGCTGTAATTGCAGCGAAAGGTGGTTCTACAAAGTATTGACTCAGGGGGGCTCAATACTTTTGCACGCCACACTTTTCAGTTTTTTATTTGTAATAAAATTTGGAAACCATGTATCATTTTCCTTCCACTTCACAATTATGCACCACTCTGTGTTGGTCTATCACATCAAATCCCAATAAAATACATTTACGTTTGTGGTTGTAACGTGACAAAATGTGGAAACGTTCAAGGGGTATGAAAACTTATGCAAGCCACTGTACCTTCTGTGGCAGAGAATTCCACAGATTCACCACTCTCTGTGTGAAAAATGTTTTTCTCAAGTTAGTCTCTGTTAGTCTGAGGAAGGGACCCAACCCGAAACATCATTTTTCTCCAGAGATGCTGCCTGATCCGTTGAGTTACTCCAGCACGTTGTGCCTATCTTTGCTAGAAACCAGCATCCCCAGTTCTCTTTTTCTACTTCTTCTTTCACCTTTGATTGGACTAACTGGATGACATCTCTGTCCATTCCTCACTCTACTGGTCTTGCTATTTAATTGTTATATATCTGACAGTTTTCCTAAGTTGCACAAAAGGGGGTTTCTGAATGCACATTATTCATGTAATTAATAAACAGAGACCCTAGATTATATGTTATTGATCGTCTCCAAAAGTCCACAGCTCGTCCACAGCTCCCCTTTCCCATTTTAAAATCTTATTTTACATCCCTCCCACTTGACCTGATTTTGTGGAATAAAAGGGTCTGGGTCACGCTTTTTATTCCACTTAAAATCAGGTCGTGTTGAGGCTCATCAATCCACAACAATTGAGCATAAAACTCACACTTCGTTAGCTAGTCGAGTGAGTCTTATTACAGAGCTGGCTGTGCGATACCTACTGCTAATGGTAAACCTCTCTACATATTGCTATTAAGGTCTACTAGGGTATTACATTTAACCTCAGCCCAAAGCCGATTCATGACCAATCTGCACCTGGCCTAAGCCTGAGGACTTGTTATTTCCTCTGCAGTTTCTCCACTTACAGGAACAGTTTAATAATGCACAGATTAACCAGGCAAAGGCCAATCTTCCACTAATCTCACTAGCTGGATAGATTAGTATTAGAAACTTAGAAGTGGGTTCAACAAGTTCCTTAATTTAATTAATATTTATCATTAATGTTTTATTATTATTAATGTTTAGTGTTTTCTGAGTCATTCGTAACTGTCACTATATGTCATGTTGTTACTTGTGGGTGGTGCACCAAGGCAAATTCCTTGTATGTGAATACTTGGCCAATAAACTTACTTACTTACTTAACACAAGCTGGCAGGAGGGACCCGAGACGAGTGAAACCACAATGACAAATGCTTTAAGGCATTTCCTCATCAGTAAAAGGTGCTGCCACCAAAGGGACAGGAGTATTTACAATGGAGCGGGATGCAAAGTGAACGGACACCATTATTAATCTGCAGTAGGGAGGGGCAGTGACTTTAGAGGCCTTGGGGAAAAACTACTGTAGCAGCAGTGGCTTCCACATTTAACCACAAGGCACTGGGTTTGCGGAAACAAACAGTCCTAACAGTTTTAATCTCTGGTCAAGGGCTGAAGAAGGGCTGGAGTGAGCTGTGCAAGAAGAGGGACGACAGATCACCGGACGACTGGAATGGAAGTGACGGCTGCAACAGGCCTTAGTGGCCAGCTGCAGCTGGAACTGTAAAATGGCGCCAAAATGGCGACACAAGCAAATAGAATCAGTGGGCTGCACTGTACATTCTGTACTAACCCATGGATTGTGCTCATGTTTGTGATAGTCTTGCTAATCAATATGCAAAAAAAGTATTTCACTGTACCTTGGTACACGTGATAATAAAGATACCATTGAACCATTGGTCAAGTTTATTATATTAGCAGCGGCAAATACTGTAGTAGCACTGATGTCAGCAGTGTGGGGTTTTTTTCCGTGAATGGTAACTATAGTCACTTAGAGAAAGTTTAAATTCAGAGGTTTCTGACACCATTTGCATACACGGTACATTGCTGCGATCTCATCAGATGCACGCACCAGGAAGAAGTCTATGTGGCAGGCTGCTAAGGAGAAAAAGGGAACTGCTGGCATTTTTCACCTCACTGCTCTGGGATTTTTTTTTAGAGTGATAATGGATTAGAGCACAAGAAAATAAGAGCAAGAGCAACTCAAGTTGCAATTGCTTAAAAATTTGATGAGGCTGCATTTCGCGTAATGTGTGCTGTTCTTGTCACTGCATCACAGGAAGGAATGCATGCTGAAGGGATTAGTTCAATTTGACAGCACAGACATCGTGGGTCGATGGGCCTATTTATTAGTCATAGAGTCCTAGAGTGATGCAGTGTGGAAACAGGCCCTTTGGCCCAACTTGCCCACACTGGCCAGCAGGTCCCAGCTACACTAGTCCCACCTGCCTGTGTTTGGTCCCTATCCCTCCAAACCTATCCTATCCATGTTCCTGTCTAACTGTTTCTTAAATGTTGGGATAGTCCCTGCCTTAACTACCTTCTCTGGCAGCTTGTTCCATACACCAACCACCCTTTGTGTGAAAACGTTACCCCTCAAATTTCTATTCAATCTTCTCCCCTTCACCTTAAACCTACAGTGTGTCCTCTGGTCCTTGATTCACCTACTCTGGGCAAGAGACTCTGTACATCTACCTGATCTATTCCTCTCATGATTTTAAACACCTCAATAAGATCACCCCTCATATTATCATATTGCGGGATCGTCATATGATGATAGAATGTAGCGGCTGGGCTTGTATACTCTGGAATTTAGGATGAGAGGGGATCTTATTGAAACATATAAGATTATTAAGGGATTGGACACGCCAGAGGCAGGAATGTGTTCCCGATGTTGGTGGAGCCCAGAACCAGGGGCCACAGTTTAAGAATAAGGGGTAGGCCATTTGGAACAGAGATGAGGAAAAACCTTTACACCCAGAGAAAGTTGTGAATCTGTGGAATTCTCTGCATCAGAAGGCAGTGGAGGCCGATTCTCTGGATGCTTTCAAGAGTTAGATAGAGCTCTTAAAGATAGCTGAGTCAAGGGATATAGGGAGAAGGCAGGAACAGGGTACTGATTGTGGATGATCAGCCATGATCACAGTGAATGGTTTGAAGGGCTGAATGGCCTACTCCTGCACCTATTGTCCGTTGTCTATCTTCCCTCATTCCAAGGAAGAGAGTCCCAGCCTCTCAACCTCTTCGTATAGCTCAGACCCTCTAGCCCTGGCACCATCCTTGTAAATCTTGTCTGTACCCTTTCCGTCTTGACAACATCCTGTGCTGCACTGTTCAATGTTTTATTTTAAAAATGTTAATATGTAGAGTGCCACACAGTCATTTATAGCATTGAGTCACCCAGCATTGAAACCAAAGTCCATGATTCAGACAGACCTTCCCTCACTCATTTACATCTAACCCAATCAGCATTTATCTTCTATGTAGGTGGTCATAAGGGACAGGAGTAGAAATAGGCCATTTGGCCCATCAAGTCTACTTCGCCATTTAATTATGGCTGATCTATCTCTCCCTCCTAACCTCATTCTCCTGCCTTCTCCCCATAACCTTTGACACCCGTACTAATCAAGAATCTATCTCTGCCTTAAAAATATCCACTCACTGGACCCCCACAGCCTTCGGTGGCAAATAATTCCACAGATTCATCACCCTTTGACCAAACAAATTCCTCCTCATCTCTTTTAATTCAAAGGCTATGATCTCTAGTCCAAGACTATCCCATTAGTGGAAACATCCTCTCCACATCCACTCTATCCAGGCCTTTCACTATTCGGTAGGTTTCAATGAGGTCCCTCCTCATTTTTCTAAACTCCAGTGAGTACAGGCCCAGTGGCGTCAAACGTTCATCATAGAATCCTCCACAGATTTATCACCCTCTGACCAAATACATTTCTCCTCATCTCCTTCCTAAAGGAACGTCCTTTAGCTATATTTAAGAGGGAGTTAGATGTGGCCCTTGTGGCTAAGGGGATCAGAGGGTATGGAGAGAAGGCAGGTACGGGATACTGAGTTGGATGATCAGCCATGATCATATTGAATGGCGGTGCAGGCTCGAAGGGCCGAATGGCCTACTCCTGCACCTAATTTCTATGTTTCTATGTTTAATTCTGAGGCTATGACCTCTATTCCTAGACGCTCCCACCAGTGGAAATATCCCCTCCCCATCCACTCTATCAAAGTCTTTCACTATTCTGTACGTTTCAATGAGGTCCCTCTTGGGAGGGGACCCACGGGAACGTTGCCCATCAAGCTTCCAACGGCTAACTCGAAACAGAATATAGGAGAATATAGTGCTCAGCGATTTCCAACCAAGCACAGCCACACCCAACTGTTTTAATATCCGAGTCTCACCCAAAACCTCAAGTGCGCCTTCGGTTTTCTGTCCCTATTTCAGATTGCCAGAGGCCGTTATGTTTGTGATTTCCACGATCCTGAACGAGCAGCGCCAACCGAAGCCAACTCTGGTATTCTTTGATAGGCCAAAACAAAATGCTGGAGCAACTCAGCGGGACAGGCAGCGTCTCTGGAGAGAAGGAATGGGTGACGTTTCGGGTCGAGACCCCCCCCCCCCCCCCTCTCTCTGACACCAGTCTGAAGAAGGGTCTCGACCCGAAAGGTCACCTATTCCTTCTCTCCAGAGATGCTGCCTGACCCGCGGAGTTACTCCAGCATTTGTGTGTTTATCTTCGATTTATCCGGCATCTGCAGTTCCTTCCTGCACACAGGTATTCCTTGCCCTGATACCTAGCCGCCTTCACAGCCAGCGAGAAGAACAGCGAGGAGATGTCGTCCTGTCACAGTGTTGACACACTCTGTTACCTTGAGATGCAGCACAACTAAGTATTTCTAAGGCCCCTTTCCCCCCCTGCATCATCGCGCTAAATTTGTCAACCAAAAGTATATAAACCGCAGCAGCATCACTTCCCCCGCCCCCAGCCCCAAACTACTCTGGGGTGTTACCGTGGAGTGAGTGGCCTCTGAACAAGATCACGCACAGAAAGCGATGATCTAAACCTTTTCTAAAATAAACGTTAATCACATTCTATTTACACCATATACTGTGTATCATGACAATCGGAAAGTAATTGCAGATGCTGAAAATCTGAAACAAAACTAGAAAATGCTGGAGAGTTAAGTACAGAACGATTCTGATGAAGGGGCTCCAATCTGAAAAGTCAACTGTTTCTCTTACCATTGACGCTGCTTGACACATTGAGTATTTTTCGAGCATTTTCTAGTTTTAGTGTAATAGGAAATTATGTTTGGTATTAAATTTTGTAATGTCATTTTACTAACTTTATAGTGGATTCCCATAGATTATATCAAATTCAGCCCGCATCGCTGAATTTGCACAGAGCACTAACTTTGGGGACCTTATAGTGTCATTTGATGCACTGGATGTGTTTCTTACCTTCGCATCCCAGCGGGACCTCTCTCTCCCTCTATACAACAAACCGTAATCTGATAAATATTCCCGATTAACTCGATTTGGACTGAAGCCGGTTGGTAGTCTGTCTACTTTTTGTTTTGCATATTTTCCATTAATTTGTTCTACATCTCTATATATCTGTCCATAACTCTCGTTTCCCTTCTATGCAAACACAGACAATAGGTGCAGGAGCGGGCCCTTCGGCCTTAGAATTGGCCTCCACTGCCTTCTTTCCCCTAACTCTCAGTCTAAAGAAGGGTCTCAATCCGAAACGTCACCTATTCCTTTTGTCCGGAGATGCTGCCCGACCCGCATTTTGTGTCCATCAGCACTCTCCCCATCCCTGACTTACTTGCGCACTGTAGACTTTGCTTGTAGAGTCCCCAGATGAAGTCGCCGCAAAGGTCGCACCAGCTGGGCTGGGTCTGGGTACAGGGGCTGAAGTCGTGTCCTTCCCCCGCTCTCGCCGTCAACCTGGGGTCCTGCTCCACCAGCAACAGGCGCTTCTTCCCCGCCTCACTGGCGCTCTTGCCCCGGTCCTTGCCGCTCGCCACCCGCACCCTCGGGTTGATCCTCATGGCGTTGGTCCTCTCCAAGCCCGGCGAGCGGCAGAGTGACTTGGTGCCGCCGGGGCTAGGAGCCCCGTCCGCCCGCTTGCTGTCCCTTAGATTTCGCAGCTCTATCAACTCAGCCATGCGGGCGGTGAGAGGAGACGGGGAGAGGGTCTGACGCCCCGAGAAAGAGAAGAGGAAACTCCAGCAGGGAAGTTTCAGCCTGGGTTTGAAATGTATCCCGGGATTAGAATTGCACCTTAACTCAGCCCAGTTGTGGCTGAAGTTGCATCTGGCGCTGTCCCGGACCAAGTGGCCGCTCGCTGGCCCGCTGCTCCAAGCGCTGCCGAGAGATCCGCCCCCCAGCGCCGCTCCCACCAAACTCAGCGAGTGACACTTCACAGCAGCCGGGAAGCCGCGACGGCAGCGAGCGCCGCAGTTTATTGTCAAAGACACGTAACCCTGCTAGCAAGGGTAGCCGGGGGAAGAAGCGCGTCGGTCGAGCGGTCGGTGTCCCCGTCCGTGGAAATGTTCGTTCACAGCGGTTCTCGGGCCGCTCTCACCCTCCTTGCCTGCCCCGGGGGCTGCGCTGAGCCGGGCAAGGTCTCTGCTTGCTCACTCACCATCATCCCAGCCGCCCCACCCGCTGTTATAGTCACCTCACGGCACAGCGGGTAGAAGGCATCGGTAATTAATTCAGTGACATCCCCGGGATTCCGGGTTTGAACCAAAGTCTTGCGCATTTATGAAAAAAAACCCATTGCTCGTGTGCATCGACATGGGCCATCAACCCCAGGCTTTTGCGAGTTATCCCGTCTTTGTGCCCTCACAGTGGGCATCTGTCTTGGCATCACAGTGTATACATACATTGCATACCCAGTTGACTATGTGTGTGTGTGCACCCACTTTTGGCATCAAACTTAGGATCACAATGTTTGCCTACCTAACTGTGCGCCCACGTGTGCACCCACTGTGTGTATCAGGATCACAGTGTTTACCCAGTGCGTGTCTCTGAGGTAGAGACTGTGCGTGGATCCAATCAAAGTCATGGAGTGGTCTAACACAAAACAGGCCTTCAGTCCAGCTCATCCATGCTGAGCAATATGCCCCATCTAAACTAATCCCATACGCCCATGTGTGGCCCCATTCTATCAAAACCCCTTTTCTTTCCATATATCTATCCAAATGTCTTTTAAATCTTGTTATTGTACCTACCTCTGTTATTGTACTACTTCCTCTGGGGGCTCATTCCATATACCTACTATCCTCTGTATGAAAATGTGCCCCTCAGTTCCTATTAAATCTTTTCCCTCTCACCTTAAATCTCCACCCTCCAGTTCTTGATTCCTCTGCCCTGTGAAAAAGATTATCTGCATTTGGAATCATGTCAAGAGTCAAGTTTTATTGTCATAGGTCCTGAAGTGGAATAATGAAATTCTTACTTGCTGCAGCACAACAGATATGTAAATGTAGTACTGTACTCAGTAGACACCTTAATAAACAACAAAAATATGTTCACATATAATAACAAACAAACAGTATGGTGCAAAGGCAATAACAATGCCTCCAAGTCCCTAGTGTAATCAAGGTGGTTTGTAGTCTGGAGGTTTAGTTGGAGTTTGTTGTGTTCATTAGACATGGTTATTGGAAAGAAGCTTTAGACTTTAGAGATACAGCATGGAAACAGGCCCTTCAGCCCACCATGTCCACGCCGACCAGCGATCATCCCATACACTAAAATTGTCCCACACATCAGGGACAATTTTATCAAAGCCAATAAACATACAAACCTGTACGTCTTTGGAGTGTGGGAGGAAATCAGAGCACCCAGAGAAAACCCATGGACAAAGTGCAAACTCCATAAATACAGCACTAGTAATCAGTATCGAACCCGGGTCTCTGGCACTGTAAGGCAGCAACTCTACTGCTGCGCCACTGTGCCACCCCTTAAAGCTGCTCTTGAACCTGGATGTTACAGTTTTCAGGCTATTATACCTTCTTCCCAATGGCAGGAGTGAAATGAGAGTGTGGGTGGGATTCTGTAGATCCCTGATGATGCTGGCTGCCTTCCTATAGTGGATAAGTGGTTAGAACTTCCTATAGATCTCTTCGATGGTGGGAAGGTCAGCTTGAGTTCCCATTAACCATGCCCAGCTGTTGGCCTGTATGTAAGGGTTACCTGTTACATCCAAGTAGTGTGTGCACCTGGCCTGTGTGTGCTGTCTCAGTCTGGGTGTTTACGCAGCCACAGGCTCCAGTTCCTGTGGTCCTGACTTCAGTGGCTCTGCATGTCATTTGAAGTCTGTGAATGGGTAGCTGCCTTGGGGAGTTTCCAGGCCTGAACAGTGCAGCTTGGGGTGGGGTCTTAATAGTTATGGTAAAATACTGCAGAGGAAGCATTTAAAAATAAGCCTCTTCAACTAGAAATTGCATTTGATGCCCTTTACAATGTGCACCCCATAGTCTGAGGCTCTGCAGTGCTCAAAGTGGAGCAAAAGCCGTTGAACCGTGGTTGTGTGATGCTGACGCATGCATTTCCTGTATGATCAGCAGTGCCAAAGTCAAGGTGTTATTGCCTCCGTTAACCCATTAGGAGAAGTGTTGGGTTGCCCCAATGTTATAATCAGGAGAACTTGCACCGCAACTTTAATAGAGTTTAATGTGATGTGGAGTTTCACACTGAGCAAAAGAGTCAATTAGACTCATGACCAGGAGTCTTAGTCAAAGATAATTTTAGTAAGGTCAAAAAGTGATTAAAAAAATTCAGAGAGGTGCAGTGAGGAACAAAGGACTTGGGACCTTCCAGTTAAAGTTACAGCTAGAATCCAGAAATGAAGTAAGTGGGGATGGACAAGAGGCAGTGTCCTTTGTGTGTTGTGGAGCTATAGATTGGAGTGGTGAGGTAGATAGACAGAAAGGCAACTGCCTAATTACACCTCAAACCATCACAAATATTGTTAAAGACTGAACTGTATTACATCAAACTAAACTCATTATTTCAATCATTATTTAAAGCTTTAACTCTTGCAGTACACACCATTTACAGAATGCCCCACAGATACTACTAGGGTGGCATGGTGCACAGTGTTAGAGTTGCTGCCTCACAGCACCAGAGATCTGGGTTTGATCCTGATTAGCTGTGCTGTCTGTACAGAGTTTGTCATTCTCCCTCTGACCGTATGGGTTTTCTTGAGGTGCTCCAGTTTCTTCCCACATTCCAAAGACAAACAGGATTGTAGGTTAATTGCTTTGGTAAAATTGTCCCTAGTGTGTAACATTGTGCTAGTGTACAGGGTGATCGCTGGTCGGTGAGGACTCGGTGGGCCGAAGGGCCTGTTTCTGCACTGTATCTGCATCTGTATGTTGTGGCTAAGCAGGATATCAACAGAAACATGGAGATGAGTGGTTTATACTGCAAAGCAGGCAACTTATCAGAAAAAGAGATAAAATGTCATCATATTGTCCTTGAAGTATTCAACTACAATTAACTAATCTACCAAACATTTTATTATCTAATACTGGAAAGAACATTACTTCTTTATTTGCAAATATACCATTTGTAAGCATTTTGCACATAGTTTAAGAGTTCTAAAACCTTTCTCCATTTACCTGAAGCAACAAAATTAAAATATTCCTGAGTAATCATTATTTCCATTCATCTCTCTCCCCCCCCCCCCCCTACATATTGTTTACCCTCATTGTATCTCCCAGAGTTAGGACCTCTGGCACTTGATCGCATTAATACCAAAAATATTATTATCTTCATACTATCAACATCTGAACTTGAGTTTGCTGTCAGTCCATTGCCCGTTCTTTACCAATTTGGAGCTAGCACTTTCAACAAATGTTTGTTGAAAGGACTCAAGGGAGAGTTTGGGCAGGTTAGGACTTTATTCCTTGGAGCGCAGGAGGCCGAGGGGTCATCTTATAGTGGTGTGCCTTCCACCACAGTGAAGAATGTTGATTGCACTGTGGTGGATGTTCATGTTATATTCTATTGTGCATTGTGCTCTTTTTGATTGTGTGGCTGCATGGTAAATCATATTCCACTGTACCTTAATTGGTGCATGTGACAATAAATTTGAACTTGAAGAGAAGTGGTAAATGCCCAGAGTCTTATACCCAGAGTAGAAGATCAAGAACCAGGGGACATTGGTTTAAGGTGAGAGAGTAAAGATTTTATTGGAACCTGAGGGGCAACATTTTCAAAGAGGGTGGTGGGTATATAGAATGAGCTGTCAAGGAGGTAGTTGAGACAGATACTATAACATCATTTAAAAGACATTTGGACAGGTACATGGATAGGAAAGGTTTGGGGCAAATGTGGACAGGTGGAACTAGCATAGATGGGGTATCTTGGTTGGCATGAACAAGTAGTGCTGAAGGGCCTGTTTCCCTGCCGTATGATTGTCTTACTCTAATACATTTGTTGTTCCTAACTCTCTTTTTCTTTAAACATGTCCACACTTTCTAATGTAGCACAGGCAGCAGGCCAGCATTTCTGAGGTTCACTGATTGTTAAGATTGATCAGCTTACTGACTCTGCACATTTGGGCTGCTCCCATCATGGCTGTGGATTAAAGTATGCAAAGGGAGTTCCAGGATGTCACAGCAGGCCAGTAATTTGCCATCCCAACAAATTAAATCCTTCACTTTTCAGATGCAATGCATCCTTATAGAACTGTTGCCATTTCCTGTGGATCTGTGCCATTGCCACAAAATGAAAACCCTCCTCTTGGCACCAGACCTTTAGCCTCAGCTTGAGCCTCTTCATTGTTTCCTGTACCAGCATTTGGTTGGATGAGTTATGTCCAATATTAAAACTTCACACAACTGCAAGATGAAATGAAAATGGGAAATGCAAAAAAAATAGCTTGCCTCCAGCCAAAATATTAACCCAACAATTCTCTTTAGCGAGTCTAATACATATGCTGTCTACAATTAACACACTAATTTTATTTTTCCTCTAACATTTTGAGGATCTGCTGTTTGTTTATCTTTTTGCAAATTCTAGCTCAGAACATTAAGCAATGGGATCACATGTCAAAGATCCTGAACTACTGCATAAAGCAAATGAAACATCATTCATTAATGGAAGTTAATGTCACAGCTGTATGCTGTCAAGGCATAGTAATTTCTCTGACTGTAACCAGCCTTAGGGTTCATGAAGTTTAATGGAAATACTTTTTTGAATTGGATTAACCGGACATTAAATTTTGTTGGAGTAAGAAGGCTTTCCTGATTGAACAATATTTTTCTAAAAATGTACTAAGATTAAATTATAATTTTATTCTACCATTGTAGGACGTTTCCAATTGGATTAACAATGTTTTTCACATAATTTAATATAATGCAGCAGTTCCAGACTTTGGCAATTATACAAAGTAACTTTCTTCTGTGAATTCCAATTACTGAAAAATCTCCTTTAATCCCGTCAAGGACAGAATATTCTCTGCAGTTTGCCAAATGCATATTAATTGTCCCAGACTGCTGGAAAAGATGCCATAGGTGATTACAGCTTGAGAAACTGCTTAATCTTTATTGAACTGGTCAGTCTCTAAGGGCCCTTGAAGAGGTTGTTCTTATAACCACCAGCTGGATGGTGCCATCATTTTGTGAATCCAGTAACTGAATTGCTGCCTTTCTGCCTCAGTCTGGGAACCAACAAATCATTTGCAAGAATCTCCATTTATGGGAACACCATTTTACACCTGAAAACAAAGAAGCAATTTGCTTGTCTTGTCAAGCTAGAGGCCTTGCCCTGGATCCGTTCTTATTGTTACATGACTTCTCACAGTTTCTGTTTGGACCTATGTTTATCAGTTTGGATATGAAGACCAGTCGCTGGACTGGCAACCCAAGGTTTCAACCACCAAATTTAGGTACCAGCATGGCAGCTTTCTCAATGGGCCACAAGGCCTCCTTCTGTGGTGTTGTGATTGTAATTAGGAAGCTGGTGTTTGCAAGTTAAACACAAAACGTAGGCCAATTGTAACCCTTGCCATTCAATTTAATCATTTTGACCTGGCCCAGGCCTCAGCTATGCCAAATCCACAGCTGTTTGACATTCAAATATTTATCTGCTTCCTTTCAAAACACTCCCAGTGATCATGCCTTCTCAACCCTCCAGGTTAGATGATGCTAAGAGATTCACCTCCTTCTGCAAGAAGTAGTTCCTACATACCATAGTTACAATGTGATCAGGTGGTCATTTAAAAGTATGTTCCCTCATCGGAGATTCTACCATTAGTGGAATCATTTAGCTAATTTTGTGTGGGTGGCACACATTGGGCAAGGATAGGAACTACCTTGAGTGATATTCTCCACAATTGAACAGCCCATCTAAGCTGACACGACGAGTGGGCATCTGGCCCTGCACTCAGGGGAAACCGGGCAAACAAAATGCCAGGAAAGTCTTTTTTTTCTTACAAATCAAATTTAGCGACATAATCTAATAATAGTTTCGTTGCCTCATATTATGTACATGACATAACTGAATTCCTTCACCGCTGCAGAAATTACTCATGACCTTTACCTCTGTTCTCTCCACAAACATTCCATTTAAGGAGCTGGTTCCAATTCCTACTTGAATTTGTTGTTAAAAATACTCTTGCTGGTTATCTGATAATAAACATTTGGTATAAAATGTTTTTTTTTTTCCAGCATTAAAAGACATTGACTAAAGAGGGAACTGCCAACAGAAACCGGAAGGAAGGACAAACCACGCAGTTTGACACAGCAACAATGAAGGGCTTTTCTAGATTAGGGCTATTTTAATAAGTGATTAACCATGATATTCCAGGTTTTTCTCTTCAGGATTGTAAGACTGCCATCATTTTGGTATTTCCCTTTTTCCATCCCTGCCTCCTAGTATTTTCTGAAGGTTTTAATTGTCCTTCATTTCTCCTCATCCCTGCTCTCTGCCACCCACCACTAACATCCTTACTACTTCTACTCCAAAGCACTCCGGTTCTGCAGCTGATTCACTTCCAGCATTACCTCAGCACTTTAGTTGCTGCCAAGATAGTTTTACTCTCCTTTCAAAAACCTACACTTACATATTAAACTACTCATTATTTAAGCATTTAAACTGAGCTCATAGTTTCAGGCAAGATCCAAAATAAGTAAGGATTACAATTATGTAACGTAGAAACTATGAGATGGCTGGACTGAATCTTAAGCGATTCAGTTAATTGATCTTATAATCTGTTTACAATTGTTCTATATTTCAAGTGGTGTCAGTGAATTTGTGTAGTCTGCCAAAATGTAGATCTTCAGTTTCTCTGCTGCCCAGCTTCCAGAGACAGGAAATCTTTATTTTCTTCCCTTCACAGGGCCTCCTAACAACAGGCACTCTCTGTTATAAATTGAGAAAGGCAATTTCTGTATCAAGGTCTTTTCTACAATATTAAGCACTGCTCTGCAATGATCACAGTTGTACAAGACATATCCTTGGAATATTGCATTCAGTTTTGATCATCCTGCCTAGGAAAGATGCCATTTAGCTGGAAAGAGTGCATAAAAGATTCACAAGGACATTCCCAGGACTCAATGGACTGAGTTATAGGGAGAGGCTGGGCAGGCTAGGATGCCAAATATTCCTTGGATGGCAGGAAACTGAAAGGAGGTGTTATAGAGGAGAATAAAATCATGAATTTGCAGTATTTTATCCCAACAAGGTTACGAGATCAAGAAGTAGAGGGCACAGGCTTAAGGAGAGAAGGGCACGATTTAATAGGAATTTGACAGCAACTTTTTCCCACACATCAGGTGATACGTATATGGAATGAGCTGCCAGAGGAAGTGGTGGAGGCAAGTACAATAACAATCTTTTAAAAATATTTGAACGGGTACATGGACTGGGAACATTTGGAAAGATATTGATCAATGATACAGCTAAATGATACTTGCGTATATAGGCATATTGGTCGGCATGAACGAGTTGGGCTGAAGGGCCTGTTTCTATGCTGTACGACTCAATGGCACTCCCAGGATTAACTGGGAAATACAGCATATCAAGTAATGATAATTTTTATCAGATATCTTTCTGGCAATATTCTTCTTTTGCCAATTTAATTGGTCTATAGGTTTTAAGGTAGCTTTTCTTGCTGGACTGATGTACAAGGCCCAGCATCTCATTGGATCTCAAAAACGAATGTGATAGGTGCATCACAACTGATTAAGGGTCAGTAGTAATCGCATAGATATTTCTCTATAATTTCAATTTTTCAAAATGGCCATTCATAGACACCTTCATGATCTAATGTTGCTGTTACTGCTACATTATTAGCTGCATACCTGTCTTCCATTTTAGATACATCTGCTCCCTAACTAGGCACTGAGCACTATACTGCTTATAAGATGAATATTGTAAATGTATTGCCAGCATGTAAATTTATGGCTTCACGTTAATCTGTAAACTTCTGTTAGTGGTAGAAATTAAGCAGCAAATGACCACAACACAATATTTTTGATTTTAATTTCAGCTCAATCTGTTTAATTTTGTTTTGGTTAAATTGCAGACACGAATTGACCTAATAATGTTTGCGAGGCTATCAATATCCCCCTTTCAAACACTTCTGCTGACACCAATGGTGGAAATGTATGTCCCACTTCTCTGTGTATTCAAAACGCTGCAGTACCAAAGTTTACTTCACAAATAATATAATCTTGATACCTGAAATGTTAACATATTTAAGAAAATATACAGATTTGTCTTTTTGTATTTTCCCACGAGCAGCACCAACTGATGTGTGCATGTTGAAAACTGCTGAGGGAAGCAAATAGTCCTTCAATTTCTAGCAGTGAAATGCTAGCAGTTGGAAACATTTAAATTGATTTAAATGTGTATTTCATCGCAATGCTCTGAGCACCATCTTTCCAATCTCACAGATCCCCAGTCCCCATGTCACTATTCAAATTGCTTTCACAGACCCCAAAATAATAGCAATTCGACAAAAAACACTAAAAAAGCATGAAACTCAACCTCCTTAAAAATATTTTCTAGAAAATCACTTTTTCTTTTGAACTTTGCAGAAGAAACTTGTACCAGAAATACAATTGATTTATATATTAAGCTTGCTCTCCTAGATCCACAATGACATGAAGGAGACTGCCATTCTGCAGCTCAATGTTAGCGGCCTGCCCCATAAGTAGTTTGTTCAAAATCCATTGCTACCTGCTAACCTTTTCTGAACAAATGGGAAATTTAGATGGCTAGTTCAGCATACAGTATGTGCTATGCTCAATAGTGGGAATACCCAACAGATGTACAATTCCGCAATTGGAACTGCATAGTTCTATTCAGTTCCTAGTTCTCAGAAATTACAACCAGGCCCTCACTAGTTTGGTTTCTGCTCAATGATTTCCAATACTGCAGTCATGCTTTTACGGCACCAGCCATCAGATCACAGGCTTTCTTGTGTTTCGACCAGTGCTTCACCTGACACTCTCTGAAAAAGAATTAAACATTCATTATTAAACAGTATCCCAATTAATTAGTGTTTTGACCAACAGATCTTGGGATTGATTAGCACAGATTTAGAATTCTCTCCTGTGCCCCAATGAATGGACTAAAGGGCAAATGACAATGTGACAATCATCATTTTTTAAATCATTGCCCAGCATTCATTAGAGCTCACGTTTCATTACACAATCAATACAAACACATACATCATCCTTACACTACTTCCCCAAAATACATGCATATTTTGTGTATTGTAGAATAAAGAATTTCAGTCTACCTAGGTATGTGACAATAAAGCATCATTTATATATTCATGAACATCCCATTTACCAATCTTCTCTCCTTCACAGGTTCTTTGACCTTTATTATTTCAGAACTGAAAGAATATACTAGCTTGGCACCATAGCCAAACCCAACCCACTGAAGATGACAACAAAGGCGATGAAGTGATGTTCCCTGCATTAATCAATAATCTTTTATTATTAATGTTTTATGTGTCATTGCTAGCTGTCACTGTATGTCGTCACTTGCGGGCGGAGCACAAAGGCAAATTCCTTGTATGTGAATACTTTGGCCAATAAACTTATTCATTCATTCATTGTTGTATCTGTCAGCTCCAAGTACCCGCACTAGTAATTGAAGCTAATGTAGAGGTGCAAGAAGCAGTAGCAGGAAAAGGACAATCAACTCCTCATGCCTGCTCAGCCATTCAATATGATCTTTGGCATCAACACCATCTTTCCGATCTATTTGTTTTGCACAGAGACATATCTGTCTGCAGCTAGGATAGATGGCCAGGGACAGCAATATGTCACCTTTAGGAAGGTAAAGCTACACGGGTTCTGCTAGGAAGAACAAATGAGAATTACCGTAGCCTATATGAGGAGTCCAAAGAAGATGCTTAGCATGTTGTTTGCCTGCTAGAAATCCCAAGAGATACGTTTGATGTATTTTATAATGCTTTGAGTTGCTGAAGCCGATCTTTGCCAGTTTACAGCTGATACCCTCTAATCCAGGGAGCATTCAGGTAAACCTCTTCTACGCCTTCTCCAAGGTCTTCACACCCTTCTTATAATGGAGCAACCAGAACTACACACAATACTCCAAATGTGGCCTAAACAAAGTGTTGTAAAGCGGCAACATGATTTCCTGAGACTCGTATACTCAAAACCCTGATTGATGTAGGCAAGCATACTAAATGTGCCTTCTTCACCATTCGATCTACTTGGGTTGTCACTTTCAGGGAGCCATGACCCCAAAATCCATTTCTATTCTAATCCAAATCATGCTGTTAATGTACACTTTGATCCTGCAAACCAAGAATCCTTTTCTCACTGAGCTATTTAAATTTGACTCTCTTACCTCGCACAGTACCATTCAATCTGGCATCGGGAACAACGCTTTGCTGCCTCTACTCCACAAAATCCACATTTTGGCCGCTCTGGAATTAGATTCTCCATCACATTCAGATTGTAAGTTTCTGCCAATCTGTGCATCAGAGAAGGATACTTATGTTTCATTGTGTGATTCTGCAGCATGAATTAATTTTCAGTGCCTCAGTTAAACAGCTTGATAATGACATTAACAAACATGGCAATTTGTTTCATATGTACACCTTCCCAATTCTCCTTGGTTCGTAGTTTGTGTGATTTAGTACTGATCAGCCAATATAGAAGATAGATCCAAAAAGCTGGAGTTACTCAGGGGGTCAGACTGTGATGTTTCGGGTTGAGACCCTTCTTCAGACGTGGTAGAAATTGAATGTCATTTATTCATTAATGGCCACCTGTGAACCATTGACTATTCACAATATCAATGCAGGAGGAATTGCAATCTACAGAAATATATTTTCCCACAATGATTAGTGATTATAAAGCATGAAAGTCAGAGAGTGTAAAGAATTATTGCATTTTAATTTCATTTCTGGGTCAATTGATCAGTTCACCTTAAACTAAAGGGATTTTCTCCAGTCTCGTAGTTATTAAGATCCTAGCTAATGAGGTTATTCAACTCCAACCAGCAATAGTGGGTATTGAACCTTATCTCTAATCTGTCTTTGAAATTTTACTATTTGCACGTAACATAAGAGTAGTTAGCATAGAAGTGAAATCTCAACTGTACTCTTTAAAAATTGCATTAAATGTACCATGATAGGTCAGGATAAAAGGAGCTTGGGTCTGTCTCCATCCAATATTGTGCTGCAATTGCAGCCATCATGTGGAAATTGGAGTAGAAACAGACATACAGTCCTTCAAGCAAGTTTGAATTACTCAAGCTATTGTCTAATATAAAAGTGAATTTCCTGCCGATCAACCATAAATTGCCCAACTTGGAAGTGGGTCTCATATTGCTTCAGGTGTAGGAAAGAACTGCAGATGCTGGTTTAAATCGAAGGTAGACACAAAATGCTGAGTCTGAAGAAGGGTCTCAACCTGAAAAGTCACCCATTCCTTCTCTCCAGAGATGCTGCCTGACGCATTGAGTTACTCCAGCATTTTGCGTCCACCTCATATTGCTTCATCTAAGCAAGGAGGCTTGTTTCCTGAATGTTTTCAGTGTCTAACATGGAAGAATACATTTTCTAGCCCAAGTATTTTCACCTCAGTGCATACAAATGTAGTTAAAAGGAAACATGTTTGAAGATCATGTTTGAGACTTAAAATTAAAAGAACAAACTATCTCCTTGTACAGTGCATTCAGAAAGTATTCAGACCCCTTCACTTTTTCCACATTTTGTTACTTTACAGCTATATTATAAAATGGATTTAAAAAAAAATGTAATCATCAATCTACACACAATACCCCATAATAAAAAAGTGAAAACAGGTGTTTAGAAATTTTTGCAAAGTAATTAAAAATAAATAACTGAAATATCACATTTACATAAGTATTTAGTCCCTATACTCAATACTTTGTTGAGGCACCTTTGGCAGTGATTGCAGCCGCCAAAGGGGACACTACAAGCTTGGCACACCTGTATTGGTGTAATTTCTCCCACTCTTCTCTGCAGATCCTCTCAAGCTCTGTCAGGTTGGATGGGGAGCGTTGATGCACAGCTATTTACAGGTCCCTCCAGAGATATTCGATTGGGTTCAAGTCCGGGCTCTGGCTGGGCCACTCAAGGACATTCACAGACTTGTCACGAAGACAAGTGTCCTGGGTTGTCTTGGCTGTGTGCTTAGGGTCGTTGTCCTGTTGCAAGGTGAACGTCTGACCCAGACTGAGGTCCACCAGAGAAAGTACACACAGAGAAGGTTCACCAGACTGATTCCTGGGATGTCAGGACTTTCATATGAGGAAAGACTGGATAGACTCGGCTTGTACTCGCTAGAATTTAGAAGGTTGAGAGGGGATCTTATAGAAACTTACAAAATTCTTAAGGGGTTGGACAGGCTAGATGCAGGAAGATTGTTCCCGATGTTGGGGAGGTCCAGAACAAGGGGTCACAGTTTAAGGATAAGGGGGAATTCCTTTAGGACCGAGATGAGGAAAACATTTTTCACACAGAGAGTGGTGAGTCTTTGGAATTTCATTTTGGAGTCACGTGAGTGACTTTGTGAAGAACCCGCCGGTACGCATGCGCGACATATTGTCGCAACGCATTGCTGCCGACGGCTGGCGGTGGGGTGCGCTCCCCGCCAGCCCTTCATAAGGGACCGCTTAGGTGAGTGAAACTAACCTTAAGTTGGTTGGTCCTTGTTGTTTGATTTCTCTTTCAGCAAGGACATGGACGGGAGTACGAAGGGCCGAAAGACGTCCGGTCGGAGTCGTCGGCCATCTGTCCCGGCGCCCTCATTATCGACTACACCTGGGGCCGGGAGGAAGGCGGGGAAACCGGGGAGCCCTGTTCCTGCAGGTCCGGACCCGCTAACACACCGCAGCTCCGGGGAGGAGTTCGAGGAGCAGGACTGCGGTGTCCCACCAGAGCAGGTAGACCCTGCTGCAGCATTCAGGTCGCCAGCGGGCCCGTTGGCGACCTCGGGCAAGGGGTCGCGTGCAGCCGCAAGGCCCTCCTCCCTCAGCCCTCCGAGCAGGGGGAGGGGAGGAGCCCGCAAGCCTAACCCTTCAGGGGCTAAGGCTTTACCTGCCGCCGAGCTGCGGTCTGGTTCAACGGCGGGACCCTGGTCCACTGTGAGGTCCAGTGTCCACCCCCCAACCCTCGACGCCGGGACGGGTCGTTTGGGTAGGGTCCCGCCTCGGTCGCCGAGTCCCCCATGGATGGGAGGACGAGACCATGCGTCGGCAAGGTCCACGATGTGGGCAGCCGGCAAGCCCGTGCGGGCGTCGGGTCTCCATGCTCCGGCTGGTGCCGACTCCCCGCCGCATTTGCCCTCCGTGGCAACGGCTTCCGCTCCCGCTAAACGGAGGCGGTTGAACACATCTCTCGCGCGGGAATCGCGCGGTTTCGCTTCGGCGGCTGGCAGCGACAACTACCGGCACCGAGATCGCCTTGACGAGGTGCGGGCCGATGAGAGGAGCCCCGGCAATATTTCTGAGCCGGAGGACTCCGACCACCCGAGTGTTCAGGGTGGTGGGCGTATTGACCGCATGGAGCGGCTACTGGAGCTTCTGCTACACAGCCAACAGCAGCAAGCGTCCAGCATCGACAGGCACAGGGCAGTCTCACCAGCCTCCATCGCCAGCCTCGAACAGCCAGACGAGGAAGGATTTGTCGACCCTACACCACCTCCGTCGGAATTGCCGCCGGAAGAACTTCTCGATGTGGCGGCGAAGTTCGCTGCTCCGCACACGACTGGGCTTCCTCTCAACCCCAAACTGGCTGCCACTGTGGACTTCCTCACAAACCATCAGCTCCAGGAGGAAGTCCTCTCTCAGGCTATCCATCGCTACAAGGCTCCGTCTAACTGCAATGCCCTCAATGTGCCTGTGGTCAATACGCCCATATGGGGCAACATCGGCGTGGCTATCCGTCATCAGGAGTTGAAACTCCAGCGGATCCTGAAGCTCCTCACGGCCGGTATTACCGCCTTTGCGCGGTCGGTCGACGGGGAAGATCTAAATCTAGACCAGGAGGATGCACTGGCACTATTATGTGCCACCCAACATGAGATAAATGCCTTTCGTAAACACAGCATCCGCCCGTCACTCAACCCGAAGTTTGCTGGGTTGTGCAAACCACCGCCGCCACCGCCGCCCCGACAGCTCTTCGGAGAAGACCTCCCGAAGAGGGTCAAAGAGCTCGACGAGCATGCCAAGACGGTGGGACTCATGCGGTCGCAGATCGCCCCCAGACCGTCGGCCCCGAAAGCTCCACTTGCCCGGCCACGAGGCCCGGTTGCCTCATCAACCAGAACTTATACTTCGGCTCTGCCTCGTTATCCACAGGCCCAGCAGCAGCGGACTTTTTTAGGGCCAGGTCCGCAGCGGCCCCAGTGGAAAATGAAGACACCACACTATCAGCCCAACCCCGCACCTCCACGACCAACCAAACATGTCAAGGACCGCCGGTAACCATGGAGGTGAGGCGGTCTGGTTTTCATTTCTCTGTTCCTTTAACGTCACATGTTGGTGGGCGCCTCCGTTTCTTTTCTGGGGCATGGGGGACTATTACTTCTGGTGAGTTTATTTTACAGAGTATTCGGGGTCATACTATTGAGTTTATTAACGGGGACATTCCTCCATCCCAGCATATGCCTAATCGGAAGTTTACGCTGTCTGCCGTTGAACAGGCAGCAGGCTCTGCTGAGATTTTGCGGTTAGAACAAAAAGGCGGGATAGAAAAAACTATGCATGAGCCAATTGAATTTGTCTCCAATATCTTCACCAGACCGAAAAAGGATGGAGGTTGTTGAGTGATTATTGATCTGACCCCATCTGAATACTTTTGTAACATACACCCATTTTAAAATGGACACTTTTGAGACAGCCAAATCTTTGATTTCGCATGGCTGCTTTATGGCATGCATTGATTTAAAAGATGCGTACTATTCTGTATCCATTCGGAAACATCACCGGAAGTTCTTAAAATTTGTTTGGATGGGTCAGCTCTGGCAATACAGGGCTTTGCCAAATGGGCTTACTACAGCCCCTAGACTATTTACTAAATTGTTAAAACCTATTATGGCCCAGTTACGCATGCAGCAGCATATCGTAATGGCCTATTTGGATGATATCCTGATTATTGGCAAAACCCTGGAGGCAGCTGAACGGGGAGTTTCAGCCACTGTCGCGATTTTTCAGCGGCTGGGGTTTATTGTCCATCCAGACAAGTCCAAGTTCAGCCCTTCCCAGGTCATGGATTATCTGGGGTTCACGGTGGATTCCAATTGCATGAGGGCCACCATACCGACTAATAAGGTTGGGGATGTCACCCAACCATGTCAGGATTTGGCCTGCGCCAGTACACCATCAATTCGACAAACAGTTAAGGTGATTGGTAAAATCGTAGCATTGTTTCCAGCAGCCCAATACTGGCCTTTGCATTATCAAAATTTGCAAAGAGCCAAGATCTCCGCGTTAAAGCGGAACGCTGGTCATTTTGATAGATCAATGCGGCTGCCTTCTAAAGCTCAAATTGAGTTACAATGGTGGGTGCTCCATATCAGTAGCTCATTCAAACCCATTATTGTGCCCAATCCGATGGTGTACTTGCAAACCGATGCAAGCTCCTATGGCTGGGGAGCTACGGATAACTGTTCTAGTTGTGGGGGCAGATGGGACACCCTTGAGTCTACCATGATGTTGTCACACGGGATAAACTATTTGGAGCTGCTTGCAGCGTTTCACGGACTTCGAGCTTATTGTTCCCATCTTATTGATGCTCATGTCCGTGTCCAAATAGACAATACCACTGCGGTGGCATATTTAAACCATATGGGAGGTACCAGGTCGATTTCATGTGATGAATTGGCTAATACAATTTGGCTCTGGTGCATTGACAGAAATCTTTGGATTTCAGCTATCTATTTACCAGGTGAGCTCAATACTGTGGTGGACACCAGGTCACGCAAGTTTAATGACAACATCGAATGGATGTTGCATCCTCAAATTTTTTCCAAAATTACAGCCAAATTTGGTCAACCAGCTATTGACCTCTTTGCGTCACGGTTGAACCATCAGGTACCAACATACGTTTCATGGGAACCAGATCCTGGGCAATGGCGATGGATGCATTCTCGCTCGACTGGGGGAAGTGGTTTTTCTATGCATTCCCCCCGTTTTGCCTCATCAGTCGGGTATTGCGCAAGATCCAGATGGATGCTGCCAAAGGCATTCTTATTATACCCGACTGGCCCACGCAGCCATGGTATCTGGTGGTCTTTGACATGATCAGTCAGCCTTGGGTCCTCTTGGAGGGTTGCCCACAATTGGTTACTCACCCTGTGTCAGGGGAGCCACATCCCTGCCATCACTACTTAAATTTATTGGCTTGCAGGTTCTAACCAGGCCATTGCTGCAGTATGGCCTCTCAACTCGAACCATGGATACCATTGGAGCGTCGTGCCGAGAGTCGACCAAGCGAAGATACCTTTCCCACATCAGGAAATGGGAAGCCTACTGTAGCCGCTCTCGCATCACCTATGACGATGCATCCATAGCTGACGTCCTGGAATTCCTCGCGGGGTTGCACCATGATGAACACTTAAGCTACAGTGCCATCAACAGCGCCAGAAGTGCGTTGTCATTCTACCTCAAGATTGAGGTAGGATCCGACAGGCTAGTGTCCAGACTCATGCGGGGTATATTTAATATGAATCCGCCTACACCACGCTATAACATCACCTGGGATGTCAGGGATGTACTAACCCTGCTCAGGTCGTGGTCGCCCATGCAAGGGCTACAGCTGGACAAACTCACCATGAAACTGGTGATGTTACTAGCACTGACTTCAGCACAGAGGGTACAGACGCTACATAAACTCCGCGTCGACAAGATGATCTCTACCCCTGCAGAAGTAGTCTTCTTTATTGATGAGCTACTAAAGCAGCATAGACCTGGGTGCACAGGGCTGCAGCTGAAGTTCCCGGCATACCCCGCAGATGCTAGGCTATGTTTAGCCGCCCATATCCGCCACTATGTCAAGGTGACGGAACGCATCAGAGGAATGGAGAAATACCTGCTTGTCACTCACAAGAGACCTCACCATCGAGTGACAGTCCAGACGATATCCAGGTGGCTCCGTGTCGTCTTGGGTAAGTCAGGTATTGACACTAATGTGTTCAAGTCTCATTCCACCAGGGCTGCATCGACGTCGGCGGCGAGGGTCATGGAGGTGCTCATGGACCATATTCTCGCCACAGCAGGATGGGCGAATGAAGCTGTGTTCCAGCGATTCTACAATAAGCCTGTTGCTGCTCCCCTACAGTTCGCGGAGGCCGTGCTGAACGCCGGGCAAGAACGTGGGGATGTCCCCGAATAAGGGATTTTGCTTTGTTGTTAATAAATATTCTTTTGTTTTTCAGTATAACCTGGTTTCAGCAACTTGTTTACTCCCATCCATCCTTGCTAGTGGTGTGTCAGCATGGACGTGGTCCAGGGCGTGTAATCACAGAAGCTTTGAAGTCTTCACGAAGTCACTCACGTGACTCCGAAATGAAATAGTAAGATTGAACGAGAACTTACCAGTTCGAAGGTTGATCTTTATTTCATGAGGAGTTGCGGTGAGGGATTTGTGCCCTCCGCTCCCAACCCTCGATCATACTCAACTGGTAATTAGAGTCTCTTCAATCTTCCTATGCCAAGTAATTTCTGTTGTTGTTTCTGTGATTCCACACCGCTACTTTGAAGAATGTCGCGCATGCGTACCGGCGGGTTCTTCACGAAATCCCTCACCGCAACTCCTCATGAAATAAAGATCAACCTTCGAACTGGTAAGTTCTCGTTCAATCTTACTATTCTCTGCCACAGAAGATAGTTGATGCCAGTTTATTGGCTATATTTAAGAGGGAGTTAGATGTGGCCCTTGTGGCTGAAGGGATCAGGGGGTATGGAGAGAAGGCAGGTACAGGATACTGAGTTGAATTATCAGCCATGATCATATTGAATGGCGGTGCAGGCTCGAAGGGCCGAATGGCCTACTCCTGCACCTATTTTCTATGTTTCTATGTCCTGAACGCTCTGGAGCGGGTTTCCATCAAGGATCTCTCTCTACTTTGCTCCGTTCATCTTTCCCTCGATCCTGACTAGTCCCCCAGTTCCTGCCACTGAAATACATCTCCACAGCATGAGGCTGCCACCAATATGCTGAAATTCACCATAGGTATGGTATTGGTCAGGTGATGAGTGGTGCCTGGTTTCCTCCAGATGTAACGCTTGCCATTCAGGCCAGAGAGTTCAATCTTGGTTTCATCAGGCCAGAGAATCTTGTTTAGGTGCTTTTTGGCAAACTCCAAACAGGCTGGCATGTGCGATGAGAGGCCTGATTGGTAGAGTGCTGCAGGTATAGTTGTCCTTCTGGAAGTTTCTCCCATCTTCACAGAGGAATTCTGGAGCTCTGTCAGAGTGACCATCGTGTTCTTGGTCACCTCGCTGACCAAGGCCCTTCTCCCGATTGCTCATTTTTGCCGGGCGGCCACCACTACGAAGAATCCTGGTGGTTCCAAAGTTCTTCCATTTAAGAATGACAGAGGCCACTGTGCTCTTCAGGACCTGCAATGCTGCAGAAATTGTTTTATACCCTTTCCCAGATCTGTGTCTCGACACAATCCTGTTCGGAAGTCTACGGACAAATCCTTCGTCTTCATGACTTGGTTCTTGCTCTGACATGCACTGTCAACTGTGGGACCTTATATAGACAGGTATGTGCCTTTCCAAATCATGTACAATCAATTTAATTTGCCATTGGTGGACTCCAATCAAGTTGTAGAAACATCTCAAGGATAATCAATGGAAACAAGATGCACCTAAGCTCAATTTTGAGAGTCATAGCAAAGGGTCTGAATATTTATGCAAATGTGATATTTCAGTTATTTATTTTTAATTACTTTGCAAAAATTTCTAAACACCTGTTTTCGCTTTTTTATTATGGGGTATTGCGTGTAGGTTCATGATTAAAAAAATAATGTAATCAATTTTAGAATACGGCTGTAATGTAACAAAATGTGGAAAAGGTGAAGGGGTCTAAATACTTTCTGAATGCACTGTATATGGTATTTTCAACTACAGTTGAGAGTGAATGGGTTGAGTTAAACAGCATTATTAAAACTTGTTATATGGCTACATATTCTGAACTAAAATGGAAAATAAATAAAACTACAGATGTAGGAATTATGAAACAAAAAATAAACTGGTTAATCAATCTTAAAAGTAAAGTGGATAGGTATATGGAAGGGAAGGGAATGGAGGGGTATGGTCTGAGTGCAGGTAGATGGGACTAGCGGAAAATAAATGGTCGGCACGGACTGGAAGGGCCGAGAAGGCCTGTTTCCGTGCTGTAATTGTTATGTGGTTATATGGTTAATGAAGGGTCTTTGACCTGAAATATCAAATGGCTTCTCTTACCATTATTACTGCTTGACTGCCTGAGTTTTCCCAGCAATTCTAATTTTTATCATATTATCATCCAACTTTTGTTATTAATGATACAATACCGATTTGAAAATACATTTATCTGTATTCCATTATAAAAAAATTGTTTAATGTTTATTTCCTCTCAATACAATCCTCCACATAATTCTAGCACTGGGTAAACCCAATCTGTAAGTGTATAGAACCATATCCTTAATTTTAATTCCAGAAGTGAAACAACAAACTTTGAATCATACCTGTGTGCCTGTTGAAGCAACTCCTGCTCAGAAGGGTTAAATGCAGTTTTCACTAGGTGCTTGGCAATTGCTTTCCATTTGTTTGAGTTCTCGCAAAAAATCCTATCTCGGATTTCAGGAACCTTGCAGCAGAAAGGAGAAAGAGACAAACGTAAAATGTAAACATCATATCAAATTAAATAGCACAAAGATTGATCCATACATCCTTTGGCACATTATACTCACCTTGATAATCTGTAGAATATTTTTGCTCATCTCAAAATCTAACCAATTAATTGCTAAGCTGTTTGCATGGATGCTTCACAGAAAGGTGCTTCAATGTTCTTAACACAATTTTAATTGAGAAGGGCCTCTCATCTCACCATTAGAGCTATCTCTCCTTATTAATAAAGTCCATGTTTGAATCCAAAATATCATTGTCATTAATTGAAGAAAGATGGTGACCAAAAAAGATTGCCTTCTTCACTGCAATTATTTAATATTGAACTGTTTACAGTCAAAATATTAAAAAGAATAAAAATGTTCACCAGTGTTTTTTTTTTCTTCTCTCTCTGCCAATTTCCCAGCCTGCTAAAGCGAATTATAACAGAGTTTGGTATGGTTTCAGATTATGGCTGCTCTTTGGTACTGAGCAACAAGGATCAGTGCCGCTGATCAACAAGGATATATTTCCACTGCAGTTCAACATTCCTGCCCAAACACTTACTCCCTTATGAAGTCAGCATGCAACAGGAATATTGCTGGCCCAGTCTAATAACATAGCAAATACATTAGATTGAGCTGGAGATTCCCTAGTGTGTTTATTGGAATTTTCTGGGCAAGTTAACAAACTAATCCTGGTCCATTGTTGATTATAAATTCACGATGAAAATCATGTTTGGTAAAGTAGGGTGGATGAAAATCCTTCCAAGTGAGATTCACATCTCAGGCATTTGAGAAGCTTGGAACTCTGAAAAATTTCTTTAGGCCAAAATAGTGATTGTTAAATTGCAGTTTCTGTTGCTGAATTAAAAAAAAATGTTTATAATTTATAATTCAGGTTCTATTTTTAATATCAAAGGCAGACCACAAATCAAGATGATAAATATTGTATCCCAAACAACCCAAAGAAACATCAACCAATTAAAAAAAAAACACAAAAAGGGCACAGCTCAGCTAAATGACAACCCACTGTGGCAGCAATAAGACTTGACATTGTCATGCAATCTTGGTGACAAGGGCTTCAAATTATAAGCTGAACAATTTTCAAAGACATGTTTAGAGTCGTATAATTATATCTGGACTAGAAAGGTTAAATACTTGGCAGATAATGTGTAAAATATAAATCTATTCTTTCAATAGAAGAATCAGGTCTTTTCCTCTATGAAATCAAAGACTTACTAAGCTATCTGTTACTCATACCACTGATCACATTGCATCAGTCAATCTTGATGCCCATTTTGAAACTAACTTTACAAAATATATACAGCCCACAGGATTACAACTAACACTGGACTAATCACGTATGTGGGAATTTTATACCCTAACATTAGATGTTGTGTGTCCACGTCTACTTTACTGTATAGTACACAAAGGGTCCCTTGTAACACATATGTGAATTCAGCTTTGTGTGAGCAGATCATGTAAATCTTATGTAATGGAAGCATTTTCCCGTACCCAATTCTTGATTATGGGCAAAAAGGTTTTTCAAATTTAGTAGAAGATATGTTTTAACTAGTCCAGGATAGGTATATGACTAAGACTTTGGAAAAAAAGATTTAGATATAACATTTTTATCTTTATAAAATTAATGCTATAATTGTCATTTATAGGAGATTCAGTTTATTCAAAAGTTGTTGCCTTTCTAAAACTTTTTATGGTTGTGAATTGTAGCATAACATCTAACATTTTACCTGTTCTAAGATGAGATTCTTCTTTGGCGGAGGAGGATCTACCATGGCAAGATGGCTTAGAAAGCGTTGTAATTCCACCAGGTTGGGTAGCTGATCAATGAGAACTTCAGTTAGGAATCCCTGAAGCTGAAGAATAGAGAATATTGCCGTAGAACATTTAATTCAAATAGTTGAATGTGACAGTAGATCATTAAGGACCACTGAATTGGAATCTGTTTATTATAAAAGGACATCTCAAAATGGCACATTTTAATTTGTCTCACTGTACATAACAAACCTCATAAATCACAAATGTATGTAAATTATTGGCTGTGAAGGTACACAATATGCAAGTTCTCACCAGAAAGGAAAGTATACGAATGAATGAATTATATTTTATTGTCACGTACCTAGGATACCTAGGTACAATGAAATGCTTTGTTTTGTATACAACCTAGGCAGTACACAAGTGTCGAGAATGAATAAAAGTACAGAATCTGCTGCCTGCCACTGCATGTGACAGCAGCCACCCACCCTTCCCAACCCCTGCCAGTTCCCCCTTCGTCTTTAGCGGCCCTCCACCGGGTCTGCCTTTGTTCTCGGTGGCCCCACGCCATGTCTCCCTTATGAATGCCCCTGCAGAAGGGGGGGGGGGGGGGCTGAAAGAAAGCTTAGAATGACATTTATATATTTAAGATGTGCCGAAATGTTCCACTGCCAAATGAATAAATATTCACAGTACAGCCATACAGTAAGCAGTCATAGATTTTAACTGTGAGAGAATTAGACTGTCAAAGAGAATTATACTGTCAATTATACTGTCATAGAATCATACTGTACACATGTTTTCACGCCCTCCTCTCTTCTAGATCTATTCCTCACCCACCCTACAATCAGTCTCAAGAAAGGTCCCGACTCAAAACATCACCTATCCATATTGTCCAAGATTACTCCAGCACTTTATTTTTTTTTGTAGAAGATCTGCATTTGCTTGTTTGCACATATTGGGGCTGTTTTACTTTGTCCAATTAATCAACAAACCAGCATGCTTTAGGGATGTGAGAGGTAACTGGAGCTCGTAGTGGACAACATAAGTGCAGCTGAAAGTTCTGTATGTAGTTTTGGACACAAACTGGATCAATAGTAAGTAATGGTGGCTGATAATCCCTGCTTCGCTCTACTTTTGCTGTACCTGTTGTACTTGATGTGTAGGAAAGAACTGCAAATGCTGGTTTAAATCGAAGGTAGACACAAAATGCTGGAATAACTCAGCGGGACAAGCAGCATCTCTGGAGAGAAGGAATGGGTGATGTTTCGGGTCGAGACCCTTCTTCAGACTTAAGTTTGGCTGATTGTATTTTGTACAGTTTATATCTGATTTGTTTATAGAGTATGCAAAATAAATATCCCTGTAACTCGGTATTTTTAACAATAATAAACCTCAACCTGAACTTCTGCAGAATAAGAATACAGAATAACCGTGCTTCATGTCGCTGCATGTTCAGGGCCTGTGGTGTAGCTTGAACCAAACCACTGTTATAAGCTTGATGGTGTAGACAATGAGCGAGGAAACAATGCACTCGTGCCAGTAAACAGTTTTATTGTGCAACATACATTTTTCATAACAAGATATCCACTATCCTTGATACCCATAACGGTGCTTCACTGAAACATTAATAAAGGTTCTTTGATTGTTAGATATTAAGGGAAACAAGAGGTATGGTAGTAGAATAAAAATGGCACTGACATCAAAGATCAGCCACGATCTTATTGAATGGCGAGCAGACACAAGGTCAGAATGGCCTACATTTGACTCTATTTGGTATGTTCTTATTATAGATTTATAGCCTGTAAGCCCCTTCTCCAAACTTGAAAAGATAAAGCCTGTAATTAAATGCAGAATAAATTCAACATTTGGGAAGTAATGAAGATTTCACATATCTACCACATGTTTTACAGAACTTGTGCTGAGACACAAAGGAAACTGTTTATGACAGTAAAATAGACACCGTTTCCTTCTGATATGTCAGCAAATGCAAACCTCCAGGTGAATTGATGCTCACCACATAAAATCTTGAGCTAGGTAGCAAGAGAACAAAGTACATCAATATATTCACCTGTCAACGAGTGGCCACAGAGGTCGTTGTTATCTAAATCTCACCATTCACCCAAAGGAGTTGTGTGCAATCATGGTGCATGGCAAGGAAGGGTATTTGGTCCATTCATCAGAAAACTGATGATATGCAATAATTACTTTCAAAAATTATATATTTTAAAACAATTGGGTGTGACTGTAGAAGAATGCCATCAAAATCATGCAGATGAAACAAATCAGAAAACACATTCTGAAAAGACTATCTCCATCGCAGGTAACAGACTACTGGCCGACGTCTACTAGAAACCCACTGACTCCCATGGCTATCTGGACTACACTTCTTCCTACTCTGTGTCCTGTAAGGAATCTATCCCCTACTCCCAATTCCTCCATCTACGCCGCATCTGCACCCAGGATAAGGTGTTCCAAACCTGGGCATCTGAGATGTCCTCATTCTTTATGGAACGGGGGTTCCCCTCTTCAAATATAAATGAGACTCTCACCAGGGTCTCTTCTATACCCCATAACACTGCTCTCACTCCCATCCCCCCCACTCATAACAAGGGCAGGGTGCCCCTTGTCCTCACCTTCCACCCTACCAGCTGTCACATACAATAGATAATCCTCCAACATTTTCGCCACCTCTAATGGGATCCCACCACTGACCACATCTTCCCATCTCCTCCCCTTTCGGCTTTCCGCAGAGACCGCTCCCTCCATAACTCCCTGGTCAATTTGTCCCTTCCCACCCAAACCACCCCCTCTCCTGCCACTTTCCCTTACAACCGCAGGAAATGCTATACTCGTCGCTTTACCTTCCCCCTCGACTCCATCCAAGGACCTAAGCAGTCCTTCCATGTGTGGCAGAGGTTCACCTGCACCTCCTCCAACCTCATCTATTGCATCCGCTGCTTTAGGTGACACTACCTCGGTGAGATTAAGCGGAGGCTTGGCGATCGCTTCGCCCAACACCTTCGCTCAGTTCGCAATAACCAACCTGATCTCCCGGTGGCTCAGCACTTCAACTCCCCCTCCCATTCCGAATCCGACCTTTCAGTCCTGGGCCTTGTCCATGGCCAGAGTGAGTCCAACGTAAATTGGAGGAGCAGCACCTCATATTTTGCTTGGCAAGTTTACACCCCAGCGGTATGAACATTGACCTCCAATTTCAGGTAGTCTTTTCTTTCTCCCTCTTTCCCCTCCTCTTCCCAGCTCTCCCACAGCCCACTTTGCAGATGACACAAAGCTGGGTGGCAGTGTGAACTGTGAGGAGGATGCTATGAGAATGCAGGGTGACTTGGACAGGTTGGGGGAGTAGGCAGATGCATGGCAGATGAAGTTTAATGCAGATAAATGTGAGGTTATCCACTTTGGTAGCAAAAAAAGGAAGGCAGATTACTATCTAAATGGCGTCAAGTTGGGAAAAGGGGAAGTACAACGGGATCTGGGAGTCCTTGTTCATCAGTTTATGAAAGTAAGCATGCAGGTACAGCAGGCAGTGAAGAAAGCGAATGGCATGTTGGACTTTATAGCAAGAGGAATCGAATATAGGAGCAAAGAGGTCCTTCTGCAGTTGTACAGAGCCCTAGTGAGACCACACCTGCAGTATTGTGTGCAGTTTTGGTCCCCTAATTTGAGGAAGGACATTCTTGCTATTGAGGGTGTGCAGCGTAAGTTTACAAGGTTCATTCCCGGGATGGTGGGACTGTCATATGCTGAGAGAGTGGAGCAGCTGGGCTTGTACACTCTGGAGTATAGAAGGATGAGAGGGAATCTCATTTAAACATATAAGATTGTTAAGGGTTTGGACACTCTAGAGGCAAGAAACATGTTCCCGATGTTGGGGGAGTCCAGAACCAGGGGCCACAGTTTAAGAATAAGGAGTAAGACATTTAGAACGGAGACAAGGAAACACTTTTTCTCACAGAGAGTTGTGAGTGTGTGGAATTCTCTGCCTCAGAGGGCAGGTTCTCTGGTTGCTTTGAAGAGAGAGCTAGATAGGGCTCTTAAAAATAGCGGAGTCAGGGGATATGGGGAGAAGGCAGGAACGGGGTACTGATTGGGGATGATCAGCCATGATCAGATTGAATGGCGGTGCTGGCTTGAAGGGCCGAATGGCCTACTCCTGCACCTATTGTCTATTGTCTATTGTCTCTGCCTCTTCCTTTCTTCTTCCCGCCCCCACCATCCCCACATCAGTCTGAAGAAGGGTCACGACCCGAAACGTCACCAATTTCTTCGCTCCATAGATGCTGCCTCACCCGCTGAGATTCTCCAGCATTTTAACCTGTTGGATTTGCAAGCCACTCAGGTACAAGTCCCCCATTGGTCATTTATCACTTTAAAAATATGTTTTTAATGAATTTGTACACACTTGTCTAAAAGCAGTCAATTTTAAATTCATGTATACACCCTTGAAAGCAATGCTATTAAAATACAAGAATGTAGCTGAAAATATGCAAGAATACCTCCATCTGCTGCCAATAGTGGCCATTACAACCACCAATTTTCGAGAGAAAACTTTGGGATGGGGATTTAGATTAGATTCATTTTTAGCCTCCCAACTTTGGTTGATGGTTCACAAATTCTGTAAATTCCAGTAAAGGAAGAAGGTTGCTATGAGAAAGATGAAAATGGCTAACTTAGGAATTTAAGGATAGTATCCAACTGAAAAAGCATATAAAGTTGAAACAAGGAATTTCAGATGCTGGTTTACTAAGGAAAGACACAAAATGCTGGAATAACTCAGAGGGCCAGGCAGCATCCCTGGAGAACATGTATAGGTGACATTTTGGGGATCCTTCTTCATACGACCCGAAATGTCACCTATCCATGTTCCCCAGGGATGCCTGACCTGCTGAGTAACTCCAGCATTCTATGCCATATCTCTCAACAATAACAGGTAAGCAAGGGGCAATATGGAGGGAGGAACTTAAACAAATCTCTATCACTTAAATGGCAGAGTAGGCTCAGGAGTTGACCGGCTACTCCTGCTGTTGTTTCATAAGTATTTAAGGCAAGAACCTCCAATTCTTCCTTTCCACCATCCACTACTTTCAGTCTGAAGAAGGGTCCTGACCTGAAACATCACCGATCCTTTTTCTCCAGAGATGTTGCCTGACCCGCTGAGTTACTCCAACACTTTGTGTCCATCTTTCATTTTTTCTCCTTCCAGCTCGGAGTAACTGAACTTATGACTTCTATCCTTATACAACTTGAGATCAATGAATTCAGCAAATATCAAAGAATAAATTGGAAACCACTTTTGCCAATGTATCTCAATTATTGGCTGGATAAATATTGATAAGAGTATTGGATGAATCATTCCCTGTTGCCTTAACTACATGGGATAAATAAAATAACAGTAAAGCACCCGAAGAGTATGCAGAGGGGGAAATAAACCACACAATTCATCCTAGTATAACAACTAAAGCTTATAAGTGAAACTATTATTTTTTGACCGATAAACCAAAATTTGCAAGCAATACCTTCTGATAAACTATACCTTAAGCAACTGTGTTTTGTTGAAGTTGTTGAAATCATAACTCTTCTGGCAATCAGGCCTCAGCAATAGGTTGTACAATGCAATCCAGACCTGTCCATCCACTTTTGTTATTTTTAGATGATCTTCAAGGGGAACTGTATACCACTTGCCATCAGCATATTTCTGCAATTCACCTATTGGAACACAAATACATCCAAAGAAGGGGAAGCTATTTTAGTAAAAGTTGCAGTATTATAATATAAAATTTATATTATGTAAATAACAATATTGTGAATGACCAGAGTAATATATTGGATATAACATTAATTAATTATTTTGTCCAGGGGATTTGCGTGTTGGATGAAGAAAAGGATGTTGTTCAAATTACCTTGCATAATCACCAGTAGACCAGGACAATTTATAACAGCTTTGGATTCATTGCTTAATTAGCTGGTCAGTGGAATAAAGAATGCTGAACATAGAATAGCGCAGTAACAGGACCTTTAGTCCATATTGTCTGCACTGACCATGATACCAATCTAGTTAGACCCATCTGCCTGCAAAAGGTCCATATCCTTCTGCTCTGCCTCTCATAATTTTACGTATTTCTATCATGTCACCCTTCAGCCTCTGATGCTCCAGAGAACACAATCCACATTTGTCCAGCTTCTCCTTATAATGAATGCACTTCACTCCATGCAACATCCTACTGAAGATAGACACAGAAAGCAGAGTAACTCAGCGGGACTGGAGAGAAGGAATGGGTTGCGTTTCGGGTCGAGACCCTTCTTCAACTTCTTCTACACCCTCACCAAAGCTTCCACATCTTTCATATAGTGTGGCAATTGGAGCTTCATACAATGCTCAAAATGTGTTCGATAGGCCTCTTCCCTCCCTTCCATAACTTTGAGATGATTAGGTTTAAAATTGCACGTGGGAGAGTGGCAGCTACACTCCTTTTGTATCGCTTGGCAAGTTTGCACCCCAGCGGTATGAACATTGACCTCCAATTTCAGGTAGTCCTTGCTTTCTCCCTCTTTCCCCTCCTTTTCCCAGCTCTCCCACAGCCCACTTTGCAGATGACACAAAGCTGGGTGGCAGTGTGAACTGCGAGGAGGATGCTATGAGAATGCAGGGTGACTTGGACAGGTTGGGGGAGTAGGCAGATGCATGGCAGATGAAGTTTAATGCAGATAAATGTGAGGTTGTCCACTTTGGTAGCAAAAACAGGAAGGCAGATTACTATCTAAATGGCGTCAAGTTGGGAAAAGGGGAAGTACAACGGGAGTGTAGCAGCACCTAGTGGTTAGGCCACTCCTGCTATGCGAATCCTCGGCAACCCTGGGAGGGGTCATGAGACATATGGGGCTGTGCCCTAGTATATAAGTCCTGACCTTCCCTCTCTCGCTCTTCTGCTTCCTCTCACTTCATGAGAGTGTCCTGCCACCTCAGCAGGAGCTAAACCGAGGTCATGAGGCAACCGCCTCTCAACAACTACAACTATTATGTTAGAGTGCTAAACGTCCATGTATTTCCGACCTACAACGCCTGAATAAAGTATCCATTTATTCACGATGTTTGCGCCCCTACAGGAGCATGATTTAAATAATGCTGCACTCAATTTTCTGTCCCCTATTGTTCACCAATGATGTCTGCTGCAAATCATGTATAGACTTTGAACCTGAAGCAACAAAATGAATCTGCTGAATTGTCATTACTCTTTCTCTCAAGGAAATACTTCAGCAAGAATCTGAAGAGACTGGATTTCAAAAAATGTATTTTAAAAAGTCACTTCAGAAAATCTCTTTTCTTTGGCTGTTTATAATTTTCTGAATTAATTGATTTCTCATTTATGCTACATCTGTTTACTATTTATTGCACAAATGTTTTCCATTCAATTATAGGATGCAGTCATTGTGGCCAAGGTCAACAGATAATATCTAATCTTAATTACATTTGAGAATTATAGATCGGTCATTTAATTGAATTAGTCCATTTGGACCATTGAGTTTGTCTTTGCTCAAACAAGAGCAATCCAGCTAGTCTCACTCGGATACCCTCTTCCTGTAGCTCTGAAAATGATTGAGACTCAAAGTAGGGATGGATTTTTGTTTTAATTTTACAAAGCAATACAGAGTTTGATTTTTTGTGTTTGATTCCTTTGGTATGATTAAAATTTCATATTTTCCTACAGTTCCAAGAACATGAAAGTAAGGCTTCAGACATCTGTAGAAAGGATGCATGGAGAAAGCATAAGCACGGGAACACAAGTTCGTAAGTGAGTAAATGTGAGATAAAAGGACGGTGGCACACAACCCTACTACAGAACATTGCATTCAAGGTTTCAGGGTCACATCGTTGTGCAGCACAGAAGTGAGCTCCTTCACCTATCACATCCACCTTTTTGCCCATCTACAATAATTCAATATTTCCACATTAGTACTGTATCCTCTGTGTAATTACCTCAAACATAGTGATTTTCAGTGATTACTCACTAAGGAAGGGAAACAGAATCCTTATCATTCTGAAGATAGTCTAAAGAAAGACATCCCAAAAAATCACCTTTCCATTTTCTCCTGAGATGCTGCCTGATCCGCTGAGCTACTATAACATTTTGTGTCCTGGGATGTCAGGACTGTCTTATGAACAAAGACTGCATAGACTCGGTTTATACTCTCTGGAATTTAGGAGATTGAGAGGGGATCTTATAGATTCTTAAGGGGTTGGACAGGCTAGATGCGGGAAGATTGTTCCCGATGTTGGGGAGGTCCAGGACAAGGGGTCACAGCTTAAGGATAAGGGGGAAATCCTTTAGGACCGAGATGAGAAGGAATTTTTTCACACAGAGAGTGGTGGGTCTCTGGAACTCTCTGCCACAGAGGATAGTTGAGGCCAGTTCATTGGCTATATTTAAGAGGGAGTTAGAAGTGGCCCTTGTGGCTAAGGGGATCAGAGGGTATGGAGAGAAGGCAGGTACGGGATACTGAGTTGGATGATCAGCCATGATCATATTGAATGGCGGTGCAGGCTCGAAGGGCCGAATGGCCTACTCCTGCACCTAATTTCTATGTTTCTATGTGTCTATCTTTGGTATAAACCAGCATGTGCAGTACCTTCTTATTGGAATCCTTAGCATGTCTGGATTGTCAAAATAACACACTATTGTGGCAGCTAACACCAGGACATTTACCTTTGGAATTGTATCGCCTCCAGGGGCAATGATCCACCAGCTGAACCAGCAGGCAAGGCACATTGTGGGTGTTCAGCAGCCGTGTCTGAACACTGATTGGCAAGCTTGATGTAAAGAGACACAATGTACAATAATGTTAAACAAAATAGAATCACTAATGAAAACCAGATGTTCACATATACAGGCGCCCATCTTAATGCAAAGTTATTACAAGGATTTGGCTGGGTTATTTAAATGCAACATACAAGGAATTTCATGTGCCAAGTCAGTCATACAAATAAAAAGCAACAGAACACACAAAATACATTTTAACATAAACATCCACCACAGTGACTCCTCCACATTCCTCACTGTGATGGAAGTCGAAAAAAAGTTCAAATCTCTTCCCTTCTTTGCTTTCCCGCGGTCGGGTGCCCCGAGCCCTCCGTTGACGGGACGATCTTGACTGCGGCGTTTGGGCCTTCCGCGTCGGGATGATCGGCTCCTGCATCCGGGGGGATGTTCGGACCCCAAGTCGGGGCTGGTCGAGCCTCTAGGTCATTGAAGCTTCCCGACTCGGCCTCTGCCGAGACTGCGAGCTCCCGATGGTAAAGTCCGCAGGTCGCGGTTGGAGCGATCCCAGGCAAGGGATCGGCTCCGATGTTAAGTCCACGCCCCGTGGTAGGGCTCAAAGTCCGTAGACTGTTGACGGGGCTGTCAATCGTGCTGCGCCCGTTTTGGAACACCAAACTAGGTGCTTAATTAACTAATTAAATTAAGCTATAATACAATCATATTGCTGTTGAAATTACATTAATAATGGCATTCTGATATAGTTAAAGGAGCATGATTTTTGATATTGAGAGTGTTTCATGGGATAATATTCTGGGATATAATGCTTTCCATTCCAGTACCAGCATCTCAACGAGCACAAAATTGATACTCTTTTTATATTAGAAAATTAAAAAAAATTTCAATCAGCTTTCTAAATGTGATCCTTCATCGACAATCAATATTACACACAACAGTGACCCTGTTACTCACCTGTCAATGTGATCAGTTATATAGCGAAGAATGGAAACAGCCTTTACCGAGATATCAAATTCCAAATCTTGACTCTGCTTTTTCAATTCCTTGATTTAAAAAAAAACACATTTCAACCATACATTTACCTTTGAAGCAGAAAACTACAAGGAATCCATAATAACTTAATTTACAAGTCGACAGGATTTCCAAAATTTATGAAGAACTAGATACATTTTGAAAGACATGTCTAACAGCTTTGATCTAGCTGGTCAACTTTCATTTGATAGTTACAACATATTAGTAATAATTGTATATCCGTACAACCCTGTGCTCTTGCTACATTCTTCCTTGTATGGTTTCAACAAGATGATGCTGGAGCATTGCAATCCTTTGCTTGCCGGCCCCAGCGGATCTACTTACATCTATCGCAATAATTCTTCTCTTTTGCATCTCAATTCTAAGACTGTCAGAATTACTAACAATGTTCTTTTAAATCTCCTTTTGGTCTGGCGATCTTCTACCACCAGGAACAATTGACCTCCTGACCCACTTCCTGTACCCCAACAGCTGGGCCTGAAATAAACTTATTGCGACTGATGTGACCTGCGGCCTACCTGCCGCATGAAGTACCCAAGACCATGCCCCGATGTAAATACCGCTCTCCTGGAGACCACTGGGCCTGACCAAACAGAGGTAGTGACCTCCTGGTGAACCTGATAGTGTGAACCAACAGGACTTGACAGTCACACTGGAACTGGGACCTATGGTTCCAGCAGCAGCCGGCAACCCAGGCAATCTTGATTCACACCAGTTTGTCTACCGTCACACAAGTCCACAGCAGATGCCATCTCCCTGTCCTTACACTCATCTCTGGAACATCTAGATATCAAGACACTTATGTCAAAATCCTATTTATTGACTATAGCTCTGCTGTCAACACTATAATCCCAACGAAAATCATCACCAAACTCCTGGATCCAGGTCTCAGCAAGACGAAGGAGCTTGTTATTGATTTCAGGAAGCGTGGTGGAGAACATGCCCCAATCAACATCAATGGCACCAAATTTGGAAATGGTTGACAGCTTCAAGTTCCTTGACATTAATATTATCAATGATCTGTCATGTCCAACCACATTTAAGTGACAGCTAAGAAGGCACCCCAATGTCTCTATTTCCTTCAGAAATTGAAGGAATTCGGCGTGTCTCCAATGATTCTTACAATCTTCTGCAGATGCAATGTAGAAAATATAGTTGAGTGGCATTACAGCCTGGTTTGGGAATGGCTCTGCCCAAGACCGCAAAACATTCCAGAGTTGTGGACGTAGCCCTGTCCATCACAGAGAAGGAATGGGTGACATTTTGGGTTGAGACCCTTCTACAGACTGGAGTCTCGAAACCGAAACATTCACCCATTCTTTCTCTCCAGAGATGCTGCCTGTCCCGCTGAGTTACTCCAGTTTTTTGTACCTATCTTTGGTGTAATCCAGTATCTGCAGTTCCTTCCTACACAGTCCTTCACAGAGACCATACTCCACGTCATTGACTCCATTCTTCAGAAAAACAACCAACATAATCAAAGGCTTGCCACCTCTGGATCAGTTCCTGTGGACTGGAAGGTCGCCAATGTAACTCCACTTTTTAAGAAAGAAAACTGGAAATTATAGACCAGTTAGCCTTACATCGGTCGTGGAGAAGATGCTGGTGTTGATTATTAAAGATGTAATAGCAGCACATTTGTAAAGCAGTGACAGGATCGGACAAAGCCAGCATGGATTTATGAAAGGGAAATCATGCTTGATTAATCTGCTGGAATTTTCTGAGGATGTAACAAGTAGAATGGATAAGGGAGACCCAATGGATGTGGTGTATCTGGACTTTCAAAAAGCCTTTGACAAGGACCCACACAAGAGATTAGTGTGCAAATTTAGAGCACATGGTATTGGGGGTAGGGGATTGACATGGATAGAGAGCTGGTTGGCAGACAGGAAGCAAAAAGAAGGAATTAACGGGTCCTTTTCAGAATGGCAGGCAGTGACTAGTGGGGTACCGCAAGGCTCGGTGCTGGGACCCCAGTTATTTACAATATATATTAACGATTTAGACGAGGGAATTAAATATGACATCTCCAAGTTTGCGGATTACACAAAGCTCGGTGGCAGTGTGAGCTGTGAGGAGGATGCCATGAGGCTGCAGGGTGACTTGGATTAGTTGGGTGAGTGGGCAGAAGCATGGCAGATGCAGAATAATGTGGATAATTGTGAGGTTATCCATTTTGGTGGCAAGAACAGGAAGGCAGATTATTATCTGAATGGTGTCAGATTAAGAAAAGGGGAGGTGCAACGAGACCTGCATGTGCTTGTACACCAGTCACTGAAAATAAGCATGCAGGTACAGGAGGCAATTAAGACAGCTAATGGTATGTTGGCCTTCATTGCAAAAGGATTTGAGTTTAGGAGCAAGGAGGTCCTACTGCAGTTGTAATGGCCCTGGTGAGACCACACCTGGAGTATTGTGTGCAATTTTGGTTTCCTAATTTGAGGAAGAACATTATTGCTATTGAGGGAGTGCAGCATAGGTTCACTAAGTTAATTCCCGGGATGGCGGGAATGACATACTATATGATGAAAGAATGGGTCAACTGGGCTTGTACTCACTGGATTTTAGAAGGATGGGTGGGGATCATATAGAAACATATACAATTCTTAAAGGATTGGACAGGCTAGATGCAGGAAAAATGTTCCCGACGTTGTGGGTGTCCAGAACCAAGGTCACAGTTTAAGAATAAGGGGTAGGCCATTTAGGACTGAGGAAAAACCCAGAGAGTTGTGAATCTGTGGAATTCTCTGCCGCAGAAGGCAGTGGAGGCCAATTCACTGGATGTTTTCAAGAGAGAGTTAGATTTACAGTAGCTCTTGGGGCTAAAGGAATCAAGGGATATGGGAAATAGCAGGAACGGGGTACTGATTTTGGATGATCAGCCATGATTATATTGAATGGCAAAAACTGGCTCAAAGGGCTGAATGGCCTATTCCTGCACCTATTTTTCTATGTTTCCATGAGACGCCATCTATCCATGTTCTTCAGAGATGCTGCCTTACCCACTGAGTTACACCACTGTGCGTCTTTTTTTTGTAAACAAACATCTGCAGTTCCTTGTAGAAACAAGGAATTGCAGCTGCTAGTTAATACACAAAAGGACAAATTGCTGGAGTAATTCAGCAGGCCAGGCAGCATCTCTGGACAACATGGGTAAATGATGTTTCAGGTTTAAACCCTACTTCAGATTGATTGCAGGGGAGGAGTAAAAACTAGAAGAGGGGAGAGGCAGGACAAAGCGTGGCAAGTAATAGGTGGTCACAGGCAAGAGGGGCAGGGGGAACAAAGACCAGAGATAACAGCAGAGGTGTGAACAGGATTGAAGAGTTGCAAATTGTTGCAATGTATCCGAGATGCTTGTTCAAAACGCAAAGTGCTGGAGTAGCTTGGGTCCTGACCCAAAATGTCATCTATCCATGTCCTCAGAGATGCTGCCTGACCTGCTGGGTCACTCCAGCTCATCAGTAGGTCTGCAGATGACTGTGCGCCCAAAAATTAAATTCAAGGTTCCTAAACCATGAGATGTGCTCTCTAGTGAACACCAATTTTGATATGTACGTGTCAGATGATCCCAATTTGCACAGGAAACTTAGGTATGACCTTTGCAAATCCATCAGGAAATCATAGAGACAATTACAGACCAACTTAGAGTCCCAAACACCTGTCGATTGTAGCTTGTTATAACATGAAAGCTTTGCTGCAAAGTGAAATCAGGCCGAATCACTAGCAAAACATATCTCTCCACGACAAGCTCAATTAATGGAATTCATTAACAGGGAGTCCGTGGAATAACGTCATGCGTCCCAACAGCCTCAGGTGTAGCTGTACCCACACTCACATTCAGGTCTTTCTGGGAGGGAACCTGCATAAACAACTGGCCCTGATGGAGTCACCGGCAGTGTCTTCAGTACTTCCATCGACCAGCAACATTCCTGCTTTTATAACATCTAATGATCCCAAAGCACTTTACACCCAATATACAACATTTGGGAGTGTTCTCTACGTTACAATGCAGAAAAGCCTGGCAAACGATTTGTGTCTAGCAATGCATAAAGAAATCTATTATCTGGGAATGTAAGTTGGGAAATATGGCATCCCATTATTCAAGCAATGCGATCTTTAATGGCATCTCCAATGCCCCACAAAAGTCGAGGTGTCAGATTAATTTATGTTCTCCAGGAGCATAGCTGAATCTACATTATTCAGGAATTAACATTTATAGAATCATAACTATATATCATACTGTCAGGGATGTTCCTGTAGGTGGATCACGCTCCTGATTTCCGCAGCTGTCACTCTGTGCAGCTAGTAGGGTCAGCTTTCGATGGCAGTAATCAGCAAGATCCAGTACTGCCTCCTCTGCAGACTCACACACATCCTGCATATAAAACAATAATAGCGATTCTTTCACATATGGTTGAAAAGGGTTGTACAGTTCACAACTTTACTAAATCCATCTATATCCTTAACATCGAGTGGCGCAATCAGCGATGGCAGCCTTGCCTACAGTCTGTCTGTCTTTTCGTCTTTTTTGTTATTTTTAGTGTGTTTTAAAAAGAATGTGTTAATGTTCTCTGGTTTGTTTTATATAGGGGGTGGGGGGGAACTGTTTTTCCAATCTCTTACCTTGCCGGAGATGCAATTTTTTTCCGGATCATATCACGGCCTAGCATCGTGGAGCTGGCAGCCTTGCTCGAGACTGACTTTGAGCCGTGGACATATCATCGGAGCTTGCGATCCTTTGCCTGGGATCGATGCTCCAACTGCAGCCTGCGGATTTCAACATCGAGGAGCTCGCAGTCTTGGGCAGAGACTGATGTCGGGAAGCTCCAAGCCGCAGGAGGTTCGACTAGCCCCGACTCGGGAGTCCGATCGCCCGGCGCGGGGAGTTGAGATTCCCCCCGATGCGGGAGCTTGATCGTCCTGACGCAGAGGGCTCATCCGCCGGCTGCGGGAGCCAAGATTGCTCCGACAACAGGTTTGAGTGCCCCGACCACAGGAGAACAAAGAAGGGAAGAAGAATGAACTTTTTATGCCTTCTATCACAGTGAGGATTGTGGGGGAGTAGTTGTGATGGATGTTGATGTTAAAAATGTATTTGGGTGTCTTGTTGCTCTTTATTGGTATGACTGTGTGGCAATCTGAATTTCACTGTACCTTAACTGGACATGTGACAATAAACTAACCTTGAACTGATCGATAACTCATTGTTGCTTTGCTGAGAACCAATAGTTAAGCAATGTTGCAGGTTTAATCCTTGAACTTCAGTGAGATTGTCAACTCATAATTAATTTAGAAACCTTGCTATCATTGGTAATATTAATTTCCATTCTCCATAACCAATTGGTGAAACATCAAGTAAAAATGAAATACATTTTGGCGGAACTAAACCACACTTGCTTCAAAATGGTGAAAAGGGAACTTTACAGGAATGTCAAATATTTATCTGTTAATATAGTGTAAATGGAAACTTTTGGACTTATTTTTATATGAAGAGACCCGAGAAAGGTCAGAGCTGCAAAAACTATTTAAAATAAATATTGCCCAAATATATAAGGTTTTTAGAAATTTAGTTCACTTAAGGTAAATCTGTCCTCACCATTTGTATTCCCCACTAATCTGACCTCATTGCTTTTAACTCTGAGAGGTGATCGTGGCTATGATCATGCTTCTGGAACCAAGAGGTGGGACCCTGTGTAGCAGCAGGGTCTCAAGTCATGTAATCATATGATGTGGGCGGCCCATAAACTAGCCCTATCCTTAAAATGTTTAACAGATGCCCAAATCCTATATCCAGTACAACCATCTGTCAAAGTCGATAAGGTTATTCTAGTGTTTCTGAATCTCACAAACCTTAAGGAACTAAAAACCAAAATACATTTATTAAACTTTTAATTATTTTCCTAATGTTTCAAAACATACAAACATTAAAATTAACACAAATAATAAAAAAACACTGATTCTTTCCTTTCTTCCCAGCAACCTTGCAATCAGTTTTCAAATAAATGTTTGGATCCAGGAGCTGCTTTCTCAGAATAAAAGCAGCTCCAACACTGGATCCTATGCAAAGTCCATGACAGAATACACTGGGAGGAGTTTGGACAGCACAATCGGGACTTTTACATTCTTGTCAAAATGCTAGCTTCCCCTCGATCACCACAACTAGGTAATTGAAATAGTGTTTAATAGTCCTTAAACCTTTGGACTCTACTAACTTGCCCATGAGCTTTTAGAAAACCCAAGTATAGATTTTATTTTGCTTTGCAATGAATTTTCAATGCAAGGCAAAGAATAACAGCACCATGGTGAACGATAAGCCAATAGTTGAACTTCCTAGATCATTTATATTTGTTTGCTTCGGGATTAGTTATTCAATATACTTAATGGTTAAACGTGCCATACCTACCTTGTGATAAAAGATAGTTTCCAAGAGGTTAATAATTGTTGCTTCATGATAGATCTATGCAAGGCAAGAAAAACTAAATTAAGATAGCCCAATATATTGTTAGTTTGAACATTTTGAAGGTAAAAAATATTACATATTTTACGCAGTCTTTATGAAGATTACATTAAAAAAATGATGTTATAGAAAACAGTGATTTTTTTAGTAATGAGTAGTCTATCCAGCACTGATAATATCAGTCACAGCTGCAACATTGTCTTTTACTGGTTGTAAAAATCATGTTTAAGTTCAAGAGGCAATGAAAATGGATTCAAAAGATTCATCAAACAGCAAATAAATGTTCATGGTTAGAATGAACAGCTTATTTTATGCATGTTCTTAATTTCTCATCAATTTGCATTTTTGATGATATCATGAAAAGTTATTCAGAGATGTACATTAAAATTCAGACTCCAAACTGTCCATAAACATTTTAAACAAACTGGTTGAGGTGTATGGCATTTTACTTTTGAATTCCCAGTTGAGGGGATATCACTGGACTGACTGTTCATGTCAGTATCAAAACTTATTTCAGTAAAATGCTGCATCCATAAAGTCTGAAGAAAGGTCTTGACCCGAAACTGCCAATTCCTTCTCTCCATAGATGCTGTCTCACCCACTGAGTTTACGTATCTACCATAAATTATACAATTTCAGTACAAATTGTTAGATAAATTAATAAACTTCAAAAATCGAACAAAACGTTTAAATTCTCCCATGCTGTGAGCTGGTAAGGAGTTGTTATCCATAAATGTCAGTACACTGGCAATTTGTCTATTTTACAAATACCTGGGTGATCGAAAATACAACTTATGTATGGATCAGGATTGAAGTCATTCTCAAGTTTGTGATATTTTTCGTAAAAATACTTTGAATCAAATTAATGTAAAAATCATAACCTTTTAAGTAAACATATCACTCTATTGCTCTCTTGATCTTCTTTCTGCATGCAGCAATTTGATTGAAACTGACATTGCTGAAGAAAAAAAATGATTCCCTCTTCACAAAAAACTTTGTGCAGATCCCAAGATGGATCAGGAGAATGTACAACAGAAGGTGTGCAAAAACAAAATAATTAAATGGAATGGTAAACCCAACAGACTCTGTGACAATTACACCACAAAGCAGAAACTACAATTTGTCTTCAGTCATTTTTAAAAAAAAGGAGAATATGTTAAACGTTTGGTTATACCAAAAGAGTATTTTATGCAGCACTGTGTACAATGTGGAAATCTTGTCCTCAGCATTGTTATACAGGGCAGGGCTAATGTTGACGGCAAACTGGTGGATCCATGGGGAAATGCCAGCTAGCTATGGTGGGCACACTCGTGGATCAGAGTCTACGCTATTTTACTTCGGAGTCACGTGAGTGACTACGTGAAGAAGGCCGTCCCCACGCATGCGCATCATTATGTCTGACGCATTGCGCAACGACTGGCTGGCGGGCGCGTCGCTCCATCCAGCGGGTACGTTTAAAAGGCTCAGGTAAGTGTTTTAAAAAACTTAGCTGAAGTCGTCGCTCCCGGTCTGGAGTGCGATTTGTCTTACCATATTTCAGCTTCGGATTGTGGGAGATGTGTCCAAAGTAAAGAGGAAAGCCGCGACCAAACCGGCTGTGGAAGACCACGGGCCTGCGGGCAGCGTACGACCGCCAAATTCGCCTACAGGGCCGCTGGCAGAGCAGCCAGCAGCTACAGACTTGGTGCTGCAAGAAAGCACCTTGGCTACACGGGGGAGAAAAGCCACTAAAAAGTCTGTGAGGGCCCTGGACTCAGAGGAGTCGGGCCAGGAGGTGGAAGAGTCCCCTCCTTCTATGGGCAATGTTATTGGCAGGCTGGCCCATATGGAGAGCTTTGTGGAGAGGGTACTCCAGCACGATATGCTCCAAGGTACTGAGCCATCGGAGCCCGGGGAGTATATAGAACCGAGGCAGCAGCACCCGTGTCATGGCTGCATAATATCTCCGTCAGATGACGGGAGCGTGCGAGGTCAGTGCTATGCTGACCCAGAGTACGGAGCACAGTTGGGCTAGAGGGACCATCGGGTGTACCATCTATGGCATCCAGATTTGCGGTCCCTGCCCTCACAGGTGAGCCATTGGATGAAGAGCTCGCAGTGAACATTAATTACCTAGCTTCCCATCCACTTCAAGAACAAACGATGGAGGAGACAACTGCCAGGTATAACACTCCACTAAACTGTGCCTCACTGAGTGTCCCCATTGTTAACCAATCCTTTGGGGACACATTGGAGGGGGCGTCCGAGCCCAAGAGGTAAAAATCCAAAGGGTACTCCGGCTACTCGCCTCGGGCATCACGGCCTTTGCTAGGTCAGTGGAGGGGGCGCCTCTCTCGGATACACAGCAGGACGCGATGGCATTAATGTGCAATGCACATTTTGAAATCAATTGTATTAGAAAGAATGCCATCCGTCTTGCTATAAATCCTAAATTTGCTGGACTATGTAAGCTGGTGAATGTACAATCCCAAAACCTCCTGTTCGGAGAGGACCTGACCAAACAGGTTAAAGAACTCAATGAGCAGTCAAAGACTGTTGGCCTCATGAAGGTGCCTCCGAAGGTATCGTTTTTCCGGAAACTGTACCCCTACCCTCCTCTGCATACCAAACGGTTCACTGGATATGGTGGACGTGGTGCTAAGCAACAAGGACAGAGGCCTTTTTTAGGGCAGGGCCCAAGCCGGGCCATGTTCAAGATGCGGCGCCCTCCAGCAGCCCTACCCCCCAGACCTCGGGGGCAGAAGCAGCGACCTTACCGCCGGTAAACTCTAAGGTAAGTGAAACTGCGATGGATACATTACAAGTTGGGGGGAGATTGCAATTTTTCTTACATGAATGGCAGTGGATAACATCTAACCCATTTATACTGCATAGTATTCAAGGTTTCCAAATTGAGTTCATTTCTGACTTGCCTCCACCCACTCAGCATACACCTGGCCGTACTTTTGTGTTTTCACAACAGGAGTGCATTAGTGTATTAGTGCACAGAGAACTTGACTCTTTGTTCAAAAAAGGGGTAATTGAGAAGGCGAGGCGTGAATCTCATCAGTTTGTGTCCAATATCTTTACTAGGCAAAAGAAGGATGGAGGATGTCGAATTATCCTAGATTTGACAGAGCTTTGTACAGTATAAACACTTCAAAATGGAAACTTTTGTCACTGCTAAACAACTGCTTTCCAAGGGATGTTATATGGCAAGCATTGACCTCAAAGATGCTTACTATTCAGTGGTCATTCATGAAAAGCACAGGAGATTTTTGAAGTTTAACTGGATGGATCAGTTGTGGCAGTTTAAAGCATTGCCTAATGGATTAACCTCAGCTCCCAGACTATTCACAAAATTGCTCAAATCAGTCCTGGGGTTACTCAGAGCACAGAATCATATTGTCATGGCATATTTGGACGACATTTTAGTCATTGGGAGGACTTTCGAATTAGCTGAATTATCTGTGTCAGCTACAAAACTCGTTTTCGAAAAGATAGGATTCACAATCCATCCAGTTAAGTCTAAATTGGTGCCATCTACGATCATTGACTATTTGGGATTCACCATTAACTCAGTACACATCAGTGACTCTGCCTCGGGGCAAGCAATTAGAGTTAAGTGAAGCCTGCAGGAAACTCATTTTTGATAATCGCCCTTTTATTAGACATGTGGCTCGGGTAATTGGAAAATTAGTGGCAGCATTCCCAGCTGCTCAGTTCGGGCCTTACAGCGTGCAAAGGAACAGGCACTCAAGCTTCAGAGAGGTTGTTTCGATAGACCCATGTAGCTACCAGCTGAGGCTCTGGTTGAGTTACAATGGTGGATTGCCAATATTCAGTGCTGCCCTAGTACCATTTTAGTCAATACACCATCAGTTATCCTGCAGACTGATGCCAGTGCACTAGGATGGGGTCTACTGATACCGTCTCAAGCTGCAGTGGCAAATGGGATCTGCAGGAAGCATCCATGCTTCAATCACACGGTATTAACTATTTAGAGTTGTTGTGAACACTCTATGGGTTAAAGGCTTTTTGTACCAACAGGCATCATGTGCATGTCCAACTTTAGATTGACAACACTACCACAGTAGCGTACATTAATCTGTGTGGCAGTTAGTCTGTATCCTGTGATAGGTTGTCTAATCTCATCTGGCACTGGTTTATTGCGAGAAACATCTGGGTTTCAGCTATCTATTTACCAGGTAGATATAACACAGTGGCAGACACCAGATCACAAGAGTTCAATGATAACAAAGACTGGATGTTAAATCACGAAGTGTTCAATGATATTGTTCTTTGTTATGGTGTACCGGACATTGATCTGTTTGCTTCCAGGCTTAATCATCAGTTACCAATTTACGTGTCATGGGAACCAGACCCAGGGGCAGTAGCGGTAGATGCATTCTCGCTACACTGGAGTGGTAAATCTGTGTGTGTTTTCCCCTCATTCTGCCTCATTACTCGATGTGTGGCAAAGATTCAGCAAGATTCCGCCACTGGCATATTGGTAGTGCCAGACTGGCCTACTCAGCATTGGTTCCCTCTGGTTCTAGCCTTAATTACACAGCCTTTTATGGCAGTGCCCAAGAGCAGAAATCTGCTGGTACACCCAGTGACAGGGGAAAGCCACCCTCTTCATGACCGTATAAATTTGTTGGTTTGCAGATTCTGAGGAGACCGTTCCTGGGGCTTGGGCTTTCAGAGCGTACCATTGATGTCATCACTGCGACCTGGAGGAAGAGCACACTGAAACAGTACATCTCTCACATAAGGAAATGGGAGATGTACTGTTCCCGCTCTCACATTTCATATCACACAGCTTCAATCACGGATGTTTTGGAATTTGGTTTGTCACTTTTTCTGGATAACAAACTTAGTTACAGTGCCATTAACTGTGCCCGGATTGCTTTGTCCAATTATTTACGGCTGGGGTCAGCGAACCACACGGTAGGGTCCCACCCTTTAATAACCAAGTTTATGAAGGGCGTTTTTAAATCCACTCCACCTAGACCTAGGTACACACTCTACTCCGTCAGTGGGCACCAGTTTCATCTCTGTCCCTACACCATCTTACACTCAAAGTGGTCATGCTCATGGTGCTGGCCTCAGCACAACGGCTCCAGACACTACAAAACTCAGACTGGATAGTATGGGTTCTTCCTGCAATAACATAACCTTTTTCGTTCGGGACCTCATCAAGCAGAGCAGGCCAGGGGTACAGGGGCTCAAATTGAGTTTTATGGCATACCCCTCAGATCCACGAGTGTGTGTAGTGTCATCTATAACCCATTACATAAAGGTCACTTAGAGCTTGAGAGGCTCGGAACTCTCCTTCTTTGTCAGCTACACCAAACTTCACAAACAGGTTACGGTGGAGAACATCTCTAGATGGATTAAACAGGTTCTGGCGTGTGCAGGAGTGGACACTAACATTTTCAAACCTCATTCCACCAGGGCTGCATCGACATCAGCAGCAAAGGATATGGACGTACTTCTTGACCACATTCTGGCGGCTGCGGGATGGTCAAATGAGAGGACGTACCAGCGGTTTTATAATAAGCCTATCACCAGATCCGGGATTTTTGCTGATTCTGTTTTAAGTTCTGTTTCACAGTTTCCCCCTGGGTGAGAGGGGTCACTGTTTATTTTCTTTCTTGTTATTAAAGCATTAGTATTGTTAAACATGTCATGTTTTTGAATGCATTAATTTCTCACTCGTCCTGGTCAATTGATGCAGCTGTGACGCGTGGACTCGTTCCTCGGCGTGAAATCACAGACCTTCAAAATCTTCACGTAGTGACTACGAAGTAAAATAGTAAGATTAAACGAGAACTTACCAGTTTGACGTTTGATCGTTATTTTATGAGGAGTTACGTTGAGGTACGTGCGCTCCGCTCCCTACCCTCGTAACATAACGTTCTTTCTGTAAGTTTTAGTCAACTATAGTCTTACTATTTTAGTTCAACAACTTTTCTGTGACTTCACACCGCTGCTTTGAAGATTGACTAGCATGCGTGGGGACAGCCTTCTTCACGTAATCCCTCAACGTGACTCCTCACAAAATAACGATCAAACTTCAAACTGGTAAGTTCTCATTTAATCTTACTATTCTGCAAGATGCTTAACAAATGGATACATTTTGGTATCTTCATGCCAGCCAAAACTGGCACTCATGGTGTTCAGTTGACCTTCACTTAAAAATGTAGGCAAGGCACATGTTTGTCTTTCATTTGTCGATCATTTAATTATTCTTGCAGTTAATTAACTGCAGTTCCATGTGTTTAAAAATAAGACCAGAGAACAGTATCAAAATGACCATTCAGTGTAGAAAATAGATTAAATTCTTTCATCCAAAGAGTTGTGGAGACTCAGTCACTGAAAATAGTTCAGACAAAGATGGATGTATTTTTAGTCACTAAAGGAATCAAGAGATGAGTAATTAGTGCAGGAAAGGTCCAATTTAACCTTGGTTGATTCCAATCAAGTTCTTCAGAGAAGAAACAGTTCATGCCGACATACATAAGAGTGGGACATCACCTCGGCTTGGCTAACAAATGCCAAGTAACACTAATGGCTACAAGCCCTTGGGAATGTCTATTTCCACCAAGGTAATCTAACCATCTCCCCTTTTCAAACAAAGGCATTACAAGTACCAAATAATTCACAATTAATATCACCAGCATCTCAAATGCAGTAATCCATGGAAGCACTTTTACTTGCGTGGCATAGACATCCCTGACTCACTGCCTCATATCCCTCAAAATATTTGGGCTAGCCAAGGCATTTGTTCATCAACACCTTTCCAATGACAAATTCAATATATGCGGTGGAGATGTATTATTTCTATCAAGGATAAAATTATTTTCTGCTCCACAATCAAAGTAATTAATATTCCGATTCCAGGTGGAAGTAGAGTAGGCTTCTTGAAGTTTGACCAGTTGCTAAAGTTATAAACATTGGCTGCTAAAATTATCCGCTCTAAACTCATGCAGGTAAGATTATTTCCACTTATTCTATCCAAAAAAAAGCTAACAATCTCACTCACCACCATATATATTGGAAATGTGCTCTTTGGATTGAAGTCCTGGAGCTGACATAATATAGGAAACACCTTCTGCTTCCAAACTTCCACAGCAATGAGCTCATGAATCAGTGTGGGGGCCTGCAATGAAATCAAGGTCTAAATTACAGCTATAATATCCCACAAGAGCCCTCAAAACAGCACATAGTAAAAGGATCAAATAATAATTCAAATTATAGCAGGATAGAAATCGGGTATCTTAATCTGTGACCAGGAAAAAATACAAGGCTTCTCTCTTAACTAATACTGATTAGTTTCACTTGCCTTGAATTTGAAAATCAATTTACCACTGATGATATTCTAGCTATTTTTAACAGCCTGACATTCCTGTTGGCAGGAAGGATTCATTCAGATAATGTATTCAGCAGAAAAGTATTGCTTTTTTTTGAGAAAGGCAAGATTGGTAGAATTCTGAAGCATTTTTAACCCACACATCAGAAAAAAAAAAGAATCCATTCTTATATTTACAGTACTTTATATTTTTATTCAGCTTTCTAACATGAGTAATATTCTGCTTTTGTTATTGTTGTGGTTGCTGATACTCAAAATTAACTCAGGCGACGCGGAGAATTCTTCAAGAAGTTCAAACCTTTATTTGCAAATTAAGGCTGGAACAGTCAAAGAGCAAATCATTTGAGAGTTCACTCCAAACCAAGAGCTGCCCCTTTTTATGGCACGTTTAACTGTATGTCCCACCCCCGGTGCATTTCCATACCCAATCACTTGCAGATATTACCTTATCGATAACCAATCACTTGCAAACATTCCCTCAGCAATAACCAATCACTTGCATTTACTTTTCTCCTCCTTCCCCAGTAATTTTCCATTCCGTAAACCACCTTTGTTTAAACCACATGGCTTCCCCTTTCTTGGGCCCCTTATTTCTCTTAGCTAGGGCTTGATACAGAGTTACAAAGGTCATATAATTGTCTCAATTGAGTTACGCTAAGTGTTAAGGTAGCAGAACCCAATGTTTACTTTCCTATCTTAGGCCCCCTTTATCTCCCTTAGTCATCTCAGCTAGGGGTGTTACAAAGTTACCAAGGTCATATAACTGTCACCACTGATTTACGCAAAGTGTTGAGCTAGCTTTGAGGGGAGAACCCAAACACCTTCCCCCTCAATTTTTAAACAAAACTCACAAAGGCGAGCAAATGTCTTATCTCAACATAAACAAGCTAATCCAAACATGCAGAGCAAAGCCAAATCCAAACATGCACAGCAAAGTTAATACAAAGGATAATAGATAAAGGATATTAAGTATCTCAAGTATTACAAACACCAAGAATATAAAATATAAAGATAATATACTCCTATATAATTCCCCCCTAATTGGTCTCACAGAAAAAGAAAACCCCAAGCTGCGCATATCAGCGTCAAATCAGACTACAACTAGCCCCCAAAATCAGGGTCCCCATATTTGTAATGTTCAGCCTCACGATGTCTTTCTCTGGAATCCTTGCTAACTGGGCCAAAAACCCACCCCCATTATATTGGGGCGGGACAAAAAAGACCCAGCTATCCTTACAAACTATTGTTCAATATTCCTCTGGTGTGTTTTGCATGTCATCGTAGTATTCTATCAGCGAGGTCTGCTTCTCTAGGAGACCAGATTCGCCTTTTCCTGGAGCAACTAAAGCTGCTCTCCAGTGGCTCTTACTTGGAGAAACTTAATACAGGGTAAAACACAACATAGCACAACAGTAACCACCAGCAGCGCAGCTCCAATAGTCACCCCCAACTTAGCCAACCATTCTCCCCAACCTCCTAACATATTTTCCAGCCAATTACAGAATTTATGTTCAAAACCCGCATTCTGCTTAAGCTCTTTTCTCAGATTCTTCAACTTATCCATTGCTTTAGTGAAGGACCCCTCCAGGCTGGGGTTGTTAGGTTTGAAGGTGCAGCAGTGTTCCCCGAACAGGACACACACACACCCTTTTTCTGACCTCATTTACAACAGCCTCAGAGTCACTAGTGTCTCCAAAAACCTCATTTACTATCTGGTTAAAGCTCTGTTCTCCCCTTACGTCTTTGTCCTCTTCACTCTGTTCACTTACCTCAGGGCTATTATCGAGCCATAACTGTGGGACAGCCCTTGTGCAATAATTGAGATGGTACCATGTGGATCGACCTTTTACCTGAACAGCGGTGGGCTGGCCCTAGCAAGAACAGTCCTTCCCTTCTTTGCACATTCCACTTTCTTCAGAAGGCTCATACACAAACCTTGTCTCCGGGTTTAATGGGTCCTTCCTCCGGGTTCTTTTGCTTTTCCTGTGCATGAATAGACTTGTGTATCATAGTTAGCTGTTGCATATACTGCTTACGTTCTACCTCTAACTGCTCCAAACTTGGTCCCTTGCAGGGACCTCTCCATTTGGGCACTGGCATGGGTCTGCCAGTAAGCATCTCATGTGGTGTCAAATGAATTATTCGATTAGTTTGCATGTGACAGCTCATCAGTGCCAATGGCAGGGCATCGATCCAATTCAACTTTGTAGTTGTGCAAATCTTATTTAGCTTAACCTTCAACATCCCATTAATGCTTTCCACCATGCCCTGTGACTGAGGATGGTACACACCCAAACCTTTGTTTCACTCTCAGGGCCTGCAGCACCAGCTTGACTACTTTCTGGATAATAGCCGATTGCTGGTAGCACCCACACCATTGCTGACCATTCTTATTTCAGAAGTGCATGGGTTAGACCATTGCACAAGGGGGGATAATAGCCGATCCGTTGTCGGAGCTAATTTCTGCAGGTTTACCAAACCTTGGGATTATTTCATTCGTCAGAAACTTTACTACAGTCCATGCACCTAAATCTTTGGAAGGTACTGCCTCCACCCACCTGCTAAATCTATTGATCACTACTAGCATGTACCTTTTCCCTCTTACCGTCTTTATCATATCCACATAGTCGATCACCAGGTGCCTAAATGGCCTTTCGGGCACAGGCATGTGACCTATAAACATTGTTAATCCCTTTCTAACATTGCTTTGAGCACATACCTCACACAGTGACAAAATGTGGTCTACCGAAGCCTGTAAATAGGGCGACCAAAACCCATCCTTTTTTAGCTTTCTTATTACTTCCCCACTTGCGCAATGGTCTAACCCATGCACTTCTGAAATAAGAATGGTCAGCAATGGTGTGGGTGCAACCAGCAATCCCTCAGTAGTACACATGTCCTCCAAGTTCTGCTTAGCTCCCCTTTGTCTCCACATTGTTTGCTCTGCTAAGGTGGCCTTACCTTGCATTTCAATTATGTCTTCCTCTGTGGGTTCCAGATCCCAACTTACCTGAGGTGCAATAACAGCTGATCGGCATCCAGATGCTGTTCTGGCTGCTTTGTAATAGTGTTAAAAGCTGTTTCCGCCTCATCATTCCCTCACAAAACATTTCTCAGGCTTGTGTGTGCTGCTTCATTCATTATTTTCCTTTATGGCGTCACAATTTCAGAATACTCTCCAATCCAGTCTGAACTGTATCCTGCCATTCCCAAGAATGTCATCATCTGCCCTACTGTCTGAGGTTTGGGAGCTTTAATTATTGCCTCAATTTCATCCAGTGCTATAGCCTTTACTCCTTTGGATATTAATTGTCCTAAATATTCTACCTGCTGCTTACAAAACTGCAGCTTCTTCCTTCTTCGCCACTAGGGGCACCGCATGATGGCAGCCTCTGCCTACAGTCTGTCTGTTTTTTTCATCTTTTTTTAATTTTCAGTCTGTTTAAAAAGTATGTGTTGAAGTGTTTCCTAGTATTTATATGTGGGGGAGGTGGGAAGGGTAAGGGGGAAATTGTTTCCCAGTCACTCCCTGGCGAGGATGCGACTATTCTCCGAGTCGCGTCCTCGCCCCCCCCCCCCCCCCCCCCCCCCCCCCCCCACGGCCTACCTGCTGGATTGGCGCGGCCTTTCCTGCTGGAGCTCGACTAGAGCTTCAGCAGCGGCGCAGCACTGGATTCATCGCGGACCGGGCGATGCCTTACCTGGGATCACCGTTTGATGCTCCAGAGTGTTGGGCCTGCTGCTTCAACATCGCGGAGCTGTGGTTTGCGGACCTCAGCCGCAGGCAGTGCTGATTTCAACATCATGGAGTCCTGTGATCCCTTTGCCGGGGGCTGCCAGTGTGAATCTCCGCCCAGCTCGGCCTATGGACTTCGGGAGCCGCGGTCTCTGGTAGGAGGTGGCCGATTCGGAGGTCCAAGCAGCTGAGGATGTTCTTCCATTCCGATGTTGGAGTTCCATCATTCCGGTGAGAGGGCCTGAGCATCGGGCCGCGCAGCGACTGCAGGTGGCTCGGGAGACCCCGACCACGGGTGAACAACAAGGGGGAGGATGACTGAACTTTGGTGCCTTCCCTCAAAGTGGGAAACTTTGATTCTGCTGTGTGGGGATGTTTATGTTAAAGTCTATCGTGTGTTGTGTTTTTTATTATTCGTATGGCTGGATGGTGACCCCAAATTTCACTGTACCAATTGGTACATGTAACAATAAATGTCTCTTATGTCTTGGATACTTTATGACTTCCGCATGCCAGTCTTAGCATAGGTTTATTGAGTAACCCTATAGGTAAAAGCAAACAAATACTGACCTTGCTCTGCTAAGGGCACACTGAAAAACATCAAACAAAGATCTACTACTGAAAAATAAGCTGCCTCTGTTGAAACATTAGTCAGCAGTGTATATGGATTTGGGACTACCGCTGGCCAATCTCTTGCCACCTCGTTTACCGCTCACAGATCATGTACTAGTCTCCAATTTTTCAGCTGGTTCTCCAGAAAGGCTGCTGGATTCTCTGCCTCCCCCAGTGGATCTCCCCTTAATTCCTTGGGGTCCACCTTAAGCAGGTAACAGTGTCTGAGAGCCTGCCATACCCTCTGCCTGACTGGGTCAAATGACGTGCCATTGACCATTGCGTTATTCACCGCATTTTTTAAACCATCCATCTTCAAGAGTTCTGTCACTTTAGTGATTCCTACCACTTTCACTCTTCCATGTCCTGGTTCCCCCAAGGGATATACTGTGTCTGTCTCGTTCTTTTTAAACACAACAGGAATCATTTTATCTCTCCGTTTCTGTTTCTCTTCTTCTACCTGTATGTCTTCCCATTCCAATTCTTCTTGGAGTGCCTTCTTTCTCATTCTAAACTATTTCTTGCTTCTCAGATATTCTAGCCTTCTTTTGCGATTCCTTCACCTTTCTTTTAAAACCTTCCACTAAATCCTCATCCATTATTTCCCTTGCATCTCCCCTATCGCTTCCCGAATCTGTTTCCTCCTCACAGCCCTGCCCTCCTTTCAGTACCTATCGCTTCCCGAATCTGTTTCCCCCTCACAGCCTTGCCCTCCTTTCAGTGACCACTTGTCCATCAGTTTCCAGTCCTGTCTATCACTTTCCTTGCTCCGCCCCTTCTGCTGAATAGGATACCTGAAAATCCCTCTGGTTCCTCAGGTCCTGCAACCTCCTGATATCCACTTCTAATTCCCTTATTTCCTTCTCATCATCCCAACTTGCAACCTCTCATTCTATCTCCACTATTCCCTTTAATAAGGGACACAGCTTTGTACCGACCGGGCCTAGATAGGGAGGGGGATGCCCAGGGTCTCTCAACCTTGGATATAAGATCGACTTTTTCCCTTGGAGTTTCTGGCTTTCATGCTGCATTTCGCTTCTCTTGTGGCGGTCCCTGGGGGGTAGGCCACTCCTTGGACCATCCCCCTTGCCGATTGAGTGACAGGGGCATTGGTCTGCCACGGGGTTTCCTGACCACCTCGGGGTGTGTGCTCTCAGTGTGTGTGGTGTGCTCTCGCTGTAGGGGTTACAGGACTACTGTTTAAACCTGCCTAGCGTCTGGCCTTTTCCTGACCTCCGCCAGGCCGCTACACTCTCACCCTTTTCCTTTGTCATACTTACCACCTGGTACACTTTCCATAACCTCTCTTCTTCCGCTCTAAACAGCTTAAGTACGTCTCTCTTCCTTTTCGCGTTTCCAACTTATCTTTGGACCTATAATTCTTAATTAACTCTTCCATCTAATCACACATATTTATATCGAAAGTGCCTTCCTTGGGCCACTTCGTCAGCAATTTTTCTGTTCTTTTTTCCAATTTCTCAGTGCTTTATAATGTCCTCTTTAGATACAGGGAACTATTTACTTAGCAGTTTAACTGCAGTTACATTACTCATTGTATTATCTTGTTCAGTGCACTTTATCAATCAGTCCAGTCACAGTCCTTTTTCTTATACCGTCCCATTCCTGTAGTTACTATACTATCCTATACACTGTCTGTTTCTACGAATTTCAGCAGGGAACCAGATCAACCTACTACGAAGGACCTCAGTGTTCCCGGGAGCTTCTTCATGGGGGGGGGGGTCAGTCTCAAAGGGTCTGACTAGTGCACTTTTTTCTCCCCTTCTGATCCCGGTGAACCTGCGGCCACTTACTCAGTCGTTGGTTGATGGTTCCAGCGAAATCCCAGCTGGCTTGACAAATGATAATGTTTGCATCTTAAAAAACAGGCAAAATACAACAAATTAAAGTAAACTATAAAAGCTTTTACTTTTTACGTCAAACGGGAGTGGCGGAAGAATTCAGTGATACTGCTGTTTCCCAAAATACCACTTTAATTAATAAAAATCCTGGGGTCTTTTATACAAAAATAGTCACATATGCAGAATATCAGGGACATTAGGTAATGTCCCATGTTGTTTTTCTATGCCAACTCATGGCTATCTGATTGACCATTTTCAACCAGAAAGCTTGTCTGAAAAAGCCATAAAATCTGGTTGTGTTCCAGCTAGCAATGCATTAGCAATTAAATTATTTTCAATTTTTCCAATCCATCTCCACAATATTCACAATTTCAAATTCCTAGTATAAATACATACTAATAACAATTTCCAAAATTATTTCTTTTTTTTTGATATATTAACATCCAAGCTCATCTAACACATGGCCAGTGTGGCATCCGTCTCCTTTTGAACTCAATTCAAAAGATAAGAAATAGAAAGAAAACAAACTTAAAACATCAATAAGACAAAGCAACCTACATTTTTTAATCTCTCCTCTGCTTAAAGTTAAGAGAAAATAAAGAATGAACAGTTAATTTTCAGAGAATGCGAACACATTTGCAAAGAACAAAGGAGCAGAAAATAGCTGTGCATGGCTCTGCCCCCATACAATTGCAGTTTCTTAAAGAGACACGCACTACCTCTTAAAACACATGATGCTCTACAAAGATTTATCACGTAAAAGAGCAAGCTCATTCAATGATATCCTATTTCATCTGAAGTGTAGGATTAAATCAGCATTCATCCAAAACCGGTTCCACAAACAGTAACAGTCTTCTCATTCTCACTTCAAAGAAATCATGCAACTCTTAATATTTTGATGCACCCAAATACGTTCATACATTATTCATAAATTCAACACATACTGAAGAACAGTCGCGTTCCAAAACACACATTTAGACATTCTTATATCCCTCTCGACCCTCTTTCTCCCTCTTAGACACTGCTCATAGCTTCAAAGTGTAAGCTACATTCCACATTCCCTTTCCTCCTTTCCCACACATTTTATCCAAGAGCAGTGCTGCCAGAGGCCTGTCAAAGCGTCATGACACAGCCCTCTCATTTTCATAGTTATTTTTCCATATACAAAGGCGTCCATTTGTAATTTCTAAACCTTCCCTTGTCTGACAAGACCGTTCTGTTTACTAGAATCTTTGATTCTGTGGGGACTTGCAGGCAGTATTATTAGCTAGGGCATTCCTCTGGGCCACTCATATAGGCATTGCACTTAATAATGGCCAGGCGGAATGGGAGAACTAAGGGCTGCAGTGTGTCTTTAAGTTGTGAAAGTCTTCTTGTTGAAATGAGAGAGTTAAGTTGACAAGGATTAATCTGCTAGGAATGAGCAGGCATAATTCACAGTGGGATGATCCAATTCCCTGACAGTCAGGATCCTGGGCGCTGTGATTGGACATTGATCCAGATTGTGATTAGTCAGACTCCCTGTCATTCAAAGTCTTGCCACACCCCACACCCATCAATCTCCACAAAGACCCAATTTCTCCTCTTTTTTTCCCCTTCAGCAGAACTGGGCTTGCTGCTCTGTGCCAAAAGTTATTCAAAGTTTGAAGGCAAGTTTGTTTTAAACAAAAGTACAGGCTGTTGGCCTAAATATCTTGAGCAGCCTCGATTTCCATACTCTTTTTCCTTCTTTATTTGTCTTCTTTTTTTTCTCTCTGGTGCTCAGTGTTGTTTAACTCTCTCACTGCTGAATTCAATACTGCTTCTTCTTCCGCTTCTGCCTCAGCCCTTTCCCTTCTTCTTTCTCATCAGCCTTTTCAGTCTCCAAGTCGATATCAGTATCATTTTTGTTTGGGGTGCCCTTCCCCCCCCCCCCCCCCAACGAGATCTTATATGGGGGAGGTGGTCTACACCAGACGCCAAAATGGGGACATTTTTACAGACTTCAGTGGTGATTTACCTTATGATTTTAGAAATCTACTCCCCTGTAAAATTAGTCATTCATCTCCCCACATCTATCTATATGCTATTAAAACAATGTGTGTGTCTGCCGACCGCCGTCCGGCTGCCAGCTGGCTGTCACATTTTCGCCGTTTGATTCCCTGCTCCGCCAAAACCGGACCCTCAAACGCTGGCATTTTTCCATTTTGCCAGACATTACGCTTGTACATTCACAAATGCACTCCTCAATACATTTACACATTTTTATGTACACTTTTTAACATAAAACCCCTCACCCCCCCCACACACATTCACTCATTTTGTGGCCTCCTGCTGGCCAGGCATCATAACTGCAGCTGCTGCAGGTCTCTCTCCTCCAAAAACGATGCCATTTTTTCCTCGGGTACTGAAGCACGTTCGGGGTCCAATTAAAGCAGATGCTGTCAACGCACATGCGCAGTTTCCCATGAGCAACGTTACCACTACGGGGCATGCGATGAGAAGGTGCCCCTCGCGGCCAATCCTCCTTCTGGGAAACCTGCTCCCGGTGCCAAAGATCTTATAAGTAGGATCTTTGACCTGCGCAGTGAGTGAAGTCACGCCTCTCCCTCCCACTGCAAACCCAATGTGCTGTCAGTCACGTCGCTCGGATGTACTTTGAAAAAAACCTTGTGAGCGTGCAAGCGAGCTTTGAAAAATACCTTGCTGGCCCCCCTCCCCCCCTCTCTCACTCCTCCCCTCTCTCTTTCTCCCCCCCCTCTCTCTCTCTCTCTCTCTCTCTCTTCCTCTCTCTCCCCACCTCTCTTTCTCTCTCTCCCCTCCTCTCTTTCTCTCTCCCCTCCTCTATCTCTCTCTCTCCCCTCTATCTCTCTCCCCCTCTCTCTCTCTCTCCCCCTTTCTCTCTCCCCCTCCCCCTCTCACTCTCTCTCTTCTCCCCTCTCCCTCTTCTCTCTCTCTCCCCCCCCCGCTTTCTCTGTCTCTCTCCCCCTCCCCCTCTCTCCCCAGCCTCTCTCACTCTCCCCCCTCTCTCTCCCCCCCTCTTTTCCCATGTCTATTTCCACGAGATTTCAAAACTGAATTTCCTGCTATTTTTATTTTTAGGCCTAGAGCCACCAAATGTTTATGTGGTTTAAAAAGTCTGTTCATGGGACTTTCACATATTTTTTTTCTTACGAATGTTGATATACAATGGAGGGATTACTTCTCTTCGACAAAAAAGGAGAATAGTTGGTATTTGACCCAATTACCTTACGGTAAAAAGAGCAAAATGCTCACTGAATTTTATGGATAAGGAGTCCAAATGATACTTATATTGGATCATTAAATAATTAGTTCAAATCATTAAACTCATCAGCAGTATTAATGGAGAGAAAAAGATCAATCATGGATATCTTAAATGTTGAAAAGAGTGAACATCCACTAACATCTGGCACTAGAATGGACAAGTTAATATTTCAAGTACAAACTTCTGTTGTCAGAATATGACAAATGGTCCACGTCATAAACTTTGGCTTATTTTATCTCTTTAATAAACTCAGATACCTTCCCAAGCGAGTAAATGTGCTCTTTGACAAATTCATCTCCTTCAGCAGTGGCACTGATGATGGCCTGCATATTTAACTTCTCAATATATTCATGCTGTCTGAACCACCTATGAATAGAACAGGAGGGAAGAACGATGAAAAGCGAAAATGAAAAGAAAAGGGAAAATGAAAATGAAAAGATGAGAAAGTGAGTCAATCTTCAGGGAACATAGTACAAACAATGAAATTTACATTGGCCACCTATGCACAAGAACATTTAAGCATATTACAGATTTATACGGAGTAAAAGCAACATCTTACATTGTTAATTTATTAAAAATGTTGAGGATTTAATTACATGGCGATTCAACCCATCAAGTCTACTCCACCATGGTGATCTATCCTTCCCTCTCAACTCCATTGTCCTGCCTTCTCCCCATAACCACTGACACCCTGACCAATCAAGAATCTGTCAATCTCCAATTTAAAAATATCTATTGACATGGCCTCCAAGCCCTTCTGTGCTGTTATATCCTACATTAGGATTCCATTGTTATGGCCTTCACTGCCGTCTGCAGCAATGAATTCCATAGATTCACCAACCTCTGACTAAAGAAATTCAACTCATCTCCTTTCAAAAGGTACGTCCTTTTAAGGGCGTGTCCCACATGGACGACCTAATCTACGAGTTTAGAAGACCCTAGACGAGTTGAAAAAAATGTCAAGGTTTTGTTGACTCGCCGAAGTTAAAGACCTCCTACGACTATGTCTACGACCTCCTACGACCCCCCTCGACCTCAGTCTTCCACACCTAAGACCAACTACAACTAGCTAGAAAATTATCACGTGATAAAATGATGTCATGTTTGCATTTTTTTTCTCGGGCCAGTTACCGACGTACTACTACCTACGCCCACCTACGACTACCATCACGGCCTACTATGACCTACCTACGAGTAAAATGTATGAATTTTGTCCATGCTGACCTTTTTTTTACTCGTGGACATTTTTTATCAGGCTGGAAAAAACGCTGTGACCTACTTGAGGCCACGAGTACGCGGAGACCACTCACAAGCATGAGGAAGAGTTACGAAGAGCTCATGCGATCTCATGGCGACCATGCTGCGAGTATGAATCAAGGGCAGAGATTTCCAATTCCGTCGTAAAAGTGGGACAGATGCTTTATTCTGAGGCTATGGCTTCTGGTCCTTGACTCCCCCACTAGTGGAAACGTCCTCTCTATCTAGGTATGTTACAATACCTACCTTTAGCAGTGCTGCAGTTCTGCTGCTCCCCATGTGCGCGACTTTGGCGCCTTTCAGAGGGGGGCGGGTTTAAAATGCTGATTTTTTTCTAGGCAGTCCAAATCAATCCATGTCGGGCGATTTCATCGCTAAAGAGAAATCGCTCCGACATTTCATTCATAAAGGTATTTTTAAACTACGCTAGATTATTTATTAACTAGAGTAGTTTAAAAATCATCTTCTACAGCTCTGAATGGTGACAGCGGAACAGACCTAAGGTAGGTGATAAAAGAAGCTACACAGTTTATTTTTACATAAAAACTTGGTTTTTAGGGAGGCTTTAATCACATTTTCATGTTGCGAAAAGGGGACAAAATGTATGAACCTGCTGTATTTTTCATCCCGACTTCACTGCAAACCGCAACGTTCTAATCCACCGCATTCCACTAAAACCCACTGGCTAGTTGATTTAAATTGCCATTAATTTACAGGCATTAAACACTAAATTCCTTCCATTTGGCCTATACATTAATGAAAATGAGATCTAAAAATTATGTTATATTGTGGATTATTGTGTGAATGTTACTTGGACACTTAGGCAATTAAAAAAAAGTTTATCCTTTCTTAAGAAATGGATAGACGTTTAGATCTACTCATTGAATTTTGTAATTAGCTACAATTAGATTAACTAATTATATGCTTTAATTTCAGGTCATCCAAGTAAGATTGTTTCATATTTGTTTCAGAATGCTTCAATCTATAATAACTGAAAATTTCATTGTGTTCTCTTAATTTTTAAGAAAGTTATGTGCTTTTAACTGTTCCAGATCATAGCTTTTGAGTTAAGTCAATTGAAAGGCAATGGGGAACAAGATGCTAATTTCCGAGTATGAAAATGGTCATAACTTTCTTAATACTGAAGATATGAAAGTTAATTAGGTGTCAAATTAAACTTATTTTTATGCTTTATCTGATGGGATAAATTACAGACTTGATTTTTAAAATCTAAAAATTTTGTAACATTGCTACTCTATCTCTATTTCCTCCAGGACTCTCTTCTCCACCTCCCCAGACTCTACATCCCCACCCACAGACTCTGTCCCAGACTCTTCTCCTCCCCTTGTCTTGCTCCTCACCTACTCCCCTCCTGGACTCCCCATCCTCAACAAGCTCACCTCCCCATTTGGACTCTCTCTGTCTCGCCCCCTTGACCCAACTCTCTTGTCCAACTCTCCAGCCTCTCTCTACCCCACTCCTCCTCACATTCTCGCCCCATCCTCCCCAGGACTCTCATCCTCCCCCAGACCCTCCCCTCCCCTCCCCCTGATCTCTCTCCCCAGCCCCTGATCTCTCTCCTCACCCCTTGGGCTCTCCCCCGTATTCATCCCCCTCACCACTCCCCCGCTCCTCCCTGCGTTATCTCGGAGTTTCCCCGTCACTCCAGCGGATCCCCGTTAACCCCCAGCTTACTCACCGCGGGCCGCCGATGTCTGTGAGCGGGAACTCCTGCAAGCTGCCAGCGTAGCCGGCGGCCTCCATCGGCAGGAGCACGGCCGTGTAGGGGCTGGTTAGCTCTGCCGCCATGACTGACCCCAGCCGGCGCCGTTCCCATGGCAACACAAACACCAGCGTGCGCGCACGCGCAACCGCCGGGCGGAACGACGCTCGGAAACAGCGAATGGGAAGAGGCGGTTGGGGCGGGGCCTATCTCGCACGCACCCACACTGGGGCGCGCCCATCCGCCACCACGCCCACATTTTTGACGTGTCCACGCCCACAACGGGCGTGCTTACACAGAGCCCCGCCCACGCACACGTGTGTCCACCTGCAGACACGCCCACACATGGAGGATTCACCTGGAGTCCTGTCGACGCCACCTGCCACCACGCCCACACCTGGTGGCGGGCAGAGGGCAGCGCTGTCCTGTGTTCCTAACGTATAGGAGAAGAATTGGGTTATTCGGCCCATCAAGTCTACTCCTCCATTCAGTCGGCTGCTCTATCTTTCCCTTTCAACTTCCTTGTCAAGATGCTGTTACAGTGGGAGAGCCACACACTCATACAGCATGGAAACAGCCAAACGCGAGGGTTTCGGAGGCTTCGACCGTGGGCCCTGTGGATGGTAACATCGGGAGCTGACCTGTTTGGTGACCGAATCCGAACACCAGCAACAGCAGCTTCGTCCTCCCCGAATCGTGGGGCTTGAATTGGCTCGTTCGCGGAGTCTTTCATCGTCCGTCGCGGCTTAAAATCGGCCGGCGGGGGCTTCAACTTCAAGGTGAAAACACAATTGGTGACACATCGTGTTAATATGATGTTAATAGAGACATTTAACAAGCGCTTAACAGTGACATCCCCACAGTCTTGCGGAAAGCGGAGATTTTAATTGATTTTTTTCACCGAATTTCAAAATCCTGATTACAAAACATGGGGAGGAATGTCCCCCACCTCCCCCCGAGGATCTCCGCCCTTGCTATCCATGCATCTGTCTAAATGTTTGTTAAATGCCGCGAAGGTACCTGTCTCAACTATCTTAACTTACCTACCTCAACTACCTTGCCCCAACTCAATTGCTTGCTCCATATACCAACCACTTCGATGCCCTCTCCCCTCCACCCCCCCCCCCCCCCCCGCCCCTTCCACCTTAAACCTTGGTCCTCCCAATTTTGATTCCCCTACTCTGGGCAAAAGACTCTGCGTTTACCCTATCTATTCCTCTCATGCATTTGTGCACAGGAGTGGGAATGGCAACCTAGCATTTATCAGAACTAGCAATAACATCAGAAGGAGACCCATCAGCCCACCGTATCCATACTAATCATCAGGTTAGAAAAAGGCACAAAGTTACACCAAAATTGCTGGAGCAACCTAGTGGGTCAGGCAGCTTTTGTTTTCGGAAACCAGCATCTGTGGTCTGGAGTCAATAAGGTTATATTGCCACATGTCCTGAAACGGAACAATGAAATTCTTACTGGCAGCAGCACAACAAATAGGTAAATATAGTACTCTATATGTTGCTTGTGTCTACTAATCATGTGGTTTACTAATTTAATTAATTTAATTAGTAAATGTTTCAAGGTCTCAATCTTAATAGTTGTTAAGCGTTGCGAGACTCCATGCACCCACAAGGGCATCAGTTCCAGATTCCAAATGCCCTCTTCTTTAAATCCTTTCCCAATCATCTTAAATCTATGCACTCTGGTTAAATGCACATGTTCTCTGGAGAAGAATTTCTCCCTATGTATGTACCTCATGATTTTATTTAACTTTATCTGGTACTCACACTGTTTCCGCTGCTCTAAGGAAAACAAACCAGGTCTCTCTTCATAAATGGGAAGAAGAAAGGTAGAGGTGGAGCCAGTGAATCCTCAGGTGAATCAGGTATTCAGGTGAATCCTCTTTGTGCTCTTTCTTGTAAAGTTACAAATTGTAAAAAATGTGGTGGCTAGAGCTACACACAGTACTCAAATCATAGCCTATGCACAAGTACTGTACAGTGAAGTACAGATACATTGCAAATCTTGCAACAACATCATAGGTACATACCCAGCATTCAAAAACATAAATTACAAATATATCTCATATAATATTCTGAAGGACAGTCAAAAAGAAAAAAAGACTGCAAAATAAAAAGACATCAGTGCAAAAGAAATGTTGTTTTTGTCATAGAAACAAGTCTATGATATTGCTAGAGATTGACAATGGTCCGCAGTGTTCCATTGTTGAGGTAGGTTCAGAGTTGTGCAGTTTGGCTCAAGTGGCAGGAAAGTAGCAGTTTGGTCCTTAACCAAATGGTGTTCAGGTTTCTGTACCTTCTGCCCAGTGAGAAACATGTAAGGCTCAGATGATGGGGATCCTCGATGATAGATCCCAGCTTCATGAGGCTGCACTTCGGGTAGATACTTTAAGTGGTGGGGAGGGCTGTGCTTGTGATGGACAGGCATGAGTCCACCATTCTGCAGCTTCTTGTGATCCTGTGCATTGGAATTGCCATACCAGGTCATAATGACACACCAGCTAGAATACTTTGTACAAGTATTCCATGAATTTGTATGGTGATTAATGCAAAAGGCAAATCATGCTGCAGCAGTGTATTTACCTATTCCCGTCATTAGTTAAACTTGCGCTTAAACCATATTTGGCCACAAATAGAACAGAACATTGGAGGAAGCAGGCATCTTAGTCGTGGAGAGAGAGAGAGAACCCAACAGAGTTCTGGTTTACTATAAGGGTAGAGATTACACTTTTCAAATAACTCTGTTCTCCACATCATTTAAAAAGGACTGAAAACGTAGATGAATTAGATTCACAGAAACAAAGACAGAACAAGACTAAAATCAGCCTGGCATTTAAAGCAAACCAGTCTAAACTGAAGTTGCTGAAAGATGAGGGTAGGCAACTTTGCAAGTAACACATACAAATCAAAGTAAATAAAAATAAATATAAACAAGCAACGGATAAAGTGTTTGCTATTTTGACATTGATTATATTGCTGTTTTATATAATTTGTTCATGAAGACAAGCCCACCCGCTTTCAAGTTTTCCAGCCCCTTTGGCGTTTGCCAGATGGCTTGTTCGGTCTATACAGTGAGTATCGCAAAGGAATTAAAAGGAGGGGAAAAAAAGTTGACTGATGGTGAGAGAGGAAAAACAATGCAAAGAGTTAAGAAGTAAATGCTTTACTTTGAAATCAGACATTTGCAAATTCAGCACCTGATAAAATTAAACTACACATAAAAATAAGAAAGTAAAGAAACACTACTGGAGATGTTCAGTTACGTCGGTGGAAAGAGAACCAGAAATAATTTTACAGGTTAATGAAGTTCCATCAGGGCTGGGTCTGTTTTCTGGAGATTTCCTTACAAAACTCCACAAATGGAGCTAATTTGCTGGTTTTCTATTCTTTATCATACAGATTCTGGTTCTTCTGTAGCAAACAATCATGCGGTATGGCACAAGAAGCTCATGTTGATCAGCATGACAAAGCTTTGTAGTAGCTAATTTGCTTTTCAGAACTCATCGTTTTTTGCCCCAATCATATGCCATGCATTTTGGCACAGAATTAGCCTTGCATTTCTATGCAGCAGTGAGCATGGCGCAGTACGACTCTCCTGCTGCAGTAACACAAGGATTGTCACAGTTACTAATGTTACTAATGGGAGTATGTCCTTGGAGCAATTTAATTCCAAATCTGGAAATGAATTGGGAGCGGAGGTTAGGAGCATTTAAAATGATTATAGGATTATTGGCCATCTTACTCACAGTTTAGCTTAGTTGAGTATAGTGATACAGCTTGGAAACCACTTAGTCCACGCAAACTATCAATCACACTAGTTCTATGTTATTCCACTTTTGCATCTACCCCCTATACATTAGGGGCATTTTTTATAGAGGCAAATTAACCTAAAAACCTGTACATCTTTGGGACATGGGATGAATCTGGAGCACCTGGAGGAAACCCATACAATCACAAGAAAAAAGTGCGCCACACAGAGCACCCAAGGCCTCTGGTACTGTGAGGCAGGCAACTCTACCAATAGCACCATTGTGCCTCCCTGTGTGGTAGCGTACAAGTTCTGCCACAGCTCTTGAGCTCTGACAGTGACTCCTGTGGCTCATTCCAGAATTCTCTCTTCTCGCTCATGAAGTAGTAGGCATTTCTGATGGTGGTATACCAATGGTTGAGTATGTTGGATCCTCTGGTGTCGAAGGTTATGTGTTGATGGCAGTTCACCATCAGTTTCTTCCAGCTAGTCTGGTTGAAGACCCCATGATGATGAGGAAGACTCTAGGGCATGCTGTTTCATGCTTGTTGATTACAATACTCATTTTCTCAAGTACTAGCTTGACCTCAAGCTTTGGTGGAATTTAGATTGCAGTCAGGAAGTCGGCAAAGAACTCCTTCGGTAGGTAAAATGATCTGCCCTTAACCACCAGATGTTACAAGTTAGGGTGCAGGACTGGGACAAGACTGGGACACAATGTTTATCATGATGCAAGAACTATATGCAGGCAGATAAGAATTGGTCTTTGCGTCATGCTTGACACAGACATTGTGGTTCTGAAGGACATGTTCCTGTGATGTTATACATTCTATGTAGCTACATCTTTCTCCTGATGTTGCCGTCTAGTCCATGCAGTGGATGGGAAAACCTTTGGGCTGAAGCACCATGTGAAAAGAGTGGGGATAAGCCATATCCCTGCAAAACAGGGTGCACTGCAGTCCCTCAGATACAGCAATCTTGGAAATACAAAAAGGATGCAAATGAAACAGGATTCATTCTACCAGTGTGTGCATTTCCATCCCAAAGCAAAATTCTGTAGATGCTGAAAATCTAAAATAAAACATATAATTCTGTAATTAGTCAGATGGGCAGGCAGTATATTTGGAAACAGAAACAGTTAACATTTAATCTTAATAAACTTTCATCAAAACACAACATGAATAAAGAAACACCTCAAACTAACAACAGTGTTTTCTTTTAAGAGAGGAAAAGTAATAGAAAAGTTACACAGCAAGGGATCAGCATAAACAAAAGGTAGACATAAATGCTGGAGAAACTCAGCAGGTGAGGCAGCATCTATGGAGCGAAGGAAATAGGCAACGTTTCAGGTCGAGACCCTTCTTCTGACGACCCTTCTTCTTCCTTTGCTGCATAGATGCTGCCTCATCCGCTGAGTTACTCCAGCATTTTTGTCTGCCTTCGATTTTCCAGCTTCTGCAGTTCCTTTTTAAGCATAAACAAAATAATAGTTTTGTTTATATATTATTCACCAAATTCTCTTTTTGATAAGTTTTTGTTGATATACCCACAAGGGGTTAATGGTGAAAGAAAAAAAAAACATTGAGGCCAATGAAAATAAAAAATTGTAAGATAAATAAACATGAATAAATTAAATCATCATATTATATTCACAGTCTGTCGCACGGTGCCCAAAGAAGTGCATTTAAATATTTGCCCTTAACTCAAAATCATTCCTGAAGATAAATGTCCCATTCTGACCTGTAGATGGCAGTGAGGCATTGTTCTTTGTAGGACATATATGTTGAGAGAAAACCTCCTATGGAAATAGATAATTAACTTCTCCTCCTGAGATTGAACTTGGTGTCGCCTGTAGATTCTCACCCTACATGCTAATGCTGCTCAGTGAAACAGTACAGATTTGACTCTTGTGTTTGCAGACAGGAAGAGGACAAGGGGCTGAGAGTTGGTCTCCTCCAAACCTGATTCTTTGAACAAGATCATCCTAGTAAAAAAATAATAATCCAAAACACAGGTGGCATTGCTTCCTACATTGATTCACGAGGATTTATTAGCTTTTCCACAACTAGTGATAAGCTATCCTCCAATCCTTTCAGTTTCTCTCCCACATTTTGTAGGTATCTTAGGCCCTTGAACCTCACTCAATGAGTTTGCCATTGTGAAATTTAATGCACATTACCAGATGGTATATTATTTTATAGGAACAAGGAACTGCAGATACTGGATTACAAAGAAAGAAACACAAAATATTGGAGTCACTCAGCGGGTCAGGCAGCAGCCATAGAGAACATGGATAGGTGACATTTCGGGTTGGGACCCTTCTTCAGACTTATCTGAAATGAGAGACTTACTTTAGTTTTGCAAGGTTGCTATTGCAATCTATGAATAGTTCCTGTATTGATCCATGGTTGTCAGAGTGACAAAGTTTGAATAGTCATTAACAGCAACTGATGAGGTATCCTGAATGTGGAGAAAATGTTCTGAAGAAACACTAGCAATTAAGTATTCTTCTCTTGCAATGCATAAGTCATTGTGTATAGTTTAACTGACTTCAGTTTGATGCACATTAAGGACATGTGGGGAAGAACTGCAATTTTATAGATAAAAGCAGTGAGAAATAACTTACATTGATGTCTCTTTACGACCTAAGGATGTCTCCAAGCACTTTATAATCAATTAAGTACTTTTAAAGTGTTGTCACATTAAGTGCTGTAATGTAAACATTAACATCCTGGCTATGTTACCAAACTATCGATTTAGAGGCATGGACAAATGATCCGGAGAAAATAATTCAATTTCCACCAGGGAAGCTGAAGAATTTAAATATAGTATTTAAACTAAATACTATATTTAAATTCTTCATAAAGCCTAGAAACATGCCCTTTGGCCCATCGAGTCCATGCTGATCACCCGTTCACACTAGTTCTATTATATAAAATGTTAATTATATAATCTAGATATAGATTGGTAAATACATGGAACTGTAGATGCTGGTTTACAAAAAATCACAAAGTGCTTGAGTAACTCAGCGGATCAAGCAGCATCTCTGGAAGACATGGATATGGGCAACATGGTGGCGCAGCGGTAGATTTGCTGCCTTACAGCGCTAGAGACCTGGGTTCGATCCTGACTACGGGTCTTTGTCTGTATGGAGCTTGTACGTTCTCCCCGTGACTTGCGTGGATTTTCCCTGGGAACTCAGGTTTCCTCCCACACACCAAAGACGTACAGGTTTGTAGGTTAATTGGCTTGGTATAATTATAAATAGTACCTAGAGTGTGTAGGATAGTGTAAGTGTGCAGGGATTGTTGGTCGGTCCAGACTTGGTGGGCTGAAGATCCTGTATCTCTAAACGAAACTAAACTAAACATGAAGTTTCGGGTAGGGACCCTTCTTTAGTCTGGATATAACCTATCCATATCTTCCATAAAAATCTTGGGGGATAGTGTCATTAATTGATTGTTCCTGAAACTCCATCTAGTTCATTAATGTTCTTTATAGAAGGAAATTGTCTATCCTTGGGTCTGGCCTTTGTGCTCCAAGCACACTGCAACTGGTTGATTCTTAACTAACCTATGTGATATCAAAGCAATGAAAAGTTGAATGAGAGACTTGCCATTACCTTCCCAAAGCAATTAGGTTTAGCTTACAAATGTGGGACTCACTGGGAATATCACCATCACACGGGAGAATGAACACTTGCTTTAAATAGCATATTTTAAGACTTAAGCATTTTTATAGCCAATAAAGTATTTTTGTAATACAGCCACTGTTTATGGAAAAAATATAGCAGCTAATTTGTGCACAATAGAGCAAGTTTTAACAAATGTACAATCTCTAGCTTTTTTTTCGATATAGTGGTGAGAGAACTTTTAAGTCTACCAGCCAAAGCAGATCGGGTTTCAGTGTGACATTTCATTCAACAGTGCGGTATTTTCTCCGAATTTTTCTCCGAATTTCACCAGAGTGTCAGTCTAGATGTTAACGTGCCAGGGTAGGAGTTGAACTCACTGACATGCACAAAACAAAAACTGATAAACAACAATGAAATAATTACCAGATTGTCTGTTTAAATGGTGCCAATTGAAGGCTAAATACTAACTATCACAATAGAATATATTTTCTTAGCCTTATTTGAATGGTGCTTTGGAATTTTTACATCCACTCAATCATTGGAACTGAGGCAAATGATTCCACATCTAACCTCTAATATTACATTGGAGCATGAAACTAGTTTACAAATGGGTGATTCAAACTCACAATATTTTGCAAGTCACAGAAGAGTCAAAATTGCAACCAGAACCTATCCAGGTTTAACAGTAGGATTGAAGCCTTATTCCTACATTGTATTGTGAATCTAGAACATTTCAACCTGTTGGAAAGGGCAAACTGTCAAAAAGCTTCATTTACTGATTTACTTGACTTTGAGTGATAGTTTTAACAGATTGCCACTACATCACTATCCCACCTTTATTCATTAAAAAAATGGGAGTGTTGGAAAAGTGGTACGCAGCTCATTCAAGGATTGTTCTAAATCAGGATCTATCGCAGGATTAGCAACTTGAGGTATTAGGCGGAGCAGCACTTCCTTTCACATCCCAGCTTCACAAATGTATTCTTCACGACACTCACCACAACATCAGTGTGGGATTTTCTGTAGTGTTTTACTTCACTGGACAATATTACTGAATTTTGATTTGAATTTGAGAAAAGTGACTTAATGATTGCCTTCTGTCCCTGTAAAAGATATTCAGCATTCTGGTGATTGAGGATGTTCCATTATTCAGTTCGATCATCCACTTGGGGCAGCACATGACCTTGGGAGCTGTCTGTGTGGTTTGCATGTTTTCTCGGTAACCACATGGGTTTACTCCAGGTGCTCAGGATTCTTTCCAAATATCAAAGACACACATGTTTGTAGATTAATGGGCCTCTGTAAATTGCCCTTAGTGTGTAGGGAGTGGGAAAGTGGAATAACATAGAACTAGTGTGAACAGGTGATCAATGGTTGACACACTCCTGGTGGGTCAAAGTTCCTGTTTCTATGCTGTATCTCTAAACTAAACTAAACTAAACTCTGCCCAGCATCACACTACCAGGACTCCTCATCAGGATCTTGACATCAAAGTATATCATCTTCCTTAATTTTGCTAGGCCAAAAATCCTGGATGCCAAGCTTGTCAAAAACTCTGATGATGGGAGAGAGCCTTTGCCTATCAACCACATTAAGCTGCCTTTAGCCCACACCTCTTGATATCCACACCTAATCAAAGTTCTGAAACCTTTGTTCTTGAAAGCATTAGTTGTCAAGGGACACAGAACCCGTTTCAATCATAATGACAAGACCCTTAAAAGCATTGATGTGCAGTGGGATCTTGTAGTCCAAGTTCATAGCTCACTGGGGATGGCAGCACTGGTAGATAGGGTGGTAAAGAAGGCGTATGGTATGCTTGCCTTCATTGCTAGAGGCATTGAATATAAGAGTCAGGAAGTCATGATGCAGCTCTATAGGACTTTGGTTAGGCCGCATTTGGAGCTTTGGGTGCAGTTCTGGTCACCCCATTTGAAGAAAGGTGTGGAGGCTTTGGAGAGGATGCAAAGTAAGTTACCATGAATGCTGCCTGGATTAGAGGGTTTCAGCTACAGGGAGAGGTTAGACAGATTGTTTTATCATTAACATTGGAGGTTGATGGGAGACTTGATAAACGTACATAAAGTTTTGAGAGGCATAGATAGGGTGGACAGTCAGAAAGTTTTTCCCGGGATGGAAATGTCCAACAGTAGAGGGCATAAGGTGAAAGGGGGGCATTTAATGGAGAAGTGCGGGCAAAGTTGTTTTACACAGCATGGTGGGGGTCTGGAATGCACTGCCAGGGACCTGGCGGAGGCTGATATGACAGCAGTGTTTAAGAAGCTCTTGGATAGGCACACGGAAGTGCAAGGAATAGAGGGATATGCATCATGTGGAGGCAGATGAGATCAGCTTCACTTGGCATCATGTTCAGCACCAACAATGTTGGCCGAAGGGCCTGTTCCTGTGCTGTACTGTTCTCTGTTCGATTTCATGATTTAACATACACGAGCTGGTCCTAGTTGTAAATATACGCCTCAGCTTCTGAAGTAACTTACCCGGGGAAACAGATTCATTGGGTTCCCCGTAACCTCTTTATATTTTAAGCAACCCTTGAATCAAGCCAATGTATCCAATCTACTCTAATGTATCCAATCTGCCTGTATACATATACAGCAGGTATGTTACAAAACTTACCTTGAGCAGCGCTGCAGTTCTGCCGCTCCCCGTTTGCGTGGCTTTGGCGCCTTTCAGAGGGGGGCGTGTTTAAAGTGTCGTTTTTCTACAGACAGGGCAAATCGATCCATCTCAGGGGATTTCGTTGCTGAAGAAAAATCGCTCCGACATTTGATTTATGAAGGTATTTTTAAATTACGCTAGATTTTATTATTAGCTACAGTAATTTAAAAATCATCTTTTAAAGCCGTGAGCGCCACCAACAACGGGAAGGATTTTACGTAGGGGAAGAAATAAAGTACAGTTTATTTTTACATTCAAAACGTGCTTCTTAGGATGCATTTAATCACATTTTCATGTTGCGAAATGGGGACAAAAAAAAATACGAACCGGCAGTGTTTTTCCTGCCGACTTCACCGCAAACCGCACCGTTCTAATCCACCGCATTCCACTAAAACCCACTTGCACGTTGATTTAAATGGCCATTAATTTACAGGAATTAAACACTAAATTCCTTCCATTTGGCCTATAAATTCATGAAAATGAGATTTAAAAATCATGTTATATTGTGAATTATTGTGTGAATGTTATTTGGACACTTAGGCTATTTAAAAATGTTTATCTTTTCTTAAGAAATGGATAGATGTTTAGATCTAGTAATTGAATTTTGTAATTAGCTACAATTAGGTAACTAACTAATTATATGCTTTAATTTCAGGTCATCCAAGTAAGATTGTTCCATATTTAGGTTAGGTTAGACAAGCACACCTCTTCAACCCTCACCCTGAACACCAGCGTTCCACAGGGCTGTGTGCTGAGCACCCTCCTCTACTCCCTCTTCACCTATGACTGCACACCTGTACATGGTACTAACACCATCATCAAGTATGCAGATGATACAACGGTGATTGGCCTCATCAGCAACAACGATGAGTCGGCCTACAGGGAGGAGGTCCAGCACTTAGCAGCATGGTGCGCTGACAACAACCTGGCCCTTAACTCCAAGAAGACCAAGGAGCTCATTGTAGACTTCAGGAAGTCCAGGGGCGGCACGCATACCCCCATCCACATTAACGGTACGGAGGTGGAACGTGTTTCTAGCTTCAGGTTCCTGGGAGTCAACCTCTCCGACGACCTCTCTTGGACCCACAATACCTCAACTCTGATTAAGAAGGCTCACCAGCGTCTCTTCTTCCTGAGGAGACTGAAGAAGGTCCATCTGTCTCCTCAGATCCTGGTGAACTTCTACCGCTGCACCATCGAGAGCATCCTTACCAACTGCATCACAGTTTGGTATGGCAACTGCTCTGTCTCCGACCGGAAGGCATTGCAGAGGGTGGTGAAAATTGCCCAACGCATCACCGGTTCCTCGCTCCCCTCCATTGAATCTGTCCAAAGCAAGCGTTGTCTGCGGAGGGCGCTCAGCATCGCCAAGGACCTCTCTCACCCCAACCATGGACTGTTTACCCTCCTACCATCCGGGAGGCGCTACAGGTCTCTCCGTTGCCGAACCAGCAGGTCCAGGAACAGCTTCTTTCCAGCGGCTGTCACGCTACTCAACAACGTACCTCGGTGACTGCCAATCACCCCCCCCCCGACACTTATTATTATTTATTCAAATCATTTGTTGTGTCGCTCTTCCAGGGAGATGCTAAATGCATTTCGTTGTCTCTGTACTGTACACTGACAATGACAATTAAAATTGAATCTGAATCTGAATCGGATATTTGTTCCAGAATGCTTCAATCTATAATAACTGAACATTTCTTTCAGTTCTCTTAATTTTTAAGAAAGTTGTGGGCTTTTGACTGTCCTAGACCACAGCTTTTGAGTTAAGTCAATGGAAAGACAATGGGGAACAAGATGCTAATTTCAGAGTGTGAAAATGGACATAACCTTTTTAATACTGAAGATATGAAAGTAAATTAGGTGTCAAATTAAACCTTTTATGCTTTATCTGATGGGATAAATTGCAGACTTGATTTTTTAAATAAAAAAATTGTGTAACTTTGCTATATATAGCTGTTTAAACTACGATATCATTCTGTTGAACCCGCGTCCAAGTCGATCAGGCGGTGGAAGTTCTTGTGTTATTGCCCTTAAAATCAATGAACGCTGTTAAGTGCTTCCGTGGAAGGAAACAATTAATTAATCTGTTATCCGTGCCTCCGGAACCTCCTTGGTAGACCCACGCGGCCTCAGTGCGGCATTTCAAACAGCGAGTCGAGTCAAGTGTAGGCAGTCCGCTCTCAGCGAGAGAATCGGAGACACATCAGGACATCTCTGCGCCGACCACATTCTGTATTCACGCCCTCTCTCTCCTGCACACACGCACACAGAATACTGTCGGGCATCTGGGATTATCTGGCTTTAATTTTCAAATAAAAAGAGAGCGAGCAAACGAAATTGAGCTTTTCATTGCTGTCAGCGGAACGTCTATCTGAACTGGTCTATGTGGAGATCGCACATGCGGAGCGGGGAGGGAGTGGGCGACAAGTTGTCTGCGTGATAACACGGGAGGATTCTGCGGCTGAAAAGGGAATTGCGAGCTGGATTTAAATCTCAGCGGCGGTCAGTGACAGTCTTGGGATCCCGTTGACGACTGAAGGAGGAGAGAGGGCGTTTTCCCGTCTCTGTCTCTCAGCTCGGCACAGACGGAGAACACGTGCATTGCAGGGACCGGGAACAGCGGGACCACCTGACAAAAGAAGCAGCTAAGAATCAAAGCAGGACGGCAGCAAGTCCGGTCTCAAACTTCACGTTGCACGGCGGAGGAGAGAGACACATAGCAGGCGCGGCGAGGAGGCTGGTGTGTGTTTAGTGTGTGCCCGCCCGGCTCAAGGCAGCGAGTTGCTGCAAACTTGGCGACAACCTCCAACCGCGAGCTTGTGACCCTTGTATTCAAAGAGGTTAATTGAGAGGAACTAGACTTGAAACTTCTGTGGTTGACCGTTTGGGTTGACAAAGGTCAGTCAAACTGAAACCCGAGTGCTGTTTTTTTGCAGGTGACTTTTCTTCGCTTATCATCTCTCCTATCAACCCCTTCACTGTGCACTGGGACCACGTCAAGGTTTTAAGGATTTCTTTTGTGACTTATTGAAATAGACTTTGGAAAGACTGAAAGACAATGTTGCGGATCAACTGTGTCCATCGTTTATCTCCGGATCCCAGTGGGTGTTGGGTCACCTTCGGTATCCGCAGGCTCAATACCTTCGTCCTCCAGGTACTGTTGCTGTCTCTTCTCGGAGACAGGCCTGCGAGCGCATGGAGACCATCTCCGGCCCGGCTTCGGTTCACCTTCTCAGGTACCATTCAATTTTTTAATCCTTTCTCAGTGTCTATGATTTTCCCTTTCTCGTGGACCTCCCAAGGCTCACACTGCCAGTATCTCCTTATCATCTCCCTATGCTGCCTGACCCGCTGAGTTACACCAGCACTTTGTGTCTATCAATTTATCTGTGTGTAGGAAGGAACCGCAGATGCTGGTTTGCAACGAAGATCTTGAAGATCAACGAAGAGAGACAGACACATTGCACTGGAGTAACTCAAGAAAGGTCTCGACCCGTAACGTCATCTATTCCTTTCCGCCAGATATGCTAACTGACCCGCTGAGTTACTCCAACATTTTGTGTTTATCTCCTTATCTATGACGTTTCTGGTCGAGACCGTTCTTCAGACATTTTTGTCCATCTTCAGTGTATAACCAACATCTGTAGTTCCTTCCTGCACACTCCTTATCTATGTGTCTGTTTTGTTCTTTTCAACCACTGTCCACCTCTCCATCCCGTGAACAATTATGTTACTTCTGACTGACTCACTTCATTTCTCCTATTCCGCCTGATTCGGTTTCTGTACTTCTCCGCATTGTTCACTAATTTGTAGTAGTTCTCAACAACAAACAATCTAGAGGAACTCAGCGTGTGAAGCAGCATCTGTGTGTTTCTCAGTTCTATCTTCCTGCCTCCCCCTGTCCTCCCCTCACCTCCTGTCTGTATTCCAGCTTCCCTTAATCGATTTTTTTTCTTTTTGTAAAATCTATTGATGCATTTTGACGTTAGTTTCCCCGTCTCCCCCTTCCATAGGATGCCAGGGTATTGTTTCCACACTTAATCTTGCAGATGTGCATCGTCTCTTGGTCCAGACATTTTTTAAGACCACACCCTGTCCATTATCCATTAGTTGTTAAAATCTTATGGTCTCCACAGGTTTTTATAAGACCAATGCTTAACATGTGTTTTATGGAAAGTTATTATAATTGAAATATAGTATTTGAAATCAGCTCCATTTCTCTCTCTGAATCCCATTGATGAAATCATTAATTTTGTTGGACAGTTACTTTATAACTTGGTGATACTGTTCTGGAAGTTTATTAATGTTTGGGTGCACTTGGTGTGTTTAAGTGTTAGCTGACCATATAATAGAAATTCCAAGTCTTATTAACTATTGCCTACCTCATAATTCTGTGACAATGATGTTAGAAGAAAGAGACTTTGAGCTTAACAGTGCCTTTCATTTGCCTCCAGAATGTGTTGTACCGCTTTACAGCCATCTCTGAATTTTGCGCAGAACATTCCCACAGCATGTACTATCATAACACTTAAGAGACATCTAGACGGGTACATGGATAGAACAAGTTTAGAGGGTTATAGGCCATGTGCGGGCAGGTGGGACTAGTGTAGTTGTGGCATGTTGGGCCTGTTTCCATGCTGCATGACTATGACTAAATAAGATATTGTTAAGATGGTTTGTTGTAGTTATCATTTGAAAGATAAATGTTGGCAGATGCTTAAGAAGAACTCACCATACAGATACACTGAACTCAAGCTGTTGATCTCTAATCATCAACCATAGATGTCTTGTATGATACTCTGTCATTGCAAATTGCTTTTCCCCTGACAGACAACCTACAACTTCTAATATTATACTCATGTTTAATGGTCTACACAATATATAAACTCATTTTGAAAGCTACAATTGTGCTGTTGGTCAATTTAAAACAAACATAGCTAGTGAATACGGCAAAATATTTAAGTGATGGAATTTATTTTGGGTAAAATCCCAGTGATGATGCTTAAAGATAAAGTGGTTGATGTCAGGCATTCACTGAACAACTGAGCGTGAAAAGGGACAATTTTCGTAACAGTTGTTCAGTGGAGGTCCCATACGGGCACTGAGGCTCCTTTCAAATGAAATTCTCCTCTAATTGAGAACCCCTCTTGAGCAGAACCATTTTGAGCAAGAGCAGAAAGCCCTGGAGGGCAAAAGACAAGAGAATCTTTTGTTAATTCTCATCTTTCTATGACACTCTTTGGGTAGCCCCCAGAAAACGTATTTTGAGCGGAGTGGGAGTGGTAATTGTGGTGATCTAGTGAATGTTACTAGATCATTCAAACTGAAGTTCTGTTTTAGTCTTGTTTAGATTTCTATAAAATGTTTCAGGTCTTTAAGAGGGATGGCACAGAGGCGCAGTGGTAGAGTTGCTGCCTTACGGCACAAAGTTTGATCCTAACTACGGGTGCTGTCTGTATGGCGGTTGTATGTTCTTCCCCCTTGACCGCGTGGGTTTTCTTCTGGTGTTCTGGTTTCCACCCACATTCCAAAGGCTTGCAGGTTTGTAGGTTAATTTGCTTCAGTAAATTTGTAAATTGTCCCGAGTGTGTAAGATAATGCTAGTTTATGGGGATCTGTGGTTGGCGCGGATTCAGTGGGCCGAAGGCCTGTTTCCGCGCTGTATGACTAAAGTGAGGTCACTTGCAGATGGATCATACTGTTTAATTTTACACACATTAAAGGCCCGTATTAATATCTTTAGACGGAATTTCTGAATTGCATGAGAATGACAACCAGATGGTAATCTGTGGCAGGAAACGTCTGATCCTGTAAGTGCTTGAACCCCAAAATGGGACACCTCTCGTTTTTATTCTTGGCTCCTCTAAAGAAGACAAAATATTATCCTTGCGTCGTTGGTCTGCCTTGATTTAAAAGAATATAAATGCAAAAAAAACGTGGAGTGATATAGAATTGCAGATTATTCTGGAAATTCAACATCTTCCCTGTAGTTTTACGAGTTTGTTGAAAGAACAGAATCTACATTTCTTGCCCTTGCTGAACTTGTTCTGTCTGTGATTCTTGAACTATAACAAAGTAGTTGATTTTTAATTGTATCTGAAATTGCTTAGCAAACTATTTCATTGCATTCAACCACAATGGGAAAGATGTTAAAAGTTGATGGATCACCAGACATTGACCTAGATACTGGATTTAGACATGGTGTCATTCACCCAGCCCAGTTACTTCCAAATCAATTGCTGTTGCAATAATTCATTTGTTAGTGACTCAGAATTACTATGACTTAACCCAGAGGACCTAGATACATGACAGGATATGGAGTAAATGGTGAATGAACCAACCATACTTGATTTAATCCTCAGCGGCTTATTTATTAAATGATGCATTTGTTCATGGCAACATTCGTACAAATGACCATCGCATGGTTCCTGTGGAGCTGAATACTCATTGTTACACTGAGGACTCCTGCATTCTATCACTACCACCATACTAAATTTGATTGATTCAGGAGAGATCTAACAGCTCAAACCTAGTCACCCACATGGCAGCGGCAGTCATTAGTTCAACAGAATTTGATACCATCACCAGTTGCAAACATGTGTCCTGGCACTGCCCTCTCCCTACCATTACTATGTAACACGAGAATGCAGGTGCTGCCACAAACAAGCTGTTGGAGGAACTCCGCAGGTGAAGCAGTATCTGTGGTGGGGAGGGGGGGGGGGGAATTGTCAATGCCTTTGGTTGAAATCCTGCATCGGGTGAAAGTGGAAATGTTATGAAGATGGTATGAAGTGAGAGGGAAGGGTGATTCAGGGCGAGGAAGTGTAAAGGAAACCATGAGGAGAGATAAATGGCAGATTCATGAATGGCAGAGCCAGAAATGGATGGACAAAGAGGGGTGGAACCAGAGGGTGAAGCAAGTGGGTAGAAGGTGGTTGGAACCAAGAAGGGATGGGATGAAAATGGGTGGGGTTGGATGGTTGGTATTGGGAAAGGGACACATTATTATGGGAGGACCGGAGTGGATTGTTAGGAGGAGGCGTGGAAGCACAGAGGAGGTGGGGTTACCTGAATTTGGAAAATTCCATGTTCTTACCGTTAGGTGGTAGACTACCCAGGTGGAACATGAGTGTTGTTCCATCTTTGACGTTCAAAGGTGAATAAGATAGAGACAGTACGAGAGAAGATGGTGGGAACAATGAACGACAGGATAACATTTAATGTAGCTGTGCACTATATAAATATCTTATAGTTGCCTTGCAATTTTATTATGAATATGAAGTGAGCAAAATAAAACTTCAAGTCAGCCATTTGGAACTATTCATTTGTTCACAGCACATGTTAAATCATGTTGATTCTGCTGTGGGCTTTTGTCTGCCAACACTGTGGACTTTGAGCAGATAATTCTGGATGTACTGTTCCAGCCTTTCTCCCATGTGGCTGGAAGATCCTTTGTATCATGTGGCACTGTGTGTTAATATACATCCATTTCACCTCTGGGATTGGCCAATCTTTAGCTTGTAATAAAGGAGTAAAAGCTTTTGTTCTAATTTGGATTTTAAGCATTCTAATTTGAATTAGAGTTCAAAGCTGGCATCCTAGGACATAAACACAGGTCCTGAACTACACCTAATATGTCAATTCAGTATAGAGTGGTCAAAATCAACTGGTATTTACAGGATGTAACCTGCAGATGCTGGTTTACACCAAAGAGAGATACAAAATGCTGGTCAAGCAGTATCTCTGGAGAATAGGAATAGGTGATGTTTCGGGTCGAGACCCTTCTTCAGACTATTTACTAGAGATACAAATACAATTCAAGTGCAGTTGATGCTGAAATTGGGACTAACATGCATAACATTCTCCCAAGTGGAGGAATCGATAAAAGGAACTTGTAACATATAAAACATTTACTTGACACATGATATTTAACTAGGCAGCTGAACTACAAATGAAATTTAAAGCAGACATGTGTATTTTTTCTATATAAAAATGAAAAATAAGTGTCACCTACACAGACTCCTGGAGCAATAGCTCAAGGTGAAACTGAACCAGCCATAGAAACTTTTGAAAACTCTGCGTTCAACAGATCTAATCAATATTGTCAGCAAAATCAAAAGGGACTGAGGAACTGTGCCAAAGCAATAAAATATAAGTTAGCAGAGGTGTCTAGTTCTGTAAAAACAGAAGCAGGAGAGTCATTTAAATACTAGAGACATTTCTGAAAATAGCCATAAACCCAGATCCAATGTCAGTGATGTAAGAATTAAGGAAAGTGGACTTTACAGCAATGAATATAACTGCAGAAATGTAATAGCCATAGAAAGAAAATGAGGGATTGTCAAATAAAATGTAAAGGATTATTAGAATAGAAAAAGGAGTAACGTCTCAGACATTCGTGGTGAAATGCACAATAAGCATCTAGGTGGCAGCAGAGGCAAAAAACTTGAAATCATCTAAAGAAAGAATTAAGAGATTTTCTGAGAGGCAAACATGCTGGAAAACTCAGTGGGTGGGGCAGCATCAATGGAGCGAAGGAAATAGGCAAAGTTTTGGGTCGAAACCTTTCTTCAGACTCGGACAGAGATTTTCTGAATTATTTTGGCATGAATGTATGACACTGGGCAGAATCGACTCCTAAAAGGGGAGAGAGTTTCAGATATCCATTAGTTTGATTAGTGTCTCCATTAACATTCTGATATCAAGGGAATACGATCTTTGTTTATGCAACCACTCCATGTAACTTAACCTGGTAATTACTAGTAACATTGTGCTGAATCTGAGCTGGAGTCCTTTTAAGGACTGTATCTTTTCTTTTATTCCGTGGCTAATCTGGACCTCCAGATAGAATCAAATCAATACTGTACTATAAATAATTAAAACGTCACTTTCTCTACTTTCTATTCCAACTTCTTTGGGATTGTGTTGACCTTTCTGATACAATTTACAACCATGTAATAGTTTATGGTGATGTATGCTTGTCAATCTTTGGATCCCTTCCGTAAATTCTCACCATTAAGACTTATTTTCATCTATTTCAATTTATCTTTTGACTAAAAGTAAATGAACATAGCCTCTCCAAATCTCCACTTCCCTCCCATTCATTTCATGTCCCTGAACCTTTCTTCATCTACATAACGTAAGGTGGCTTTGAACTAAAGATCATCTAAACTTGAATTTAAAACGTACTACTCCTTCATGCATCACTGATGCATAAGGTGAAAGGCTGAGACCCAGTAGTAGTAGTAGTTTCCCGAGGGACACCACTTGTCACATCCTGTCATACGGAGCATTCGGTTTTCGATCTTTTAAGTACTTTCTTGTTACACACCAATATTTGCATTGACCTGAATGAACACAGGTGTTTAAAGATTACCCGTAATAAATTTACTTCTGCATTTCCTCAGAAAGTAGAAGCCTACAGGGAATCTGAAATCGGCCTCGCTGCACGCATGAGATCTTTGTTTGCCTCGGCTTTGGGCAGTGAAAGATCATTTATCAAGGAGACTAATGTTACTCCGAAGGCTTGTGGACATGTTGGTTATTTTACACTGAGCTTGAAATGTATCGCTTTGTTTGGTGGCTGCATGAGACAGATTAACCTTAGTAGAAGAAACTGTTGGCAATTCCTCTCGAGCATCAAGGCAAAGTTGAATGTACCATGGTTTGGGCTGAAGCAATTCTCAGTGACTAATATACAATTTATCTTGTTTTGTATTCAATAAATCCATTCTAACAGCAGAACAATATTTCACAAAAGAAAGCAACGCCTTGTATTTATATAGCATTATGTCATAAGTTTACAATAAACTCACTGCACAGTAGTTATTGTTGCTAATGGAAAATTGAGAACTAACTTGCACAAGTGCATCCCTTGAACAATAACTGAATTGAAAGGTATTGTGTGTTGAAAGGTGCTGTTTGTGCTGTTGCTTGAGGCAGATTTGATGATCAGGCTAGAGTTGCTGCCTCAGAGCTCCAGCGATGCGGGTTCAATCCTGATCTCTGCTGCTGTCCAGTTGGAGTTTGCATGTTTTTCCCTGTTGCTGCATGGATTTCCTCATAACTTTGGATTCTTCCCATATCCCAAAGTCATGCATATTGTTAAGTTAATTGTCCGTAGAGCAAGGTGAGTGGTAGAATACGGGAGGAGTTGATAGAAATTATGGGAGAATAAAATGGGTTTTGTTTAGGAACAGTATAATTTGGTACTTGATGTATGACTACACTGTATTTGGTACTTGATATATGACCACACTGTATGACCATGACATGTTTTGAGAATATGATCAGGGGCTTGCTTTAATACACGTTGTGAAGGTTTGAACTACACAACAGTATGACACTGTTAGAAAAGCATCTTAGACTGTATACAGTTCCTGGGGGAGTGAGTGGTGGGGATGTGAATCTAGGACCTATTTCAGAGGTTGGAATGCTATTGGACACACCCTGCAAATACAAATAATCAAAATTTGTAAATTTACTATCACTCAAAGTTATGATAAATCTTAGATTATGTATATATTAAGTGACCAAAATAGAAAGGAGAGTGCTAATCGAGGAATGCTTTGTTCAACCTTTCATTCCCCCACCACACCCACATGAACACAGGTCGTCTATGAGGCTGTTTTTTTCTGGACAATGTATCACAAGGACAGAGATTTTCAATGACTGATTCCAGTCATGTGGAATATATGGATTGTATTGTGGAATCTATAGCCCTACAAACTCGGGAATTATTCTTAAAAATAAACTTTATTCAATTTGGCATTTTGTTATTCTTTTCTTCCTGGTCAAAAGTCTCGCCTCTTGTTTGAATCGGTGGCTTCTTACTAATGATCAAGTGATGCTGCATAAAATGTCCCCCTTTGTCTTTGAGAATAATCTTTTCCTCACCTTTGCTCTCCCCCTTGATCTTTTCATCCCCTTTTGCAGTTTCCTCCACCCACAATGAACTTCCTTTCCATTTGTTGGCATTTCTTTCTCTATTCCCCACATTCCCCTCCACAGCATTTGTACATTTCCTTACCTGGCCATATAATTTGTGACCCAGGTTGTCTCGTATAAATTCTGTTTGTTATCTGACTTGGGAGTTGCATATTATCACTCTGGGAATCTCTTTCCCCTTCATTGCCTCATTATCTGACACCATTTTACAGCCACAACTTCCCCAGTATAATTTCCTTCACCTCCTTGTTTCTTACACCTCTATGTCCCCTTTCACATCCCGCATTTCCATTCCCACTCCACTCCAAAAGAAAATCTGCTGGAAAAACTCAGCAGATCAGGCGGCATCTATGGAGGGGCATGACCATTGATATTTCGAGTCGGAACCCTTCTTCAGACTGGTCCCAACCCAAAACATTATTTGTCCATTTGGCGATGCTTGACCCACTGAGTTACTTCATCAGCTTTTTTTAAATCAAGATTCCAGCATCTGCCATTTCTTGCATGTTCCTCTCCACCAGTTGATTGTCCTCTTCCTACTCATCACCGCCCTTCCATTATGATGAATCACTTTCTTCAGCTACATTTGTAATTTCTCTATTCCATCTTCACGGCCTGCGCTCAATGTTTACTCCCTATTTATATGCTTCTCCCCTTTTTTTGCTTTTCGTCCTATGAAGATATAATAGAAACTAGATTTGCTTTGTGTGGAAAGAGTGACAGTTGTTAACTTAAATAGAAGCCAACTAAAACAGAAAATAACGTTGCAGTACTTCAGAAATTCTTGGACAAATATCTAACTGCCAATAGGGAAGCAAGTGTTTTGTGTGAACAAAATTTCTACAGTTTTTGTACAATTTTTTCTACAGTGCAGGAAGGAAAACTGCGAAAATTGGATATTTGGGCACATTTATGAATAGAAACATAGAAACAGAAAATAGGTGCAGGAGTAGTGCCATTTGACCCTTCGAGCCAGCACCGCCATTCAATATGATCATGGGTGATCATCCAAAATCAGTACCCCGCTCCGGCTTTTTCCCCATATCCCTTGATTCCCATAACCCTAAGAGCTAAATCTTATCAGGGGCACCGCCCTGTGTGGTATGGCAGCCCAGCCTACAGCTGTCTGTGTTTTACTCTTTATTTTTTATTTTTAGTGAATTAAAGTATTTTGTTTGGAGTCTTCTTTTTTTATGTGCGGGATGGAGGAGGGGGGGGGTGGGGGGTGGGGGGTGGGGGGTGGGGAAGGGGGAAACTACTTTTCCTGGCCCCTACCTGGTCGGAGAGGCAGCTTTTCTCCGGGCTGCATCTTCGACCTGTCCTCGCGGCCTACCAGTGGGCCTGGAGCGGCGTTTTTTGAGGAGACCGTCCAGAACCTCGGCTTTGGCAGCGGCGCAACGCTGGAGCCCATCGCGGGGCGGAGAGGGCGATGCCTTGCCTGGGTCGCCGCGCGTGGAGCTCCGGTGAGCTGAAACCGCTGACAAAAAAACATCGCGAAGGCGCGGGTCTGTGGAGTGGCCAGCTGCGGGCGGCGGCGCTGACTTCAACATCGGGAGCCAGTGGGGGAGCTCCATTCAGCGTGGCCTTGTTGGCTTCAGAAGGCGCGGACTCCGGTAAGGAAGTGGCCGTTCCAGGTGTCCGAAGCCGCTGAGAGGATTCTCCCGACGCCGGGGCACCACCACCCGGCGAGAACGGCCTGGAACATCGGGTCTCCGTGAAGGCAACTGCGGAGGCCTCAATGGGCCTGACTATGAGAGGACATGGTATGGGGACTGGACATTGTGCCTTCCCTCATAATGGGAACCATTGTGGGGGGATGTTTTTTGTGTTTAAAATCTCTTTATTATTGTTATGTCTGTATTTTTTTTTTATGTGCTGCATTGGCACGAAACATTTCACTACACCAATTGGTGTACGTGACCAATAAATACCTTTGAACTCTGTCTAGAAAACATCCAGTGATTTGGCCTCTCTGGATGAAAAAGTTTTTCCTCATCTCGGTCCTAAATGCCCTACCCCTTATTCTTAAATTGTCCTGGTTCTGGACTCCCCCAACATCGGGAACATTTTTCCTGCATCTACCCTGTCCAACCCTCAAAGAATTTTATATGTTTCTATAGGATTCCCCCTCATCCTTCTAATTTTTTTGCGAATACAAGCCCAGTTGACCTATTCTTTCATCATATGTCAGTCCTGCCATCCCGGGAATTAACTTAGAAACATAGAAAATAGGTGCAGGAGGAGGCCATTCGGCCCTTCGAGCCAGCACCGCCATTCATTGTGATAATGGCTGATCGTACGCTATCAATAACCCGTGCCTGCCTTCTCCCCATATCCCTTGATTCCACTAGCCCCTAGAGATCTATCCAACTCTCTCTTAAATCCATCCAGTGATTTGGCCTCCACTGCCCTCTGTGGCAGGGAATTCCATAAATTCACAACTCTCTGGGTAAAAACGTTTTTTCTCACCTCAGTCTTAAATGACGTCCCCTTTATTCTAAGACTATGGCCCCTGGTTCTGGACTCACCAAACATTGGGAACATTTTTCCTGCATCTAGCTTGTCCAGTCCTTTTATAATTTTATATGTTTCTATAAGATTCCCCCTCATCCTTCTAAACTTCAGTGAATACAAGCCAAGTCTTTTCAATCTTTCCTCATATGACAGTCCCACCATCCCAGGGATCAATCTCGTGAACCTATGCAGCACAGCCTCAATCACAAGGATGTCCTTCCTCAAATTAGGAGACCAAAACTGTACACAATACTCCAGATGTGGTATCACCAGAGCCCAATACAACTCAAGAAGAACCTCTTTCCTATACTGAAATCCTCTTGTTATGAAGGCTAACATTCCATTGGCTTTCTTCACTGCCTGCTGTACCTGCATGCCAATTTTCAGTGACCGGTGTACAAGGACACTCGGGTCTCGCTGTACCTCTCCCTTACCTAACCTAACCCCATTGAGATAATAATCTGCCCCCTTGTTTTTGCCGCCAAAGTGGATAACCTCACATTTATCTATATTATACTGCATCTGCCGCGCTTATACTGCATCTGCCGCGCTTATACTGCATCTGCCGCGCTTATACTGCATCTGCCGCGCTTATACTGCATCTGCCGCGCTTATACTGCATCTGCCGCGCTTATACTGCATCTGCCGCGCTTATACTGCATCTGCCGCGCTTATACTGCATCTGCCGCGCTTATACTGCATCTGCCGCGCTTATACTGCATCTGCCGCGCTTATACTGCATCTGTCGCGCTTATACTGCATCTGCCATGCTTATACTGCATCTGCCATGCTTCTACTGCATCTGCAACTTGGTGAACAAATGCTGCATTCCCTCAATGGCAATAATGTCCTCAAAGTAGGAGACCAAAATTGCACACAATACTACAGGTGCGGTCTCACCAGGGCCCTGTACATCTGCAGTAGGACCTCCTTGCTCCTAAACTCAAATCCTCTTGCAATGAAGACGAACATGCCATTAGTTTTCTTCACTGCCTGCTGTACCTGCATGCTTACTTTCAATGACTGATGTACAAGTACACATAGGTCTCGTTGCACTTTCCCTTCTCCTAATCTGACACCATTCAGGTAATAATCTGCCTTCCTGTCCTTGCCACCAAAGTGGATAACCTCACATTTATCCACATTATACTGCATCTGCCATGCTTCTGCCCACTCACCCAACTTATTCAAGTCACCCTGCAGCCTCATAGCATCCTCCTCACAGCTCACACTGCTCTTCATGTCATCCGCAAACTTGGTGATGTTACATTTAATTCCCTCATCTAAATCGTTAATATATATTGTAAACAACTGCGGTCCCAGCACCAAGTCTTGTGGCATCCCACTAGTCACTGCCTGCCATTCTGAAAGTGAGCCATTAATTCCTACTCTTTGTTTCTTGTCTGCCAACCAGTTCTTTAGCCAAGTCAATGCCCTACCCCAATACCATGTGCTCTAATTTTGCGCAATAATCTCTTGTGTTGCACCTTGTCAAAGGCTTTTTGAAAGTCCAGATACACCACATCCACTGGGTCTCCCTTATCCATTCTACTTATTACATCCTGAAAAAATTCCAGAAGATTAGTCAAGCATGATTTCCCCTACATAAGTCCATGCTAACTTGGACCAATCCTGTCACTGCTTTTGAAATGCGCTGCTATAGCATCTTTAATAATCAACTCCAGCATCTTCCCCATGACCGATGTAAGGCTAACTGGTCTATAAATCCTCGTTTTCTCACTCCCTCCTTTCTTAAAAAGTGTAGTTACATTGGCTGCCCTCCAGTCCACAAGATCCAGATAGTAGGAAGGATTTAGAGGTCTATGGGCCAAATGCAGGCAAGTAGAGCATAGCCGGTATGGCATGAACAACTTAGTTGGCATGGAAAAGGTGGGCTGAGGGTTTGTTATCATGCGGTATAAAGTTTTTATAGATATGTGAAGAGAAAGAGACTAGTTAAAACAAATGTTTGTCCCTTGCAGTCAGAAACAGGTGAATTGATCATGGGGAACAAGGACATGGCAGACCAATTGAATAACTACTTTGGTTCTGTCTTCACTAAGGAAGACATAAATAATCTGCCGGAAATAGCAGTGGAACGGGGGTCAAATAAGATGGAGGAACTGAGTGAAATCCAGGTTAGCCGGGAGGTGGTGTTGGGTAAATTGAACGGATTGAAGGTCGATAAATCCCCAGGGCCAGATAATCTGCATCCCAGAGTACTCAAGGAGGTAGCCACAGAAATAGTGGATGCATTAGTGATAATTTTTCAAAATTCCTTAGATTCTGGAGTAGTTCCTGAGGATTGGAGGGTAGCTAATGTAACCCCACTTTTTAAAAAAGGAGGGAGAGAGAAAGCGGGGAATTACAGACCAGTTAGTCTAACATCGGTAGTGGGGAAACTGCTAGAGTCAGTTATTAAAGATGGGATAGCAGTGCATTTGGAAAGTGGTGAAATCATTGGACAAAGTCAGCATGGATTTACGAAAGGTAAATCATGTCTGCTAAATCTGATAGAATTTTTCGAGGATGTAACTAGTAGAGTGGATAAGGGAGAACCAGTGGATGTGTTATATCTAGACTTTCAGAAGGCTTTCGACAAGGTCCCGCATAAGAGATTAGCATACAAACTTAAAGCACACGGTATTGGGGGTTCAGTATTGATGTGGATAGAGAACTGGCTAGCAGACAGGAGGCAAAGGGTAGGAGTAAACGGGTCCTTTTCAGAATGGCAGGCAGTGACTAGTGGGGTGCCGCAAGGCTCAGTGCTGGGACCCCAGCTATTTACAATATATATTAATGATTTGGACGAGGGAATTCAATGCAACATCTCCAAATTTGCAGATGATACCAAGCTGGGGGGTATAGTTAGGTGTGAGGAGGATGCTTGGAGGCTGCAGGGTGATTTGGATAGGCTGAGTGAATGGGCAGATGCATGGCAGATGCAGTATAATGTGGATAAATGTGAGGTTATCCACTTTGGTGGCAAAAACATGAGGGTAGACTATTATCTGAATGGTGGCAGATTAGGAAAGGGGGAGATGCAACGAGACCTGGGTGTCATGGTACACCAGTCATTGAATGTATGCATGCAGGTGCAGCAGGCAGTGAAGAAAGCAAATGGTATGTTAGCATTCATAGCGAAAGGATTTGAGTATAGGAGCAGGGAGGTTCTACTGCAGTTGTACAGGGTTTTGGTGAGGCCACACCTGGAGTATTGCGTACAGTTTTGGTCTCCAAATCTGAGGAAAGACATCCTTGCCATAGAGGGGGTACAGAGAAGATTCACCAGACTGATTCCTGGGATGTCAGGACTTTCATATGAGGAAAGATTGGATAGACTCGGCTTGTACTCGCTGGGATTTAGAAGATTGAGGGGGGATCTTATAGAAACTTACAAAATTCTTAAGGGGTTGGACAAGCTAGATGCTGGAAGATTGTTCCCGATGTTGGGGGAGTCCAGAACAAGGGGTCAAAGTCTAAGGATAAGCGGGAATTCCTTTAGGACCGAAATGAGGAAAACATTCTTTGCACAGAGAGTGGTGAGTCTCTGGAATTCTCTGCCACAGAAGGTAGTTGAGGCCAGTTCATTGGCTATATTTAAGAGGGCGTTAGATGTGGCACTTGTGGCTAAAGGGATCAGGGGGTATGGAGACAAGGCAGGTACGGGATACTGAGTTGGATGATCAGCCATGATCACATTGAATGGCGGTGCAGGCTCGAAGGGCCAAATGGCCTACTCCTGCACCTATTTTCTATGTTTCTGTGTTTCTATGTATGACTCTATGATTTTGGTCACAGAACAATAGTGACCAAAGAGGCAGACTTAAAAGAGGATAGAGAGAAAAGAGAGTTTGGGGAAGAAACTCCAGAGTTTAGGACTGAGTTTATTGTTGTAGTAATGATGTGAAATATAAACACGTAAGATGCAAGAATCCAAAGTTGGTATTCATCATTCTCAGAGGACTGTGGGTCTGGATAACATTCAAAGTTGTTGATGTCCTTTGGGAAACTGAACACAAATGTAAGAGTGTAACATTTTATTCATTGGTAGGCTAGGAACAGATGCAAGTCAATGGGCAAAAGATCATCGTCATTCGTGATATACTATGAATATCATGATCCTTTACCCAGGTGTGAGTCAATAGTAAATAACTATTTGCTTGAATTTCTCCTCCTTTCTATGAGTTCCCACAATTGGCCCTCATATACATATCTGGAGATGTTTCCAGGAGACCAGCCTGAGTACCAACCTTGCATTTTTAAATACAATGTGTGTACATATTGATACAAAATTACCCACTTTAATTCAAATCTTTCTCTCATAAGCATCCCGGAAATACTAAATTCCTTGCTTAGTCCCCTGTTTATTCCAAGCAACTCTTACCAGATTCTGCTACCTTTATTCGGGGTAATTTATAATGGGCAATTAACCTGCATATTGGATTATTTATTTTGGATGTGGAAGGAAACTACCAATGACATGGTAGTGCAACGGTGCCTTACAGTGGTACAATCCTGAGTCGATCCTGATTGCGAGTGCTCTCTGTATGGCATTTGTATGTTCTCTCCGTGACCGTACGGGTTTTCTCCGCATGCTCTGGTATCCTTCCACATTCTAAAAACAGACAGGTTTGTAGGTTAATTGGTTTTGGTAAAATGCCAAGTGTGTTGGATAGTGTTCGTGTATGGGGATCACTGGTCGGCGTGGACTTGGTGGGCCGAAGGGCTGTTTCTGCGTTGTATCACTAAACTAAAGTGGGGAACCCCAAGGGAAGCCGATGCAGTCACGGGGAGACTGTGCAAATTCCACACAGACAGCCCCAAAGGTCAAGTTTAAAGACGTCACAGGAGCTCTGACTTGGGTTGCAGCTCTACCAACTGCCCTGTGCTGCTGCCAAAGTTTGTTCATGTTCTTTGGACCCCAAGTCACTCTTGGCAAACATCTAATCCTACGTAAGAACATGGAGACAAAAACAATAGAATGCCATCTGCTCCTTTCCTCCCAAACTGACACTCATCAAGATTATGGGTATTCTCACCCAGGGCCATTTTCCTACACTATATTCGTGTCTCTTTATTTGCTTAATGTCCGAAAATCTAACAATCAATGAACACACCACGACTGAGTCTCCACAGTCCTCCTGGGTAGAGAATTCCAAAGAATTAGACTATAGCGTTTGTCAGCAAGGCAATTAAGGAGAAATGTGACAGTGAAGTTAAAACAGTGGGAATGGAATGTTGAACGGGTGTTACTGAAGTCGTTTAAAGGGGTTGTCTCATCAGGCCAGATAGCTCTATAAACAGCCCAAACCACTCAACAGCCTTTTTGCTTTTTCAAAATAAAAAAAAGCTTTCAAATCCTGTCATTAAGAGTGGATATGTCTTCTGTGTTTGTTTTCATTCCTTCTATGAGTTTTTATTTCTTTGTTTGGGTCACAGACCATTAGGCTGAACATATCAGCAGGCACTTGGCTGATGCGGTGAGTTATTGTAAATAATTGAGCAGTGCTTTCATTATCTACTGCTGGGAGGCCAAAGATGGTTTTTCATATGGTTCAAAGTCTGCAAAGAAAAATAATTTCTGGGCCAGCCAACAGAAAATGCTGGAAACACGCAGTAGGTCAGGTAGCACCTGTGACGAACCAGTTAAGATTTTCAGCTTAGCGGTCCTTCAAATGGGAAAGAAAGTAATCTAGTTTCAGACAACATAGAAGTTTAGGGAAGCAAATGGCTTCAACAAAACCAATGGCTAGGGTAAGACTAGGTAAATTAATGTAACAATTAAGAAAATATCACACTTCTTCTAAGCAGGCTGTGCCCCATCTCTTCACCGATCTCTTCCCCTCCAATACTTTCCATCAACAATCCATAACTCTTCAATGGTCTTATAACTTCCTTTCTTGTGTATGGCCTATGTTCCAAACATCTGTCTATCAACCCCCCCCCCCTCCCCCCCCCCCCCCCCCGCCTATGGTGGCCTATTACCTGTCATGCTTTGTCCTTCCTCTCCCCATCTCCATATCCCTCCTCCCCCCCCACCACCACCATGCAAGCTATTGCAAAATAGTACTTTTCATTCCTTCAGGATATTGCAAAGTGCTTCAGAACAAATTAATTATTTTGCATCATAGTTATATGATAGTGGGATTTATAATAAAAGATGTAATTATCGTGCATTTGGAAAGTATTCATGAGATTGAACAAAGTTATGAAAGGGAAATCATGCAAGTCTGCTGGAGTTTTTTTGAGATTTTATTGGTAGAATATCCAAGGACAAGCCAGTAGAAGTATTCTATTTGGACCTCCAGTGAGCCTTTGATAGGGTCTCGTATAAGAAGTTAGTGTGCAAAACATGCAACAAAAGCTTTTCACTGTACCTCGGTACACGTGACAATAACTAAACTAAACTGAAATTAAAATACATAGGATTGGTGGTAATATATCAGCATGGTTTTAGGGTTGGTCAAACAAAAAAGAAACTGAGTAGAAATAAATGGATCTATTTGCTTGTGGCATGTAGTCACTAGTGAGGTGCTGTAGGAATTGGTGTTTGGGTCTCGCCTATTCCCAATGATTTGATAATACTGAGGCTAAGACTGATTGACTGGGGCAAGCTGAGACTGCACTTCCTCTTCTGGCCCATGGACAACGAGAGAATGCGCCCACACACAGAGGCAAAGACTGAACCACAAGGATAACCCTGAGACCACCAATGCTGCCTCTTCAAGCCCAAACCTGAGCTGCCAGGATAAACCTGGGACTGCCAGGATAAACCTGAGACTGCCAAGATAAACCCGAGACTGCTAGTACTTCCTCTTGGGGCAAGGACGAACTGCAGGAAAAAGCCTGGGATAACTACGCCTCCTTCGAAGACCAGGACTGAGCTGCCAGGACAAGCCTGAGATCACCAGTGCCACGGCACTTGCACCCTGATGCCGAAGGAAAGCCCCACATGTGGTCCTGCACATTCTTACCACTGTATATAAAATATATCACGTGAAATCACCCAACTGCGAGTGTCAGTGTGGTCACTGTTGAACTCTGCATCATCCCCGACACCACACTTGCTATGAGAGTTTCTGTCCAATCCCCCCCCCCCCCCCCCCCTTATTTTTGCTCATCTCTAATTGCCCTGCACCTACTTGAGCTGTTGCAGCTAGTGTGGGAGGTTTTATCATGCCAGTTTTGGGATAAAAGCCTGAACGTAATGAGTGAAGAAAGTCAAGTGACGTGAGGAGTGGAGGTTGCAGGAAGTAAGGCATTAGCATCCCAACTCTTTGTATTATTGCTGATTGATTCCATAAGTATTGTTCAAGCTTCATCAGTTTGAGCCAAGAATAATGCTGCTGATTGTTCCTGAGGATATGGAAAAGAAAATGGAAAGTTACCTATGCCACTGTTTTGGGAACCCATTGACTCTTTATGTAGTCTACATTACTAAAGGTCTGATCTTGACCACTTCCTGTTGTATTGTATATTGATTTTAGAAAAAAAAACGCTGCCACTTACGGCTGTGATTTTTGGACATCTTACTCAGAGTCCCCCTCCGCTGCGCAGGACAAGAGGATGTTTCCCTCTGATGAAAAATAAAAGAGTTATTAGTGTTTAAAAAAATGTTGAGGTTCTCTCTCCTGAAGGCCACACCCCTTCCAGAGGGACTATTAAACCCAGAAGTGTTGAGTGCCTCAGTCAGTCTCTGCAAGATGGGGGAGCGAGAGGATCACGTCTCTCAGTCTGAGCTGTGAATAACACTGAACACATGTCTACTAAAATGTGAGTGTGGTTTTACTGACCTTGAATGCCCTTAATGTGGTTTGAAAATGAAAATGTGGTTGGTTTGAAATAAAGCACAGCAAATGGTTGGTGGTGGTTAGTTTGAAATAAAGCACAGCAAATGGGTGGTGGTGGTTGGTTTGAAATAAAGCACAGCAAATGGTTGGTGGTGCTTGGTTTGAAATAAAGCACAGCAAATGGTTGGTGGTGGTTGCTTTCAAATAAAGCACAGCAAATGGTTGGTGGTAATTGGTTTGAAATAAAGCACAGCAAATGGTTGGTGGAGGTTGGTTTGAAATGGCAAGTGATTAAAAGTCTAAACTTGACAACTTCTTCTTTGCACTGTATATTGATTTTAGATAAAACGCTATCATGTACGGCTATGATTTTTGGCCATCTTACTCAGTCCGCTCATCATGTGCAGAGGATTCTTCCCATCAATGAAAAATAAAAGTGTTATTAGTGTTTAAAAAATGTTGAGAATCTCTCTCCTGCCAATCACACCATGAGGGATTGTAAAACCCGGAAGTGTGGGTGTGGCTCAGTCTCTGCAAGATGGGGAGGGACAGGTCACGACTGTCTGAGCTGTAAATCAACTGAACACTGAATGTCTACTGAACTGTGAGTGTGGTGTTTTGTGCGGTTTTATGGTGGTTTTATGGTAGTTTCACCCTGCTTGAAATGGTATGAAACTGCATTTGAATGTGGTGGCCTTGCACCCTGCATGAAATGGTATGAAACTGCATTTGAATGTGGTGGCCGTTAACCCTGCATGAAATGGTATGAAACTGCATTTGATTTTGGTGGCCTTGCACCCTGCTTGAAGTGGTATGAAACTGCACTTGAATTTGGTGGCCTTGCACCCGGCTTGAAGTGGTGTGAAACTGCACTTGAATTTGGTGGCCTTGCACCCTGCTTGAAGTGGTATGAAACTGCACTTGAATTTGGTGGCCTTGCACCCTGCTTGAAGTGGTAATAAACTGCACTTGAATTTGGTGGCTTTGCACCCTGCTTGAAATGGTAGGAAACTGCATTTGAATTTGGTGGCTTGCATCCTGCTTGAAATGGAATTTCAAGGAATAGCCGTGAGTCAACTGCCAGCACACCAGCCGTGAGTGAGCTGCCAGCACATCAGGCTTGAGTGACTGAGCTGCCACCATTTGGCCAACAATGTCCATACTAGCCCTCTGTAAACCAGTCCCTTTAGCCCACAACACCCATACTAGCACTCCAGAAAGCCCCCCCCCCACCCCACTGGCGAACGATATTGGAATTGGTGGAGAGGTGGAATATTGCATTGGGGGACCAGCCCTCCCGTGTGAACATGGGACCCAGCGGGTCCCACTTAGTCTAGTACATAATATATATAGAAAATACCAACAGGTTTCACGTAATATAGAAAATACCTAGAGGCTCCAATTCATGCTCACTTAATCTGTACCTTTGTACTCATTTATCTTTCTCATTTAAATTATAAGCCATTATAACTTGGCTGAATGCACAACATATTGAAACCATATGACTGTAAATACCAAGTAAAATTGTACAGATTTGTCCAGATTGGAATTCCAGGGATGGAAAGCACATTTTTGAAATGCTTAGACTTTAGATAGACATCTTGTTCCAATGAACTGTGAAAAATTGCTTTATATGAATAAAAAAACAATTACAATAATCTAGCAAGTGGTGTTGAACAGTTTTTTTACAAAAGGTAATGAAGAAAGGTCCCAACGGTATTTGAAAGCATTTTTCAACTAGATAAAAAAAAAACCTTTAATCTAGTTGAAAAATACACACTGCCAAATTCTTCACTGAAGGCCATTCATTGTTGGCACATCAATATATTTTCCACGCAGTCCTTTGGGGAATCAGTTGGCCATTTTATTTTTTTGTTCCAAGAGTTCAACTAGGGTTTCTAAATCTTGCGAAGAATAGCTCACTTACAGCAAAGAGTCTGAATGCACTTTATCATGGATCACTATCATTCATGTGTGAATTAAGCCAAATCCAATTCAATACTAGAAGTTTCCCCCGACTCCTATTACGCAGTACAAATGGGCCAACAAATCCTCAATTATGGGAAATTGAGCCAAGCTACCTTTCTTTCAACAATACCAATAGCCTGCACTTACAAATGTCTTCAGGACCCAGCAGAAGCAATCCAAACACATTTTGACTGAGCTACTTGACAGATGTGAGGTTTAAACTAGTGCTTTTATGGAGGAGAGTGTGTTAGGGAGGTAGAGAGATTCACAGAAAGAATTGGAGCCTGGAGCAAGGCAATCTGAAGGCATTGTTATGAGTAATGGTGGGATTAAAGTCATGAGTCATAATAACGCAGAACAAATGTTGAGATATTTTGTAGAATACATAATTTTGTGTTAAAATTTTATGCCAGCATTCCCCCCCCCCCCCCCAAAACTAGTTTTCTCTGTGACCTATTTTCCCAACAATCTTAATAACTCTCCCATAATTCACCTAAATATCAGGGGAAATATATAATGACCATTAAATCACCAACACTTTTTTGTCTTTGGAATATGAGAAGAAACCAGAATGTCCTGGGTACTAATTTTGGATGGTCAGCCATGATCATATTGAGTGGCGGTGCTGACTCGAAGGGCCGAATGGCCTACTCCTGTACCTATTTTGAATATTTGATTCACCTCTACCCCTTTGAGGACATTGGACTTTGCCACAGGAATTAATGCACTGAAATGCCCAGACCTATATTCTTCACTCTGTATCTTCCCCTTTGCGCAATTGTACTAATTTGATCAAATTGTATCCATGTATGGTTTTTATGATCTGTTTGGATAGCATGCAAAACAAAGCGTTTCACTGTGCCTTAGTACATGTTACAATAATAAGCCTAAACCAATTAACCAGAATAACTTTGGGATGTGCAAGGAAATCAGAGCACCCAGAGGAAAGGCATGCACCATCACAGGAAGAAGGTGTAAACTCCACACATGAGGTCAGGATTAAATACACATTGTTTAGAGCAGTGAAGCTGGAGGTCTACCAACTCTATCACCCCTTAAAGACTTGTGAAATAGAAGTTTGGAGAGATGGGGCCTTCAAAAGTAAAGGAAAAATATGGAGGCAAGGATGACAATATCGTCATATTTTATTGTCCTATTTTAAACATAGAAAAACATAGAAACATAGAAAAATAGGTGCAGGAGTAGGCCATCCGGCTCTTCGGGCCTGCACAGCCATTCAATGTGATCATGGCTGATCATCCAACTCAATATCCCGTACCTGCCTTCTCTCCATACCCCCTGATCCCTTTAGCCACAAGTGCCACATCTAACGCCCTCTTAAATATAGCCAATGAACTGGCCTCAACTACCTTCTGTGGCAGAAAATTCCAGAGACTCACCACTCTCTGTGTAAAGAATGTTTTCCTCATCTCGGTCCTAAAGGAATTCCCCCTTATCCTGAGACTGTGACCCTTTGTTCTGGACTCCGCCAACATCGGGAACAATCTTCCAGCATCTAACTTGTCCAACCCCTTAAGAATTTTATAAGTTTCTATAAGATCCCCCCTCAATCTTCTAAATTCCAGTGAGTACAAGCCGAGTCTATCCAGTCTTTCCTCATATGAAAGTCCTGACATCCCAGGAATCAGTCTGGTGAATCTTCTCTGTACCCCCTCTCTGGCAAGAATGTCTTTCCTCAGATTTGGAGACCAAAACTGTACGCAATACTCCAGGTGTGGCCTCACCAAAACCCTATACAACTGCAGTAGAACCTCCCTGCACCTATACTCAAATCCTTTCGCTATGAATGCTAATATACCATTTGCTTTCTTCACTGCCTGCTGCACCTGCATGCCTACTTTCAATGACTGGTGTACCATGACACCCAGGTCTTGTTGCATCTCCCCTTTTCCTAATCTGCCACTGTTCAGATAATAGTCTACCCTCATGTTTTTGCCACCAAAGTGGATAACCTCACATTTATCCACATTATACTGCATCTGCCATGCATCTGCCCATTCACTCAGCCTATCCAAATCACCCTGCAGCCTCCAAGCATCCTCCTCACACCTAACTATACCTCCCAGCTTGGTGTCATCTGCAAATTTGGAGATGTTGCATTGAATTCCCTCGTCCAAATCATTAATATATATTGTAAATAGCTGGGGTCCCAGCACTGTGCCTTGCGTACCCCACTAGTCACTGCCTGCCATTCTGAAAAGGACCCGTTTACTCCTACCCTTTGCTTCCTGTCTGCTAGCCAGTTCTCTATCCACATCAATACTGAACCCCCAATACCGTGTGCTTTAAATTTGTATGCTAATCTCTTATGTGGGACCTTGTCGAAAGCCTTCTGAAAGTCTAGATATAACACATCCACTGGTTCTCCCTTATCCACTCTACTAGTTACATCCTCGAAAAATTCTATCAGATTTGTCAGACATGATTTACCTTTAGCAAATCCATGCTGACTTTGTCCAATGATTTCACCACTTTCCAAATGCGCTGCTATCCCATCTTTAATAACTGACTCTAGCAGTTTCCCCACTACCGATGTTAGACTAACTGGTCTGTAATTTCCCGCTTTCTCTCTCCCTCCTTTTTTAAAAAGTGGGGTTACATGAGCTACCCTCCATCTGAGTATCTTTTCTGGTTCAATGGGATTGAGAATTCCAATGGGCTAGTCACAACTGAATTCACTGCGTACTTGCACATTTCCATTGATCAAATCTTACTGTATTATGTTGTTTGATAACAAATACCTTTTTAAATTTCCTTTGGAAGATGATCCAAAATTCCTAATCTCTTTCTTGTACAGAATGTGATTGGATTAAACTACTTGATTCCCATTTTATTGGAACAGTAACTTAAGTAAATACTTACCAATTTTCTCTGACTGTGGAGATTATTGTTGAACAGTGGAAACAAGATGTTGATCCAAACATAATGATTCTCCATAAATTACAACCAATTAATCTCCACATCATACTCAACTAGAGGAGACAGCGGTTAATCATTTGTATGTAAAAGTAATGTTTTATGGCTGTGTTTGTTTATTTTGCTTTTAATTGTGCTATCGAATGAATGATCACAGACTGAAGTCTTTCCGAATGTCACTTTTTTACTTCATATTTAAAGAAGCCCAGGTCCCAAGGGTGGCTTGGTGATTGCAAATGGCCCCCTTCCTTCCATCACCCGGACCTGGCATGATTCCATATAGCACTGATTAAATACATGTTTATTCTCTCTAATGTCTACAAGGTCTCGAAATAAAATCTGCTTGGGATATTCAATATGGTTTCTAGATGGCATGACTCCACAAACAAAACTGCTAATGAAAATACAATTTGACATTCATTGAGCATCATGAGACGAATCCCAGAGATGATCTATGTGCGAATGTTAATTTCAGACTGAAGCTATGGGAGTTGTCTATAATTGTTAGGGAGAAGTTGGACGAAGTGTCAATGTGCTGTACCTCTAACTGGCATACGATATTCCATTTATGGGTGCTTGATCTAGCAATGTAACAAAATTTTGAGATTTAAAAAATCAAGTCTGCAATTTATCCCATCAGATAAAGCATACAAAGAAGTTTAATTTGACACCTAATTCACTTTCATATCTTCAGTATTAAAAAAGTTATGGCCATTTTCATACTCGGAAATTAGCATCTTGTTCCCCATTGCCTTTCCATTGACTTAACACAAAAGTTGTGATCGAGGACAGTCAAAAGCCCATAACTTTCTTAAAAATTAAGAGAACTGAAAGAAATTTTCAGTTATTATAGATTGAAGCATTCTGAAACTAATATGAAACAATCTTACTTGGATGACCTGAAATTAAAGCATATAATTAGTTAGTTACCCAATTGTAGCTAATTACAAAATTCATTTACTAGATCTAAACATCTATCCATTTCTTAAGAAAATATTAACATTTTTTTTAAAGCCTAAGCGTCCAAATAACATTCACACAATAATTCACAATATAACATGATTTTTAAATCTAATTGACATTAATTTATAGGCTAAATTGAAGGAATTTTGTATTTAATGCCTGTAAATTAATGGGCATTTTAAACAGCTTGCGAGTGGGATTTACTGGAACGCGATGGATTAGAACGTTGCGGTTGCGGTGAATTTAAACCCAATATCGGCAGGAAAAATTCTGCCGGTTCATATGGGGACTAAATCACCGTTTCGCAACATGAAATATTGATTAAAGTCCCCTAAACAAGCAAGTGTATATGTAAAAATAAACAGCTTTCATTTACCTGTCCCCTACGTAAAATCGGTCCCTGTTGTCGGCGTTCACGGCATTAGGATCTAATTTTTATTTTACTGCAGAGCGGAAATAGTCGGGCGACTTAAAAAAAAATTAAAAAATTAACTTACGATTTAGAACGAATCTCCAGAAATGATCGCACTCCGACAAAATATAATTCTGGATGGCAAGGGAAAAAATGCATTTTAACCCCGCCCCCCCCTTAAAGGCGCCAAAATTGCGCACACGGCCAGCGGCAGAACTGCAGCACCGCTAAAGGTACGTTTTGTAACATACCTACTTGATCTCAAAAATGGTCAATAATTTTTTTATCATACCTTCTTCACTTTAAGGTGCTTGCTTATACTTGAGAGTAACTGTAATTTAAAACAAAGCTTCAGAAGACAGGTCACGGGATGTAAATGTTTTACTTGAAGAATGAATGAGTATATCGTCAGCTTGCACATGTGCGGGGAAATCGGAGCATCCAGAGAAACCCACCCTCACAGGGAGAACATGCAAACTCCACACAGATATCCACTCTGGTTTTGCAATCTAAATCTGTGTTGATACTTTACAGATGGCACTGGTGCAGCTGTTGTCAACCAACTTGAGTTATCCAGGTTCAATCCTGACCTCTGGTGATATCTGCGTGGAGTTTGCATGTTCCCCCTGTGACTCTGTACCTTTCCTCTGGGTGCTCTGATTTTATTTCATAGGTGATTAGTGGGTAAAATTAGGGCACATGGTATTGGGGGTAGAGTGCTGACATGGATAGAGAAGACAGACAGACAGGAAACAAAGAGTAGAGATTAACGGGTCCCTTTCAGAATGGCAGGCAGTGACTAGTGGGGTACCGCAAGGCTCGGTGCTAGGACCCCAGCTATTTATAATATACATCAATGATTGGATGGAAGGGATTCAAAGTAACATTAGCAAATTTGCAGATGACACAAAGCTGGGTGGCAGTGTGAACTGTGAGGAGGATGCTATGAGAATGCAGGTTAACTTGGACAGTTTGGGGGAGTGGGCAGATGCATGGCAGATGAAGTTTAATGTGGATAAATTTGAGGTTATCCACTTTGGTAGCAAAAACAGGAAGGCAGATTACTATGTAAATGGCGTCAAGTTGGGAAAAGGGGAAGTACAACGGAAACTGGGAGTCCTTGCACTTCAGTCTATGAAAGTAAGCATGTAGGTGCAGCAGGCAGTGAAGAAAGTGAATGCCATGTTGGCCTTCGTAACACGAGGAATCGAATATAGGACCAAAGAGGTCCTTCTGCATTTGTTAATTCCCGGGATGGCGGGACTGTCATATGCTGAGAGAATGGAGCAGCTGGGCTTGTACACTCGGGAGTTTAAAAGGATGAGAGGGGATCTTATTGAAACATATAAGATTGTTAAGGGTTTGGACATGCTGGGGGCAGGAAACATGTTCCCGATGTTGGGGGAACAACCAGGGCCCACAGTTTAAGAATAAGGAGTAAGCCATTTAGAACCGGGACGAGGAGACACTCTTTCTCACAGAGAGTGGTGAGTCTGTGGAATTCTCTGCCTCAGAGGGCGGTGGAGGCAGGTTCTCTGGATGCTTTCAAGAGAGAGCTAGATAGGGCTCTTAAAAATAGCGGAGTCAGGGGATATGGGGAGAAGGCAGGAAAGGGGTACTGATTTGGGATGATCAGCCATGACCACATTGAATGGCGGTGCTGGCTCGAAGGGCCAAATGGCCTACTCCTGCACCTATTGTCTATTGTACATGCCAAAGATATTCTGGTTAATTGGTTTAGACTTATTATTGTCACATGTACTGAGGTACAGTGAAAAGCTTGGGTAATGCATGCTATCAAAACAGATCATATATACCATACATGGATACAATTAGTTCAAACATATGTATGACAGACCGAGCAAAGGGGAAGTTGCAGAGTGCAGGATATAGGTCTGCATTGTAGTGCATCAATTCCTCAGGCAAAGTCCAATGTCCTCAATGGGGTAAGGGTGAATCAAACAGCACCCTAGCTTATGGAAGAACCCTGTAACTTACCCCTAGTTAAGTAAATGATAGAAAAGGTCAGGTTTGTTGATTAGTATGTGACAGAAACCCGGGTTCAGGAAGAGGGGATAGTTGAATCGAACTTCACAGCTGGGAGCTGTCACGGAATCAATGGGGCAAAGGAACAAGTAACTAACTATAACGACAGCACAGCTAGCGGATGGTCCATATCTCAGTTATAGCATGGACAAATTATTCTGGACCACAGAGTTAATATGTAAATTGATGTTGGCCATCCATTTTAACTATAATGTTGAAAAATAACAGGTGGTCCTAGTTTAAATGCTTAGTTGGGTTGAAATTGAATTTTCTGGATTTGCAAATCAGGATGCTGTCCAAGTTTCTTCTCTGTAAATAATTAAATGTCAATTCAAGATCACCAGTAAAACACGATGCCAGAAATGTAAAATTAATCGCATAGACCCCACCTTGTGCCTCAAGCACGCGACTCTGGGTGTCAGCATAAGAGGGTTTATTGGTTTGTGTGGGTCACAGTGCTATAAACACCACAGCTGCTGCCTGTGTTTCTGCTCGCTTACGGGCTCAATGGAAGTGGTTTGTTCCATTCAATGTGCTGCATTCCCCAGCCTTGGCATTGCACCACAGTAGTATTTGGCCGCAGTTGGATTGGAATAGATATTTGTCACAACAGGTGCAATCGGGGAACACTTTCTCAGGGTTCACATATGGACTGAAATATGTGTGCCATTTTGAAGGGATAAAATCCCTGCTGCTTTGGGCTTTCACCTACCCTGTCTCTTCTTGCTCCTTTTTCCCTTTTCTCCACTTTTCTCCCCGTCCATAATTTTTCCTATCATTCATCATCCTGCTAAAGACTCGTGTCTTTCAAATATGCAGAAATGTTAATTATTGTTCTTCCATTGGATTTTTTTTTTGCATTAATTGGCAGAATTTAGATGTCATTGGAAAAGTTAGTTAGCTTTGTCATCGAGAAATGACAAAACATGCAGGTCTGGCTGTACTTCTGGAGAACATGTATGCGTGATGTTTCAGGTCGGCACCTTCCTTCAGGCTTGGTTCCCTTCTTCAGACCCTTTGCCAGTCTGAAGAGGGGTCCCGACCCAAAATATCACTCGAGAAGATTTTGTGAAAAATTCTGTTCATGGGCGGCACAGAGGCGCAGCGGTAGAGTTGCTGCCTTACAGTGCCAGAGACCCGGGTTCGACCCTGACTACAGGTGTTGCCTGTACAGAGTTTGTACATTCTCCCCCGTGACAGCGTGGGTTTTCCCTGGGTGCTTCAGTTTCCTCCCACACTCCAAAGACATTGAGGTTTATAGGTTAATTGGCTTTGGTAAATTGTCCCTAGTGTTAATATACGGGGTGATGACTGGTCTACGACGACCTGATGAGATGAAGGGCAGGTTTCTGTGCTGTTCTCTAAACTGAACTAAATTAAACTAAAATCTGTTTGAATTCCTGTGTGTTTAAAAAAGACCCATTTTGCTATTGATTTGGAGGAGAATGGAGCAAAATTTATGTGTTTACGATCAGGACGGTGTGTGATTCAGGACGGTGTGTGATTTGGAGCGAAATCTGCAGGTTTTGTTTTTCTCCATCTCTACTGCCTCTGTCCTTGGAGGTGATAAAGATCATGGGTTTAAGGTGTGAGGGAAAAAAGTTTAAAGGAGATTTATAGGACAAGTTTATTTTATACAAAGTGGTAGGTTCCTGGGACATTCTGCTAAAGGAAGTGACTGGGATGGTACAGTGGCAGAGTTGCTGCCTTATTAGAGACCCATGTTTGATCCTGACTACGGGTGATGTCTGTAAGGAGTTTGTGCGTTCTAACTGTGATCACATGGGTTTATCCCGGGTGCCCCGGTTTCCTCCCACACTCAAGTCGTACAGGTTTGTTGGTTAATTGGCTTTGGTAAAATTATAAAACTGTCCCTAGTGTGTAGGGTAGTGTTAGTGTGGGGATGATCGCTGGTTGACGTGGACTCAGTGGGCCGAAGGGTCTGTTTCCGTGCTGAACCTCTGAACCTTAAAAGTAAAATGATGGAAGCAGATTTGATAGCAGTGTTTATTCCATTTCCAGGGCCCAGTCGGGTATAATTCTATATCAATAGCACTCTTTCCAATATGCCTGGTGCTGCTCTGATATACTCTTCTACTCCTCTCAATGAACCGTGGAGTTTCCTGGTTTGATGGGAATGGCAGTCAGGGACGATGATAAAGTATAATTCTGCTGCACTTGTAGGCTGTATCTAAATATTTTATTTGTACTTGGTTAAAGAGTTCCATTTAAGTTTCCTAGCAGTTTAGATTGGATTAACCTTGTCTCAAGGCTATTACTCTTATTGTTTGCTTTCCCACTAACGTAACTATTACACAACTTTCTAACTTTCTAACTTGCACAGTTTCTTAGTTGTCTGAAGAAGGTTTTCGGCCCGAAACGTTGCCTATTTCCTTCGCTCCATAGATGCTGCTGCACCCGCTGAGTTTCTCCAGCACTTTTGTCTACCTTCTTAGTTGCTGCATCTGTTGCTCCAACCTCTTATTTCCCTGTGTTTCTCTGTTCTTTGTTTCTATTCCCTTTCTAGAGTGTGGTTTATTTTAAAGAGTTGTCACGTCAAGGTAATAAAAGCTTAAATTCTCCTGCACCTTGGTTCATTATACTGTGGTAGCTTTGGGAATCCACACTGGCTTTCCAAGGTCCCTCCCCACTCTACCTACAGTACACAAGGGCCGAGACATTGTATGCACCAGAAAGACATATGTGCACAAAACTGAGCAATAAGAACAAAAACAAAATCAAAGAAAATCTATCATGCAGAGCGGTAGATGCTTCTGCTCATAGATTAACCATATAACCATATAACAATTACAGCACGGAAACAGGCCTCCTCGGCCCTTCCAGTCCGTGCCGACCATTTATTTTCCCCTAGTCCCATCTACCTGCACTCAGACCATACCCCTCCATTCCCTTCCCGTCCATATACCTATCCACTTTACTTTTAAATGTTAAAATCGATCCTGCCTCCACCACTTCTGCTGGAAGATCATTCCACACAGCCACCACTCTCTGAGTAAAGAAGTTCCCTTAAGTAAGGATAATCCCTGGAAAGTAATGTTGAAGCAAGTTTTGCAGCCTTGTTAAAGTCAGATCTGCCATTTATAGGTTATGGCTGTGCAATTGAATCTTTTGCACACAATACCAAATGTACTGCTTGATCAGTGCACATGTCTGGGCCCTAAAAATGTACATGAATCAAAAAGGAAATCCTAGAACAAATTAAGCAATTTACGTTCCACAGACTCGTTCTCATTTAGCAGTTTGTTTCAATTCCATTCTGCACAAAAATATTGGTGCCATGCCATAGGTTGACATATTTGACATATCTCCACTGTGTAACTTTTACTTTAAAAAACTTTCCACTTCTCTATCTGTTTATTGTCCTTTATTCCATCATGCCTTCCTGCCTTATTTTCTCTCTCTGCCCAAAGTTCACAAGTGTACTCCTCTTTATCCCTCGGTCTATCAAATATTTATCCACCTCCAATTTAAATACTTGTAATGACCCCCTCATTCTTTTAAACACCTACGGAATGCAGGTCAAAACTATTTAGTCTCTCTTGGTCAACTCTCTCATTCCAGGAATTAGTTTCCTTTGTACTGCCTCTAATGTAATTGGGTAAACGGACCAAAACTGTGTAATATTCCAGGTGAGGCCTCACCAACACACTTCAATTACAGCAAAATCACCTACTTTTAAACTCCAGTCCCTTTACAATGAAGGACAAAATGCCATTCATCTCCTTAACTATTTGTTGGACCTGCCTGCTAACCTTTTGTGATTCATGCACTGATCCCTCTGTACTTGAGATGATAATCTGCTTTTTGATTTATCTTTGACCCTGCACTTCCCCATATTAATCCTAATTTGTCAATGTTTTGCCCACTCACTCTACCTATTTCCAATTACAGAATCACAGTACCTTCATCACAATACGAGACATTTTTTCTCTGCTACCAATTGTTATGAACTGGAATAGATAAAAAGGTGCAGGAAGGAATTAGATAAATACTTAAAGAGAAAATAATAGATGGTTATGCTGAACGAACAGGTGCACAAGACATCAGAACATTCTTTCAGTCACAATCTATGACTACATGGCTTTCTATTTTAATTTATTCTGCGATTTTATGATTGGGATAATTAACCAAAGAGTTGGGTTTCAAGGAAAGGAGCTGTGTTGAGGAAAGGAATTCCAATGTTTAGTGTCTAATTACAGCGAAGCAGACACATGGCTGAAGAAAATTATAGAGCTGTATTATAGAGATTTATAGAGATTAAATATTGTCAATCCTCCCAATGATGATTGTCATAGAAGATGGACACAAAAAGCTGAAGTAGCTCAGCGGGACTGGCAGCACGTCTGTAGAGAAGGAATGGGTGATGTTTCAGGTCGCTACTTAAATCTTCAGTTTAAACCAGCATCTACAGTTCCTTCCTACACACTAATGATTGTCATAGAGTCATACAGCGTGGAAACAGGCCCTTTGGCCCAACTTGTCCACACCGACCAACATATCTCATCAACACTAGTCCTACCTGTCTGCATTTGGCCCATATCCCTCAAAACCAGTCCTATCCTTGTACCTGTCCAAATGTTTCTTAAATGTTGCGTTAGTACCAACCTCAACAACCTCCTCTGACAGCTTGTTGGGTGCACCCACCATCCTTGGTGTAAAAAGAATTTACCCCTCTGATTCCTATTAAATCTTTTCCCCCCCCTTCATCTTAAACTCATGTCCTTTGGTTCTCGATTTCCTGCTCTGGGTAAGAGACTCCGTTTGTCTACCCGATCTATTCCTCTTGTGTTTTTGTACACCTCTACAAGTTCACCTTCATTCTCCTGCGAATAGAATCCTAGCTTGCTCAACCTCTTACCATCTCAGGCCTTCTAGTCCTGGCAACGTTCTCGTAATTCTTCTCAACACCCATTCCTGCTCGACAACATCTTTCCCATAACACAGTGTCCAGAACTGAACACAATACTTTAAATGTGGCCTCACCAACGTCTTGTATAACTGCAGCATGTCTAGAAATTCTAGTTGGGAAGACTAACTTGCATCCAGGGACAGCTGGGCATTGCACTCCATGTCTGTAACGTGCCTCCATGGAGTTCAATGGAAAGGGATTTAGCAAGAGGAATGCAGTCCACAGCTGCTAGTTTATAACTCCTTTGATGTTACAGCACAAGGGAAACTTTCAAAGCAAAGGTGCAACATCAAAGTAAACGGATTGAGCTGATAATATAATCAGCGACATGACTACAGTTGCAGGAGGTGCAAACTTGCATAAATCTGTTAGCTAGTTGGAGTTTTACACTGTTCACACCAAGTCATTTCTTCACAGTTTCTCTGCCATCTACTTTTCAGTAGAATATTTTCACTGCCGTATTCAGTGCTCGGATCGGTTTAACTCTGCATTGCTGACCCCCTTTCCTTACAGCAAGAGAAATATGACAGCAACGAAGCTATACAGAATTAAAATGAATTTTGTCTGTAAAAATAGATTTCCAGGATCTATTAGGGCAGTGAAGCGTTAGAGTTGTTGCCGCAGCGCCAGAGACCCGGGTTCAATCCTGACCTGGGGTGCTGCCCGTATGAAGTTTGTACATTTTCCCTGTGACTGCATCGGTTTTCTCCTGGTGCTCCGGTTTTCTCCCTGGTTTGTAGGTTAATTGGCTTCTGTAAATTGTAAATTGTTCCCAATGTGTAGGATAGTGCGAAAATGTACGGGGTGATTGCTGGTTGGCGTGGGCTTGATAGGCCGAAGGGCTTGTTTCCACACAATATCTCTAAAGTCTAAATATAAGCAGAAATAATTTGTATTTCTATAGCATCTTCTATGGCCACCTGAAGCATTTATGATGTGTAGATATTCATGGTGCAGCACATCCCTTTCAGCTCTCACTAATGGCAAATGAGACAATAACCATTAAATCTGTTTTTTAATGTCACTGGATATGTCACCTTTTCCTTTTCTCCAGAGATGCTGCCTGACCCTCTGTCGGTGGGGGCTCTGCGAGCCGGCTGCCCTGCCAGCAGCGTGTTAGTTTTTTCTACTTTTTTAGTTTTTTTAGTATGTCCCAATGTGTGATTTTAATGTTTCTCGGTGTGTCTTGTGTGGGGGGTAGTGTGGGCGGGTAAGGGGGAATCCGCTTCGGTCGCCTCCTCCACGGAGAGGCGATTTTTTCCATGTCGCCTCCCTCGTGGCCTAACACAAAGGAGCGGCCTTTCCCAGAGACGCGCCTGGGGCTTCTGCAACGGGCGCAGCATACACTTTTTCATCGCAGAGGGGACGAGCCCTCGCTGGGGGTTGCCGGAAGGGAGCACTCCATTCGCTGACCCGCGGCAGCCTGAAGCCATGGTCTGTGGAGCTCCAGCTTGCACGGCATACGGAGCCTGGGATCCCTCGTTGGGGACCCCGGAGGAGAAGAGCTCCGACTGCCGACCCGTGGCCTACTTCTAACCCGGCGGTCTGCGGTGCTTCTAACTGCGGCGCGGCGGGGACTTTAGATCTTCGACCGCTGGCCTGCGGCCAACAACATCTTGAAGCCGGGGTCTCCGGTAGGGAAGCACCGATTCAGCACTTGCCTTTTCTGCACATCTGGCCGCCCGCAGTGATGAATGCTGTGGTGGATGATTGTGTTGCATTTTTATTGTGTATCTTTTTTTTTTATTGTACCGCTGCTAGCAAGTTCATTTCACTGCACTTTATTGTGCACGTGACGAATAAATCTGACTTGACTTGACCCGCCGAGTTACTCCAGCCTTTTGTGTCTGTCTTAGGGCTAGGAAGCGCATGTGACGTTAGTGGTAGGAAATGCTTGCACATGTTGCTACATCTACTAAACACTTGTTTTGCTTACTTCGCATGGTTCCAGATATTGTATCAGAAGGAAGTACACAGTCATGAAAGTGTTAACATCTGAGGACTTCTAGCAGCTTTTTCTGCTTGTTTGGGTTTCTGTTGCATCAAATTCATTGAAAACATTGGTTTTGTTGATGTAATCTTGCATAATCCCTTAATGCTGCCTGTGTGTGGTAACTTGGCAAGATTATCTCGCGTATCTCATTGATAACTGTGTGACGCATTGGCAAATTTTGCGCTTAGCCATTTGAGTGGAAAATAGGAAGATATGAAAAGGAAAATTCTCATCTTGAAGCCATGAGTTTGACTTTGTCGGTGGGTGGCTTTGTTTTTGGAGTTCAATCGGTCAGTTTGTTTCCCTACTTTGAGAACATAAGTAGTATCGCTACGAGTTAATTCCACTGTAGAGGCAGGAAGGAGGGAAACCCTTCAGACATAATTTATTTATGTGTAGGGTGGAACTGCAAATGCTGGTATACACCGAAGATACAGACAAAATGCTGGAGTAACTCAGCGGGTCAGGCAGCATCTCTGGGCAAAAGGAATAGGTGATGTTATGGGTTGAGACACTTCTTCAGATTCCAAATGCTCCAGCATTTTGTGTCTTTCACTTATTCATGCCCAGTTCTGCATGAGTTAAAACGTGCTCCAGTTAAATGTAGAAAAAACCCAAATCATCTTAATAATTCTTGTTAGGATAAAACTTGTGCCTCACTCTTATGTCCTTGCTACATTAATTCCTCTCACGAAAATGACAGAGGATGTTTTGCATGGTGCACAGCTCAGCAAAAGATCCTTGATCTTCCCTGGTTTTGTTACTGATGCTCTTGCACATTGCATCATTATCTTGAGGCTTGATATGTCTACCTTCAATTCAGACCAAACTCTGAAACCTACCTCTTATACTTTTCCATGCTTCATGTCACCAGTCCAGTTCTTGTCAACCTTTTTTTCTCCCTGCAATCCACTGAATTCAGAGTATTTGGCCTTGTCTTAAAATTTTCTTCATGGCCTCAACCCACCCGGCCACTTGAACCTCCTTCATCTCAGTCTGTAATCTCCAAGGAGTCTCGAAAATGCCTCTTCCCACCATTGGTGACTACTCTCAGACATCAGTTTTGTCTTTCCTCCTCATCCCTATTCCTCCAGCCCAACTAATCCTCTCCCAACCTTTACATTCATGCCTATGACCAAACCATTAATGTTATCCTCTTATTTTTCGTACATTTAATGAAATGTCATGGAATGATTCGCTGAGTTGAAGGTAGTGCAACCATGTAGCAAATTACATGGAATACACAGCACAGAAACTGGTCTGGAAGAAGGGTCCTGACCCGAAATGTCATCTATCCGTTTCCCCCCATAGAAGTTGTCGGACCTGTGGAGTTTTTGTTTTGTAATTAGCTTTTTTTGCACAGAAATTGTCCATTTGAACCATCTCGACTGTACTGGTATTTATTTGAGTTCCCTCTCATTGTATTTACTTACAGCACAGAAATGGGACTAATAGCTGCTTACTATTCACATTATTTTTAAAACCAAAGAGAGATGCAATGTGCTGGAGTAACTTCAGTGGGTCAGGCAGCATCTCTGGAGAAAAAGGATGGATGATGTTTCAGGTTGAGACCCTTTCGCCAGAGATGCTGCCTGACTCACTGAGTCACTCCAGCACTTTGTGTCTGTCTTTGGTATAAATCAGCATCTGCAGTTCTTTGTTTCTACTTTTAAAACCACCTTTGTTTCTCCCCTTCCCCTGTTTTCTGATTTGTTTCCATTGCTTCCAATTAATTGAAAAATCTGCTTTTATTAGAATTTTAGAATCTCTTTCTGTTTATGGAGTTTGTTTGAGTTCATGTTTACCCCCTTATTACCTGCTGCAATGGTCACAGATGGCTGTGAACATTATGATTAGGTGTGAAATGGATTTATTATTGTCATACACAACCCTGTCTCTATCCAATGCCTTATTAGATGCACCTTGATTCATTCAGTAGATGGTGATCATGAACAATGCGCCTGATCCATCTTCTTATCTGAAAACTGGGGGGCATTGAGCACTGACTGACTAGCTCAGACTAAGTATTGTTCAATACCAATAAGCATGAGCCAATAATTCTAAAGGGAAAAGCCACGTTATTGTTTTTTTATGTTAGAGGGATGATATCAGAGTGTTATCAATGCCAGGTTAGAAACCTCTGCTTTGATGGTGTAATTGTAATTTGTGGGAGTTAAGGCCCTGTCTCACGGTGCGAGTTGACACACGAGTGACCCAGAGTGACAGACTCGTGGTTGTGTACGATATTCCAAGTTGATGTGCAAGTGTTTGTGGCGAGTTCCCACGGGTATGGTAATCTGCGATGTTCCGAGATCGTCTCCAGAGTTACCAAGTTCCCCTCCCGTTTGCTCTTGAGTTACCAAGTTCCTCTCCCGCTCAGGGCGTGTGTTGTTGCTGCAGTCCGGGATTCGCATTTAAAGCACTCGGTTATCTTCAGCAGTTCAGGCGAGGACAGATTTGGGGGGGTGTGGGGGGGGGGGGGGGGGTGGGGGTGGGGGGGGGGGTGGGGGGTGGAATTGGGAGAAGGCAAAGACTATGGGTGGGGAGGAGTGAGAGGGGGGCTAGGAACGGCATCTGCGAAACGGGTAGTCAACCTTTAGGGTCCCGGCCCGAAACATCCCTATACATTTTATGATTTCCCTCCAAAGATGCAGTCTCCCGTGGTTTGTTTGCACAACTCTCTCCCCTCTCTCTCCCAACATTAGGGGGGGGGGGGGGGGACGACAAGATAGTTTAAACGGACCTTACCCCCACTTCATGCTTCTGTTGTGCATAATTCAGCAGCAAAACCTCTCTTCCCCTTACCCAGCGACGCCCGATTCCTCGCACCCCCACAAGTTCACATCGACGAGGGAAGAATGAGCGGGGAGTCTGAAGAAGGGTCCCGACCCGAAACATCACCCATTCCTTCTCTCCAGATGCGATGCCTGTCCCGCTGAGTTACTCCAGCATGTTTGTGTCTATTGTCGGTGTAAACCAGCATCTGCAGTTCCTTCCTACACACCGACAGTGAAGTGCCTCGGCCAAATTAGGAACATTAGGATTCTCTGATGTGAAGGTAGTCTGGTTTGCGTTTCTTACACTTGATCATATCCGAACCTAAAGTATAGATAGACACAAAATGCTGGAGTAACTCAGTGGGACTGGCAGCATCTCTGGAGTGAAGGAATGGGTGGCGTTTTGGGTAAGTCTGAAGAAGGGTCTCGACTCCATTCCTTCTCTCCAGAGATGCTGCCTGGTCCGCAGATTACTCCAGCATTTTGTGTCTATTAAAGATAGACTATATTATTGCGATAGCGCAACGATAGAGATGCTGTCTTACAGCGAATGCAGCGCCTGAGACACGGGTTCGATCCTGACTGCTGTCTGTACGGAGTTTGTACGTTCTCCCTGTGACCTGCGCGGGTTTTTTTCTGAGATCGTCGGTTTCCCCCCACACTCCAAAGACGTACAGGTATGTAGGTTAATTAGCTTGGTAAATGTTAAAAAAAATTGTCCCTAGTGGGTAATAGGGTAATGTTAATATGCGGGGATCGCTGGTCGGCGCGGGCCGAACGGGCCTGTTTCCGCGCTTTTTCTCTAAACTAAACAAACCCAAGACTGAAGAATTCGCACTCTTGGTTTATAAATCAGGAATTTTTTCAATGAAATGTTTCAGTATTGGTTTCAATGGCCATCGGGATGAGAATAGATAGATAGTTTGAGGGAGAGAAGGATAGTGAGCAGAGATTGAGACTACATCACACACATGGTCAGTCAACTTAGTAAAAGTTAAAGATGAAGCTGGTTGACAAGAACGGTGGCACAGCGGTAGAGTTGCTGTCTTACAGTGCCGGAGACCCGGGTTTGATCCTAACTACGGGAGTTTGCACGTCCTCTCCCTCCATGACCTCATGGGTTTTCCCTGGGTGCTCCGGTTTCCTCTCACACTCCAAAGACGTACAGGTTTGTAGGTTAATTTGGCTTCGGTAAAAGTAAATTGTCCCTAGTCTGTAGTATATTGCTAGTGCATGGGGATCGCTGGTTGGCAAGAACTCAGTGGGCCAAAGGGCCTGATTCCGTGCTGTATCTCTAAACTAAACGAAACAATGTTGAAAACTTCAAATAAAGTCATAAACAAAAGAATGTAGTCCATAGGGACAGGGAGGGGGAGAGTGAGAGAGAGAGAGAGAGACTGTCTGTCTGGCAGAGTGGCTCACGAATGGCGTGGATTAGTCATTCACTGTTCCACATGTTCTGGCACTCAAATAATATTCCACATTCTGCAAATAATTACATCTGTTTTCTTTATGACTTTTTGTTGGTCACGCCCAATCACTGACCTAAGTTACAACCACCTTGGTGAAAGAGGGATTCGACTGTATTCAGTATTTGATTGTGGTTATCTAAAGAAGTTACACTAGGCTGATTTTGACTGTATGGACATGCTGAACAAACAAATAACTAAGTATACAAGTCTCAATAAGTCTCAACTGATTGAGAGTGTATGTATATGTGTGCATGCTGAAAGGAGGCATTTGTGAGATTCACAGCCGGACCAAAAATAGGAATTCCTTGATTCATCAAAAGTAATTCTGAGTGATGGCTACCTTCCAGTTTCACAATGTTACAGGATTATTTTTGAATTGATTGCCATCCAATCCAGTTCATTCATTAAATTAATCCATATGTTTGCTGTCATTTTCCTTTTTGCGCATTAACTGGTTTGAAACTATAATTTGACTTGTAAACATTTGACTCTGAGGAAATGTATGTCACAGCAAAACATAACAAGTTTTGAAAATACACAGGACTAATTATTTTAACATGCTGGATGCCAGAACTTGCATTGAGATCAGTGACCTGAAGTCCTACAATTAGTTTGCAATCTATCATGGAAGTTTTGTTAGCTCTTAAAATCTGCGTTCTGACCAGTTCTCTGTTGCTTGGCTTCACAAGGTCTGTGAGTTTGAGTATTATTTAAGATTAGTAGCTTCAATGGTTCTTGGATGATATTGGCATTTTGACTTAATTCTGATGCACAGAGCCTCTTGTCCAGAGTAGGCGAATCGAGGACCAGAGGACATAGGTTTAAGGCGAAGGGGAAAAGATTTAATAGGAATTTGAGGGTGGTGGTTGTATGGAACAAGCTGTCAGAGGACGTAGTTGAGGCAGGGACTATCCCAACATTTAAGAAGCAGTTAGACAGGTACATGGATAGGACAGGATTGGAGGAATATGGACCAAATGCTGGCAGGTGGGACTAGTGTAGTTGGGACATGTTGGCCAGTGTGGGCAAGTTGGACTGAAGGGCCTGTTTCCACACTGTATCACCCTATGACTTAGCAACAGAAAGTAAGTTCAAATTGAAAGTTATGAAGATTATTGAATGGTATGAGTTTGGCTTGATTTCTGGTAGAAGGTCATTGTTGCTAATTAGTGTAGCAGCCACGAACAATGTTTTGTGTGTAAAACAACTTTCAACACATTAAAATGTCCCTGGTGGAAATATAATTGTCCAAAATTTGAGTCATCTAAGGAGATGTTATAATGGATGACCAGAATTTTGGCCATAAGGCTGGTTTTGGTTTGGAGAAAACTGCAGAGGTTTAAAATGTGAATTCTAGAGCCAGACAGGAATGTATACCAGCAAAGATTAGATGAAGGAAATGGTGTTATGCTCAAGGGGCTAGACGAGAGGAGAGTCCACAGAGGTATGAGGGAGTGGTGGATGATGGTGAGATGGAGGGATGAGGTAATGCAGAAATTCCTTTTTATTCCACAAACCCCTTGGTTGCCGTCTTATCAGCCAGCTTTCCCTTTTCGCAGTGACAGGTTCTTCCCGTTGTTCTGTTGTCAGTCACAAGTTTATCATATTTGATTTCCCTCACAATTTGCTATTAAACCATAAAATCTGCCTTTTCTTCCACAGCTGTAACACTCAATTTACCTGATGGAAATTAACTGAGGAGTTTATTATTTGTATTCGAGGGGAAAGGATTTGCTAAAAGGGAGATCCTTTACAAAAATCGTCTGATATATGGGAAGCAATGAAGGAAGGTTTTCTCTCAGACCTTTTCAAATGGCTTCCATATGAGTTTTCTCTTGGTTACAGGCCCCCCCCCATGTTGCTAAAGGATGCTAGCAAAGTCAGACTTCTTATGTGTTACAGTGCTATACACAGCATCAATTACACTCTAATCATGTCATTGAGCCATGTAGCATCCACACAGGTTATTTGACTCACAGACATTTGACTCAGACTCATCTGCACACATTTGCACAAATCCTGCCCTGGACCCATTTTATTACCCCACATTCACAACAATTCTCATCTAATTATTTGTATCCTTCCACTGCTCCATTAACAACTCGTCCTCGCAATAACTCACAGATATTTCATTTGTTCCAGCCAACTGTTCACTGCAAATTAACTTTTTTTTCTTTCCCAGTTCCACCATTGGGCCCTATCCTGAAATAATAACTCTTGCCACAGATGTTGCCTGACCCTCAGGTTGTTTCCAATGTTTTCTGTTTTTTTAATTTCAGATTTCCAGCATTTGCTACTTTCTTTTAATGTTATTTTCATTTAAATTAAAACTGATCTGGTCATTTCATTGTCACTACTCATGATGCCAGCCTTTCACTCGTATCTATTTAATTACATTTGTTCAAATTGCTTAGCTGCAGAAGTGAATTTCCAAACTTGTGTTTTTGGATTGATTATCAAACCTCTGGGTACTAGTCCAACATCATTGATGTCTCCATACGCCTTGTACTATGATGTGACAGAAATGTTGCTTGAATTATCGAGGCGAAAGAAGTAGCAGCATTTGGTACAATCGCTGGTGATACCCATTTATTAAGAAGGTAGATAAAAATGCAGGAGAAACTCAGCGGGTGAGGCAGCATCTATGGAGCGAAGGAATAGGTGACATTTCGGGTCGAGACCCTTCCCATTTATTAAGACATCTGTTGCCAATGTATTGAGCAATAACTTTCCTTCTGTCCTTTTCAAAACTAAATTCAAGTAAGGCTCAGTGGCTTTCTTGGCCTTAGCCATATGACATCCTATAAAGAATGTTAGCATTCAAACTGACCCACACCAGTCTAATTTCTCCACTGATATCTAAATTGCCTTTACTTATTTGGTAGCACGAGCAGCAATAATTAATAAGGTTTCTGAGTGCGACGAATATCATGGCAGATCTTCCTCCTGTTTACATGGCAAACATTTTCCAGTTCTGGTTAGTGCTTGATCATCTTTCCATTCTGAGCAAAATATAAAATGAGGCCTTGAGAAAGAGAAAGGCGTTGTTAGTTACTGCACTAAGTTTTGCACTAAATGTACTCACATTATTCCCTTTATCATGTAACTGTACCCTGTGGATGGCTCGATTGTAATCATTTTATTGTCTTTCCGCTGACTGGGCGGCATGTAGGCGCAGTGGTAGAGTTGCTGCCTTACAGTGCAGGAGACCTGGGTTCGATCCTGACTATGGATGCTGTCTGTATGGAGTTTGTACATTCTCCCCATGACCTGCTTGGATTTTCTCTGGGAGCTCCGGTTTCCTCCCACCTTCCAAAGACCTACAGGTTTTGGAGGTAAATTGGCTTCAGTAGAATTGTTCCAAGTGTGTGTAGCATTGTGTAAGGGTACGGGGATCATTGGTCGGTGCAGACTCGGTGGGCCGAAGGGCCTATTTCTGCGCTGTATCTCTAAACTAAACAAAATCAAATAAAAGCTTTTTACTGTACCTCGGTACACATGACAATAAACTGAACTAAGCCAAAGTACTCCAAGTGAGGATGACACCAATTGTGGTGCTGCATCTGGTAGACTGGAAATAATTGATCTCAGTAGAAAAGAAACTTGGGGGTTGACATGTAAGTGAGCTTTTCCAGCAGTTGATTATGGGGACCAAGAGATTTTGTAAACTAAATAGAAGCATCTGCTAAAAAGAACCCCTTGCAGAATAAAGCTATTTTTGCTCCATTTACCAATTCTGTTTGTATTGAGGCCCCAGACCGGAAGTGTCGACAATGTGGCATTCACTGCCATATGTTATGCTTGAGGCTAATAATGTAGATGGATATAAGTGGATTTTAGATGAGTACGAGATTAAGCGCAGACCCGTTGGGCCCCGATCCCCCAACGCAATATTCCACCAAACCCGCATGCGCGGCCGACGGTCTGCACTGCACAGGCGTGACTGCCGCGTTCAAAGTTGTGCCATTGACGGCAGAAGTTAAAGTTAATAAAGTGAATAGAAGACCCGTAGAGCCGTTTGTAAAATAGAATCAAACAAAACAAAACTTGGACCCCCGTTGTGAGGCTAGGCAAGTACACGCGAAAAAAAAGGCGATTTGAAAATCAGCAAAGGCCCCAACTGCACGGCGTCATTTTGCGTCACCGGTGCTATTTTCAATTGTGACACGGCTGATGGGCCTCCCAAACTGCGCAGGCACAGCCGGCAAGTGGGGGCGCTGCATAAAGTTAATTTAAGTTTGAAATGTCATTAACTTGTAAAATATAACATCAATCTGAACGAAATGTCGCTAATGCATATCGCAGGACAATGGTGAGTAAGGTGGGCCTAAAATCTGGCATTTGAACACTGAGATTTCTCTAGTTAGTCAGCATATCACTCTGCTGTTTATGCTCTGAAAAGATGATAACATTCAAACATTATTTAGTTTAAAATATTAGTTAAATGAGTAAATAACGAAATTATGTGATAAAGAATATTTACATTCATCTTGTTTCACTATCCATTGTATTCATATGATACAATTATAAATGAGCTGTTGACTAAGGAGTATAATTAATCACTGTCAATTGTCTGCAGCAGACTCAGACATAAGGTGAGGAAGTCCCCAGTGTGAGGAGTTTGCAAAATCACCTGCTCCTTGTAAACTGCACAACGTGCCACATGCTACATCTCAAATTATTCCTGTACTATTTCCCAAAATAGTTTTTTTTAAAAATAGAAATGTATCGACTCTGTTATTCACAGTAGGTACGTGTCTCACACATTGACTGCTCAGTAACTGCAATGGTGTTTCTGCAGATTAGTTTCGAACAACCCCCATTCAGACCAATTTAACATGTGTTTGCTCATTAAGGGGAGGGATGTCAGTGCTGGCGAACGAAACATGAAACATTTTCCACTCAAGTGTCTGCAAGAGGGACTCTTAGGTCAAATCGAAGGAAAGCTCCCTCTACTCAGCATCAACCGTCGAATAACACTGACTATTACATCAGTTTAATAACTTCCACTTCCTGCAAGAGTGCGATTATGGGTCAGGGTCTGCTTGCACACAAATTAACCATTTTGTGCTGTTCACTCAAGCTGGGAATTCATTACATTGATAACCCTAACAGACGCACCGTTCTTCAGATTAGTTGAATCCACGTCCTGAAGGCGAAAGGAACAATTGAATTATGAACTAAACTCTCTTTCACATAGACATCACTAAGCTACACAAAACACTGACCTTTTGTAAATTTAAACATGGCATATGCCAGCAAAGCACCTTAGTCAAAGTTACCCCCTGTCTTAATAACAGTGAGAATAGTTCACTTTTGTAGACTGCAAGGCCCTCCAAGGCTTCTGTAATCTGTAAGCAATTGTGTTAAAATCTCTCTCTGTTCATTGTTAAAATGGCTCTGGGTTTCAAGTCGTGACTTTTCACATGCTACCCTCTGAATAGTTTAATTTCTCAACAATGAAAAAACAATCTCTGCAAATGAATTGAAGAAAGCACGATAAATCCAGCATTGCTTGCTGTTCCCTCTGAATTATCTTCAGGATAAATCCCCACGTAAATAATTCTATTGATGTGATATTATATAAAGTATAGATCAGGAGCGCACTTTTAATCCCTGTTTCCTGTGCTGGGTTAACTGGCAAGTGGTACATTTGGCCCTGTAATAATTATAACACATAACAAAGCCCACAGCCATCGAGCCTGGATTAGGTCTTTGCAAGAGAGACCCACCAGTTCCTTTCTCCAGCAACCTTTACACTATTCCTAGACCCTTACCACCCTGGAGAGCTTCAATTTTATATTTGTTCTCAAGTATGTGTCCCATTCTATTTTGAAAGCAACAATTCATTGTATTTCAAGCAACTTTCAGGCAGCAAATCCCAGATCATTGTTGCATTTGTGCCACTTTAGCAAATCAGCTCAAATATGTGTCCCGTGCTACCCAGTCCCTCTGCCGGTGAGCTGTTCTGCTTTATTCATTTTGCACAGCGCTGGTTCTACTAAAAATGGCAGTGGATTGATTGTATTAACAAACTACGACTCCACTACGGATGTGTCAACCACCAGGAAGGTAAAACTAGATGGAGCTCTCATTTTCTCCTGTGTTTATTTATTCATTTAACTGGACTAATCATTTTCCAAGCGAAATTTTAAATAATTTAATTTTCTCGTGGGATGCACAGCACAGAAACAGGCCATCTGGACCAACAGGATCAATGCCAATGTTTGTCCTCCACATTTGCCACCTCCCTCATTACTTAATTTCATCCTTTCAACATAACCTATTGATCCTTTGTCCCTGGTGTACTTAACTAACTTCCTCTTAAAATACATCAACATTATTTGTCTGATGCACTCATGTGAGTTCCATGTGCTCAACACTCTCAACCTCTCACATTTAGGTCTCTGCACCAATGTTATTGATGAGGTGGTTTCTTCAAGGTATCGGGAAGGGATTATGCTGCTTTCTTTCAACCATTCTATAAAATTTCTTCACTGATATGATGAGCTGCAGGATGTGCTTGTTTGTTCTTGTTTCAAATATTTCTTCTGATGGGGTCACTTCTGAAATCTGATTGAATTCTCAACCAGCTTAATATTGCATTACTTACAACTTGGCATCGGTCCCTTGTTGATGACACTATGCCTACAGTTTCCTTTCCTTTGATAGGATTTTGTTGATCGCAATTTTTCAGATAAACTTCTGAAGGATACAACTGACCCACCAAAGTAGCCAGATAAATCAGAGTGTCTAATGCAAGAAAACAAAAAGTGAACAATGCTTGAAACATTGAAACAGGCCAAGCAGTGTTTTGGAATGAGATCTGAATATTTCTTTTATTTCTAATTTCCACCCCTTGATTTTCAATATCTGATATGCCTTGTTCAGAACCCTTTCACTGGCAAAGAACATGATTTATCTTAAATCATTGTCTAGTTACATGTCTTAGTCATTGAGTCGTAGTTGTGCCGCACAAAAAGAGACCCTTTGGTCAATCACCTTCATGCTGATCATTTTGCCCTTACACAATAATTCCATTTGTCTACGTGAGGTTCACAATTTTCTGGGCCTTGCCTATTGAAAATCTTCCTTCTGACTGTGAGGCATACAATAAAAAAGCTTTTCACTGTACTTTGATACTCGTGACAATAATCAACTAAACTAAACTGAAGTGCCTTCTGCGCCTTGCCCATCTGAAGAAGGGTTCTGACCCGAAACGTCCCCTACCAATATTCTTCAGAGATGCTGCTTGACTTGATAAGTTACTCCACGTTGTCTTTTTTGGTAAAATGGGATCTGTAGTTCGTTGGATGATTGGATCTGTGGTAGAATTGGTAGTTGGTTCCAGGTATCAATCACATTCACTGTAACAAAAAATAAGATTGCCTTCAAAACCCATTTAAAGCTTCTTCCAAAGATAGACACAAACTGCTGGAGTAACTCAGTGGGACAGGCAGCATCTCTGGAGAGAAGGAATGGGTGTCATTTCGGGTCAAAAGAGTCGGTGGAGAATAAAACTAGAGAAAGGATCAAGAAAATGTAGACTAGCTCTTGCCTTAACACTGTGCCCTCTTTTGATATATTTACCATGGCAAAAATATTCTGACACTATAACCACATACTGTATGTGCCTCTAATATAACTCCCATATTCCCCTCACTCCTCTGCTCCAGGGTAAATTAGCATCCTATCTACTCTCTCTCTCCATTATAAAACCCTCCAATCCAGACAACCTCCTGGCGAATCTCCTCTGAAATACCAACAGTGCAAACGCATCCTCCTGATAGTGCGGTGAGTGGAATTTACACAATATTCCAAATGCAGTCTCACAAGTGTTTCATAAAGTTTCAACATAATGTTCCAACTTTTATATTCTAATCCTTAACCTATGAAGCAAAACATTGCATATGCTGCGTTTTCCATCGTATCTACCATGTCACTTTCATGGAGCTCCAGATCCCTCTTCTCCTGAACATTCCCAAGTACCTTACCATTTATTGTCGATGTTCTACTCCTATTTAACTTCCCGAATGCATCACCTTGCTTGTCAGGTTTAATTTCCATCTGGCAACCTTCTGCTTGACTTTCCTTCTGATCTATATTCTTCTGCAGCTTCAGACAGCTTTCCTTACTGTCTGCAACACCATTTTTCGTGTCGTCAGCAAATTTACTGATCAGACTTCCTACATTCATGTCAAAATGTTTAAAGTATATCACAAGCAACAAAGGTCCCAGCACTGACCACTGGTCAAAGATTACAATCAGATATGCAACCATCTACGCCACCCTCTGTCTCCTATAATGAAGCAAATTTTGTATCTAATTAGCCAGGTCACCTCGCATCATGTGTACCTTAATCCTCCGGACCAGCCTACAACCTTGCAAAGTCCATAGGGACTACCACCTTGTTTCATCAAACATCTTGGTGTTTTTGTATATGACTGAAAATCTGTCTTGGGTTGAGGCTCCAGTACAGGTGGGGTACGACACTTTCATATATGTGGCCCTTCAGTTGAATTGTTAATGAAGGGTCACGACCCGAAACGGACTCTGATGAAAGGTCTTGACCGGAAGCATCACCTATTCTTTTTCTCCAGACATGTTGCCTGACCTGCTGAGCTACTCCAGCATATTGTGTCTATCTTCGGTGTAAACCAGCTTCTGTACTTCCTTCTTACACATGTTAAACCAAGCCCTTGACTGTAAACCAAGTCAGTGGAGTTCTCTCTGATGTTCTGGACAATAACAGAGTGTCACCAGCATCATTGCAAAACTAGCTGTTTAACTTTTAATATTTACTACTTGTTGAACATTGTGATATTATGGTGTTTAAGAGGCATTTAGATGGGCACATGGAAGTGCAGGGAGTAGAGGGATATAGATCATGTATCGGTAAATGAGATCAACTTAACTAGGCATCATGTTCTGCACAAGCATTGTGGGCCCAAATTCATGAATGGATACTTTCTATGCAACTTTCAGATTCTTGAACTGAACCACACACCACCCCTAATCCTACCCATGCAACTAGAGTAATATTGACCACCTCTTGCACTACCATGGACTTTTTTTTTCTAATTGTGTTTCGTACAAACGTTTTTTTTACACATTTATATTTTTACTGTTTTGCAGAATGTGTAATTTGTAATTAATTAGTGCATAATGTATGCCTTTGTGTGTTGTCTTGGTGTATGTGCCTGTGAAGCTGTTCCAAGCAAAATTTTTATTGTATCTTTATGTGTGCATGTGCGTGAATTCAACTTGACTTGACATTACTACAATAACTACACTTTACAAGTGTAGGCTGCAAACTGGACTGAAGTTTCCCAGATCATAAAACATACTATAAAAATGAAAATTGTTGACCTTGTTTGTCTCACCATGAATTACTAACCAATCTATAAAATATTAAAGAAAAGATCAAGCTAAGGATATCAAGAATTAGGAGTGAAATTGCAAGGCAGGACCTCGCAGTTAATCATCTTGTGATCACCATCTGAGTCACATATATTTGGAAAAGGGCCCAATGGATTAGGACAGTTAACCCCAAACTAGTGTAATAATCAGGAACACTGGTATCAGTGCTGGGATAGGAAGGATCTGTACAACTGCCTGTGATCTTAACTGAAAAAAACTATTAAAAAAACTGAAAAAAACAGTTCAACACTTTTTATTGGCATTATTTATTATGTTATCTATTATGTACTGTATTTGCCAACCTGTTGTACTACTGCAAGTAAGAATTTCATTGTTATGTGCCAGTAAATATGATAATTAAACACTCTTGTCTCTTGAATCAGTGAATACAATAATAACCAAATCACTAGAAATTGAGTTTCACTCATTTTTTGGGCACCGAAACATTAGGTGTTGATGTCCTCAATAGAACCTCCTCAAGAGTACTTTAATTAATAGACAATAGGTGCAGGGGTAGGCCATTTGGCCCTTTGAGCCAACATTGCCATTCAATGCGATTATGGCTGATCATCCCCAATCAGTATCCCATTCCTGCCTTCTCCCCATATCCCCTGACTCCGCTATCTTTAAGATCACTATCTAGCTCTCTCTTGAAAGTATCCAAAGAACCGGCCTCCACTGCTCTCTGAGGCAGAGAATTCCACAGACTCACAACTCTCTGTGAGAAAAAGTGTTTCCTCGTCTCCGTTCTAAATGGTTTACCCATTATTCTTAAACTGTGGCCCGTGGTCCTGGACTCCCCCAACATCGGGAATATGTTTCCTGCCTCTAGCGTGTCCAAACCCTTAACAATCTTATATGATTCAATAAGATCCCCTCTCATCCTTCTAAACTCCAGAGTGTACAAGCCCAGCCGCTCCATTCTCTCAGCATATGACAGTCCCGCCATCCCGGGAATTCACCTTGTAACCTTGTAAACCTACGCTGCTCTCCCTCAATAGCAAGAATGTCCTTCCTCAAATTAGGGGACCAGAACTGCACACAATACTCCAGGTGTGGTCTCACTAGGGCCCTGAACAACTGCAGAAGGACCTCTTTGCTCCTATATTTGATTCCTCTTGTTATAAAGGCCATCATGCCATTCGCTTTCTTCATTTAAAATAGAGGAATTGGCGACAATCATTTGTGGAGAGGATCTGAACATATTAAGAATAATATATGGCTGGACATGACGCATACAGGAAAGAAAAAGAATACTTTGTAACAATAAAGTGGATATAAAATCCATGTGCATTATGTTAACTGGGTTAAAAAATGAACCACCCATCCTCACAGATATGTATTGTAGGTCATCAATGTGGAATGGAATTAGAAGAAATAATACACAATCTGATGTGAATTATGGCATAAAATAATAAAGATGGCAGTAATCAGCTGCATCCAAATATATTGAAAGTATTGGAAGTATTAATGCAGGAAATTAGTTTTTACAATTCATTTAGGAATTTACTTTGCACTTAATACGTGAGAAGTCTAGCAAAACAAGAAATATTCTTAAAACTTGTAATAGGTTAAAGAATATTAAACCTATATTAAACCTCGTAATAGATTTAAGAATATTAAACATATTTTAACTAGAGTAAATAAGTGTGGGAGAACATTTTAATAATAGAAACTATAATTTGGTAAACTTCATAATTAGGATTTAGGTGATAAAAATAGGATAAAAGTGAATGTAAAGGGGATTGGGAAGGTGAAACTAACGAAAGGCAATGGGGAGAAAAACATTGAAAATGTGAATGTAAAGAGTTATTAAATCTTTTAAAGGATAATTGATAGAATTTGAGAGAAGTGTTGTCTTTTAAATGCAGAATTATAACAAGAATAATTATGCGGCACATGAATAAACAGAAAAGATTGAAATAGCAAAAATCATACTGTAATATTTGTATTAAAATGATAAAAGGGAACATGAATTACTTTAGAAACAATGAAATGTTTCAGAAAGGGAAATATGAAATAAAATTATCAGTGAGTATGAAAAGACACAATGCATTCTTTAGACACATAATAGAATGAAAATTAAAGGTACAGTTGTGCTAAATGATGGGCACATTAACCCTAAGGTAAAGGTCGAAATATTGAACAACTGTTTCTCCTCAGTTATTACTAAAGAAGGTAACTAAACAAATACTTCAGCAGTGGATGAACAAGAGTATTATTGGAGTTGGGACGGAAAAAGATACAATTATAGATAAACTGACAAAACTAAATGAGAATTAGATGACAGCTTTCTGGATTGCATGCAATCAGTTTGTGGAAGGAAGCAAGAGAGATTTCACCGGAGACACTAAAATCATTCCAGCACAGAAGGAGGCCATTCAATTCATCTGGTGCACTTTATATAACGTATAAGTATGCTTTCTGATAAAATACTAATGTTGTTCTTGTACACAAAATTCTATTTGTTCTCATGCATCCTTTAGCAACTCTATTCTCTTCCTCCTTTTTAACTGCTTCCATTTGAGCCTACATCATACTAGATTGATTAGTGCATCACAGAAGTGGTCCAATATGATTAATCTATCAGGCCCCCATTGGGATACACAGTTGATTGATAACTACAAATGACCCCACACTGCCCCATATTACTTGGTCTCTTTCAGAGAGGTGAACTTATAGGGAATAGCAAAACATAACCATACAAGGCCTTGCTTCAGAACATCTGGTTGAGACACTTGGAACTGACCCACCTCATAATTAAGACAATCCTAACTTGACAGAACAAAGTTAAATCATGCTAACTATCCCAGAGAACATTAGACGTTTAAGGATCATGAAAAGGCCAGTTAGATCCGATGGGATATCTGATGTTGTTGGTTTAGACTCAAGTCGGTGCAGCTGGAGAGCTCTTACCTTCTAAATCATGGATTAGACCTCAAAGCCTTGAGTTTGAAAAGACTGCTATCTAATCCACAATTTAAAAGCAAACAAACTAATCTTTCTTTATATTCTGTTATGTCTTGTTATATTCTGTAATGATCTCAGGACATTATGATGCCCACGTTTGCTCAAGAATTATATTTAAAACGTGGCTGCTGTTATAATTTATTAGAACACACAGTTAATTTGAGCACAGCACATGTAATGAAACTGAATGACCTGTTTTTAATAACGTTGTGATTGAGAAAGTAGTATATGCCAGGGGAATACCTTGCAAGCTTTTCTTCAGAATAAAGCCATTAATTTTTTTCTATCCACATGAAGACAGCAACAGGGATGAAAATAATAAGAAATATCTTTTAACATTCCTTAATTCCACCAAAGTACCAAGCAGTTTTCTCTGCAAAGGTAGACACAAATGCTGGGGAAACTCAGCGGGTGCGGCAGCATCTATGGAGCGAAGGAAATAGGCAACGTTTCGGGCCGAAACGCTTCTTCATACTGAAGAAGGGTTTTGGCCCTAAACGTTGCCTATTTCCTTCGCTCCATAGATGCTGCCGCACCCCCTGAGTTTCTCCAGCATTTTTGTCTACCTTCGATTTTCCAGCATCTGCAGTTCCTTCTTAAACGATTTTCTCTGCAATCCAGTTTTCTCAATCTCTGGAATCCTGTTTTCTCAATCTTTGGAAGGAGTTGAACACCCAACTTTCTGACTGAAAATTGAGAAACTACTCACTTATCCCCAAGTAACATCTTAAGTAGGTTGGCTCTTTTATACAGTATTCAAAGAGTTGTTGTGTATCAGAGGTAATGATAGAAACATGAACATAGGAGCAGGAGTCAGCCAATCAGCCGTTGCCAAGAAAGCACACCAATGCCTCTACTTCCTCAGAAGGCTTAGGAAGTTCAGTATGACCCCAATAACTCTCACCAACTTCTACCGATGTACCATAGAAAGCATTATATCGGGATGCATCACAGCATGGTTTGGAACTGTTTCATTGAAGACCGCAAGAAGTTGCTGAGAATTGTGGATGCGACCCAGATCATCACGCAAACCAACCTGCCTTTCATTGACTCTATGACTCCATCTACACCTCGCACTGCCTCGGCAAGGCCACCAGCATAATCAAGGACGAGTCGCACCCCGGCCACTCCCTCTTCTCCCCTCTCCCATCAGGCAAGAGATATAGATGTGTGAAAACGCACATCACCAGATTCAGGGACAGTTTCTTCCCAATTGTTATCAGGCAACTGAATCATCCTACCTACAACTATGGAGCAGTCCTGAGCTTATATCTACCTCTTTGGAGACCCTCAGACTAACTTTGATTGGATTTTACAGGACTTTATCTTGCACTAAACATTATTCCATTTATCATGTATCTGTACACCGAGGATGGCTTGATTGTAATGATGTATTGTCTTTCCCCAGACTGATTAGCACACTCGATACACATGACGATAAATTAAACTCAAATTCAACTCTACTCAAACCTCTTCCACCATGATTGACCATACCATCTGACCACTCTCTCCCATCTACTTCCTTAAAAATAGCCTTAGTCATCTTGATGTAACATGATTTCCAATACCTGAGTGAAGACATTTACACTGTGAAGAAATATATCATTTTCTCAGTTATAATAAGTCTTTTCCTGCGCCCTGAGATTGTAATGCCTTGTTTTAGACCTCCACTCAGGGAAAGGATTCTACCCACATCCAATCTATGTAGTCCTGTTGGAATTTCAAATACCTGGAAAAGTTTGTAGGTCTTGAGCTGGCTCTGTCTACCAGTATCATTTGCTGTGCACGAATAATCACATTATTTGATGGGCTGAGGATGTGCAAGATGCATTATGAAACATTTTAATTATTTATTTATTTTTATCCCCATTTTCATATTATGTCCTCATCCTTCCCATTTGTTGGGCTGTTAATTTCTGAGGATGTGACATTATAGTTGTTTTATTCTTCATTCTATCTTCCCTGAAACACGTTCTCATTAATCTATTACATGAAGCCAGCAGCACAAAACTTGAAATCACCAAACAAAAAATCGGGATATTGGTTAAAGAAATTATGTGAGGAGGCAGAGATTGCTTTTATGTTGGAAGTTATTATTATCTGATGCAAACTGTGTCAAAAGATGAGTCTCTGGAAGCTGATTCAACACAAACAATTACAGGTCCACCACTAATCTTCCAGCAACTGGTGGTCCTGCACCATCTTTAATCCGGACAAAATTACAAATGCGAACTTGAAATCCCCACCTGAAGACCCCCAAAAATGTGGCGCCTAGGTCGGGTGAGGTGGCCGATCGCTACGTCTTCAGGACTTCCACGCCGATCAGCAGATCAAATTTGCCCCCTGTAGCCTGTGCTCTGGAACTTTGGCCAGGCCGGAGCTGGTAGATCTGTTCCCGTAGCCGGCTTCTGAGGCCACTTTTGCAGGCCAGTATCTCAGCCCCTCGGCAGCTTAGGGGGACTCTTCTAGTACCATTGAACTCCTTTTGGAGGCTGTGACCTCTGCTGGTCCGGCAAAACCGATAATCCAGAAAGGCTCTGGAACCAAGGGTGCTGGAAAATCGGTGGTGGAATCTGTGGAAAGAAATTGGAAAACTATAGAAGGAAAATATTGATTTCCAGAGACATGAGGAAAGAAAATGAGAGGGAGTAATTGAATCATTTGATCAAGCATGCAGGATAAGCGCAGCAACCAAACCCTGCCACCACACTAAAGACCTGCCCCACCATCCATGCTGTAAGGTTGCAAATCAATCCTTTCTACCTTTGTCTTCAAATCCCTCAAGCCCATCTCCCTATAGAAATCTATCCAAATGCATCCTGTTTGCTTTAATTATATTTCATGATCGTTCATCTACAAATCAGTGACTTGAGGGAATTAAGTCTGTGTGATCAGTCTGTAAAATCTTTGTTTGAAGCCCTTAGCCCTCCGGTGCAGTTTAATTTGATTTGCTTTCATACTGGATCAATATCCATTGCTTCACATTAATAAATGTAAGCATTTATCACCCATTTAATCCCATATGATGCTCAGAAACCGATTGAATTTGCTATCTATTTGAAATACATAAACTTGTCACCTCTTTTGCTATAATTTATGCTGAAACTCTATGTCATACCCAAATGGCTGTGTTGCCTGCACCCCATATTACAAGGTCATCTTACTGCTTTAGCTTCATGCCTAGACTAAGATTACTGTTGCATTTAAGACAAGATTTAAGAGACACTTAATTAAAGGGGTGACTATGTGGACAAAGGGCACCTCGTCTAACCCAGTTTGAACTGCAGAGTAACCCTTTATTTGTTCTTCTCGTAATATTTCCTCTTTCACGGTGTTTATCTGACTCAATATTTCAAGAGACAAAAGAGTGAAGAGTGTACCAAAAACAGGACCAATGTAATTCTTACTTGCAGCAGCATAACAGGGCTGTAAACAGAATACACGTATATAACATGATTAAAAAAAGTTTAATCATTTTAAAAAACAATACTAGTGCAAATAGTAACACAGTGGCTGCCTCGCCAGCAGCTTGTCAGTCTTTTCGCCTTTTTTGTTTGTCTAAATGTTTGTTTTAATGGTCCTCATTATGTCTTCTGTGGGGGGTGTGGGGGGGAATAGGGGAAACCGTTTTTTCAGTCACTTACCTGGACAGAGATGCATCTTTTCTCCGTGTCGAGTCCCATTTCTCCGTCTTCGCCTCCCTCGGGGCCTACCAACTGGATTGGTGCGGCCTTTCCGACCGGAGACCGGCCCACATCTTCAGCAGCAGGCACAACGCAGAATTACCATCACGGTGCCTGGGATCCTTGTCGAGGATCGCTGGTGTTGGAGCTCCGATCGCGGGGCCTGCTGACTTTAACATTGTGGAGCTGTGGTCTGCAGAGCTTCTAGCCACGGGCGATGCACTGACTTTAACATCGCGGAGCCTGGGATCTTTTGCCGAGGATCGCAAGTGTTGGAGCTCCGTCCAGCTTGGCCTGTGGACTCCGGTCAGAAGCGACCGATACTGGAACTCCAAGCCGCAGAGTGTGTTCTGTTCTGTCCCAACGTCGGAGTTCCGATCATCCCCGTGAGTGTGCCTGTACATCGGGCCGTCTGTAGCGGCGACTGCGAGGGTTCTACTCCTCGACCACGGGTGAACAAAAGGAGGAAGAGTGACTGAACTGTGTTGCCTTTCATCACAATGAGAAATGTTGATTCCACTGTGGTGGCCGTTTGTTAAATTCTACTGTGTATTGTGTTCTTTTTATTCATATGGCTGTACGGTAACTCAAATTTCACTGTACCAATTGTAGTTTGTAGTTTAGTTGGTGTTTGCAGTGTTCAAAAAGTTCCTGATTGTTGTTGGGAATATGTTCTTGAATCTGATCAGTTTTGAGACTTCTCCCTATACCTTCTTCCCAATGGCAGGAGTGAAATAAGGACATTGCCAGGGTGGTGTGGGTCCTTTTTCAGGTACCACCTCATATAGATCCTTTCTATGGTGGGGAGGTTACTACCTGTGATGGACTGGGCCGTGTCTACCATTTGTAATCTGCTTTGTTCCTGGGTGTTTAAGTTGCTGAACCAGGATGTGATGCAACTAGCCAACATGCTCGCTTCCATATACCTTTAGTAGTTCAAGAGAGTATTCATTTTCATAGAAACATAGAAACTTGGAAAATAGGTGCAGGAGTAGGCCATTCGGCTCTTCGAGCCTGCACCGCCATTCAATATGATCATTACTGTTCATCCAACTCAGTATCCTGTACCTGCCTTCTCTCCATACCCCCTGATCCCTTTAGCCACAAGGGCCACATCTAACTCCCTCTTAAATATAGCCAACAAACTGGCCTCAACTACCTTCTTGGGCAGAGAATTCCACAGATTCACCACTCTCTGTGTGAAAAATGATTTTCTCATCTCGGTCCTAAAAGACTTCCCCCTTATCCTTAAACTGTGACCCCTTGTCCTGGACTTCTCCAACATCGGGAACAATCTTCCTGCATCTAGCCTGTCCAACCCCTTAAGAATGTTGTAAGTCTCTATGAGATCCCCCCTCAATCTTCTAAATTCCAGTGAGTACAAGCCGAGTCTATCTAGTCTTTCTTCAAATGGAAGTCCTGCCATCCCACGAATCAGTCTGGTGAACCTTCTCTGTACTCCCTCCATGGCAAGAATGCCTTTCCTCAGATTAGGAGACCAAAACTGAATACTGAATCTCCTCAATCTTCTCAGGAAATAGAGGTGTTGATAGGCTTTCTTTACAGGTACATTAGTATGCTAGGCCCAGGACAGATCTTCAGAGATACGCATGCCCAGGAACTTGAAATTGTTGCCTCTCTCCAACCCTGACCGATCGATGAAGACAGGTTCGTGGATCCTCTGCTTTCCTCTTCTAAAGTCAACAACCAGTTCCTCGGTCTCACTGACATTGAGAGCAAGGTTGTGGTTCTGGCACCATTCAATCAGATGATTGATCTCCCTCATCATTACCTGTCATTCGCCCAACACCATTGGGGCCAACAGCAAATTTAAAGATGGAGTTGGAACTATATCCGACTACTTAGTCATGAGAAGAAAATGAGTAGAGCAGGGGACTAAGCTCCACCTTGTCTCTATCAGGTATCATTTGTTTAGTTGTTTTTTTGGGGAACACAGGTCTTGGTGCACCGGTGGTTTTCACTGGAGTGTCTCAAACCTCACTTGGTTGCATAGATCCAAACCATTTCTGAAAGGTTGGATGGTAAATTACAGAAATTTTACGGTATTAAACTTTCAGTATCTTACGCAAGTTTTCTTTTTTTCACCTTATAACACCCAGTGGGCAATTCGTCAATGATCGATCTCTAAATCAGTCTGATGAAGGGTCTCGACCCAAAACGTCACCTATTCCTTCGCTCACGTCACCTATTCCTTTGCTCCACAGATACTGCCTCACCCACTGAGTTTCTCCAGCATTTTTGCCTTCCTTCAGTTTTTCCAGCATCTGCATTTCCTTCTTAAAGATCTCTAAATCCGGTGGGCCCACCCTTTTTGTGTGAAAATATTTACCCTGAACCCATTGAATCTTGCAATAACTCCCAATGCTCTGAGGCCATTTTGGCTTTATGGAGGGTTTTTTCCAATCTACACATGCTGAATTATTGACCTTATTCGGATTTGGAACATTTCCCCTATTTTATCTGGCACGCAGCACGTTTTCATTGTTGAGGCAGGATGACAGCAAATGTATTGTTCGTGGTAAATTTGCCTCGATACCACTGGGCCTGGCCTGTCTCCTGGAGTCAGCACCTGCAGTCTCCACACTCATCCAGACCAGATGTGCATTGTCAATGTAATTGACCCTTCGCACCCCCGGCTGGGGCAACATTGTCCAGCTGGTGACCACGCCGTTGGGCCCAGGTATTTTTCTTACATTTGGAGGCATATTAAGAACTGTAACATTGAAGTCAATGACTAAACATATTCTAAAACATAAGGAATTAATTAAAACGCAACATTTTCTAAAAAAACATTAAAATGTAGTAACAATCAATGGTGAGAGGAATTAATGATATCAATGTACAGGAAGGTGGAGGAATGGGCGCAGGAAACAGATCTTAAATAGCTGAAATACTTCCATTTATGAAGAACTACATACATTTAGACAGCTAAGATTTTGGAACTGAAGATGTAATTGAATTGGGAGAGGACTTTTGTCCAGGGCTGGGCACTGAAGAAAGTTTAAATAGGAGTAGGAAGTTGGATGTGACCAACAGTGCGACTTCTGGCCTGACTTTGATATGTTGAAAATACCATACTTTACTGCAAGACTGATGGACGGTCTAATATTTATTAGAAAAATAAATAATTTTATTACAATATCTTTATATAAACTGTTTATACAGCCAATTAGATACTCAAAATGTGGTCACTATTGTCAGACGTGGCATTAGTTTGTGCATAGCAAGCTCCCATGAGCTTCACTGTGCTTTTAGAAATGTTTATTGTTTGATAAATATTAAAGCGGCATGTTGCTGCTACAGAGTTGCTGCCTTACAGCGCCAGAGACCTGAGTCGATCTTCGGTGGGCTGAAGAGCCTGTTTCCACGCTGTATCTATTTAAACTAAACTAAACTGAATTAAACTAGTCAGGCCAAATGGAATAACTCACCTACACTTGTTCAAAGTAATGCCATGGACATTTTACATTCACTTTCTAGATGAGAGTTTCTGTTTATCATCTCATTCCAAAGCTACAACCAGCAACTGTGCAGCATTCCCTCGGCAACTCACTCGAGAGGCAGCCTGACTGTGCTGATCTCTGGGCAGCCAAATTTTTGGGAGGTGTGAGGGTGACCATCTGAGTGGCAACTGACAGTTTTTAATGACTTCCGAGGCAAAATTCTCTACCCAATTATATACTTTTAAGTGGTGTATTCGCCATTATAAAGTAGGAAATGCATTACCCTCAAAATAATGGGTTGGAGACCCTTCATCAGAGCATGGTGACATGGATGCTTATATCATGGACATTCTCCTTCATGACTTGCAGATGCATCACATTTAATTTAAATGTTCTCTTTTAATATCACTTTGATTCAACTTGAACCTTGTGCTTTCTTTATCAAGATAGATTGCGCTGAAGGAACTGAGTGGATTAGGCAGTATAAATTCATAGCGTCTTCCAGTATGGAAACATGTCCTTTGTCCCAACTTGCCCACACCAGCCAATTTGTCCCATCTACACTAGTCCCACCTGCCTGTATTTGGCCCATGTCCTTTTAATCCTGTCCTATTCATGTACCTGTCTAAATGTTTCTTAAACGTTGCGATAGTCCCTGCCTCAGCTACCTCCGCTCTCTGTGGATGGAAAGGATGTTTCGTATCTGGATCTTTTTTCAGACTCGGGGGCTTGGTGGGGAGGAGGTTTCAGTTGTTTTTTCATCTTTTAGGCTGATAACTCTTGCTCATTGAGGAATTCTCTTTGCATTAGTATTTGTATGTAAATCTTTCAATACTTTTCAGTTAAAGGTAAATTTTTTGCTAACACAAGAAATTGCAGGTGCTGCTTTACAAAAAAAAGACACCAAGTAACTCAACGGGTCTCAGAAGAATGTAGATTGGTGACACTGATTGTGGTGGGGGTTGAGGAAGGTTTGCAAGAGAGGTGAGGGCAGGACAAAGCCTGGGAAGTGATAGGTGGATACAGGTAAGAGAGGGTTTTGACAGGCAGATAGTTGGACAAAGGCCAGAGATCAAAAGACAAAAAGTCTAAGGATAGAAGAGGGGTGAATTGTGAAGCTGATGGAAGGGGACAGTGGGAGAGGGGAGAGGAGAAATGGGTGTGCAATCAGTTAGGAAACAAGGAAGAGGGGGAGGGGAGGGGGTTAGGTTGTTTGTTGATAAAACCTATGGGTGTTTTTTTTAATTCTATATTGCTTTTATTATTTTCTTTAGTTTTTTCCCCCTCTATTGTTGGCCAGCTGTATCTTCGCCAAGACATTTCTTTAAAATTTGAATCTTATGTTTTTTAATTGTATGGAAATTATGTTACATACATGCAATTACAGTCATCCATTGTAATGTGCTCATTGTACTGATCACACATTCCCTCCGGCCACAGTTTTGGTCATGAAATGTAGTTGGGGAGGAGGGGGGGGGGTACCAAATTTCTTCAGCTATTGACTGCCTTTTGTTTTGAAGATAATGATGAGTGAGCCACTAACTTAGTCAGATAAAGGAAATAAAGGAAACCAAGGGGTGGAGAGCTAAGTGAGAGTGAAAAAACATGTTTGGAATTGAACTAAGGTGCAGAGAAAAAGATTCTCTGATCAGTTAAATAATATGCTTGGCTCAAATCCCAAAGAGGCCACATTCTGAAATAATTATGGTACATATCCGTTGCCCTCTCAATTCCTCCTCCACCCATTTGTGTTTAGTTTTCCCTTTGTATCCTGTGAGCTACACGTGATATCACAATCTAAAAAAAATCCGATCTGGCTAAAATGCTCCAAGCATCCCTTGCCATCAAATGGAAAGTGCTTCTTATGAAACCAGAGACTTATCTGTCCAAAGTAAAGTCCGAGGCTCAAGGAACTGCAGATGATGGAATCTTGAGCAAAATACAAAGTGCTGGAGTAAGTCAGCAGGTCAGGCAGCATCTGTGGAGGACAGTGAGAGGCAATGTTTCTTCAGACCCAGTTTCATAGTAAAACCGGCTTTCCTTCAATCTTCAGCAATTAACCATTGCAGTTCAGTCAAGAACCCGTCACCTCTGCTTGAATTCAGTTGTGTCATTTGCTCCCACAATTGCTCATGCTACCTGATTTTCAATATAGGTTTATTCCTTGTGACCTGTTTCGATTTGGTGCAATAGCATGAACCAGTGTTAAAGAATGAAATACAAAGAAAAACGCTGGAAGTGCTCAGCAGACCACACAGCATCAGTGGAAAGGGAAAGAGAGTTAACATTTCAGGTTCGCCCTTAGTCAGATGAAATGTTAACTTAGTTTTTCTTTCCACAGATGCTGCCTGGCCTGCTGAGTGTTTCCTGTTTTTTTACTGTTTCGTTCAGGTTCCAGAATCTTTTTCTGTTTATTTCAGGTTTCCTGAATCTGCAGTGTTATTGATTTTCACAAAAGAACAAATCTCTCTTGTTATTTACAATTTAAGCCATATTACAAGAAGAGTTACCCTTCAACCAGCTCAAAGCCAGATTGAGGTAACGCTGAGTGGGAGAGCATTGTGTTTGACTGCGTTATCCCAGGGTAGGCAAAACATTCAGAGCATCAAGGAGAAAAATAAACTTTTCATTGTGTTGGCCTCCAGGATATCCAAATGTGCTTTACAGTTAATCAAATACTTCTGAAGTACAGCCGCTATTGAGGATATTCAGCAGCTTCTATGCACACTAAGTTTCAACATCTACAATGTAACAGTGGCCAACTAATCAATCAGTTTTATTCATCACTTGCACATAATCAATTTCTAAATATTATTGATGAAAAGGCGACATTGGCCAGGAGACGGGGGAGATCTCCCTACTCTCCTTTACAGTAACGTGACTGAGATTTTCAACCAACAGTTGTGCTTCTGTAGTGTTCCACCTGTGCTAGCTTAATCTGGGGAACTCTGAAGTATTAGCATGAATGTTGATCACTCTCCTTGCAATTCACAGGTGCCTGATGGATCGACTTGTATTTAGTTTAGTTTATTTTAGAGATACAGCGTGGAAACAAGCCCTTTGGCCCACCGAGTCTGCGCCGAACAGCGAACCCCATCCACTAACACTATCCTACACAGTGGGGACAATTTACCATTGTACCAAAGCCAATGAACCTACAAGCCTGTATGTCTTTGTAGTGTGGGAGGAAATTGGAGCACCTGGAGAAAACCCATGCAGGTCACAGGAAGAATGTACAAACTCTGTACAGACAGCATCCGCATTCAGGATCAAACCCGGGTCTCTGGCGTTGTAAGGGCAGTAGCTCTACCGCTATGCCACCATGCCGCACTAGGTGCTTGTGTCCTGATTTCGAATAGACCTCCTTCAAAATAAAAATGATGAAGGAAATGGCTTGAAGATATGGACCATTGTTTCCAATCTCTCAGAAATAACTCGATAAACAATATTGTAAATATAATTTGTCTGCTACTGATCAATCTTGTTTGGAGCCATTTTGGGAACCTACTCTTATTCCAAAAGGAAGAGAGCAGCGAAGGTAAACATTGATCCTTTACAGATGAAAGTGGGAAAATAATAATGGGAATTTAAAAAATGGCAGAGAAGTAGGACAAATATTTTGTATCTGTTCCTGTTCAGGGTGGTAGACACTAACTACATGATGAAACGCTCATAAAGGCTCATATGATGAACATTTGACGGCACTGGGCCTGTACTTGCTGAAGTTTTGAAGAATGAGGTGGGACCTCATTGAAATGTACCGAATAGTGCAAGGCCTGGACAGTGGATGTGGATAGGATGTTTCCACTTGTGGGATAGTCTAGGACTAGAGATCATAGCCTAAAGGAGATGAGGAGGAATTTGTTTGGTGTGAGGGTGGTGGATCTGTGGAATTCTTTGCCACAGAAGCCTGTGGAGGCCGTCTATGGATATTTTTAAGGCTGAGATAGATAGATTATTGATTAGTACAGGTGCCTGGGGTTATGGGAGAAGACAGGAGAATGGGGTTAGGAGGGAGAGATAGATCAGCCATAATTGAATTGGGGAAACAAGCATCTTCACCATAGAAAATGTACAGGACCACAACATGGGGGGTAAAGTTGATCAATTCTCTGGACCTGCACCTTGAAATAATTGGCTACAGGGATGATGAATGCCATGTTTTTGTGATCTTCAATACTTCTTGGATCCTGGCAAAGTTCCAGCCAACCATCCAGGAACTATCCCGGTAAAATATCACAATTATAACCTTCCTGTTTCAAGTAAAATAGAAAAGATAGACAGCGGGAAGCTACAGACCTAACCTCTGTCATTGCATAAGTGTTGGAAACTATTATTGAGGAAGTAATAGCAAGACATTTGGAAGATTACAGTACAATCAAGGAGGGTCAATGGATAAGGTACCATGATTGTAAAATATCTTGATGCAATATCTGTCCCGGTTTACGCCGATGGGATGTTTCACCCACATGATATGATTAGCTGCAGCTGGTATATTATAGAATAGCTAAGGGAAGAATTTCCATGTTTCATTGTGAACTGGAGGTGTCAATAGGGAAGCTGCACGATGCAGGGCTGTTGTATGATATTGCTTGATGATTAAACAATTACCTTTCTTTTGTTATTGAGTATTATAAATGCTTAAAGAATCTCCAAATCAACTGTGCTATCATTATTTGTTCCAAAGGAGCAGGTCACAGATTACATTAATCACAAAGTCATTATTATAGTTGTTCAAACATGCAATGATAGATGAAAGATTTTCATTGAAAATACGTTTTCAATGGCAAAACCTGATTTGCTTAATTCTTAGGAAATTGTGCAACACTATCTTTGTTTTTAAGTCTTAGAGCAAAATTGTGTATACTAAAAATTCACGTTCATGATTTACAACAAGATGATTGGTCCAAATAAATCAGGTGAAAATAACGTTCCCCAATGAAACACATCAGTTTTGTTGTGGAAAGAAGAATTTGTCGAGCATTATCCCTATCTCCACTGAAATGTCAATAAAGGATGTAGGATGAAAAGATGGTTTCAAAGTATTCATTATTTAATACTTAGTTCACAGTACAGTATACCCAATCTTCTAGATTACTTCTTTGTGATATTTGGTCAAATAAATGAATAAACAATGAACATGATGGACTGGAGGGGGAGAAGTGCCCTGAATTCGTGCTTTGCGATGCAATTCTCTTGAAGTACTGAGTACACAAGGCCAAGAAATGCTCTATCTATGAAATGCATGTTTTTGCCCTGCATAAAACTTAGCTTTATGGGCATTTTCCATATTGCCCAGGTCAGCATAACGTTCTCTATCCAACCCAGGATTGCGGAATAAAATAATGGTGCTCCCTCAGCCTGCCCCAACGTGCTCTTGTTCCACCATCTTCATTGGTAGATGTTATATCAGATTATATAAAAATAGGTGGAAGAAGCAATTAGGAGTGTGAATGGCATTTAAAATTGTGTGATAAAAGGATTTGATTACAGGTGTAAATAGGTCTTATATAAATATTATACGCTATTATATACTCTTCATAGGCAGTCCTTCCTTGTCGAGGGCGCCTTGCTTCCACTCTGTTTATGTGGGTTCTGAGGTGGCTGAAGAGGACAATGTGGGAACCACAGTCTCTTCCATAGGTGGATCAGAAGGCACCAGGGAGTTGCATGGTAGGGTAGTTGAGGATACGGTCCACTCTATTTGCTGCTTATATAGGGCCTCTATGCTCCCAGTGCATGGACTTAAGCTTCTCAAATATCCCAAATATTCCTTCTCCACATCACGCAGTCAAAGACAAGAGGTTCCCAGGAGTTGTTGGGGATGTTGCATTTCGTCAAGGATCTCCTTGATCCTTTTCCTCTGTCCACTTGATAATCTCTTGCCACGATAGCCAGCCAGTTAAGGTGACAGAGTGGCAAAGTAGTTGAGGTGCTGCCTTACTGCAACAAAGGCCCGGGTTCGATCCTGACGATGGGTGCTGTTTGTACGGAGTTTGTATATTCTCCCTGTGACCATGTGGGTTTTCTCTGGGTTCTGCAGTTTCCTCCCGCATTCCAAAGATATGCAGGTTTGTAGGTTAGTTGACTGCTGTAAATTGTTCCTAGTGTCTAGGATCTTCTTATCAAGTCCACATCACAAGATTAAAAATTGTTCAGCCAGAGCTGAGCACACTTCTCGGCATCTGCATACAATGGTGCCATGCGCTTCTTATGCTTCTTGTGCATAGTGGTGGAAAGATTGGTGGAAACAGGGCCACGACGTGAACGCACTTTCCTTGACCCTAGTGTCTAGGATAAGAACTAGTGTAAGGGTGATCATGGTCGGTGTGGACTCGGTGGGCCAAACAGCCTGTTTCTAAACTAAACTACATTAAAAGCTTGGCACAGTACGTCTGTTTTCAAAATCTCATATCAGGCAGGTGTACATCATCTGCCCGATGTAGTCAACTGATTTTACTTATGGCCATTATGCATGGCACACTCACCAACCTTGAGCAGATAGGATGTGCTTAACTAATGTTTTTGAAAATGTGTTCTCTGGGTGCATCTTATGTCATATTTTCTATTACTGATCTTGTTTCATAGAGCTGATGTTAAATAAGAGGATCATCCCCCTCAGCTTCAGTGCCTCAAACTTGCATTCCATTATCCTGGATGAGGACAACCGCAGATTGTACGCAGCTGCAAAAGACTACCTCCTGACCTGCAATCTGGACAACATCTCAAACAGGGTGAAAAAGGTAAACATTAATCTTACTATTATGTGGCTTGGCCTGGTCTTAAAACAACAGATTGGGACATAGATAATGAAATATGGGCTGCATCAAAACACAGGGGGGAAAAATAGGCTCAAAGAGTAGGTAGACAAGTAGCTAACAGAATTCAATCTGGTCATATTCGAAGTGACATCCTTGGTAAGGGAGAATAAAGAGGAAAAAACTAATGGGGCAAAGGAACAAAGAGATAGATAAACCATTATAAGCAGAATCATTAAAGCAATATCAAGAGCAAGTAAAGCAAATGGGCAAAGTACTCGAGGATTCTAGCATTCCTTAATTGAAGGAGAAGTTAATTGCTGAAGTGTTACCACTGGGAGACATGTGTGACTGGGATGTGTCTGAAGATTCAGGTCTTCCATTGAGGGTGGCTCGGAGATTGGTAAAACAGAAGCACTGAATGTACAGTTTCACATTCTAGCTTATTTTTAGGAGAGGCCGGGAGGATTTCTTTGTAGAACCAATTAACATTTAACTAGTAAAGTGCACCTTTCCTAGAATTGCTTTGCAGTGGAAATGATTGTGATTTCTTCAATAAAGGGGGATGTTTAATGAAAACTGTCACTTCGTATGGCAGAACTGATAAACTAACAAGAGTAGGGTGAGCCGAACCTATACAGATGTATTGCGTATAGATCTAGTAATCACTGAATAGGAAATAGAGCTAATTACATCAGCCTTTGACACATGGGTTAAGAACACATAATTTGGATGGCTAGTGTTGCTGTTTGGTTTTCATTGTGAATTATATGGAGCCTGTGGACACTACATAAAATTATGTTATGTTCTTTGAAGTTATCTTTTTCAAATAAAATTGATGTGTAAGACTGGACAAATGATTCCTTAAGACAGATGGAAGTCTTGGTGAATTTCAGATATTGCATATTCCTGTTTCTGTGACAAACATTGCATTCCTCTGTGTGTTATTTTCAGCTTTGCGTGCTATTAATCTGTTTATTTCAATCAGCTTAATATCTAACCAGAAAAAGCCCATAGAGGACTGTCATAGCAGTCTGCCAAGTGCTCATAATTGAGTTTGATTTACTGAATAGCATGTGTTATGTTCAGTAGCAAAGGAACAATCATCAGTTGCTTATCACAGCTTAAGGCTCATTGCACGCATGCTTCCCAAAACAACGCTGTGGGAGGATGAGGAATGGGTCAGATGCATTTTGTTCTTGGATAAGGGATCATAGGCAACAGAAGGATCAAGAGAAAAAGAGTAAGGAATTAAATAATCAACTTTTAGCACAGACGTTGGAGAAAATAGGGGAGGGACAAGTGGTGGGGTAAAAATGGGTATGTTGGATGGGAATGTGGCATTACATATTAGCAACCATGGAATATTAAAATTGTTCCCTCAAGCTGATCTTTCTCTATTAACACTCTGTGGTCAGATGGTGCATTAACATTCGGGAATAGACACAAAATGCTGGAGTAACTCAGCAAGACATGCAGCATCTCTGGAGAGAAGGAATGGGTGATGTTTCGGGTCGAGACCCTTCTTCAAACTGATGTCAGGGGAGAGGGAGATACGTAGAAAAGGAAGTGTAAGCTGTGAAAACAGGACAATGCGAATGAAAATCAAGGATAATGTGGAATAGATCATTGTTAGCTGGGAGAAGGTAACAACAAACCAAACAGAGATAAAATGTAGTTGGAGACAGTAAGACTGGTTGGAGAACTAGGAAAAAGGAGGGATGGAGAGAGAGGGAAAGCAAAGGTTACTTGAAGTGAGCATTAACATTCGGGATTACACAAAAAGCTGGAGAAACTCAGCGGGTGCAGCAGCATCTAAGGAGCGAAGGAGATGCTGCTGCACCCGCTGAGTTTCTCCAGCTTTTTGTGTAAACCTTGATTCTCCAGCATCTGCAGTTCCTTCTTTAACACATTAACATTCGGGACATTGGTCTCAAGAATCTTTTCAAATTAATTCCATTGCAGATGCATTTTAAGTAGGTTTTATGAGACAAATGTATGCCAGAATTAACAATCCATGCGTATAAACCTTTTTGGTTGGACCACGTTTGTACCACCTGGGGAATAATTTGTGGAAAATCAAGCTGTGGTCTAATGGAAGGTGGTTGAGATTGGGAAAGGTGGTGGTTTGGAATAATGTCCCTATAATGAATCTCAATTGATTTTTCTGTACTATGAATTAATAGTTTCTGCCTTCAGAACCTGGTGGCATTTCTGAATGGAGTTTTCACCAAAAAGTGAACATTTACTTTACAGCTGCTGGTATATATGTGATTGCTTGGTTGTGCATGATTATATTTTGCCAGACACTTGAATGTTTATGTATAGTCAATCAACCTTCTGTAGTTGGCCCGTATCAATAAATTGGCAGTTTATGTCATGTGGTTATTTCTTTCCAATATGCTGTCAATACGCAATGGCATTTGAAGTGCAACTATAAAGCCAACCTGCTCCTCTATTGCTCCACTTGTGATATCTGAACATCATCATTTGGTGCTGCATTACCTCAAAAATAATCAGGACGTGTAGTTAGTAGTTGGTAGCATTGCTTGAATATAGCGCTTAGATAACTATTTATCTTTTTGTCAAAAAAGAAATTCATCTGACCATGTAAGCCCTCTTTTCTACAGTTTTGGAGTCTTTAAAGTAATGTGTGATTCTGACACAGACATGTTCAGCTGAATGTGAAGCTGGAGGAAACAACACCATTGGGTCAAACAGAGTTCAGTTTCCATGGTGAGAAGGAATGAAATTGCCCAGCCAATTCCTCCGAGGCTCTTTTGTCTTCGCAACTCATCTCACAACCAAAGGCATAGTGAACTGGTACAACATGCAGATAACAGACGACATTTGGGCCAGCACGTATGCACGGACATTGTAACCACGTGCAGATAGTGTTGTTTGAAGTGCGACTCCTGGGACCGTCTGAATGTACATCCTAGGCTGTCAGTACTTGAATTCTGGAGCCCATTAGATGTAATTTCAGTCAATTATAGACCCATTGACTTCCCCTGGGACAGCTCATTTTCAATTCAGTTGATTCCAATATTACAGCTTTGCATCAGAGGAAGAGGTCAGCGATTTATTTTAGTAAGTTAGAGTCATAGAGTGATATAGTCTGGAAACAGACCCTTCAGCCCAACTCACCCACACTGGCCTACAATGTCCCAGCTACATTAGTCCCACTTGCCTGTGCTTGGTCCATATCCTTCCAAACTTGTCCCATCCATGTACCTGTCTAACTGTTTCTTAAACAATGGGATAGCCCCAGCCTCACCTACCTTCCCTGACAGCTTGTTCCTTACACCCACCACCCTTTGTGTGAAAAAGTGACCCCTCGGATTCCTATTAATTATTTTCCCCTTCACCTTGAACCTATGTCCTCTGGTCCTCGATTCCCCAACTCTGGGCAAAAGACTGCATCTACCCATTCTATTCCTCTCATGATTTTGTATACCTCTGTAAGATCACCCCTCATCCTCCTGCGCTCCATGGAATAGAGACCCAGCCTATTCACCCACTCCCTATAGCTTACACCCTCTAGTCCTGGCAACATCCTCTTAAATATTTTCTGAACCCTTTCGAGCTTGACAATATCTTTCCTATAACATGGTGCCCAGTACTGAACACAATATTCTAAATGCAGCCTCACCAACGTCTTAACAACAACATGACCTCCCAACTTCTATACTCAATACTCTGACTGATGAAGGCCAAAGTGCCAAAAGCCTTTTTAACCACCTTATCTACCTGCGATTCGACCTTCAAGGAACCATGCACCTGTACTCCTAGATCCCTCTACTCTACAACATTATCCAGAGGCCTACCATTTACTGTGTAGCTCCAGCCCTTGTTCGACATCCCAAAATGCAACACCTCACACTTCTCTGTAATAAATTCCATCAACCATTTCTCCGCCCACCCGGCCAACAAGTTGTTGTCAGAAAATCTGCCTCAGGAAAGCACTGTGTCCACATATCAAGGAAATACTTACATTTAATTCCCAAACCTGATCTTGAAGAGATGCTTTAAATGTTATGGGAAGGTGAACTGTTCTGCCCAATATCTTAATTTTTTACAGCCATTAGTTGTTTTCCTTGGTTCACTTGTTGACACGCCTGCTTTGATTCAGGTCAATATAAATTGAGGTCCTGCTCAACAGGGCTCTAAATTCATAAATTTTAAGCACAAATTGGGGAAGAGAAATTTAACTAAGATGTTGTTTGTCCTGATTAAGAAAACATCGCATTGAGCATTAATAAAAGTAATGGCATTCTCCCGGTCTCCTCGGTAATATTTATTCCACAAGATGTTGAAAATGGCTATCTTATCAATGATCTTCCGCCTGCCATGAGATTAGAAGTTGGAATGTTTCCTGCTGATTACATGGTGTTCAAATCCATTTGAAGCTTCAAACTAGGACCCAATCTGTAACCACACGTAGCACAACAATCAGGCTTGGAAAGGCCACACAAATGGTAAACATTCTCTTTCAAGAATGATCTAACAACCTTTAGCAACTCTCACCAAATCCTTCACTATAGACATTCTACAGGACAGCTTTCCTCAGAGATTGGAATGATCCAAACCCATAAATACCATGGCGAGATGTACAAGCTCAACACTAGGTATTCTGTGACAAGTTACTTCCCAAAACGTATCCACCATTTGCAAGGCACGTTTCAGATATATGGAATACTCTTCACTTACCTGGTGATAAAATCACCAGCAACATTCATAGTTCCACATTACCTTGAACAAAGTATCTGTTTGTTTGAAGCATCAGTTGCCAGTTTAAGCCTTCACTTCACTTCCGGGCCGTAGGTTCAGCGTGCACCACCTGCATTGCATGGCAATGTCGAGGTTTCTTCTTTGGTACTTCTTGAACATGCACACTCCACCTGGAAGAACTAGGGCGGCAGGTGCAAGGGAACACTGCAGTCTTCCCCGCCAAATCATAAACTGCATTAAGTAGGAGCTATTTCCATAATCCTTGTTTTGTGGTCAAAATTGCAAACTTCTTTTCCAATTACACTTTGGAAGATCTTTACCACAGAGGCAATGGTAGTTCAAAAAGATTAAAAACCACTACCTTCTCAAGGAAGATTAAAGATGGTCAATAAATGCTGGCTAGCATGCTATATATATCCCAGGAATGAATATGAAAATAAATCCCAGTGATCCACAAATGTAACCGCATTGCCTTACTGTACAATACACATTGCAGGGGAAAATGGCCTGTCATGAACATTGCTTGATCTGTCCACAAATGTGAGTGGCTCTCAGCTGTGGTCTGAAATGGGCTATCAAGCTATTCCTCAACCATTCCCCATTCCATCAAAGTCACAGTTAGCAATGCGAAACAGTTGGTCATTGACGATTGCCACCCGGCAGTGAACATTAATATCAGTCTGAAGAAGGGTCTCGACCCGAAACGTCGCCTATTTCTTCGCTCCATAGTAGCTGCCTCACCTGCTGAGTATCTCCAACTTTTTTGTCTGCCTTCAATTTTTCCAGTATCTGCAGTTCTTTGTCTCTGTTACTGCATTTCGTTGTCTCTGTACTGTACACTGCACAATGACAATTAAAGATTGAATCGAATGGAATTGAATTGAGTTGAATTCTTGCTTAAACAATAATATCTACTCAGGCAGCATCCGCAGAGAGAAGAAAGAGAAGCAAATAATGTATCATGTCAATGATCCATGAAAGAACGGGAAAAGTGAGAAAACAAATGTTTTTAATTTGTGGGGAGGTGGGGGAGGGGGGTGTAGAATGTGAAGAACAAAAGGGATGTTAAAGACAGATTGGAGATCAAGGTCATCCAGAGAAAACAACACATTTGGAGCTGCCTGGTTAATAGCTAATTGAGGGTAATTTAGAGAGAAAAACACAGACATACATGTTGGAAGTGTGAGATGCAGCACAATAGATGCTGGAAAGCTGAAATAAATGATGTTGTCTCCTCTACATTGAAGAAACAAATGGAGGTTGAATTTATCACTTTGAAGAACATCTCCGTTCATTTCACCAGGGTGACCCAAACTTCTGGGAGGCTGTCACATTAATTTTCTATTCCACTTCCACTCTTGATTTCTCTATCAATGGCCTCCTACACTATTCCCGTGAAGCCTGAGGTAATCTCAAGGAACAGCACCTCGACTTCTGTTCAGGTCTGCTTCAAATCTTGGGATACAATGAATTCAACAATTTCAGATAACCAGCTTTTCCCGTTCATGGCAGAATCAGCTAGTTTCTAGCTTTTCATTTTATTTCCAGTTTACAGCATCTGTTTGGTTCTGCATCTCATGGTTCCGGCATCTTTTCTTTTTCTCCAGTTCTCTCATGTTCCATTCATCTATTTACTAGGTGGATCCCAAAACATTGAGTCACCTTGAGGGGGGTTTTCACCCCATCTTTCACTTTTTTTCTTTCCACTTCTCTTTAACTTAAAACAGATTTGTTTTCTCACCTCTGCAGTTCTGGTGAAGGGTCTTGACTTGAATCATTCTTTAGCGTCGCTTATCTTTGTGTCTCCACAGATTCTGCCTGAGTTGCTGAGTTTCTCCTCCTTTCACAATTTCAATTAAAATCCAATCAGCTGATTCACAATCCAACATCTCCCTGAATGGTCAGAGTGTAATATCTGATGTATAATGTAAATGGGTTTGTCTGACATGACAAGGCAGAGATGCAAAGAATGAGATAGTGGTGCTGGATAGGGGTTGTTGACATTATCAGTACAATGCTGGAATATGTTTGTGCTGCTAAATCTGAACCACAGATATCTTAATCACATGCCCACTCATTCCATGCATTCCATGTTCCAGCAATATCACTGTCTCTGTTGGTTTGATCTGATTAAATGCCTGGGGGTCTTTTCAGTTAATGCAATAACATAAAATAAATGCAGCAAGCAGTAACACCTGCAGGTAGACTAAACGTGCTGTTTACATGTAGGTAGATGCAATAAGGCAGACAGGTGATAGGTAGCCATGATTCAGATTCAGATTAGTTTATTGCCATACATCACAGGGTGCAATAAAATTCCTTGTTCACATGAATCTCACAGGGTAAACCGTATACATATAGTAATGATAAATAGACAACAAGTGGTGGGGTTGGTCTTAAAGTTGGGGTTAATAGTTCATGGGAGTGGTTGCCATTAGAGTGTCATTGGTTTGCCCAGGGTCACGTACTGCAAGAGGAAGTGAAAAATATCAACGCGCAAGGAATGCAATTAAAAAGCAAGAAGATCAGGGAGAAAGGGAGGAAGGTGAAGTTGGAGGTTTGAGGGGTAGTTGGTGAAATCAGTTCAACTGCTGTTAACCATTCTGATTTTAGTTTGTTGATTGAAAACACACAACAAACTAACATATTCTCCAGAGCAAATTGATAACGTGTGACTTGATAGCCCATTTAGAGCATAGTTGAGAGCCACTCACACTGGTGGATGGCTCATACCACGTTTATGATGGGCCATTTTCCCTTGCAAAAGGCACTGATTTTCCTGGCTATCTAACAGCTGCATATTATCACTTTTAAAAAACAGTTTAAAAACATGTAAAGTTAGGATTTTGTTCTCTGGACTGGAGTCCAGATCTCATTGGAGCCAGCTAGAGGGGGATCTGATTATTATCAAGACCTAGATTGCTAAAGAGTGAGAAAAAAAACTTTATCCCCATGCCACAGATGTCTAAAACCAGATGCCATGAACTGAAGGTTAGGACGAGGCGATTAGAGTATGAATGCACTACTTGGGTTGGTGTCGTGGGAGCAGTATTATTACAGCATTAACAAAGTTTCTAGATGAACACTTAAATCTTTCAGGTCATTTGGGCATATTGGATCAAAGTGCCTGTTTCTGTGCTGTATGCTGCTGACGTAATGAATGCAATACCAAACCTCCCTTTCTTCTATTAATGTATCTTGTATTTCCCTCCCAAGTTACACTGGCCAGCTACGCCCGAGCGAATAAACGAGTGCAAAATGGCAGGGAAGGACCCTGATGTAAGTATTTAAAAATCGGAGTGGTACAGAAATGTAATTGTAAATTTAATGTATATTTACATAAATGTAAATGTAATGCCAATAGATGAGATAAAACCTAGCAGAATAAATATACAGTAAAAATCCCCATATTAAATCTTTATTGGCAGCAGAAATTGTCAGCACTCCAGTTAGGCCTTGAAGGAGAATTGTTTGGTTGAATATGAGGTTGGGAGACTGAGGAATGGCACACCATTCTTTTTCAGGCTCATGTGACAGCAGATGATAGACCCGGGTTTTATTTGGTGAACTCTCAGTGTAGATTCGGATCCTTTCAGTCTGCTGCCATTTCAGGTGAATGCTCCATATCCACCAGTGACTCCAGTTTCCCAGTCAGCTGACTGGCTGTGGCCTTGGGAATTGTTAAATTGCAAGAGTTGCATACTTCAAGTTGCAATTGTTCCAGTCTTCATGCAGATTGTGCTCAAAGTGTGCTTGGGTGGCACAGTTGTGCAGCTGATAGAGTTGCTGCCTTACGGTGCCAGAGACCCAGGTTCAATCCTCAGGTGCTGTCTGTGTGGCGTTTGCACGTTCTCCTTGTTACCATGTAGGTTTCCTCTGGATGCTCCAGTTTCCTCCCACATCCTAAAGATGTGCGGGTTTGTAAGTTAGTTGGCCTCTGTGAATTGCCCCTTGTGTGTTAGGGAGCGGATGCAAAAATGGGATAACGTAGAACTAGTGTGAACGGGCGATTGATGGTCAGCATGGACTCGACGGACTGAAGGGCCTGTATCTCTAAACTAATGTAAAATAATATTACCAATAAAGATTTCATCTTAAATGAATGGGAAGGTAACACAGCTCTGCTAACTTACTACTACTTTCATTTTGAGAAGAGAAACAATTATCTCCTGAATTAATTTGTGAATTCTCTTTCCCCCCATTGAATAATGTTTGACAGATTAAGCAATGACTATCCCTCCTGCCTCCATTCTGCAACTAGGGGTGGCACGGTGACGTAGCGGTGGAGTTGCTGCCTCACAGGGCATGAGACCAGGGTTTGATCTTGACTACAAGCGTTATCTGCAGAGAGTTTGTTTCTGTGACCACGTAGGTTTTCCCCGGGTGCTCCGGTTACCTCCCACACTCCGAAGATGTACAGGCTTGTAGGTTAATTGTCTACAATAAAAAATTGTAAATTGTCCCTGTATCTGTAAACTAAACTAAACTAAACTGGCTCCATGAGTTTATAAAACCAGAACATTGGTGAACCTCCTGGGTCTTGTCTTGTCTTTAAATCTTGTCTTTAAAGTAGTAGTTAGAAGTTAGTGGGGATTTCAGCACCACTGAGTCACTCTGAGTCTTTTTAATGAAGGCTGATGTAGGAGACCGCGAGGTCATAAGGGTGTAACAGTAATCTTCTGCGGTTACAGCAAAATTAAACAAAACCTACTTTGTTATGATAAAGGAATGACTTGGATCTGTGCAGCACCTTTTGTTTTACAGTCAATGACAACCAGTAATGGAAGATGGGAGAAAGGGAAGGCACAGTGGCATAGCCAGTGGAGTTCCTCCCCCACAGTTCCGGGTTCGATCCTGATCTCAGTTGCTATCTGCATGAAGTTTGCACGTTCTCCCTTTGACCTCCTCGTAGTGCTCCAGTTAACCCCCCCCCCCCCCCCCCCCCATCACGTCACAAAGACATGCGTGTTTGTAGGTAAATTGGCCTCTAAAATTGCCCCTACCGTATAGGGAGTAGATGCGAAAGTGAGATACATAGAGCTAGTGTAAATGGGCGATCAACAGTCAGAGTGGACTCAATAAACTGAAGGACATGTTTCCATTCTGTATTCCAACAAAAAAATTAACTGAAGGATAATGATTTTTTTGCAGAAGGACTGTGCTAACTTCCTGAGGATTCTCCACTTCTACAACCAAACTCATCTATATGTTTGTGGTACGGGAGCTTTTCACCCACGCTGTGCTTATGTCGACACGTCCATATTCAACAGAGTGAGTACAAGAGGTGCATCTCATTCATTGACCGTGTGGCTCAGGCACTGGTGGAAAGTCACACTGCCCAATTCCACCTAATAAACCTGGGTTCAGACTATTTCTGACCTGGAATAGGTCGAAGGAATGTATCCCTTTCAAAAGAAGGTCCACTTGGTACCAATGGGAATTGAATGTTCTACTAAAAAGTTACCAATGTCTAATTCAAGTAAGTGGGAATGGATTTAATCTAAGGGACAAATACTATTCCTTCACCTCCCCCCTCCTCATCCACTTGCTCTCCTACCACTACTCTGTACATGTTTACTTTTGGCATGGTCACAAACTAATGAGATGATCCATAACACACGAGATTGAGTAAAATTCAGATAAACCCAAATCAAATATGATAAGGTTTCTTAAACTATCATCTGATAAGGGTCAGGCAGCATCTGTGGAGGCAGAGTGATGCTGCCTCACCCGCTGATTTCTTCCAATAGCTTGATTTTTTAATACAGATTACAGCATCTGCAGTCCTTTGTATCTCTATTCTCTTCTCCATTCTCCAACTTGCTTGTAGCAACTGGACATCCGAAGAGTGAGAGAGGATTTAATTGAAATATGTTAGATTCTCAGAGGTCTTGACAGGGTGGATGTAAAGAGGATGTCTCCTCTTGTGGGAGAACCCAGAACTAGGAGTCACTGTTTAAAAAGGAGATCCCCTTTAAGACAGAGATGAGGATTTTTTTTCTCCCATTTTTTTTACTCTCTTCCACCAGGGACAGAAGAAGAAGAATCTTTGCTTATTTTTAAGACACATAGATTCTTGATTAGCATCAAAGTGACTGGTTATTGGAGTTATTGGAATGTGAAGTTGAATTAGATCTTAATCAAACGATGGAGGGGGTTGAAGGTCTGAGCTCCCGGTCTTGCTCATGGGTTCAATGGTACTTTATTGCCAAATGTACCGAGGACCAGTGAAGTTCCTTTTTTGCACACAGTTCAGAAAAAATATTGCCATAGATAAACACAATAATAGTTATATTTATAGGAATAGTACAGTATATAAAATGAGACAGTTTACAAGAGTCGCAGTAATTTGGTGCCATTTTTCATGATTCAAGACTGAAAGTTGTTATTAGTCATTAGTCATTAGTTTATTGTCACGTGTACCGTGGTACAATGAAAAGCTTTTGTTGCGTGCTAACCAGTCAGCGGAAATACTGCACAAGATTAGAATCGAGGCATTCACAGTGTACAGATACATGATAAAGATGGAGTTCTCAACTTTGTCATGAAGGCCCTTGGGGGCGTTGCAGGTCGCCGAAGTAGTTGGTGTCCTCAGGCAACTGATTCATCTTACCACAACCAGAGAGCAGTCTTGAACTACTATCTACCTCATTGGTGATCCTCGGACTATCCTTGATCGGACTTTGCTGGCTTTACCTTGCACTAAACATTATTCCCGTATCATTTATCTATACACTAAATGGCTCGATTGTAACCACGTATTGTCTTTCCGCTGACTGAATAGCACACAACCAAATATTTTCACTGTACCTCGGTACACGTGACAATAATATACCAATGGTTGTAAGATTAGATTAGATTATTAGATTTTATTACTTGTCATTCGAACCTCAGAGAGGCTCAAACGAAACTCCATTTCTCCAAGCCATACAAACAGAACAATTCCTACAAAACATACAGACAATTCAATTTACACAAACATCCATCACAGTGAATCTCCTCCTCACTGTGATGGAAGGCAAAGTTCATCTCTCACCCCACACCATTTCTCTCCCGATGTCGAAGCCCCAGGCGGGCGATGTTAAGTCCCACGGCCATTGAGGCCGCGCCTGGTGATGTACGGCCCCGCTCTAGGCCCAAAAATCACAATGTTGGAGACCCCGGCGGGCGCTGAAATGTCCCGCGGCCATTAAAGTCACGCTGGGCAATGTACGGCCCCGCTCCGGGTCGTTACAACCCCGCGACATGGGCGGGAGAAGTTGCGTTGCGGGAGCTCCGGGAAGCGGTCTCTCACCCGGTCCCACGAGCTCCCGATGTCACAGTTCGCCGGCAGTAATTTGCAGCTGGAGCTGGAGCTCTGGAGTCGGGTCGCAGCTGGAGCTCCGGGGTCGGGCCGCAGCGGCGAGCCACCACCGCTCCCCACGCTCCAAGGCCAGCCAGCCAAACGATGGTAAGTCCGCAGCTCCGCAGGCTCCGTGACTGGAGCCCCCAGGTCGTCCCGGTCGGAGGCCGCTCCACGGTGCTAGCCCCCAACGACAACAGAGACCCGACAGGGAAAAAGTCGGGTCTCCCGTGCACGGAAGAGATTTTAAAAGTTTCCCCCTCCCCCCTCCCCCCCCACCCCCCACATATACACAGTTAGAAACAGTACCAAAAAAACACATGAACAACTAGACAAAAAAAAAAGACAGACAGGCTGTAGGGGCCGCTGCAACGTGAGTCGCGCCGCCGCTCGACTCATTTTAGAGAACATTATAAAGGATGAGGTTTACAAAAAATGATCCCAGGTTTGACAGCACTGTACTCACTAGAGTTTAGAAGAATGAGGGGGGGGGGGGACGTCATTGAAACATACCAAATAGTGAAAGGCTTGGATAGAGTGGATGTGGAGAGGATGTTTACACTAGTGGGAGAGTCTAGGACTAGAGGTCATGGCCTCAGAATTAAAGAACGTTCCTTTAGGAAGGAGATGAAGAGGAATTTCTTCAGTCTGGGGGTGGTGAATCGTTAGAATTCTTTGCCACAGAAGGCTGTGGAGGCCAAGTCTATGAATATTTTTAAGGCAGAAATAGAAATTCTTGATTGCTACAGGTGTCAGGGGTTTTGGGGAAAAGGCAGGAGAGAATAGGGTTAGGAGGGAGGTATAGATCAGCCATGATTGAATGGCAGAGTAGACTTGATGAACTGAATTGCATAATTCTGGCCCTATCACTTGACCTTCTGACAATAAACTAAACTGTAACTGCAGCACTGATGTTCGGTGACTGTGCTGCTGCAGGCTGCATCCTCACCCGGCCACCTAACGCATGAGTTCAAATGTTGATTTATTTTCATCAAGTTGCGATTGATTGGACATAATGGGGGAATTTGCTCCCTCTTACCATGAACTGAACGCTGTGGCTGGCAATTGTTATTTGGAATGAGCATACACTCTGAAAATAACTCTCATTAGCAGAAAGAGAATCTGCGTGGCAAGCAGCCACACCCTGTAGACCAGTCAATGACTAAATGGAAACATTCAGCTTGGATTTATTATCCCTGGCTCCCTGTACCACCCTGCTGGTCAGGCCTTCCAGTCATTGCCTCTCCACCCTTCAGGGCATTCCAGATGGAATAAGTTCTTAATGACGTTCTGAAAACCTACAAAGCAAGAGAGAGAAAGTGATGTATTTTATGGTTTGGAGGAGCCTTCTGTTTGAAGCTAAGAAAAGATTACCCATGATTTAGATCTGAATTTTACAATTCATCCAGGGCTACTCTGGAATAAAACAATAAACCTTGTTTTTGTACATGAAGTTGGGAATACTGGTTCTAAACATAAAGAGATACTTGGGGTGGTGGTCCGTTGAAATGTTGAAGTGAGAAGATTTTTATTGTCGTGGGTATGGAGCCAAAGACAGACAAATGAAGTTGGTAACATATCAGTTCTAATGGGATTGGAGCCATGATGGGGCAAATGGTCCACTGCTGTTCCTGTGCAGGAAAGGAAAGACACAATTGCATTAGATAGAGAAATTAATTGCACAATTGTTGCAACAAAAGGTGGCAAGTTGAACAATGTGGCCAACTGAACAATCTCCTGCCTAACCAGTCATTTGAGTGTTGGGGCATGCCTGACGTTACCTGACACCCTTCTCCCCATCCTTTTTCCTCTCCCTACATCTGTACAGACATTAGAAAGTAATGTAGAAACAGAAAATAGGAGCAGGGGAGCCCTTCAAATCTTCTTGCCTTTTAATACAATCATAGCTGATCTTCTATCTTATTCCTAAATTTCTCCACTCTGCCCGTTGAATTTGAAATTGAAATTTACCCATCATCGTAACTATATACAGCAATGGCCACCATGGTCTTCCTGGTAGAGAATTCTACAAATTCACCACCCTCTGCATGAAGACATTTCACATAATTTCAATTCTGCCCGTCTTACCCTGTTCCTGTGACTGTAACCCAGGGCTCCAGATCCTCAGCCAGGGAAAGCACCCTCCCTCCATCTAGCCTACCTACCATCATCAGAACGTGGTATATTTCAATGTTAATCTCTCATTCTTCTAAACTCGAGTGAATGCCCGCCCAAGCGAATTAATCTGCCAACATAAAACAGTTTAGCCATTTTAAGAATCAGTCTGGTGATCCTTTGTTGCACTCCCTCTGGAAATGTATCCAATTTTTTAGATAAGGAGACCAAAAAATGTACACAGTACTTTAAGTTTGATCTCACCAAGGCCTTGTGTAATTGCCGCAAACATGCTTGTCCTGTACTCAAGACCTCTTACAATTAAAGCCATCAGTTTATTTGCCACCTTAACTGCGTGCTGCACTGCTTATTTGCTTTCAGTGATCAGTGTATAAGGTCACTCAAATCCCATCGTCCAAGACCATTTCACAATCAAGCACCAATTAAGTAATATCCTGCTTTTCTGCTTTTTGTAGCAATATGAATAACTACAGTTATTCTGCACGTACTGAATGATTCCATTTGTCGAACTAAACGTTATTCCCTTATCGTGTATCTATAAACTGTAAATGGCTCGATTGTAATCATGTATTGTCTTTCTGCTGACTGGATAGCACGCAACAAAAGCTTTTCACTGTACTTCAGTACCTGTGACAATAAACTAAACTAAGCCTCTTTACATCTTCATCACAGCTCAAAATCTCATCCGTTTTTGGGTTGTCAGTAAATTTGGAAATATTATGCAGAGTTCGCTCATCCCAATCATCAACACATGTTGTGAGTAGATTCCTGGAGAACCCACTGGATACTGTCTGCTTCCTGAATTTGAACCATTTACGCCTAATCTCTATTTCTTGCCTGTCAGCTAAATTTCGGTCCTCAACAGTATAGAACCCCAATTCAATGAACTTTGATTTTGCATGCTAACCTCCTATGAGGGACTTTATCAAAGGCATTCTGAAAATACAAATATATCTACTGTATATGCATATATATATATATCCACTGCAGGTACTATCATGATGTTTAAGCAGGTCCTATCGCAACATTTAAGAAACATTTAGGCAGGTACATGGATAGAATAGGTCTGGAGGGATATGGGCCAAAAACAGGCAGGTGGGATTAGTATAGCTGGGGCATGTTGGTCGGTGTGGGCAAATTGGGCCAAAGACCCTGTTTCCATGCTGTATCACTCTATGCCACGAGTTCTCCTTTATCTGCTAATCACATCCTCAAACAAAGGTTTATCAAACATGACTTCCCTTAAATAAATCCATGTTGACTTTGGCAAATCCCTTTAATATTTTCAAAGTGCTATGTTATCATAACCTTGATAAGAGACAAGCATTTTCCCAACCACTGATGTTAGGCTCACCAGTCTGTGGTTGCCACTTTTGTTTTTCCTTTATTAAACAATAGGATTACATTTTATATCCTGCCATCAGCAACAACTACCTCATAATCTATGACCTTTTGGAAAATGAAAACGAATGCATCCACTATGTGGCTACCTCTTTTATTACTCAGACTCACGAGTTGATTGGTTTGCAGTCTATTAGATTCTTTACGGTCATCTTATTTTTGACTTCTTGAATATCTTTGATACTTAAAACAGCACTACCAGCTGCAGAAGTCCTGTGTTTTAGAATTTGCTCTTTATATGCCTCTGCAAATATCCTTTGTGAGTCAATGTTAAGTTTTGTTTGTTGCAGAGATTCTCAATTAGAAGTTGCAAACATTTGGAAGATTGTCCTTTAAGTATCTGCAAGCATTTGGATTTACTAGTGTCTCTGTTTGGAGGGGAGGTGGGGGTGGAAAGATAAAAGCTGCAGCTGCTGAAGCTCGTGCTATAACAACATCTATCTTCCGAGTCCTTTTGAAAACCATTACATCATCACCATGGTTCTGTTAGATCATGGATCAGTCCTAATCTACGAGCTGCTCTCAGACCTTCCTGATGGTGAGCATCCCAGAGATTTATGCTGTTTATCGTGGGAGTCGGTCACTGGAGTTTTTACTGTCCAGTGACAATCTGGGAGGTCTGCAAAGATTTATTTTGGGTTTCTCTGCTCTCTCTCTCTCTCTCTCTCTCTCTCTCTCTCTCTCTCTCTCTCTCTCTCTCTCTCTCTCTCTCTCTCTGCATTCTCTTGCTCTCACACTCACCGTCACTCTCACCCTCTCACACTCTCAACATCACTCTCACACAAACATTCTCCCTCTTTCTCCCTCATTCTCTCTTTCACACACTCTCTTTCTCTTGCTTGCTTTATCTTTCCCTCTCACAGTCTCAAAAACCCCTTTCTGCTCAATTAATGTTATAATGGCATTGGGAAGATTCTTGTTTCCAGCCAGGGTAGAGAGAAATATGGGAGCAAACTCTGACATTGATGGTTCTATCTTACAGATGGGTGAATTTTACAAGCAACATTAGTTCTGGCATTAGCAAGGAGGGAAAAGTAGGGTTTAGCCTGCCCGATATTAAATCTTCCTGATTAATTCACACATGGGAAAGCACAACTAATTGGTTTGAATTGTATTGAAGTAATATTCAGAGTTGTTTTTCATGATACTTTCTTTAAAGAAATGTCCAGATCTTTGCCAGTGTAGTTCACCTGTTGTATGGGTGTTTCCATGGTAAATGAGTCAGAAGAGATGAGAGACTGTGTATGTGTAAGGGGTTAGTGAAGTGGGATAAGGAAAGGCACAGAGCTATCTTTGGCAAAAACTACATTGAAACCACTTCTACTAATTCAGATAATGTGCTTCTAGTAAAGGAATGTTCAGAATTAACGTCATCAAGCAATACTTTAAAAATAGTTGCTGAAAAAATGGAGGGAAAAGGGCACAAAATGACAACCTCCATAAAAGGGTTTTGACCCGAAACGACACCTATTCCTTCGCTCCATAGATGCTGCCTCACCCGCTGAGTTTCTCCAGCATTTTTGTCCATCTTCGATTTTACCAGTTCTTTCTTAAACCTCCATATAATAGTAAGTTAGCACACTGTGGAATGAAGGGTGTAATAATACTGTATGTCAGGGCGCCATATAAGTCAGGTAACAATACCACTGTATGTCAGGTTATTGCAACTGTATATTATGCAGCATGTTATACTGTATACCAGGGGTCAGTAGCACTGTATATTAGGGCACCATAAATTCTCAGGACATGATTATTGTATCAGATTACAGTCATACACTATGTCAGAGTAAATTTTAAGTTTGTCAGGTTACATCAATTATGTCAGTAAAATTGTCAGAGTAAAAATTAAGTTTATCAGAGTGCAGTGACACTATAGGTCAAAAATACAATAACATTCTCAGAGAATGCAATACCACAGATGACATTATTTAGAATCTCGGTGCTTTATTTAAGAGACACTTCTGCCTCCAGTCTGTTTTCTACACCGAGTAAGAATTCAGAATTTGAATAAAATGCAAGGAAGGGGCAGCAAAAACCAGATTGCATGTTCGCAGTTAAATAGTGGATTGAAATCACTGAAGTGATCTGCTTTAGTTATTTTACTTACTGTCCATTTAAGTCTCCAATCCACTGTTTGCATTATCTCAACCCATGCTCAACTATCACCCTGTCCATTAACCTATGCACTGACCACTACTTAACCATAATTTGTTATCTGTCTCTGCTATTCGTCACCTTGGCATCCTGCGTCACTCCTAAAATTGCCACTGAAGTCTGCAAGGGGTCGGTTTCTGTAATCAGTGTTGTGATCATTGATATTTGTCAAGTGACATTCAAATAAGGAGCAGCCTTCCTTCCAAAGGTGCCGTTAATGTAATCTGTTATCAGTTCTTATCGAATGATGGATTAGTCTCAAAGCTGCTAACACCACATCCCAGGAAGGCGATGAGCACAAGAGGTACTGAGTAATAAACAGTTTCTAGGATAATTGACTCAGACAGTACATTCAATCTACAATCTGTGTGGTGCAACTGCGATGGAAGAACCTTATCTCCCACCCCTATATTTTATCCAGAGTCATGTATATGGGGCAGCATGGTGGCGCAGCGGTAGAGTTGCTACCTTAATGTGCCAGAGACCCGGGTTCAATCCTGACTAGGATGCTGTCTGTATGGAGTTTGTACCGCCTCCCCGTGAACTACGTGGGTTTTCTCTGGTGTTCCGGTTTGTTCCCACACTCCAAAGTCAAACAGGTTTGTAGGTTAATTTGGATTTGGGGTGGAGGAGACAAAATTACCAAAAAACGATTTAAAAAAAGATAAACTCCAGGAGGCTAATTCTTAGAAGGAAGGTGCAGCTCTCTAATCTGATACCATGTATATTGAATGGCTCTGGATAGGATGGCTGACACTCACTTAATTCAACCTTCTGGTTTTCAGATGGTCATATAGCATTTCTGGTAAGTACTGGCTGTGAGTCAAGGTGAGCAGATGTCGAGCTAAATGTGAAGCTGATAATATGTTGCATGTGTGCAGTTTTGTTGGAAGTACATGTGGGATTCTTTCATCCACCTCATTACCACTTCCACGTTCCCACACCAGAAGAGCACCGCCAATGCTCTCTTTACAGAAGTCTCCAAATTCACTGGTAGTGCAAATGAACCAACATTGGTGTCCTCACTCTGGCCAACATCCCATGTCTGACTTCCACTTAGTTGACAACATTGGGCAGGTTGTGTCATTTTCCTGCCCCTGGCAATACATTCACCAAACAGACACTCTTTTCTGAGCTCTGCTATGGGACAAGATTTCCAGGAAAAGATTCAAGGATAGAATAGGTTTAGAAGGACATGGGCCAAGCGCAGACAGGTTGGATATGTGTAGATGGGACATGTTGGTCAGTGTGGACAGGTTGGGCCGAAGGGCCTGCTTCCATGCTGTATGAGTATGATGTTATGACCCTATAACTGAAAGCTTCCTTGAAGAAATGCATCATCTTCATTTCCATCCCATTAGCCTCTCAAGGTCAAGGAGGAACATTCCTGATATTAAGAATTTTTGACTATGCTTCAGGAGTGAACGGAAGCCCTTCACATATATGCCAAAAGGAGCTCACTATCTCCGACATTCAGGCATATGGATCACATGCCGGCAGAACGGATTAGTTTAATTTGGCGTCATGGTCGGCACAATCATCATGTGCGGAGGGCCTGTTCCTCTACCATATTCTACACTCTATTGTCATTATTAGCCACCTCAGAACGCATGAAACCAGTGGAAGTAAATTATCCTTGATCCTGCAGGACTCCCTGGGAGAAGAAGGCTTCCCCACAAGGTTGCTGTGGGTGGGGCAAACTGGACAACCAAATCTTTGTTTGACAAGGGTATTGGGGTATACAAGCATGGTGAGTTAATCAATCAGCAATGATGGAAATGAATATTGGTGCAGACTTTCAGACTAAGTAACGTATGCACCGATATACAGACACAAGAGGTGCTTGTGCTTGATAGTGTGCAGCATGATTGGACTTATAAGGATACCAGATGCCAATAAAGATTAAGCCATTGTAGTTCATGGCTCAGATTGCACTGATTCTTTGTCTTAACATGGACAAAGACTGTGGGAAAGTTTCTGATCAATTAATTATGTCTTTCCGAGCTGACAAGCACAGGGTGCAGCAATCCTGGAAGCATTACTCCTCCCCCACTCCAACTGCAAGTGATTGGGGGCCAGGTTATACGACTTGTGAATTAGCTCTTGCTGACCCTGTCATGTATGGATAGCCGAAACTCAAAACCACCAGTAGCGTCCATCCCAGCTGACAACGTGTCAACTGCTGGTAAGTTCTGGAATTCATTACACCCTGAAGCGAAGGCTTAACTTGTCAACATGTCGGCTCTATCGTGAGTGAGAGGCTACATTAGTGTTAGGGAGGCATTTCAGCTGCTGCTCACTTTTGGAGAACATCCGTTTAGTTTATCAATTTAGTTTAGAGATACAGCACAGAAACAGATCCTTCGACCCACCGAGTCCGCGCCGACCAGTGATCCCCGTACACGAGCACTATCCTACACACACAGGACAATTTACAATTTTACCAAACCAATGAGCCTGCAAACCTGTACATCATTGGAGTGTGGGAGGAATCCAGGACACCCAGAGAAATCCCACGCAATTCGTGGGGAGAATGTACAAACTTCATACAGGCAGCAACTCTACCGTTGCATCACCATGCTGCCCAATTGCATTGAAAGCAGTTCCTCATGAGTCACAATAGGGAAAATGAGGAGGGGTCTGGGCATTCTGCTGAGGTCCCAAACACTTGGACAGTTCTGGGTCTATCGATCCACTACAGCCACCATTGCCATCTCGGAAGGACGAAACCTTCCACAACCTTACAGTCCCAGCCTGGGATTGTGGGCGGATAGTGAACGCCTCAGCTACTTCACTCTGTGGCAGGGCCAGTGAGAAAAGGGAAGGACAGCAGTAACCATGTGTCCCAAAGACATAAGAGAGAGCTGAATAGATTTAGCATTTACTACACCAAAGAATCGCCATGAACCAAGCAACACCTTTCTGGTAACCTTTATGTAAGAAATATTTTACACAGTCAATTTGATTGATTGAGTGAAAGATACAGCATGTAAACAGGCCCTTCATACCACTGTGTCCATGACGACCATCAAACGCCCATGCAGGCTAGTCCTATGTTATCCTACTTTCACATTCACTCCCTACACACTAGGAGTCATTTACAGGTCAATTAACTTACAAACTCGCTGTCTTTGGGATGCGGGAGGACCCCGGAGCATCGGGAGGAAACCCATGTGGTTACAGGGAGAAAGGTAAACTCCACATAGACAGCACCCGAGGTCAGGATCGAACCTGGGTCACTGCCTTATGGAGGCAACTGCTCTGCCATCGACACCACTTTGGCCCCCTTTACACAGAGTAAAATTGCACAATGTAAGTAATAATGATAAAACTGAGATAATAATGATAAAACTTGGTTTGAGGTCTAATGCACAAGGCAACCTGAATTTTGTGAATTTCCTTTGTGTTTTAGATTCTGGAGTAAGATTTGAAACTACAGTTTTCAGATTCTGAGGTGAAAGTGTTACCATGAGGTGACGTGGGGATGGAAAACCGAGGAAAAGTTCTGTTATCCCAAGCAGTGACCGAGCTCCAAAAATGGGACGATCGATCCAAAATGTCCCAACAAGTAGTTGAGCTGATTGGAATGAATAGGGGATCAGCAGTGGGCTAATGAAAGTGATTCACTGTTCTTACCCATGCCTGACCTGAGGCATACAGAGAATAGGTAGACAATAGGGCATGACATGAAAATTAAGGGACAGAAGTTTAGGAGTAACATGAGGGGGAACTTCTTTACTCAGAGAGTGGTGGCTGTGTGGAATGAGCTTCCAGTAGAAGTGGTGGAGGCAGGATCGATTTTACCATTTAAAAGTAAAGTGGATAGGTATATGGACGGGAAGGAAATGAAGGGGTATGGTCTGAGTGCAGGTAGATGGGACTAGGGAAAAATAAATGGTCGGCATGGACTGGAAGGGCCGAGAGGGCCTGTTTCCGTGCTGTAATTGTTAAATGGTTATATGGTTATAATAGTTTACCATTTCATTACAAATGCTACTTTTCATTATCTTGCACCAATAAAGCATTGTACAATATCATCTAACAGGAATCTGTCGACTTAAAACAGCAGTTGCTGGGGGTATCCAACAGGTCAGGCAGCATCTGTGGATATCAAAATGGTCAATTTTTTACAAGATGCCCTTTCATCAGAACTTCAAAACTCAATCTGAAATGTTAATTCTGTTTTTCACTCCAGGCTGGCATATTGTTTTAATTTCTAGTATCTGGTTACACAGTTTAACATCCCATAATGATTCTATGATGTGCTCTAGTGTAATTTACTACGTTAAAGGAACAAAACAAATGCAAATGTTAATTTGCACAGTTGCAATTTGTTAAATGCTTTCAGATGTGAAAGGGATAATCGGGTTAGACTTGATCAAGGTCCTTTGTGTAGCCTGATAGGTTACCTAATGTTGTGTACAGTTCATCAGTACAGGGATAAAACTGTTGCATGGCTGACACTTCAATGCCCCCTAAAATTCACCAGTGCAGTTCAAGGTTAGTTAGAACTGGGTTATAAATGCCAGCCTTGCCCCAAAGCTCAGATTCATGAACAAAGAATGAAGAAACAAATACGTAACTTTCTTTAAATTGCAACACTGTGTTAATCATTCCCAGTTATTTACGAGTTTTTTTTTTGGGCTCTTTCTCCTCAGATGGAGTCAAGTCCGAAGGCGATGCGGCTTCATATTATTTCAATTGAAGAAGAGATATTATAATGTGAGATGAGAAACAGATTGTAGCCAAGGGTTCAGGAAACTTGTTCTATCTAATGTGCCATACGTTAGAGTTTAGATACAGTGCGGAAACAAGCCCTTCCGCCCAAGGAGTCCAAGCCAGCCAGCGAGCACCCTGTATCCTAGCACTATCCTACACACTGGGGACAATTTACAGTTTCCAGAAGTCGATTACCCTACAAACCTGTATGTCTTTAGTGTGGGAGGAAACCGAAGCAGCAGGAGAAAATCACAGGGGGAATGCGCAAACTCTGTACAGACAGAACACACAGTCAGGATCGAACCCAGGTCACTGGCACTGTAAGAATAGAACTCCACTGCTGCGTCACCATGCCACCACCTCAGCTTGGTCAAAGAACTGCCCTGTACCAAGCACAATTTAGATGATGAGCAACCTGATGAGCAATATGATCCAGCCACATGCTGTGCCCCTCACTAACTAATCAATGAGCTGCTCTGCCACCAGCATCATCCACCCTGTGCTGATCGTTCATGGAATTTCTTTGCTGCTGCTTTTCTTTGATGGTCAAATGTGTTAAGATTTCTTTAAAATGATCAACCCTTCTCCTAAGCTTCATTTTGACTTAACGTAGGATTCCCTGATATTCTGATCAGTTTACTGAAGCGGAGCGGAGTCTAAACATCATCAAGGAAAAGGGTAGGATTCTTTTTATTCAAGGGAATTCAAAACACCAATATTCAACAAACATTTCCTTTCCATTAGAATGGATTGTCAAAGCTTCAGAAATGCCATTTACAATCGCCAAGAGTGACACAGACTGAAAATAGTTAGATAAAGCTCTATTGGCTAGCGGAATCAAGGGGTATGGGGAGAAGGCAGGCACGGGCTACTGATTGTAGATGATCAGCCATGATCACAATGATTGGCGGTGCATGCTCGAAGGGGCAAATGGCCTCCTCCTGCACCTATTTTCTATGTTTCTAGGTCTCTATGAAAATGAATTCAAACATATATGGTTGCTTTTGTGTTGAGGGCCACATTCTAAAAATACCCCTTTCAGAAAAAGTGAGTGATTAGTGATCCTAATGAGTGATACAGCATGTCTGCTCCCATTTGTTTGGATATATTACAGCTGGATTGCCACAGCTCCAGTATATCTATTGACTGGAACAACACTTCAGGCTGAAGAAACGACTATGTGGCAGATGATAGGGATATTAAATAATTCTTAAACACAATCCTTCCTCAGGGTGGTTGAGGTGTTAATGGGATCCATCCTCTCCTTTTCAATATAAATGAAGAATGTAGGTATTTCAAACGAGCCAAGACAATTCAAAAACGCCAATACTTTAATTAAATTCTCAACAATAACTCATGTGCATATAAAAATGCAGGGAGGATATTTGGCATTGGTTCATCTGCCCGGTTGGGTAAACAGATTGAGAAAGGCTGGTTCAGGAACTCTGTGGAGAATTTAAGTTTATATGTAGGTTTGAGATAACAGTTTAAGAAATAATATATTTTACATATTATTCACAACATCTGGTCTATTCAATTGGGTAGAACATTTATTTGTTTTTAATATTACTTCAATATGATTCTTAATGCAAGGCACCTGCTTCAAAATCCAACTCATTATCCCGTTAAATACTGAAAACAATATAACAAAAGCATGCAAATGCATGTACGTTCTATGGAAACATTTAATACTGCAGATTGAGTTTTATTCACTTTTCATCTTTACATCTGTTTTTCATTAACATTTGCAAAGGTTTATGCTTGGAAGTTCCCTGAGTGACACAATATCTCCTGATATTGACATCAACTAGAAAGGGTCTTCGCAGAAGCTCTCGAAGGTTGGTGAGGAGCTAGTGACAAGGGGTAGAGAAAGAATGGTGAAAGTCCACTGGAATTCCCACTGAGATTTCAATATCTCCTGGTTAAAACGGAGATTGATACGGTCTTGATTAATAAGGTTGTCAATGCTTATGGGGAGAAGGCAGTAGACTAGATGGGCCGAATGGCCTAATTCCCCTCCTATTACTTATGAACAAGTCAATCAGGGTGAAGATTGTGTAAGGTGTATTTTGGGGTCCCATATTTACTTTTCTGTAGATGAAAACTTATTGGAAAGGACACCATATGGGAAAAAAAGTGAAACAAATTGAATTTCCTTTTTAAAAAGCCCTTTCCTTGAAAGAAAAATGATTTACTGTGTGTTCTGTTGTGGTTGTATAATTTGTTCAGCAATTTGTGATGAAAGGGAGATATATCATGAGGTTGTAATTCAGCACGGTTTGCTGGATGATTTGGTGTTTTTCAATATTAGCTCACCATCAATCTCTGGGAGTTCCAAGAAATCTCGACTGTTCAAACAAACTCAACTCCCTGCAGAAGGAGAGGATCAACAATTAAAGCTAATGGCCAATTCCATTCTGAGATTTGGGTTCCAGCACTACCGTGAAAATACTCAGATTTAGGGAACAATTGAGATTCACAAATCTCATTCCGACAGATTGTAAGTTGTTCCTAAAGGTTTCTAATTCAGAATTCAATTTCTTCCTGTTTTTAATTCCTTTTTGTCCCTCTCTGTATTCCTTTTCCTCTTTTTAGTTCTCTTTCTCTACCTAATTCTCCTTGCATTTCCTGCCGGTTTCTTTCTTGATGACGAATGGTTCAGGTGAGAGACCATAGGTTTCACCGTAGCCTTGAATCCATTGTCCCACTGCACACACTTCGAAGAAACTCTCGGCATAAAAACACATCGAGCTGTGCAAGCCAGTGAGGAAAGGCCAACAGGACACACTGGGAGATGCCCTGCTCCCATAAATTTAGGGATGGTGCAAATGCACTGCTGGAGTAGCTTATCCATGGAATCTGTTGAGATCAATCAGTAGGACCCCCAGCAGGAGAGCTACTCCTTGGGCATTGACCCTGCTGCAATTCAGTGGATTAAAGTCGACAGAAGGGAAACAGGCCCCTCCACTCACAATACTCACACCGACCATCAATGAACGTTTCACACTGATCCCACATTAAAGCAATGTTTTAGTCTCTCCATATTCTCATCAACACCATCCCCACCCATTGTTACCTCTTACCTACACACTCAGCGCAATTTACAGTGACAAATCAACCTACCAACCTACACATCTTTGAGCTCAAGGAGGAAATCCACACAGTCACAGGAATAAGGCACAAACTTCACACAGACCGCACATGAAGCCAGGATTGAACCCGGGTCTCTAGTGCTATGAGACGGCAGCTCTACTTATCAGGCCACTGGGCCTCCTAAGGAGCATCTAATGAGGAAATCTATTGAGGCAAACCACTATTTGTAAAATAATCTACCAAGCCATTCTCTCCAAGACCACAGCTGAAATACCCATATATTGTAGGGTCAGGGGGTACAAGAGGACCAGAACATATTGGACTGCTGTCAGGAGTTGGGAGCGGCACAGTGGGGCAGCTGTAGAGTTGCGGCCTTACAGCACCAGAAACCCGGGTTTGATCCTGACTTTGAGTGTTGTCTGTATGGAGTTTGTATGTTTTCCCTGTGACCACGTGGGTTTTCTCCGGGTGCTCTGGTTTCCTCCTACACTCCAAACACGTACGTGCTTGTAGGTTAATTGTCTTTGGTAAAAATTGTAAATGGTCCCTAATGTATAGGATAGTGCTGGTGTACAGGGTGATCACTGGTCAGCGTGGACACGGTGGGCCGATGGGCCTGTTTCCATGCTGTACATCTAAAGGAAAGTGTAAAGGAGCTGTGGGTTAAAGAAGTCTTGGAAAAGCAGCAGCCTCTCTACCACATTTAACCTGGTGAGATGATGGAAGAATAAACTTTCGCAGGATGAAAAACATGCTGTTCCTTCGACCAAACAGTGCTTTCTTTCAAAGAAATCCTAGACATAAGACATCGCTGAATTATGGTGAGTCTGGAGAAAAGTAACTGGATGAATTGGAACTGCAATTATTTTTCTATTTTAGTACACAATCTAATTGAATTTAACCTGATGTACACACTCACAATGTCAATGCTGCCAAACTTGCTGAGATAACTTCAAAATCATCTACGAGAAGGATTCAGGAATGCTGCAGATTCTGACAGCCTGAAATAAAAAGCAAAATTGCTGGAAATCCTCACTGGTTAGACAGCATCTGTGGAGAGAGCAGCAGGGTCAACATTTCAGTTCAATGATCATTCACCAGGTTAAGGTTGCGACAAAGGTTCATGGACCTGAAATATTTCCTTCTCTACAAATGCTGCCCGTCCCGATGAGTTTTTCCAGCATTTTCTCTATTGGAATTCATGGTATCATCTCCCATGCCTTTGTAGATGGAGCAGAAACATTGGAAACTTGTTTAGTTTAGTTTAGTTTTGTTTAGAGCTACTGCATGGAAACAGGCCCTGTGGGCCACCGAGTGAGTCAGTGGATGCAGATACTAAATGAGAACTTTGCATCTGAATTCATCAATGAGAAAGACATGGAGCACAGTGAAATGAGTGTGGCGAATACTAATATGCATGGGCAGTTCAAGAAGGGAGTGGTGTTGAGGCTCTTGAAGAGCGTAAAGATGGATAAATTTCCAAAGGAAATTACAGGAGCCTTGACTGAGATCATTGTATTCTTTCTAGCCACAGGCATGGTCCAGTTGGACTGGAGAGTGTTGTTCCTTTGTTTAAGAAGGGAAGTTGAGATATTCCACGAAATTATAGGCCAGAGAGCCACTCGTCTGTTGTAGGGAAACTGTTGGAGAAGAATCTTTGGGATAGAATCTGTTTGAATTTGGAAGAAAAATGAACTAACTAAGGACAATTAGCATGACTTTGTCCATGGCAGGTCCTGTCTTACAAACTTGATTAAGTCTTTGAGGAGGTGGCAAAGATGGTCGCTGAGGGTAGGGCAGTGGATGTTGTTTACAATTTAAGGGCCTGTCCCACTTGGCCGTCATTTGCGCGTCATGCAGAAGGCGCGCAAAGATTTTGTACATCACAAAATCCTGCGACGCCGCGTGCGGCCGCTCATCACTGCCTATGTCATCGCGCACCATGCGCGCATCACGACGTGCGCATCGTGCATCATGACACGTAAATGATGTAGCGTAAATTACGAGCAAATGACGGCCAAATTGGACAGGCCCTTAAGGCATTTGATAAAGTCCATTATGGCAGGCTGATCCAGCAGATTAAGATGCATGGGATTCATAGAGATTTGGTTATTTGGATGCAGAACTGGCTAACTCTTTAAAACAAAACAGAGTCATGGTGGAAGTTTGCTATCCTGGCTGGAGGTCTCTGGCTATTAGAGTTGTGCAGCGATCTGTGCTATGACCTATTGTTTGTGCTGTACATACAACACTTGCTGTGAATGTAGATGGATACATTTGCAGACTACTCCAAAATTTGTGATGTTATGAACAGTACTAATGGCTGTCAAAAGTATACAGCAGATAGATCAACGACAGAAATGGGCATAGAAGTCGCAGTGATCCACTTTGGGAGGTTAAATGTGAAGGGAAAGTACACAGTTACTGGTAAGACCTTTAACAACATTAATGTGTAGGGGGGATCTTGGCGTTCAAGTCCGTAGCTCTGAAAGATCGATCCCTGGTCTCTGGCGCTGTATGGTAGCAACTCTACTGCTGCGCCACTGTGTCACCCAAGTATAACTTGGCATCCTGTTCAGCATGGCCATGGTGAGCTGAAGGGCCCCTTCCTGTGTTGTACTGTTCTATGTTCCAGATACGTGTTGTCACACTCGCTGTATCATATATGCTGTTCACAAGGGAGACTTCTAGAATGTGTCGAACCTAGATACATTCCTTCTACTTCATGCCCTTCAGTGTTACTCAGTATTGATGGAATAAATCCTCAAAACATTACCCCGTAAAATAACATGCATTATCGATATTTTACATCTTCAATATGACTCCGTATATATTATGCAGCCTGAAAGAATAAACGGGGACATGCCATAGCAAGTTTATTTGAGTAGGAATTTTTTTTGTGGATTTCTTTCCACACAAGCCTGTGGGTTTTACCAACGTCTTGAAAATAGTTTTGTGAAGCACACAATCAACCACCACACTCAGACTAAACTGCATATCAAACAACCAGTAAAAGCGACCTGTTTACCACCGACCTCTTGCATGGTGATAAAGGCTGATTAATGGCAGCAAACTTTGGCAATTTATCCTGGAAATAGCCAATAATTGCTGGTACTGTATTTTTCTGCAAATCCAAACCTCAGACACTTGTGCAATTTAGAATAAGAGGCAGAACTGGATTCATCTGGTTACATTTACAAAATACCATCATGACTCATGCAAACTAGTAAATACATAATCTGCTTTCCTGCTTAAATAAATTGAAGTAAGGGAAACAACACCTTTGCAACAAAATAAACCATTTCTCCAGGCACTTGAACATAAATCTTAGGCTATCAAGAAAATAAATTGCAAACATGAATTTGTTCAAATCAAATATAGTTAACCATTATGAAAGTTAAACTGCAGGAATGAACTGCGGATGCTGGTTTACACTGAAGATAGACACAAAATGCTGGAAGGAGTAACTCAGTGGATCAAGCAGCATCTCTGGAGAAAAGGAATAGGTGACATTTCGGGCCAAGACCCTTCTTCGGACAAAACGTCAGGGGAGGGGGAAACAAGAGATATGAAGAGGTACAAAGATCAAATGAATGAAAGGTATGCAAAAGGACAAATCAAAGCCAGCAATGATGATCAAGGAAAAGTGGAGCCCACAATGGTCAATTGTTGGTTGTGGAAAAGGTGATAATGAGTGGATGCAAAAGGTGAAACTATGCAGGATGACAATGAAACTAGTAGGATGACTAGGGTGGGGGGGTGGGGTGGGGCAGAGGGAGAGGAAATACAAAGGTCACTTGAAGTTAAAGAAATCAATATTCATACTGCTGGGTTGTAAGCTGCCCAAGCAAAATATGAGGTGCCGATCCTCCAATTTGCATTTGGCCTCACTCTGACAATGGAGGAGGCACAGGACAGAAAGGTCAGTATGGGAATGAGAAGGGGAGTTAAAGTGTTTGGCAACCGGGAGCTCGCGTAGGCCAAGCAGCTCGCGTAGGCCAAGCTCCTGGAAAAGCAGCATATGATTGTATATTTTCAGCACCATGTGCATGGGTGTGCATCTTCAGTATGTGTGCTTGTATACAATGGGTATGTGGAAGAAACTGTGAAACGGACTGTAAAGTTTGCTGCTCCTGAATGCAATGTTCTGTGAATAACATTGTGGTAGCTTGTACTGATCCTAAAACATTGTAGTAATTGGGAGGGGGGGGGGGGGGGAAGAAAGTTAATTGTGTGTAGCCACAATTGTTAAACATGTGAAGAAACATAGGCCTCTAGTTGAAAGAATGAAATGGAATCAAATATGCCAGATTCACTTTAAGCAAGGAAGGTGAGGTCAGTTTGGAATATTTCTCTGCCCACCCCCAATTCTATTACATCACTTGGACCTAAATAAGAACAAGTACCATCTTTAAAATAAATTAATTCAAAATATGACAGAGCAATTTGAAAAATGCATCTCCAGGTGGAGAGAAACAGAGACATGCTGATACAGCACATTTCAAATCTATACTGATTTCAGCTAGGTATTTTATAATTTATAATTTTGTTACAGTTTGGTACAATAATTCTTTTGAGGGGCAAATAAGGCCACTGAGTTGTGCTTAGAACTGGCCATTCGGCCCATTGGCCTTTGTCTGTGTTTGTCGAGCTCTTCACACTCATCTGCAGCTGTCTTTTCAATCCATTTGAATGTAGTCATTACTATTCATTGGACACTGCTGCTAATGTTTCTACATCAACAGCTTGAGTTTGAAGTTCTGGATATCTGATATCCAGCTGAGACCCACTGTAACTATAAGAAGATTAATCAAAGGGGCGACCTTTATTGTGGGAACGTTTTGATTAGGAAGTTCAATATAGATTTGCATGCTTCACCCAGCTACACCTCATTTCCCCCAGCCTGTGAAGTTGATGAGAAGATCACCTGATAGGTTTTATCCTGGAGGTTTGTTCAAAAATATATGAACATGGGTGACAGTGGGTAGAGCTGCTGCTTCTGCTCCAGTGATCTCATTTCAATCCTGGCCACTAGTATTTCTGTGTGGAGTGTGCAAGTTGTCACTCTAGGCGGTTTCCTCCAGGTGCTCCGCTTTTCTCCCACATCCCAAAGATGTGCGAGTTGGTAGATTAAATGACTGCTGCAAATAGCTCCTTGGGTTTAGTGGCAGAATCTAAGAGGAGTTGATGGGATAACAAAACAGGGTTAATACAGGATGAATGTACAGGATGGTTGATGGTCAGAGAGGACTCAGTGGGTGGAAGGGCCTGTTTCTGTATTATTCACTACCAAGTCAAGCCAAGCCAAGTCAACTTTATTTGTCACATACACATACAAGATGTACAGTGAAATGAAAGTGGCAATGCCTGTGGGATTGTCTAAAACAACTGAACAGAACAGAACAGAACCAGTATTTACATTAAAATAAAGACACAACAGTATTTACTCTCTGGTGAGATCAGAGTTTACAGTCCTGATGGCCTGTGGGAAGAAACTCCGTCTCATCCTCTCTGTTTTCACAGCGTGACAGCAGAGAAGCTTGCCTGACAGTAGCAGCTGGATCAAACCGTTGCTGGGGTGTTAGGGTCCTTCATTACCTTGCTGGCTCTGAATCTGCACTTCCTGGTGTATAGGCCCTGCAGGGGGGTGAGTGTAGTTCCCATGGTGCGTTCGACAAACGCACTACTCTCTGCAGAGCCTTCCTGTCCTGGGCAGAGCTGTCGCCAAACCAGATCGAGATGTTTCCAGACAGGGTGCTTTCCACAACACCAGAGTAGAACGATTGAAGGATCCTCAGAGAGACTCTGAATTTCCTCAGCTGCCTGAGATGGTAAAGGTGCTGCCTTGCCTTTCTCACCAGTGCGGCAGTGTGTGTTGTCCATGTCAGATCATCTGTAATGTGGACTCCCAGCTATTTAAAGCTGCTCACCCTATCCACGGCAGTCCCATTTATCCCCAGTGGCGTGTATGTCCTCGGTTGTTGTGCCCTTCTAAAGTCCACAATCAGCTCCTTAGTTTTTGTGACATTCAAGAGGAGGCTGGTGTTCTGATACCAAAGTGCCAGGTCAGCCACCTCCTCCAGGTAGGCCTTCTCATCATTATCAGAGATCAGGCCCACCACCACTGTGTCATCAGCAAACTTGATGATGGAGTTGGATCTGAAACTGGCCACCCAGTCATGCGTGTACAGGGGGTACTGTAGGGGGCTGAGGACACACCCCTGGGGGGGATCCTGTGTTCAGGGTGAGGGGGTTGGAGGTATGTCTCCCCATCTTGACCACCTGGGGCCTGGCGGTGAGAAAGTCCAGGAGCCAGGCACACAGGGGAGTGCAGAGCTGCTGGAACTGGCACTCAGTCCCGGTTCCAACAGATTCTCAGCAAGTCTGGTGGGGACTATGGTGTTCAATCAATGAACAGCATTCTCACATAACCCCCCTTCTGGCTGTCAAGGTGAGAGAGAGTGGTGTGCAAAACCTGGGAGACCGCATCATCCGTGGATCTGTTTGGACGGTATGCGAACTGCAGCGGGTCCATGGTGCGAGGGAGGAAGGCACAGATGTAGTTCTTGATCAGCCTCTCGAAGCATTTCATGATTACCGAGGTGAGGGCCACCAGTCGGTAGTCATTCAAGTAGGCTGGAGAGGCATTCTTAGGCACTGGTACAATGATGGATCTCTTGAAGCAACAAATTAGCGTAAGTCACTCGGCCCTTTGACCCTGCTTCCTCATTTAATAAAATCACGGGTGATCTCATTATAACCTCAGCTCCATATTCCCTCGGTATCCTTTAACCTGTGCTTACCAAGAATCTTCCCATCTCTAACTTAAGAAGATTGCTTCTGCTGGCCTTTGAGGAAAAAGGTTCCAAAGATATTGCAGGAAAATAAATGTCATCTAATCTTTTGCTGAAGTGAGTGACCCCTGTTTTTATTCAATCATATTTTGGGCATGGTGGGTTGCTGCCATTTAATGTCCGAGACCCGGGTTCGATCCAGACTACGGGTGCTTGTCTGCATGGAGTTATAGTTGTCTTATAGTTCTCCCGGTGACGTGCGTGTTTTCTCTGGGTGCACCAGTTTCCTCCCACATCCCAAAAACATACAGGTCTGTCACTTAATTGGCTTAGTGTAATTGTAAATTGTCCCAAGTGTGTGTAGGATAGTGTAAGTGTGTGGGGATCGCTGGTCGGCATGGACTCAGTGGGCTGAAGGGTCTGCTTCTGCGCTGTATCTCTAAACCAAAAACTTAACTAAGCCCCTTCATTCTAGATTCTTCCCCAAAAGGAAACGCACACTCTACACCCAACATGTCAAGCACCCTGTAAAATGGGTATTTAGTATCTACGGAGAAAATCTGTCAACGAGCAAAAGATGCTGTTGGGGTTCACTGTGTAATGCCGCACAAGCTGCTGGTCTCTGCTCAGGTCAAAGTTCAAGCCAGCTGCCATTTTGGCAATGGATGAACGACTCTGGATCAGAGCATCACTGACACAACACAGTTGGCTGCCCTCCTGCAATGACAGAACACACAACACACAAATTTATAATCCCTTGAGGCAAGACCTTTAAGGCCAATAACATTCATGCTGTTTGGTTCCATCTTATGTCACTGTGACCTATTCCATCTGGCACATAAAGCTCCAAAAATCGCAGCTCTCCAGTGAGAGCTGTCTCTTACTCATCGTATGACTGTTCCAAGTCTCTTTTAGGGTCACTCAAATACAACCACAATGACATATATTTACTGTACATAGAACCTTTAAAGTCTTAAAGTATTCCAAGATTATGTAGGAGTGATATCACAACGTTAAGAGTACTCAGAAGATAATATTAGCACCAAAGTATATTCAAAGAACTAAACAAAACTAAAATGGAGCATGAATATATTTTATTTTATTTTAGTTCAATTTGGTTCCAATCATTGCTTGGCAGAATCATATCTTTTCAGTCATTAGTCAAAACTATACCTCCTCCCTCACATCCATCCAGGAAGGCCAGCAGTTCTTCCAGGTGACACAGAGGTTAACATGCACCTCCTCTAAACTTGGCCACTGCATTCAGTGTCCCGAAGTGGCCTCCTTTACATAAGCAAAACCAAGCATAACTTGACAACTGTTTCGCCGGGTACTTGCGCTCTGTCCGTCTAGGCCTGCTGGATCAGTGGAAGTAAATGGACAGATGACATTTTGGGTTTTCTTTCTACCAGCTATCTTCCCTCGACTCTATCCGTCTAAAGAGAGGTCCCAACCAAAATGACGTCTGTCAATTTCCTTCCACAAATACTGCCTGACTTGCTGAATTCCTCCGGCGGTTTGTTTTTTGCTTATGGAGAAGGGCCCAACAAACTGAATGGACAGCCACAATTAGAGGAAAGTAGGGTATTAGGGATGAGCAAAGAGTAGAATTAGAGTGGTGCTTAGGTAACAATGCGCTAACTGCTGGGTGAGATCTGCTCCTTGTGTAGAGAAGAGTGGTTCACTGCAATAGAATTTAAAAAAACAGAAAATCGAAGTAAGTCAGGCAGCAGTTGTGGAGAGAGCAACAAAGTTAACTAGGGCAGCACAGTGGCGCAGCAGTAGAGTAGCGGCCTTACAGCACTTGCAGTGTCAGAGACCTGGGTTCGATCCCGACTACAGGTGCTGTCTGTATGGAGTTTGTACGTTCTCCCCGTGACCGCATGGGTTTTCTCCAAGATCTTCAGTTTCCTCCCACACTCCAAAGACATGCAGGTTTGTAGGTCGATTGGCTTTGTATAAATGTAAAATTGTCCATAGTGAGTATAGGGTAGTGTCAATATGCTGGGATCGCTGGTTCATGCAGACTCAATGGGCTGAAGGGTCTGTTTCCGCGCTGTGCCTCTAAACTAAACTAAAACATTTTTAACTGTAGAGTGCGGGAGGAAACTCACATGGTCACAGGGAGAACATGCATACTCCGTACAGACAGCACCCATAATCTGGATCAAACCCGGGTGTCTAGCTCTGTAAGACTGCAACTCTATCATTGCGCCACTGTGCCACCACTTCATTTACAGGGCACTTGACCATTTATCCCCTTCCTTGTTTTGACATCAATTGTGGTCCAGCATTGATGGGCATCTTGGAACTATTTAATTTCCTCCATTCTCACATGATCCAAATGTCCTTCCTCTGTTTTTTTGCAAATAATTCTAACCATTGCACTCTACATGAAGCTGGCAGCTGCATCCTCTCTACAAACCATGTATAGATGCTTTTTCCATCTCTTTGGGAGTGACTGAGGACTGAGGGGAGGAAAGAGGTGCAGGCCGATGGTTTGGAAATAGCTGATATTTGTGTCTGACTGTGCATTTCTTCTGTCCCTTCACCTATTTATCCACCGCTGCAGGATGAACAGCTCATGCTGTACCACGATCAGACGGAGTGCGGCAAAGGAAAGTGTCCATACGACCCTCAGCAGCGAATAGCCTCGGCAATGATTGGTGAGTAATTATAGGCGGAGAGCAGTGATGTGGATAGCGGAGTTAAAAGTGAGTGAGATGCTATGCCATTTCGGGAATGTTTTTGCTGGCGAGCTGTGTGGCCAAGATGGTAAAAGTCAGTTAAAACCGGCACTTCGCTCTTCCAACAAGTGCTCATCTTGTTTTTAATTTTGTGCAATTAATAGGTTGTATGGGCTTCATGCTGGGTGTAAAAGCACTGTTCCTTTATGCATTTGATGTCAGCATCAGAGATTGCATGGCCTGTTCGGTGCCAGCCTCAAGTGCCTTGATATTTCAGCTAACACTGACTGGTTGTTCCGAAAAATGATTCTACAAAGGTGCAGACATACATGTAATGGAACACGGTTACAGTGATGGACCACCCCAGCCAGAGGCTGAGATTTCCCATTTCATTCACTGACAGATCACGCGCAATGTAACGCTCCTTCATCATCATCGCAAAAATATGGTTTGATGTCAACTCTTTGACCTTCAGTGATATTTTCCATTTTCCCATGTTACATATCATTGCAGGCTCTGAGTGACATTGCCCATTCATCACCAGATTACTTGGCCTTCGTTCTTGCAGAAAACAGACTTGAGATTGTTTGACAGATGGAAATTTTAGCTTAGAATTTGAATACAGAGCCCAAAAGGGAAATGACTGTATGCAGCTCTCTGCACCACACATCCAAATGTGTGCCTGGTTGTCTTGAGCCAGTCCTCAGAACTGAAAGGCAAATAGTTCACTCCGTTAACAGAAATGCCAGCATTGTAACTAAAGTCCAAGTTCAGTGCATGAAGAGAAAGAAAGACTAGGTTTATTTTGCAATATTGGATGCCCCAGGTAATGAAGGACATTTGAAACGTGGTTGTTGAGGAAGTCAGGAAATATTGCCACCAATTCGCAGATCAGAAAGTCCCATGGTTTGTGTTATTGACACGACAGCTTGTTCTTGGGCTGGTGTTTGAGGAATAAATACTGGCCAGACCATTAGGCAAACTCTCCTCAGAAATTGTGCCAGGGGATCTGTTACATCCACCTAAGCTGCCAGATAGGACTTCAGTTGAACGTCTTGTCTGAAGGATATCATCCATGACTCTGCCATAGGACTATGTGGGAGGTTCAGTGGATATGTTTGTGTTTAAGTCTCTGGGTTGGGTTTAATGTCCAAACTTCTGACACAGAAGCTAGAAAACTACCAAATACATGCTGGTACAATGTACAGTATGTTTTGGAGCTAACCTCAATATTATTTGACTTATCGACTGTGGATGTTTACATCTTGCATCACTTAATGTGCTCCAGTTGTTCACACATTTCGATGTCTCCGAAATGGATGACTTAATCCGTGCTCGGCTCTCTGGTGATATGGTCCGTATCATTGAACTATGATATCCCACACTCTTTCTGCCTGCATTTTGTCCCTGTCACTTTTTGAATCAAATGAAAAAATAACCTAGTTCATGTCCAATCTTCAAGGTAACAGACATGTTTTTCTTCTGCCCTCTATTATGTTTGAGATGAATGCATGCTATAGCACAGGACAGCTTCAAGGATCTTGAGTGGATGAAGACCTTGTTGACATTTTTCCAGTTGTCCAGTAACATTGGGACATGCACAAAGCATGGCCAAACCTTGCCAATTGACTCTATGTTCACTGTGTGTGATGGGCAGAGAAACTTCCCACCCTGCTTCCTGTAAAGGCTTAATTCCATTCTCCCAGTCATACAGGCCCCATTATATGGGTTCAGTTCACGAGGCTCCCAATGCCAGTGCCTTTTGAGATAACTTCCTTTACCCTTACCCTTAACATTCCCTCTACTGCAGGTGACAGTGCACTCAACTACATCTGCTCCATGTCCTACACTTCCACTTTCAACTTCTATATCCTCGGCCATTTCAAGGGTAGTGCTCCCTGAGGACATCTTACACCGAACCAGCTTCCACATTCAATGGACCATTCTCTGTACCTTCAACAAGATACCACCACCAGACAATCTACCACTCTTCTCTCATTTCAGTGTTCCAAAGAATCCATCCCCTCCACAACTCCATGGTTTAATCTTCATCCTCCCCACATAACCATTCCATATCACCATCAATTACTTCTTCTGCACCTTAGCATGTGGTTGCAGGCAATGAAACATCTCCCCTTTTACGAAGAGGGACCCGGTGTGGGGGGGAGGGAGAGGGGGCGCTGAGAGAACAAAGAGGGACGTGGTGTGGGCGGCCCGTCAAGAACGAAGAGGAACCCAGCATGGGGTTGGGTGGAGAAAAACGATACCTAATGTGAATTCAAGGAGCAGCATCTTATTTTCCATCTGCCACATTACATCTCATCAAGTTCAACACTGAATTCATTCAATAATTTTGGATAACCAGCCTTTCCACTTTGTGTCCAACAGGCTAGTTCTCCTAAAAGGCCCTCAATCTATAATGTTGACTCAGCTTTTCTCTTGCCACACATTCTCCCTGACCAGTTGCGTGTTTCCAGATTTTCTGTTTTAATTTTAGATTGCCAACATCTGCAGTTTTTTGCTTTTCAGAAAAACTTCCAATTTGGCGCCTAAACAGCTGGTGGGTGATAGTTTGCGTTTTGGGATAGTCAGTGGGTAAGACGAAAGGAGAAAATAATTAATTTCCGCTTGCCTCTTCTTTGTTACACTCCACAGACTCAGCTGTTTCCCAGGGATCTCCAATTCTGGTGTCCTGTCGTAAGATCTTGTTATTTATTGTCAGGTCTGGTGAGGGAGGGCTAACTGTTGCTGGCTTAAGGAGAGCAGCAGCTGTCCTGCCAGCTGTCATCCGTGGAGTCGCTGGGTTGCAACCTAACACTCCACAATGTGCTGTACATAAGCTCCGAGAGTCACATTAGGCTACCATTAGTGTACGGGAGACATCAAATTCTTGAAATGACTTGCTTACACATCACAGGAGCAGAGGATTGAGAAGCTCACCATGAGCAGACTGGATCATTGCAGAAATCCCACATAAAATGTGTGTTAGCACATTAAGTCAAGGTTGGATTAACGATTAAAGTCCAGTCAATCTGGGTCGATGGGCAGAGGCATCGCTGGAAATAGTCATACGGTCATACAGCATGCAATCATACTCTTCCGCACAACTTGTCCTTGCTGAAAATGGGAACTCACTCAAAATCACAACCACAATGATTGTGTTTATCTACTGGAAGTACAAAAATTTCCCAGCATTTCACAATTAGCAGACCAAAACTGATACCATGCCACATTAGGCAAATGAGTGAAAACATGTTTAAAGATGGCATCATTTAAGATTTGTGTTAAAGAGGGAAAGAGTGATTAGTACATGTATTTCTTTATTAGTACTGGTGTCAGAGGTTTAAGGGGAGAAGGCAGGAGAATGGGTTAGGAGGGAGAGATAGGTCAGCCGTGATTGAAAGGCGGAGTAGACTTGATGGGCCGAATGGCCTAAGTCGACTCCTATTCCTTGCGAACTTATGACCTTATGAGTGCTGCAGAAATGAAAGGGTTAGTGAGAGTTGACAGTGAGGTCCTGGGCAGCGAACAGTGTAGTAGTAAAACGTCAGAAAACTCCATTTAACCATATAACATATAACCATATAACAATTACAGCACGGAAACAGGCCATCTCGGCCCTTCAAGTCCGTGCCGAACAACTTTTTTCCCTTAGTCCCACCTGCCTGCACTCATACCATAACCCTCCATACCCTTCTCATCCATATGTCTATCCAATTTATTTTTAAATGATACCAACGAACCTGCCGCCACCACTTCCACTGGAAGCTCATTCCACACTGCTACCACTCTCTGAGCAAAGAAGTTCCCCCTCATGTTACCCCTAAACTTCTGTCCCTTAATTCTAAAGTCATGTCCTCTTGTTTGAATCTTCCCTATTCTCAAAGGGAAAAGCTTGTCCACATTAACTCTGTCTATCCCTCTTATCATTTTAAAGACCTCTATCAAGTCCCCCCTTAACCTTCTGCGCTCCAGAGAATAAAGACCTAACTTATTCAACCTATCTCTGTAACTTAGCTGTTGAAACCCAGGCGACATTCTAGTAAATCTCCTCTACCCTCTCTATTTTGTTGACATCCTTCCTATAATTGGGCGACCAAAATTGTACACCATACTCCAGATTTGGTCTCACCAATGCCTTGTATAATTTTAACATTACATCCCAGCTTCTATACTCAATGCTCTGATTTATAAAGGCTAGCATACCAAAAGCTTTCTTTACCACCCTATCTATATGAGATTCCACCTTCAAGGAACTATGCACGGTTTAATGAAATTCAGAGTGGAAATTAATAAATGGAATTGATGTGTAATTGACCACCAGGATGTTTTTTGAGGAATCTATGTGTGGATACAGTTTATGCAGAAAAACTGTTGATTAGACACTGTTACCCAACAAGGAACAATCTTGCCATTCTTTTGGGGTGGTTGTTATAATGGACCTTGATCTAGCTATGTCCTTGTTGGTAAAAAGCATTGAGGTTACGGTGAGGGCCTGAATCCTAATGCCAGAAATGGTCTCACAGATGGGTCAGGTGGCTCTGTGAATGGGTGAGTGTAGTTGCTGAATCATGGCACTCCTGCTGTGGTTGGAGAACAGAGGAGGGAGGCCTCCGGGGCCAACTGTGCTTCTCCTGCGGTTCACTTTTGTGTGTCACCCATAGTCTGCTGACTCATATGGGCTTGTCTCACTTCGGCGATTTTTTAGGTGACTACAGGCAACTGCCGAAAAATGTTCAACATGTTGAAAATCTTCCGGAGACAGTGGCCACAATTTCAGCTATCGTAGGTGCTGTCGTAGGTTGTCACCGGTGTTGACCTGTTAATTTCATTGTCCTGGTTGCTGGCAGTCACCTAAAAAATCGTCTCAGTGGGACAGGCCCATTAGTCTTAACTGAGGCAAGCAGAAAGCAGAAGCTGAATGAAGGAAGCGGACATCACCCATACTACGCCTCCCCTCCTAGCCCCCCCCCCCCCCCCCCCCATATCCCTCTCCCAACCCTCTTGCATGCTCACAGCTTCACTAATCTGGTTTCAGAGTTGGCATCACAGATCCTTGGAAAACGTCACTAGCAAGAACTGTATGAACTCAGTCATCTGTGACTTCATTTCAGCTGTGTTGATGACCTCCTCACCACCTTTAGTCTCAAAATGACTCTAGCAACAGTTGGACCTGAATGTTCAAAGCATTTAAAGCTAGTGGGGTTAGCTGCCACATAATGTCAGAAACCCATTTTCAATCCCGACCGTAGGTGCTGACCATGTGGGTTTAGATTGGATTTGTTTATTGTCATATTGTCAAGGCGATGGAATTCCTTGAAGCTCACAAAGCAAACCGTATACAGGGTAATGATAAATATAGCATTTATCGACAAACTTAAAGATGGAGTTGATGTTGTACTGGGCCACACAGTCACGGACATACAGGGACTACAGGAAGGGATTGAGCACACAATCCTGATGCGTACCAGTGGTGAGGTAGGGATGCAGGAACTGTTATGACCAATTCCAACTGGTAAATAGGTACATTCAGCAGCAAACATTGATTTTGTGCAAGACATCATTTCACATCTCTCCCAAAGATGTGTATTGAAGTCAACACAAAGGAGTATTTTCCACAATCATCCATTTTACACTGGCCGAGAGTTGAGATTCAGTTGACTTTGTGACTCTGCTTAATTATCCTCACATAGCAATGTCAAACTTGATGAAGTGTGATTGAATCAGAGAAATAAATCGGACACCTTTGGAACAGATGAGGGGCCAGCAAAAGGAAACAGAGATGATGAGGAACCCACACGAGATCCAGAGGGCAGGATGCAACGGCGAATGGAGACAGATGGCAGGCAGATTGGTGCAAACTCTTGGCCAAATACCTGAGTGTCTCCGGTCCTGAACCCTGTAATATTGACAAAACCTATCCTGGCCTGGCTTATTTGGCTGATAAAAAGAATTGTGATGCTTTCTTCACTTTTCTATCTGTGAGTAACCTTCTCCAGCTCACCGTGATCTGCGTACTCCCCAAACTCTGGCTTCTCGCCCTTCCTCTGCGCTTGGTGACTGTGTCCTTAGCTGCCAAATGGAGGAATGCACTACCTAATCCTCTCCTCTTTTCTGCTTTAAGCCATTCCATAAAACCAGACCCATTGACAAAAATATCCTTATAAGCTAGGTATCAAATTTTATTTGATGTTGCTCCATTGAAGTCCTCTGTAAAGTTTTACTGCATTTAGATATTATTTTGCAGTTTTTAAAAAAAGGAACTGGCCTTTGCAAAAGCCTCACTAAAATCTATATCTACAACATCCACTACCCAAACTACATAAATCTCCTTCGTCACCTCAAAAACCTTAATCGTTAGTAAGACACAACGTGCCGTGTACAAGGCCTCATCACCATCTCTTTCTTAATTTCAAATTGCCCTAACATATTTGTATGTTCTACACTGATCTCGCTGTCCTCCTTCTGCTCGGTGAATGCAGATGCAAAGTACTCGTTTAGCACCTCACCATCTTCAGACTCCAAGCATAGATTCCCTCCTATATCCTAAAGCAGTCCCACCTTCTCCCTGGTCACCCTCTTGTTTTAACATACGTATGAAAAAACGTGACTCGCCAATGACACTTCATGGGCTCTTTTTGCCCTACCTATTACCCACATGGGTTTATTTCTACTCTGTTTTATATAAGCCCTGTCTGATGCCACCTTTGTAAACCTGACATACTGTTTAAGGAAACCTTCTTGGATACACCTAACACACCTAACAATGCCTGTTCCTAGGACTCCCTCTCTCACATCCCCAACCCAAATTTCCTTTTTTTCAGTACGCACTTACCTAAGTAACTCCTTGAAACTGCTGCAATCCTTCACGCTCCCCCCTATCACCTCACCACCCGGTCTCAGTGTGGTAGGAGTCATTGAAGTTATTCAACAGCACAAACCTCCACCAGATGCCGTTCTTCCTCCAATTCAAGCTTTCATTTCATTCGAATATGTTGCTTTATGGCTTTGTTGAAGAATGGTTGGTTTTGTGGAGCTTTGCAAGAGAAATTAGAAAGACATACAGCATGAAAACAGGTTCTTCAGCACACTGAGTGTGCACTGATCATCAAGCACCCATTTTTACAGTAATGGTATCCTAACCCATTTTATTCCCCCCACATTCCCATTAACTAACACCTCCCCTCCCAAGTAGATTCTCCCACTTATCTACACATATGGGGAAATTTACAGTGGACATCTTTGGAACGTTCGAGGAAATCAGAGCACCGAGAGGAAGCCTATACGGTAACAGAGGAGAACGTGCAAATTCCACACAAACAGCACCTGAGGCTAGGATCGAACCTGGTTTGCTGGAACTGTGAATCTGCAACTTTACTGCTATGCCATTGTGTAACCCTAAAGTTCAATAGAATATGGAAAGCCATCTTGTCAATGGAGCCGCACAAATTAGCAAGCACGTGGTTCACTTCCAAGAGAAACATTAGTAGAGGATACATCTCCCAGTTGTTTTAATTGAAACATTCTTTGAAATGTGCTGTGTTTCGGAAAGGAATGATAGGTTCACAGCTGCCTCACTCCCTCAAAGTCTGTAACTAAAGACTGGGAACTTTATATTTTGTCATGCCTTTGCTTTTGAAATTGGCTGGTTGAAACCACACTGAGAAGGATTGTCACCATTTTCAAAAGGAACCAAGTTAACCAGATAGGACAATACTAGCCACATTGTGTGGGCATGATTTTGACTCGGAGATAGTGGTTAGCAGTGTCAGAAATACACCCACGTTCCTAGATTTAAAAGGAATTTTAAAACAAAGGTAATATAAGCAAAAATAAACAATGTTGCCAGTTCAGTCTCTGCCATTCACAATATGATCATTACAGATTTGAGTTCAGATTCAAAACCATTTTCTTACCTAATCCTTGGTAATATCTTGTGTCCTTAAGAATTATGTGTACCGTACGATATGAGCCTTGGTATCAGCCTCTGTTGTTAGTTTACTGTTTTTCACTTTTAGTAAAGAATGGTTCGAAGCTTGCTACGTCTAACTGAAATTCAATATAGAGAAGAGCCATTGCTAGACCGATGATGAATGTTTATGCACTTGAATGGGACTGGCTTTGTTCCCTGGATCATTGGAAGCTGAGGGGGGACCTTATAGAATTATGTAAAATTATGAGGAAGATCAAAATTATAAAAAATCAGGATTATCAGTGAAAAGGTGACTGGTCGCAGTCTTTCTCTCAGGGTAGGAGAATCTAAAACTAGAGGACATAGATTTAAGGTGAGAGGGGAAAGATTTAAAAGGGTCTGAGGGACAACTTTTTTCGCACAGAATGTGGTGGGTATATGGGACGAGGTGCCAGAAACAGTGATATAGGTAGGTGCAATTGTAATAGTTGAAGGACATTTGGATAGGTACATGGTTACAAAATGTTGAGAGGAATATGTAGCAAACGTAGGCAAACGTGACTAGTTCCAATGGACAACATGGTGTGCATGGATGAGTTTGACTGAAGTGCCTATTTCTCTGCTATATAACTCTATTACTCTATTTATTTGTAGTTCAGCTGATTGAGTTGATGTAATCTCAGACGCCAATTCCATACATGTGGCACATACATTGTAAGCTTGAAAAGTACAGATACAATCAGCCTTTTGTCCAGTGCTTGCAATGAGTGGAAATGTTCCTGAGATAAAGAGGTCATTGATGTCCCTGGAAAGGACACAATGTGGCCATCGTCATCTGGAGGAAAGCGAAGCTCAACTGGCAGCAGGGCTGGAGATCTACAAGCGTTGGAGAATTTACCATTACGTGAAAAATGGTCAAGATTTCTTAATAGGAAATCATAAAAAGTTTGAAGGGACATTCTAATGCGAATCTTTAGTGTGCATTAGTTCCCAAGATCGGCACATTGTAAGCAAAGATTAAACCCAGTCTGAAAAATGGAAATATTTTCACAGCGATAGAAGCAAACCAACAGTGTGACAGCGACTATATAATCACCCTTAAAGAAATGGGCAAGGGAATTGGTTGACAGATTGCAGAATACATAATACTTATGCAGCCACAGTTATTTATTTGAGCTTTGCAATTGACCAGAATAGGCAGAGCCTTAGCCAGAGGAAGGTGGCAGTGATAATGTGTGCTAATGGATATTACTGGGGATCGCCAGCATATTACATCCTCTACACAATATATTTTTCATCTCTGTTCCATTCAGAGGCTTTTAGATAGATATATGAATGGCAGGGAATAGAGCGATACGGAGCAGATGCAGGCAGAAGGGATTAGTTTCAGTATGCATCATCTGTGGCATAGCCATTGTGAGCCAAAAGGACTGTTCCTTCTCTCCCGAGATGCTGCCTCATCCGTTGACTTACTCCAGCATTTTGTGTCTACCTTCGATTTAAACCAGCATCTGCAGTTCTTTCTTACACAGGACTGTTCCTGTGCTGTATTGTTCTATGTTCTATGTTCTATGTTCTGTTAATGCTTCTATTGCAATCTGATCAATGCTGGCAAGGCCAGAAGTTAATGTCTATGCCTAATCATCTTTGAGAAGGTAGTGGTGAGCCCACAAGGTATGTGCTGAACCTGATGCCAAGTTGAATTCATCTCCTCTGCTTGCATGAAATCCATATCTCTCCATTCCCTGTATATTTATGTGCCTGTATAAAAGCCCCTTAAATGCTATTATTGTATCTGTTTCCACCACGACTGGCAGTGTATTGCACGGTTCTGTGTTTTAAAAATAACTCCCCACACATCTTGTTCAAATTTTCCCCCTCTGGTCTTATAGCTGTGCCTTCCAGTCTTCGACATTTCCACCTTGGAAAATGGTTTTGACTGTAAACCCGATCTACGCCTCTCATTAGTTTATATGCTTCTCTCAAGTCACTCCTCAGCCTCCAACATTCCAGAGAAAACAATCCAAATTTGCCCAATCTTTTCTTACAGCTAATATTCTCAAAGCCAGGTAGCGGATTTGAGAATCCAAAGCATCCCAATCCTTGCTGTAATCAGGTGACCAGGACTGCACCCACTACTCCAAATATGGACTAGCCAAAGCTTAAAACGCAGTTTCATGACTCCCTGATCTTATATTCACTGCCTTGACTGATGAATCCAAGTATTTATAGACTGTCTTTTACATTCTATTTACTTATGTAACCATTTTCAGGAAGTCATGGACTTGGATCTCAAGATCCCTTTATGCATTAATTTATTTTTGTCAGGTGAAGGTACTCCTATAATGCCACTGGTTAGGAGTACTGGGATTTAATGATGATGAAAGATCAGCAATATATTATCAAGCAAAGATGTGCATTACATAGATAGGAGCATTCCATCATTGGTGTTCCCAAGTGTCTGAGGTCCTTGTCCTTTATAGTGCTGGAGGCTGTGGGTTTGGGAGCTAATGCCAGAAACCTAGCTGAGGTGTACTACCTCCAGTGTGCGCTGTTGGTGCAGGGGATGGATGTTCAGGGTAGTGAGTGGAATGCCAGTCAAACAATCTGCTTTGGCCTGGATGCCATTAAGCATCTTGAGAGTTTTTTGGAGCCGCGTACATCCAGGCAGGTGAAATGTAATCCATCGTAATCTGGAGAGGAGACGTGATCTAAAACGTTCCCCTCACAGATGTTGCCTGACCGGCTGAGTTGCTTCAACACTTTTCATTTTGCCGCAAAATTCATCTGCAGTTTCTTGTTTCTCCATCGTAATCTTAATTTGTGCCTTGCAGATGCTGGAAATGTTTTTGGAAATCAGGAGGTGAGTCACTCCCTGTTGGATACGTGGCCTCTAACATTCCCCATTGGTCAATAGTGACCTCCAGGATCTGGTGGGGGATTCAGTGACAGTTATGATATTGAATGTCCATGGTAGGTGGTTGGACTCTCCTTCGTTGAAGGTGGCCATTGCCGATGTTTAGCACATGTTGTACAAGGGCTGCATCATTTGCTGAGGAAATGCCAATGGAATGGATGTTGTTACATAAAGGAAAGACTTATCTGTGGAGTGAGGATAAGTGATTTATGTCTGTAGAGAAAAGCTTAGTTGTGAATCTTTGCTGGAACATTATGACTTACGGAAATTATTAAAGCTATTGTGTAATACCTCCAGCTGTGGTGTGAGTGAGGTCAACTCCCCTGTTACAGCATCAGGGCATCAGATACTAATTACATTTACTGCTCACACCCTCAGCTCAAGGGAGCCAAAAAAAAGCACAAATTGAAAATAAGTATTTGGCCATACGTCTGGGAATACTTGATTGGTACCCCCTCCCCTTAGAACAAAGGCCACTGTTCCCTTTGTCATTCTAACCCTGACGAATCATGTTATGTGTTTCAAGTGAAACTTTTACTTCCTCAGTAATAAATTTAGGAATTTCCCAATGCTCAATGTTAAAGCTAACCGGTCTTTCTTTCCCACTTCCTTACTTGAATGTTTGCAGTTTTTGAATATCCGGGGCAGAGATGTCCGAGCTGCTTCACTGAAGCTCTCTTTCTGCTCTCGTTCCTTCAAAGGGAAATAAATCTTTTACTTATTCAGCCTATCTTGGAACTAATCTTCTACTGATCCGCCATAGTTGCAATGTCTTCCTTGATTAAATTACATTAAAATTTCAGTTGGACATTACTGGAATCGGACATGCGGATGTAAAATATGAGTCCATCAGCTTTGGGGTGAGCTAGCTAATGTTGTCCAACATTGATATTCTGATAGTTTGTGGCTGTGCATGTAATAGCACTAATACTTTGCAATTTTAGCTCAGATCTCACAGACTGTTTGCGTGTAATAGATGTGTTTGTTTCTCCATATGTTTGAGTACGTGTGCGTGTTTGCATGTGTGTATTTTCTGTGTTCCACGCATCACCCACGCATACCTGGGTCCCAGCCTTATTAAGCTACAATTAAATTTGCCTTTCAGTGAAAATGTTCCCTTCTGAGTTTAATGCCCGGCTCCAGCAATTGCATCTGTTTCCATTTGCTTCAAGGATAAAAAGAGTCTGTGACACACATGCATACTCTAAAGGCTGCACAGTATGTTTGAAGTGTAAAACATTTGAGTAATCTACTGTTGACAGGTCTGAGACAAGATCTAAAAGAGAGCTTGCACATTCACGTTGATGAATAGCACACTGTCCTGTTTAGGCAGCCAGGATGACCTGGTTACCTAGCTTGTATTTGAAACCTTAATAAATCATTGCCTGCTCAGTCAGTCAGGAGCAGGTTACGGTTTATTTATATGTATAATAAATCCAATCGACTATAAGTTGCACTGGTACTTGGAACTGTGGGCAGCACAGTGGCGCAGTGGTAGAATTGCTGCCTTACAGTGCCATTGACCTGGGTTCAATCTTGACTGTGCATGCTGTCTGTACAGATTTTGTACGTTTTCTCTCTGACCTGTGCGGGTTCCTCTGGGTGCTCTGGTTTTCTCCCACACTCCAAAGACATACATTTAGTAGGCCAATTGGCGTGATAAAATGGTAAATTGTCCCAAGTGTGTGAGGATAGTGTCAGTGTGTGGGGATCGCTGGTCGGCGTGGACTCGGTGGATCGAAGGACCTGTTTCGGCATTGTATCTCTAAATTAAACCAAACTTGCACTGATACTTAGAACCATCCAGTATATACACATTTATTATGCGAAACGCTTCACATTCCTGCATTCCTTCCTTAGTCCTGATGCTAACACCTCGGGAATATTCTACCTTGGTTGACATTTTCATTCTGAACAGCATTTACAAAAGAGGGTCTCCAGATTTACTCTCAAGGCAACCGCAGATTCAGAGAATTCTGATACCGTGGACATTTCTGTCCTTCCTATCCCTCGGCCCATAACATCCCTTGGTGGCCCCATCTGAAGACAGTTGTCTCGAGTGAGGATTATTCCTGCTCTGTGTGGTTTGGCCACACAATGGGTGAACTTATTCAAGTATTTAGTAAGTTATAAACTTTAATAAGTTTTTGGTATTTTGAACCCAACAATTAGCGAGAAGTTTTACGTCTAGTTAAATTAATTTCATAAACTTGAAAACCACAGTTTGTACACCACAAACTCTTTCAAATTAAGAAACAACTTTTTTTACAAACGTTTCCTTAAAACTTCGATACCTGACAATCTGAATCATTGCAGTTGTCTGTCCCTGCACTTTGTTAAAAATTGTATTGTTCTGTGGGACCCACGCCTACCAGTACTGACTGACGTTGGCTTCATTTTCAAATGTAAAACCTTTCATCTTTTTGTCCGCTTGATGCCAATTTATAGGTTTGATGATCTAATTTTACGATCAACTAATTAGCGTCATCCCATAAACCTTTTACACAGAGAGAGATTAGCAGAGATTTTGTTAGCCTCAGTGAATACAAACCCATTACTTATTCCAGTCCTCTAATGAGCATGGGTACTGCCATGTGCTCTTCGTTACATATCATACATGACATCAGTGAATCAATGCCTCAATTAAAAAATCTGAGATGCTGCCTGACCCACTAAATTACTCCCGCACTGTGTGTCTTTATTTGTGAACCAGCATCTGCAGTTTCTTGTATCTCTTTTCAAATTGAAGACTCTTCACCTTTTCTGAGTGACTTCAGCATTTTCTATTTTAGATTTTAAGTTTTTGATTTACATGTTTTATAGCCTACACAGTATTGTACTGTTGCATATTCAGATTGTTTCCATGAAAGCATTCAATAAATTGTTGTTCAAAAGTCCAGGATTCTACTTGACTATTTATCGTGTTGGTGCAAGTGAATGCTCTTAACTCCCTGTCCCATCTTAATGGTCCAGGTAGACACAAATTGCTGGAGTAACTCATCGGGACAGGCAGCATATCTGGAGAGAAGGAATGGATGATGTTTAGGGTCGAGTTCCTTATTTGGACTGAAGAAGTCCGAAGAAGGGTCACGACCCGAAACGTCACCCATTCCTTCTCTCCAGAGATGCAGCCTGTCCCGCTGAGTTACTCCAGCAATTTGTGTCTATCTTCAGTTTAAACCAGCATCTGCAGTTCCTTCCTACAATTAATGCTCCAGGTGGGTGTTTTTGAATTTTTTTTTTGTGAGCTAATTGTTGCATCCTGGTTGTGTTGCAGAGGGAGAGCTGTATGCTGGGATTTCTTCTGATTTTATGAGTCGGGACGTGGCGTTCTTCCGCAGCCTTGGACGCCGCCGTGTGATCCGCACTGAACAGTACGATTCAACATGGCTCCAAGGTGAGGCACCATTGGAGCAACCTACATTTGCCTGTAAAAGCTTTCTCCTATAAGAATTTGATGAGCAACTTGTCTCATTCAGTGCGCACTGACCACAAAACAAGTATCAACCTGGTTTGAACTGTGGAAACTGCGAATGGGGGAAAATCAGGGTGTTTTATTTATGTATAGAGTAGAGAACATAGAAACAAAGGGAATGGGTTAAATACATGAAACGTACCCTGAAAATAGAGCAGGTTATTGGGCCTTTGTTGCTGGCCCTTGCACTTTAAGATGAAGAGCTTCCTCCGTTTCTTCATTCTGTGACTCTACTGTTTTAATATGAGTGACGTGGAAACATTCCCATTTTGGAGATAATTCTGTAATCAGTTGGCCCTGATCATCTCAGATTAAGTTCTGGGTATGTCTAGAAATTTGCTCTTGTTTAGCAGTGGTATAGAGTAGCAATGACTTGTTTTACTCTGCTTCTGAAATGTTCTTCAATTTAATTTTTACATCCATAACAATTTTTACATCCATAAGTCATAACAAGTCATGGTCATGCTGAACTCTGCAGCTGATAAAGTGGATGTGGATTCAGCCAGCATCCTGCTACTACTTACAAAATGGTACTAGCATCAGTTGTGTAGTTGTGTTCACATGCAGACCAAACTTCAGCTTGGACCCTCACTCTCCCTCTAATTGGTTTGGTTAAATCCACATTGTTTCTCCCCAGACCCCAAGTTTGTAAAGGTCCATGCCATCGCAGAGAGCAACAATGAAGAGGACGACAAAGTGTATTTGTTTTTCACCGAGCGCGCTCAAGAGGTGGACAGTGGCAACGGGAAGGTGGTCTATTCGAGAGTGGCTCGGGTTTGCAAGGTACAGAGAATAACTGGGAATGGTCGTGAGCCAGAGTATCTCCACAGGGAAACATGGATTGATTCACACTTCTGCACCAGGCATTGTTATGACACCCCAACTTTACAATGCGTTCTGCTGTCTCTGAGATTCGAATTAAACAGTTTTGACAGGATGTTGAACTATCCTTTAAGCATCTAGACATGCATGTGAATTGCCAAAGCATTGAGTGCTACAGAACAAATGGGAGCAAATGGAACTATTTTAGATAAGAACCCAGGGTTACACAAAAAGCTGGAGAAACTCAGCGGGTGCAGCGGCATCTAAGGAGCGAAGGAGATAGGCGACATTTCAAGTCGAGACCCTTCTTCAGGTCTGAAGAAGGGTCTCGACCCGAAACGTCGCCTATCTCCTTCGCTCCTTAGATGCTGCTGCACCCGCTGAGTTTCTCCAGCTTTTTGTGTAACCCTCGATTCTCCAGCTTCTGCAGTTCCTTCTTTAACACCAGATAAGAACCCATATGTTTACAAGTCTCAAGTTATCATTGAAAATGCAGAGTTTAGTTTAGTTTAGAGATAAATCACGGATACAGGCCCTTCGGCCCACCGAGTCAGCGCCGACCAGGAATCCCTACACTAACTGTATCCCACACACTAGGGACAATTTACAATTATTACAAGCCAATTAACCTTCAAACCCGTACATCTTTGGAGCGTGGGAAGAAACTGGAGCTCCCGGAGAAAATCCACGCGGGTCACGGGGAGAATGTACAAACTCTATACAAGCAGCACCCGTAGTCAGGATCGAAATTGGTCTCTGGCGCTGTAAAGCAGCAACACTACTGCTGCGCCACTGTGCCGCCCCCTGCCGAGTTGTCAATAGCTGACATTAGTCTGCCTGGTCTATTAAGCAGACTGTTAGGTCAGTGTTATTAGTAATTATTAGATTTTCATCTTCTCCTTTCCGAGCTTGGATGTATTATTTACATGCCTCCAGTTTTCTTGAAACACCCTATTGTTTGAGAATGATTGGCAGATGATACCCAGCCTCTTCAGCGATGTCCATCTACCCTTTCCTCAGAATCCTAGGATACCTCTCACCTGGACTGGGCAACTTTTCCACTTGAGGTCAACCAATCTTTCAAGTACTTCCTCTTTATTTTAATCCAGTCTAATATTACCATTGTCGCCTTGCTTGTGACCTAGACAGCAGCCTCTTGAACAAACGCAAAGTATAGTACTCATTTGACCCCTCATGCCTATATAATAAAATTTCCCGTTTAATTTTTAATCATCCATATCATTTTACAGTGTATTCTCCTTTTATGAAACCCACTGATTTATTTTCATTTCGGGTCATTGGCTTCTTTAGATTCTTTGCATATTTTCTCTGTATATTTTATATGTGACTTGTCCTTGTATTTTGTATTTATTCTGATAACCTTGCTTCTAATATCTGTAACATAAAAATAAAGACACTCTTTATTTGGATCCCCTCTCATGAAAATCTTCATAATTCTAATTTATAACTGAATCTTTTCCTCTTAAATCCTATTTTACAGTTTAGGTTGCCAGACCTTGGGATTAACCCACCAGCACAATATCCCCAAATTAGCTGATTAATGATCAAATTAGCAAAGTTAACTTCTTTAAACTGCGTATTTTCACATTTTAAATGTGCGACAATGCTGATCATTTAACTATTTTTAAGATTCCCATCTAATAGCAGATTTAAGCATGTGCTTTCATGATGGACAATCAGACAGAGGTCAAGTGAAATAGTCAGGATCTAAAACGTGGAGATGGGTGCCCAGCTGATGGACTTGTTGTCTTTTCCCCAGAATGATATTGGTGGTCAACGCAGTCTGGTCAATAAATGGAGCACCTTCCTCAAGGCAAGGCTTGTATGTTCCATTCCAAGTTCTGAGGGAATTCAAACACATTTTGATGTATTACGTGAGTATTACGCGTATTATAATTTTATTATAAAATAAATGGCCAATGTGCTTGGAAAATATTGGGTACAATAATATAACAGTGATTCTTGGCTATATTTTGTACACATTTTAACGCCTCACACATTATCTAAGGTAGAACCATCCTGTGATTGTCATCAAATGAAGGCATTGGGGCATTGTTTTTCTGTGTATTGACTCCTGATAAATATCAGGATTGTCTATAGGCAAAAAGTTTAATTTGCCTTCATTTGAACATCAGAACATGTTACCAAAAACATTTCCAAAGTGATGTATGTTAAACGTGCATAAAGTAGCAGTAGTTGTAAGCTGCTGAAACCTTTGAATATTAAACAAGATCTGTAAGGAATGTCTTAAAGATGAGGCTGGGTTTTGGGATAAACTTCTAAACATTAGGACTAAGATGCGTGACAAAATGGCTGTCAATGGTGGGGAAATTAATCTGCAGATACTCTGCAGCCCAAAATTCCAGAAATACAATCCTGAAAAATGACAGACTCGCGGAGGTTTCAGAAATAAGGAATTATAGAAATATGTAGTGGCATCTTAGATAAAAGGTAACATTGGTAGAGAACATTGCCTTTTCACAGTCTTTGGTAAACATCATTATCCACTGGTTTCTAACATAATTAGAGCTATTTCACCTTTCCTAATACTAGTCAGTTCTGTTCCTTAAAGCCCTTAGCCAAGCTGCCCTGTTTGACAATGAATTGTCTTTGTTAGTGTAAATCCACAGAGATTTCTGTTTGTGGCTGATAATATGCTCAGTGACCCAGTGAAATGAAAGATTGTTTCCGATAGCTGACACCTCCACTCTGATAGAAGCATGCGGGCATGTGTGAAAGGAAAAGAGAACTCTTGGGACCTCGGTGTAATTCACCTCTTGTTTTTAAATAATTACATTCTTGATGGGGCACATTCCCTCTTCGCTCCAGCAGTGCTGGCAAAGGTTTTCAGTGCTGTGACTTGCTGACATGGGTGTGATTGCTCCCGTACATACCCGTCACTCCCATTTGCCCACTTATTTCCCTGCAACCTATTCTCTCTCACCTGCCGATCAACTCCCCTTGATTCTCCTACCACCCCAATACACAAAGGGAGCAATTTACATTAGCCAATTAAAATACTACACAAACTCGACCATAACCCTGGATGAAGGGTGAGAGACTGAGTAGAATTAATGCCTCTTGATAAGTAAGAGCATCAAAGTATATGGGGAGAAGGCAGGTGAATGGAGTTGAGAAGGAAAAATGATCAGCCATTATTGAACGGCCATATGAGCCATATGGCCTAATTCTGCTCCTATGCCGTGTGGTCTTATAGAATGTTTGTGAGGAGCGTTTGCATAGACTCTCGTCGCTGAGTTAACACTTTGTGAATTTAAGATATAATTTCCAAAACCTATTTCTTCTCCTCACCGACAATGTCAACATTCATTGCCCATTCCCTCATGGTTGTGTAACAGAGCAAGTAATTAACCATACTGAAGGTCTGGAGTTATGTACGGACCAGACTCAGTAATGATGGCAGATTTAATTATCTGAGAGAGATTAATATACCAAATAGGGTTTTAGAACCATTTGGCAGAATTACTTTTGCAATAAAAATCACACCATCAATTAATTATTTAATTTAAATTCCTTAAATCCTATTATGGGATTTGAACGTGTCTCTGAGTGAAGCATTGAGATCGGTGGCTTCGGGTCCACTTATACATGAATATAGTTGACAGTTTAATACAGGGTAAAGGATGATACACTCTCAGAAGTGGCCATCACTTATCCGAGACTGTTAACTCATCCTTGGCTTTTCAATGTAAATATGCGTCAAGGATGCCATTGCAATGTTTTTACGAAAAGCCGATGTCTTCTAGTTTCTCAGTGAACTTTCACTACTTCCCCCTCCCCACGTATATGTGTGTGAGACCACTGCCCCCCCCCCCCCCACCTCCAAGTGCGTGCACACACACGCACGCACGCACGCACACACACAGAGTCCAGTCATCTTTCAGATCATGTTCCTGTGATGGAAAATATAACTGCCAAAATTGCCAACTTTAACAGTGTGATCTATTGCTTGCAGCATGCTTGGGATAACCCGAAGTAAGATACTGGATTGGTACTTTTAAATTACTAGCCTCACAGTCAAGATTTGAGTTTATTTTCCACTGGTGTCAACTCTCCCTATTTTCTCCGCAGAGGATGTCTTCATTCTCCACGGGAAAGACAAAAAGAACCCACTGATCTATGGAGTTTTCACAACATCCAGGTGAGGACCTTGTTCAAAGAGAATGTTGGACAGTGCATGGTTTCCCCAAAGAGCTGTTGAGAAAGCAACAAAACCATGTCAGTATTATTCAGTGAAAGCTAGGCCCTACTTAATATGTTGTAATCAATTTATATTACCCAATATTACTTGGAACAATCCCTCCAGCTAATCGGCCCATGATACAACCTACTTATAAATCAAAGCCATTTCTCCCAAGAATGCTGTGTTCCTCGTCCATTTGATCTGGCTGCCCATTTCTTCCACTGCAGCTATCCTATGCCCACATCAATATGGCCTGCATACCCACCCTAAATCCCCCCAATCCGTCTCTTCTAATTACATTTCTTAAATCCCAACCCTTTGTCAAATGCTTTTTCTAATGTCTTCTTTTGACTTAGCATTTATTTTTGTCCACGTACATTCTTGTGAAGCATCTTCAACCATTTGCTCGATTAAAGTCACAGTACAGAAGGAAAAGGATCCCCGATGAGTGTAAGATGGAGCTTGTCTGCCATAAGGACCACATACTAGTTCATACCTATTTGACTGTTGGCACCCATGATAATTTTACAGCAAGATGCGGCATCTTCAAACTAGAAACTCAAAGGTTACAAATAGCAAAGCAACCAATAACGCTATCCACAATTTAACTTTGGCCAAAGTAAACAAGCTGCACAAAGAACCGGCAATCTCTTATCAGAGAGTTCAAAGCTGACTCCTGACAGGCAGCGGGCTGTTAGAACTACAAAGTAACTCTTCAGAAGGTTATGATTTGGTGATAAGCAGCTTATTTATCTATGTGTCTGTAAAAGGAGAGGGTGCAAAGTCCTTGATTTTGGCTCATTTTGTGGATGTGGTTCGTGAGCAGTTTACAGCATCCACTCCTCATATTGTACGGTCTAGCCACATAACAGGCACTTAGAGTCCGTGGCCCCCATCTTTTACTTGGACGACTCAGTGATCTTTAAGATAATCTGTAATCACACCGATCGTCTTTTGCATCTGCCATCATACCTTGATTTTCTTTTAATGTTGCACTGCAATAAAATAATTTGTGTCACTTTATTGCTGTTTTCTTTTTAAAATGATGCCCTTTTGTTATTTTTTAAGAGAGATTTGTTTCTAAGACTGCTGTTTCCAAAACAGGATGCACAGATAAGTTGTTTTTATTGAGAAGATGCTGTCTCTCATATGAGTAACTCCGGACAGCACTGCCAAGATTGCTAGCACACAGCCCCTTTGACTAATCACAACGATGTGCCACACTTCTCCAGGCTGTTATGGACAGGACAGCGTCTAAATTATAGGAAGGGAGTGAGCAGCGAGTGAACTCACGGTCAACTCAGCTCGAACCTGGAAATAAATTGCATGTTTATATTTTTCCTGGGTATGAAGGGGGTTGGGTGGCCGTGAGCACACTTTAGTGCACAGCCTCACTGCCTCAGAATCCAACAATACTGGAGTGGAAGCAACTTATCCTTAAACCTGAGTATTGCCTGAGAATATGAAATGGCACAATCAGTATTGCCACTGCTATGCCGACCAATGTGTTCAAAGAGGGGAGGAACCCAGGACAGGACTTACAGCAAGCGGTCGAACTTGCAGTCTATTTAAACAGTCACAGACTGATACAGCATGGAAACAGGCCCTTTGGCCCAACTTGCCCACACCAACCAACATGATCCATCTACACTAGTCCCACCTGCCTGTGTTTGGCCCATATCCCTCCAAACCTATCCTACCCATGTACTGTCGACAGCAGCAAGCAGACTACAGAGTCTAGCCAAACTACAGATTTAAGATCACAAAATGCAGTGTTCTCCAGATCAATGTGCGGTGTCAGCAAAAATGCAGAGAAAAAAGGGATAGCTACAACCAGTCTTTGACATGAAATCAATCTCAGGTACTTAATACAGTCTGCCGTAGGGGAATTAATCTTTTTGTTCTGATCTATTATGCACTAATATTAGCGAAGCATTATATTGATGCTATGCTATTATTTGCTTATGTTTGTACAGTGTAAATTTCTATTTTTTTAAAAGCTGCATAATTCTGGCTGTTGCTCCAAACGTTTTCACCCATTTATTTAAACCATCTCACTGTACAATCTCCTTTTTAACTAAATCTTTCCCAGATCCTCAAATGGCTCCGACTCTATGCTTCCCTCAGTTTTTATCCTCAAAAGCTACCACTTAACTTTCCTCCTGGTCTTTTTTTTATCTCCCCCCCCCCCTTCGTAAATTGCCCCAAGTGCAGAGGGAGAGGATAAGAGAGTGGAATCACATAGAACTAGTATGAATGGGTGATCAATGGGAGGCGTGGACTTGGTGGGCTATAGGGCCTTTTACCTTGCTGTGTGTTTCGACCAATTAAAACAAAAAACTTTTTCCGATTATAAAGAAATATAAATAAAAGGCCAAATTTCACCAATATAAGTGGTTGGGAATATCTGTGGAAAATTCACACCTCTCCCACCAATGAGGAATGCAACAGTGCTGGAGGAGTATAAAGAATGTAAAAAGAATCTTAAGAAAGAAATTAGAAAGGCTAAAAGAAGATATGAGGTTGCTTTGGCTAGAAAGGTGAAAGTAAATCCAAAGGTTTTCTACAGCTATATTAATAGTAAAAGGATAACGAGGGATAAAATTGGACCATTAGAGAGCCAGAATGGACAGCTATCTGCAGAGCCAAAAGAGATGGGGGAGATATTGAACAATTTCTTTTCTTTGATATTCACCAAGGAGAAGGATATTGAACTCTGTGAAGTAAGGGAAAAAAGTAGAGTAGCTATGGAAACTATGAGATTCAAAGAAGAGGAAGTACTGACATTTTTGAAAAATATAAAAGTGGATAAGTCTCTAGGTCCTGACAGGATATTCCCTAGGACATTGACGGAAGTTAGTGTAGAAATAGCAGGAGCTATGACAGAAATATTTCAAATGTCATTAGAAACGAGAATAGTGCCGGAGGATTGGTGTACTGCGCATGTTGTTCCATTGTTTAAAAAGGGTTCAAAGAATAAACCTAGCAATTATAGACCGGTTAGTTTGACGTCAGTGGTGGGCAAATTAATGGAAAGGATACTTAGAGATAATATATATAAGCATCTAGATAAACAGGGTCTGATCAGGAACAGTCAACATGGATTTGTGCCTGGAAGGTCATCTTTGACAAACCTTCTTGTATTTTTTGAAGGGGTTACTAGGGAAATTGATGAGGGTAAAGCAGTGGATGTTGTCTATATGGATTTCAGTAAGGCCTTTGACAAGGTTCCCCATGGAAGGTTGGTTAAGAAGGTTCAATCTTTGGGTGTTAATGGCGGAGTAGCAAGATGGATTCAGCAGTGGCTAAATGGGAGATGTCAGAGAGTAATGGTGGATGGCTGTTTGTCAGATTGGAAGCCGGTGACCAGTGGGGTGCCTCAGGGATCTGTGTTGGGTCCACAGTTGTTTGTCATGTACTTCAATGATCTGGATGATGGGGTGGAAAATTGGTTAAGTAAGTATGCAGATGATACTAAGATAAGTGGTGTTGTGGATAATGAAGTAGATTTTCAAAGTCTACAGAGAGATTTGGGCCATTTGGAAAAGTGGGCTGAAAGATGGCAGATGGAGTTTAATGCTGATAAGTGTGAGGTGCTAGATCTTGGCAGGACAAATCAAAATAGGACGTACATGGTAAATGGTATGGAATTGAGCAATGCTGTGGAACAGAGGGATTTAGGAATAACTGTGCATAGTTCCCTGAAGATGGAATCGCATGTAGATAGGGTGGTAAAGAAAGCTTTTGGTGTGCTGTCCTTTATAAATCAGAGCATTGAATATAGGGGTAGGGAAGTAATGTTAAAATTGTACAAAGCATTAGTAAGACCAATTCTGGAGTATGGTGTACAATTTTGGTCGCCTAATTATAGGAAGGATGTCAACAAAATAGAGAGAGTACAGAGGAGATTTACTAGAATGTTGCCTGGGTTCCAGCAACTAAGTTACAGAGAAAGGTTGAACAAGTTAGGTCTTTATTCTTTGGAGCGCATAAGGTTAAGGGGGGACTTCATTGAAGTCTTTAAAATGATGAAAGGGATAGACAGAGTTGACGTGGATAAGCTTTTCCCATTGAGGGTAGGGAAAATTCAAACAAGAGGGCATGACATGAGAATTAAGGGACAGAAGTTTAGGGGTAGCATGAGGGGGAATTTCTTTACTCAGAGAGTGGTGGCTGTGTGGAATGAGTTTCCAGCAAAGTGGTAGAGGCAGGATCGATTTTAACATTTAAAAGTGGATAGGTATATGGACGGAAAGGGAATGGAGGGGTATGGTCTGAGTGCAGGTAGATGGGACTAGGGGAAAATAAATGGTCGGCACGGACTGGAAGGGCCGAGAGGGCCTGTTTCCGTGCTGTAATTGTTATATGTTATATGGTTATTGGAACAGTTGTCCCAAAAGGGGCTGTGTAAATCTTTAAGACTTCTACTTCAACCCAAATATTTCAAGCCTTCCCACAGTTACATGGGTAATAGGCAGCCACACATTCTGAATGGACTTCCAGCTTTTAATCAGATTTGAGATATTACCTTTTCCTTTCTTTGATCGCATCTTACTGAGCCTGTTGTTTCCTGCTTAGGTTTTTCACTGAAATTCAGACACAATAGTGCTATTAGATATGATGGTCATTTGTCCCTTAATATTTAATGGATATTACAAATGTGGTAATGAGCACATGAAGACATGAGCAAAAAACAAACTGAGAGTGTTGATCAGCCGATGTGGGTGGAAGGTGAGGAGGTGTGAGTGGCGATGTTTTGGGTCAATACTGGACTAAATCCGAAGCAGCCAAATTCCTTTCCCCCACAGATGCTGCCCGACCTGCTGAATTCCTCGAGCAGTTCGGTTTTTGTTCCAGATTCCAGCATCTGCAGTCTCTTGCGGCTCCAGATACATGGGTAACTTGCACTTACATAAAGCATTTAACACAGGATCACCTCAAATTACTGAAGATGAAATTGGACACCAAACTAAAGAAAGAGGCTGTTTACTGTACCCCCGGTACACGTGACAATGAACTAAACTGAAACTGAGGTTTAGTCTCTAATATCTTGGTCCTGGAGTAGATTCTAAGGTGGACCATGGATGTAAAGTGGACATTCAGTAGTTCAGGGCATTCAGTGGTGCGGTGACTGAGGGGGGAAACGTGAATGGGAAGTTGTGAGGGCTTTAAAAGGCTGTAGTTTGAATGTTTGGACAGTAATTTTATGTTGGAGATATCGGAGGAAACAGGATCAGCGTGGGTGAGTGAATACAGGGATGATCGGCGAGCCAGAGATTGAGGTGGTTTCTCCCACGTTGGTGCCGATTTTAATCTGTAAGAGATCCAGGTGGAGCTCAAAACAAAGATGTGCAACCACTGGAATTTACTGTCGACTGCGTGGGAGGCAAGATGTCACCCACTGGCTGTCAATGTGGGTCAGTCAGCTGTCTTTACAGCAGCACATCTGCTGCTATTTTGTCTGCCGATTTTTTTGATACGTTATTGCAGTGCTTGGCAGGAGGGTTTGACTTCAGCTATCAGCATCTCTGTCTGATAGAGCAGATAAAGTTTCTAAACAGACCGCAATTATCATTCCAGGAACGGCACATTGCTGGCAGTATAAGCAGGAAATCCGGGCGCTATGATCAGGCTGCCACGAGGTGTGTGGCATTTGTGGGCCAGTCAGAGTCGGCATCAAGTATATTACTCATGGTATTCTCAGATGCTTCCTGCAACTCCAGTGCTGCAAACTTATTCAAACGCCAACCCTTCTGGCATAAGGGCACCACTGATAATTCAAGTCAAGTCGTCAAATGTACATCATATGCACGTGCAGCGAGGAATAGATACAATGGAAATCTTGCTTGCAGTGGCATCACAAGCACATCGGACTTTGTCTCTAGAACCTAGAGGGTTATGGGCAAAGCCTGAGCACTTGACTCTAGCGTAGATGGGGCATGTTGGCTGACGTGGGCAAGTTGGGCCGAAGAGCCAGTTTACAAGCACTATGACCCAAAACTATAATGCTGCAAACTATTCTGCACACAGTATCTTTCCCTCCACTTTACTTTTCGAACTTGAACTTGGCTGGATTGTATTTATGTATTGTATTCTCTGATTTGATTGGATAGCATGCAAAACAGAGCGTTTTACTAGATCTTGCTACACGTGACAATCATAAAGCAAAACCTAAACACAGACTCAGATAAACACAAGAAAAATGCATAAATTACAAATTCTACACACAGTGGACAGAAAACAGTGCAAAGAAAAAGACATTAATGCCAAGTACAATCAGAGAGAAAAAAAGTCCACGCTGGTGCAAGAGGTTTTGTTGTCCAGGTAGGTTTTGGATTGTGCGGATTTGTTGAAGACCCCGATAGTTGTAGGAAAGTTGCTCTTTATTATTTATTACCGATTTACTGTATCTCTAGTTTCCCATGATTGTGCTTTTCTACAAATAACTACAGCCTGTGGCAATGATAGGCTATTTGACAACGTGTGGCATTCATAGCCCAGCCCAATCCCATCCTGATGAAAGCACCCACTGACGTGCACCTCCCAGGGCAGATGTCTGTAGCAAGAAACTTGGCTGATTTTATTTTCTATTTTCTCCCTGCGTCACTGTCCACCTCGGCCTTGTTCCACAACAGCCAAGCTAGGTGTATAAACACTTGGGAAACTCAGCTGAATATTGCAGGTTACATCTTTGGATACAAGGTGCTGGTCTGTGAAAGCACAATCTTTGTGGATCATGCACGGACATATATTTATAATGTGCATTCTGGGATCCTAAGAGAAATATCAGTGATATGTTAATAAGACCAGTAAGATGTTGTGATGCTTTCTACACACCTTACCGCTGTGGCATTGCCTTGCACAATGTTAGCAGAAGGGTGGAGTAAAGGTCTGATTCCTTCTGACTGAATCAGATTCGATGGGGTCGAATAGATTCCATGGTAGAAAGATTGCACAGCTATCCATTGCACAGATGGAAAGCTCAATCTGATTGCACAGATATCCAGAGGATTCAATTTCATGATTCAATTCAATTATTCAGTTCAATGATTTAATGGTACATTATTGTCACATGTACCCAGGTACAATGAAATGCTTTGTTTTGCATACACCAAGTAAAATCATACACCAGACCTCACCCAGGCTGTACACAGGAGTCACCACTTTTCTGGCACTGACAAAGTTTTAAAAGTTCACCGAACAGTCCTAGTGAGAGTCTTGTAAGAGAGGCAAGGATTATTGTTAATGGTGTCTCGTGATTTGTATTACACCATCAGTGAGCGTGGATGGAGAAGATTCATGAGTGACTGTCCATAACAAATTCAATAAATATTTAAAAAATATAGGGCATAGGAAACGCGCATAACTATCTAATTGAATCTGGTTAGAGAGGTCGTTCAAAGAGATGCCACAGATACAATGGGCCAAATTGCCTCCCTCTGTGCTGTGAGATTCTATGGAGAGTAGAAGGGGTTCAACCCCTGAATAAAAGGGTAACTCTTCACAGTGCCAGTCTTTATGTTCAATGAGTAGTTGACCTAAATCTGTGTTCGGTTCTAATATTTAGTAGATTTCTCTCCTCCAAATGGTGGCAGGACCCTGTGATGAACAAAATCAGTCCGGAGATAAATTTCCCGGGAGTTACATATCCCTAGTATAGTAGAAAAATAGCCCATTTTGCCATTCCTACACATATTAGTTCCCAGTACAGAGATCAATTGCAATCTCCCGAGTTCTGCAACTTGCTCTCGTTCACATACCCATGTAATACCCTATTTTGATACTCTTGTCTCTTACTACCTGTAAGGAGCCATTTACAGTGCCCATTTATCCTGCTAGTGTGTATTTAGAATGTGTGAGGAAACCTGAGTACTGAGGGGAACGTGCAAAATCCCCATCGACAGCGCCAGAAGTTAGGATTAAACCCTTGTCATTAGAGCTATGTGGCAGCTGCACTGATAGCTGTGTCACTGTTGTTTAATCTCCTTTGGTGTAACCTAACACAGGTCTGAAGGAAAACCCATTTGTTTACAAAAATGTGACTTCCCTTGTACACCTGACATTGTTACTGTGATCACAGAATCATAGAAAATAGGTGCAGGAGTAGGTAATTCGGCCCTTCGAGCCTGCTCCGCCATTCAATATGATCATGGCTGATCATCCAACTCAGTATCCTGTACCTGCCTTCTCTCCATACCCCCTGATCCCTTTAGCCACAAGGGCCCCATCTAACTCCCTCTTAAATATAGCCAATGAACTGGCCTCAACTACCTTCTGTGGCAGAGAATTCCACAGACTCACCACTCTCTGTGTGCAAAAAGATCTTCTCATCTCGGTCCTAAAAGACTTCCCCCTTATCTTTAAACTGTGACCCCTTGTTCTGGAGTTCCCCAACATTGGGAACAGTCTTCCTGCATCTAGCCTGTCCAACCCCTTAAGAATTTTGTAAGCCTCTATAAGATCCCCCCTCAATCTCCTAAATTCCAGCGAGTACAAGCAGAGTCTATCCAGTCTTTCTTCATATGGAAGTCCTGCCATCCCAGAAATCAGTCTGGTGAACCTTCTCTGTACTCCCTCTATAGCAAGAGTGTCTTTCCCCAAATTAGGAGACCAAAACTGTACGCAATACTCCAGGTGTGGCCTCACCAAGACCATGTACAACTGCAGTAGAACCTCCCTGCTCTTATACTCAAATCCTTTTGCTATGAATGCCAACATACCATTCGCTTTCTTCACAGCCTGCTGCACCTGCATGCCTACTTTAAATGACTGGTGTACCATGATACCCAGGTCTCGTTGCATCTCCCCTTTTCCTAATCGGCCACCATTCAGATAATAATCTACCCTCCTGTTTTTACCGCCAAAGTGGATAACCTCACATTTATCCACATTATACTGCATCTGCCATGCATTTGCCCACTCACCCAACCTATCCAAGTCACCTTGCAACTTCCTAGCATCCTCCTAACAGCTAACACTGCCCCCCAGCTTCGTGTCATCCGCAAACTTGATGTTGCATTCAATTCCCTCATGCAGATCATTAATATATATTGTAAATAGATGGAGTCCCAGCACTGAGCCTTGCGGTACCCCACTAGTCACTGCCCGCCATTCTGAAATGACCCGTTTACTCCTATTCTTTGCTTCTTGTCTGCCAGCCAGTTCTCTATCCACATCAATACTGAACCCCCAATACCGTGTGCTTTAAGTTTGTATGCTAAATACCAAGTGCTTTAGGTTTGTCTGCTTCCTGGGAGTTTTTATGATGCTGGGCAGTTGCATGGAAATTCTAGGCATTCATTGTTCTTTATGGGATAAATAAGACTTGTTCCTCATCAACTGCTTACTTCAAGTCTTCACATAACAAAACAATATAGTTTGTCGGTGAATCGATTCTTTCAACACAGTTGGGAATAACTGGTCGATGTAGGCCTGCAATCCATTTTTGCTATTTACTTTGGCTTTCTCATGTAAGTGTGAATAAACCATTGTTTAATGATGTATACCTGAATGTTTTGAATCATATTTGCACAGCAGACACCCAACCGATACTGGGCCTTTGCTATCGTCAAAGACGGACATTTTCTTCTTGCATCCATCCATCGAGGTGGATCCTTCCACTAGTGGTCGCAATACATTGGCTGAGTTGGTGATAACACTGGAGAGAAAAGTAAATGTACTCCTACACTGTGTAACATTAACATTTAATGTTCATTTTAGTTTTATGTAACTGTTTCAGCTACCTGAGGTGCATAGCTGGGGGATAATTGGGGAGAGTGTCTCAGCATTATTTTTGGGCATGATTCATGATTCTATTTGCAATTCATTTAGTCAGCACAGATATAGATTTATTTGAAACATTGCAAGAGGAAATTGTAACCCGTTTATGTTTTTTTTGCAGTAATATTCTCAATGGGTCAGCTATTTGTGTTTATAAGATGGCCGACATTGTGATGGCCTTCAAAGGAGAATTTGCACACAAAGAGGGTCCTGATTACAAGTGGGTGACCTATCCAGGACGCATGCCCTATCCTCGCCCTGGGACGGTGAGTGACGTTAATCTCCAAGCAATAAGTTAACCAAACGTTGTGCCAACAGACAACCTGCTCTTTATTAAAACTGAACCTCTTGACTCTGTCAATTGTTGGGAAGGCTGGTGAATCACATCAATAAAGCAAGTGAGGCATTTGAAATAAGAGGAGGGAGATTAAGAAAAGACAAGGGATAACGTAGATCAAATGTAAATGGGTCACCGATGGTCAGCATGCACTCAGTGGGCCGAAGGGCCTGTTTCCATGCTATATCTTTCAATCAATCAACCTGGAAACAATTCCTATTTTAAACATGAATCCATTGACAAACGTGTATTAATCAGGATTAGTCTTTGTTCTGGAAGAAAAATATGGACCAAGGCAGGTAATGAATTTCTTTCAGTTAAGATTAATTTAAGCTAATACGCTAAGGAAAATGGTCTAATATATGTCAAATTTTCAGAACAAGAAACCCTTAGAGCTTAGTAATTTGTTCCACAGTATGCCATCATTGAGCAACAGTTATTCCTTTGTGAGATTTTCAGTAAACCTTCAAACAATTATCTATCATCGTCTTATATTTACACCTGTTGTTTATGTGCAGTGCCCCAGCAGTACCTATGGGAGCTACAGATCAACCCGTGAATTTCCAGACGAGGCAATCTTCTTTATCCGCACCCACCCTCTCATGCACGACGTGGTCTATCCTGTGAATCATCGGCCAGTGCTGGTACGCGTTGGTGTGGACTACAAGTTTACTCAGATAGCAGTGGACCATGTCGAGGCAGTGGATGGAAAATACGACGTCCTGTTCATTGCAACTGGTACGTAGATTTAACCTCTGTAACCTGTTGCAGCACAGATCAGCCCACAGACCATCAACACCCATTCACACCAATCCCATTTTATTATCCCAACACTCCCCCCAGATTTCACCCTATTGTGTGTAGGATAGTGTTAATGTGCTGGGATCACTGGTCAGCGTGGACTCGGTGGGCCGAAGGGCCTGTTTCCGTGCTGTATCTCTGAATTAAACTAAACTAAACTAAACTCAACAAAGCTGAGGGACCTGGTATATGTTGACAGCTGCCAAGTCTGTTCCTCCTTCACAAAGCAGATAATGAATACTGGTGAAAGACACAAAATGCTGGAGTAACTCAGCAGGTCAGGCAACATCTCTAGAGAAAAAGGATGGGTGACATTCGGACTGAGTCTGAAGAATGATCCCAACCCGAAACATCACCTATCCTTTCTCTCCAGAGTTGCTGTCTGACCCACTGAGTTAGTCCAGCATTTTGTGTCTATCTTTAGTACAAACCAGCATCTGCAGTTCTTTGTTCCTACATTGAATACTGGTAGTTGGAAGCTGTATTTGTAAAACTAGCACCAATAGCCTTACTATTATTTTGTTACAGATACTGGGGTGGTCCTGAAATCTATCTACACCCCAAAAGCAAACCAAGAGGTGGAAGAGAGCATTCTAGAAGAGTTGGAGGTTTTCCAGGTAAGTTGGAAAATAGTAGTGATGAACTTATAGAAAAAATATCATGCGGATTTGCATCATATTTAGAGGACCAAACCGCATCATGTTCACCTTTGCAGAACAATGATCCACTTACAATATTCTAAGAGGAAGAATGGGTTTGAAAGGAGACAGCAAACAGATGACGGCTCTGGTAATAAGACAGTGCAAATAAGAACAGGCTTTTTGACACACAATGTCTATACCAAACATAATGCCAAATTAAACTAATCACTTCTAATCCATTTTTTATCCCTCCACTCTGCATATTCATGTGCCTATCTAAGAGCCACTTAAACTTCACTAATTTATCTTCTTCCACCATCAACCCTGGCAACACGTTCCAGATATACTCTACATAAAACACTTGCCCTGCGCATCTCCTTTAGAGTTTTCCCCTTTCATTTTGCACCTCTGCCCTTTCAGTAATTAACGTATGTACCCTGGGATAAAGGTTCCGATTGTCGATCCTATCTTTACTTCGCATCATTTTATAAACTTCTCTCAGGTTCCAGGTGCTCCTGAGAAAACAATTTAAATTTGCTCATCCTTTCCTTGTAGCTAATACTCTGCAATCCAGACAGAATATTTGTAAACTTCTTCTGTACTCTTCCCAATGCCTCCATATACTTTCTACAATAGGGCAACCAGAAATCTCACAATTCTTCAAATGCAGCCTAACCAAAGTTTATCAAAGCTACATGACTTCCTGACTTTTGTACTGAATGCCCTGACCAATGAAGGCAAACATACCAGATACTTTCAATTTAGTGTTGCTATTTGAATTGAATTGGAATACATTTTATTAGCCAAGTATGTATACATACCAGGAATTTGCCTTGGTGCTTTGCTATGGACTTGGACCCCAAATAGGGAGGAAGGGTAAGGGAGTGTAAGGGGGGATCAAGGAGGGCGAAGAAGAGTCGGTGAACACCAAATGGTGAGGAAGGGTGAGGGAAGACTAAATATGGTGGGGAAGTGTAAAGGGAGACTGAGACTTGTGAGGAATGTGAGAGTGAGCCAGACAGGGTGGAGTGACGTTGAGGGGTGATCAGACAGGGTAGACCCTTGGAAGAAATTCAGATTTGTTGTTCTAAGTAACAAAGAATTTTACCAAATGGAGATTCAATTCAAAACAGCTGTGAAAAGGGCATTCTGATTTGTGTAGGGTCCTGATACGAACATTTCTTGGCAAATCATTTATATATTCATGAGGTTTCAGTCAGGCAGCGCAAGATGTGAGCGTGCTTGCCTAGAGTTTTAGCACTCAAGGGACTAGTCTGGCAAGAGATTCATCAAAAATCTCAAGCCAACCCCTGCTGTGCTAAAACCTACATGAATACTGCCCGCTGAAATATTCTTGCCTGGAGATTGGAAAAGGCACACGTTTTATTCAAAAATCGTTTTTTTAAGTCAAAAATCTTTCTTGACGTAACATTTTAAATCTATTTGCTAATGTTGTGTGAACTTCTGAACTCATAAGAAAAAAAGATTTGAGTCACTGACCAAGTTGTCCATCCCATGATTTGTGGCAATGCCTCATTAATTAGAAGTCGTGGAAAGCTCCACAGCTAATTTATAAGAAGCGCAGACAACAAACAGCCTTAGAGTAATGATGCAAGGTTTTGTTTCCTCTTTTGATCAGGGATAAAGAAGTGGAATATTCATCTTAATTATCTCTTCTACTCCGATTACTATACTTCCATGTAAACTTTTTAGGGTTTCTTAATTTTCCTTTTTGTTTCTGGGCTTTGAAGTTGCTAATCAGGAAGGTCTCCCTTTTACGTAACAGTTAATGTGAGGTCCCTTCCTACGTAGCATCAGGAGTGAGGATCCCTGTCTCGGTCCTTTGGTGTCCAGAGTATGAACTGAGGTAAAAATAATAATATCATGTTTTGCTCAGCAAAGGAAAATAATGTTATTTTTTGTTAATTGATTCAGGTAACACCTGTATCTTTTGTTCTGCTCCAATTGTTCCGATGAGAGTGCTACACCTGGACACTTCAGGGGGACATTGGGTGTTGGCCAAATCAGACAGATTGAGGAGGCCAAGTTCTCTTTCTTACAGAACATTCATGGACTAGTTGTTTTTTTATAATCCAACAGACACCAACAATTTTATTTCATTCTTTTTAAGAAGTACATGTCTAAGTGGTGCAATGGTAGAGTTGCTGCCTTACAGTGCCTGAGACCCGGGTTCAATCCTGACTATGGGTGCTATCTGTATGGCGTTTGCACATTCCCCCTGTGAGTACGTGGGTTTTTCTGGCTGCTTTTGTTTCCTCACACATTCCAAAGGTGTGCAGGTTTGTAGGTTAATAGGCTTCTGTAAATTGTCCCTAATGTGTAGGATAGAACTAGTGTATGGGGGTTGCTGGTCAGCATGGACTTGGTGGGCCTACGGGCCGGCTTCCACAGTGTATCTCTAAACTAATCCCCGCCACGGGTACCATGCAATCCCGTGCTACCTGCTCCATGGTCGGATAGTCGGCGACTAAACCGTCTCCCCCACCTGGTTTGCCAGTTGAGGAGGGTGCTGTTGACCCCCAGCAGGACCAAAAACAAGACTTGTCAAAGTGCGGATCAGCTTCTAGCGAGCCAACGGCCATCCACACTTCAGTAGAAGTTGCAATCACTGTCGTACATACCATTGTAAGGAATGATGATAGAGCACACACACCAAAATCCTATACTTCCAGCGGCGGAAGTCCGCAGGAACTGGAGGACAGAGATGTGTCCTGTGTCCGTCACCGTTGGAGACCAGCACCATTGTGTCACTAATGTTCTCAATGATGATGAATGAATGAAAACTAAACTAAATTCTTTGGATGAATAATCTAGCCTTCCTGGATTACTATTCCAGTGACATAACCACTAAAATAATTTATGTCACAGGCAGATGCAATGCAGAAGCAGGTCCTTCATCCCAGCAAATCCATTCCCATCATCAAACACTCATTTATGTTAGTGCTCCACTGATCCCAATTTTTAATCTCTCCACATTCCCAACAATTACCCCAAGATTCTACCACTCGTCTATACACAATGGGCAGTTGACCTGCAACCCACATATCTTGGGAAACGGGAAGAAAGTGGAGCACTAGAGGAATCCCCATGTAGTCACAGGGAGAACTTGTAAATTCCACACAGGCAATACCTGAGGTCAGGACTGAACCCAGGACTCTGGTGGTATGATGCAGCAACTCTACTAGCTTAGCCAAAGTGCTGCCCGTGAGTTTGAAATGAGAAATCAAACTCTGACATAAGCTCATCGACCTGAAATGTCAACGTATCTCTCCGCAGATGCTGCCCGACCTGCTCAGTATTTCCAAAATGTTCTGTTTTTATTCTTTTGCAAAGTCATTTATTTTTTGACAAGAAACAGTCGATCCAACTCTCTGTTTTTGTCATTTGTCCCACATAAATGTGGGTGGGCCAGTTTGAAGTTGACATCAGAAATACACTATTTCAGATACTGTTTCCTTTTTGGAACGTTTTTGCAAGATTGTATAATCATGTCCATACTTTGCAGATTTGATATACTATGCTGCTGTTTTTGAAAGGATCATGTAGAATTGAACACGTAATCCAGCCTGAGATTGCATTGCAGTACTTAGTGAGTCGTGTTGTTTGAAGTTGCATTCTTCAGATTAAACATTCAAATTCAAATTCTTATCTCTCATCCGAATGGTTCAGGTTACTGCTAAATTTCCCATGGCATAGGAAATTGCGAATGTCCTGAACAATGTACCTGAATGTGACAGTGCTATGGAGAAACACCATAAATGCTGCACTTGTAAGACTAGTAAATTCAAAATAGCTTTGGAATTAAAATTGTGAGTGCAGGAACAAAGACCTGTGGATGCTGGTTTATACCGAAGATAGACATAAAGTGCTGGAGTAACTCAGTGGGTCAGGCAGCATCTCTGGAGAAAAAGGATGGTGATGACTTGGGCCGGGACATCACCAGATTACCGTTCCTTTTGGGGTGGCACAGTGATGCAGCGGTAGAGTTGCTGCCTTACAGCGCGGGAGACCCGGGTGCGATCCTGACTATGGGTGCTGTCTGTATAGAATTTGTATGTTTTCCCTGTGACCGTGTGTGTTTTCTCTGGGTGCTGTGGTTTCCTCCCACACTCCAAAGACATACAGGTTTGTAGATTAATTGGCTTCGGTAAAAATTGTAAATTGGTCCCTAGCGTGTAGGATAGTTTTAGTGCACGGGGGTGATTGCTGGTCAGTGTGGACTCGGTGGGCCGAGGGGTCTGTTTCCACCTCTAATGAATAAAAGATGCTGGCTGACCCGCTGCGTTACACCAGCACTTAGTGTCTATCATGAGTATAATTTAATCTACATGAAAGCCGGGACCGAATGATCAAGTTGCTAGGAGATATTTAAATCTGTGTTTTCTAAAGTTTATTTTCTGTTTTGTTTCATCTCAGTGTAAAGTAAAAAGAATTACAGAATTATTCTGAATAATCTTTTTCCTGTTAATATTATGGATACCTCCTAACCAATGTTTCATCTCTCTTCAGGACAAATCACCTATCACTTCAATGCAACTGTCCAGGAAACGGGTAAGCTGACACATCCGGGAAATCCGATGCTCATTTGGCGACAAGTGACAACATTTTTTGGATTGAAATAAATCAGAATGTTTAGAATGATAGATTTGAAAATTACTTTCCCTGGAACAAGGTCAGAGAGCATCCGAAGAGAATCTCTTCCCACTGCTGGTGCAATCAATCTATTTGTGCAATCTCCAAAACAGCATCTCTGAAACCTTATACAATTTTACCAAATACTGAGGAACACTGACACCATATCGAACTTCACAGAAACCAGCAGCCACAGTTCTTTGAATCTTAAGATGTTCCTGGGTCACTGGTGTCTCTGCGCATTCTTGTGGTTGAACTGTATCTTCAGGGCAGTAACCTTCAGGGTGATTACATTTGTAAACACCATCTCTCTGAGGCAAAGGGGAGAGCAGACCAATTTCCTGAGCAGTACCTGAAGCAAAGGCCAAATAACTGTGCTATGTATAATGGAAAACACAAAGTGAAACTGGAGAGGGTTTTCCAGGCAAAAGCATTTAAATGGGGCTCAGAGTTCATAAATCACTCACTGTATGGTTGACAGACCAGTAATTGGAACCCCTCCCTTGTTAATTTTCAATGGACCAATTCCTCCCAAGAACCCAACATGCCCATGGGACTTGCATGATCGTGTGATTTGTTGAATAGCTGTAGGAGCCATGGACAATGCTCTTCTATCTCCTGATCCTGCTCAGCCTGTCCTTGCTGGGTGGACAACCTATGGATCAATGTGCTGCGGGTTCTAGGGCTCCAGTACACTATATTTACTCATAGAGTCATAGAGTCATACAGCATGGAAACAGGCCATCTTCACTAGTCCCACCTGCCTGCATTTGGCACATATCTCCATAAACCTGTCCTATTCATGTACCTGTCTAAATGTTTCTTAAATGTTGCGATAATACCTGCCTCAACTGCATCCTCCAGCAGGTTGTTCCATACACCCACCACCCTTTGTTACCCCTCAGTTTCCTATTAAATCTTTCGCCCCTCACCCTAAACCTATATCCTCTGGTTCTTGATTTCCCAACTCTGGGCAAGAGACTCTGTTCGTCCACCCAATTAATACCTCTCATTATTTTGTACACCTCTATAAGATCACCCCTCATCCTCCTGCGCTCCAAGGAATAGATTCCCAGTCTTCTCAACCTCTCCCTGTAGCTTACGTCCTTACATCCTCGTAAATCATCTCTGCACCTTTTCCAGCTTGACAACATCTTTCCTATAACATGTTAACCAAAACTGAACACAACTGTGGTTTCACCCTCTCTGAGGGCATATTGGACAACTAAGACTTACAGAAATAGACCCTTCCGCCCACCATGCCCATGGCAACTTTTGTGCCCATCTAAACTAAACCCATTTGCCCTTCTTTGCCCTTCCTATTTAAGAGTCCGTCCAAATGCTTATTAAAAGTAAGAATCGTATCTGATTCCACCAGCTACTCCACAGCATGTTCCAGAAATGAACCATACTCTGTAAAATAAAACCTACCCCTCAGATCCCCTGTAGTACTCCTTCCTGTCTCCTTAAACTTTTGCCCCCTAGCTTTTGCTACCCCTACCATGGAACGAAAAGATATTGAACTCGATGACATGTTAAGACAAGGCTCCGTTTACTTGCTGTGGTAGATATGAAGCAGCACAAATTGAACAGAGCAATGAGTCCAGCTGGTGGTTCGAAGCAATAGTGAGAGGTTTATTAAACACAATTATTTGTGATCTGAATGCACTGCCCAAGGGTGCCGGAAGTGGATTCAGCAGTGAAGGGATTGAAATCATACGAGGAAAAGCAACATCATTCTGGGCAAGGTCAGTCGGAGGATGGGTCCTGACCTGAAATGTAACCCATCCATGTTCTCCAGGGATGCTGCCTGACCCGCTGAGTTACTCCAGCACTTCACATCATTCTGGGGAAGGTGGACAGAGGAAGTGGCAATTCTCCATGAGCTGATACTAGCACGATATGACAAATTAATCTTCCTGTCTCATGGTTCTATGAACAAAGCTGAAAGAATGTCATCTTTAAATTAGTCACAAACAGGTTTTTGTCTTCACCACAGCAGTGGCTGTATCTTGGTTCAAAGAGCGGCCTGGCCCAGGTCTCCCTGTACCAGTGTGATTTGTACGGCAAAGGTTGTGCGGAATGCTGCCTGGCGAGAGATCCTTACTGCACCTGGAATGGAAGCTCGTGCAGTACTTACGTACCCGGCGCACGCAGGTAAGTGCAGCCCTTCAATAACCTGTTTACTTGAACATTTTGCAGTGTTTGTTCTCTCATTACACCTGAGTATGAATTCATTACTTAGAGTCATAGAGTTATACAGTGTGGAAACAGGTCCTTCGGCCCAACGTTCCCTCACAGACCAACATGTCCCATCTACACTCATCCCACCTGGCTGCGTTTGGCCTATATCCCCCTAAACCTGTCCTATCCATGTACCTGTCTTAATTGCTTCTTAATTGTTGTGATAGTTCCTGCATCAACACCATCCTCCGGCAGCTCGTTCCATATGCCCACCACCCTTTGCGTGAAAAAGTTACTCCTCCGATTCCTATTAAATCGTTTCCCCTGAAAGCTATGCTCTCTGATTCTCGAACAGCTCCCTGCCTGTGTACTCCTTTACTACCTGTGTCTCATGGCCAATCTCATGAGAAGGATGCTAAATATTTTTATTAAATTGAAGCAAACCTATTACTTCACTCTCAGCACCTTTAGGAAAGTGACCCCATTTCTGTATTCTATTGGACCAGCACAATGGCACAGTTGGTAGAGCTGATGCCTCACAATGCCAGAGACCCAGGTTCGATACTGATCTCGGGTGCTATCTGTGTGGGGTTTACATAGTCTTCCTGTGAGTTTCCTCCGAGTGCTCCATTTCCTCCCACAGCCCAAAGATGTGCGTGTTTGTAGGTTAATTGGCCTCCGTAAATTGCCCCTACTATGTAGGGAGTGGATGAGAAAGTGGGATAACATTGAACGAGTGTGAAAGGGTGATCAATGGTCAGTGTGGGCTCAGTCCGCTGACGGCCTGTTCCATGCCATATTTCAAAAACCAAAACTCAAAACTGTGGGCAAATACAGGAATAGCCCACCCATAACAATGGACGAGAATGGACCTTTCTGCAGCACCTTTCCTCCCCCACTTTCCAGGGGTACTTGAGCAGTGGTCTAAAAGGACCATTAGGTTAAATCCAATCCCATCCTGCATGCTCGCCTTCTCAGCTATTCTCTCCAATCCAGATTCCTACTGGGGAAGCGGATTTCATACAAGCATCTTATGAAATCAGATACAAATCTGATATAAGTATTCTGCTACATTGTGACTTTAATGGAGTTTGGTTAGTAACATGAATTTCCAGATCATACAAATAATGTTTTCACTGCCCACTAATTTGCTTTAATCTTAAGTCTCAGAAACTCCCTTTCCACTCTCCAGGATGTAACTTTTATATTTTGTAAACTAGGTCTTCTGATTAGTCCAAGTGTGAATTCCATTTGGTCCAGATATGCCAAGTGTAACTTGGCACATTCTCACGAAGGACTGGGAAGAGACAGAAAGGATAATGTTTACACAAAAGTTCATAGGAAGCACACAGCAGAAATAAAGCTGTTGACAAAAAAGGTCCATGCCAGTGTGTATGCACTGCAGAGACCTCCACACAACCATCTATATATCACTGCATTGGCATCAGCTTCTCCCTCCCTCCCTCATTAGCCTCAAATATTCTACAATATTTACTTCAACCGCTCCACATGGTAATTTCCTCCTTCCACACAGTGTCCGAGGTAATATGGTCTCTTGAATTCTTTGTTGGATTTATTACTCCTTCAGTCTTGGCTAGTTTTGATCCCAGAGGTGATAGATTTTGTTTTTTTCAGCAGGATGTCTAAGATGTAGTTCAGAAATGTGCTGGTGTACTTCATACATGCCATCATATTGTATAAGGTGCTTAACCAGGCACTAGGACATCAAGACAGCACCTTACCACAAAAGGTCATTAGAACAGTTGAATAACTTTCCCTAAAGTTTGGCTGGCCCAGTGGCACAACAGTAGAATTGCTGCCTTACAGTGCCAGGGACTTAGGTTGCACCCTGACTAAGGGTGCTGTATTACAGAGTTTTTATGTTCTCCCTGTGACTGTGTGGATTTTCTCCAGTTGTTTTGATTTTCTCCCACATTCTAGGGACGTGCAGACTTGTAGGTTAAATGATATCTATAAATTATCCCTCGTGTGTACGATAGAAATAGTGTATGAATGATTGCAGGTCAGTACGGACTTGGTGGGCCAGTTTCCACGCTGTATCTCTAAACTAAATCCAGAACATGTTAACACAGACAGAAGACACACCAGAACTGTTGGAGTCATTATAAATAAAAGACATTCATTGTATTACATGACTCATGTCTAGCATGCCACTACACCATGTGACTAAAATTATGAGCCAGAGTCTCCAAAGTTCTGTGAATATCCCAAATATATTAAACCAATTATTCACTGCAGATTATCATAATGCTGTGCAATTATAAACCTTTAATATGAAAACTACACTCTATGTCCTTCAATCCCTTAGTATATCAGTGCCCTGTAATGTGCTCCAAACGATATGTTACAATTCTGGTCCAAAACAAAGCAACACCCTTATTTAACAGAGATGAGATGTGGCAACCTGTGTTGCCTGAACTGATCCCCACTACCAACCAATGCTGGACACAAGCCAAGCTTAAAGTTCCCACCTCCTCCCCTCTGCACCATGCTAATGATTTTGACTCTTTAAAACAGGTGCAGGTTTGTTGGTCAATTGGTAAGTTGTAAAATCGTCCCGTGTGTGTAGTTTGATGTACGGAGTGATTGCTGGTCAGTGCGGACTCAGTGGCCTGAAGGACCTGTTTCCGCACCGTATATCTAAAGTAATGTCTAAATTCAAAACATCTGTCAAATTACTGTCATTTAGTGATGAAGAGCAATACCTGTATAGGAGCAGGGAGGTTCTACTTCAGTTGTATAGGGTCTTGGTGAGGCCACACCTGGAGTATTGCGTAGAGTTCTGGTCTCCAAATCTGAGGAAGGACATTATTGCCATAGAGGGAGTGCAGCGAAGGTTCACCAGACTGATTCCTGGGATGTCAGGACTGTCTTATGAACAAAGACTGCATAGACTCGGTTTATACTCTCTAGAATTTAGGAGATTGAGAGGGGATCTTATAGAAACTTATAAGATTCTTAAGGGGTTGGACAGGCTAGATGTAGGAAGATTGTTCCCGATGTTGGGGAGGTCCAGGACAAGGGGTCACAGCTTAAGGATAAGGGGGAAATCCTTTAGGACCGAGATGAGAAGGAATTTTTTCACACAGAGAGTGGTGGGTCTCTGGAACTCTCTGCCACAGAAGGTAGTTGAGGCCAGTTCATTGGCTATATTTAAGAGGGAGTTAGATGTGGCCCTTGTGGCTAAGGGGATCAGAGGGTATGGAGAGAAGGCAGGTACGGGATACTGAATTGGATGATCAGCCATGATCATATTGAATGGCGGTGCAGGCTCGAAGGGCCGAATGGCCTACTCCTGCACCTAATTTCTATGTTTCTATGTTTCTATACTGGTCATTCTGAAGAAGCACAGTGAAATCAATAACTTTAAAAAAAGTCTTCCTGGCTATGGTTACCACTCAATGCCCTATTTTCTAGATTTACTCTATGTTAATCCTTCAATTAAATACCAGTCCATTGACATATTTGTGCAGACACACAGACACACTCATGTCTGTGTGTATATAGACACAAAATGAACAATGGACTAGTATATATACTTTTCATAGAAATTATAAAACACGTGAATGTTTTTTATTAGATTTCAGACTACAATGCACACAGGGATAACAACTGTACAGAAACCAACCCAGCCCTGTATTGGATGTAATTATTGCTCTCTAATTTCACCATATAATGAGACTATCTGTAAAAGTAAATCCTATGGTTTGGGTAGCTTTCAAAAACCTCTCTGAGGCAACAGATATGGCCATTGACACAAGCCAACTGAATTATTTGCTGCTGGATACCGTTCAAGTAAAACACAGGATAAAAGGGAGTGCTTTGGATTGAGGCTTCAATAGCCTGCTGTTGAACCTGACCCCTTGCTGCTATGTTTGCTTGCAGAAGACTCACTCGCCAGGTCACTCTGAATGGAGACCCTTTGACCCAATGCTTCAACCAGGGAGGTAAGTGTCACAAAGAGAAAGCCAGGGGGTCAGCCTATTCATGAGTGCAATCATTGAAATTCTTCCACATGAGAACTAGCCTGTCAAACTTTTTGAGGTTTATTTAGAATTCTTTCGAGATTTTTTTTTCTGATAAATAATCAAGTAATTTTCCAGGTTTGCTTTCTTCAAATGCAGAAGACAAAGGAGCTCAGTACAGCTCTTTTGCCTCCAAATGTCAAGTTGGCTGGCTGTGCAGATTTGAACAGGGTGGGGTTGGGACATACACGGAAACTTAAGAAGTGTGGAAAAATAAAAGTTAAAAGTTAGGAAATGGAAAGCATTCAGCGAGGATTGCTACAGCACAGCATTTTATTAAAGCTAGGTAATTGTAGAGGGATTCTGGTGTTTAAAATGTTCCGTCCCCCTGTGGTAATATGGTGATGGAAGCAGTAGAAATAAAATATGCAATTTATTTGAGCCTGACGTTCAATTCTGAGATGATGGGAAGACAATTTATTTTGCAAAGGTGAAGGCATTTGTACCTTTTGAAGATTCTAAACTCAGAATATTGGACAAAAATTAGTTTGGCCCTTTGCCATTCAGCATATTCATTCAAATTCAGTATCCTTTTTCTACTTTCTTTCTTTTTCCTTCAATTTATTTAGCCACAAAAATTAAATAAAGACTACTTCTTGAATATATTTAGTCATTTGGCCTCAAATGTTCTTCTGTGTTAGAATTCCATATGTTCACCCCTCTTTGGATGAAAACCTAATTCCGTATCACTGTACACTGTGGATGGCTTGATTATAATTCAGGTCTAGTCTTTTCTATGACTGGATAGCATGCAACAAAAAGTATTTTGTCAATACATGACAAATATAAACTAAACTGAACTAAAGTAAAAGGCTTACTCTGTATTGTAGTCAGTGTCACTCATGTTATGAGACATACTGTTGCTCCACCCACAGGTTTAATAGAAAGCCTTTTCCCTTTCTCTCTCAGTCTTGAGCTGTATGTTAAGATGAAGTTACCGATGCTGAATTGCTAATAAAAGTCTTTGGATCAATACAGAACCATAATCTAACAAAGGTCCTGGACCATGCCAATGCAATCAACCTCAAGTTAAACCCTCAAAAATGCAAATTCAGAGTAAGTGAGGTGAACTACGTGGGCCATATGTTCACTAAAGACGACCTAAAAACTGATCTGACAAAACAATTGCTATCAACGAGTTACCGGCACCCACAGACATGCTTAGCCTGCAGAGATTCCTTGGCATGGTAAACTGCCTGAGTAAATTTATTCCGAACTTCAGTGAAATATCAGCCCCACTGTGCCAGCTTACCTACAAAGACACAGTTTGGGCAACAGCAGACGCCGTTTGACACTCTTAAGCAATAAAGGTCTTGTGCCCCTATGCTTGCTTATTTTTTTCCTAAACGACTGGTCACACTGACTTGTGACGCTTCACAACACGGACTAGGTGCAGCATGTCTTCAAGATGATGGTAATGGCAGCAAGCCTGTCACCTATGCCTCGCGTGCCATGACTGACACAGAACAACTGACTCCCAAATTGAAAAGGAGCTGCTAGAAGTCGCTTTCGCCTGCAAGAAGTTTATTGACTTTATCTTCGGACATACGGTCACGATTGAAACTGACCACCAACCCCTGGTCAGCATCTTTTAACAAACCAATTCATGCCTCTCCAGGATGTTGCTTCAACTTCAAAAGTATGACATTGTTCTGACCTACAAACGTGTTAAGGATATGCACCTGGCTGACACCCTCTCGCGTGCACCCCGAAAGACCTGCGAGGGTCCGACCTCACTGGAAGATGACTTTGTGATAATGACGGTGTCTTTTATTCCCTTGTCCTGTGTGGAGGACCTGGTTGCCCACACTGCTGCTGATGATACCTTATAGTTGCTCGTCTCCGTCATTAAACGAGGCTGGCCAGACAAGCATTACAATGTACCGCTGCCAGTTCGGCCCTTCTTTGCCGTCCGTGATGAACTGGTACTATAAGATGGTATTATCGTAAAAGGCCACAAGGCTGTAGTCCCTGCTTCTTTACTCAGCAAGTATTTTGACGTTGTCCATGCAGGGCACCCAGGCTCTGAAGCAACTGTCCTACGAACAAAAAACCATGTTTTACTGGCCTGGTATGGCTGAATACATTCTCGAGAATGTGGCAGCTTGGCACCTCATCAACAAAAGCAACCACTTCTCTCACACCCAGCTCCTGCCCTTCCATGGTCTACAGTGGCAACTGACATATTTGAGTGGCATGGCAAGCAGTACCTGGTTCTTGTGGACTCGTATTCCGGCTAATTTGACATTGATCTTCTTACTTCTTACTTCTCACAGGGTAGTTCTAAAACTCACTCGCTATTTTGTAGAGCACGGAGTTCCTTGTCAACTGCTATATGAATAACGGCAGTCAATTTACCAGCCAGCACTTCAAATAATTTGCTGCACGCTGGGTTTTCACCACATCACCAGCAGCCCTGAATATCCTCAGTCGAATGGACTGGCTGAACGGGCTGTCAGGAGTGCCAAACAATGAATGGAACAATCCCACAGCTAATTTTGACGGGTACCTGAACCTGCTCAACCTGCGCAACATTTCACGCGACCCCATCTTGGGTTCACCTGCTCAACGTTTATTGTCAAGACAGACCTGAGCACAGCGTCTGTAGCAGATCAGGCATTATTCCCGCAGGTGGTCCCACCATCGGACGTCCAGTCCAGGCTGCAACAAAAGCGTGACATTCAAAAACAGTGGTATAACAAAACAAGCAGACCGCTGCCACCATTAACTGAGGGGCAAGTGGTTCGTTTGCAAACCGACAAAGGTCATGACCATATCGGTGTGATTTCTGGAACTGGCTCTGATCCACGCTCATATTTGGTCAATGCTGATGGCGGCACCTACAGACATAATAGGCAACATATCCTGCCTGTGAATGAGTCAGCTCCACCTCCGTATTATCCTGACCATACAAGTGTACTTCCATCCATGTCCGATGGCATCGGCCCACCTGCACCAGCATAACAACCTGTTTCTGAAACGGATACTTTGCCAATGGCGACGCCTTCTCCGCCGGTACCAAAGTCCTCTGTTTCGTCACCGGGAATGCCATTTCAATTTCCTCAACCAATTATACCACCGACTCTGTCCCCGGTGGCGAAGAACAGAAATGCACACGTGCTGGTCGTGCTTGCAAGCCCACCGTAAAGTACCAGGCCTATGTTTGACTTTCCTCCAGCTTATTATCATTTACTATGCATTCCTTATTTAAACAATAGTTTTGTATTTACATTTAATTATTTAAGAGGGAGGATGTAGATCAGTGTCACTCATGTTATGAGTCTTACTGTGGTTCCACCCACAGGTTTAATTGGAAGCCTTTTTCCCTTTCTCTCGCAGTCATGAGCTGTATGTTAAGATGAAGTTACCTATGCTGAATTGCTAATAAAATCTTTGGATCCTAATCACTGTGTGTGAGTTATGTCAATCCAACATATATCCTTTAGCTTTTCTAGACTAAGAACAGGTGGAAATTCCACCAGTCTAACTCATGGACCAACATTACGTACAACTAGAGTCATGACAAATCAGCACAGTTGGCCAAATTGTCAAAAAGTGGAGGTGAATTCAGCAATGTCTTCAGGAATTTAGCATCTTAAGATGCTGTCAGCTTCTAAATTCTTCAACTTCTCCCCATTATTGAAGCTACTCCTTTGAACTTCCAATGATGATGGGAACCTACCAATGGCCAGTATAGCTTATGTTGAATCTCACACTAGATGGTGGGACAAACTCCCACATGGTGTATCATGGCACCTCCTCCTGTGGACGTTCAGTGTAAGGTGCTTCGCCTTCATCTCCTCCAGCATTCTTCACAATTTACAATTATCAAGTGAAGAAATTTTGTTTAAAATAATTCACAGTGTGTATAGAATTAAATGTTGTCACAATTATTTGTAATTTCACATTACGTTGCAGTTATAGTGATACCTGAACATTTGACTGAAATTGTCCTCAGTGATTTTCGTGGTGTTTTCCGTAGGAGCCATGTACACTTGGACTGAAGAAAAGGCCTTGTTTGTTGTTGAAGGAAACAACACGTACTTGGAATGCATTCCCAAATCCCGGCTTGCAACAATCACATGGTTCCTGGAGCCGAGTGAAAAGAACGGGATACTGCAGGAGGTAAAGATGGGTTCTGTCCTTTTGTTGTAGACTTTCATGTATCTAGCAAACCATTAGAAAGAAGGAGAAACAAAGAACTGCAGATGCAGGTTTACACAAAAGGGCACAAAGTGCTGGAGTAACTCAGTGGGTTTGAAAAAGGTCTGAAGAAGTGCCCGATCCAAAATGTCACCTATCCATGTTCTCCAGGAATGCTGCCTGACCCTTTCCCTTACACCAGCACTTTCTGTCCTTTTTCATTCGACAGAAGTACTGGGGAATGAAAATCTGCTGCGCTTTTTGACAGAATGGAAGCATTGAAGGAGTTGAGTGAGTCTGTGAGAGTTGTACAATACCCATAGTATTAGTTCCCTTTCAGCTGCCGTCATTTAACGGGAGGGGCTTTCATATCTCCATCTGATGCATGCATACAGGTAAGGTGGACAACACCTCACAATGAGACTGATTGGTGCTTGAGCAAGAGTTGATTGGTGGTGTGGTGAAGTTTCCTGAAAACTTAAGAAATGTCTACCTTTCCATATGGGGCTTGGTTATAGTTTCAAAAATATGTTTGTGTCTGGTGTGATCCCAGATCCTTTTACAAACATAGGGGACAGTCAGTAGCAGGTGGTTATCTGACCTTTCGGCCAGAGAGGCAACTGTTCTATCGCAATGCTTTCCTGGCTAACATCAGTAACCTTTTATTTCTTATTGTCCAAAATCCTATTGGTTTCACCTTTGATGACTGAGCCATACGCTGAGGTGGAGAGTTTCCAAGTAAATAAATTCCTCCTCATTTCAGCCTACAATAGCAACGCTACATCCTATGTCCACCAGTCCAAACCAACCTACTAAAGACAGCAGCCCCTGCCAATGCCTCTCTGAATCTCAGGTGTTTAAAAGTGTCAATGAGATCACCTCTTATTTTTCTAAACTGCGGTGAATATAAATTATTTCTACTCAATCTGTCCTTGTAGAAAGTACAACTAAAAATGTATTTTGCCAACTTCTTAACAGTTCTGAATATCCTTGACATCTGAATAACATTCCATGCCAACATCTCATATTCCAGCACCAACCACAAGCTCGCTCCTTATCAAAACCAGTTGATTCAGGCTCTGCTCAAGTAATTCCAGACAAAACTATCAGATCGAAGAGGTGCACGCACACATGCACACACACACCAATATACACACACAGGCACACCACAACCATGCACACCACAACCGCACACATACATACACACACACAATTACTGCAGATGCTGGAAATCCAAAATCCAAAATAATATTTTGTTAATTCTCAGCAAATAGGACAACATGTCGTGGGAAAGAAACAGTTCAATTTTCAGGTCAAGGTCATTTCATCAGAACTCCGTAAAATATTGAGTGTTTTTTGCACCTTTAGTGCCCACGAAAAGTTATCAACTGAATCACCAATGCTGTCTCTGTCCTCACGGATGCTGGCAGACCAGCTTGCTGTTTTCAGCACTCCCTGTCTTAGATCAGAGTCGTATGCAGTTGGTCGACACTCCATTTTTCTGTTGTAGTCGTTGACAGCTCAATGTTTTGAAACACGCTGCCTTCCAGGGAGTGACACATGAACTGGGAAACCTGATACATGAGCACTTATGGAATACCCAGAACCTAATAATCATCAGCCCACCCACCTCCCTTACAAAACCCAGTCAGGATGAAGGGTCCTGACCTGTAACATTGACTGTCCATTTTATTCCTCAATGATTGATTGAAAGATACAGCGTGGATGCAGGTTCTACAGCCCACTGAGACCATACTGACCAATAGCCCATTCTCACTATTTCTAGTGAGGTTAATTGGCTTCTGTAAATTGCCCCTTGTGTGTGGGATGCGAAAGTGGAGTAACATAGAACTAGTGTGTGGGTGAATGTTGAACGGCGTGGGCTAAGTGGGCCAAAGAACACGTTTCCACGCTGTGTCTCTAACCGAAACAAAACTAAACTATTAGTTGTCTACCAATGACACAAATACAGTACGTCAGGTACCACATTCAAAGTGCCCGGTGCAGTTTTATAATCAGTGAAATTGTACCTGGAAATAATTGTTACTGTGTCAGTTCTGGGTAAAACTTTGCACAGTGAAAAAATAAGGACTACAGTAGATGTCCAGGTTTGTGGTGCCTCATTGGTTCTGGGATTGAACCTTTCCATCCAAAAGTTGTGTTAATTTGTTGGACACCAGACTAAAATAAACGCGGTGCTGAACTGGTGTAAAACCCAGTTGCCTTACCCTTTTACCTCAGGGGCCTGAACCTGCTGTTCCCACAGCATGGTCCAGACGACTTCTAATTCCACACCCACACTCCAAGGCTGACATTTACAAGTTCACAGTAGAAGTAGGAGTAGAATTAGGGCATTCGGCCCATCGAGTCTACTCCGCCATTGCTGATCTCTGCCCCTCTAATCCCATTTTCCTGCCTTCTCTCCATGACCCTTGATAACCTTCAGGGCAACTTTGGGTAGCATGGTGACGCAGCTTTAGAATTGCTGCCTTACAGCACCACAGACCCGGGTTCAATCCTGACTACAGATCCTGTCCCTACGGAGTTTGTACGTTTTCCCTGTGACCACGTGGGTTTCCTCCAGGTGCTCTGGTTTCCTCCCACGCTCCAAATTGTTGGTCAATTGGCTTGGCTTAATTGCAAATTGTCCCTCGTGTGTGTAGGATAGTGTTCGTGGGCGGGAATCGCTGGTCGGCACGGACTCGGTAGGGCCGAAGGGCCTATCTCCGCGCTGTATCTGTAAACTAAACTCGGAGTTGTCAATGAATGCAGCGAATTTAGGGGAAGAAATAATTAAGGCGGGAAGAAGAGGAATGCATTGGCATGAAGCTTTTGTTTGTATTCATCTCAAAGCTGGTGTAATTATATCCATAATGTTTTAACATCAAATAGGCATGTGTCCTGGGAGAGTTGACACATTCTTGTGGAAAAGAATGCTCGAAACCAGCAACACCCGCCACACAGGAAATGATTCTCACTGAAAAGGTCACTTCCTTTCGGAAGTCATAAGGAAGTTCAAATGATGCTGCTTAATTCGATTGCTAAATTAATTCCAGAGCTGTGCAATTTGCAACAGTGCCAGTGAGTGCCAGTGTCTAAACATCACCAGGGTGCAGTGGGTGCTGTGTGTCTAAACATCACCAGGGTGCAGGCCAAGTATTGCAGGTTGACACACAAAGTGCTGGAGTAATTCAGCGGGTCAGGCAGCGTTAAGTTTGCCAACTGTCCCGTATTAGCCGGAACATCCCGTAAATTCGGCTAATTTGGTTTGTCCCATACGGGACTGCCCTTGTCACGTATTTGACTGCTACTACTCGGGTCGAGGGGACTGTTGGGTCGGAGCGCCGCGTCCGGCTCTGCCTCACCCGACCCGACGTAGTGCAGCTCATGGAGTGCAAGAGCAGCGACTCATCTGTGGCCTTGTTGTTCGGTAGCCCGGCCAGCTGTCATACCTTCGGACCTTCACTTACTGCCGACACCACCACCCCTCCTTCTCATGGCCGATCATCAGTTCACGAGTTGGATGTGGTGCCGGACTTTGCGTGCACGATCGCATGGTCAGAATCGAAACCAGGTCTCCGAAGCTGAGGCAGCAACTACCACTATGCCAATGTTTACTGGTGCCCTCCCCTAATTCCCCATTTACTGGTGCCCTCCCCTAATTCCCCACTTACTGGTGCCTTCCCCTAATTCCCCACTTACTGGTGCCCTCCCCTAATTCACCATTTACTAGTGCCCTCCCCTAATTCACCATTTACTGGTGCCCTCCCCTAATTCACCATTTACTAATGCCCTCCCCTAATTCCCCATTTACTGGTGCCCTCCCCTAATTCACCATTTACTAATGCCCTCCCCTAATTCCCCATTTACTGGTGCCCTCCCCTAATTCACCATTTACTAATGCCCTCCCCTAATTCCCCATTTACTGGTGCCCTCCCCTAATTACCCATTTACTGGTGTCCTCCCCTAATTCCCCATTTACTGGTGCCCTCCCCTAATTCCCCATTTACAGTGCCCTCCCCTAATTCCCCATTTACAGTGCCCTCCCCTAATTCCCCATTTACTGGTGCCCTCTCCTAATTCCCCATTTACTGGTGCCCTCTCCTAATTCCCCATTTACTGGTGCCCTCCCCTAATTCCCCATTTACTGGTGCCCTCTCCTAATTCCCCATTTACTGGTGCCCTCTCGTAATTCAACAGTTACTGGTGCCCTCCCCTAATTCCCCACTTACTGGTGCCCTCCCCTAATTCACCATTTACTAGTGCCCTCCCCTAATTCCCCATTTACTGGTACCCTCCCCTAATTCCCCATTTACTGGTGCCCTCCCCTAATTCCCCATTTACATTGCCCTCCCCATATTCACCATGTAGTTGCTCTCCTCAATCCCATCTGCTTTACACGTGGGCCAGAGCCGTAGAGGGAGGTTGAGTAGGCTAGGACTATTCCTTGGAGCGCAGGAAGCTGAGGGGTGATCTTGTATAAAATCACAAGGGGAATAGATAAGAGATACACAGACTGACGGTGAAAGAATGGATTGTCTGGGCTTGTATTCACTCGTGTTTAGAAGGATGAGACATAATTGAAACATATAAAATTCTTAAGGCTAGGTGCAGGAAAAATATTCCCCTTGTTGGGGGAGTCCAGAACCAGGGGTCACAGTTTAAGAATAAGGGTATGCCATTTAGGAATGAGATGAGAAAAACCTTTTTCAGCCAGAGAGTTGTGAATCTGTGGAATTCTCTGCCACAGAATGCAGTGGAGGCCAATTCACTGCATGTTTTCAAGAGTTAGATTTAGCTCTTTGGGCTAATGGAATCGAGGGATATGGGGAGAAAGCAGTAATGGGGTTCTGATTTTGGATGATCAGCCATGCTCATATTGAATGGTTGTGCTGGCTCGAAGGGCTGAATGGCCTACTCCTGCACATATTTCCTATGTTTCTATGTGATCCCACTTTTGCATCATCTGCCTAACACTAGATGCAATTTACAGATTCCAATTAAACAACAAACCCGTGATTTGGACGTGGGAGGTAGCCAGATCACCCGGAAGAAACCCACACGGTCACAAGGAGAACGTGCAAACTCCATACATTCACTCCTGGGTCTCTAGCGCTGCGAGGCAGCAGCTCTACCAGCTGCGTCGCTGTGTCACCCTTTTCCCTCCACAGATGCTGCTGTACTTGTCTGTTGCTCCAGGTTCCAGCATCTGCAGTCTCTTGCCCCTCCATATCTGCTCCATCTGTCAATGTGTGTGCATATTTAAGAACAAGATGTTTAACACTGGAAGGGTTTAATATAATATTTGTTTGTAGGTTAGCTTTGGGGACCGGATCATCCCAATTGAGCAAGGCTTGCTAATTCGCCAAATAGATCATCAGGATGCAGGAGTCTATCATTGCCAGATTGAGGACCATGGTTTGCGCTGGACACTGATGAAGGTGCGGCTCAATGTGGTGACCGCTGACCTGCTGGCAAATCTGTATGAAGGTGAGGGACAGTCAGCTGGTCCCATGAAAGACCGATCTCTTCTGGGCACCAGTCACAGTGTTCAGCCCTGGTACAAGAACATCATGACCCTCATCAATTATCCATCCAAAATGGATTTCTACTGTGAGCAGGTCTGGCAGAGAGACTTGAAGAAGAAACGCAACAAATTGCGGGCGGGCAAAAAGCACCGCAGCGTGGAGCCTGCCAGGAAAAACAAACCGCCCACAGGAGGCAGAAGGAACAAGAACAAACACACCAAGTTACAGCGATCACCTCGCAGTATCTAGCAGAATTGCTCCCATAACCTTCATCTAAAGTTAAATAAAAGAAGGCTCAACAAACTTAAATCTTTCAAAAACTCTTTGGACTCTGATAAGCTAAAGGCTTTGCTTGCAACACCATCTTTGACCTGCTTTTGGCTGAAGATAAATGTATGGTTGTCTATCTGTTCTTTTTCCTACAAATGGGAGCGATAATCAACCCATGTTTGAAATGCATTGACGTGAGTGTTCCCAGCCAATGGTACTTCCAAAATATAAATCTTTGATGTGCAGTCTTTAAATATAATACAAACTGGTCATCTACTTGTGGGCCTAAAGATTTAAAGAGTTTATTGGCAATGAGAAATACCACAAACAATTTCTACTGCATTAAAGAGAAGTAATGCGAATAGCTTTAAACCACAACTCTACTATAAATATTTAGCTGTTGTAAGACTTGGGACGCAACAATTCAAATACAAACAGAGAAAATGTCTTGACTATGTCAAAATGCATAAAATCTAGGGGGCTTCTCCTAACTCCAGGCTATTGCAGTGGAAGAACCAAAGATTGCTAAACTAAATCTGGTGTTAAGCTTTCCCCGTGACCCATTGGGTTTAGTCAATTGTCGGCAGACCCACTTATGTTAAATTCTTGGATTTCACAGTGAACAGACCTAAACATATGGTGGTGGTTGGAGGCATTATTACTGACTGCAAAAATGCAGGGCTGAAGCCAGGTAACAATGGCCTGATTCATAATCACTACCCAATGACCCCCAGTTAAAAGTGGCACAGAGTGGATGTGAAAGTCAGTCAGGCTCAACAATAGTGTCCCTGTCAATGTAAAGCATGTAAGCTGGCAATGAAGGCAGGACCAATGAATTGCTGGTCAAATTATCTGTAAACCCATCTCCAAACAAGAAGTGGACAGAAAATCAGTAAGAATTTCTTTGTAATAATCAAAATCTAAACATTATTATAAAAATAAACAAGTTTATGCCAGAATCAGTTCAGCAAATGTGGGGATAAAGAACATTACATTTGCATGCAAAATATTACTAATTACCGTTTATTGACATTCTTAAAATATTATTTAGACTAACTCAATAGAATCCACCGCTGAATTGTTTAAGGGGAATGTTTTGGAACAGCGGGAGGCTGCTTTTGGTTGTTGATATTGGGAAATATTGGGTACACCCTTTCCATTTCTCCACTATTATAAGCCATGGACTCCAGGCAAGGCAAGAGTATCTGTTGCATCATTTGCAGAATCACTAGTTATGTATCTTCCATGTACGTTCCAGTACTTTTGTGTTTCGATCACTGAATTTTGAAAGGCTGTCATTGAATCTGCTGGAACCTGAAATGAAAAGAACTGTTCAAAATCTTCTCTAATTGCTGAACTAGGCCATTCAATATTAAAACCACACACTTTCCATTGATCCCTCCCTTTTGATAATTGCCACCCTGATTTTTTTGCAACACAATGCAAAATATTATTTTGTAAAATAATAGAAAAACAAAGTTGGGTGTGTACTGGAAATCGGAAGTGGCTGTATCTCCAGAGAGAGAGATATAGTCAATATTTGCACTAGATTATCTTTCACTGGGATGATAACCTTTCATTTGACTACAATTTCTTACCCACATTTATGGATTTAGAAATAATTTCCCATTCAGTGAAGGAAATTCAGTGGCTTTTAGCAGAGGCAAGACCAGGTAACAGAAATGGAGATAACAGGTGGTTGGGGTGGAGAGAGTGCTGAGGCTGTGGGCTATTGAGGGACAGGGTCATTGAACAGGTTTTGGCAGAGAGGGACACAGCACCTCTGTGGTTGTGTCTTTGAATGAAGGGGCTAAATTAGTTCAGTTTGGATCTGGGCTCAACTCCAAATCATATTAAGAAGGGCTGCAAAGAAAAACCATGAAACAATAGCCTAACATCTGTGGTAGGTAAGTTACTGGAGAGGATTCTGAGGAATAAAATGTACATGCATTTGGAAAGATAGTATTGATTAGAATAGATAGCATGATTTTGTGCATGGGAAATCGTGACTCAAATTTTATGGTTCTAAAGAAATAGTAAAGAAGGCTGATGTGGACAGGTCTGTAGATGTAGCCTACATGGACTTCTACGAAGCCTTTGATAAGTTTCTGCACAGAAGGTTTGATCACATGGGATCTTGGGAGATATAGCTAAATGGATACAGAATTGGCTTGACGGGAGGAAGATTGTTTTTCAGATTGGAGGCCCGAGACTAGTACAAGACACGACTAGATGGCATTAAAATCAATAGCATCGTTGACAATGAAGATGGTTAATAATAACTAAAGCAGGATCATAATCAGCTGGGCAAATGGGATGAGGAATGTATTGAAGTTTGTTTTTGATATGTGTGAGGTGTGGCATTTAGGGAAGGCCTTCACTGTGTAAATGGTAGGACCATTGGGAATGTTATAGATCAAACCTTAGAGTGCTCCAACTAGGAGTACAAGTACAGTTCTCTGAAAGTTGCGTCACAGGCAGATAAGATGATGATGTCGGCTTTTGCCATGGTAACCTTCATCAGGCAGGAAATTCAGTGCAGAAGTTGGGATGTTCTGTTACAGTTGCACAAGATATAGGTGAGGCCTCTCTTGGAGTATTGTGTTCAGGTTTAGCCACCCTGCCACAGGAAAGATGCCATTAAGCTGGAAAGAATGCGGAGAGGATTTGTGAGGATACTACCAGGACTCGAGAGCTTGAGTTATAGGGCGAGATTGGGCAGGCCAGGATTTGATCCTTGGAACATAGGAGAGTGAGGGGTGATCTTATAGAGGTGTATAAAATCATGAGGAGCATAGATAAAGCGACAGAGTGGCGCAACGGTAGAGTTACTGCCTAACAGCGCTTACAGCACCAGAGACCTGGGTTCGATCCCGACTACGGGTGCTGTAAATTCGGAGTTTGTCTGTTCTCCCCGTGATCGCCTCTGTTTTCTTCGAGATCTTCGGTTTCCTCCCACACTTCCAAAGAATTACAGATTTGTAGATTAATTGGCTTGGTATAAATGTAAAATTGTTCCTCGTATGTGTAGGATAGTGTTAATGTGCGGAGATTGCTGGTCGGTGGGGTCTCGGTGAGCTGAAGGGCCTATTTCTACGCTGTATCTCTAAACTAAACTAAAGGTAAATGCACAGACTCCATATCTCAGGATAGGGGAATCAAGAATTATAGGGCATAGGTTTAAGATGAGAGGGGAAATATTTAACAGGAAACGGAGGTGCAGCTTTTTCCACATAGCAGGTGGTGAGTATATGGAACGAGCTGCAGGAGGAAACAGTTGATGCAGGTACAACATTTAAAATACATTTGAACGAGTGCAGGGATAAGAAAGGTTTTGAGGGGTATAAGCCAAATATGAGCAAATATGACCACCAGCTTAGATGGGGCATCTGGTCAAGTTGGTCCGAAAAGCCTGTATCCCTGCTGTATGTCCAAAGTTTGAACTTGTGGCACTGACAATGTCACACTGGGGGAGGTGGAGGTGGAGTGGGGGGGGTGAAGTATTGTTATAATTGTTTTATATTTATTCTATTTTTGAAGATATGGTATTCTGGGATTTGGAAGCAAAGGCAATATTATGCCAGATCAGGATGGAATGAGGTTTGGAGGCAGTGCTGTTTGCTTTCCCCATTTCCCAGTACTCCTCCAACTTGTTCTCTCTCTCCGATGCCCATTCACCCCCTTTTGCAGATTCATTATTTTGCAACAAACCTACTCTAAAGGGTAATGTACAGTGGTCAATGAATCTACCTGCACATTGGCAAGATGTGGGTGGAATCTGCAGTACCCGGGGAAAACTCAGAATTCACCAGGAGAACTTGGAAACTCCACAATGACAGCACCCGAGATCAGGATCACACCAGGATCCCTGGATCTGGGTGGAAATAGCACTAATCACTGCATTGCTCGTGTCTCTTCCATTGATATAAGGCTTGGGAACTGTCTTAACATTCCAATAATATCTGTTTCTCAGCTTCTTTGCAACAATTTTAAAATAGTTATAGACAGTGAGAGATTCCTGATAGTGAGGATTAAACTAGTTTATGCAGGTCTTGAGTTTTTTACTTTTTGATTTTGTGGTTTAAGCTCGCCTGTTAATGGTTACAAGGTTACAGAAACATCGTTATAGTCTTCAGATGTTAATGAGTCTTAGGTCAGAGGCTATTTAACTTATTTAGTGAACAGCTTCAGCTTACTATATGACCTCATTTACAAAGTGTAAATGTAAAGCTATTTAAGTCATATATTACCTGGGTGGCATTTTCATGAAAATTGTTAAGGACAAGGGTTCAAACGGTGTCAGCTGCCTGGTTCTGAAGGTATTAAATGCTTATGTTCGTATTATTTAATTTTATTTGTATTTTTTCTCTGTACATTTGTTTTTCTTTTGCTTTGAGATATGTACATATTTAGTTTTGTGTATGACATGTGTTATTAATAATGCCAATGTGTTCTGCATCTCAGCTTTGAAATAAAATAGAATTGACTTGCTTGCTGTTATTATTGTCAATGGTGCATTTATTGTCACATGTGCAAAGTGATAACACAGTGAAATTATTTTCCTTACAAAGAGACCAGTAGAGTATTGCCATTACCCCGACCCTCGATTAGCAAGTGTACAGAAATAGTCTACTTAGCCCGCGTACGAGAGGCGCCAAGTTTTGCCACCATTTTAAAAGGCCACGCTCTAGTTCTTATGAGCGCAGACGGCTGTGGAGGGCAAGTCAACAGATATTTTCACTTTGGAGATTGACAAATTCTTGATTAGTACGGGTGTCAGGGTTTACGGGGAGAAGGCAGGAGAGTGGGGGTTGAGAGGGAAAGATAGATCAGCCATGTGGCGGAGTAGACTTGATAGGTCGAATAGCCTAATTCTGCTCCTAAAACTTAGGAACTATACTCCCTTTCCTAGTGCCACATCCATTCAACAGCCCCATTTGAGGCCATGCCTGGGGGTAGATGAATTGGAATTTGGGAATTTTGGGATCTCCGCACTAGTGTTTAGAGCTCAGCTGTATGATTACAGCTCAGGCTGACCCTGACTTCACTTTAGATAGTAATGAGGAGGGTGCAAGGGTGGATTTAGATGACTGGAGGAGAGATTGCACATTTGTCAAGAAAATAATGTAGAACAGTAACTTACTAATTATGTTATTAGACCAGCAATGCCACTAGTGTCTATGTAATACACTATATAAGTGGCAGGATACAAGCTCTCCTGCTAAGCTGAGTTATGAGACAGTTAGTAGTGTCCGCTTGTAAGGGAGGAAAAGGCTTCCTCCCTTCTTTTGTTCTCATTCATCCTAGACTCCCCCTAGAGATTAGTGCTTTCTGTCAAAGGCTTCCAGGCTATCGTTCCTAGAAAATTTATTTCACTTTTTTGAGTGTGTTAAAATATTGTTTCATATAATGCTAGCAGCAGGTTAGGCCACATGGGACAATTACTAAGTTGTCTGCAAACAAGGGTTCAACAATGAATGAAAAAAAGAGAAATCTGCAGATGCTGGAAATCAAATAAAAATAGAAAATGCTGGAAGCAGGTGAGGCGAAGGAGTTCCAGGATTATGAACCAATGAAGAAACCACACGATGTTTCCAAGTCAGTGTTGTTTGTAGCTTGGAAGGTAACTTCCAACTGATGGTGTTCCTGGGTTTTGCAGTGCATAGAAACATAGAAATTAGGTGCAGGAGTAGGCCATTCAGCCCTTCGAGCCTGCACCGCCATTCAATATGATCATGGTTGATCATCCAACTCAGTATCCCGTACCTGCCTTCTCTCCATACCCTCTGATCCCCTTAGCCACAAGGGCCACATCTAACTCCCTCTTAAATATAGCAAACAAACTGGCCTCAACCACCCTCTGTGGCAGAGAGTTCCAGAGACCCACCACTCTCTGTGTGAAAAACATGCTGTATCCTTCTACCAGGTAGAGGTCATGGGTTTGGAAGGTGCTGTCTAAGGAGCATTGGTGGGTTGCTGCAATGTATCCTGATGATGGTACACACTGCTGCCACTGTGAATTGGTGATAGAATGAATGATTCATTCTATTAATCAATAGAATGTTTCATAGATTGATTCTATGAATCAACAGTACAATGACATTCAGTTTTGTATTTAGTACAGTACAGGTATCACTGTATATAAGCACTTAGATAACATGGATAGAAAATTGGTTGGCAGACAGGAAACAAAGAGTAGGGATTAACAGGTCCCTTTCAGAATGGCAGGCAGTGACCAGTGGGGTACCACAAGGCTCAGTGCTGGGACCGTAGCTCTTTACAATATACATCAATAATTTAGATGAAGGGATTCAAAGTAACATTAGCAAATTTGCAGATGACACAAAGCTGGGTGACAGTGTGAAATGTGAGGAGATGCAATGAGGAAGCAGGGTGACTTGGACAGGTTGGGTGAGTGGGAAGATGCATGGCAGATGCAGTTTAATGTAGATAAATGTGAGGTTATCCACTTTGGTGGCAAAAACAGGAAGGCAGTTTATTATCTGAATGGTGTCAAGTGGGGAAAATGGGAAGTACAAAGCGATCTGGGGGTCCTTGTTCATCAGTCACTGAACGTAAGCATGCAGGTACAACAGGCAATGAAGAAAGTTAATGCCATGTTGACCTTCATAACAAGAGGAATCGCGTATAGGAGCAAAGAGGTCCTTCTGCAGTTGTACAGGGCCCTGGTGAGACCACACCTGGAGTATTGCATGCAGTTTTGGTCTCCAAATTTGAGGAAGGACATTCTTGCTATTGAGGGAGTGCAGCGTATGTCCACGAGGTTATTCCCGGGATGGCGGGACTGTCACATGTTGATAAAATGGAGCGGCTGGGCTTGTATACTCTGGAATTTAGAAGGATGAGAGGGGATCTTATTGAAACATATAAGATTATTAAGGGATTGGACATGCTAGAGGCGGGTAATGTGTTCCCGGTGTTGGGGGAGTTTACGAATAAGGGGTAGGCCATTTAGAACGGAGGTGAGGAAAAATGTTTTCACCCGGAGAGTTGTGAATCTATGGAATTCTCTGACTCAGAAGGCAGTGGAAGCCAATTCTCTGGATGCCTTCAAGAGAGAGTTAGATAGAGCACTTAGAAATAGAGTCAGGGGATATGGTGAGAAGGCAGGAACGGGTTACTGAATGTGGATGATCAGGCATGATCACAGTGAATGACAGTGCTGGCTCGAAGGGCTGAATGGCCTATTCCTGCACCTATTGTATCTTAGATAAGCATCCCAGATACAGTACAGTGTGCTGCAGTAGTGCGCTGAGACAGTATACAGAGTCACCAGATTTGGTGCCAATTTCAAGTTCCAGTTGTTGTGAAGTGTTCCACTGCTCTGTGCAGCTGCAGGCCACATCTGGAACACACCCTCGTCCTTTTGGTTTGGTGCCCGATGCAACCGAACCCCAGGTTGTTGCCGGGCCTCCAGCGGCTCTCTTCATATCGAGGTGCTCGGCCCTCTGTTCCGACTCCCTCCAGTCCAGTCCACAGGGTGACCAGGGGCCGGGCTCGGCTGCTTCCTCTCCGGGCAGGTTCCTGGTTCCATGGCCGCGAGCCAGGCCTACTGTCGGGTATGGCCGCCGCACCTCGGGCCAACCTTGACAAAATGGTTGTGGTGCCTATCAGGCAGGTTGCAATGCTTTACATTCTCTTTCCATTTAAAAATTACTTCACATTTCTATTTTTTCTGTCAAAATATATCGTAATCCATTTCCACATTTCCATGTCCTTGCCCATTTACATGTCTGTCTACATCCTGGTGAAAAGATTGGATGGATTGGATTTATTCTCACTGGAACCTTAGGAGGCTGAGTGGTGACTTTAGTGAGGTTTATAAAATGATGGGATGCATGGATAGAATCGATAGTTAGAGATTCTTTCCCCTTGGTTAGTGGAGCCTAGAACTACATGGCAGAGATTTATGCTAACAGGAAAAAAATTAAACAGCTCCGAGAGAAGATTTTCAGACAGAAAGTGCTGAAAAGCTGCCAGAGAAGGTACTGGAGATAGATCCAATTACAATGTTTAAAAGGCATTTGGACAGGTAGTTGGAATGGAAGGGAGTGATACTGACCTAATCCCGACAAATGGAATTATCTTAGATAGGCATTGTGATTGGCATTAGATGAGGTGGGCCAAAAGGGACAGTTTATATGCTGAATGTTTCTATGAGCAACAGCAGCATGAGCCCAGAAGCCTAACTCGTTATTATGCATCCAGTGTGGCATTACAATGGCTTGTGCCGGATTAATCAGAGCCAGGCTCGCTATCTATCCCGAAACTGCTTCCTTGAATGCTGAGAATCTGGTTTGGGTTAGGTTCATGAACTAATTAGCCATCCAAGCATCCATCTGATTCTGTTATTCATTCCTGTTTTCCTGTGGCTTGCTTTGGGTATGTCCTAATTGACCTCAGCTGATAGTTAAACTAATATCCCCCCTATTGTCCGTGGTTAGGCATCTCAAAAGGCGTAAAGATGCAAGAGTTTAATTCAAGTGTCATGTGAGATGGGGCAGATGGAGTGAGACTTTTTCAAGACGAGACAGTGTTGAGGCAGTGTACAAGAGCAGGGAGGTTCTACTGCAGTTGTACAGGGTCTTGGTGAGGCCACACCTGGAGTATTGTGTACAGTTTTGGTCTCCTAATCTGAGGAAATACATTCTTGCCATAGAGGGAGTTCAGAGAAGGTTCACCAGACTGATTCTTGGGATGGCAGGACTTCCATATGAAGAAAGAATGGATAGACTCGGCTTGTACTCACTGGAATTTAGGAGATTGAGGGGGGATCTTATAGAGGCTTACAAAATTCTTAAGGGGTTGGACAGGCTAGATGCAGGAAGATTGTTCCCGATGTTGGGGAACTCCAGAACAAGGGGTCACAATTTAAGGATAAGGGGGAAGTCTTTTAGGACCGAGATGAGAAGATCTTTTTTCACACAGAGAGTGGTGAGTCTGTGGAATTCTCTGCCACAGAAGGTAGTTGAGGCCAGTTCATTGGCTATATTTAAGAGGGAGCTAGATGTGGCCCTTGTGGCTAAAGGGATCAGGGGGTATGGAGAGAAGGCAGGTACAGGATACTGAGTTGGATGATCAGCCATGATCATATTGAATGGCGGTGCAGGCTCGAAGGGCCGAATGGCCTACTCCTGCACCTATTTTCTATGAGTCTATGATTCGATGAGGCCTAACCGCTGTTAAATAGTTTAACCAAGTGTCCTTGCTAATAATGAGGCCACATTTTAATAGCGTTCTCCAGAATGTATGTACTCACCTAGAAGTTAATAAGATCATAAATTATAGGAGCAGAACTAGGCCAGTCAACTTCGAGCCAGTCAAGTCGACTTTGCCATTCAATTATGACTGATCTATCTTTTCCTCTCAACCGCATTCTCCTGCCTTTTCCCCATAACCCCTGACACCCTTACTAATGCACCTTAAAATGACTTGGCCACAGCCTTTTGTGGCAATGTTTCCACAGATTCACCATCCTCTAACTAAAGTAATTCCTCCTCATCTCCTTTCTAAAGATACGTCCTTTTATTCTGAGACTATGGCCTCTGGTCCTAGACTCTCCCACTAGTGGAAATATCCACTCCACATCCACTCTATCCAGGCCTTTCACTATTCGGTAAGTTTCAATTAGGTCCCCCCCTCATTCTTCCTCAAGACCAGCGAGTACAGGCCCAGTGCCATCAAACGCCTATCATATGTTAACGCAATCATTCCTAGGATTAATCTCATAAACTTCCTCTGGACCCTCTCCAGAGCCAACACGTGCTTTGTGAGATATGAGGCCCAAAACTGCTCATAATATTCCAAATGTGATCTGACCAGTGCTTTATAAAACCTCAGCATTACATCCCTGTTTTTATATTATAGTTCTCTCAAAATAAATGCTAGCATTGCATTTGCTTTCCTTACTACTGATTCGACATGCGAATCCTGCGCCAACACTCCCAAGTCCCTTTGCACCACCGATTTCTGATTTCTTTCCCCATTTAGAAAATAGTCTACGCCTTTATTCCTACTACCAAAATGTATGATTCCACACTTTGATACACTGTATTCCATCTGCCACTTCTTTGCCTACTCTCCCAACCTGTCCAAGTCCTTCTGCCGAGTCCCTGCATTCTCCACACTACCTGCCCCTCCATCTATCTTCATATAATCTGCAAACCTGGCCTCAAAACCTTCAATCCCCTCATCTAAATCATTCATATACTTCGAGAAGAGTAATGGTCCCAGCACTGACCCCTGCAGAACACTGCTAGGTACTGGCAGCCAACCAGAAAAAGTCCTCTTCATTGCCACTCTTTGCCTTCTGCCATCAGGCCGACCTGCTATCCACACTGTTTAAGAAGGAAATGCAAATGGTGGAAAATCGAAGGTAGACAAAAATGCTGGAGAGACTCCGCAGGTGAGGCAGCAGCTTTGTAGCGAAGGAAATAGGCAACATTTCGGGTCGAAACCCTTGCCCTATTTCCTTCGCTCCATAGATGCTGCCTCACCTGCCGAGTTTCTCCAGCATTTTTGTCTACCTGTTATCCATACTAGTATCTTTCCTTTAACACCATGGGCACTCATCTTGTTTAGCAGCCTCACTTGCGGCACCTTATCAAGGGCCATCCGAAAATCCAAGTAAACACCATCCACTAACTCTCCTTTCCCTGTCCTGCTATTTACTTCATCAAGAACTCCCTAATCACGCACCATCTTTAAAATTCTACCAAGTAGTGAATACTCTTCCTCCTCATTTCTTCTTATCAAAACATATTGCTTCATAGTTCATTACATTTATCTCCCATGTTCTCCAATTTCATTAGTATGTCTGTGATATGAAGTTTGTCACTATAGTCACTGTTGATTTTTTCTTGCAACATTCCCTACAGATTTTTAAATTATGCTCTGCATTCCCATCACCAGGTTAAAAAAAAAGTACCATGATCCTGATTGTTATGAAAAACAACTGTGCATTTTATCCATCTGCAATACATCTGTTCATCACTACTCTCCATGTGCTAATTTTGTACCACTCTCCCACTGCCCACAAAATCCTGCAGATTTTGGTGATTCTTGGAAATCTGTTTCACTGCACACAATCAAACAATGTTTCAATGTCCATCTGCATGTCAGCTGTGGTACTTCAATCAAGTATGTACACCAAAGACACTGGACAAACATAGTGCGCCAGAAAGAACTGCAGATTGCTGGTTTAAATCCAAGGTAGACACAAAATGCTGGAGTAACTCAGTGGGACAGGCAGCATCGTTGGAGCGAAGGAATCGGTGACGTTTCGGGTCGAGACCCTTCTTCAGACTGATGTCAGGGGAGCGGGCAGTACCGAGATAAAATCTAGTTGGAGGCAGGAAGACTGGGAGGAGAGGGGATGGAGAGAGAGGAAAAGCAAGGGCTACTTGAAGTTAGAGAAGTCAATGTTCATACTGCTGGGGTGCAAACTACCCAAGCAAAATATGAGGTGCTGTTCCTCCAAATTGCGTTGGGCCTCACTCTGACAATGGAGGAGGCCCAGGACAGAAAGGTCATTTGGGAATGGGAGGGGGAGTTAAAGTGTTGAGCAACTGGGAGATTAGGTAGGTTTAGGCGGAACAAGCGGAGGTGTTCAGCGAATTGATCGCCGAGCCTACGCTTGCTCTCGCCGATATACAGGAGTCCACACCTAGAACAGCGGATACAGTAGATGAGGTTGGAGGAGGTGCAAGTGAACTTCTGCCTCACCTGAAAGGACTGTTGGGGTCCTTGGACGAAGTCTAGGAAGGAGGTATACGGGCAGGTGTTGCATCTCCTGCGGTTGCAGTAGCTGGGGAGGGGGTGGTTTGGGTGGGAAGGGACGAGTTGACCAGGGAGTTGCAGAGGGAATGGTCTCTGAGGAAAGCGGAAAGGGGTGGAGATGGGAAGATGTGGCCAGTAGTGGGATCCCGTTGGAGGTGGCGAAAATGTTGGAGGATTATATGCTGTCCCCCCTCCCATTCCCACACTGACCTCTGTGTCCTGGGGCTCCTCCATTGTCAGAGTGTGGCCCAGCATAAATTGGAGGGCAGCACCTCATATTTCACTTGGGTAGCTTGCACCACAGCAGTATGAACATTGACTTCTCTAACTTCAAGTAGCCCTTGCTTTCCCTCTATCTCCACCCCCTCCACCCTCCCAGTTCTTATACCAGCCTTACTGTCTCCGACTACATTTTATCCCTGTACCGCCCACTCCTCTGACATTCGTCTGAAGAAGGGTCTCGACCCGAAACGTCACCCATTCCTCTCCAGAGATGCTGCCTGTCCCGCTGAATTACTCCAACATGTTGTGTCTGCCCTGGACAAACTAAGTTTGCCTTTGACAAATCCATGTTTCATTTCGAAAATAACCTGTACTTTACCCAAAGGCAACCAATTTTGAACCAGATTATTGTTGTCTAAAGGTTATCCCACCACTGACATTAGACTGACTAGACTATAACTGCTAGCTTCTTCACATATTTAAATATAGTTGTAACTTTCGCAATCTTCTCAGTGTAAATGTCCACGTGTGGTGGGTTAGACTGATCTGGCGCAGCTTCCACCCAGATTCACCTCACTACACAAGTCGATGTTCAAACCTTCCTTCTGGGGGTTGGTGTAAAAAGATTGAATGTCCATGGTAAAGATGAGGCATTGGGAAACTGAAAATGTAAAGATATTGAAAGGTTTGAGGGTGTGTGAGGAGTTATTGAGGGATTGGAGCAACAGCAGCTCATGTTTTGCTTGGGTAGTTTACAGTATAATCTAATGAAACCTCCACACAACCACCCCCCCCTTCTTTCCCCTCCTCCTTTCCCAACCCCTCTTTCTTCTCTGTGGCCCACCTGGACTCACCCGTTTCTCCCCTCCCCCCTCTTCCACCTTCCTTCTTTGCTTTAGCTTCACAATTCACATCTCTTCTGATCTTACCTCATACCTTCTGTCTTTTCATCTATGGCCTATGTCCAATCATCTGCCTATCAAACACCCCCCCCCCCCCCCCTCAACAGTATCCACCTATCACTTGCCAGGCACTGTCCAACCCCACCTCTCTTCCAGCTTTCTCCCCCTCTCTTACCAAAATCAATCTGAAGAAGGTTTCCATCCCAAAATGTCACCTATCCATGTTCTCAAGAGATGCTACCAGACCCGCTGTGTTATTTCAGCACATTATGTCTTTTTTAAATCTTTTCTTTAGATTTTCTCTCTACTTTCTCCATTTCTCTGCTATACTATGTGCCTTACATTTTACCATCAAAGTAATATAACAGACAATGCAGGTATTCAACTCAGCCAGTGTCTGGTAATGTGTATGTAACACATGACCTCTATCGGCTTGAACTCCTATTCTCTTAACCCTTAGAAACTAATCCAGCTTTGCCTTATGATTCCAGTCTATGCAACTGCTGTTTGTGTTTTAAGTTCTACATTCACTTTAGTCTGTAGATAAAGGAACTACTGTTCAATTTCAAATCTGATTCCTTGTTGTCATATTTATGGTCAAGTTTTGTGCCTCATTTTGTACATTACCTGTCAAAATAATAACCTTAAAATATCTATTTTGGATACTTCTCTTCAAGAGATCAATGACCCAGCCTGTTTCCCATCCCCTTATAGGTATAATCCCAGATTCCCGCTGCTTTACCTGTAAATAATTTTTCCCCATCTGCAATATCTCTCTATCCTTTTTAATGATGGGGTGACCAGTGTTGCACAGAGCTGGTCTGACCAACGTTCCATAGAGGTTTAGCATAACTTCTCTGCTTTTCAATTCCGTCCCTCTAGAAATAAACCCTGGTACTGGGTTTGCTTTTGTTATGGTCCTGTTGACCTGGGTCACAATTTTCAGTGATTTGTATATTTTTCTTTCCAGATACTTTTGCTCTTCTACCTACTTAGATTCCACATTTGTCTGAAATATATGCCCCAATTTTTTCTCACTGGGATTTAATGCCTTGCATTTATCTTTGTTAAGGTTCAGATGTACCTTATGTGCCCTTGCTGCTTAATTAACAATGCTCTCTTGGTGATTTGAAGCAATCCTTGTGATTTGGGGCCACCTGCATAATGAGAAATTGCTGTTCTGATTTTAGAAAAAATAAATCACTGGTATGAATTGTGAACACCATCGACTGCAGTTGCAGAACCCTTTACTCCACCTTTTGCCTCATTTCTCTGTCTTGTGCCTTGCTACCAGTCAGCTATTATCGTGATTTGGCTTCACAAGTTTCTGAATGCACTTAATAGTTGATTGTGTGATGTTTTACCAAAGGCCTTTTGGAAATCTGGCTCAGTAGGTTGGGGTCTTAACTCTAGATCAGAGGTTTATCGGACAAAAACGTAACTTGACACTCCAACACAGTAGGTATCAAAGGACTCCTGTACTGTTTGGTATTTCTGCCGCATCAAGTGAATGTGATAGAAAGTCCCATGGCACAAACTGAAAGTGAGCAGGAGTATTATTCCCCTATCAATGTCACTGAAACAAGAGATTCGTTGCTACTTTGTGTGGTAGTTAGCTGCCTGATTTTCTACTTTACAACAGTACTCCATTGAAAGTTTGTTGTCAATATAGTGCTTTAGGGTATCATGAGGCTGTGAATCACGAAAAATATCCATCTCTTTTTCTTTTAGTTAGATGGATTAACGTTGCGTTATCATTCTTGTCTACTTTCTCTATTATTGCTTCAAATAATTCAGGGAGATTAGTCATGAAAAATGTTCCATTCGGTAATGCATGTGAGCTATTGCTCATTTTATCTTTCGCTTCTAATTGTTTTCCACTTCCACATTTTTCCTGCTGTCAACCTGAGTTGGTTATAGTTCATTGAAGATTTGGCATCTGCCTCTTTAAATAAAACTACACTAACTATCCAACTATCCGCTGGCCACTGATATTTTTCTATTTTCTTTTTAAAGATATATAATGGCCCCTCTGTCCCTTTTGCAATCCACTGGGATCCAAGATTTATCCTCAAGGTAAATGTGGTTATGTCGGTTCCAGTCCCATCTTTTTTCATCTAGTGAATACAAACATGGGTTAACACTTCTTTCCTTGGTACATGAGCAATTTTGGCAGCACGGGCACGGTGGATGAACTGCTTGCTAGGGATCCAAAATCCAGAACTATTGGTTGGTAGACATGAGTTTGAATCCATTCATGAAAGATGGGGACATTTTATTAAATAACTGTTACATAAAACTAGGATTGAAAGCTAGTTATAGTGCTGGCATTGTTAGTATTTTGCAGAAGACACTAAAATTAATCATTTAGTGGACAGTGAAGAAGGTTTTTTATGGTTACAATGGGATAGCAATTAACTCAGCCGACGGGCCAAGGAATGGCTGATCAATTTGGATGAATGCCAGAAGTTGTATTTTGGTAGGATAATCCAGAGCAGGATTCTCACAGTCAATAGTAGAGCCTTGGGAATGCTGTGGAACAGAGAGATCTAAGGATACAGGTTCGTAGTCCATGAAGGTAGCAACACAGGTGTGTAGGTGTGCGTCAAATTGGGGGGGGAGGGGGGGGGTGGGAGGAGTGGGGGTTGATGAGATGATGTGAGGAGAATAAAAGATGGGATTAGTTTAAAGGGATGGTTGATGGCAGATACGATTGACCAAAGGGCCTGTATTATTATTATTATTATTATTATTATTATTATTATTATTAACATCATATTCTATATTATTCTGTTCGTGCCTTTCAGGGGAAGTAATCTGCTGTCTTCAACCTGTCTGGCTTATGTGATTCTAGATCCACCAAAAAAAAATTCACTCTTAAATTCCCTTAAAGGGCCTTGCCATCCATTCACTTCAGGGAGCAATTAGGAATGGAAAACAAAAACTGATCTACCAGTGACGTCCTTATACCCAAACAATTGTTCTTTATACATTTTTTTCCCAATGGTAATTCATAGTTCATTTATTGTTTTGCCTATCATACTTGATTCTGATCCACTTGGCCCTGATCCCTCCAGCTGGAAGCTCTTCGTCGTGTTCAATCCCATGGTCACCTTTTATGGAAAAATATGGTGCTAAACTCCTTCTACAACAGCTCAAGCTTTACAATGTCTGCCATGGACAGGTTCGGGAGCAGTCTCAAACTGTAGGCCAGAAAGTAATGGGTTCACACAGAATAATGCTGGTCAACACTAGCACAATGCACATTGTGCGATGCACCATCAATGATACATCGAACATTGAGAAATAGGTGCAGTGGTAGGCAATTCGGTCCTTCGAGCCAGCACCGCCATTCAATATGATCATGGCTGATCATCTAAAATCAGTACCCCTTTTCTGCTTTTTCCCCAAATCCCTTGATTCCTTTAGCCTTAAGAGCTAAACCTAACTCTCTCTTGAAATCATCCAGTGAATTGGCTCCACTGCCTTCTGTGGCAGAGAATTCTAGATTCACACCTCTCTGGGTGATAAAGTTTTTCCTCATCTCAGTCCCAACTGGCCAAGCCCTTATTCTTGAACTGTGACCCCTGGTTCTGGACTCCCCCAACATCAGGAACATTTTTTCTGCATCTAGCCTGTCCAATCCTTTAAGTTCGTCAACTGAATTGTTAAAGTGATGCTTTGCTCCGTCAAGATAGATGTAAAAGATTCTGATGTCAGTGACCATGGGGAAGAGGTGCCTCACAAGCCAGAGAGGGGCTGCACCCGAGAGGACCTCCCTTGTCTGAATGACCTTCCCGGTGCTCTGGATAATTCCTTAATGAACATCATCTCATTGCTATTGCAATGGTATTTATGGCTGGCAGCTTGCTGTGCACAAGTTTACCAAAATACAACATAGACTGCAGAAATAATTTGTTGTTCATGTTTTCGATGTGAATGGTGCCCGGATGAGAAGGAGGGTGTTGAGTAGAATGTGTCCAGAAACATTGAACATGAAGCCCAGCTTATTTGGTGAATTTAATTAATAAAGTAAATTATTCACTGATTTTTTAATAAAATACTTACAAACCCTTTAAATGTAACAGTTTTTCTCTGGTCACCACAGCAATGATATCATCGCAGTAATCTACAGTGTAGAATCATGATAGAACAATAATAAAAACAACACCAAAACGTGAACAAAAAAAAACAGTGTTTCAGTTTAAATGTTCATTTGGAAACAATGCCAGTTAGAAAACTCTCAAAACAAGGGAGATTACAAAAAAAGTGGTGGACACTGACCTCCTCGCCATCTAATAGGAGGTGCTGCCTCAAAAAGGCAAACAGTATCATCATACACCAATACCATCCTGCCATCGGGAAGAAGGCATGGAAGTCTGAAAACTGTGATGTCCAGGTTCAGGAACAGCTTCTTCCCAACCACCATCAAGTTCTTGGACACCACAAGCACTAACAAAGCTTCAAACTTCAAACTGTCTTGGTTGCACTAGCGACTTTGGGCTTTGTTTTGGTTTGCATGGTATTGTTTTTGTTTTATTTATTTAACTGTTTTTGTTTGTTTATTATGTTATCTTTGAGTACCATGTTTACAGACTTGTCGTGTTGCTGCACGTAAGAGCTTCATTGTTCTGTTTTGGTGTTCATGACAATAAAGTCCTCTTGACTCGCTCTCTCTTGATGCTGGACCCAGCACCAACCCCTGCAGCACATCACAGGGCACCGGCCACCAATCTGAAAAACAACCCTTTGACTCTTTCTTTCAAGCCGATTTTGAATCCAGTTAGCTAGCCTGCCTTGAATTCAATGTGATCTAACCTTCCAGGCAAGTTTACCATGTGGGCTGTTGTCAAAAGCCTTGCTAACGCCCACATTGATAATGTCCACAACCCTGACCTCATCAATCATCTTATTGACCTCTTCAAAAAATTATTTCAGAGTTGTGAGACATGATTTTCCATGATTTCATCTGCTAAAAAATGTGGTCCAAGCAGGCCTAATCCCTGATGATGAGACCCAATGTGTCGACAGGGTCCATAATTGTAAAATATCTTTTGGGGAATTGTGCATAAAATTGATTAATCCACGCTCCCTGTGAGAAAGAAACATAAGTCAGTGAGTTTCTGTGCATTGGGTACACAAAAAGTAATCAAAACCTAAGCAGTAAAATTAAATACAAATTTAATCATAAGATATTTGAACAGATGATATACATGGATAGGAATGTTTTAGAGAGATATGTCAATCACAGGCATATGGGACTAGCTTAGATGGGGCATCTTGGTCGGCATGCATGAATTGAGCTGAATCCATGTTAAAATACTCTGAAATGAACAGTATATGAAGTAGCTAAACACAACCCACTAATGTGAAATGGGCCAGAATCCATCTGTCCTATAGACTGCATTGTCTTCCTTCGCTCATTATACATAAGCCAACTTTAATAAGGGGTATCTGGGCAAGGTACTAGACAACAAGTGCTTTGCAATTATTTTCACCAGGAAGGACATGGAGGACAGTGAGATCAGTGTGAAGAATACTAACATACAAGGGCAGTTTGAGATTCTACAGACGTGGTGTTGGGGCTGTTGAAGAGCATTAGGATGGATAAATCTCCAGGCCTGATAGGATCTATCTCAGGTTATTGAGAGAGGCAAGGGAGGTGATTGCAGGAGCCTTGATGAAGATCTTTACATCTTCTCTGGCCACAGGTGAGGTATTGGAGGCGTGCAGAATAACTAACGCTGTTCCTTTGTGTAAGAAGAGAAGTAGAGAGAATCCAGGGAATTATAAACTGGCGAGTCTCATGTTGGAGTTAGGGAAGCTATTGGAGAGAATTATTTAAATTAGATTTACTCCTATTTTGAAGCAAATGGGTTCATTGGGAATAGTCAGTGTGGCTTTGCATGCAGCAGGTTGCGTCTCACCTACGTGATCGAGGTTTTTGAGAATGTGACGAAGGAGATCGATGAAAGTAGGGCGGCGGATGTTGTCTACGTGTATTTATCATTAGGCATTTGATAAAGTTCACCATGGTAGGCTGATCCAGAAACTTAAGTTACACAGATACTTTAGAACTGGTTTACTGATAGAAAACAGAGGGTTGTGGTAGAGGCCTGTGACCAGTGGAGTTCTGCGGGGAACTGTGCTAGGTTCTCTGTTGTTTGTGATATTATGGATGTAAGGGGACAAAATACAATGAATGGCGTGATTCTTAATAACATTGATGTTTCTGTACCTTGTGGAAAGCATGATCGTAATCATGTATAGTATTTTTGCTGACTGGATAGCACGCAACATAAAAGCTTTCCACTTATCTCGGTACACGTGACAACAAACTAAATTAACTATACTAAACCAAACTACAGAAGGATCTTGTGGTCCAAGTCCATAACTCCCTAGAAGTGACTACACAAGTAGATAGAGTGGTAAAGAGGGCATATGGTGTGCTTGTCTTCATTGGTTGGGACATTGAGTATAACAGTCAGAAAATCATACTGCAGCTTCATAGGATTGTGGTTCGGCTGCATTTGGAGTATTGAGTGCAGTTCTGGTCACCCCAATAAAGGAAGAAATGGAAGCTTTGGAAAGGGTACAGAGGAGATTTACCAGATTAATAACTGGATTAGGGGGTATTAGCTACAGGGAATACCTGATAGAAGTCCATAAAACTATGAGAGACATAGATAAGGTAGATAGTCAGACCTTTATCCCCAGGTTGGAAATATCAAATACTTGAAGTCCTAACTTTAAGATGAGATGGGCAAAGTTTAAAGGTTTTTACCCAGAGGGTGGCACTGACTGCCTGGACCATACTTACAGGGATGGTGGTGGAGTGAGATACAATAGTGACATTTTTTAATGACTTTTGAATATATGCAGGGAATGGAGGGATAGAAACATAGAACATTTGTGCAGGAGTAGGGGACTCGGCCCTTTGAGCCAGCACCGCCATTCAATGCAATCATGGCTGATCATCCAGAATCAGTTCCCCATTCCAGCTTTCTCCCCATATCCCTTGATTCTGTTAGCCCTAAGAATTATATCCAATTCTCTCTCGAATACATCCAGTGAATTGGCCTCCACTGCCTTCTGTGTCACAGAATTATGTGCAGGCAGGTAAGAGTTAGAGTTGGGGGTTACACAAAAAGCTAGAGAAACTCAGCGGATGCAGCAGCATCTAAGGAGCGAAAGAGATAGGCGACGTTTTGGGTCGAGACCCTTCTTCAGACCCTTGAGAGTTAGAGTTGTTTGGCAAACATTGTGGGCAGATGGGCCCTGTGCTGTACCACTATTTTCTGTACAATAATAATCTTTTTTCCTGCATTTGTTCTGTGGACCTTATAACATCACTGTACGGGTATGACCTTCTCCAATGTTAGAGTGATCCAGAATCATTGATTCAGCTAACAAGCACTTTGGAATGCTGGTTGGGATTGGCATCGAGCAGAGAGTTGCTGCCATCCTATTGTAAATGCCAACAAAACTTGGAGCAAAAGCAGGACGCAGGAATTCAGAAAATGGATGATTAACAAAGGGTGTCTTTGATCAGCAGAAGGATGAACAAAGCATAAAGCTGGTGAGTAAACAATCAATTTACAGGAAAGAATCTGAAAATGGGTCGTACAAAATTAGAAACAGGATTAGTTGCAACACATAAGAGAGGAACCATTGTTACCAGCTGAGTCATTTCAGCTGCTGCAGCTAATCTCACTATCAAAGAAGACCTAGGTCTTCAATGTTCATCAAATTGGCACCGTAATTGCAAAGAAAGAAAAGAAGTGACTGTGCAGTTAGACACACACACACAGAGAATTGTGTTGCCTTTTAAACACATGGGGGAATAATGATGAGAGTGGTTGATTTCAGAGTGGGGTGGCAATAAACTCTGTGTGCGCTGGGAGTCAGAGTACAGCTGGATTTTAGATGTGGTCGGCCATTCAGTCAAACTGCCATCTTCCCAACAGCAGCTACAAAGAAAAGAATGAAGTTGCATCCATATGGAAGCTTTCCAGCTTCGGGATGTCCCATATTCCTTTAATGATAATAGTCATTTTGGAGTGTAGTGACTATTGCAATGTCGGGAAACCAGGCGGCCAATATGCCTGCAGAACGCTCCCTCATGAGTCAATGATTATATAAACTATATTTGGTGTTGTGATTGAAGTGTAAATACTGGTCTTGTCATAGCCGTGAATTCCCAAACACTTTTAGTTCATAGTTTTGAGATACCCGAAAAGTCGCCTATCCTTTTGCTCCAGAGATGCTGCCTGACCCACCGAGTTACTCCAGCACTGTGTCTAACTGAAGGATTAGGGGCTGGAATCAAAGAATCATACAGCACAGAAACTGTTCTTTTGGTCTGCCAAGTCCATGCCGACCTTCAATCACCAACAGAATGAGGGAATAGGATTAAATGCTTACCCTCCAGATAGCCAGCATGGACTGGATGGGCAGAATGGTCTCCTCCAAACTGTATTACAACTCTATGATTCCAATATGTTTTTTTGTGGCTGCTTCAATTTTGTTCCGTAATGTTCGACAAAGAGCTTGGGATGTTTAACCTTCCTAAATTACCTATATATTGTTGCTGCTAATATGGAAATAATTCTGGACAATTCTGGTTCTAATGCAGTTAGACCCAACTCGGAAGTATGGTGGAATACAGTACTTGCTTCTGACAAGGATAGATCATGGCAACACACGTGAAGTTCAACACCAGCCAGGAACTTATAATAGCAGACTTGCCTCTGTACACATTACATAACCTGCTATCACCTTGCGGCAGAACACCTTGTGTCGCTTACCTTCAGTGCCAACAGCGGAAGCCAGAATTTATACACCATTCATTGATGGATTAAACTGTACTGTCAACAAGGTGACTGCTAAGAGTGGAGCAACAGACTCCCACTAATATGGGAATGATTAAGTTCAAATAGTTTGCATCAACTGCTAGCATTAAAGGCTATCGAAAACTTTGAAAGCTGAATCATGTGGAATATATACTTGGAACAGGATCACACATTCAAAATGTTATGCAGAGCAAACAACTGCTAACAATTATTGCATTGGAATCCCTGGTTTGGATCAGGTATAACCTTATTGGGTGGTATCTAAGTTTCTTTAATTTGTAAATCTAAGGATAGCTTTACTAATAGCAGTCGGTACTGCACATATTTGCTAAGGAATCTTCCGGAACCGACCATTCCATTAAACAACAGCTTTGATAACTGGTTTCAGTTAAAAAGTTGTTGGCTTGTGTATATCATCTATCCATCCAGTAGTTTTAGGGAATCTTAAGAAACCACAGAGTTATGTATAACATAAACTCCAGAACAGACAGTACATCTAGGTCCAACAGCTTAACGTTGGCGGCATGGTGGAGCAGCAGTAGAGTTGCTGCCTAGCCGCGCTAGAGACCCGGGTTCAATCCTGACTACTGATGCTGTCTGTACAGTTTGTACATTCTCCCAGTAACTGCATGGGTTTTCTCCGGGTGCTCCGGTTTTCTCCCACATTCCAAAGGTGTCCAGGTTGGCAGGTTAATTGGCTTCGGTAAAATTCTAAAATTGTCCCTAGTGTGGGATATCTAGTGTACGGGGATCGCTGGTCGGCGCAGACTCGGTGGGGCAAAGGGCCTGTTTCCACGCTGTATCTCTAAACTAAACTAAACTAAATTAAACTGAACCCATTCATGCCAAATCGTAAGGACACCCTTAGGACATTATCTAATTCAATCAATGTAGATGGGAAGAGGAATACTCCAAAGGTATCAAAGAGCAATGGAGTTTGCCATGTTTTAACCCATCAGTATACATCAATTCTAGTGGACTCAAATAAAGGACTCTAGAACTCGTCTAGGTTGTGGAAGCCAATTTGTGATGAAGTCAAGACCAAAGGCTTGCAAGGATGGGATAAGTGTCCAGAAGTGTGATCAGTCTGACGAAGGATCTCGACCCAAAATGTCACCCTTTCCTTCTATCCAGAGATGCTGCCTGTCCCGCTGAGTTACTCCAGCATTTTGTGTCTACCTTCGATTTAAACCAGCATCTGCAGTTCTTTCCTACACACTAAGTGTCCAGAATCTGGATTGAGAGTACTCAAGGAATTTGGGGCCAAATATTTTGAGGGGTTGGTGGAATGAAGTGAGGGATTGACAAATTAGGAGGCAGGGTTGTTAGAGAGTTGCATGAGGAATTGGGGACCCAGGATTTGAGCTGTGAGAAATTGGGGCTCCGGATTCTGCAGGACACCAGGAGTTGAGGGTAAGGACAAAGTGAGGAGAGGTGTCAAGAGATTGGTACAAAGCATGGGAGAGGCTGAGATTGTGGATGGTGAAGATTAAAGAGGTGTAGAGGATTGGGAGTGAGGATCAAGGCTGTGGATTTGGCATGAGGTGGTTTAGTCCAGCTTAGATTTTTAGTTTAAAGATACAGCGTGGGAATAGGCCATTCGACCCACTGAGACCGTGCCGACCAGTGATCCCCACACGCTAACACTATCCTACACACCAGGGACAATTTACAATTTTACCAAAGCCAATGAACCTACAAACCTGTACGTCTTTGGAGAGTGGGAGGAAACCGAAGCAGGCAGAGAAAATTCTCGTGGTCAAGGAGAGCATGTACAAATTCCTTGCAGATAGCACCCATAATCAGGATCGAACCCGGATCTCTGGCGCAGTAAAGCAGCAACTCTACCGCTGCGCCACCATGCTGCCGCCCGAGGATGGCAGGGATCAGACAATAAGGCAGGGGTGTTATCGGGTGAGCAGCAGATGGTTGAAGTCCAGTTGGAGATTAGTCTTCTGTCAGTAACCCCCCCAGATTGGGGAGAATCGACGAGTCGAGGTCTAGACTCCGTGAGGTCAGGAGCGGCATCTTTTGTTGGGTTGAGGTATCAAAGAAGTGTGTTAGGCGGGATGAAAGATCAGTGAGGAAGTTACCTCAAAGGGATTCTAATTCAGGACTACAGAGTGAAAGCTAATTGTCTAGGGAGTGCCGGTTAACAACAACTCTCAAGGCAACTTAACCACACAGACCAGAAAAGATCACATCAGATTCACAAGGGAACACGTGCCAGGGAATTCTTAGTAAATTTCCAGTCACATTGAAGATCATTTCAAGGGAAAGTAAATTATCAACTGCATGATCCTGAGCAAGACTAATGCTCATTCATTGAATTTGCAAGCACTAGTATTTTGAATGGGGTGGACTATGAACATTCACAGTTACATGTAGCAAGTTCAAAGAGTAAGAACTTTTGTTTTCTGACATGGTTTGTAGCTTTTTTTTTATAGTGTATCCTCAGCAGGTGGACATTAAGGCAAGGCCAGCGTTTAATATACAGTCTGTACTGAAAGACTTGCTGAGTTATTTTGGAGGGTGGTTAAATTGCCCAGATGGAATTGAGCCATATATACTGTACAGTAGGTCCGGTTCCGCTAATCTTCCCTGGCAATCTAGAGTACATATACAATAATTCACAGACTTCATGACCAGCGTTATTCTTACAAATCTTTCTTTTTAATGCCTGCAGAAACTAAGGAAGTCAGAGAGTAGAATCTGAGTTGAGGGGAAAGTGGGGGGGGGGGGGGGGGGAATGAGATAAGTGCAGGATTTGTGTAAATTGGTGCTTTGATAGTTGGTACCAATTCAATGGGCTGAAGGGCCTGTTTCTGCTTTTACTGATTCCATGTGTCACTGCTTCAGGGAAAATTTGAGGGTAAACATATGGTAATCAAAATTAACACCGTAGTAAACCATAATAAACAAAACTGTTTGCAGGCCTAGAACAAATAATACTCTATGGGTTAATCAACCGCAGCTTTTTACAGCCACATGAATATTGATTTCTATAACTTTAAGTAATCCTTGCATTCCCCCACTCTCTGTCCCTCCCCCACCCTAGTCATCCTACTATTTTCACTGTCATCCTGCTTAATTTCACTGTTTGTATCATTCGTTATCACCTTCTCCACAGGCAACAATGGACCATTGTGGGCTCTACCTTTCCTTGATTGTCGTTGCTGGCTTTGATTTGTGTTTTTGCACACCTTTTATTCATTTGGTTTTTGTATCTCTAGTTTCCCTGACTCTCAGTCTGAAGAAGGGTCTCGACCTGAAACATGGCCTATTACTTTTCTCCAGAGATGCTGCCATGAGTTACTCATGCTTTTGGTGTTTAGCTCCTTTTTTAACTTTGTAATATAACCAGGCTGCATTTAGCATCCATCTTCAGAATGGCACCAGTGTTTAGAATATCAAACGCTCAGTCCAAAATTCATGAAGACAGGTTGGATTTAGATGGGTTGGTGGCAGTTGTATTTGATAGACTCAACAATGATATGGCATTTCATTTGGACCAGAGGGAAGAATCTTAGAAACAGAGCAGAAACTGCAAATGCTTTTCCACTTAAGGGATTGGGTAAATATGGCACTCCCTTTCACAAAGGTTGTTGATGCTGGAACAATTGATATTTTGAAAAATTGGTGCAAAATCTTCTGTTGGAGACAATCCTCTACACAGGAGAAAGCCATGGAACTGGAGAAGATGTGCAATTGAAACATGATGAAACTGAACAGCAGAACAGGCTCAAGGGATGGCCACTGTGTCTTGATAGATGGAGATGGGTCACCTTCTTGTACTGCTACAGCGGGTCCTTACGTATATAAAATATTAGATTCCATTTCCCAGCTGTAAATCTAACTTGAAAGATCAACAATGGTAGTGTAGTTTTATATGAGTAATAGCACTGCCCAGCTACATTTCAGGCACAGTCTGATGCAGAAAGGATTGAGGATAACAATGAGCATTTTAGTTTCAAAGCCTCTTTCCATTTTGAACTAGAAAGTGTTTTATTTGTGCCATTCCCTTTCCCGTTTCATTTGTCAAACTGTCAATGGCACTCAACAGCTGAAATGCCTGTGCGATTTTTTGTTTCAACACTTCATCATTATCCTCAAAAGCAATTATTATTCCAAAAGTATAAAGGGAGAGCACAGGGTTATTACAGTGAAGAAGGATTTATTTTAAATCTGGCGGAATTCTCAAAATTAAAAAGGCTGCTTTGTTCCAACAATTGCTTTTGACATTACGTCATTGGGAAGGATTTATTTTGATACCCAAACAATATGAATCTGAGAGTATTCATGGGCCTTTGGTTTTGGTACTTCTGCCTCACTCTTAAGTCCCAACTGGAGTGTGTTATATTTGTATACATAGGACATCAACATAACAGCAATGGTACCCCTGTCACTCACTGACACGTCTTGCCAGTATGGACCTCCTAATCCTAATCTCCAAAGGTTCTTTTTTGCTGTTCAGAATAGCTGTCATACAATATTTATCTTTGTTCTTAGGATGTATGTTACATTAAGATGGTCATTGTTAAAGTAGCCCATACCAGACAACTGTAATGCCAGGAATCCTCTTCAAGGATTCTCCTTGTCACCCACCATAACTTGGCTGGATACGTATGGGGGGTGATGGTGAACTGTACAGTATCAGTGATGGGCACAGGAGATTCATATGAAGTAAGGAGCAGATTATCAGTCAATGTCTCGGAAGGATTACCAGTCAGGATGGTTGAATTTCAGCACAGGTAACAGTTGTTTATCAGTCCAAAAGCTATGAAATATATTTTGGACAAAGGTGCTTTTTATGTCACAAAAGAACTTATGATAATTTAAATGGTCCACAAAGGGTGATGATGGAAAATGTATCATATACAAAGGCATAACTAGCTGTTCACAAAGTTAGGAGAAGAAATATCCTTAGGCAAACCAGTCTGTTTCTTCAGACTCCAAAGGAGGATCACGACCTGAAATGTTGCCTGTCCATTCCCTCCTGAGATGGTGCCTGATCCACTGAGTTACTCCAACACTTTGTGTTTTATCACCTATAGGTTCTTCTCCTAGTTATACACCATTCTAACTTGGAAATATATCATCAATCCACCATGGAGTCCCTGGATCCAAATCCTGGAACTCCCTCCCCAACAGCAGAAGCTCTTTCACCAAAGGGCCACAGTGAATCAAGAACATGTTGTACTACCACCTTTTCAAGAGAAACTAGTGTTGGGAAATAAATGCTGGCCCTGCCGACAATAAACCAGATCCTGGAAACTAAATGAAACAAGTGAATTTAGGTTTGGTTATTGTGTTTCTCTCAGTTCTTTTAGGAGTGCAGCAGATTATCATCCCATCTGAAGGACAGCACGTGTAACAGTGTGACACTCTGGCAACACTGCAGTGAAGTGACAACCTGGAAGATGTTCTTTAGTCAATGGGCGGGGGATTGAACTCATTACCATGGATTAGGGCAGGGGTCGGCAACCTTGTTCTGCATAGGGACCATGATGCATGTCTGCGAGCGGATGGTGGGCGACATCTATCACATGTATACATGGATCCCGCCCCCATCCCGCCCCAGATGGCAGGCATCAAATCACGTGTTCACAGAAGGTAGACAAAAATGCAGGAGAAACTCAGCGGGTGAGGCAGCCTCATGCAATCCTTGCATGTCTCACCCACTGAGTTTCTCCAGCATTTTTATCTACCTTCGATTTTTGCAGCATCTGCAGTTCTTTCTTAAACGTGTTCACAGAAGGTGCGCGGCCGTACTGCTCGCTTTGCGCAGGATGCGGTACAGCCAGAACTCGGCGCTTTGGCGCTTGGCTACGCTCGGCGGGCCGGATGATTACGGGAAAAAAAATCCGCCTGCGAGCCGGATGATTTTGGGTTACGGGCCGCCTTCGGCCCGGGGGCCATAGGTTGCCAACCCCTGGATTAAAGGGACAGGGTTAACAAATCCACTTGAAATGTCAACTGTTTCTCTCTCCATAGATGCTGCCTGAGTGTTTCCAGCATTTTCTGCTTTTATTTCCAGCATCTGCAGACTTTTCATTGTTTTTTTTAACCAATAACCTTCTGACATAAAGGTGAGCAATTAAGTGGGGGGCTGAGACATGGTATAATATGAATATATTATATATATATATAATATGCATAATATGAAAAAGAAATCCACAGAGGAATTTCATGTAGTAGTATGACCTGATTTAAATGAGATACAAAACAGACAATGCACTGAAATGTGTAAGAAGAAACTGCAGATTCAGGTTTAAACCGAAGATAAACACAAAAAGTGGAGTAACTCAGCGGGACAGGCAGCATCTCTGGAGAGAAGGAATGGGCGACGTTTTGGGTCGAGACCCTTCTTCAGACTGGTTAGGGATAAGGGAAAAGAGAGATATTTGAAGAGTTAAAGATCAATGAATGAAAGATATGCAAAAAAGTAATGATGATAGAGGAAACAGGCATTGTTAATTCTAGTCCTTCCCTGAAATTGCACCATGACTGCTAAATTAACACAAATGTTCATCACAAATGTAATTGCTACATTATTCATTTGTTGGGACTGTAAATGGAAGAATAAATAATTATTTAGCTGGAGAGCAACAAATGCCAGAGTAGAGTGCATTCTTTCTGTACCACAGAACTATACATTTATCTAATTTGTAGCTGTCAGACATACATATGCAAGAGATTTCCAGACACTGTATAACTTACTAGGAACTGATTTTAGAACAACCATGATTAGTAGGCAACACAAACTTAGCCTAACCGAGTCTTCAAGTTTTTTTTACATGGCACCATTTCAATGAAACATTTCCAACTCTGCTGTGAGCTCGCTTATTACAGGTTTGTTCTTTTCCATGGTTTACAGTGCTGTGCAGGAGGGTTAAAGCCAGATTGTTTGTGGAGGGGCATTATGGCCAAATCATAGGTACATCAAAGCAGTAGAAGGGTTGCAAAGGAGATTGAACAGAACAGTGTTGATGACATGTTTTATTCATTCAAAGGATACTGGATTTGCTGGCAGGGTAAGCATACTGTATAATGCCCACTATTTACTGCCCATTAACTGAGAGTCCCACTCAGCCATTTATCTTAAGAGAGGAATTAATTAGGTGTGAGGGCAACATTGACCAGACCAAGCGAGCATGCAGGTTTACCTCCCCGTAGGACATTGGGGGAACCAGGCGGGTGTTCACAGCAAGCCAGTGGTTGTCTGCCTAAGAATCACCAATCATATTACTTTTCTATTCCAGGATTTATTTAATTGACTGTCTTCAAATTGCCAAGATGCTTTGCAAGAATTTAAATTCATATCCTTGTATTATGGATCCAGGCTTCTTGATACTACGGCTTTCAATGTATAAAGTGAAACTTGTCAGCTGCATTCAATGTATCAGGGTGACTGGGGGATCAATCCAATCAATTTTTCTGGGTGACTGAGTGCCAGTCCATTCAATGTATCAGGGTGACTGGGTCCCTGATCTGACCAATGCTTCATATTGACAAGGTCACAACTACATCATTGTATTGGAGGAGAAATATCCACTCCTTTCAAGGTATTAGTTTAGTTTAGTTTAGTTTAGAGATACAGCATGGAAACAGATCCTTCAGCCCAATGAGTCCACATTGAACATTGATCACCTGTTCACACTATTTCTATGCTATCCCACTTTCTCATCCACTCATTACATACTAGGGGTAATTTACAGAGGCCAATTAACCTATGAGCCCTCTTTGGGAAATGCGCGCGATCACAGGTAGAATGTGCAAACTCTACACAGACAGCACCTGAGATCAGGGAACTATGTAGTTGTGCTCCTTGGTCCCTCAATCCCTCTGCTCTACGACACTCTCCAGGGCACTGTCATTCATTGTGAAGGGCTTGTCTTGGATGACGTCCCAAAATGTAACGCACTTATCTGAATTAAACTCCATTCATCATTCATCAACCCATTTGCCCAGCAGATCAAGATCCTGCTGTAATTCTTGACAACCATCTTCACTGTCTACGATACCACCTATTGATAGGATACTACCTATCTGGATCCAATGAATCTAACTTCCAAAGCAGCCTTCCATACCGTACCTCATTAAAGGCCTTGCTGAAATTAATATAGACTATGCCTATGGCCCTGTCCTCATCAATACTCTTGGTTACTTCTACAAAACTATAAAATTTGTAAAATACATGATTTCCCATACACAAAGCCATGCTGACTGTCCCTATGCAACCCCTATCTTTCCAAATACATGTATTCCTCATTCCTCGGTATCCTCGCTAGTAACTTTCCTTCCACGGATCTATAATTCCCAGGGGAAGGATTGGGTGGCCTTCATTCAATGTATCCGTGTTCATGGTATTTGTTCCATTCAATATCTGGCGATGGGTTACCAGCTTCACACAATGTTTTTAGGGAATACCCCTGTGTACCAATGTTTCAGGATCCTGGAAGGCATCCATTCAATGTAGCATGGTGAAAAGGGTCATACTCCATAAGCAAGGAAGCAACTAATGACGGAACTTTATTTCGCATTTCATCATTCGAGTCTTTTGCAGACCATCCTTTTTCTCTGTGTAGGAAGGAACTGCAGATGCTGGTTTACACTGAAGATAGACACATGATGCTGGATCAGCAGGATAGGCAGTGTCTCTGGAGTGAAGGCATGAGTGAGGAGGATGCTATGAGAATGCAGGGTGACTTGGACAGGTTGGGGGAGTGGGCAGATGCATGGCAGATGAAGTTTAATGTGGATAAATGTGAGGTTATCCACTTCGGTATAAAAAACAGGAAGGCAGATTACTACCTAAATGGCGTCAAGTTGGGAAAAGGGGAAGTACAACGGGATCTGGGGGTCCTTGTTCATCAGTGTATGGAAGTAAGCATGCAGGTACAGCAGGAAGTGAAGAAAGCGAGTGGCATGTTGGCCTTTATAACAAGAGGAGTCGAGTATAGGAGCAAAGAGGTCCTTCTGCAGTTGTACAGAGCCGTAGTGAGACCACACCTGGAGTATTATGTGCAGTTTTGGTCCCCTAATTTGAGGAAGGACATTCTTGCTATTGCGGGAGTGCAGCGTAGATTTACAAGATTAATTCCCGGGTTGGCGGGACTGCCATATGTTGATAGAATGGAGCGGCTAGGCTTGTACACTCTGGAGTTTAGAAGGATGAGAGGATATCTTATTGAAACATATAAGATTGTTAAGGGTTTGGACATGCTAGAGGCAGGAAACATGTTCCCGATGTTAGGGGTGTCCAGAACCAGGGACCACAGTTTAAGAATAAAGGGTAAGCCATTTAGAACGGACGAGGAAACACTTTTTCTCACAGAGTTGTGAGTCTGTGGAATTCTCTGCCTCAGAAGGGGGTGGAGGCAGGTTCTCTGGATGCTTTCTTGAGAGAGCTAGATAGGGCTCTTAAAGACAGTGGAGTCAGGGATGTGGGGAGAAGGTAGGAACGGGGTACTGATTGGGGATGATCAACCATGATCACATTGAATGGCGGTGCTGGCTCCTGCACCTATTGTTTATTGTCTATTGTCTATTGACGTTTCGGGTTGAAGAAAGGAGTTATGTGTTACTCATTTTGTGTTAATGGCCCACCATAGTTTTTCCCTAGTGTGTGTTGGTCAATGGTAGAATCTCGAGGGAGTTGATAGTAATGTGGTGAGAATCTTTTACAGGGACATATGGGGAACGGGATTGTTTACCAGCTTAAACTCAATGGGATGAATGGCCTTCTTCTATGTCTCTGGAATGAGTTTTGAAGTCACAACCTACTGACTCAAATTCTAGCAATCCAGCAGGGGTTGAGCCAGTATACACCATCCAGTCAATGTATCAGGGAAACATTGTGTGCCTGACACATTGACTGTTCTCTTGATGTGGAGTGTCATGGAACACAGTGATTCACCAGTGAGTCACCTATGAGCACAGCTGTTCGTGATGAAGTGCCAATTCATTTTCTAATAAATGCACTGCTTCATTCAGATTGATGGTTTGGTCATAAGGTGGAAATACAGAACCATAAATCAACATGGTCCATCGCCTCACGAGCACGTTGTCTGGTATGTAATTTACTCATTTTATTGACAGTACATATCACTCTGCAAGCACACCGCTATGTTTAAAATTATTGATTTTTCTGGGTCAGCAATAGGCTGGCAGCTTGGTTGTTTTACTCAGGTCTTCTTTCAAATATTACCCATACAGATTTTTGAATCTTTATCCGCATGCATATTTGCGTAAATATATGTATTTTTCTGTATTGTAAATGTGCGTGCATGCACATATGTGCACGATAGGGTGCATCACATGTGTGCTTGTTGTATGTGCATGCAAGTATGGTATCTATGTGGACATGTGTCCGTGTCTATAAGTGGGTCGGTCTGTATGGATGATGTATGAGAGAAAAAAAGGGTTTTTATTGGTCTGGTAATTCTGGTTATTTAATTCATTAAATACATAAAGGATTTAATACTTAATCCGTTCATGACCTGCACTTGTCCATTACTTTAAGATGTTCTTAAATGTAATTTTTTAATAGTTTAAACTTGAGATAAAACATTGAATGGCACAAGTATGCATTGAACACTGGCGGGCTAACAACACGCCAGAAATGTTTAGACTATTCTAAGTTCCTTCCACTTCCTCCTTTCTGAGAGAGATTTACCAAGACATGATAAAATGTGTCATCTTTAAAACAAAGTATGTTTAATTTTGTTGAAATTTAGAACAGTACCTGAAATCACAAGACTTTGCTTCGGGTATTTCATATAAACAACTTTCTTCAATAAATCCATCTTGAAAATTTGTTTAAGTCTGCGCCTTGCTCCAATTCTATAGTCTTTTAAGATTCGAAGAAATTGCTTGGGTTTTTGCTCAAGGTTTCACTTGTAGTGAAAGTAGTGTGAGTGAAAATATTCCAAAGCACGTAATATGTATCTTTCAGTTTGTTATTCCCCATTTCAGTCCTCTTGCAGTCTTCAGCAAAACCAGTATCTTGGAGATACCAAAAGACACGGTACAACTCACAAAGTGTTGGAGCTGTGCAGGTGAATGGCAGAATCTGGAGGGAGTTGACCATAATGCGGGAAAAATAAAATGGGATTTGTGTAAATGGGTGTTTGAGGGTCCGTGCAGACTCAATGGGTCAAGGCACTGTTTCTGCTCCATACAATTCTATGATTCTTTCACCTGAAAATGCAGAAATAAGCATGTTGGTGTGCTGTCTTTTAGTCATTTTCTTTACACTTTTTCTATATTGATAGCCTTTCTCTCTAACTTCTAATGCTTGTTAATTATATATAATTTATAGTAATCCATATCACAAACTTCCTAAATGTAGTGAAAACAATTTAACTTAAACAGGCATAAGTTGAATAGAAGATTATGTTCCTTCAATTTGGATTGTCGAATCAGAAGAGAGAATTGTTACTACATAGTTATAAATTTATCCTTATCTCCAAGGAATATAACTTAGGGTAGCTCAATAACAGTGCCTTCATGCTGGTTCCAATACAGTCAATTACCTTTAGACTTTTTCAAAGATCACTATATCCTTCATATATTGGGATGATGGAACCTTTACACAATATTCCATGTGAGCTTTGACTAGCATTCAGTACAACTGCAATGCCAAAGTACTTTGAAAAATCTGGATCTGCAACCATCACACTGGAAAGAGTAAACACTTTTCTTTCTGGCATATGAACATATATTTCTGACTTAAAGGCCACTTTCGGGTCATATTTGCACTGTGAGAAATACATGAACAGACGTCTTGTAACTGTACAGATGCTTCAAAAAAATGATTGATGTGCCCTCCACAATAATCTGTGCGGCTATTAAACTGTTAAGATGATGTGACATGTTTGGAAATGCCATGGAAATGTTTGTTGCTTTGCATACAAGCATCAAATTTTCAAACAAACTTGCTAGAGAGAAGCTGTTGGAGAAGTGTGGAGCTCTGCATTATCCCATTTCTGGGTATTGACCCAGACATTGACACATACAGAATATAATCCTTCATGGAATAGAAAACATAGAAAATAGGTGCAGGAGTGGGTCATTTGGCTGTTCGAGCCAGCAGATGGCTGATCATCCAAAATCAATACCCCGTTCCTGCTTTTCCCCATATCGCTTGATTCTGTTAGCCTGAAGAGCTAAATCTAACTCTCTCTTGAAAACCTCCAGTGCATTGGTTTCCACTGCCTTCTGTGGCAGAGAATTCCACAGATTCACAATGATTGTTGATTTGTTCTATTGCATCAAACTGGGATAAAAATTAATGTGAGTGTTCATTTATGAATGATGTGTACCATTCTGTATGATTTTAGATCCAAAAGTAGAAAATGTCATAAACACACAACAGCATCTGTGGGGAGAGAAACTGAGGTAATGTATCAGGTAAAAAAAAAGATTGGCTCTTTTAAAGAGGAATGGGAACGCCAGCTAAAAAACCCGAGCTACAGTAAGTAGCAAAATGCAAGTCCTTCCCAGGAGAATGCAGGCCAGGAGATGGGCAAATGCAGGCAATGGTAGAGAAGACAAGAATATAAAACAATTGAGTGATACTGAACCTAGGGCTATAGGGATATCACATGGCAGTGAACAGAAAGGTGATACCCCCAAAAGCGGGTTTGTCATGTGGCTTGGTAACATCAAAGATGAATATCATCATTTCGGGATATTAAGGGAGTATTGAGCATTTTTCCGAACATAGGGATTATTAATGTTGACAGTTTGGGAGTCTGCCAGCAAGTTTGTTTACTCCGCAGTGGGAAAGCAAGGAAAGCAAGTCATCTCGTAAAAGGGCAGTGAGACACACGGGCAGGAAGTGTCCATTAATGAGCTATCAGTGGAGGTCACCAGGAGGTGAAAAGACCAATTGACAGAGCATTAGCGAGATGTTCAAACCAGAGGGAGATACATTTTAAGCAGTCCAAATTCAAAGCATCATCTGGGAGATCGTCAATAAACCTTCCCAAGCGCCTGTAACCCTGGACAACATTCAGTCATTAGGCTAATGTCATAGAAACATAAAAAATTGGTGCAGGTGGAGGCCATGCAGCCCTTCAAGCCTGCACCACCATTCATTGTGATCGTGGCTGATCGTCCCCTATCAATAACCCGTCCCTGCCTTCTCCACATATCCCTTGACTCCACAAGCCCCATAGAGCTCTATCTAACTCTCTCTTAAATCCATCCAGTGACTTGGCCTCCACTGCCCTCTGTGGCAGGGAATTCCATAAATTCACAACTCTCTGGATGAAAACATTTTTTCTCACCTCAGTCACCCAGAGAGTTGTGAATTTATGGAATTCCCTGTCACAGAGGGCAGTGGAGGCCAAGTCACTGGATGGATTTAAGAGAGAGTTAGATAGAGCTCTAGGGTTAGATAAGTTAGATAGAGCTCACCCCCCTCCCCCCCCCCCTCCCTCACTCTTTGCTTGTGTTCACCTATTACCTGCCATGGTATGCCCTGGGCCTCATCTTTTCTAGCTTTCACCCCTTCCCCCCAAACCCACAACCCCCCACCTCCACCACAATCAGTCGGAAGAAGGGTCCCGACCCGACACGTCACCTATCCATGTTCTGCATTGCTCCAGCACTTTGTGTCTTTTTTAGTGGTGTATTCTCACTTGAGTTGTTCACAAAGGGCTGAACTAGGATCAGATTGCTTGACTGTCTTCAGGGAGTATAGTGTTGTGAGTACAGAGGTCATGATGAATAATGTTACCCATGGCTGGACTTGCCCATGTCAATTCACTACAGTGTAGGCAGAATGAAGTGCACTGGTAGCAATCCAGAGTGGAAAGTTCAGATCTGACAACACAGAAGGTTGCGGAGGCCATGTCATTGGATATTTTGAAGGCGGAGATTGACAGATTCATGATTAGTACGGGTGTTAGGGGTATTGGGGAGAAACATAGAAATTAGGTGCAGGAATAGGCCATTCGGCCCTTCGAGCCTGCACCGCCATTCAATATGATCATGGCTGATCATCCAACTCAGTATCCCGTACCTGCCTTCTCTCCATACCCTCTGATCCCCTTAGCCACAAGGGCCACATCTAACTCCCTCTTAAATATATCCAATGAACTGGCCTCAACTACCCTCTGTGGCAGAGAATTCCAGAGACCCACCACTCTCTGTGTGAAAAAATTTCTTCTCATCTCGGTCCTAAAGGATTTCCCCCTTATCCTTAAGCTGTGACCCCTTGTCCTGGACGTCCCCAACATCGGGAACAATCCTCCTGCATCTAGCCTGTCCAACCCCTTAAGGGACAACTAGGGACAATTCACAATCTACAATTTTCAATTTTACCAAGCCAATTAGCCTACAAACCTGTACGTATTGTAGTGGTTAATGTGTGTATTCCTTTAGCGATGCAACGTGGAAACAAGCCCTGAGGCCCACCGAGTTCTCGCTGACCATACACTATTTGTATCATACACACTAGGGAAAATTTGAAGTAGCCAATCAACCTATAAAACCTGCACGTATTTGGGATGTGGTAGGAAACCGGAGGACCTGAAAAGCCCCATGTGGACTCAGGGAGAACATGCAAACTCCGTAAAGACAGCACCCTGATCAGAATCGAACCCTGGTGTCTTGCACTGTAAAGCAACAACTCTACCGCTGCACCACTGTGCCGCCATTTATTAATCTTGGGTAAGTTTGGGATTGCAATTGAGGTTTAAAAAAGGATGTAATGCTGTATATTATGATTACATGCAGCAAACAAAATAATTGTAGTACAGAATGTGAGATTACTTTTGCATAGCTCTCATTTGGAGAAGTGATTTATGGTGATTACTTGTCCATGCTTGGAATAGATGCTTTGGAGGTATTGTTTAACAATGGCTGCATGTGGTATTGGGAGGACTAAAGAACCGACTAAGTTTATGTTTAGTTAAGTCAAAGAACCTTTATGCATATGTGCACACTAATTTTACAATTTCACATTTGTAAATAATTAAATATTGGTATGATTTATTGTATGTGTACAGTAGGTGGTTTGTGTGGGCTCCTTATGATCTTTAAGTAGAAGCAGTGGAGTTTACTTGAACCTGAGTGTCCCTGTAAGAAATGTGAAAACCAAGTTTATGTCTTTCGATAAATTGCATTGCTGGTCACTACTATTAATTGAGTCTGAAGAAGGATCTCAACCCGAAAGGTCACCCATACCTTCTCTCCAGAGATGCTGCCTGCCCAGCTGAGTTACTCCAGCATTTTGTGTCTATCTTCTATTTAAACCAGCATGTACTGTTCCTTCCTACACTATTAATTGAGTGAGTATTCCCTTCAAAAAATATATTTTGTTGCTAAAGTCAACTCATCTGATTTGGTCAAATTACCTTCCCAACCTTAAAATGAACGTCAGAAACTGACAAACTTTAACATAGCAGTGGAAGTATCCACAGATGTACCCGAAGGATATGGTCGGCATCATTGTAACAAATGATGTGACAAATACCTGCAGAATTCGCCACAATGGATGCTTGCACTTTTCAAAGTGGGAACCTGTCACTTGCCAAGTTTGCTCTCTCACCATGCAACAAATTACTCACAGCTGTTGTGTTGTCATGGCAACCAATTGGCCACCCTAATACTCAAAGATAAACAGAGACGATGACAGGATTTGCTGTGTCCAATTTTTACATGTTAATCAGCAGATATCTAAAGTGATTGATAACAAAGTACTTAATTACATAGAGAATAGGGAATATCAAAACCCAATTATGGTGTTATTAATGATTTTGTGTGAAAACTGACTGAAGAAAGGTCTCGACCCGAAACATCACCCATTCCTTCTCTCCAGAGATGCTGCCTGACCTGCTGAGTTACTCCAGCATTTTGTGTCTACCTTAGATTTAAACCAGCACCAGTTCTTTCTTACACCCCTGGTTCTGGACTGCACCAGAATGGGGGAACATTTTTCTTGCATCTAGCCTCTCCAATACACAACTATCATCACGTTTCTGGCACCGACAAAGTTACAAAAGTTCACCAAACAGATCTATCTTCTGCCTGCTGCCGCACATGGCCCCCATGTTAATGACTGGTGTTTGGAGACCACAGCATTTCTGGTGAAGAGTGGGACATGGAGGTGATCATTCATACATTCCCAAGCTGCAGAGCAGAAAGCTTTATGAAGCAATGGCGTTTTGATGTTCCTGACCTGTGGAGATGGGGATTGAGGGACTCCCCACTCACAGTTGAAGACTTAGTCATTCAACACACATCCTGCTGAGTGGATTTCAAGAGAGAGTGCAAAGTAATCAGAATGATCAGTTACAGATTGTTTTTCCATTGACATTTTCACACAACTGAATGCAAATGTTCCAAGATGTTAATTTGGTTTACGGGTCCAGGGTCCAAGAATCATGCAACCTAGGTAGCTGCTCAAGTTGTGGCGCTTCCATTAATCATCATTCCTCCTTGCTTCATAATCAAGCACGAGGAAATGTCCATGTCAGATGGATTACCCCCTCCGAAAACTCTACAAACCATTTCCTGCTCCTCTCTCCCTGGTTCCCCTTTATTGCCCACCTCTTTGTCTCTCCTCTGTCTGGTACCTTAATTCTCTACTATTTCTTATGTTGCTTCCAACTCCCATCATTTTCCCATTTCAGCCCTGGTATAATCTTGGTCCACCTTTAGCCTGTTTGAATGTGAATTGTATGCAGTGATCTCCAAGATATTTCCTGATTAACGATGTTCTTATACACGCTGGAGGATCCCTGAACCCCTTGCCCTATAAAATAATCCTACACTGGCTGTTTCAGCAAACCAGATGAAAAAAATACTGGTAGAATAGTAGGAAAGAAGGCCACATGAATAGTTAAGTGACCAATGGCTCTGACAGACAATGAGCCATAATAACCTAAATTTACACTCAGTCCTTGCATCATTGTTGTCTACTAGATGGACACATATTCCCTTCTCACTATATTTTCTTCTGTGCAGTGTTGAATGCACCAAATGTTCTTTCAGTCTCAGAACTTCAGTCTGAAGAAGTGTCTTGACCCGAAATGTAACCTATTCCTTCGCTCCATAGATGCTGCCTCACCCGCTGAGTTTCTCCAGCATATTTGTCTACCGTTGAATGCACCAATCTTTGCCCAATAGAGTGACCATGAATTCCACATCCTTGGGCCCCACAAGCATTTTCCATTTCATTCATAGCAAAAGGATTTGAGTATAGGAGCAGGGAGGTTCTACTGCAGTTGTACAGGGTCTTGGTGAGACCACACCTGGAGTATTGCATACAGTTTTGGTCTCAAAATCTGAGGAAATACATTCATGCCATAGAGGGAGTACAGAGAAGGTTCACCAGACTGATTCCTGGGATGTTAGGACTTTCATATGAAAAAAGACTGGATAGACTCGGCTTGTACTCGCTAGAATTTAGAAGATTGAGGGGGGATCTTGTAGAAAAGTACAAAATGTTTTTAAGGGGTTGGACAGGCTAGATGCAGGAAGATTGTTCCCGATGTTGGGGAAGTCCCGAACAAGGAGTCACAGTTTAAGGATAAGGGTGAAATCTTTTAAGACCAAGATGAGAAAAAAAAATTTCACACAGAGATTGGTGAACCTCTGGAATTCTCTGCCACAGAAGGTAGTTGAGGCTAGTTCATTGACTATATTTAAGAGGGAGTTAGATGTGGCCCTTGTGGCTAAAGGGATCAGGGGTATGGAGAGAAGGCAGGTACAGGATACTGAGTTGGATGATCAGCCATGATCATATTGAATGGCAGTGCAGGCTCGAAGGGCCAAATGGCCTACTCCTGCACCTATTTTCTATGTTTCTAAGTTGATGAATGTAATGGATGTATGGGAGGAAACTGGGGCACCTGGAGAAAACCCATGCGGTCACAGGGAGAACATACAAACTCCGTACAGACAGCACCCACAGTCACGATCGAACCAATTCGGGGTCCCTGGTGCCCTAAGGCATCAACTCTACCGCATCAACTCTGTGCCACTGTGCCGCCCTAGTGAAGCAAATGAAGTGAAGCCAGGCTGCACACCTGAATCTTTTACAGTAGATGCACATGATCCACATGTCAGCAGAAGTCACTGCAAAGTGATCAGGGATGAAGCCTTTGCCTCCTTCCCCCACCCACCAATTTCTGTACAAGGCCACTAATCCCAAAATGGAGTGATAATTATTTGAGATTAGCTGAGCTTTGAACAGATTGAGAATCAATTGAACTTGGTTCCTGTGCGTTTTTGAAATGCTATATTTTACTCAGCATTACATAGTTAGCTGTCAATAGGAGCTGGTTAAATAACAAAGACTCTGATTTGTAAACTGAAAAGCATCAGTAACACATCGTCTCAACAGACTAATTCTTCCAAAGGCTTTACATTCATCCCTTTTATGGCGGTGTTTCAAGGGAGAAGGCTTGAGTATCGTGAGTATTATCATCCCAAAATTGACTCACTGCAAAAAAAATGAAAGCTGGCATAGAGCAGCGCTGATAAACCAAGCAGAGACTTATCTTACTCCCGAGTAACCACGAGAGACAACTAATCTGGCAGGATATTGGTGTGGGCTTTTAACATTAATGGGAGTTGGTTGTTTGTTCTCTTGTGGTTCATTTGCGCCCTCTGTTATTTATTGTTTATTGGGCCTGTGAGCAAGCTGTCAGCAAATATTTTTGATCCTTTAATTCCCGACAATAAGCAATGTTCCTGTTAGTGGGAGCTGGCAAGTGGAACAGAGAAGTTGGAACATGAGTGAGAAGGATGAAAATGCCCCCAGAGTGAGACGTTTCAGGGTTGTGAAAGGGCTGAAGCTATATTATAACTGAGGTCTGCCAGAAGTGTGCACGCAAAAGTGAGAGTCAGTTGGAAAAAGTAGAGCTGCAGTCCATCTAACTAGGCTAAGGGATCCCACCACAGTCTTTGGGTTGTTAACCATTACAAGTGAAGCGGTGCCAAATGAAGTAATCATTTTGATGTGCGGCTGAGAAAAATTCTGCAGATGCTCGCCTAAAAAACCTGGGAATATCCTGTAATTTCTTCATCATAATAAGTGGATAATGTGAAGGAGGATCCCTGGAGAGAATCAATGTGTTGTTCTGAAGCTTTACTCATGCACATTATAGCTGGGTCACCAGCAGGGCAAACAACCTGCTGATCGCCATTGCTGCAAGTCTGTAATAAGATTATGGAAATATTTCAGCACAATTGTGAGGCAGAATCAATGTGTATGACAATTTGCCCCTGAATATTGAACATCTTTACTTAAAAGTATGGAGTTAACAGTGTATTGCCCAACTAACATTTTCTTCCGAAATATGTCTAGTCTGAAAGCTCTAAGTAATCAAAAGGATGGAGCAAAGTTTCAGATCTTGATTCTACTGGTAGAAATGTTCCCATTGAGCTGGCCAAAATCTGTAAATGCTGCGATCTCCCTCCAGTAAACAGGCCTCCAGTAAAATAGCGGTGGCAGACAAAGAAAACTGCAGAGGCTGGAATTTTAAACAAGTTCTGAGGTCCTTAACCTGAATTGTTGATTGATTTATTTTTCCACAGATATTACTTGACTGGCTGAGTTCTAAGCAAAATGAGTTTGCAATTCCAGACTCTCACCAGTAATTTCCATGGAAGATTCTCACAATCATCCACCATAACGTTTCCGGATGGCGATTGGCAGAAACAGTATTTACTTCCCTGGAATATTCACCTGATGTATGGATTGGCAAAGTCCCGTGGAAATTGAAGCCTTGCGTTGCTACCTGACTGTAATTACCCTGGTTGACCCAGACAGGCAGATTGTCAGGGCAGCCAATGCACCCCTCACTCACCATTTACATCACAGCTTAGACAAGGTCTGGTTTTGCAGTGAACTATGGAAATCATTTTCACATGGATTTTAGATGTAGCATAAGTTCAATGATGCTATTTTTGGTGGTGGAAAGAATATTGCCAGGTGAAAATCAGAAAAAAGAACTGCAGACGCTGGAAATCAAAAATAAAACCAAAACATTTTGGAAACACTCAGCAAGCCAGTCACCATCTGTGGGAAGAGTAATCAAGTTTATGTTCAAGTCAAAGACCATTCATCAGATCACATTAACTCTGTTTTTCCTTCCACATCTATGGCTTGACCTGTTGAGCATTTCCAGCATTTTCTATTTATATATTGAACATTAACAGGTCGTGGACTATATTATCTTTTTCATGGGATTAGTAATGTCCATTTGAACTATTGGGGTGCAGCGATATGTTTGATTTCATATCTAGTCAGGACATCTAGTAATGTAGCAGTCCATTCATATTTCACTGACAGATCAGCCTAAAGCACTCACACTCTTTTAGCTGTAGTTCGGGTCAGCATAGTGGAGCAGCGGTACAGTTGCTGCCTTAAAACGCTAGAGACCGAGTTCAATACTAACTATGGGTGCTGTCCGTATGGTGTTTGTACGCTCTCCATATGACTGCATGGATTTTCTCCAGGTGCTCCGGTTTCCTCCCACACTCCAAAGATGTGCAGGTTTGTAGGTTTATTAGATTTGGTATGATAGTAAACTGTCCCTAGTGTGTAGGATCGTGCCAGTGTACAAGGTGAGTGGGGTGGTCGTGTGGACTCAGTGGGCTGAAGTTCCTGTTTCCGCGCTGTATCTCTATCACAAAAGTAAAGGTATTCACTACCAGAAATAAAACTCCTTTCATAAGATGGAGGTGTGAAAGTTGCGCCCAGCTAAGAGAAGGTGATGGAGGGAGTTACTGACCCAGCTCACCTTCTGGAAAACTTTTGGGTCAGTGGAAGGTGGTTTCTTTCTATGAAGTGTATGTTTTTTCTGTGACTATGTGAGTTTCCCCTGAATGTACTAGTTTCCTCCACATCCCAAAGATCTTTGTTGATGCTTGATACCAATCAAAAGCACATCATTCAATCTTCAAAAAGATAGGGATGTTAAAGGTTTAAAGTAGGCGCAGAGGGAGGGAAGAAGACTTAGAGTTGAAACAGCAAAAATGTAAGGTAAGTAATAGGGTGGAGATAAACCGACAACAAGGATGATGAGAAAATGGAGAAATGGGTGAAAATGGAATAACATGGATCAACTGTTGATTCATATGGAAATAACAAAATTATTTTACGCTGAAATTGCTGAACTCGTTGTTGAGACCTGAGGCTGTAAGGAGCCTCATTCAAAGCACGAAGACGCACAAAGTGCTGGAGTAACTCAGCGGGTCAGGTATGGATAGGCCATGTTTTGAGTTGGGACACTTCTTCAGACTGATTTCTTTGGGGTGATGGGGGGGGGGGGGGGGGTGTGGATAGGAAGATGAGTTGGGCAAAGGTCACAGATGATGAAAACAGATTGAGAGAAAAGGATTGAAGAGTTGCGAATTGTGAAGCCTGGGAAAGAAATATAGGTAGAGGGGAAGGAGAGAAATAATCTAACCATCTGCCTGTCAAAAATTAATCTCACCTGTCATCACCTATCAAGTTTAGTCCTGCCTCTCCTGTCTTCTGGATTTCTCCCCCCCCACAATCAGTATGAAGAAAGATCCTGAACCGAAACGTCAGCTATACATGTTCTCCAGAGATGCTACCTGCTGAGTTACTCCAGCATTTTGTGTCTCTCCCTTTCTTTTGTAGACCAGCATCTGCAGTTCCTTGTTTCAGAAAGCTGAAGAGCTTGGGCTGAGTTTGGAAAAGAGTGAGAGAATGTGAGCAGGAAATGGTATGGACTCCTTGGAGAGCAGAAAACAAAGACAAATTGAAAGCACTGTCATGGAAAGTGGCAGCGTTACTAACTGGGTGTGGCTGAGGAAGGGAGAATGGACCATGGTTCAGAAGACATAATGGGCGGTATTATAGTCTGGGTATCTTTGGGAATATGTAGTCTCAAAGTGGATTTTAGTTTCTAGCCAAACTCCAGGAATCGAGAACCACATACAGGTTTAAGATTTAAGAAGGGGGAAAAGATTTAATAGGAACCTGAGGGGTAACTTTTTTTTACACAAAGGCTGGTGGGTGTATGGAACAAGCTGCTGGAGGAGGTAGTTTAGACAGATACTTCAAAACATTTAGACAGGTACATGGATAGGATAGGTTTAGAAGGAAAGAGGCCAAAAGCAGGCAGGTGGGATTAATGTAGATGGGGCATGTTGGTCAGCATGGGCAAGTTGGGCCGAAGGGCCTGTTTCCACACTGCATGACACTATGACTCTAAAGGAGATGGGAAAAATTGAAGGGAGGAGTCAGAGAAGGAAGATGTAATGGTAAGAAACAAATAGAAATTATTAGCAAATTGTTATGACATTTTCTGATAATTGATTAATAATTCCATGAACTCCCATAGGGAATCCCATTAAATCTGTCAACAGTGCCATTTTGTTTTTAACATGTTGTGCAGGCCTGCACAATTACCCCAATATATCCCAATAATAGGCACTTTCTGTCTTTGTGTCTCACTGCCCTTGTACGAGCATATTTACTTTCCTTGTTGCCCTACAGTGAAGTAAACAGACTTACTGGCAGACACTCAAACAGTCAGTACTGAAAATCTCAGGTTCTGCAAAACCGCTTTTAATATTCCAATATCCAAAAAGGTGGATTCATCATCGATGTTACCAACACACACGACAAACTCCACTTCTGGGACTATCACTTTTCTCTTCACTGCCACGTGATTTCACCATACCCTGGGCTGTACATCACTGCATTGTTTCACGATCCCATGCTCTCTATCATTGCGTGCATTGGCCCATCTCCGAATTTACCCTCTCCTGGGAAGGCCTTGCATTTAGTTGCCTCGTTCACAATTTAGCTTTATCTTCACATTCCTCTTCAGAAGGGCCATTTCTTTTACCTAAAGTATTAACTCTATTACTCTCGCCACATTTGCTACCTGCTGAATGTTGTTGGGCAAAATGCAGAGAACAATCAGCATAATTGGTGGATTGATTGAAAGAAACAGCTCGGAAACAGGCCCTTTGGCTCACCATGTCCATGCTGACCATCGATCACCCTGGTTCTATGTTTTCCCACTTTCACGTCCACAACCTACATTCTTTGGGCTATTCACAATGGCCAAACTGCAAAACTGCAAACCTGTGTTGTGGGAGGGAACCAGAGTACATGGATGGAACTCACATGGACACAGGGAGAACCTAAGACCGAGATCGAACCTGAGTCTCTTGTGCTTTTTGCAATGAGATAAAATTAAAAAAAAAAAATTTTGAATGACAGTTAGACATAGCTTTAAAAGCTGGCTTAAGAATTTCTTGGTGTACCTCAAAATATCTTTTACTTACGCTGTCAATTGGCAGGCAACATTGAATATGAGTTATTCTAGCAGTCGATTTCATTCTGCCATCAACCCTGTATTAGCCTCAGAAAGAAAACAGTGGGATCCTTAAGTGAAACACCTACTTCATAAGCATAAACCTGTACCCATTTGATACACGTTAGGCTCTGACCCTGCATGGGATGTTCCACAGATGGGTGTGGTATATTGGGCATTTGTGGATTTAAGTTCCACTCTCAACGAAACATCCATGGGGCCAAAGAAAAATGAGCGTCATCTATTTTAGGTGTACATGTTCAAATTAATTCATTGTTTTAATGAACGTGACGCATGAAAATGCCATCTGTCTTTTCTAGTCATCCATAGAAAACAGGAGCATTTGAAGGTTCTGGGCCTGTTCCTGCTGGAGTTTAGATGTATGAATGAGGGGGATCTCATTGAAACCTACTGGATAATGAAAAGCCTAGATAAAGTGGACATGCAGAGGATCGTTCCAATAATGAGAGAGTCTAGAACCAGAGGGCACAACCTTAGGATAAAAGGACGTGCTTTCAAAATGTAGCTGAGGAAATTAAGACCATTAAACATAGGAGTAGAATTAGGCCATTTGTCCCATTGAGTCTACTCCACCATTCAATCATGGCTGATCTATTTTTCCCTCTCAACCCCATTCACCTGCCTTCTCCCTGTAACTTTTGACACCCTTGCTAATCAAGAACCGATACTTTAAAATACCCTATGTCTTGGCCTCCACAGCTGTATGTGGCAATGAATTCCACAGATTCACCAGCCAAAGTGACATGTACAGAAGTATTAATAGAATTAAAGTCCGATAGTCCGAAAAACCTTACAGTCCAACAGCACCAAAATCCCGAGTATGCTGGATTGTCAGTGTTTTATTAAATCTTCACCAATTACTCACACCCTATTATTTATATTGAAGTTAATTTAACACCCAAGAATTAGAATAAGATGTAAGTAGGAGAGGGAAACCCAGGACAGATGTAGAATTAAACGGTTAGCATTTTACTTGAAGCTTGCAGCAGACGGAAAGGTTTGTGCTGAAAGGTACGAAAATCCCAAAAGAGCCAACTTCACTTTTTTGCCAGAGTGAATTATTGTGCTTGCAGGAAAATGTACTGCAGCAGCATTCCTTCACCGCCATTGAACCCTGCATGTCGTGTGTCTCGGGTCACGCTTGTCAAGGCTTTGTTGACATCTTCATTTAGATGTGTTGAGTTGCTCTTCACTCCTCTGGGCTCTGTCAAGTTTGGTTCATTGCATGATCATGAAGTACCACTCTTTATACAGATCCCACTATTCATGGAGACAACGTCATCATTGTGGCGCCAGAAACTCTTGTGGACTGCCTAGGTGAGGTCTGCTGTCTGATTTTGCTGGGTTGTATGCAAAACAAAGCATTTCGCTGTACCTTGGTTTATGTGACAATGAAGTATAATTAAATCATTGCGCTAACATGGGCTCTTTAGTTATTTAGATATGTAGAGCATTGGTGAAATTTCATGTTACTACCTATTCAGTGTGGGGCAGCCAACACCTTAAGATAGGAATTTAGTGCTATTTGGATCATCATGGATGGTTCTAATTATTTGACTATCTGTATACACCACATTGAAAAGTGACAACAAAGGGAGAACTTTCATATGCTATTTCTCAGGGCCCCAGGATGTTCTAAAACACATCTTTGCAGTGTACTCATAAAGTAAGAAATATTGGAGCCAATTTGTGCACAGCAAGATTTCATCAACACCAATGAGTAGAAAGGAATTGCAGATGCTGGTTTAAACCAAAGATAGACACAAAAAAGCTGGAGTAACTCAGCCAGTCAGGCAGCATTTCTGGAGAAAAGGAATAGGTGAAGTTTCGGGTTGAGACCCTCATCAGACTGATCGGTCTTGATCGAAAATGTCACCTAATCCTTTTCTCCAGAGATGCTGCCTGACCCATTGAGTTACTCCAACACCTTGTGTATCTGCTCTGGCTAATTCCAGTTTGAATGCTTGCAACCTTGGTTCCATACAACACCCCAGGATGAGCTATGGTGCTGCATTGGCAAGTGTGCTGCATTGGCAAGTCAAATTTCACTACACCATTTGGTGTATGTGATAATAAATGTCCTTTGTATCCTTTGTATCCTTGGAGCTTATTGCAATGTATCTGCCTCATCACCAATGTCACCTACTTCCACCTCTACCTCCGCCTCATGTCTGCCAGTGTCATCAATTTCTAACTCTTGTTTTTGAATCCCACTACAATCTGAGTGTTCCCTGAACTTGTAACTTTTTCCACCCCTCCAATATAATGAGACCTCCAATTTTGATCTCTTGTGCATTCCTAAATTTTGTCATTCTACTGTTGACCACGCCTCGTAAACACTGGACTGGAGGTTAAAACGCCTACAAGGATTTGGGGCTGAGCTGTTATATGGGAATAATTAATCAGTTCTTCGCATATTCAGTGTGACATACTATGCTTTAGCTCTGCCCCTCCCAAGGTTAGAACAAGCACTATATACTGTATCACTGTGCAATAAACCACAGAACCTGTGTCCCTTGAGCTGAGAGGCAGCAGCACTAATTACTGAAATATGCCACACAAATAGGACCAGGAATACTCCTCAAGCGTGCTCTGCCATTTAATAGGATTAAGGTCAATCTGATTTTGGCCACGATTTCACTTTTTTGCCAGGTCAGGATGACCTTCTGTATGTCCATCATTTTATCTTTTTTATTCTTTGTTTTTACTGCAGATTTCTAGTAATGGTTACATTGTTTACTTTGAACTTTAGAGATACAGCGCAGAAACAGGCACCTTCGACCCACCGAGAGAAATGGAACTACCTCAGCTATAAAACCTGGTCGGCATGGATGAGTTGGGCTGAAGGGCCTGTTTCTGTGCTGTTGGATTATATGACTAAATTGATGAGAAATGTCTATGTTAACAATGTAAAAGGGAATCAAAATCTGAGGCTGAAACCACTTTAGACTTAAAATAAACAATTAGTTTTGCTGGGCAATGCTTCATTTTAAAGAATGGAACTATAGTTATGAATCATTTTGTAATCCTTTGTCAGATTATCTGCATCAATCACACAAGGAATGACAGAATGTCAGCTCCCTTGCACTTTTGAGGTGTTCATTTACCAATACGTTTGGGAACATTTTAGTGGACTCGCACCAGGTACTGACATAAATATTATACTGAATGCTTTTGCAACAGACCATAGTACTGTTGTGAATGTGGTCATTTCCAGGAGGGAGAATATATTTTTCAGAGCAAAAGCCATCGCCACCTTTTGGATACGGTCTATTTGTTGGGCAGCCCATCTATCTCACTGTCGGCCTACACTGTGCATCAGTCCAATATCCTGCAGACAGAAAGGTTAATTTTAGAAGCCCTGGCCTAGCACAGTGTAAAATGTAATTCATATTCCGACCTTCTCCAGCCCAGCATTTCCTGGAAATGTTTGAGGTTTAGGATCAGCATTGTCGGAGGGAAGGACTTTCACTGCTGTGCCAAGTCCGACCTGGGATTGCCGGCACAGCGGGGCTGGGTCCAGTGTTTGTGAACTCAGCCTCCCTTCCATCGGGCCCAGTGCCTCTGCAGTCCTTCAGAACCCCCAATCATCAATCATGGCCATGTAACGGAGCACCAGGAGAATACTCCTGCACACGGCTGGCTCCGATGGGCAGCGTCACACTGGGAAAAAGAAAGAACGTCCAGGCATCTGTTTTTTTTTCTTTCAGTAAATGTAATGACTTAAATGAAGAAGTCTTTGAAATGTGATGGATCCATTGCGCAAAACTGCTTGATTTATAACCGCTTGCTGCTCTGTGATGCAAGATTGTGCTCTGTCACGGCATTCATAGGTGGCTTTATGCCCTTAGCAGTGGGTGCCTCTACCAATTACACAGAAACTCTTCCATATGTGCTGACTGATGCTCATAGTTAGTGTGGCTGCACTGACCCAGCCTCAAGCTAACTCTTCCCGAAGGTCACAACCTGCAGCAGTCCAAAGAAGTACTTTATGAGCTATCCATATCATTTTTGACACCAGCCAGTATTCCCTTTCTTGTGACTATGAAATCTAAAGCACCTGGTGAGATGTGTGCCTCAAATAGTATTACGTTCGTTGCCACTTGACCTGTATGTCTTTTTAACCATGTAGCTGTTGAAGGAAATGAATGAGACGGTAATCCCACCAGGGGTATCTGCTTACTTCTAATCATGATGGCTTCTGCAGATGGCTTTTGCCATATGAGATAAAAAGTAGTGTATGCATACAATTTCCAATCACAACACTCTTCTATTACGCCATCATTACTGGATATTAATATTCTTTGTTAATGGTAAGGTCCAATAGATGAGGGGTAAACAATAGACCATGACCGTGTTAAAGGCATGAAGAACAGGATGGAAAAGCCCAGTGACTACATCCAGCCACTTCCATTCTTTGGATTCTCACATTCCACACAGATGAAAACTAAACAATTTCTCAGGGAGGATGGTAAAGTGGCTGTATCTCTTGAAAATATTTAATCAATATCAGCCCCTCCCCCTTAATGGTAAAGGAAAACTTTCCCAATTCAGTTTAGTTTAGTTTAGAGATATAGCACGGAAACAGGCACTTCGGCCCACCGAGTCCGTGCCGACCAGCGATCTCTGTACACTAGTATCACCCTACACAATTTACAAGCGTTACCAAAGCCAATTAACCTACAAAACCTGTACAGCTTTGGAACGTGGGAGGAAACCCGGGAAAATGCATGCGGTCACGGGGAGAACATATAAACTCCCACAGACAGCACCCGTAGTCAGGGTAGATCCAAGGTCTCTCACTTTGTAAGGTAGAAAAGCTACCACTGCATTACTATGCTGTCCTTAATTGATTGATCGATTTGTATTACTTAAAACAGAGATAAATACTCTATTTTTGTTTAAATAGGGCCAAGGAGTCTTCTGCTCTAAGCTGGAGGATGAGACGGATGTTCGGCACGCTTTGATAGGGAGAACATTGATGCGACTTCCTGAGCCCCCATGCGCCATGATGATATTTCAGTCAGTCACAGAGGCTGACGTCAGAAGATCCTTCAGAGGGGCGAACCCTCGGAAGGTGCCTGGATCTGATGGTGTACTGGTCGAGTTCTCAAAACCTGTGCAGACCAACTGGCTGGTGTTTTTGTGGACATTTTCAACCTCTCACTTCTGAGGTCTGAGGTTCCCACCTGCTTTAAAAGGGCATCAATAATACCGGTGCCCAAGAATAGCAAGGTGCCTCAATGACTATCGACCAGTGGCACTAACGTCTGTGGTGATGAAGTGCTTTGAGAGGTTGATTATGGCGCATATCAACATCTACCTCGACAAAAACCTGGACCCGCTGCAGTTCGCTTACCGCCACACAGGTCAACGGTGGATGCAATCTCGCTGGCTCTCCACTCCACTCTGGACCACTACAGCTTGGCGTTTAATACCATCATCACCTCCAAGCTGGTTACCAAGCTCATGGATCTGGCTCTCTGCGCATCCCTCTGCAATTGGATCTTCGACTTCCTCATCCACAGACCACAGTCTGGCTGTATTGGTGGAAATATGTCATCCTCGATAACAATCAGCACGGGAGCACCTCAAGGCTGCGTGCTCAGCCCCCTGCTGTACTCACTCCATACTCATGACTGTGTAGCTGGACATAGTGCAAACTCCATCATCAAGTTCGCCGATGACACCACTGTTGTGGGATGAATTACAGATTGTGAGGAGTCAGAGTATAGAAGTGAGATTAACTGAATGACCAAATGGTGCCAGCACAACAACCTGGCTCTCAACACCAGGAAGACCAAGGAACTGATTGTGGACTTTTAAGGGGAACGATGGGGACCCACAGTCCTGTTTATATCATCGGGGACAATTGTGGAAAGGGTCAAAAACTTCAAATTCCTGAAATGTCCGAAGATCTTTCCTGGTCCCAGCACACTGGTGCAATTATAAAGAAGGCAAATCAGCGCCTCTACTTCCTGAGAAGATTTTGGAAAGTCGGTATGTCAATGAGGACTCTCTCGAACTTCCACTGGTGCACAGTAGAGAGCATACCGACTGGCTGCATCGTGGCCTGGTTCGGCAACTTGAGCGTCCAGGAGCGGAAAAGACTGCAGAAGGTTGTGACCACTGCCCAGTCCATCACTGGCTCTGACCTCCCCACCATCGAAGGGTTCTATCGAAGTCGCTACCTCAAAAAGGCTGCCAACATCATCAAAGACCCACACCATCCTGGTCACACACTCATTTCACTGTTGCCATCGGGAAGAAGGTACAGGAGCCTGAAATCTGTAACCTTCAGGAACAGATATAGTGTAATAATAATTATTACACTATATCAGTTTATTTATTGTGTATATATGGTCTACAGACACAATGAACTTTTATCTTCCGTTTTGTATTATGTTTACATATTCTGTTGTGCTGCAGCAAGTAAGAATTTCATTGCACTATCTGGGACACATGACCATAAAACTCTCTTGACTTGACTCTTTATACATTCATCTGAGTGCAAACCATCTCTTTAATGTATTCGTTAACTCCAACTGTGTTGCACTCTCTCTATGTTGCACATAGAGTCACCTGGACTTTGTGCTTGTGTTTATCGAGTGGGATTTCTGTGAGAATTCTGTTACTGAGACATGACTGAAAGCTGGGGGTCAGTCCTGGGATTTTCCTGATATGCTGTTCGGTACAAATGGAGGATTTTACCCTATGAGCCACTGGGAGAGGTTGACAAATTATTATCTGTTGTCCCCTAAAATCTGACAATTAAATAATATAGTTTAGGGATACATCATGGAAACAGGCTCTGTGACCCACCGAGTCGGCGCCGACCAGCGATCTCCATAAACCAGCACTATATTACACAATTTACAACCTTTAACAAAGCCAATTAACCTACAAGCCTGTAGGAAAGAACTGCAAATGCTGGTTTAAATCGAAGATAGACACAAACTGCTGGAGTAACATAGCAGGATCTCTGGAGAGAAGGAATTGGCGGCACAGAGATAAAATATAGTTGGAAACAGTGAGACTGGTACGAGAAGTGGGAAGAAGGAGGGTATGGAGAGAGAGGGGAAGAAAGGGCTACTTGAAGTTAGAGACGTCAATGTTCGTATCGCTGCGTTGTAAGCTATGCAAGCAATATATATACCGCCCACTCCCCTGACATCAGTCTGAAGAAGGGTCTCAACCCGAAACGTCATCCATTCCTTCCCCCAGAGATGCCCCCTGTCCCACTGAGTTATTCCAGCATTTTGTATCTATCTTCAACCTCAAGATTCAAGAGAGTTTATTCCCAGATAGGACAATGAAATTCTTGCTTTGCTTACATACCTACATACCTGTATGGCTTTGGAACATCAGAGGAAACCAGAGCACCAAGTGGAAAACCCACATGGTCACAGAAGAATGTATACACTCGGACAGACAGCATCCATAGTCAGGATCGAACCCAGGTCTCTGGTGCTGTAAAGCAGCAACTGTACCGCTGCGCCACTGTGCCCCTGTGCCGCCCATATATTAGTAATGCCATGGATTTAAAACCTATTCATTTCAATGGACAATTACAGTTTGGAAGTGTAACACACAGCCCTTTCAAGTAAAATGCACTGTTTGCAAAAGCTGGGTCAAAGGTTTGGATTACTTCATGTCAGATCATTCTATCCTTGGGTGACAACATTCTCACCACAAGACAATTCATTGTTCTAGTCCAGATACATTCCAAACATTGATTTAACAGTGTGATGAAAAGAAACCATGACATCACTGGCTCCAACCATTTCAAGCTTTGATAAGCAATATTTCAAACAAGTGCTGGCTGATCGAGATTCATATTTTGCCTTATTATGTATTGTATCCCTGGAATGTAGGAACATCAATCAACGAATAAATATAATTCCGATGGTATGAAAGGAGAACAACTTTTTAGAAATCTAGTAGCTGAGTCGTGAACTTTCAGTAAGAATGAAGGCATGGAAATCACATTTCAGACTGCCGGGGAAAACTACCATTAGCCAACTATATGATAGAACTGAACCATCAGTAATTTTAAGCAATGCCTGTGCTTAATATCTCCTCTTTCCTTATCACCAACACGGGTCACATTCAGAATACAGCAGGCGGGGAATCAGATGTATGATATTGGGCACTGAGGTTACCATTACGTTTTTCCAGTGCCATTAAAACGGTTGCATGGGGAAATAGAAGTCCAACACTTTTTCAAGCTGGACAGAAAATGCTGGAGTAACTCAATGGGTCAGGCAGCATTTCTGGAAAAAATGAACGTGGCATTTCATAGAAATATAGAAAACAGGTGCAGGAGGAGGTCATTCAGCCCTTCGAGCAAGCACCGCCATTCATTGTGATTATGGATGATCGTCCCCTATCAATAACCCGTGCGTGCCTTCTCCCCATATCCCTTGATTCCACCAGCCCTTAGAGCTCTAACTCTCTCTTAAAACCATCCAGTGACTTGGCCTCCACTGCCCTCTGTGGCATGGAATTCCATAAATTCACAACTCTCTGGGTAAAAAAGTTTTTTTCTCACCTCAGTCTTAAATGACCTCCCCTTTATTCTAAGACTGTGGCCCCTGGTTGTGGACTCACCCAACATTGGGAACATTTTTCCTGCATCTAGCTTGTCCAGTCCATTTTTAATTGTATATGTTTCTATAAGATATCACCTCATCCTTCTAAACTCCAGCGAATACAAGCCTAGTCTTTTAAATCTTTCCTCAAATGACAGTCCCGGCTTCCCAGGGATCAATCTCGTGAACCTACGCTGCACTGCCTCAATCACAAGGATGTCCTTCCTCAAATTAGGAGACCAAAACTGTACACAATACTCCAGTTGTGGTCTCACCAGAGCCCTATACAACTGCAGAAGAACCTCTTTACTCCTATACTGAAATCCTCTTGTTATGAAGGCCAACATTCCATTAGCTTTCTTCACTGCCTGCTGTACCTGTAAGCCAACTTTCAGTGACCAGCGTACAGGTCTCGCTGCACCTCCCCCTCACCTAACGTAACCCCGTTGAGATAATAATCTGCCCCCTTGTTTTTGCCGCCAAAGTGGATAACCTCACATTTATCTAAATTACTAGACTAAGTGGGACCCATTGGGTCCCATGTTCACACGGGAGGGCTGGTCCCCCGATGCAATATTCCACCTCTCCACCAATTCCAATATTAGTGGCCAGTGGGGGGGCTTTCTGGAGCACTGGTATGGGTTCTTGGGGTGGCAGCTCAGTCACTCAAGCCTGATGTGCTGGCAACTCACTCACGGCTCGAGGGCTGGCAGTTGACTCATGGCTATTCCTTGAAATTCCATTTCAAGCAGGGCGAAAGGCCACCAAATTCAAATCCATTTTCCTACCATATCAGGCAGGGTACAAGGCCACCAAATTCAAGTGCAGTTTCCTACCACTTCAATCAGGGTGTAAGGCCACCGAATTCAAGTGTAGTTTCATGCCACTTTAAGCAGGGTGCAAGGCCACCAAATTCAAATGCAGCTCCATACCATTGCATGCAGGGTGCAACGCCACCATATTCAAATGCAGTTTCACACAATTTCATGCAGGGTGCAAGGCCACCACATTCAAATGCAGTTTCATACCATTTCAAGCAGGGTGAAACCACCATAAAACGACACAAAACACCAAACACACAGCTCAGTCGACATTCAGTGCGTTCAGTTTATTCACAGCTCAGACACAGTCGTGACCTCTCCCTCCCCCATCATGCAGAGACTGAGCCACACCCACACTTCCGGGTTTTATAACCCCTCCCCCTCCCACCGGAAAAGGTGTGGCCTTCATGACAGGAGTGAGATTCTCAACATTTTTTAAACACTAATAACACTCAATTCTTCATTAATGGGAAGAATCCTCTGCACCTGCTGAGCGGATGGGGGACTGAGTAAGATGGCCAAACATCACAGCCATAAGTGGTAGCATTTTATATAAAATCAATATACAGTGCAAACAGGAAGTTAGCCAAAGCACCCAAGCCACCATTTGCAGTAGTGCCTTTTCACTACAAGCCAAAGCCCCCAAGCCACCATTTATAGTAGTGCATTTTCACTACAAGCCACAGCCCCCAAGCCACCATTTGCAGTAGTGTCTTTTCACTTCATGCCAAAGTCCCCAAGCCACCATTTATAGTAGTGCCTTTTCACTTCAAGCCAAAGCCCCCAAGCCACCATTTGCAGTAGTGCCTTTTCACTTCAAGCCAAAGCTCCCAAGCCACCATTTGCAGTAGTGCCTTTTTACTTCAAACCAACAATATTTTCATTTTCAAACCACATTAAGGGCACTCACAGTTGAGTGGACATGTGTCCAGTGCTATTCAGACCTCAGAGAGACGTGACCCTCTGATTCCTCCATCTTGGAGAGACTGAGTGAGGCGTGCCACTTCCTGGTTTTATAGTCCATCCCCCTCCCTCCAGCAGGGGCAGCAGAGAGAATGGGGAATTTGTTAAAAACATTAATATCTCTCTGATTTTTCATCGATGGGAAAAACCCTCTGGTCCAGGATTTTGGGGGGGGGGGGGGGGGTGGGGGGGGGGAGAGGGGGGGTGACTGCGAGCTGGCCAAAAATGACGGCCGTAGGTGGCGGCGTTCTCTCGGAAATCACAGCATAGCGAGCCAAAAGCGGTCAAGATCAGACGTTTATTAATTATAGATACTGCATCTGCCACGCATCTGCCCACTCACTCAACATGTCCAGGTCACCCTGCAACCTCCTAACATCTTCTTCACAGTTCAGGTCGGGACCCTTCTTCAGTTTCTTTCTACTGACCTGAGACGTACCCTATCCATTTTCTCCACAGGTGCTGCCTGGCCTGCTGAATTACTACATATTCTCTCTATCTTTCATATAAACCAACATCTGCTGATCCTTTTTATTACATTTATTCCAACACACTTAATGTTTGCGATGGCTGGAATGTAATATGGCTGCAATTAAATACAGTCTGTTACACACTGGTTCTAATTTTCACTTACTTTGACTTCAAACTGAATCATAATTGAGTTCTAATGGACAAGAAATCTATTAAAATATCCCACAGTCAACAGACGCCAGCTTTAGAAAAATAAAGAACCAGGCATTTCAAGGACATGAGTTGTGAAGACATTGACTTTGAAAGGAACTGCAGATACTGAGTTGGATGATCAGCCATGATCACATTGAATGGCGGTGCAGGCTCGAAGGGCCGAATGGCCTACTCCTGCACCTATTTTCTATGTTTCTATGTTTCTATACTGGTTTATATGGAAGATAGACACAATCTTTAGTTTAGCGGTACTTCTTGCTCCCTCTTTGTACACCTGCCCTCACTCCATCTTGAATCTACTCTGACATTCTGTAAACGTCAGACATTTCCTTCCTCCTGTCGCTATTGAAGCCACAGTGTTGTTTCCTCTGACTTTCCTCTCTGGATCGCCTCTAGGGTTTTCATCCCCATCATCACTTTTTAAATCAATCATACTCCCCTGAGCAGCACTTTATTGAGCTGAAGTTAGTAAATCCATCTGCTGTGACTCCTCTCGCAGGGCACCACAGTGGCACAGCTAGTAGAGCGGCTGCCTCACAGCTCCTGTGACCCAGTTAAAATCTGAGTATCCTGAGTAAAACCGCCTAACACGCACCATCTCCACACCGCAATGCTGTTCTGCATGTTTCCCAAATATCAAACATTTCTGTCTGCATTTTCTGATTTGTCAGTGCGCATATAATTCATCCTGCAAAGCTCCATTTAAGAAGGTATGGAAATTGTGCCTCTTTGCCAGTACCTTCAATCTGACATTGTATGCACCATCATTTTCCTTTGGCAATGGTATTTGATGCTGAACTTGAAACTCTGGAAAGACTCGGATGGTGCTGGATTAGACCTATTCTGGACCTCAAGCCTATTCCACTGTCTAATAAGATCATGATGATCTTTTGCCTTGTACCTCATTCCTGCACTGACCACATATGTATTATCAATCTACATCCAGATGCACTAAGTAACCATGACTCAATTTTCTATGAAAATACATAGATATCCTTAGAATCTTTAATAACATCAGTAAGAAATCTGAAGGCTGGTTCAATAAATAAAACTTCCTTTCAAATATTCTAAAGCCATTTGCAGAAGGGATATGCGTCAGGGATCGGGACACATATTCACAAAATATGTTGTAACAGGAGACCAGTATTGTGTATATATGTGCTGATCAGTGGTCCCTTTGAAGATGCCTAACTATTTTACGATACGTTGGAACTTTATTTATCCCATGAGGAAAATTGATCTGCCAACAGTCATAAAAACACAAAACACATGAAACATGAAATTAAAGTGACGAGTGGAAAGGATTGGGGATGTGAAAAGATTTGGGGGGGGGGGGAGGGGGGGGGGGAGGGGGGGGGGGGAATCAGTCTGAGTCTGATGAAGATGATGATCATTTGTTGTCACATGTACCTTAGTGCAGTGAAATTCTTTATCTTGCATAGAGCACACAAAGTATGCAAAGAGGACTTCGACAAAATTACAAAAGTATACGTTATAGTCGCAATAGTCCCGCTTCACCCACAGTGGCCCTCCCACATTGGAACGCTCTTCATCCTCTTCCCCCCCCCCCCCCCCCACGCCGGGTCCCTCTTTGTTCTCGGTACCCCTCCCCCACCCCAGCTCCCTCTTTGTTCTCTCGTTGGCTTCCCCATGCTGGGACCCTCCTTTGAACCATCTAGTGTTTGTTGCTGATTTATAATTGTGCTGTGTGTAATTCCATGCTGACAGTATTAAAGTTAAGGTTGTCTAGAGGTGTGGGGGAGTTCATGGACACAGTATTGTATCAAATGGCAATTTCACATCCCAGAGAGTTTTCTTTTGTGATGGTGGTTGTTTTTGACCAAAGTGACCTGACTCTCAATCTCACAACAAATCTGGTAATGTTCAGAGCAGAAGTAGCACATGCTGAATCCTTCCTGTTCATGCATCTTAACATCTATATTCTTCAATATTAGCTGTGCATGCAATTCCATCCAGGGGTAGTGAAGCATTGAATAAATTATTGGAGAGCTTTGCCAGGCACAGACCTCTATTGCTATGTCTGAAACCTAACGACTTGGAGAATTATCCATAGCTAAGGATTGTGTCAGCAACACATTTGACTGGAGAGCCAGGATCAGTAAACACTTAACAAGCCGTGACCTACAGGACCACAGACTTATTGCAGAAGATAGACTTGGGAGGAAACCGGAGTACCCAGAGAAAACCCACATGGTCACGAGGAAATGTACAAACTCCATACAGACAGCATGCATAGTCAGGATTAAACCCGAGTCTCTGGCGTTGTAAGGCAGAAACTCTAACGCTGTGCCACTAGGATTAGGTTAGGTAATCCTTTTACAATCAGCCTGGACACAGTGGACTCAATGGTCAACATCTGAGTCCGAATAATTGAATGATTTTATATAAAATGTACCTTCAGGATTTTCATTATGCCCTGATAAGAGTTCTCACCAGTGGTTCATGGTCTTCTGGACTCATTATTTGTCTCCAAACTGACCACCTTTTCTTCTCAGCATGTATCTCTGTTCTGTGTTCCTGCCAGGTCTCTGACAATATCATTTTCCCTCAAGAGGACCACTGCTCATTGCACACATACAGTGAATGGCTGAGTCCACTCGTATTTCTCAAACTCTGCTCATCATTACTGCACTTTTTACAGCACCTCTTCCTTATTTTCATTGTAGTCAAATTCTAATTAGAAAACAAATACAATCCACAATGGTTTATATGGGCCTTCCCTCATGCCAGTTTTTATGCCTCTGGTTCTTGGGTGGAAACAAAGCTACTCAATATTAGGGAGCTGAAATTTCTTGTGATACGAGTCACGTATCACTATGGAACAGTACCAAATCCAAATTTAGACCTCAATATTTGAAGTTCGACACATCCCCCTGAAGGGATTAGTACATCGGACTCTCAAATTATACTGAGCTGTTCATCAGATTCTCGACCAAGTGTAAAAGTAGATAATACCAAAATTAAAATTATTTTAGTTTGTGGGAGAAAAAGGGTGATGGAAATAAAACCTATTCGCTCGGTCTATTTCCCTGTCATTAACTTTAACATGGATATGCTATGTATGAATTGTTAATTCCTATATATTCTTAAAGGAATTAGCCAAAGTTACTAGAACTGCCACTATGACTGAGGGATACAGTGAGCAGCAGATTATGTTCATATGTGCATAGTGCCTGACAACAGGCCAGAGGGCACCAGAGGCAGATTTAACTGGGGTCAACCAAATATCAATGAGGAAAAATACAAAATGTTTTTTTTTTCCCCCAACAATATTTTCCTCCTAACTAGAATAAAGGTTTATAGAGAAGTTAAAATAGTAAGCCAAAGCAAAAATAAGTTAGATTCATCATGAATAAAAAAATAACAATCACTACATGGGAGGATACACATGTTTCTAAAATAGTGAGTGGAGAGTTCAGAGACAATGGTGGCAGGCAATTCATATTTGTGGAAGGCTAACAATTAATGAATACAAATTCATTGGCAATTGGCAAATGGTTTAGTGTTGTCCTGACGAAAATTTAATCCCATTCAGTGGATGTCTGTGATCAGGATAGCATTGCCTGAAAGAGTGGACGGAGATTTTGCTGCAGCTTTCAAGGGAGAAGTGGATAACTATCTGAGGGTAAAGGCATTTCAGACTGATGAGTAAGGAGTAGGTGGATTGATTAAATTGGATCACTCTACAAAGAGCTAGTAGAAGACTTGAAGGGCCAAATTAACTCCTGTGCTCTGCCAACTGAAGCGAGAGAAACAGATGATGAATTGTGTCTAATGAAAGAGATATAAGGTGTGGGAAGAAATTAATAAGTGAGTTACCATCTTGTGACAGGGGAAAGCAGCAAGTAGTGTCATCCAGGACTGGTCTGAACTCAGGAAATTAATCTCTAGCAGTAGCCTGCAAACAGGTTAATGGCCAATTGTTGTGAAACAGGAGAATAATCAGTTTGAAAGAGTCAGGACAACAGCAAATGTGTAACATGTTTCTGAAGAAAAGACAGGAACACACTAAAGAGCTGATTACACTTGGATGCAGACTGTAAACCATCTGACCTGTGGAAATCTTGACACAGCCAAGAACTCCAGACATGAGGTCCAGCCAAGCTGGCTGGGAACTCTGGGGTTATCATAAGCTACCAGAACCTTGGGTTGTCATGAAAGCAACATCCATTCTGTGTAATGAAAAGTAAACCAGCAAACTAAGAAACAAAATGATGTCTGCACATGTTTTCACGAAAGGGGAGGTAAAGAGTGAGATAGAAAGAGAGAGAGGGGGAAAGAGAAAGGAGGGAGAAAGGAGAAAGAAAGTAGAAAGAAAGGAGAGGAGAGAAAGAAAGAGAGAAAGAAAAAGAAAGAGAGAAAGAAAGAGAGAGAGAAAGAAAGAGAGATAGAGAGAAAGAAAGAGAGAGAGAAATACAGAATTGTTGTTTCAGGTTGATGAACATAACAACCAAATAAAGTAGAGAAGCAACAATCATCAGCAGGTCCTTTTTATTAGATCTAGAGATTAATCTGTGCAAGAATGGGATGGGCTAAGGCCGCAATGGGCATCGAGCACGTACCACACCTCTACATTGGATGCTGTGGCACAAGAGATGGAGACACAAAAGAGTGGTTTGGTTTGATCACATCCCTTTCTCCAAGACCTCACTGTAATTTACTGAGAGGTCAAGCCTATTTTTTGTAGTGAATTCTGCACCAATGATTCAGGTAGCCTGTCCCTCATTGGAGTATTTAGATGAACTAGCTTCCTTCCTTTTTACCCAATAGGAAATTCCAATTGTATTGCAATTTTAAGTTTCACTTTAATGAGCCAGTATATGTCAACCAGGCACTACACAATTAAGTCAACAAGTATAGAGTAGTGCAAAAAATAAGATGCCAGGCCTGAAAAACTCAGCAGGTGAAGCAGCATCTGTGAAGACAAAGATATGGTTGATGTTTTGGGTCAAGACCCTGCATTAGAAAACATCGATCATCTCTTTGTCTTCTCGGATGCTGCTCGTCCCATTTAGTTCTTCCCACCGTTTATCTTTTGCTCCAGATTCCAGCATCTGCAATCTCTTGTGTCTCAAGTGATAATATGGAGAGGTTAAATCATGAAAGGGCTGATGGAATAAGCAGATGGTAATTCAATCGGTAAGGAGGCAAAAGATAAGTCTGGTGAAGTTATCAATAAAAACAGCAAGATTATTAGCCAAAATGGTTTATCTGATATGCCAGGACAAATGTTGAGGTATTTATCTTTAAGTTAACGTTGACTTTCACTAGATGGTAGAGTGGGAAAAGGATACAGAATTCAGAGTTAAAGTGATATGAGAGTGGATAAACAGAATGAAAGGTGAAGCAAAGTTTGAGTTCACACTTTTAAACAGGACTCATGGGGTGGAAGATTTCAATCTTCACGTGCTCCATCCTGTTTCGGCGAATGCAATCAACTCGACGTGCACAATCAAATAAGATCAAATAGAACAAGTTGTGCTACAACTTTAGGCTGTGCACGCCTTACGCAAGAAGAAGAACAGGACTCATGTGGTCGACAAAGTGGGCACCCAATATTATATTCCTCTCCCCAAAGTGGAGGAGACCACATCTTGAGCTGTTGATAGATGAAAAGTAAGTTGATAGCATTGCAGGTAAGCCACTCTCTCATTTGGAAAGTGTCTTATAGACCTGAATGATGGGAAGGGGTGAAAGGGAAGTAGGAAAGAAGCATTTCCTACTTTAGTATTTATTTTGTGCTTTCTCATTTGCAAGACATCACACTGCCCCTTTCACCACCCTCCATTGTACAAGATGTGTGAGACACAAATCGATTACAACCCTAGTGCTCAATGTAAAATGGTGTACTCCTCACTCTGAAAAATAGATTTCAGCTGCAAGCAATCTTATAAGTTTTCTCAAAGTCAACCTTTGGATTAGTGTATTCATTCCTCAGAAAGATTTCCTGTGCTTATGCATAATTTGGACAAGAAAGAGAAAGTGTTGAACGTCTGTGGATTCAGACCGTTTCTCACTACAGAGACATTCGACAGGCCCTGAGCAAGCTATTGGGCTGAGCCAGGAAACTGTTCCTTTTACATTCTGCAGCCAAAGAATTAGCTCAAGAAGAGCATCAACTTTACAGAGTCTGAACCCATAGCCAGATCCACTCACTCACTGAGGTGCATTGCGGGATCAGTGGTGTATTTGGTTCTTTAAAAACAAATAGCTCCCTTCCTCCAAAAGATTGTGGTTAAGAATTTATATGTTTTTCGTCCCAAATTAACATTATTTATGTTATTTCTCTGGCCACTTTGCTGGTGTCTTGGGAGGCTGGAAGTATATAGGCCATCAACTCCTGCTAGGGTATAGCTCCATCATCAACAGCAGGCCTCTGCTGTCATGACCAATTGATGCAGCACTTCTTCTTTAGTGCTGCACAGAAGAGCCAATGTGGGCTGGAATCTCGACTTGGGTCATAAACCCCTAATGTACTAACTCAGAAGCAAAAGTTGTTCTGAGACCATAAATTGGACATAATTAATACTGGGGCTATCCAGATAAAAGAGAGAGCAAGTTTCATAATTGCACATACAGTAAATCTCCATATATCCATTTTCCTGTTGTTTGAAAATCCTGGTGGTTTGATTTTCCGTGCACGTTTTCAACTCACTAGAGCCCTGCTCCTTGTGCTCCCTTTAAAATCAAACCTTCCTTCGCTCCTAGTTAAATTCACCTAGGTCATTGGAAAATGGCTGTCTAACTTAAAAAAAACTGAAGTGGAAAGGTGTTGGTATATTAACAGGATTAACATTCAACATTCCAGAAAGACTGCCGGTTCAGCTCCACCATAGTCCCAAGTGTACCAGATTGTTGGATAGTTTTCCTATCCAGACATAATAATAGCCAACTATCCACAAATGCAAACGATAATCAGTGCTATAACTGCAGCTGTGTAGCTTTGAGACAAACCAAGCAGACAGGCTATTTCAGATATTAAAATGATAAAGGCCTTTTAATCCATCTTAATTCAACAGTCTACAAAGAATGCAAACCACCCCACTACCTCATCCTAACACAGTCTCTCCCCATCCCCCACCATCCCCTAAACTTGCATACATACACATACCTAGAGTACAAACCTAGTCTTTCTTCTTATCGTAGGATAAAGGTGTGATAGAGGATAAAGGGTGAGCAGCTTTGAGATTTGATGGTTGACTTATAAGCCGACGGGACCCCTACACTCTGGAGTTTAGAAGAAAAAGAGGTAATATAATTGAAGCAGAAAATTCTTATGGGGTTTGATACTGGCCTGAGGACTACATCAATGATCACAATCCAAATTAAGGGATTGGTCATTCAAGACAGAGATGAGAGGAAATGTCTTCGCCCAGAGGATATGATAATTTGTGAATCAAGAGATATTGAGTTAGTGCAGAGGCCTTAAGGTAAAAGGTCAGTCATGATACAGGTGCTGGGACTGGATGGTCTACTCTTGCTACAATGTCTTATGTCACATTCTTATCACTGAAGGAGTTCCTCAGGACAGTGACCTATGACCTACATCTTCATCTTTTTTCCCGTACTACATTCAAAGTGGAGATGTTCATTTGGAGTATTGCGTGCCGTTCTGGTCACCCCATTACAGGACGTAGGTGGAGGCTCTGAAAAAGTTGCAGAGGTTTACCAGAATGATACCTGGATCTGGGGGTATTAGCTACAGGGTTTGGACAGTCATGGGTCATTTTCTCCAGAACACTGGACCTTGTGGGGAGACCCTATACAAGTATATAAAATTATGAGATGCATAGATAGGGTAGAGAGTCAGAATCTTTTTCTCAGGATAGAAAAATCAAATACTAGAGGGCATAGCTTTAAGGTGAGAGGGGCAAAGTTTAAAGGAGATGTGCGGAACAAGTGTTTTATACAGGGGGAGGTGAGTGTCCGAAATGCGCTGCCAGGGGTGGTGGTGGAGGCAGATAAACAGGGCATTTCAAATACTTTTGGATAGGTATATCGATATGCAGGGAATGAAGGAATATGGGTTATGTGCAGTAGGTAAATGATTGTCTTGGTATCATGTTCAACACAGACATTGTGGGCCGAAAGGCCTGTTCGTGTGCTGTACTGTTCTATGCTCTATGTTGGCTGATCTCACAAAATCTAATTGCATTCACAATGCAGTGAACCAAAGAGTGTAGGCATCAATCCTTTGATTCAAATTACTTGCATAATTTATTATTTTAATCTGTATTAGGATGGCCACCTTGCCTTCTCGCTACTAGAAGCTATCGCATCATTACGTTTGGGTTTAGGCCTTATTTCCTTTCTTCACTTTGTCTCTCAGGACATCCAACATATTCTTCCATCTTCTCCAATAACATTCCTTTTTCTGAAGGGTCTGTGAAAACTGTGTTCATTCTTAGTTTTAAATTTGCAGTTAGTCTAGTCATGATTCTTATTTTTTGGTCTGAATTTCCTGATCTTGGGTATATGTTGCCTGGCAAGTTGCATGTATATCATATGTATTCTACTACTATCTTGAGAGACATTGGGTTCCATTCAATTTGAAGATTAAGTGATTGTTAGAAACAGCCGCCATGGAGAGACTCATTGAAGTCGTGCAGCACAGAAACAGCTTCTTATGCCTATTAATGCCAGCCATCCAGTATCTATCTGCACTAACCCTATTTATCAGCATGGTCGATGGCCTTACATATTTTGGCTATTCAAATGCTTTTCTAAATACTTCCTAAATGTTGATATCGCCACGATATCAAAATAAATATTTTTTATGTCTCCTCTAAACCTCTTACCATAAATCTATGCCTTCTGGTTAAAGACAAGTGTGTCACGAGGAAAACATGACTACTTTCTACCTTATTAATTAAGTCCCCTCACAATGTTCCACACTTCTATCAGATCCCCTCTTCAACCTTCCTGTAAGGAAAACAAACCCAGCCTAAACAGTCTCTCTTCATAATTCCATTCTGGAGAATATATCACTGCAATTATCCCAACACAATTCTGGATACCTCACTGTGATTCAAGATATTCCAAATGGATTAAGGACACTCAAAAGTACGAAGGTTTAAAAATTATCTTAAGAGTACTTTGGATATGTAGACGTGATTGTGTGTAACTGAACAACTGAGGATAATGAAACAGGCCTGGAGCAACACGATATTATTGAGAATAACCAGATGGAAGGACGCACAAAAGTGGTTGCAAGAGAACAGGATAACTGTACACAGCTGCGCAACCGTGGCATGATTGAGAATAAAAAGATATGTTTTGGAATATCCAACATGATTCAGTACTGAATGTTACCCAGCTTTAATGAAGATAATGAGTATACCACTGCCGATACAGAGCTACGCTGGAGACTATTGGGATCTCCTTATCATGACTTTATGGTGAAGGTTGAACATTTCCATGGTCTTTGCCAACAGGCCCTTCGGCCCACCGAGACCACACCGACCAGCGATCACCCAGTCCACGAGCACTATCCTACACATTAGAGACAATCTTCCATTTTTTTACCGAAGCCAGCCTGCACGTCTTTGAGGAAACCTGCGTGGGTTTTCTCCGAGATCTTCGGTTTCCTCCCACATTCCAAAGAGGTACAGGTTTGTAGGTTAATTGGCTTGGTATAAATGTAAAAAAATGTCCCTAGTGTGTGTAGGGTAGTGTTAATGTGCGGGGATCGCTGGTCAGCGTGGTCTCAGTGGGCCGAAGGGCCTGTTTCTGTGCTGTATCTCTATATTAAAAAAATAATGTGCAATCTCCTAACAAACCCCACTGGACATTTGGTCTGAACCCTGATCACTGGAGCTAAGATGGAGACACACGAAAATGCAGATGCTGAAAATGTAAGCAAATAAAGTGCTGGAGGTGCTCAACAGGTTAGGCAGCATTTGTGGGGGTTGGACAGATGATAATTTGAGTTGGGACCCTTCTTCAGACATGGCTGGAGCTGTATGACAGCAGATCCATTAGCTGTTCCACCCTGCAGCCTTAGTATGGTATTTATGGAATGGAAACCAATTACATTTTCAAAACAATGAAGAGATTGAGTAAATTTGAATTAAACTTTAACAAAGTGTTAAATGCATTTGAGTTCTTCAAAAATATGCAAATCTTTGTTGACCAAATTAGTGCTGTCTTTTTGCGTCATTCACCTGATGATGGGACATACTTATTTGGCAATAGTCCTGTTTAGATGGGTATCTGCGTTTAAACCTAGGAGGCATCACAGCAAGCGTGGCCATTCATTCCAGTTAAAAAGTGGTTGATTTATATGTTGAGGTTGGTCTTGAAAAGTGAGAGGAAATTGTGCCTTTTATTCCTTTCCAAAGGAAATAGATTTATGTTTACTCCATGATAATTTGAACCATTTGATGTTCTATTTGTGTGGCATTGTCATAACTCTGAGGAAGATGAAAAACCTAAGTTTATCTGATGTCTCATTATGCAGTGCAAAGGCTTCCTGTTTACTATATCTCTTCCTTGAGTGGTCACTATTGCGAAGCACTCAAAAATTGCAATAACTCACTAAAGGTTGCTTGCTACGTACTGTTGCTCTGGTGAAGAAAAGGCTGAAGTTGCTGGATATCTGAAATAAAAACAAAATTGCTGTAAAGATTGAGCAAAGGCAGCAGAAAGGTCATCAACCTGAATCATTACCTGTATTTCTGTTTCCACAGATGTTGTTTGAACTAACGAGTGTTTCCTGCACTGTTTATATTTGTTTGTTGATGTTAGATAAAAGATAGCTGTGACTCCAGGAAAACATTTAAGTTTGTGATGCAAATCTGTGTGTGAAACATGTCCATCTAATAAACATTTACAAGTCTTCTGATTCAACTGGTTACCTGCTGTTCACTGTCTTTTAATGAATGGACGATTCTTCTTCTTGCATATGACGTGCACAGCCTAAAGTTGTTGGACAACTTGTTCTATTTGATCTTATTTGATTGTGCACGCCGGGTTGACTGCATTCGTCGAAACAGGGCGGACCACGCGAAGGTTGCAATCTCCCACCCCAATGGCCGATTGAATGGTGGTTGGCAACAGCTTCGCAGTTAAATTGTTTTAATAGAACTGCAAGACACTTACAACTTACAATACATTGCTTTTAAAGGTGTCTTTTATCTAATCGGTTCAGCTATAACTCTCTTTGGATCAGAGAGTTCGGGGTCAAAGCCCATGTAATAACTTTAGTATGGGGTCTATGATGTTACAGTTCTGCATAATATTGGAAGGTCTCAACTCAGCTTTTAATATTGCTTAGATATGAAGCCCTGATGTTCTTATTTATCCAGATGGAAAATATTCCATTGCATAATTTGAAGAAAAGCTTTTGTTCTTGCCTGCGGTTATTTATCAACCAATATCACTAAAATAGGTGGTAATGTCTTTCATTGATATTTATGGGGCCTTGTTTTGCTGTTATGTTTCTCCAAATTGATAGAATCATTACATTCAACGTTATTTCACGTGGGGTGGGGGTTAAAACATTTTATGATGTCCTGAGAAGATGGAAGAGGCTACATAAATGCAACATCTTTTTGTCTCTCTTTCTTACAGAAAAGGAGATGGACGTATTTCTAAATGGGGAGAAGATTGATTGATTGAAAGATACAGCATGGACACAGACTCTTCCAGCCCATCGAGTACACAGCGATCATCAATCATCATTCACATGTTTTATGTTATCCCATTTTCGCATCCTCTCCCTACACACTTGGGGTGGCAATGTTTAGAGGCCAATTGACCTACGAACCCACTTGTCTTTTGGATAAGGTAGGAAACCGGAATTTCATTGTTCTATCTGGGAAAGAACAATGAAACTCTCTTGACTCTCAAACCGGAGCACCCAAAGGAAGCCCATGCGGTCACAAGTAGAACGCGCAAATTCCACACTGATAGTACCCAAGGTCAGGATTGAACTGGGGTCTCCAGTGGTGTGAGGCAGCAGATCTACTGGTTGCATTACAATAAATGACAGCAATAGTGATGTTGAAGGGGGACATGGGGAAGTGGGGCCGAATAGTGTAATCCTGCTCTATTTTCAACGCCTCTATGCCTTTTTAAACCTGTAGATCCAAGGAGACCAATTACATGTGTGTGGTCAAAGGGCAGTCTAAACACAGGAGGATTACCAAACCCCAGAGATTTGCAGCAACTTTCACTGGCACTTGGTCAAGGTTAGATCACACCTCGATGGAGTCCTTGTGTGAATTCTTCCTTCATAAGCTCTGGGTGAAGGCTGACCACATCTCTGGGGACAGAATCAAATCACGCAGTCAACTGCCTGCACAAGAGATGGTAGCCTTTTACAAGGAAAGCGTCTTGTGAGGTCCACGAGAAAGGGTCTGACAAAATAAATGCGGTTTACTCACTAGCTGTTTATGCTTCTGTACCTGCAATCTGTCTTTCTGCAACAGCTCTTGAAGATGGAGTATGATTGAAGCCAAAAGCGCATTACTTGTTATGTCGGTAAACTACATGACTGCTGGAAAAATAAAGTGGAAGTGAACCCAGCATCCAAATCCTGTTGAGTTACAGTGAGGGAAAGCAGCCGCTATCCCCTTGATAGCTTGTTACTAAAGATACCATGCACAACTAGGCTAACGGTGTCAGGTCATCAGTACAACCTTGGCCAGTGGCAATGGCCTTGGCCTTTATAACAAATGCATTTAAAAATGTGTTAACAAGTTTGTAACAGTGGAGATCTAATGAGTCTACTGCGACCGGAAGCCATGGATGAACCAGGATATTTGTAATCTGAGAGGGCTAGATCTCTGATATTTAGGACTGGCAATCCAGAGTCATAGACAAAATCCAGATGGGACCTCCTGAAGACCACCAGGAGCATGAAGAGACAACTCAGGACTAAATTGGATTCCCAAATGAATGCTCAACATCTGTGGCAGGGCTCACATCCTATCATCTCTTATAGAAAAACTGGGTAGCATAAGTGGAAACGATTCATCATTTCCAGATGAGCTCAATGCCTTTTAGCAAGCTTTGAAAAGGGAAAGAATGACACAAACACATGCCCTCACATTACCCAGCAATCTCAGACTTTTGAGGCTGATGGCAGAGCATTCATCAACTGGGGTAATCACTTTTGATGTGAACTTCTGGTCCAGAAGGTAACTTGGCTTCAGGAGTGCTAAAGATCCGTGCGGACCAATTGCCTGTAGTATTTAAAGGCATCTTCAACATCTCGCTTCTGCAGTCTCGGGTTCCCAATTGCTGCAAAAGGACATCTATCGTACATATCCCATGAAGAGTATGGTGACCTGCCTCAATGACCACTGTCTGATAGCACTTATATCCACATAATCAAATCTTTTGAGAGGATGGTCATGGTGCAAATCAACTCCTACCTCGGAAATCACCTGGATCAACTTCAATTTGTCTATCATCACAACAGGTCAACAGCAGATGCTATCTCACTGGTGGACCATCTGTGTGACAGGAATGCATATGTTGGGCTGTTGTTGAACCAGAGCTCGGAGTTGAACAAACATGCCTTCCAGACTCATCACCAAACCCCCAGACCTGGGCTTCAAAACTTCCCTTTGTAAATGGATCTTTGCATTCCTCATTGGGCAGACCTCAATCAGTGCAGATCGGTAACAACATCTCCTCTTCAGTGACTATCAAAACAGGTGCATCACAGGGCTGTTCAACTGCCCCCTGCTCAACTCACCTTAGGCCCATGACTAAGGTGAGTTGAGCAGACTAAGCACAGCTCCAATCCCACACAGCTCCAATCCCAATCCAGTTCGCCCGGTGGCACCTCGGTTTTTGGTTGCATCTTGGTGGTACTTCGTCACGCTGTTGGAGAGAGATGGAACATTTGGTTGAGGCCACAACAGCCTTTTGCTCAATGGCAATAGAAACATAGAAAATAGGTGTAGGTGTAGGCCATTCGGCCCTTCGAGCCAGCACCGTCATTCAATATGATCATGGTTGATCATCCAAATTCAGTCCTGCTTTCTCCCCATATCCCTTAGTATTATCTATCAATCTATCCATCCATCCATCCATCCATCCATCCATCCATCCATCCATCCATCCATCCATCCATCCATCCATCCATCCATCCATCCATCCATCTATCTATTGATCTCCCTTATGTTACAATAAAATGAAGGAACTATTTATTGACTTCACAAAGGGGAAATTGGGAGACCACATGCCAGTTTTCATTGGTGGGTTAGCAGTGGAGCAAGTTGGCAGCTTCAAATTCCTGGGCATTAACATATTGGATGATTTGTTCTATGTATGTAGATGTAATCATGAGCTCCACTAATGTCTTCAGTGAGACATCGAATTGTACTGAAGAGCTGAGAATGGCATGATGCTTGGCTCTGACAAGGATGTCAGAGGGCTAGCAGTTAAGACATTCAGGGGATGTGAGGAATAAACTTGTAAAAAGCAGGTTGACACAGTGCCACAACATGTGTGGCATTACCCAGTGGGAAATTCATTTTCAGAAGTTTACTATACTAAGTGGGACCCGTTGGGTCCCATGTTCACACTGGAGGGCTGGTCCCCCGATGCAATATTCCACCTCTCCACCAATTCCAATATTGGTAGCCAGTGAGGGGGGAGGGGAGGGGGCTTTCTGGAGCGCTGGTATGGGTGTTGTTGGCTGCAGGGACTACTGGTCTCCAGAGGGCTAGTATGGACATGGTGGGCCAAATGGATTCTTTGGGTGGCAGCTCAGTCCCTCAAGCCTGATGTGCTGGCAGCTTACTCACGGCTGGTGGGCTGGCAGTTGACTCACAGCTATTCCTTGAAATTCAATTTCAAGCAGAGTGCAAGGTCACCAAATTCAAATCAATTTTCCTACTATTTCAAGCAGGGTGCTAGGCCACCAAATTCAAGTGCAGTTTCTTACCTCTTCGAGCAGGGTGCAAGGCCACCAAATTCAGGTTCAGTTTCCTACCACTTCAAGCAGGGTGCAAGGCCACTGAATTCAAGTGCAGTTTCCAACCACATTCAAATGCAGTTTCACACCATTTCATGCAAGGTCAAACCACCATAAAACCACACAAAACACCACACTCACAGTTCAGTAGACATTTAGAGTGTTCAGTTGATTCACAGCTCAGACCGAGTCGTGACCTCTCCCTCCCCCATCATGCAGAGACTGAGCCACATCCACACTTCCAGGGTTTTATAATTCCTCCCCCTCCCACTGGAAAAGGTGTGACCTTCATGGCGTGATTGACAGGAGACAGATTCTCAACACTAATAATTTAAACACTAATAACACTTTTGTTTTTCATTGATGGGAAGAATCCTCTGCACCTGATGAGCGAAGGGGGAATGAGTAAGATGGCCAAACATCACAGCCGTAAGTGGTAGCATTTTATCTAAAATCAATATAGTAAAACAGGAAGATCTTGGTTCTTGGTTCTTGGTTACTTGGTCCTCCAAAATATTCCAACTGGAATTTAAACTGGAGGTGGTGAAGGGAGGGGCTTAGCCAGAGAGGGTTATTGGAAGAAAGTGCCACTTTCAATTTAGTTGCATCTGGCTGGGCAACCATGGCTTGGTGGAGATTATTCCATGCTTTAATAGTGTGTGGAAGTTGTCAAGTTTAGACAAACAACCATTTGCAGTGCCTTTTCACTTCAACCCAAAACCCCCAAGCAATCATTTGCAGTGCCTTTTAACTTCAACCCGAATCCCCCAAACAACTATTTGCATGTGGTGCCTTTTTACTTCAACCTAAACCACCCAAACAACCATTTGCATACAGTGCCTTTTTACTTCAACCCAAACCCCCCAAACAAACATTTGCATGCAGTGCCTTTTTACTTCAACCCAAAACCCCCAAACAACCGTTTGCAGTGCCTTTTTACTTCACACCAACATATTTTCATTTTCAAACCACATTAAGGACATGCACAGTTGAGTAGACTGTGTTTGTTCAGTGTTATTCAGAGCTCAGAGAGACATGACCCTCTCGCTTCCTCCATCTTGCAGAGACTTAGTGAGGCACACCACTTCCGGGTTTTATAGTCCCTTCCCCTTCCCACCAGCAGGGTTAGGAGAGAAAATGGCAATTTTTATTAAAACATTAATATCTCTCTGATTGTTCATCGATGGGAAAAATCCTCTGGTCCAGTCCGGCGGAGGGGGGGCTCCGACCGAGGTGGCCAAATATGACGGCCGTAAGTGGCGGCGTTCTCTCTGAAATCAAATCGCAATGAGTCAAAAGCGGACAAGATTTTATTTGTAGTAATATAGATAATTCATGTGTTGATTTAGTTCATGCCTTCGTCAACCAGCTTTTATCAGTCAAGTATCTGTTGACAAGACATGCACTTATTCTTCAGAATATGTGGCTTTTAGGTGCTGCACTGCACTGAGTGACTCTTGCCACAGTGCCTTGCCAATACACTGCTGTCCTTAGAAAAGATGAATGGTCTCTTATCTGTACCGTAGGAGTGGACCACCTACTGCTTGTTCAGTCCGTTTATTTAAGATGCTGATTGAACTAGAAGTGACCAGAGCATGAGATTCTTACTGTAAGTAGATGCAACCATGCTAAATAATGTAATGGAACCTGAGATTAGCATGGTTCAGCACATGTGGGCAGCTCTCTTTATGTTATTGCTCTTTGCTTGTGTAATTTCCTTACTGATGACACCTTTCAATTGGGAGCAGATAATTGTCACACCATAGAAGGTAACAGACAATGACTGTGAGATTAATTAAGGAGCTACAGTGTCTTATCCTGCCTGCCTTTGGTGGAGCAGTTTAGTAAAATTCCCAAGATGAGCAAGAGACGTGCAATCCAATAAATGTTAAGACATGGCTTACAATTTTAGTTTAGTTTAGTTTAGGGATACAGCATGGAAACAGGCCCTTTTAGTCCACGCCAACCATCATTCACATATTCACACTAGTTCTAGGTTATCCCACTTTCGCATCCACTAAGAGCAATTTACAGAGGCCAATTAACGTACAACCCCACACGTCTTTGGCATGTGGGAAAAAACTGGAGCTCTGAAAGGAAATAGGTCCTGAGGGCAAGATCAAACCCAGGACTCTGGCACTGTGAGGCAGCAGCTCTACCAACTGCATCACTGTGCCATCCCATTTTGCTTTTTATTAACCAATTTTTAATCAGCCACAAATATTATTTGTTATTAGTGTATGGGATACCTAGAAAGAGGAGATTACAGAGAAGATACCAAGTATCAGAGGGAAGAGCTAAGGCTCGATGAGTGAATATCTCTCGGCGATGAAGAAAATGTGAAATGAAAACAGAAAATTCTAAAAACATTCACAGGTCAGGCAGCATCATGGTTCATGTTACAATGACAATAAAGAAACTATTCTATTCTATATTCTATCAATGGCAAGAGACACGGAGTGAATATTTCAGATTTGACACCTTTTATTAGAATTTTAGAAATTAAGTTTAAGATAGGATATTTGAAAGAGATAGAAGGGATCTAAAATAAAGCTTAGGGTAACACCAGAACAACAGAATAGAACCATTGCCTTGAAGAGGTAATTGAGGACAGGCATGAGGAAGCATTTTGATACATAATGCCTAGATGGATTTTTTGCAGGTGCTGAGAAATGGTTGCTCAGGACAACAGATTCAATCAAGAATGGACAGATTGGAAGAGAGTGAGGTTGATATTCTGCAGAGAACAAAGCAATGGTAACCTGACAGAGCCCAAATAACTTGTCAGATCACAACGTTAACAACCCCATCAGGTAGCCTGATGGTAAAATACTTCACTTTAATCTCTTCAATATGGTAGTCTGTTTAATGAGCTTTGTTAGTCATCCGTATTTATGGGTCTCCTTTTTAAAACCCAGGAGGCACTAAAACTGTCTTTATTAAAGTTAATAGAATGCCCTCAGTCACATCAGTACATGCAAACTTAGTGAAGCATGTCTGCAACACCTCATTGATACCAATACATTTAGTTTTCTTCCACACTAATTTTATGAGTGTCTGTCGCCTACCCCATCTCCTCCATTCCATCGAGATTTTGCATATTATTTAAAACTCAGCAGCACCAGGTTAAAAAAATAGCAGGAAGAAGAATGGCACGGTGGCACAGAGGTAGAGTTGCAGCCTTACAGTGTCAGAGACCCGAGTTAATCCTGACTACGGGTGCTGTCTATACAGAGTGTATACGTTCTCCCTGTGGCAGCGTGGTTTTTCTCCGGGTGCTCCGGTTTCCTCCCACACTCCAAAGACTTACAGGTTTGTAGGTTAATTGGCTTTGGTAAAATTGCAAATTGTCCCTAGTGTGTAGGATAGTGCTAGTGTACAGGGATCGCTGGATCAGCATGGACTCGGGTGCCGAAGGGCCTGATTCCTCACTAAATCTCTAAACCAAACCAAACTAAACTAAACAAAAAACCCTCTCTAAGTTTTCAAAATTGGGATTTGTTATGCAGAAATGTTGATTTCACCATTGCTGGTGTGATAAACCACTGCTCAATTTAGTATGGACATCCAGTTGGGGAACCTAACCAATAAAATTGCTAAGTGTGGTGAAATTTACCTTAAAGAAAATAACCAGGGTGGTTTGCCCATGTTTGTGCACTAAAATATAACCTGAGTTATTCCTAATACAATTGCCCGTTGAAATGGCAATTCAAGTCAAGTCAAGTCACTTTTATTTCATAAATGCGCGGTCGCCCCTGAGCTTATGCCTAGGATGTTCAGTAACCCCAGGTCGGCCGATCTGAGGGACCTGGAGGTGGTGTGGTGGGTCAGCAGATTTTTAATGTAGATGGGGGCGAGCTCGTTATGGGCTTTGTAAACATAATGAAGGATCTTGACATTTATTCGGAACTGCACAGGAAGCCAGTGGAGAGAGGCCAGAATCAGGATGATGTGGTCCCTTTTTCGGGTGCCCGTCAGGAGTCTCGCTGCGGCGTTTTGGACCAATTGCAGGCGGGACAGGGAAGATTGGCTGATGCCAGTGTAAAGGGAGTTGCAGTAATCGAGGCGGGAGGAGATAAATGTGTGGATGATCTTTTCAAGGTCATCAAACTGGAGGAATTGTTTTATTTTAGCTGTCGTCCGAAGCTGGAAGAAGCTAGCTTTTACCACGGCATTGACTTGTTTGTCCAATTTGAATGCTGAGTCAAATATCACGCCAAGGTTTTTGACGTGAGGTTTGAGTAATGGGGTAAGACTGCCAAGGCTACCTGCTATCGTTTTGATTGAGTCCGAGGGGCCGAGAAGGATGACCTCAGATTTACTCTCTTCTAGTTGGAGGATGTTCTGGGCCATCCAACACTTTATATACTCGAGGCAGTGGATAAGATTAAGTAGATTTGATTGGTTGTTGGGATTCAGGGGGAGATAGAGTTGTCTATCGTTTGTATAGCAATGGAAGGAAATGCCATGCCTTTGAATGACTTGGCCTAAGGGGAGCAGAGACAGGGAAAAGAGATGGAGCCAAGGATGGAACCTTGTGGAACCCCGCAACAGAGGCTAGCTAGGGAGGAGAAAGGGTTACCTATGTTAGTAGAGAAACTCCTACCTTTGAAGTAGGAGATGAACCAGCTCAGGGTAGTGCCATCAATACCAACCCCATACCGGAGACAGCCAATTAGGATGGTGTGGTCGACAGTATCAAATGCTGCGCTGAGGTCGAGAAGGAGCAGGATTGCACAGTCGCCGGAGTCAATGGTGAGTGGTCGGTCATTATGTACCTTCAACAAGGCAGACTCTGTGCTGTGGTGGGCCCTGAAACAAGATAGGAAAATTTCCAAGACAGTATTTTGGTGAAAGTAAGGCATAAGTTGACTTAAAATTCTCTTTTCAAGGGCTTTTGCAGCATCATTGCTCCTAGGGATCATCAGAAGAAGGTCTCACTGTTACAGTATACTCTACATTGCAAGCACAGCAACTGTACAAAAGGCAGCCATGTGGAGAAGGGAAAATGTGTTGAGAAGGGGTTTTTAATGTGGTTTTCAAATTCCTTGTATGTTTACATACTTGGCTAATAAATTAATCACAATTATAATTATAATTTTGAGTTAATAGGATTTTCAACATGTGTTTTACATCTAGGGGGAAAAGTTACAAATCGTCTGATTTCCAAACATCCACCTCGGTCCTTGATCTGATGGAACATTCTTCCACTGAATTGCTTCAGCATTTGTGCAATGCTAGTTGAAGCCAAGAACTTCAATCCAATGAAGAGAACACATTGAAATCCAATATTCACTGGACATCTGACAACACTGCAAAAGAGAGAGCTTAAAGCGAAATTTCAGAAGTTGAAGTTTAGTTTATTTACGTGTACCAAGATACAGTGAAAAGCTTTTGTTGTGTGCTAACCAGTCAGCAGAAAGACAATACATGATTCCAATCGAGCCATCCACAGTGTACCGATACATGATAAAGGTGCATGCATGTACTTATTTGAATCCCTTTCTAGAGAAGATAGGAAGCAACTCAGAACATTTGATTGATGTTCGAAGGGGTTACTCATCTTTGAGGGTATCTGCATAACGCTCCAATGTACAACAGTAATCACATATTCAGCTAGAATCAAGGGCAGAGAACTCACAATGCAGACTGTTAATCAGACTGCAACTCCTTCTTTGTGTCAGACAATTATTAAAGGAAATTGTGTAACGATATGAAAACAACGATGAGGAGATCGTTTCTAAGTAAGCCAGTGAAAACTGTCATTGATGTGATTTAATCTCTGAACCAGCACATATCAAATTACCAGCAGTTGTGGATTTGCACTACATTTGTCATAAAAGCTATCTTCCCCTTTCCACCACCCACCAGGGCCTGTCCCACTTATGCAACTAACAATATATTAAGGAATTTGAAACAAAGCAAAATCGTATTCTGTGTTTATTCAGCAGTCTCTGAATGTTGGATGGGAAAAGTACATGAAATTGGAAGGATCAACGAGCCTGTAGAGTCTATTATTTTGTATTCTTTTGTATGGTATTGAAATCCAGTGTAAATGATTTGCAAGATGCTCCCTCAATCTGCCTTCTCCAATGGTCCATCTAAACCTCCTGTACAAAAACAAAAATTCTAGTAATATTCTTTCCCTCAAATTCAGTCCTGTAAGATTGGTGTCTTTGTTTATTGATCTAAAATGAAACAAATGAGTATTTTTGCCTGAATCCAGAACTTCAGTAGAATTCTTTGCCACAACTCGATTATACACTCAGGGAGGTTGTATGCTTTTCAAACTGAAGGAATTACTGGAGTGTACATGCACACATCTTCCAACAGCATGATTAATTTGTCTTCAACAATTTTTACTGCCAAACTGGGCACATTACTCCTGTACAGTTCACAAATACAGGACATCACAGTCCAATGATAGGATTGGAACAGTAGTGCAGAAAAATTCAGAAGGAAATGAAGTCAGGTACTTTACTGAAACAGTCCATAGGTGTATGTGTGCACAATTTGTCACCTCTGATCAACTTGAAATTACACAAGATAGGAAGGGTATAATAAAGCTTCACTGAAACTCTGGTAAAAAAAAAGATCATTGTTGATTCCTCTGCCTCTGTGATTGTAACTTTTTTGTTTTTAGTTTTAGAGATACTGCGCGGAAACAGGCCTTTGGCCAACCGAGTCCACGCCGACCGGCAATCCCTGTTCACTAGCGTTATCCTATATACAAGGGACAATTTTCTTTTTTTACCGAAGCCAATTAACTTCCAAACCTGTACGTCTTTGGAATGTGGGGAAAAAACGGAGCACCCGGGGCAAACCCGCGCAGTCACAGGGCGAATGTACAAACTGCGTACAGATAGCACACGTGGTCTGGATTGAACCCGGATCTACTGTGCTGTGAGGCAGCAACTTGGCTTGGAGGGATCTCCTGATGCAGACAGACAGGAGAGTTGCAGGTTGGTGTACAGACTGCATTGTGCGCACTTCGCCCATGATAGTGCGTACCTTAATACGAGCTAGCTATAACATTATCCATACAAAAGGTTGTATGGATTTCCATTGTGATGGGTAGGTTAACCATACTGATAATCATTAAAAAAAACAAATATGAGCAGGAAATAATTCACTTGTTGCCTTTTCTGAATGTCAGCTTCATGCCCCTTTTTTCTCTTCACATGTGGCCCTGGAGGTGAGCTGTGGCTGTGAGAGTGAACATAACTGTAGAGTCATAGAGACACAGTCACAAAACAAGTCTTTTAGCCCACTGTCCACATTGACCTTCAACCATCCATTTACACTAATATTCACACATTAATTCCATTTCATCTTTTATTTCTATCACATTCTCATCAAATCCACCCCCCCTCCCAGATTTTACCACTCATCTATTCACTGGAGGCAATTTACCTACCAACCAACTTAAGGAAACCAGAACACCTAGAGGAAACCCACGTGCTCACAGGTAGAGCGTGCAAACTCCACACAGATAGCAGCCACGGTCAGTAATAAAGCTGAGTTTTTGGAACTGTGAGGCATCAGCTCTACTAGCTACACCACTCTGCCACCCGTACATCTTTTTTGACCTGAGTATACACAATGTCTGAGCCTTCATAGTCGACAGTGAATTCCAGATTATTAATTCTATGTGGATTTAAATTCATGTCTACGGATACTTATGCAGACCCTTCAATTTTGTTGATCAAAGAGAAATCTGCATGTGTGATGTCGGGCTCCGAGCCAGAGGTAGTTAGTGTACGAGGGCCAATATGATTTCACAACCTTCTATGATTCCTGTGCTTAAAATGCACTGTGCTCTCTGGGTGAACCATGCCTTCAATCAAATCCTAACCAACAGTAGGGGTGGACACCTGTCCATGCCTCATTCACCTCCCCCAGTTATACCATCTTCACCTAGTGGTGCTGGGCACCAGATGCCAGCCCTATACACAATGGTGTGGGCAGAGACACAATCACTTAGAGGGCCAAATCATGTTCCCATATATTAAGTGGGCCAAACCCAAGTCAGGTGAGATCCTTGATACCCCAGGGGAATGGCAGCAACAATGATAACAATAAGAACCAGTTGATTCCAAAAACAGAGAGCTGCAGATGCTGGCACTGGCAATAAAAGCAGAGATTTCTGGAAATACTTAGCAGGTCAGGCAGCAAATTTGGAGAGAGAAACAGAGTGAATATTGCAGGTCAATAACCTTTCATCAGAACTAACTGATTGTTACATTTTTCAAGGTGAGCGTTTCATTGGACTCCCTCAAATGCAGCAGTCTCCATCATTGAGGGACAAGGCAGAATTCTGGTAGTTAACCATAACCTTACTCCCCACCCCACCTCACTCCTTGCCTCATTTAAATTCTAACATAGGGTCTGTGTTTACTGCAGCATGAAAATTGCAGCAGAGGAGTAAAGTGCCAGAACTTGCATCTCCGTTCAAACCCCATACTGGCTGCGCCTGCAATTTAATGTGGCAGTGCACAATCATTGTGTACTGTTCACCAGCTTTCATCCAACCGTTCATGGTTTCCTTTCATTGGATGTCATTCCACTGCTTTGGTAAATTCCACTCCATGTTTTTACAGTGGTCTTATCCTGTTTAGTAGATTTCATTAACAGATGTTTTTGGATGGAGAAGTACAGTAGGTAGCAATTGAGAAGAGTATACACAAACTTCTGAAGGAAATTGTTATGTTCAAGCTGTTTTTGATGAGAAATTCATCCCATGCCTTCCATCGATTTTCATGCGAAATATTTGGATCGCACTCAAGAGGTTGTTCAACCTATTCAAAATCTATTTGTAGTTGACATTTATTCTAAATCAGTTTGATAGGAGTTAGTGCCGGAGACTAGCGGGCACCAATTAAACTAAGTTGCATATCTTTGGTGAGCTTGTTCTATAAAATAAAATGAAGTATCATCTATTGCTTGGTATTATGTATCAAATAGACCAAAGCTCCATCTATTCCAAATCTATTTTCTGACTGAGTTAAAAGGGAAATATTTTTTAGTGATACAATTGGAATAACTGACGCATGAAGAAATTGGAGCCGTTCAGTTCCCATTTTAAACATAATTTCTGATAAAAATCAGAGCCCAAATAGTGAGACCACAAGGTTGTCCCAGGGCTACATATATTAGCAATGTTACAAAATTTTGAGATTTAAAAAATCAAGTCTGTAATTTATCCCATCAGATAAAGCATAAAAAGAAGATTACTTTGACACCTAATTCACTTTCATATCTTCAGTATTAAAAAGGTTATGGCCATTTTCATACTTGGAAATTAGCATCTTGCTCCCTGTTGCTTTTCCATTGACTTAACACAAAAGCTGTGATCGAGGACAGTCAAAAGCCCATAACTTTCTTAAAAGGTAAGAGAATTAAATGACATTTTCAGTTATTATAGATTGAAGCATTCTGAAACAAATATATAGAATCTTACTTGGATGACCTGAATTTAAAGCATATAATTAGTTAATTACCTAATTGTAGCTAATTACAAAATTGACTGTTGTGACGTAAATAGTAATAAACACCCAGACTGCCTTGAAAATTCAAAAATGTGATATTCTCAAGATCAGAACTTTAATATTATTGTATTATATGCTGTAAGTCTGTAATAGATAGGTAAATAAATTACAATTTCTAACAATAGACCAAGTCTTTATGGAGAAGATCAGTTGCTAGCTGGTACATTGGCATATCATAATCAGTAGCATCATCATAATCCTCAGATTGTAACCAATAAGCAACTCTGTACACCTTGTTCTTCCTCAACTTTTCAATGTTGGCATTGTAAACTACAAGTTTTTGCTCTTCAAACCACGCATGACATGCCGTTCTGCCCACTATTTTCCCATTAAGAACATCCTGTACATTCCATTTCTTAAGAAAATGATTTTTTTTAAAATAGCCTAAGTATCCAAATAACAAACTAATCCCATTCACACAAAAATTCACAATATAACATGTTTTCTAAATCTCACTATCATGAATTCATATGCCAGATGGAAGGAATTTGATGTTTAATTCCCATAAATTAATCTAGAAATATCCACTCAATATAATCAAAATTTAATTTTTTTTGCACAATACATGGGACTAAAACTGATATTTAGTATAAAAATATTGACAATGGGTAGACAATAACACAAAATATAGACGATTTAGATGCTCTTATGACATGATTGTCCAAAAAATAGAGCATTTAAATCATCTTGCGAGTGGGTTTTTCTGGAACGTGATCGATTGCAACGTTGCATTTGCAGTGAATTTGATCCCCATATCCACAGAAAAAACACTGCCGGTTCGTATGGGGCCCAAATCACATTTTCGCAATGTAAAATATGATTAAAGCCATCCCAAGAAGCAAGTTTATATGTAAAATAAATAACTCACCCGTTGTTTTATCCCATTCATGCGATCCGTCACGTTGTAGGCGTTGAGGGCGTTAGAAGTCGCTTTATATTTTAATCAAATCATTAAATTGTCTCGCGATTAACAAAAAAAAATCGGGAACGGAAGTCGGATCGACTTTTCTTCAGCAGCAGAAGCGACTTTTCTTACCTTCAGCAGCTAGCAGCCCGAGGAAGTCCACCTCTGACAGGTAGGAGAAAACGGCATTTTAATCCCACCCCCCCCCCCCCCCAAAGGCGCAAAGTCGCACACACGGCCAGTGGCAGAACTGCAGCGCCGCTGAAGGTAAGTTTTGTAACATCGCTACTTATATGACCCTCTATCCACCAGACCTGAATGCCCAAGAACTTGTCCTCAGTACATTACCAACACTCAGTGGTTCATCCAAGGCTTCTGGTTAGTGAACACTTGGATGACCTTGGTGGGAACACACTATTCCACACATTTCCTAATGAAGTCAGTAACAACCGTGGCGTATTCATCTGCTTGTGCACAATCCTCACCAGTGGAGCTGCCTGTATTCAAGAAGATTAGTTTTTCATATAGAAATCAAGTGTATGTTGTGCTCTCAAGCCAAGGGTAAAGTTAAGCTTTAGCAACATTAGCCCATCTCATCCTTGCTTACCGTTATCCTCTGAAAAACTGTGGTTCAGCTTTGCATGAGATCCGAGCATATTCTCCGTAATGGATAGGCAGATTCCTAAACAGGCAGAGAATATAAAGGCATTTTTAACTCAAACTGACTAGAATTATAACAATTGAACCCCTGACCAAATTAATACAATTGCCATTTTAAAGTGTCTGCAAATTAATATATTTTATTTATCAACTCTCCACTTCATCAACCTTTACATTTGGTTAGTGACGTCAATCCTCAATGATATTAACTCTTCTTTTTCAATCAATGAATATTTGCGTCAAAATTCCCCTAAAAGGTTACAAACTAGATGTTGATAAATGGGATTAATATAAATAGGAATTTGATGGTCAGCATGAACATGGTGAGCTGAAGAACATCTTTCTGTGCTGGAGAACTCTATGACTAATTATTCACTTCCCTGGGGAGACTTTAAGGCAGCATTCACAAAGCAATTTCTAGCGTTCAACAATGCTCTTAGGTATCCAGATCTGTTCTTAGATTTGGGTCTATCTACCTTCAAGAAACCTTGTGGTGATACGATCAAGGTCTTGAAGGAACATAGGTTGTGTCTGTATGCGGCAATTGATTAAAAGATTTGGATAGATGAGAAAGTCACTCACAAACCATTTAAGAACAGTTAGGATGCCTGTTGGAATGTTTTTTTTTGTTCCAGAGACTGTTGGACAGCCTGCCAGACAGATTGGTGTACACTCATGCACTGAATTATTTCAAGTGGGATCTAGACTGGCTTCTGGCTGAGCTCAGGTCAAATTGTTTTGGGAGGGCGTATTTTGAAACATTAAATCAAGCCATAGTGATGGCCCGGATGAGTTATGATCATCTATTTGTTTTTGCTTTAGTTTATTTTAGATACAGCACGGGAAGAGGCCATTCAACCCAACAAATTCATGCTGACCATTATTCATTCATTCAGATAATTTCTATTTTATCCCACTTCTTCACATTCCCTACACATTAAGGCATATTAATATTTTACATATATCAATCAACCTACAAACATGCATATCCTTGCGATGTGGGAGGAAACTGGAGTACCCGGCGGAAACCTAAGTATTCAAAGGGAGAGCGTGCACACAGACAGCATCTGAGGATAGGATTGAAACTGGTCTCTGGCACAATGAGGCAGCAGTTCTACCAACTGTGCTACTGTGTTGCCTCATGTAAGATCATATACCCCGACTCCCCCCAAAATATCACAATTTCATGGCAGAGGGTGGAAGATAGATATCGTGATGGCATTGTGAGAGCCAATAAAGATGCCTTTAGACATGCCTGACGTCATACTATCGGTTCTAGAATCCGTAATGAGAAGAGATTGGTAAGTGGACAAAAAAGGCTCAAGGATGCGGTAAAAGCATTGAGAAAATACAATATGCTCACTATCTCCCAGGAATCTCTAGGCCAGGATTGAAAAAGTGGAGATGGAACATTCAGTGTGGTATTGAGAACTTTAAGTAGATGCTTCAGGGATGCTCAGAAACCCAGCACGGATAGCAGTGGGAGAGCACAACAACTCACAAGCTACCATACATCCGCATTCTCAGGCAACTCCTTATCCACCTGTGTAAGAGTCTGCAAGCCCAACAGTAGCCTCATCCACCACCACCACAGAAACCCATTAAAAGTGGAGTGGAAGCAGGTCATCCACAATCTCAAGAAGCAGACACGTACACAAGAGATATACACAGAAATATGAAATCTGCCCAGAAGCACTTAGCAGATGTAGGTGATGGCAAAACCTGCAGCAAATGTGAGAAAATATAAGATATGGACATACATCCAACTACTCTCTCATCTTTTATATACTTTGCTACTTATTGCTCCCTCTATGCTAGCTCAGATTAATGATGCCTCAGTATAAGCATGCTTCAATCCTGCATTAACAATGTTCCTTTAACCCTAAGTGTGTAGGAAGGAACAGCAGATGCTGCTTTACACCAAAGATGGACTCAAAAACCTGGAGTAATCGCATATCTCTGGAGAAAAGGAATAGGTGACGTTTCGGGTTGAGACTCTTCTTCACTCTCCTTTTTTTCTCCAGAGATGCTGCCAAACCCGCTGAGTTACTCCAGCTTATTGTGTCTATCTTCCTTTAACCCTAACCTCAATTGTGGGCCCACATCAAAGAATATCTTAATTGAAAGCCTCAACAAATCTCTATAATCTATTTTAAAGGGCAAATAGCAGCAACAAATATTTTTACAACATAAAATAACAATGAACGAATGTGCATGGACAGGATTGATAAGATGAACACATATAATTGCAAATAACACTCTCTTTATTTTTTATTATATCCTGACACTCGTATTTTGGTTGTATATCAATTTTATGTAAGTTGTGATTTTCTGTAAGTTGCTAACATAATGAATCTAAAAGATATAAATGATAATGTATCAAACTACTTAAATTTTCTGTTTATTTAAGTTTGGCAACATGAAGTTTACACTGAAGATAATTATTTTAGTGGTGATTAATTATTGACATTCTATCATGGATAAAGTGTATGCCAAACCCTTTCCCAACTATTTACACATCTGTTTATCTCATGACAGAGTGAAATAAATCTGTTTTGAAATTTATTGCCTGCAAGTGACAACTTGGTGGTGAAAAGGACTCCAGGCACACTCACCGTGTGGTGCAAGGCTTGTTCAATACTTCGTCACAAAGTTGTTGTCAAGTTGTTGTTAATGGGCTCAACGGGTCATGTCGGAAGGGGTTCTCCGTGTTCTGTTTTCTCATTTCCGCAATACCTTGGGCTCCCATTTAGGACATAATGCCTTTTCCAGACTCGTTCTGGAGTTATCAATTATGCCAGCTGCAAGCTTCCTAACGTAAACAGAAGGGCTGACTATGAGCTGGAATAGACCAGATTTGAAGACAATCAAGTTCCTTTTAAATAGCGCTATAAATTCAAAATGTCTTTTGTTATCGTAAGCATTCTCGCATCCCGTTCACATCTTAAACCATATGTTTTGCTTGCCTTTGTACTGTTTAGTCTAACATTGATAGGATCATCTTCTTTCTGCCAAAAGGAGGAGAGAATAATCGCAAAAGTAAATCAATCCCTTTGGTAACTAAGCAGCATGAAGCAGGATGGTTCCAGGCTTCCTGGTGTGTTTATCAGAAATGACTGACCTTGTACAAACATGATCATAAAAGGGTTTTTTCCTTGGCTCTGGTTTCAGTACTTTTGGGGCTTGAAAGGCTAATGGATACCATGTAACACAAGAATGTTTCTGAATGACATAAGCTATTCCAAGATAATAAGATGAAATAAATTCCAAGAGTATTGATTTAATTTCAAATAATCGTCAGGAGTTATCATTTTCTTTTGTTTTTAGAAACATAGCAACATCGAAAATAGGTGCAGGAGTCGGCCATTCGGCCCTTCAAGCCAGCACCGCCATTCAATATGACCATGGCTGATGATCCAGAATCAGTACCCCGTTACCTCCTTTCTCCCCATATCCCTTGATTCCGTTAGCCCTAAGTGCCACATACAACTCTTTCTTGAATATATCCAATGAATTCGCCTCCACTGCCTACTGTGGCAGAGAATTCCACAGATTCACAACTCTCTGGATGAAAAGTCATAGTCAAACAGCTTGGAAACAGGCCATTTGACCAACTTGCCCACACTGACCAACATCCCATTTGCACTAATCCTACCTGCCTGCGTTTGGCCCATATCCCTCTAAACCTGTCCTATCCATCTACCTATCTAATTGTTGCAATAGTCCCTGCCTCAACTACCTCCTCTGGCAGCTCATTCCATACACCCACCTCCCTTTTGTGTGAAAAAGTTACCCTCAAATTCTTATTAAATCTTTCCCCCTTCACCTTAAACCTATGTCCTCTGGTTTTCGATTCCCCTACTCTGGGCAAGAGACTGTGTGCCAACCAGATCTATTCCTCTCATGATTTTATACACCTCAGTAAGGTCACCCCTCATCCTCCTATGCTCCAAGGAATAGTCCCAGGCTGCCCAACCTCTCCCTATAGCTCAGTCACTCGAATCCTAGCAACATCCACGTAAATCCTCTCTGTATCTTTTCCGACTTGACATCTTTCCTGTAACATGGTGCCCAGAACCGAACACAATACTCTAGATGTGGCCTCACCAAAGTCTTACATGACCACCCAACTTCTATGCTCAATACTCCGACTGATGAAGGCCAAGGTGCCAACAGCCTTTTTGACCACCCTATCTACCTGTGACGCCGCTTCCAAGGAACTTCAATGCTTCGTCAACACTTTCTATTCATCCCTTGTGTTATCCTCAAAAATGTTGGCTACAACTTTGTGAAGTAATACTCTTGCTGATGTGGTGGTTGCCAACAGCTTGCCCCTGGACTCCCATTATGGTTCAAGGCGACGTTTCGCAGCACATAGAAGTAGCCCAGCCCAGTGGGCGTGCTGGTAGAATGCTTAGACAGCCAGTGGCCCCGCCCACCCTGGGCCCTCCGGCCATCAAGGCTGACACTGCTATTGAATGCTTGTGAATTACTGATATTACTGAATCACACAACATAATTACAATAGAAGATTAGAATTAGAATATTGCTAGTAAAATTTAAATGATTAAAAATTACAAACCAATATACTGTGTAGACAAGGCAAGCCAGGACCGCACAGAGGCGCAGCAATAGAGTTGCTGTCATGCTGTGCCAGATCCCCTGGTTCATTCCTGACTACCGGTGCTTGTCTGTATGAAGTTTGCACGTTCTCCTTGTGACCGCGTGGGTTTTCTCCAGGTGCTCCGGTTTCTTCCCACACTCCAAAGACGTGCAGGTTTATAGATTATTTGGCTTGTGTACATTGTTAATTGTCCCCAGTTTGTAGAATAGTGCTAGTGTGCGGGGTGATCACTGGTCGGCGTGACTCGGTGGGCCGAAGGGCCTATTTCCACATTGTATTTCTAAAGTCTAAAAACAATTAAATAAATGCAATAAAATCAAATAAAAAGCCCCAAATATCACACATTTGACAATTGAATTTGCCTGTTCATTTTATCAGGATTACTGGACTACAGTGCATTCAGTTCCTAGCATGAGAAAATCTGAGGACGATGTTGCCTTTTTCCTGCATTCCACGAGGAATCCACGGTGATAGTGCACGTGTCCTGGGAACAATGCTTTGCTGAATAGAAGCAGGAATAACCTAGTTGTCCTCCAGATCCAAGCAAATCTCAGTGGATGCCCTATCCTGCCTTGTCAACATTTCCTAGTCAGTTTTGCTTGTCACAGTTATAATACAGTCCCAGTTTAAGGCCCCAACTGACTGAATGAAGGGAGTCACTCCCTAAAATAAAAGACAAAATATTGGGAATATTCAACAAAACAAATAAGTGTGAGAGGAGAGATGCAGAGTTCACGTTTTAGGTCAATGAACCTTTAAAGATTAGCAACCTGACATGTTGATACTCTCCAATTCTACCATTTGGGTATTGAAGGCTATTTTGCTTTTAGCTTCTTTCCTGTGGTCATCCGCTCTTTCTCAAGCACCTTTTCCTCTTGGATCATGGTTTGGTGACTGCCAAGTTGACATTAGGGTCAAAAGCCCTTGCAATTCCCAACACACTCCAGCCTAAAGGATGAAATTTAAACAACTGCAGGTGCTGGAAATAGGAAATAAAAATGCTGGAGAGATTCAGCAGCTCAGGCAGCATTTGTGGAGAGTTAACATTTCATGTTAGGTAGGTGAAGCAATCATCTTAACGGGTTAAAGAGGTAGCTAAAGAAAGGAAAAGCAAGACAAATGGACATGAAAAAGCAGGACAAATGGACATGGAAAAGCAGGACAAATGGACATGGAAAAGCATGTCAAGCTGTGCTCTGGAGAGAGAACCGCTGGATGACTTACAGCAGAACTGCGGATACAGGAGAAAGCAAGTTTGCTGCTCTAGTTTTCCTCTCCCCTGACTCTCAGTCTGAAGAAGGGTCTTGACCCAAAGCTTCACCTATTCCTTTTCTCCAGAGATGCTGCCTGACACACTGAGTTATTCCCGCATTTTGTGTCTATCTTCGGTGTAAACCAGCATCTGCAGTTCCTTACAACACAAGTTGAATTTGTTGTTGGGTTGTAACATGCCCAACATGTTGGGCTCCAACATGCCCAGACTGAAGATGTTTCGCAAGCCTCTGTCAGGTTTCATTATAACAATGCAAGAGGCACTGTGTGGGAGTGGGATGGAAATGTCATCGGCATTTAGAAGGACAGGCTCACTCCTGAGGACTGAATACACATGCTCCACAAAGCGGTCACCCAAACTTCTTATAGTTTATCTGATGTCGAGGAACTACATTTGAGCACAGAAAGATCCTAATATAATGGATCCACATAATGGATGACGTGGACCACATCCGACATGCAGCCTCTGTCCAGCTTCCTCAGGAGAGTGAACGTGACCAGTTGAGCAGTGAAATGGTTTAAGCAGATGTAAAATGGGATTTACATTTATTACGAAATGTATTACTTCTTCTCGGAAGCTCTCGCTTGGAACCCACTGTTCTCTGCTGGAATGAAATATTGTTTTTTCATTTGTCATTCTTTTTTTAATATGCCGCATGTGATTTTCTGCAGGAAGTGTTGACGGAATTGGACACTGAATGGCCTCATTATTTTTTTACCAACAAGGAGTTTGATGTCGGTCATCCATTTACAATCTGCTGAAATTTGATGCCGTTCTCTGGAACACAACTTTGTGTTGGAGCTACCAGCAGTGATTTTAATTTGAAGTGTAACGATGATCTTTCACAGCTTGACATAGCGACACATGAATTGCAACCTGCATTGCTGTGGCCAGTTCCTGAATCACTGGCTGCTCTGTCTTAGGAGACACTTCTCTCCATTGGCCATATTTGTTGCTGCATGGTTAACTCGTACTTCTACCCAGTTAGGGCAGCATGGTGGCACAGCGGTAGAGTTGCTGCTTTACAGCGCCAGAGACCCGGGTTCGATCCTGACTACGGTTGCTTTCTGAACTAAGTTTGTACGTTCTCCCCGTGACCTGCGTGGGTTTTATCCGGGTGCTCAGGTTTCTTCCCACACTCCAAACACATACAGGTTTGTCGGTTCATTGACTTTGGTAAAATGGTAAATTGTTCCTGGTGCGCAGGATAGTGTTAATGTACGGGCCTGTTTCTGTGCTGTATTTCTAAACTAAAACCAGGTTGATTTTGGGACCATGGTAAGGGCAGTTACTGAGTTGTGGAGGTTGGAGAGTGACAGATTAATCGTGGGCACTGGAATAACTGAAGTGAAGATGGAAAAAATTACAAACTCTTAGCAGATCAGGCAGTCTCTACAGAGAGGGAGAGGGCAGGAATCGGTTAGAGTGTTAGAGAGATGACTTTTCATCAGAACAGAGCCTGTTTTTGTACAGAGCTCCAGCAATTGCAGTTTGTTGCCTTTCAATTGGAACAACTGAGGCTGCAGCAACTAGGACAAGGTGAGATTAGAAATAGTTTCCCTGAGGTCAAGTGAGGTGGAAGTCTTTGAACAGAAAACTGCTAAAGCTTGCTGCACCTAGCCAGATAAATGAATTTGGAATGCAGATAAACCATGATATAAATATAAGGTGGAGCAGCTGAGGAAGTGAATGTCTACTATCGTTTCTACATTACAGAGGCTGAAATGGGTAATCTTTGAAATTAGATTTTGTTTATGAAGTTCATTTCAGGGTTGAATGATATTCTAAGGGTGATTGAGACGGTGATCGCAGGAGAGAATGGAATTCAAGGCAAGTCTATGAAGTTTGTGCGGGGATAGACAACACCAGCTTGTTCAAGACTGGGAGCATATCAGATAGTGCTGTCTCATCGGTATAGTTGGGTGGTCGGCAAATCTGAACAGACACCGCGCTGCGACCAAACTCTGACATTTGTGCCATTTTACCATATCATTACGTATGGTCAAAATAAAACAACGTTAACATGGGTGGCCCTTGGAGTTAAAGCAGATGCGCAATCTGGTCTAAAGATTTGTGGACTGCCAAAGCAGACTGAGGCAAGTGATGCCACAACTAACAGACCAGATCATAGCTCTGCAGACCTGCCACATACAGTCTTGAACTGCAGTGGGCAATTAAACAAGTGCAAGGGAAAAGCTTTATTAGCATCCTATCATTAGTGTTGGCATAGGTTCAAAAGGCAAGTTTGCAACCACTAGCGAGACATCCCACGTGGATGATCCTTCTGAGGATCCAATATCACAGAAGCCACTCTTCAGCCAATTCTGTTCACTTGCTTAGAAGTCAATATTTGAGCTTGTTAGACATTGCAAGGTCCACAAAATGGGTCTGTTAGCTACTTAAGGTCAGTTGGTTGTTTCTACCTTATTAGTCAGTGTTCTGCAGTTGTATCTTATTACAATGCTTATACAGGCATATACAACCATTTTTAATTGGAAATAATATGGTAACAGTACCTTGACTATTGTAATGAATGGCATCAAAAGCAAATAAGACTGGAAAGAAATAACAATTTGAAAGAGAGTGATTGGAAATTAGTTCTGATCTCCATAAGAATGTATATATTGAACATACATCAGACTTTTGAATTTAATTAAATGATAGGAATTTTTTTGATATGTACTTGGGTCCATACGTCTGGCATTCGTAATCCGTAACGACTTGTAACATGTCTTCAATTCAATTGTAGGCCAACTGTTATTAATAAAGTTTGTGTTTACTTGATGCTGTCAATCAGAGTGCTTTATGCAAAGCAGACCTGTAGAATAAAAGAAGAATGCACAATATCCTACAGGGATTAAACATCATCTCATAATGGTCGCCCTGTTACAGGAAGGATGTGATGGCTTTGGAGAGAGTGTAAAAGAGGTTTACCAGATCATTGCCAAGATTAGAGGGCATTAAATATAAAGAGGGGTTGGACAAACTTGGATTGTTTTCTCTGGAATGTCAGAGGTTGAAGGGAGACCTCATACAACGGCATAAAATTATGAGAAGCATAGATAGGATAGGCAGTTGGAACCTTTTTCTCCAGTGGAAAAGTGAATGACCAGAGAGCATAGGTTTAATATAGGAGGAGCACAGTTCAAAGGAGATGAGAGGGGGACATTTTTTTACACAGAATGGTGGGGTGCCTGGTCAGTTTAAAAGGTTTTTAGATAGGCAATATTCAGACTAAAGACCAGCAATCCCCGTACACTAGCACCATTGTACACGCTAGGGACAATTCACAGTTTTACCGAAGCTAATTAACCTGCAAACCTGTACGTCTTTGTAGTGTGGGAAGAAATCAGAGCTGCTGGAGAAAACCCGCACGGTCACAGAGAGAACAGACAAATTCCGTACAGACAGCACCTGTAGTCAGGATCGAAACTGGGTCTCTGGCCCTGTAAAGCAGCAACTCTACCACTGTGCCATCCCTAAGCAATGTGTAACTTCATTGTTCCTTGTACAAATCTCCAATTAATGACAATTGATGACAATTGTTGTTTCGTGCACACTTCCAAGAGACCTTTGCCAGCACCTCTTCCTGAAGCTTCAGAGGCAACTGACTTCCAGGATTTCATATTTGTCTTTTTGCCTTTATTCTGCCTTCTCAGGTGTCATCTCATTCTTCATTAAAATCATTGTTTTAATCTTGCCGCAGGCCAGCTTTGTAGCCTTACGACCTCAGTGCGAGTAAGATGCGTGAGGGCTGAATTGCATACAGATTGTCTGAGTGACGAGGCATTGCTCAGTCAGAAATGTGTGGCACAGCTGTCCATCCCAATGGCCATGGGACTTCCTTCATAGCCTGAGATCAAACACTAAAAGTACAAGGCTGATATCACGATCTGTCAGTACAGCTCTTGTTCTGAAGGCTGAAGCACTGTAACCAATTCTAATAGGCACAGCATATCAGATCACAGCTTATAACGCGATGTATTTGTTTTCTTTATGTAATGTGCACAATTTGATTGACCTCTGTATATTTGTCACGAAACAAATAGCCCAGCCAAATAGAGCTGCATTCAGTAACTCGTCCACCACAATGATAACAATTAAAAATAAAAGAAAAACATTTTCTGCGCTCTCTTTTTAGATTTAATTATTGAGAAGCAGAAAACAGATGGAAGTCCCTTTTTATCTGAACACATGGAAACTATTAGGTAATGAAAGAGCTGAAACAGCAAACCAACAATGGCATAAAAGTTCACGTGGGTAGCTACTGACTGCAGAGATTCTATTTCACACTGTGCCATATTTTCCATATTATTTCGATATTCCCTTTCAACATAGGGAGCAATTTCCCAATATCGAGGACAACTTGAGCTCGTAGTGCAATCCCGATTTCTCCCAGAAGTTTAGTTTAGCTCAAGTTTAGAAACAGGCCCTTTGGCCCAATGAGTCCACGCTGACCAGCGATCCCTGCATATTAACACAATCCTACACACACTAAGGACACATACAAAACCAATGAACTTACACTGAAAATCTTGGAGAGAACCCACGTGGTCACGGGGAGAATGTACAAACTCTGTACAGACAGCTCCCATAGTCAGGATCAAACCTGGGTCTCTGGCGCTGTAAGGCAGTAGCTCTACCGCTGCGCCAGCGTGTCGCCCATAATTTCCCTCTAGCCTATTCTCCCCATCATTCCCTTCAACCCCCCCTGCAGATTATACCACTTAGTTAGACACCCCGGGAAATTCACAGCTGTCAATTTACTGACCAACCTGCACATCTTTGCACATTATTCTCCCATTTATCCTCCCATGCATGCCCATTGACACCACACCAGTTCTCCTGCCACCCACCTGCACTTAGGCAATTTCCACTAGGACCATCACAATTATCCCAAGGACCGTCACGTCTTTGGGATGTGGGAGGAAACTGATCTGGAGAAAACCCATGTAATCACGGAGAGAGCAACTAAACTCTACACGGACAAGGCTGGAGGTTAGGATCAACCAGGGTTGTGAGAGCTTTGAGATAACTGCCCTACTGCCCTACTGTGCATTGAGATCTGGGTAGATTAGCACCAGTAGAGTTATTATTGACGTTGACGGATTTTAAGCAGATTTAAAGTCTACTGTGTTTTAATCGCCATTGATAGTGATTAATTTTGTTAAATGGTGAACTCAATGACAAGTGTGAGCAGTTGAAAACCTTGCAAATGGGGCGAATGGGGACGGGTAATAAATCCATACAATATCCACATTCCAAAAAAAGTGAATGAATAGAAACAATTTCCAATGCTTCATACCATGAAACACCATCTTCCACTTTATGAAGTACGACTCCAACTAACAAAGATGAGGTTATTGCAGACACAGGGAATTGCAGATACAATATGATGCATAAAGAGTTGAAGTAACCCAGTGGGTCAGGCAGCATCTCTGGAGAACACGGATGGGCAACATTTTCAGTTGGGACCCTTCTTCAGACAAGGTTAAATTTTGTTTTCCTCTCAAAGGGCTGTGAATCTTTTGAACTTTCTTTCACAAAGTTTGGTGGAAAGAGAACCGTTGACTATTTATAAGACAGGTGTAGATAGATGATAAGCAAAGGGGGTGAAGACTTGCTGGGGGTAGAAGGGAATGCAGGGTTGAGGCCAGGAGGTCTCAGTCTGATCAGCTCTGATATTATTAAATATAGGAGCAAGCTTGAAGAGCTGAGTGGAGTACTTTCATTCCTATTTCAGGTATACTATGCAGTTTAGGAATAGGCAGTAGAGGAGTATATTCAGAAAATGGGCCTGTTGGGCTGTGTGGCTGTACTGCAAATTGAATATATCTCTACATGATTGATATGCTCTGAGTATTAGCTTAGCGAGCTCTTTGATAGCTGACACAGAAGGTCATGGGCTTAAACTCCACTCCAGAGACTTGTGCCCAAAAGCTAGTAAAAGGTTCCTGTGTCATGCTGTGCAAATGTGCTACTGCCGGAGGTACTTTCTCTGGAAGTTATTGTACAAGAGATACTAGTTCAAAGAAGAACAGGACCATTCCCCACCGGCCAATATATTTTGGAAATCTAAATCACAGTAGCTGCAGTTGCCAATGAAAATGCAAGTGTGTGTCTCTCTTAGCTGCAGGATGAGCAGGAATTCGGCACCACTTGTTGCTCGCACACACTCCTGGGACATCTACAAATCCATCTCTTTGTCAGGAAATTGACTTATTTCGGTGCAAAGTGCTGACCTCCTCAAAATTTTCCACATCATTAACTTATAACTGCATCCATTCCTTTCAATGAGATTCTGGGATGAATAAGCAAATCTGACAATCAGTCATGTAGATCACTACATTGGAAACGGATGTGTTATACTAATAATACTGGAGAAAGTGAGTGCATTGGCAGGGGATAGGAATCTTTAAGTATAGTGGGGTTTTTTCCTGTGCTATTCCTCACAGAGCTTGGATGGAAGGATGATGAGGAACACCGAAACAGGAATGGGCCCTTCGGCCCTTTGTGACCTTCTAAGTGACCTTGACTGCTCTGCCTTTTCACTCAAGTCTTGGGTTCTGTAAACCTTAACCTAACCCAAATCTGTCAACCTCAACTTTGGAATTATCAATTGACATCCAGGCAGGGGGACGTCAACAAAAGAAAGTTGTTGCATATGGCTTTCATAAAAATCTCTCTTCCATCATCTTGCTGCATGCTCAATTGCACAGTGCACTCTAACATGACCTTTGTCCCAGTTTGATTCAACCTTTGTGAATGAATAACCTTATTGTTTTCTGGGCAATGGGGTATCCAATCCAGGACCATTCTGCTGGATCGTTAGGTGGAGACGTGGATTAGGTAAAGAGTTATATAATACACTCTCCCCTCCTGAGATTTTCTTTTATAACCTAGATTAAAAACCTAGATTAAATCTATGCCTTTTGTTTTAGGAAATAGACACTGGCTATCTATCCTGTTTATGTCTCTCATAATTTTATATATCTTTGTATATCTTTTCACAACAGGCCCAGACCCAGCCTTTGCAATCGCTCCTGATAATTCAAGCTGTCCAAACCTAGGCAACATCTTTATGAATCTGTTCTGCACTCTCTCTGGCATGATCATGTCCTTCCTATAGTGAGGCAAAAGTGTTTCTCCCTTTCCCAGTTGTACTGAAGGGTTACAGAGTGGCAGCAAAGAGTTAAACCTGAAAGATGAACTCTGTTCATAGACAAAAATGCTGGAGAAACTCAACGGGTGAGGCAGCATCAATGGAGCGAAGGAAATAGGCAACGTTTCAGGTCAAAACCCTTCTTTGACCAGAAACGTTGCCTATTTCCTTCGCTCCATAGATGCTGCCTCACCCGCTGAGTTTCTCCAGCATTTTTGTCTACCTTCGATTTTCCAGTATATGCAGTTCCTTCTTAAACAGATGAACTCTGTGTTTCTCTTTCCACAGAGGCTGTCTGAGTATATCCAGCATTTTGTCCTGATATGAACATAGCATCTTGGCTGCACCATCAACTTCTGCTTGCTCCAGACTTTAAATGTAAACTCATTTTGACCTTATAATTAGCTGAAATGCAACTAACCACACTTTACGGGGATTAATGAGTATATGGTAGGAATAAGAATACTTTATTGTCACATTCTTTGCTTGCATACACAATGTATACAAATCCCAGCCACCTAGGGCGCTGACAAAGTTACAAAGCACACCGGTTCCCCCTTTTGTGCCCCCCCCGTCCCCCAACAGTTCCCCCCTGCCTAGTCCTCCATTGTTCCTCCCCTCCCCCCCCTCACGAGGGTCCTCCACACTCTCATTGACCGTGGGCAACCCACGTGGCATCGCCAACGGTACCATGTTACATCAAATTTATGTAAAGCTCAATTGCCAGATAATATTGTCACTGGGTGCTAAGGAGTATTTGGTTAATAAATTCAGGAATGTATGGTATTGTTTAGCTTTATGAACTGAGGCAGCCAATTGACAGTTAACTAAAGCAAACACAAATTACACAGCTCCAATCACTCAGCAACAGAAAGCAAAACACTTCACATGTGCCACTGCCTCAGAGAAGCCTGTGTGAAGCAACACAAATTGGATAATGTCTCCAATTAGAAAGTTGAAGAAACACAAAACCCATCATCCTTCGCAGTCAAGTGAAGGAAACCTGTCGCAATATAGAACGGGCTCAACAGACTGAATAGCCGAGGCTTCTTCCAATGATCTAAAAGTAACACTGAAGGTTTATGCCTCTCCAATGTTCACAGTCACGTCATAGAGTTAAATAGCAAAGAAACAGGCCCTTTGTCCCACCACATCCTCACTGATCATTATAGTTATCTAGACTAGTCTCATTTACCTGGATTTGGTCATTCGAGTGCTTGTCCAGATGCTTCTTAAATATTACCGCACAGTCCACTATCACTATCTCCAACAACTGCCTCAGAAGACTTGTTCAAGATTCCAAAGACTCTGTGCAAAAAACCCCATCAGATTCCCTCAAAACCTCTTACCTCTCACCTTGTGTCTTATCTCCTCTCCGTGAAGGAAAATGAGTCTCTTTATTTACCCTAATTATCTCCCTCACAATTTTGTGTGAGGTCAACCCTCAGCCTCATTTGTTCCAGGGAAAAGACAACCTATCCAATATCTCATTCTAATTGAAATATTCAGATCCTGGTGAATCCTCTCTGTACCCTCTCCAGCACAAACACATCCTTCCTAGTGTGGTGATTGAAACTCCAAATAGTACTTCAGGTGCGGCCGAACCTATGTATTATAAACTTTTAACGTGACATCGCTGCTTTTATATTTGACGCAGGGTTAATGAAGGCAACCATCCCATCTGGCATTTTCAGGGCTCAGTGGATGAGTATCTAATTTCCCACTCTTTATCAACACTTTAGGGACCCCTAACATTTACTGAGCATGTCATATCTTTATTTGAAAAATAATGCATTACCTCTCATTTTTCAGAGTTAAATTCCATCTGCCAAAGCTCTACCCAACTTGCCAACTGGTGATCTGCATTATGTTGTAGCTTAATACAACACCCCCCTCCCCCACTATTTACAACACCACTAGTTTTTTGTATTACTTGAAAACTCACTAATCATACTTCCAACATGCATATCCAAGTCATGAATGTATATCTCAAACAGTAGGGATCCCTGCACTGATAACTCGGCAGCTACCAGAATGAACAAGGCCTAGTATTCCACTTCTGTCAATTCACTTGCATGGGAATTCCATTGGGCAGTTTGAGTGAATGAATGAATACTTTATTGTCACAGTGAATTTCTTTGCTGGCATACCCAAGGTAAGCAAATAGTCGCCCATAAAGGGCGCTTACAAAGTTACAAAGTACCCCCTCGCCAGGTCCCTCTTTGTTCTCCCTCCTCCCCTTCCTTCACAGCGGTCCCCCCCACGCAGGTGGAATTTATGATGGCAAGTGGGATCAGCATAGATAGTGAAGATGATTAGCAGAGATGTGCTGGGCCAAAGGGCTGTTGATTTGCTCGACACCTCTCTGACTGTCTGCTGTGTCTGCAGGTCCCACTACTTGGACTGCTGATTGAGAATGGGTGTTGAGCCAAGATATCAGCATGCCAGTGAACCGATGTCCAATACCCTGGAGTTAAATCAATGCTGAGTGTCAAATATTTACTTTAATTTCCTAATCTTTTGATCGGGACGTTTGATCATCCATTTGTAATATTCTGCCAAGCCGGGGAGGAACAAAGGGGAACCCGGCGTGGGGGGACCGGCGTGAGGGAGGGGAAAGAATAATGGACAATGGAGGACCTGCGTGGGGGGGACCGCTGTGAAGGAAGGGGAGGAGGGAGAACAAAGAGGGACCTGGCGAGGGGGTACTTTGTAACTTTGTAAGCGCCCTTTATGGGCGACTATTTGCTTACCTTGGGTATGCCAGCAAAGAAATTCACTGTGACAATAAAGTATTCATTCATTCACTCAAACTGCCCAATGGAATTCCCATGCAAGTGAATTGACAGAAGTGGAACATTTTTGTGTGGCGTGCAAGAGCTCATAGCTCTCCGACTCCAGGGAGCTCCAGGGTTCAGAGCTGGGGTGTCCTGCATGTGAGTTCCTGATCTGAGATACAGCACACATCGTAGAATGGTAAGTATTGAATGAAGAATCACCTCTAGCTATGCATCTGCTAACAATAAGCAGGATTGGAACCAGCTATTGTGTGGAGTTGTGAAGCTAGAGAAAGAACTTGCAGGAAGAATGGAAGAATTTATTTATCTTGTTAAACTCCAAGTTTAAAACATACAGAACATATAATATGTACAGTGTGTAGGAGAGAGCTGCTGATGCAAGTTCAAGTTCAAGTCAAATTACATTTATTGTCATGTGCACCAATTGGTACAGTGAGATTTGAATTACCACACAGCCATACAATAAAAAGAACACAATACACTATAGAATTTAACATGAACGTCCACACAGCGGAATCCACGTTTCCCACTGTGAGGGAAGGCAATAATGTTCAGTCGTCTTCCTCTTTGTTCACCTGTGGTCGGGGCCTTGGAGCCCTCTGCCGCTATTGACGGCCCGATGTACATGCTAGTTTAAATCGAAGGTAGACACAAAATGCTGGAGTAACTCAGCTGATAGGCAGCATCACTGGTGAGAAGAAAGTGGTGATGTTTCGGGTCGAGGCCCTTCTTCAGACTATAACAGTAAATGCAGAGACAGACCCTTCAGCCCACCATGTCTTCCTCGGCCCTGATGCCAATTTAAACTGGTACTCCATTAACCGTTCTAAACATATATTCCCTCCACTTCAGGCACATAATAGCAAGTCAGTCGTTCATTTCCAAATTACACTGCAGTTATTCATCCAGGCCATCATAGCAGTATCTTCCAAAACTTTGACCTCTACGTTTAAGTTTATTATTGTCATGTGTACCGAGGTGTTATGATAAGCTTTGTTCTTGCATGCTATCCTCTCATCCAAGGATGAGATAGGATCTTATAGAAACGTATAAAATTATAAAAGGACTGGACAAGCTAGATGCAGGAAACATGTTCCCAGTGATGGGGGAGTCCAGAACCAGGGGCCACAGTCTAAGCATAAAGTGGAGGAGGCCATTTAAAACTGAGATGAGAAAAAACTTTTTCACCCAGAGAGGTGTGAAGTTGTGGAATTCTCTGCTACAGAAGGCAGTAGAGGCCAATCCACTGGATGAATTTTGTAAGAGAGGTAGATAGAGCTCTAGGGGCTAGCGGAATCAAGGGATATGGGGAGAAGGCAGGCAGGGTTACTGATTGTGGATGATCAGCCATGATCACAATGAATGGCAGTGCAGGCTTGAAGGGCCAAACGGCCTCCACCTGCACCTGTTAAAAATAAAAAAATAAAAAAATAAATAGATGCCATATATGAATGCAATCAAGTAAAGCTCTAATACAATAGGTAGAGCAAAGGGAAAGAAACAATGTGGAGAATATAATTCTCATCATTCATAGTTCTCAGTAAGATATCATAATAGTTCCAGAGAAACGGTCCAACACCCACAAAGAGGTAGGTTGGAAAATCTGGACAGTACCCTAGCTTACTTTCAGAACATTCAGAAGCCTGATAACAGAGGGGTTAACAGAGGGGAAGAAGCTGTCCTTTCCTTTTGGTGCTTACATTCAACTTCTGTATCTTCTGCCTGTCGGGATTGGGGAGAAGAAGGAATGACTGGGGTAGGAAAGGACTTTGATTATGTTGGCTGATTTCCAGAGGCAGCGTGAAGTGTAAATTGAGTCAATGGTGGGGAGTCTGGTCTCTGTGATGAACTGGGCTACATTCATAACATTCTGCAATTTCATGTGGTCTTGGGCAGAGCTGTTGCCAAACCAAACCAGTAAGAAGGACAAGATCTGCAGATGTACGGGAACACTACCACCTGCAGGTTCCCTTCCAAGTTGCACTCCATGTTGACTTGGAACCTGACTCTGTCCTTCATAATTGCTGGGTCTAAATCTTGGAACGTCATCCACAAAACACTCTGGGAGTACCTTCAAGAAAGTGGCTTATCACCACCACCTTTCCAATGGCAGAATGGGTAATAAAAACTGACCTTGCCAAGATCCCCCAAATATATATATTTTAAGTTTTATATATAACTCCATAATCAGTTAACTTGACGTGGTGGTGTGGATATTTAAAGCCAGACAAATTACTGTGGAATCCATATGGGACAAAAACCACTGGACATTTAAATTTGTAATTTGCAAGGCATTGGAGCTGGTGTAATGCTGCTATGAAAAGTGGAAAACATTTTTGTAATAATGAAAATAGATCAATATTTGTCCCTAATCCCCAACTCTCTCCCCTTCTCATCCTGTCACTCACACTTCTCCTACTAATCCAAAATTGTGAATGGCTTGCCATTCTGAGGTTTAGCAACTGAAATGTGTCAAGGCTCACTCATGTCAATTCATGAGTATATTCCAGCCTCTTACAAATCATTCCGAGGATCGACCTTTGGTGGATTTCCAAGCATTCCTGGAGTTTTACTGCCACCTGCTGGCTAAAGTGGTGCCTGCGGACTGGGGCCATCCCTTGAATCCAATGCCCAAATAAATACGTGTTATCCAGATACATACTGAAAATGGCCTTCAGTTAAAAAAACCCATTCATGATACCAAAATGGTTTGCAGTCAAGTAAATACTTTTCAAATGGTATCATGAAGGAATCAGGGTGATTAATTGTCATACATTAAGATTCCACAAACAACAGGGTGATAATAACAAAATGATCTATTTTTAAATTGTTAAATCACGACTAAACATTGACCATGACACGAGGGGAATTTCCCTGTTCTTCTTTGAAGCAGTACTATGGGATATATATGACATTTCCTGATAATGAAGGGAGGATCTCAATTAATATCTTATCTGAAAGACAGTAGAACATTCCTCCAGCATTACAGTGAAACTTAATTCATCAAAGAGTTAGGAGTGTTTTATCATTATGTCCTATAAGGGAACGATGACATTCTTACTTGCGGCAGCACAACTGGTATGTAAATACTGGACTCAGCGGAGATGGGAAGATATGATGGGTGGTGGGATTACGATGGAGGTGCTGGAAATGTCAGAGTATAATATGTTGGATGTGGAGGCTGGTGGGTTGAAAGGTAATGACCAGGGAAACATATCTTTGTTCCGTCTAGGAGGAGGGCGAGCGAGAGCAGAGCTACAGGACACAGAGGAGACGTGGGTGACAGATCCATCTGTGACAGCAGGGGAGAAACCACATTTACTAAAGGAAGAGGACATTTTGATCTCCTCGAATAGAAAGTCTCATCTTGGGAGCAGATGCAGCAGAGACGGAGGAATTGAGAATGGTAGACACAAAATGCTGGAGTAACTCAGCAGGCGGGACAGGCAGCATCTCTGGAGAGAAAGAATGGGTGATGTTTCAGGTCGAGACCCTTCTTCACACTGATGCCAGGGGAGTGGGCGGAACAGGGATAGAATGTAGTCAGAGACAGTAAGACTGGTGGGAACTGGGAAGGGGGAGTGGATGGAGAGAGAGGGAAAGCAAGGGCTACTTGAAGTTAGAGGTCAATGTTCATACTGCTGGGGTGTAAACTACCCAAGCAAAATATATATATATTTTTGTTTTCATATTTTTATTAGAAGCAATGTACAGTAGTATAAACTGTAACGTATAACATAATACATTTTGTGTACAACTTTTTGTTTTAAATTTAATAATAAAAGAAGAAAGAAAAAGAGAGAAAAGAAAAGAGTAAGTAAAGTAGTGATGTGTAAACCCCTGTGAGTTTAAACCTCCAGGAGTTGACAATTGAAAGTTCGTAAAAAGATGAGAGAAGGAACCCATGAAGTTGTAAAAAAAAGGGGAAAAATTAAAAAAAGAACAGGAAAAACCCCCAAAAAAAACAAAACAAAAAGGGGATATACCTACTTCATATCTTTCCACACCCCTCACCCAGTTCTGAAACAGTTAATTTCCAGAGTTTTGTTGAACCATATTGTACTTGTAATAAATCGATGAAAGGAGACCATATCTTTAAGAATTGCTCTGATTTTCCTGCTAGGACGAATCTCATATCTTCGAGATGTAACGTTTCAGACATGCTTGTGATCCACATTCTAAGCGTTGGGGTGGGTGCAATTTTCCAAAGTTTGAGTATAAGTTTTTTTGCCGTTATCAAGCCATAGTTAAGGAAATGAAGTTAGCTCGGGACAGGCTTCCGTTGTTCCGAAAATAATCAATTCTATGTTTGGGTCCAATTTTATTTTAAATAGTTTTGTAAATATTTCAAAGATTTCTTTCCAAAGTTTTATGCAGGAAACGAAGGAGTGTGCTGTAGTTGCTTCTTGAGATAAACATTTATCACAGATGGGGGAAACATTTGGAAACATTTTATTCAGTTTAGTTTTCGAGTAATATAGTCTATGTAAAATGTTTTAATTGAATTAGAATATGTTTTACATTCATCGAGCATTTATGCACATATAGCAGATATTGATCCCATCTATCTTTAGAAATTTTTATAGTAAGTTCATGTTCCCACTCTCTTCTAATTGCATCTGATGATAGTATTTCTATATTTAGAATGGTATTATACAAGTGTGATATTAAGTTATTTACTTCAGCCTTTCTGTTCATACCTTCATCTAATATATCTGACGTCAGAGTTTGGTATTCTTGTGTATGTTTTTTCAAATAATCTCGAATTTGAAGGTATCTAAAATATTGATTACTTTTCAAATTGTATTTGAGTTGTAATTTTTAAAATGATAAAAGGTTTCCCATTTCATACATATCTCTAAACATCTTAATTCCTATTCTTTCCTAGTGAGTAAACATATAAACATAGAAACATAGAGAAATAGGTGCACGAGTAGGACATTCGGCCCTTCAAGCCTGCACCACCATTCAATATGATCATGGCTGATCATCCAACTCAGTATCCCATACCTGCCTTCTCTCCATACCCCCTGATCCCTTTAGCCACCAGAGCCACATCCAACTCCCTCTTGAATATAGCCAATGAACTGGCCGCAACAACCTTCTGTGGCAGAGAATTCCAGAGACTCCCCACTCTCTGTGTCAAGAAGGTTTTCCTCATCTCGGTCCAAAAGGAATTCCCCCTTATCCTTAGACTATGACCCCTTGTTCTGGACTCCCCCAACATTGGGAACAATCTTCCTGCATCTAGCTTGTCCAACTCCTTAAGAATTTTGTAAGTTTCTATAAGATTCCCCCCTCAATCTTCTAAATTCCAGTGAGTACAAGCCAAGTCCATCCAGTCTTTCTTCATATGAAAGTCCCGACATCCCAGGAATCAGTCTGGTGAACCTTCTCTGAACCCCCTCTATGGCAAAAATGTCTTTCCTCAGATTTGGAGACCAAAACTGTACGCAATACTCCAGGTGTGATCTCACCAAGACCCTGTTTTATCACATTATCAAAACGTTTTTATCAATAATAGATGGTTTAAACGATGGATTATTAGCTATAGGAGAGAGAAGAGATAGATTTCCAGATTTCTAGAGTAGATTTTATTTGGCTCCAAATTCGTATTGAGCTATGGATAATCAGATTTTTCTTGTATATTGTATTCTTCAATTTTATTTTGGAGTCACATGAGTGACTTCGTGAAGACCCCGCATGCACGACATATCGTCGCTCGCATTGCAACCGACAAGCTGGGAGGAGCGCAGCTCCTCTACCGGCAATTACAAAAAGACCCTCAGATAAGTTTTGCTAACTTTGAGTTGGTTTGGCGCTCTGTGTTTTTTCCGAAATCTTCTATTACAGAGCACCCAGAGCCTAGTATGGAGAAGGCTCGAAGCAAGAAAAGGGCTGCTTCCGGGCACGCCACGGAGGGCCGCAGGACCTCGGAGAAAGTTCAGCGGCCAAATTCCCCGGAGCTGGCCGTTGAATATACGGCAGCCCCCATTCCGCTACAGTCCGGAAGACTACCGTGGACTGGGGGGAAGGCAGCGCGGAAGTCGGGTAGCTCCGTTCTATCGGCAGGTTCCGACTCTCCACCGCTACACTCCGGAAGACTGCGGACTGGCGGTAGAACCGCATGGAAGTCGGGTAGCCCCGTTGATACGGCAGGCACCGACTTTCCACCGCTACAGCCCGGAAGACCGCGGACTGGCGGCAGATCCGCGCAGAAGTCGCGTAGCCCCGTTGATATGCCAGGCACCGGCTTTCCACCGCGACAGTCCGGTAGACTACCGCGGACTAGCGGTCACAGCCCCGTTCACTCAGCTGAGTCCAGGGACGACAACCTGCCATTCGCAGATAGCGACGGCAATCGTATTGCTCGCATGATGGAGCGGATGATGGAGCAACTGCTCCAGAGGGACCTACTCCAGCGGGAGCATGGTCCCTGTGGAACGCATCACAGGCCCACGACAGCACCCTATCCAGGACTGTCCAATGTCTCTCCCTCCTCGGAGGGGAGTGCCAGAGGTCAGGGCTGGGCTGACTTTGAAGAGGGGTTGACAGAAGACCCAAAATTGCATGGGATGCAAGAAGAGGACCTTCTGGGGATGGTATCCAAATTTGCAAAGCCATCCCAGAAAGGACAGCCACTTCAGCCGCGGTTAGCAGCAAGATTAATTACTTGACTACACACCAGCTACAGGAGCAGGTAATAACCGAGACTACAGCCAAATATTTGGCCCTGGAGAACTGCATGTCGCTGAATGTGCCTACTATCAACACCCCCATTTGGGGGAACATAAGCCCTGGCATCAGGGCACAAGAGTTAAAAATGCAGAAAATGACTGCATTTGCCAGGTCCATTGATGGCACAGACATGACGGAGGAGCAACAGGACGCGTTAACCCTGTTCTGCAATGCACAATGTGAAATTAATTGTTTCAGGAAGAGCATGATCCATCCCACGCTCAACCGCAAATTTGCGGGGTTGTGCAAAGCCAGCAGTACGCTGTCGCCGAATTTGCTGTTTGGGGATAACCTGCCTAAACAGGTCAAGGACCTGGATGAGGAAGCCAAAGCAGTGGGCATGATAAAGCCACCTTCCACCAACAGGCCAACAACATACCGGCGGCAGCATCCCTATACAACACCCATCAGGTCCCGCTTCCACCCAGACAGGATAACAGGTGCAAATCCAAAGGTCGCGCCATACACACAAAGGTCTTTTTTAGGCCATGGCCCAGAGCACCCTGTATGGAAGATGCGCCAACCCCACACCACAGCGCCTCCACTTCCCAAGAACCAAGGACGGAAGACCAAGCACCACCGGTAACCATGGAGGTAAGTTGGTCTGGTTCCCTTGGGAATACTGCATGTATAACTTCACAAGTGGGAGGTAGGTTGCGCCTGTTTGGGGATGCATGGGGCTCCATAACTTCTGACCGCTTTATATTGCACAGTATTCAGGGATATAAAATTGAATTCATTAACAAACTCCTCCCACCAGTTCAACATGTACCTAGCCGGAAATTTGAGCTTTCTCAAAAAGAGAAAGTTGAAGGACATACAGAACTATTTAGCTTATATGCTGAGGGAGTAATAGAGAAAACTAAACATGAACCTTTTGAGTTTGTATCAAACATCTTTACCAAAACCAAAAAAAGATGGTGGATGTCGTATTATTATTGACTTAACCCAACTGAATACTTTTGTGCAATATACCCACTTCAAGATGGAAACATTTGAAACTGCCAAACAACTCATTTCCAGAGGGTACTTCATGGCCTGCATCGATCTAAAAGATGCATACTATTCAGTACCCATACATAAAGATCACTGCAGATATTTGAAGTTTGGATGGGTGGGGCAGCTATGGCAGTATAGAGCGCTGCCTAATGGACTAACAACAGCCCCCAGGTTGTTTACCAAAATATGGAAACCGGCATTGGCGTCTTTACGAAAACAAAACCACATAGTCATGGCTTATCTTAATGATATCTTAATTGTGGGGAAAACCTTCGAATTGGCTAAATTAGCTGTGAAAGCCACCAAGTTACTATTTCAAGAGCTGGGGTTCGTCATCCATCCAGACAAATCCAAGTTCATTCCCTCTGTCGTAATAGACTATCTGGGTTTCACGATTAATACAATTCACATGACTGTCACTTTACCAAATAACAAAACGACAGATTTAATAGAGGCATGTAATAGCCTTGCCTGTGCCAGCAAACCGGCCATTCAACACGCTGCCAGGTAAATCGGGAAACTTGTGGCTACATTTCCAGCTGCACATTATGGACCGTTATATTATCAAAATTTACAAATAGCAAAAATATGAGCATTAAAGTCTCATGCTGGGGGTGAGACTTGACAGGCCTATGCAGCTCCAGCCAAAGCAAAAAACGAGCTGCGATGGTGCATTAGCAACATTCGACATTGCTTTAATCCCATCGCAGTTACAAATCCTTCCGTCATGTTACAAACTGACGTCAGCTCTCACGGTTGGGGGAGCTACCGACACCACCTCCAGTTTTGTGGCAGTAGATGTAATTTGCATGAATCTACATTGCTTCAGTCACGAGGTATAAACTATTTAGAAATGCTGGGAGCGTTTCACAGGCTGCGGGCCTACTGTACAAACATGCATCATCTGCATGTTTGTCTACAAATAGACAACACCACAGTGGTGGCATATTTAAGTCATATGGGTGGTATCAAGTCGATATCTTGTGATGAGTTGGCAAACACAATTTGGCACTGGTGCATTGAAAGAAACATTTGGATTTCAGCTACATACCTTCCGGGTAAGCTAAATACAGTGGCGGACACCAGGTCATGGATATTCAATGACAACACCGAATGGATGTCGAACCACCAAGTATTTACTGACATTATAGTTCAGTATGGCACACCAGATACCTTTTTGCGTCCAGACTGAACCATCAGATACCAACATATGTCGCATGGGAACCAGACCCTGGGACAGTAGCGATGGACGCTTTCTCGCTACACTGGGAGAATTTGCTCTTCTATGCATTTCCCCCTTTTCCCCCATCAGTCGGGTATTGCGGAAAATCCAATTAGACTCCGCATCAGGGATACTAATAGCACCGACTGGCCTACACAGCCATGGTTCCCGGTGGTCCTCAACATGGTAAAGGAACCGTGTCTTCCGGTTCCCAAACGCCCGAACCTCCTGATTCATCCCATAACAGGGGAAAATCATCGGTGCCATGGTCACATGAACCTGTTGGCTTGCAGGTTTTGAAAAGGCCACTTCTGGAGTTCGGGCTGTCGAACAGGACCATGGATATCATCACGGCGTCGTGCAGAGTCCACGAGGAGACAATACCTTACCCATGTAAGGAAATGGGAGGTGTTTTGTTCCAGGGCTGGTACCGCCTACAGCTCTGCCACCATCACGATTTGCTGGAATTCCTTGCGGGCCTTCACTATGATGAGGGCCTCAGTTACAGTGCCATCAACAGCGCGTGGAGTGCTTTGTCATCCTACCTCCGGCTTGGAGTGGGATCCCATCCTTTGGTATCCAAACTAATGAGGGGTATTTTTAATTCCAACCCTCCCAGGCCACAATACATGCTGACCTGGGATATTGGACTGGCCTTGTCTCTACTCAGGGGTTGGGCACCAGTCTCGTATCTCCCACTGGCTAAGCTCACCTACAAAGTGGTGAAGCTGATGGCACTCATCACTGCACAATGGGTCCAGACCCTCCACAAATTAAAACTGGATAATATGGTCTCAACTGCCACCAAAGTAACCTTCATTGTGAATGAGTTACTAAAACATTATAGACCAGAAACATCCGGCCTAAAATTGGACTTTCTGGCATATCCTGTTGATAAATGCCTTTGTATAGTCACCCACCTCCGACATTATATAGATGTCACCAAAAGTATCAGGGGTACGGAAGTAGGTATTTTTTATCAGTTTTAAACACCCTCACCATAGGGTAACTGTTCAGACTATTTCCAGGTGGCTCAGGGTGTTGGGTGCAGCAGGGGTAAACACTGATGTTTTAAAATCTCATTCTACCAGGGCTGCGTCCACATCAGTGGCGAGGATCATGGAGGTTCCCATGGACCACATCCTCGCAACAGCGGGTTGGGCCAATGAGGGTACATTTCAGTGGTTTTATAATAAACCTGTGGCCACACCCGCAACGTTTGCAGACACTGTTTAAGTTCTGTTTCCTAAAAATTCCCGAAGTTAGGGGTTTATTTTTTGTTTATTAATAAATACATTATTATTTTTCAGCTCTGTTTCGAGTCTGAAATACGTTAACATACTTTCTCCATCAGTCATTACGGCAGTGTGTGAGCATGGACTCGGTTCCAGGGCATGAAATCACAGAGCTTTGAAATCTTCACGAAGTAAAATAGTAAGATTAAATGAGAACTTACCAGTTTGAAGTTTGATCCTTATTTTATGAGGAGTTGCGATGAGGGATTTTGTGCCCTCTGCTCCCAACCCTCTATCATAAGGTCAACTGGTATATTAGTTTCGCTTAAATCTTACTATCTTCAATCAATACTTCTATCTGTGATTTCACACCGCTGCTTTGAAGAATGTCGCTCATGCGTGCTGGTGGGGTCCTCACGAAATCCCTCATCGCAACTCATAAAATAAGGATCAAACTTCAACCTGGTAAGTTCTCATTTAATCTTACTATTTTATTGGTGAGAGAAGGATCGCTCCTATGTTAAAAGGCGAACAATCCTCTCTCTCTCTCTCCATTACTATCCAGTCAACCTGTTGGGCTGAATTGTCCAACCAGTAAATTACACTTTTAATATTCACTGGCCAGTAGTAATACAAGAAATTGGGGAGTGTCAGTCCGCCAAATTCTTTGGGTTTACATAAGTGTCGTCTGTGGATTCTATGGGATTTATAGTCCCAAATAAAATTTGTGATATGGGAATCAAGTTATTTGAAAAAAAATTTAGGTAGGTATATTGGTATTGATTGAAATAAGTACAATATTTGTGGGAGAAAAATCATTTTTATGGCATTTATTCTGCCTATTAAAGACATAGGTAGTGTTTTCCAAAATTGAATCAAGGCATGTAATTTGGTAAGTAAGGGCATATAGTTTGCATTAAATAGAGAATTGTATTTTCTGGTGATTTGGATACCCAGATAATTAAATTTTTCTGTCGCAATTCTAAAGGGGAATTTTAAAAGGTGTGTCGGCTCTTGAGGTTTTATTGTCATGATTTTGCTTTTGTTCCAGTTTATTCTGTATCTTGAGAAGGAACCAAATTCCTCTATTAAATTTAATATGTTTGGTATGCTAATTTGCGATTTTGTAATATATAATAGTAAGTCATCTGCATATAGTGATATTTTGTTATTAGAGTGTTGAGTGTAATAACAGTGGATATTCGGATGCATTCTTATACTTTCTGCTAAGGGCTCTATTGCAAGAGCAAATAGCATGGGCGATAATGCACAACTCTGTCTATTGCTCCTGGATAGTTGAAATTTTGGAGACAATATGTTATTGGTTAATATTCTAGCAGCCGGCTTGTCATATTACCCAAGCAAAATATGAGATGCTGTTCCTCCAATTTGATAAAGGGACAGGTGTTGCATCTCCTGTGGTTGTTGGGGAAAGTACCTGGGGAGGTGGTAGTTTGGGTGGGAAGGGACGAGTTGACCAGGGAGTTGTGGAGGGAACGGTCTCTGCGGAAAGCGACGGCTGACGGGATGGAAGGTGAGGACAAGGGGGACTAGTCCTTGTTATGAATGGGGGGAGGGGGAGCAAGAGTGGAGCTGCAGGATATCAAGGAGACCCTAATAAGAGCCTCATCTGTAATAGAAGAGGGGAACTCCCATTTCCTGAAGAATGAGGACATCCCTGATGACCTGGTATGGAAAACCTCATCGTTGGCGCAGATGCGGCATAGACGGAGGAATTGGGAGTAGGGGATAGAGTCTTTACAGGAAGCAGGGTGGGAAGAAGTGTAGTCTAGACAGCTATGGGAGTCAGTGGGTTTGTAGTAGATGTTGGTCGCTAGTCTGTCTCCTGTGATGGAGACAGTGAGATCTAGAAACGGTAGGGAGATGTCGGAGATGGTCCAAGTGAGTTTGAGTGCAGGATGGAAATTAGTCGTGAAGTTGATGAAGTCAGTGAGTTCTGCATGGGTGCAGGAGGTAGCACCTATGCAGTCATCAATGTAGCGGAGGTAGAGTTCGGGGATAGGGCCAGTGTAGACCTGGAACAGTGATTGTTTGACGTACCCTACAAAGAGGCAGGCATAGCTAAGGCCCATTGAAGTGCTCATAGCTACGCCTTGGATTTGGAGGAAGTGGGAGGAGTCGAAGGAGAAGTTGTTGAGGGTAAGGACCAGCTCTGCTAGGCGGAGGGTTTATCTTTGATTTAAACCAGCATCTGCAGTTCTTTCCTACACATGAGGAATTGAGAATAGTGTCTTTGCAAGGGGTAGGGTGGGAGGAAGTGTAGACCAGGTGATTGTGGGAGTAAGTAGGTTTGTAGTAGATGTCAGTTGATCGTCTGTCCCCTGTGACAGAGACAGGAAGATCGAGAAAGGGGAGGCAGGTGTTTGAGATAGTCCTGGTGAATTTGAGGAAATGCTGGACGTTAGTAAATGAAATCAATGAGTTCTCCATAGGTGCAGGAGGCAGCCCTGATCCAGTTATCTATGTAGCGGAGAAAGAGTTAGGAGATGGTGTCAGTACTCATCTCGAACAAAGACTGTTCGATGTAACCGACAAAAAGGCAGTCATAGCTAGGTACGAGTGTCCAGGGCTATGCCTTTAACTTGAAGAAAGTGAGAGGAGTTTAAAGAGAAGTTGTTGAGGGTAAGGACATGTTCCACCAGGCGAAGGAGAATGTTAGTAGAGGAAAATTGATTGGGTCTCTGTTCGAGGAAGAACCGAAGGGCCATGAAACCTTCCTAGCAGGGGATGGAGGTGTAGCGGGTCTGTAGGTCCCTGATAAAAATGCAGCAATGGGGGACTGGAAATTGAAAGTTATTGAAGAATTGGAGGGTGTGTGAGGTGTCTCAGAAGTAGGTTGGAAGGGACTGGACAAGGGGGGATAGGATGGAAACAAAATATGTGGAGATGAGTTCAGTGGGTAGGAGCAGGCAGAAAGAATAGGTCTGCCAGGGTAGTCCTGATTGTGGATTTTGGGGAGGTGATAGAAGTGGGCAGTGTGAGGCTGGGGAACGATACTTTTTTAGGCTGTAAAGGGCAGATCGCCAGAGGTGATGAGATCAGCAACAGTGTGGGAGATGATGGCCTAGTGTTCGTCTGTGGGGTCATGATCAAGAGGTAGGTATGAGGAGGTATCCGAGAACTGGCATCTGGTCTATGTGCTCTCGGTCATTTCATACGTTACACAACAAAAATCTACTCATGTTCGATTTTATAAATTCACTTCCATATGTGCTCAGTGTTTTCGGGAACAAGGTTCCAGATCTGCACTATAAATTTGTGTTAAGAAATGCTTCTCAACTTAACTCCAGAATGGCCGGACACTTATTGTAATATTGTTTTGCTGAGTACCGAGTAACCCATCAGATAAAATAGTTCCCCTGCATCTGTCTTCTTAAATCTTTCCTTTGTTTTAAACCCCCACTGAACATTTAAAGTGATGGAAAGACAAGCTGTACTATTATATCCTGTGCTCATAAATGAATAATGTGAGTGCCAGGACATTCCAGGTTTGATTTCTTGTTTGAGTGGTGCCAATGGAAGAATCAGCCTCAGCATTCACCACACTAAACAAAGCTGAAGAAGGGAAAGATCACTATCAATGTTCTGCAGAGATGCTGCCTGAGCCGTTGTGTTACTACAGCACTTTGTGTCCTTTTAGGGGAAAGATTGGCCAGGGTCCCTGTTGGAAAGTGGATGTGTGTAGGCAATGAGATAAAGGCAGCAATGGTCCTGGCTGTCGTCACCCATACGCTCATTGGGTGGAGGAGAAATGTGCTGGGGTATCACAGACCTCCTATATCCCAGTAAACTGCAAGCTAAGGTCAGCAAGTGTCTCTTATTTGCCTCTTAAGCCTCATGTGGAATAAAATGCCTTGTTATTTCAATAATTGGCAACAATTCTACTTGGTCCCTACCAATGGTGTAAGCTAGCCTGTCGTTGGATATGTGTAGGAAGGAACTGCAGATGCTGGTTTACACCGAAAATAGTCACAACATGCTGGAGTAACTCAGCGGATCAGGCAGCATCTTTGGGGAAAAGGAATAGGTGATGTTTCGGGTCCAGACCCTTCTTCAGTCCATGCATATTCTGATCTCTTGATTTGAAGACAGGAGTCACAATGATTTCCCACCAGTCCTCTACCACAATCCCTTTACATACAGTCCCAAATATTCCTTTAAATCGCATTTATAAACTGCCTTCACCAATACACCTCAAGGTGTTTCATTAAGTATAATGTGATAACACTTCATACCAATGATTGTAACAAGATACAGTATTAGCTCTTGTAAACTCAGAATTGAAAAAAGGGAATGGATTTTACAACGTCTTAAATATGAGTTAGGAATAGGTTGGAGGGGAGAGGGTGAATGGAATTATCGTCTGGGATATTGGCAGCTGAAGGTATTGATAATAATGTGTGAAGATTGAAATTAGAGAAACACACTGGAGCAGGGAAGTGGGGAAAATGGGTGTAATCTTTGTAATAAAGTCCTTGCTCCAAAGGGAGAGGAACGATGAACTCTCACTAGAACAGACCAATGCATTCCTTCAATGTAGTTTCAACAACTGGATCTAGGTTGAGATGCTTATTACAATCACGAGATCAGTAAAATTCAGTATTAATAATGCTACTTAACACGTAATTTCAGCAGTGTGTGGTGGGGAGAAGGGAATACTTGCAATAAAAAGATCAGTATTAAGGGTAGCAATCTGAGAAGAAATATTATTCATAAATTGATCTTGATGACAGAACTATGCAGCTGCATCATAAAAAAGGAATTGGTTCCATTCATCAGTAATAATAAAAAACAAATGAAACCCGTGCTGAACATTAACCTACCTCTTCACACCTACACCCTTAACGAAGTGATGTGTGAAAATTATTACTGAACAAGTTTTCTGGCCATAAAAGTTTAGGTGACATTTCAATAAGGTCTACTCCAGGGACCCAAATAACTTTAGAGGTACAGCGTGGGAACAGGTCCTTCATCCCACCGAGTCTGCATCGACCAGGCATCAACCCGCATACTAACACTATCCTACACAACCTACCCCTTGACCATGACCCCACAGGCACACAACAAGCCATCATCTCCCAGACTGTTTTAGAGTCTGAAGAAGGGTCCGACCCAGAACGCCACCTATCCATGTTCCCCAGAGATATTGCCTGACCCACTGAGTCACTCCAGCACTTTATGTCAAGATTTATTTTTACTTTATACATCTGCTTCTTTCATTTATCCCCATAATCTTAATTTTAATTTTGTTTTCGATCCATTCCAGAGAAAACAACCCAGGTTTTTTTAGTTCTTGGATCTTAGAACAGCAAAAATACAGAAACAGGCCCTCTGGCCCATAATGTCTGTGTAAAACATGATGGGAGGACCAACTTTATCTGCCTCCACCTAATCCATAACTCTCCATTCCTTGCATTCCAATGTGCCTATTCAAAAGCCTCTTAAATGCCATTACTCATCTGCCTCCACCACCACCCCAAGTAGTACATTCCAGGCATCACCACACTATGTGTAAAACACTTGATGTGAAATGCAAAAGTCCATGATTCGTCCCATGGTTTATGCAGGCTGACAAATCTCCTGGATCTGATCAGAAATATTTTCGACACTGTAGGAAGCTAGAGAAATAAGTGCAGGTGCCCTGACTGAGATATATGAATCATCATTAGATACAGGTCAGGTGCCAGAAGACCGGAGTGTGGCTAGTACAGTGCCTGTATTTAAGATGGGCTATGAGGATAAGCCTATGAACTATAGACCAGTGAGCCTAACATCTGTGGTAGGCAAGTTATTGGAGAGTATACTAAAGGATAAAATATGCATTTGGAGAGACAGGAGTTGATTAGGGATAGTCAGATGGTTCTGTGAGTTGGAGATTGTGTCTCACGAATCTGATTACATTTTTAAAATAAATAATCAAAATGGTTGATGTGGGCAGAGCCATAGATGTTGTCAAGATGGATTTCAGCAAGGCAAGTAAAGAAGAAACTGCAGATGCTGATTTAAACCAAAGATAGACACAAAAAGCTGGAGTAACTCAGCGGGACAGGCCGCATCTCTGGAGAGAAGGAATGGTTGATGTTTCGGGTCTAGACCCTCCTTCTGAAGAAGGGTCTCGACCTGAAACGTCACCCAGGCATTTGACAAGGTGCTGAATGGTATATTACTCTGGATGGTTAGAACACATGGGATCCAAGGAGTGCTAGCCAAATGGATAGAAAAGTAGCTTCATCTAAAGAAACAGAGAGTGATGGTGGAAGGTTTTTTTCAGACCGGAGGCCTATGACTAGTGGTGTGTCTCAGACTTAAGTGTTGTGACCATTGCTGTTTGTGGTTTATATCAATGATTTGGATGAGAATGTATATGGCATGATTACTAAGTGGCACTCTAACACATATTGTTGATAGCAAAGATGGTTATCATAGGTTACAACAGGATCTTAATCAGTGATGGGGTTCTGGGGAGAGTTGTAGAGCCAAGAGATCTAAGAGTGCAGGTACACAATACCTTAAAAGTGGATCACAGGTAGATAGGGTAGTCAAGAATGCTTTCGGCACATTGGAATTCATCAGTCAGGGCAATGAGTATAGAAGTTGGGATATTATGTTGCAGTTGTACAAGATGTTGGTGAGGCCACATTTGCCTTCAGTTTTGGTCACCTTGCTATAGGAAAATGCTGTCTGCGTGGAGTTTTCACATATTCTCTATGACCACATTGGAGTCCTATGTGCGGACCGGATTCCTCCCACATCCCAAAGACCCGCAGATTAATTGGCCTCTGTAAATTGCCCCTACTGTGTTGAAAATGGATGGGAAAGTAGGATAATATAAAACTTGTGTGAATGGGCGATCGATGGTTGGCATGGGTGGGCTGAAGGGCCTATTTCCATGCTGTAACTTTTAACTTTGAATAATAGTTTAGTTTAGTTTATTATTATTGTTGCGTGTTCTGAGGTACAGTGAAAAACTCTTTGTTGCATTCTATCCAGTCAGCGAAGTCTATACATGATAACAATCAAGACAAGCAATATGCAAAAGGTATATTTCATAGGAGCACAATTTTCCTGCCACTAAATATTGAAATGACAAGTGTGGAAATCCCATTTTCCCAGCCCTTGGCCTACAACCAGTGTGCTGCAGGACTTTTAAGGACTTTCTAAATACTTCATGGAAACTGTGAGAGTACATACCTCCACCAGTTGCTCAAGCAGTGTGTTCCAGATTTCAAAAAATTCTTCAAACCTCCTGTAATTCACCCATATCTAACCTTTGCCTGCCAGTTAAAGACTACATTGTTTAAGGGGGGGGGGGGGAGAGAGGTGGTGTGGGAAGTTTTGCTTTGTCTGTCCTATCCATGCCCATCATAATTTGGTCTGAATCACAAACGCGGTTCATTAGCTACTGTCATAGAGTTATAGAGTATGGGACCAGGTCCTTCAGCCCAACTTATCCTGGTGACACTTTGAGGTAACTCGGGGTTCTCAACGCTGGATTGAACTTGTGCATGCAGATGCGTCATGGCAGAGTCCAAAGAACTTGCGGTGTTGATCACTCTGGCCGTGGAGGAGGACTCGGCCCTTGTTGTGAGTGGGGGAATGGGGAGAGAGGGCAGTGTTGCGGGGTATGGAGGAGACCCTGGTGCGAGCCTCATCTATAGTGGGGGAGGGGAAACCCCGTTCTCTGAAGAACGAGGACATTTGCGATGACCTGGTGTGGAACACGTCATCCTGGGAGCAGATGCGGCGTAGATGGAGGAATTGGGAATAGGGGATGGAGTCCTTACAGGAAGCAGGGTGGGAGGAAGAGTAGTCCAGGTAGCTGTGGGAGTCAGTTGTTTTGTAGTGGATGTCAGTAAGGAGTGTATCACCTGCAATAGAGATGGTGAGGTCAAGGAATGGTAGGGAAATGTCGGAAATGGTCCAAGTATATTTGAGTGCCGGATGGAAGTTGGTGGTGAAATGGATGAAGTCAGTCAGTTCTGCGTGGGTGCAGGAGGTGACACCAAAGCAGTCGTCAATGTAACTTCGCTCCTTAGATGCTGCTGCACCCGCTGAGTTTCTCCAGCTTTTTGTGTAACCCTCGATTCTCCAGCATCTGCAGTTCCTTCTTTAACAGCCATGACTGGGGAACTGGACTGTAAATGGCGACCTCCGGCCGGGAGGGGGAGCGCCTGCGCCCGCGACTGGCACCGCCCCTTCGCAGAAAACCCCGCCCACTTACCGGATTGGGCAAAGATCCGAGGAGGTGATAGGGTGATGCATTGAGTGACACGACGCTCCGCCAATCCGTATGCGGAACCGGGTGGGGGCGGGACGAGCCGGCTAGACGTCAGCGCTGGAGGAGGAGGGAGAGGAAAGAGGATGGAGTGAGGAGAGAAGGAAGTGGAGAGAGGAGTAAGGGGTGGAGGTTAGAGTTGAGAGTGGAGAGGAGTGAGGAGAGATGAGTGAGGAGAGATGAGTGAGGAGAGATGAGTGAGGAGAGATGAGTGAGGAGAGATGAGTGAGGAGAGATGAGTGAGGACTGAGAAGAGAGAGGACTGAGAAGAGAGAGGACTGAGAAGAGATGAGTGAGGAGAGATGAGTGAGGACTGAGAAGAGAGGAGTGAGGAGAGAGGAGTGAGGAGTGAGGAGGAGGGAGAGGAGAGAGGAGAGCCCAGGATCCGAGCGAGGAGTTGGAGTCCGCACCGCTCCCCCTGCTACCACGGCTGCCACTGTTGAGTGCAATGACTGCTTCCAGTTCCCGGGCAATCGGCTCAGGCCAGGTCTTGTCCTCTGACATCTGCTGCGGCCTGGAGAACCTGCCAGTGCCGGTCATTAACGGAGTGGATGATGAGGGGTTGCCTCCCGTGCAGGTAGAGCAGCGTTTATTACACTCAAGATAGACACAAAATGCTGGAGTAACTCAGTGGGACAGGCAGCATCTCTGGGGAGAAGGAACACTCCCCAGGTCTCTTACACTTGTGCAGTCAAGGGAGTCAAGAGTATTTTGTTATGTGCATCCAGACAGAACCATTGAATTCATACTTGCTGCAGCTTAACATACACATTAAACGCAACAGCACAAATGGAAGGTACAATAAATTATCAGTATTCAGGTAAGCAATGTCATGATAGTGCAATTTTCGTAGTCTAAAGACCATCGTAGTTTATTGCTAAGATAGTATTGGGCAGGGTGGTGCAAGAGCCTGATGGTGAATGGGAAGAAGCTGTTCTTGAACTTGGAGGTCATATCAATAGTAACAGCAAGCAAAAACTGAATTGATGAGAGCATGGTCAGGTGGTGTTGGTCTTTGATTGATATTAGTTGGCTTCTTGAGCCAGCGTTTCCTATAGATTCCTTAGGTGACGTGGAGGAATGTCCACCACTGGGCAATATCCACCACTATCTGCAGCCTTCATCCATTGCGTTACATTGTCACAAGTAGTAGTTAATTCAAAACAATAATGATTCAATTCAATGATACTTTATTATAGGTAGTGAGTTACTAGATAATGAAATGCTTTGTTTTGCATACAACCCAGTAAAATTATGTAGCAGACCTCACTTAGGCAGTACACAATTGTCACCACGTTTTGGCAGCAACAAAATGACATACGTTCACTGAACAGTCCTATCTCCAGCTGCCACACATGGCACAGGCATCTAACATCAAAAATACAATTTTATGCCGCAAAGCTTTCAATTTTTTGGCTGAAGTGTACTTGAACCTTGATCTACACAACCATCCTTAAATGTTGATTTTGATTATCAACCTGAAAGTGGAAAGAAATGCAGACATGAAATTCAAATATAAAACTGCTGGTGTCACTTGTCAGCGAAAAAATCTCGAACCTGGAACCTCGAACCTAAATATATATATTTAGTTGTTTGTGTGTATATACATCTAAAACTCATCTTGTCTCTGTGTGTGCATGCGTGCGATTCATGACCTGAATTACACCAAAACCGTACTCGATAGTGCTACAATTTTTGGACCACCTTACCCACCATTGTCCTGTGGTGTGGTGTGAAGTTTCCTTCAGATTGATGGTATATTTTGCATTATTCACATTTAAAACTTTAAAATTTTGACTTTCACTTAACTTCTTAGCGTCAAAAATCCAAATCCTTGTAGGCCCTGCCCACAACAATGTTGCAATCACAGGACACTGAGTCCTGGTGGCAAGTGAAATCCATTTTTTTTTCCCGGCAGCATTAAAAGAAAAAGTTTAAAATGAGGGAGGGTGAATAAGGGGAAATGAGCCGCCGCTGCACAGTTGGGGCCTTTGGGCATGTAAATGATTTCCAGACTCATTACATGATTCAAACACATCTTTAATCAGCACTAAAACTTAACATGATGAAGGATGGTTAGTTGTCAACACATCCTGACTGCTCTAACTGCTGGTGCTGAGAAATAGTATTAGTATAAGTATTACAGTGGGGTGGAGTTAGAGATGCTGGCTGGTGTGTGATTGGTTATCATGCAACATCAATCTACAGGGCGAGTGGTGGAATTTTGCTTTAGGGGAGTGGGTTGCGTTGCGGGAACGGGTGAGTGGTGGAATAGACCTCCCGAGGGGGCTATGGGTTGGGGAAACGTGTTGCGTTAGGAGACCAGGCCTCCCATGTGACAGGGACCCAACGCGTCCCACTTGGTCTAGTAGTTTATATTTCTACGGTTGCTACCTGTCCTGCTGAGTGTTTCCAGCATCACTTTTATATTAGTAATCCTGTGCTCGGCTCTGGTTAGTGTCAGACCACACCTTGATCATCACATCAGTTCTGCTCAACAATGAAAGCAATACATAAGAACCATTTGCGCAGGGGACAGGAAGGAAACTCTAGTGACAGGTTGAATGGATAATCGTGAAGTAGTTATTTTTTGCCATCACTTTTCGTCTTTTCTGCAAAATGTTGTGCCATTTTCTGCGAGAACAGTAAAACAAGAACAAGGGTGGGCAATATTGATAGATAGACCCACCTATCAAAGGTGAATTTCACCCACTTGGAGGTATTCAAGGTGGCTTCTGAGAATTGATCATACATACATGGACAAGTGGATAGTGCATGAAAATAGCATATCTGCGATATTCTTTGAAATAAATATGTGGGATAGACATGGATCAGAGATCAAATTCATAAAAAGCAAATTTAGCAATGATCACTGCCTGAAGTAAACTTTTAGGTGGACCACTGGGAATAAATATTCTCCTGTCAATTTAAAAAAAAGAATCTTGGTATTCCTTGAAATGGATAAAGGGAAATTTTCCTCGTCAACAATGAGCAAATTATCTTGGGATGGTTAAGAGATTCCAATTGCACAAATATTTACCTTCCTTAATTAACCATCAGGGTGTTTATTTATTGTGCTTTTTTTTAGATAATCCACAATCTGTTTCCAATGGGTCTGCCAACCCTATGATTTCATTTGGCTCATGTTAGTGAGGCTAATCTAATGTCTGCTCTGAAACGTAGTGACACAGCTGAGACAGCTGCTGCCGCACACCGCCAAAACACTGGGTCCGATCTCTACCTCGGATGCTGGCTTTGTGGAGTTTGCACCTTCTCTCTGTGACAGTGTGGGTTGGTAGATTAATTGGCTTCTTTAAATTTGCGCCTAGTGTGTGGGTAGTGCATGAGTAAGTGGGATAACATAGAACTAATGTGAATAGTGATCAATGGGCAGCATGGACACATTGGAATAAAGGGGCTGTTTCCATGCTGTATCTTTAAACTAAACAATCCCGTTGCTTGCCATTATGCCCAAATCATTATGCCACAATCATTAAATATGTGTGCATGGAGCTAAAGAATGAAAACCAAAAAATGGTCAGTTGACCATTTTGAGAATTAGATGCTAGAGGGCAGCTAATTGAGATTAAGTATTGCTCTTCTGATCAGGGAAAGCACTTGAACCAAATAATATTAATGGATTTAAGTTAATGAAGTGATATTACTTAGATTGGAGTAGTAAACCTGACCATTCAGTACATCACCTGAAAATCTACTAAATTAGTTTCACTTTAAACTGATTTTCAGTTGATGTACTGAATGGTTAACAACTTAAACTAGAAATTATGCAAAAGAAGATTTACAAGGATGTTATCAGAGGGTTTGAGTTATAAGGATAAGATGGGTCTTTTTTAACCTGGAGTATAGGAAGTTTTGCAGAGGTTTTTTTTTTCATTATGAGGAGCTAAGGTGAATAGTCACAATCTCTTCATCAGAGTAGGAGAGTCTGAAACAAAGGGCATAGTTTTAAGGTGAGGAGAAAAGATTTAAAAGGAGTCCGAGGGGCAAGTTTTTCACACAGAGAGTGATCACGCAAATACTAATTCTGTCCTGCATTCTAGGGACAATTTGTAGAAGCTAATGAATCTACAAATCTGCACGTCTTTGTAATGCGGGAGGAAACCGGAGCACCCGGAGAAACCCCATGTGGTCACAGGGAAAACGTACAAACTCCTTGCAGACAGCACTCATAGTTAGGATTGATCTTGGGTTTCTGGCGCTGTAAAGCAGCAACTCTACAGCTGCGCCACTCTACTGCCCTTACAGGCAGCCTAGTGAGGAACATGAGGAACCCGCTCTTTGGCTCACAATGTCTGATGCCAAAACCAACTCTTATTTGCCTGCACATAATCTATACCCCTCCATTTCCTGCATATCCATATGCCTATCCAAAAGTCTCTTAAATGCCACTATTGTATCTGTCTCCACCACCATCCCTGACAGTGCATCCCTTTGTGTGTGGAGGTTAGGGGAGTAAAATGAGAGCTGGCAAGTGGTAGATGGATTCAGGTAAAGAGGGATGGATTGCTGAATAGAGTCGGGTGGGGGACAAAGAGGTGACGATAATAACAGGCTGGGACGTTGAGGTAACTAGGGGGCTCAGAACAAATCAAAATGGGAAAGTAAGTGTGGAAACAAGGTTATTGAAGACTCAGCTACCAATTGTTGAACAGAGAAATTGGTCATGAGTCTATGGAACTCACTTCCTCAAACGATGGTGGAAGCAGAGTTTTTGTTATTTTTGTGGCAGAGGAAATAGACTCTGAATAAGCAAATAGACAAAAGGTTGCTGGGCTTGGGCAGAGACATTCTCTTATTAAATTACCACATATACACGAGAGGAAACGGATTAGTCCTGCTACAAATGCATATGTTTATTTGAAACACAGTAGACCAGAGTTCAGTTGGGCACCACCTGGGCCTGAGCACTGTGGAAAGTGGAGGGAATGGTGTATTGGATAAGAATGGTGAACTTGATACATAAGGGCACATAGTGTGTGAAATTTGGTGACGGTCATTTGGGTAGGTGAGCAAGACTCTGTGTGGCCCAGAGTCTAGACTGTGGAATTGTATTGGGTTGCAGTTTGAGTGGTCAACAAAGAAGGTGATGGTGGCTATTTAAACTCTAACAATATAATTGAAGTGAAAATTCATAAATAGAAATTTCAACAACAGTATTGTGAGTTAGGAGCAGAGATAAAAAATACATTGAAGGTGAAGGGGGAACGATTAATGTGAGGGGAGAGGGAAATATTTAATAGGAACCTGAGGGGTAACCTTTTCACACAAAGGGTGGTCGGTGTATGGAACAAGCTGTCGGAGGAGGTAGTTGAGGCAGGGACTATCGCAACATTTAAGAAACATTCAGACAGGTACATGGATAGGACAGGTTTAGAAGGATTTGGGACATACGCAAGCAGGTGGGACTAGTGTAGATGGGACATGTTGGCTGGTGTGGGCAAGTTGGGCCGAAGGGCCTGTTTCCACGCTGTAAGATTCTATGACTGTATGACTCTATCTCCTTGGTGCAAAACCAAGCTGGAGAGTGAGGTTACTTCAGGTAGTGTAGAAAAAAACAAATCTAACTGTGTTAAGTTGTAGTTTCATGAGAATGGTGTAGCTCAGTGCTTCACTGGATTCCTCTGGTGTAATGAGCTGCAGATATCAGCTTTGTTTCCCCCATATGCTTCTGCCAAATAGCAGTTAAGTCTGTGACAGTGGTGGATACTTCCATTGATGCTTTTGGTCCTGCTGGAGTGACCAGGAATGGCTATGTAATACTTCAGTGTAGGTTTCAGACACCAGATGGTGCTAAATACCACTTGCAATAGTTTCAATTCCAGACTAAAAATATCAAAATAAACAATTTTTAGAATTGTTCTTATCTCTTATGACTTGACATGTCATAAAGGAGAAATTAAAAGTATAATAAATTACTTCTACATGAAACACCCTTCCCGGCCAGAAAAGAATAAGGGCGATGAGTTAATGAATAATAATATTCGGCATCTACCCATGCACTGACAATTTTCCATATAACGTGGGATCATCATCTATGATCAACTCTTGTTACTGTTGTTGAGTTTGCCTGTGGGACATCTTATTGATCATCATTCCTTATCCTGAAAGGCAATAACAAGGTGTTTGGGCGTTGTTGGTGACTCGGAGCTACTAATAGAAGATGGAGGACTATGATAGCTCTAACCATGAAGTTGTGGTGATGTTTACGAAGAGTCTGGAGATTAATTTAATGAAAGGGAGAAACTTCTGAAAACAAAACATTGCACCGATTAGAAGTTTAGAAGAATTAATACATGGACTGCATCTGCACTGTCTGAGATAAAGTTGTGTAAAAATGTAGACTTGACTATATGGAGAGCATTGTAGTGACAGATTGCTGTAGTGTTAGTATGAAAACTGCAAGTGGTAATGTATATTAAAAGAATATCTGCCTTCAAGAAGGGGAAGAACTTACATTTGTATCTCATCTCCCAGAATTTAGGAAAGGGATAGGTTACTATGGTGTATTGGCTTGACCCAAGAAGTTGACCATTCCTTTCCCTCTACTGATACTGCCTGACTTTCTTCCGCAGTTTGTTTTTATTGCTCCAGATTCCATCATTTGCAATCTCCTGTGTCTCTTATCTACCATTAATTTTAATTGCAGTCACTGTTCATTCAAGAATCTGCTTTTGCTCAGCTGGTTGCATTCTTGTCTCTTGAGCCAATGGCTTTGAGTGGAAGCCCTATGCAGACACTAGATCATAAATTGTTTGGTACATAGTGTGAGAGCACTCCACTACTACAGTCCTCAAGATGAGTTACATCAAGACCTCATTTGGTGGGTAAAAGAGAACAATAGAACCCATTGGAAGGAAGTAGGGAGTTTAAAAATAACAAATCAGGGCAAGAGAAGCAATATAAACTGGAGGTGGGAGAGGGAACAAAATACTGGAGAGGGAGGAAAACAAATGCTGCAAGAAAGGAGAATTTAGGGCAACAAATAACATATAGCGTCTGAGAAAATATAGTGCAGCAAATGGTTATTCTCAGCTGGTGTTGCAGTGGGATGTAAAGACCATATTGCTTACTGGGGTCTTACAAATGTTATTTATACCTGATACCTAAACATCGTGTAAATGAGCAGAGGCTTAGAAAATGTGCTGCTTGTGACTGAAGTCAGAGGGAAAATATTGCATGAGCTGTGTCACATAATTGCAGTGTGAGTAATTGTTTTATAATTGAATGCCATATGATCAGATCTCTAGATCAGCACTCTGTCAGTGGTTAAGAATCCGTTTATATTCTGTAATTGAACTCACTCGAACTGTACTTGAATTCTGTACTTGAATCAGTGGGATTGATGGAGAGGAAGATTGGACCAGCGGTTGTGGGGAAATCAGAAGGATTCAAGGAATTTCAGGTTGAGTTAAGTTGGGAGGATGTAAAATGGCAGATTGGATATTGCGTGTGAATGGGAATTTGAGATTGGATAAACGACTTTGAAAATGGTGGGAGGCAGGAAGGGGGATGGTTGATGTAGGGTGCAGTACGTGTGAGGGAGGCCAGAAAGGTGAGTAACTAGGGGACTTCAAGGATTCTCATTCCATACTGTGCAGACCATGTTATCCCAGCAACATTTAGTTATGCTAGCTGTAAGGGTTATATTATTCACATTTCCTGGAAAGGAACATTGCACAAGAAATTATGCAACCTGTGTGCCACAAAGTTTTAGTTTAGTTTAGAAATACAGCGTGGAAACAGGCCCTTTGGCACAATCCCCGTTTATTAACACTATCCAACACCCACTAGGGACAATTTTTACATTTACCAGGTCAATTAACCTACATACCTGTACATCTTTGGAGTGTGGGAGGAAACAGAAGATCTCGGAGAAAATACATGCAGGTCATGGGGAGAACATACTAACTCCGTACAGATTAGGTATGTTACAATACCTACCTTTAGCAGCTCTGCAGTTCTGCCATTCCCCATGTGCGTGACTTTGGCGCCTTTCAGAGGGGGGTGGGTTTAAAATGCTTTTTTTCCCTAGACAGTCCAAATCGATCCAGCTCAGGCGATTTCGTTCCTAAATAGAAATCGCTCCGACATTTCATTCATGAAGGTATTTTTAAACTACGCTAGATCGTTTATTAGCTAGAGTAGTTTAAAAATCATCTTCTATAGCCATGAACGCCGACAGAGGAACGGACCTAACGTAGGCGATAAAAGAAGCTACACAGTTTATTTTTACATAAAAACGTGCTTCTTAGGAAGCCTTTAATCAAATTTTCATCATGCGAAAAAGGGACAAAAAAAAAATTGAACCGGCTGTATTTTTCCTGCCGACTGGGGGTTAAATTCACCGCAAACCGCATCGTTCCAATCCACCACGTTCTATTAAAACCCATTCTCAAAATTTTGTAACATTGCTATACAGATCGCACCCGTATTCGGGATCGAACCTGGGTCTCCGGCGCTACATTCACTGTAAGGCAGCAACTTTACCGCTGCACCATCCAGCCGCCCTTTGTTTTGGGGAGCAAGAGTGACTCCTTCCAGAAGTGTTTTGTGGCATTTGTGTATTGCTGCAAAATGACCTGGAATTGTAAATACGGTGTTTAACTCCAGAAGAACAAACATTTCCACTTATATAACTCTGAAAATACAGTAATATACAGTTGATTTTTGAGGCCAACATGTTTTGGGTTTGTGACGAACAAGTTTAATGTTTCCTTCTAAAAAACAGCCTGCTCCCTGAAGCAGGCTTTCTGGAACATAATTCAATGAATAGAATTCAAGCTACTTTTTTTGTATTATTTATTATTAATATCATTTGCTTGTGCTAAATTATAAGATTGTGTTAATGTTTTTGTCAGAAGTTATTTTTATTCATCATGTTTTTGTTGGAAGTGTGTTTTTTATTTGACGTTTCTCATTACAGTAAATCGTGGAGAAACATTGCATGACGGATGTCAAATAATTGTAACCTAATTAAATGTTATGGTCAAATCTCCAGAGCTGCATTGGGAATCTCTCTTAGCAGCACATGTTTGTGCTTAAACCGAGCAAACATTTGTATTTTAGCAGATTGCCCAGCTTTCATTGGTTATCCCCTCCAAATTAAACCTATATGTAGATTTACAATATAAAATGTGGACAAGCCAGGGATATATTTTTTAAAGAATTGTAATTTAGCTCTTTAGTTAGAAGTATCGTTTACAAAAACATGGATTTCAGAAGATTTAACATTGGGGAAACAATCATTTATATTTATTTTAGATAAAAGATCAGCAATGATCTTGTTGAATTGCTGAATGGATTGAAGGGTCAACTGGCTTACTCCACTCCTTTTTCTCTGTTCCTATTCGCAGCTTATATTGATGTGGTGTCTGAACACCCTCTTGGACTTTTATCATTTCAGCTATTCTGTACCTTTCTCCCCAAGTTATTTTCCATTTATTCAGCGGCACTGAGTTCCATATTCTAACTATCCAAGAAGTAAAGAAACGTTTTTCTAACTGGATTGATGTGTTTGTGTACTGTGTTTTTGCATTCCCACAAACAGACATATCTTCACTACATCTGCACCTTTATAATTATAACTTCATCAGATCATTCTGTCTCTTTCTCTTCTTGGGTCATTGAATAGTTTCTGGAAAAGAAAATTGCACACTGGGAGCTTGAGTTGGGAACTGTCTTTACCCTGAATGGCAGGATCATAGACACCTCAGAAACAGCCCTTTCAGCCCAACCTGTCAATGCTAGCAAAGTTGCCCAACTGAGCTAGTCCCATCAGCTTGAACCTGACCCATATTCTTCCAAACCTTCCCATACTTGCCAAAGTCTCTTTTAAATATCTTAATTGTGCCCACCACTACCATTTCCTCTGGCAGCTTATCCATGTACGCCCCACCCTCTGTGTGAAAGCGTTGCCCTCAGGTCCCTTTTAAATTATTGCCCTCTCACCTTAAACCCATGCCCTCTTGTTTTAGGCTCTATCCACGGGGAGGTTCACCTCATGCATACTCTTCATGATTTCATATGCCTCGATAAGGTCACCGCTCAGCCTCCTAAGGAAAAGACAATCCAGCTTATTTAGCCTCCCCGAATTAGGTATGTTACAATACTTACCTTTAGCGGCACTGCAGTTCTGCCACTCCCCATGTGACTTTGGCGCCTTTCAGAGGGGGGCGTGTTTAAAGTGCCGTTTTTCCCTAGACTGTCCAAATCGATCAATCTCAGGCGATTTTGTCGCTAAAGAGAAATCGCTCCGACATTTCATTCATGAAGCTATTTTTAAACTACGCTAGATTATTTATTAACTAGAGTAGTTTAAAAATCATCTTCTAAAGCTCTGAACGCCGACAGCAGAACGAACCTAACATAGGCGATAAAAGAAGGTACACAGTTTATTTTTACATAAAAACGTGGTTTTTAGGAAGCATTTAATCAAATTTTCATGTTGCGAAAAGGGGACAAAAAAAATGTATGAACCGCCAGTATTTTTCATACTGACTTCACAGCAAACCACAACGTTCCAATCCACCGCATTCCACTAAAACCCACTCGCAAGTTGATTTAAATGGCCATTAATTCACAGGCATTAAACACTAAATTCCTTCCATTTGGCCTATAAATTCATGAAAATGAGATTTAAAAATCATGTTATATTGTGGATTATTGTGTGAATGTTATTTGGACACTTAGTCAATTTAAAAATGTTTATCATTTCTTAAGAAATGGATAGATGTTTAGATCTAGTAATTGAATTTTGTAATGAACTACAATTAGATAACTAACCAATTATATGCTTTAATTTCAGGTCATCCAAGTAAGATTGTTTCATATTTGTTTCAGAATGCTTCAATCTATAATAACTGAAAATTTCATTCAGTTCTCTTAATTTTTAAGAAAGTTATGGACTTTTGACTGTCCTTGATCACAGCTTTTGTGTTAAGTCAATGGAAAGGCAATGGGGAACAAGATGCTAATTTTGGAGTATGTAATTGGCCATAGCTTTTTTAATACTGGAGATATGAAAGTGAATTAGGTGTCAAATTAAACTTCTTTTTATGCTTTATCTGATGGGATAAATTACTTGATTTTTAAAATCTCAACATTTTGTAACATTGCTACCCTAATAACTTGAATCCTTCAGTAAGATCTTTGTAAACTGCTTTTTCACCTTTTCTAATGTTATAATGTTGTTCCTATAGAAACAGAGAATATAGAAACATAGAAAATAGGTGCAGGATGAGGCCATTCGGCCCTTCGTGCCAGCACTGCCATTCATTGTGATCATGGCTGATCATCCACAATCAGTAACCCGTGCCTGCCTTCTCCCCATACCCCTTGATTCCACTAGCCCCAAGAGCTCTATCTAACTGAATTGGCCTCCACTACCTTCTGTGGCAGAGAATTCCACAAATTCACAACTCTCTGGGTGAAAAAGTATTTTCTCATCTCAGTTTTAAATGGCCTCCCCTTTATTCTTAGATCCGGCCCCTGGTTCTGGATTCCCCCAACAGATAATAGGTTGATACAGGTTAGGGGTTTTGATAGGCAGATGGTGGACGAAGGTCAGAGATGAAAAGACAGAAGGCGTGGGGCAAACGGATTGAAGAGTTACAAATTGTGAAGTTAGAGGAAGGAATGTAGTTGGAAGGGGAGGGGTTGTAAGCTATCCAATCAGAATATGAGGTGCTGTTCCTCCTGAGGTGCAACCTGACCCGCTGAGTTACTCCAGCACTTTGTCTTTTTAACGTGTGCGTGCATGTCCTTTGTATAGCTGAAAGACTATAGCTGGTGAGACTAAGTGGGAAGAGCTGTGGAATGGGTGGAAGTAGATGGCTTTTTGATGGCACAATTGGTCGTGAAGGACTGGCCTCAATAAAGTACTGAGATGGATTTGCATACCCTGATCCTAGATGAAGCTGACATGTTTCGTTTTTTAAGTTTAGAGATGCAGTGTGGAAACATGCCCACCGAGTCCATGCCGACCTGCGATCCCCGCACACTAACACTATCCTACACACACTGGGGACAATTTAAAATGATACCAAGCCAATTAACCTACAAACCTGTATGTCTTTGGACTGCAGTAGGAAATTGGAGATCCCGGAGGAAGCCCACACAGGTCACGGGGAGAACGTACAAACTCTGTACAGACAAGCACCTGTGCCACTCTGCTCAGGAGGTTGCGTCTCCTCAAGATCAGATCAGTTAGTCAGGTTCCAGTCTGAACATCAGGTGGTTGCTTGTTGAGTCATGGGATAACGATCAGTTCTGACGTCATAAACCACAGATACATGAGAAGCAACTTTATTTGTTTTTGAGTACCGCATCTAAACTGTCCGATTGACCATTTTCTACATCCTGCTGGAGCGAGGCAGTATCATTACTGATGTAGGCCATAAGACCACAGGGCAGGGGAACTAATTACATGAGATAGATACAAAATGCTGGAGTAACTCAGCGGGACAGGCAGCATCTCTGGAGAGAAGGAACGGGTGACGTTTCGGATCAAGACCCTTCTTGAGAACAAACTTCTGTCCCAAAAAGTAAATTGATGCAGCAACACTCCAAAACAGACGTCCATAAAAGTGACTAAAGAAATATGGGACAGGAAAATAACAGTGATTGAATAGAGAGTGAATGCAAAGAAGTGTTAGCTTCTCCCACTGGCATAGGACTGCTTGTTGCATCTGAGGCATGCAACAGTAGAAAGGGAATGTATACTCTCCAAGTTTAGTACCGATGCCAAGCTGATTGCCTCTGGTTTCCTTTTTGAATTCTTCAAGTATCATAGAAAACCGCAGCAAATTATAGATTCAGACACACAGGACAGAAAGGCGTGCATTTATATGACTCACTTTGAACACCCCATCTAAACTGCAAGATAAATGGCAAAGATTGTGCTTGAATTGCAGACAAAACCAGGTAAAACTACAGAAAATAATTTCTGACTTCTTATTAATAATGATAATTTGCAAAACTCAGTCAATATATTTTGTCCTGGAGGAAAATATATGAAACCATTTAGCCCTTTCAATAATATATTTGAATTCAGTACTTTCGGCCTGATGGTATTACAGTCATAGTCACAAAGGTCGGCGTCAGAAGATCCTACAGGGGGGTGAACCCTCGGAAAGCGCCTGGACCTGATGGTATACCCGGTCGAGTTCTCAAGACTTGTGCAGACCAACTGGCTGGTGTTTTTGCGGACATTTTCAACCGCTCACTTCTGAGGTCTGAGGTTCCCACCTGCTTTAAGAGGGCATCAATAATAACGGTGCCCAAGAAGAGTAAGGTGACGTGCCTCAATGACTATCGACCAGTGGCACTAAGTCTGTAGTGATGATAGACAAAAATGCTGGAGAAACTCAGCAGGTGAGGCAGCATATATGGAGCGAAGGAAATAGGCAACGTTTCGGGTTGAAACCCTTCTTCTGTGACACTGTCTGTGGTGATGAAGTGCTTTGATAGGCTGGCTATGGTGCACATCAACCCCTACCTCGACAAGCACCTTGACCCACTACAGTTCACATATCGCCACAACAGGTCAATGGAGGATGCAATTTCACTGTTTCTCCACTCCGCATTGGACCATTTGGACAATAAAAACAGTTACGCCAGGCTGTTGTTTATAGATTACAGCTCAGCGTTTAATACCATCATCCCTTCCAAGCTGGTTACCAAGCTCACGGAACTGGGTCTCTGCGCATCCCTCTACAATTGGATCCTCGACTTCCTCATCCACAGACCACAGTCTGTTCGAATTGGCGGAAACACTTCATCCTCAGTAACAAATAGTATGGGAGCTCCTCAAGGCCGTGTGCTCAGCCCCCTGCTTTACTCACTCTATACCCATGACTGCGTGGCCCGTCATAGTGCGAACTCCATCATCAAGTTCACCAACTACACCATTGTTGTTGGATGAATCACAGATGGGAACGAGTCAGAGTATAGAAGTGAGATTGACTGACTGACCAAATGGTGCCAACTCAACAACCTGGCTCTCAACATCAGTATGACCAAGGAACTGATTGTGGACTGTGGCAGGGGAAGGATGAGGACCCACAGTCCTGTTCACATCAATGGGATGATGGTGGAGAGGGTCAAAAACTTCAAATTCCTGGGCGTGCATATATCCGAAGATCTTTCCTGGACCCAGCACACGATGCAATTATAAAGAAGGCACATCAGCAACTCTACTTCCTGAGAAGATTACGAAGATTCGGCATGTTGAAGAGGATTCTCCTAAACCTCTACAGGTGCACAGTAGAGAGCATCCTGACGGGTTGCATCATGACCTAGTTCAGCAACTGGACCGTCCAGGAGCGAAAAAGACTGCAAAAAGTTGTGACCACTGCCCAGTCCATCACCGGCTTTGACCTCCCCACCGTCAATGGGATCTATCGTAGTCGCTGCCTCAAAAAGGCAGCCAAAATCATCAGGAAGAAGGTTCAGGTGCCTGAAAATGGTACGGTCCAGATTCAGGAACAGCTTCTTCCCTTCAGCCACCAGGCTATCAATGGAGCGAAGGAATAGGTGACGTTTTTCAGGTTGAGACCCTTCTTCAGACTGATGTGGGGGGGGGGGGGGGGGGGGGGTTGGGGGGGAGAGGTCGGGAAGAAGAAAGGAAGAGGCGGAGACAGTCGGTTGTGGGAGAGCTGGGAAGAGGAGGGGAAGGAGGGAGAAAGCAAGGATTACCTGAAATTGGAGATGTCAATGTTCATACCGCTGGGGTGTAAACTACCCAAGCAAAATATGAGGTGCTGTTCCTCCAATTTGTGGTGGGACTCACTCTGGCCGTGGAGGAGGCCCAGGACAGAGAGTTCGGATTGCATTATATTTGTTATTTATCGAACTTTTTCTTTTTTTCTCTTCCCCCGTTATGTACTATGCGTATATATTCACATATTCTGTTGTGCTGCAGCAAATAAGAATTTAATTGTCCTATCCGGGATATATGGCAATAAACTTGACATGTACTTTTACCCCTTATTTCTATTTCAAGAAAAGAGCACTATTTCTGGAGTTAATATGCCTGGCCTGCTTTTATACTTCATTTAGCACAATTAGCACATCATACGGAGCACAGGGACCAGCAGTAACAGACCAAGGGCATTTATCTGAAACCCATATTTACGTAAGTCAATTAAGCACATGCTTGTTAAGATTGTGTCAAGAGACACACAAGCCCCAGTTTAGAAATGGGCAATGAACTCTTGCTAAATTGGAATCGAAGGTTATCTGATCACGCTGTTGTAATTTTACATTCAAGTGAAGAGGTAAACACTATTTTACAGGTCACGGGGTGATGTGATAATATGTGCGCTCATGCAGCTCAGCTTTCTGCGCTTTATAAAGATTAGAATTATTGAGGATCCCTGTTGTTTTATTTTGCTATAATGTTTTTTTCAACTTTTAACGTGGTAAACATTGCCTGCAAATAGATTCATACCAAGAGGAGCAGCAAAGTGATCTGAGCTCTGCTGAATGTGCATGCTGTCCGTCTTTTAAGATAGATATTTGATTTTTGCTTTTAGTACAGGCATTTTAGGTAGGACTAGGTATACTTAAACATTGTTTAAGTTTTTCTATGGCACCATGTCTCAATGGTACACAATTTGAAGAGTTATTAATCGGTATAGTGACAAACTGATTTGAGCATTTAATAGTCAAGAAAGACCCCATTACTTCAAAGGGTCACTAAAAAGCATTTAAAGTGACCCTTTGGAGAAGCCAGATATCAGAAGGCTATGTGGGAAGAATCACATTAAGGATGTTTTGTGTTTGCTCCAGCAGTATTCGCCTGAAAATGTGGCTGGGCCCGGAGAAGATCTTGATCCCACGGAAATCAATCTTCCAGGATGTGACTGCTTAACCGCTTCCTGTAAGGCGGATACATGCACTTGCCTGCAAAGCTTCAAAGGAGCTTATGATGAAAGCATGTGCCTTGTGGACCTTAAAGATAAGACAAGCTACTCCAGGCCAGTTTTTGAGTGTAACATCATGTGTAAATGCAGTGAGGCCTGTAAGAACAGACTTGTCCAAAACGGTCTTGTCTTTAAACTGCAGGTGTTCAGAACGTTAATGAAAGGATGGGGCCTTTGGACACAAGAACCAATTACGAAAGGGAGATTTGTTTGCGAGTATGGGGGTGAAATCATTGGTTTTCTCGAAGCCAGCAGGCGGATACAGTGCCAAAACACTGGCGACATGAACTATATCATCGCATTGAGAGAACACCTGAGTACTGGAGAAATACTGCAGATTTTTGTTGACCCTACCCACACTGGCAACGTTGGCCGTTTTCTCAACCATTCTTGCGATCCCAATCTCTACATGGTTCCTGTTCGTGTTAACTCCATGATTCCAAGATTGGCCCTTTTTGCAGCTCGTGATATTGCAGCAGATGAGGAGCTGTCGTATGACTATTCTGGAAGGTTCAATAGTTTTGTGAAGGAAGACAGAACTGAGGAAGTGACTAGTGGTCAGACTCCTTCCCTTAAGCCATGTTATTGTGGTGCACGGACATGTAATGGCTCTCTGCCCTTTGATAGTTCACTCTATAATCTCAAGGACAAGTTAACTGTGACTTAGCTTTGGTCATTGTACACTTTTAGCTTTTGATTCAGTTCATTTGAGTTTGCAGTTAATACTTGCTGGTGCTGTAGTATTGTATGTGTTAGCGATTTACATTGCAATATACACACGTGAAAACACAGTGTTGGGTTATTTATGATTCATCACAGTCACGTGCACTTTATAGCAAGAATATCACAATGTTGTCTCAAATTGCATTTTTCAGTGGTCATTTTTCCTATTTTCCTTAAATTTATAGATCCATTTGATTGGAGAATTGGAGACATTTGTCCAAACCTGAGAGAATATTTGCTTAATTTTGCTCATATCAAGCATTTGATTAAATTGTGTGACAGAACTGATTTTCTCTCACCTGTATTATCATAGGGGACCACCGGGGTTACCGGGGAGATGGCCGCCCTGCCGGTAGTCTGTTCGTGTTTCCATTTTTTTGTTATTTTTTAGTGGTTAAAAGTTTGTTTGAATGTTCTTCGGTTTGTTTTATGTGGGGGAGGGCGGAGGGGATCAGGGGAAACTTTTTTTCAAGTTGCCAGAGATGTGATTATTTTTCGGATCACATTCTCCGGCGCGCTCTGCGTCCTTCCATCGCTGGAGCTGGAGGCCTCGGACTGTCTTCAGCCCCACCGCGGGGCGCAGACGTAACATCGGAGCTGATCCCTTGCCTAGGACCTCTCACCGCGGACTTTACCATCAAGGGCTTGCAATCTTTGAGAGATGCTAGTTGGGAGCTAACCCCGACGCGAGGTTCGATCGCCCGGCGAGGGGGAGCTGACATCCCCCCCGATGCGGGAGCGGATCGCCTCGACACGGAGGGCCGGAAATGCCGCCGGCTACGGGAGTCAAGATCGTCATCTCAACGGGGGCTCGAGGCCCACGACCGAGGAAGAGCTAAGGGAAAGGACGAACTTTATTTCGCCTTCCATCACAGTGATGAATGTGTAAGAGTCACTGTGGTGGATGTTCATGATAAAATGTGTTTTTGAGTGATCTCTTGCTTTAATTGTATGACTGACCTGGCCAATGAAATTTCTCGTATGTTGCAAAACATACTTGGTGAATAATGTGTGATTCTGATTCTGATAAATGGTTTCATGGTGAATCATCACACTGGGCATTATGGGACACACTGTATGCTGGTCATGTAAGCTGTTACAGAAGGGATTAAGGCAGTAGCTGAACCTCAAAGACATCCAACACTTAGGTTTCTTATTCATTGTTGTCAAAGATACCTTGCACCATGCAGTTGGAGGTGTGGAAGATCACATCTCTAATTTATTAAACGTAATGGGCAACATGTTCATCATGGGATTCCAGTACCCATCTTGCACGGTGTCTACACGTAAAATTTAACCTTTTGTTGATAAAATGTTAAATCAACTGTATGTTTTTTAAAATTCCTTTGAGTTGTCAACAACTTGGTTAGTGATTGCTATATGTTGTTAAGTACACACTGGAATATATTTACTAACCACTTCAGTGTGGTAAGGCACTTGCTACTTGATTTAATGCGTGTGGTTAAAGTAGCGTTGTCAAGGCTGTATCTGTGGCTACTCAATTTCCATTGAAGCATGATTGTCCAGGATTTCTCTGCGATTCTTTCTCTGATAAATTATAAATAGATCTCGCTGCAAACCCACCTGTGAACGTTGGAATTGCTAGGTATTAAAAAGTGACCCATCCATCATGCTATTCATATGACAAACAATAATGGAGAGGCTAACTTAAACACAACTTATGCAATCAGTCTACGATCACGAGGGACCTGAGGGAAGGAGAGCCCTGGTGTTGCAGAACATTGGAGATCATTGGTCCACTCTCATTTGTCTCACACAAAATGAGACACACTTATCACAGCATGGCTCAAACTACTGTCTGTTGTAGTTGAAAGGTTTTTGTGAATGAAGTCTAACTAATATGCAGTCAACTGGAATGATGCTTACTGCTTTCACCATATCTCTGGGGAGCCTGCTCCTTATCTAGGCCATTCAGTCACATAAATATTTTTATGACCCTTTACTCAACCTTCCCTTCCTTAAAGACCAAGACATGTACACTACTTTGAATATGGTGTCAGTATCTCACGCACCTACAACATTTCAGATTTAGTTTGCTTTGTAACTCATCATGAGGTAACAGGAATAGGGATGTTTTTAATTATAGGTACATTATTTCTTCTAACTTTTAATCTTATGAATTGTAAATGTTTAAGGATGTGAAATCAATGCTTTTCAATCAAAGCTCATTATTTCTGGAAGAGGTGATGTGGTGCAAATGAAAGAAAATATTCCTCTTCATAACTGTGCTGAAAATGATTGATAACTGTGCTGAAGAGATGTAGGGCACTGGGCTGTTTAATTAGCTGTGTACGTTAGATACTGTCCCACATTCCCCAAATAACACCAAGCACCAATTTCAGCAGCCCATGAGAGAAGACTGAAATAGTCAGGTCAACACAGGTATGTCTATCAAATATTTGTAAAGTAGTTCATTCAGTTCTAGTATAATACCAGGCTTGCATTGGAAATTTGCAGTGTTAACCTCCTATTGAATGGCCATATCATCATCATGGAAATGACTGCCTCTTCATGGAGCACACGATGAGAGGAAGCTACAGGTTTGCAAAACGCAGAAAACTGGCCAGCAATATCTCATCAGCAGAAATCGGAAGGCAAATCCGAAACCTGAACAAAAATATTTTGCTAATTAATCCAGCTTCTAATCAGTTTTCAACCTACTTTATCAACTTAAATTCAGAGAGGCATGCAGCATGGAAGTAGGCCTTTTGACCCAACTTACCCACACCGACCAAGATATCCCATCTACACTAGTCCCACCATCCCACATTTGGTCCATATCCCTCTGAACCTTTCCTATCAAGATACCTGTAGAAATGTCTTAAATGTTGTTATAGTAGCTGCCTCAACAACTGCCTCTGGCAGCTCGTTCCATTTATCCACCACTCTCTATGTGAAAAATTGCAACTCGGATTCCTATTAAATCTTTACCCTTAAATTAATGTCCTCTGGTTCTTGAGGAATGTTCTCTGCTCCAGCGAATAAAGTGCTAGATTGCCCAACCTTTCCCTAGAGTTCAAGCCCTCGAGTCGTGATAAGATCCTCATAAATGTTTGCTCACTCTTTCCAGCTTAATGACATCCTTCCTATGGCAGGGTGACCAAATCTGAATACAGTGATATTCCATCTGCACCAATGTCTTGAACAACTGTAGTATAACATCCCAACTTCTATACTCAATACCTGACTGACGAAGGCCAATGCACCGAAAACCTTCTTAACCACCCTCCGTACCTCTGACGCCACTTTCATGGAACTATGAACCTGCACCATAACACTTCCCAGGGCATTCACTGCGAAAATACAGCCATAGTTTGATTTCCCAAAATGCAACACCTCGCATTTATTTGCATTAAACTACATTAACTATTCTTCAGTCCACTTGCCCAGCTGATCGAGATCCTGCTGTAAATTTTGATAGCCATTTTTGCTATCTACGAAAACACCCTTTTAGTGTTATCTGCAAACTTAGTAATCAGGCCTTGTATATTCTCATCCAAATCATTGATATAAACTGCCAACAGCAATGGACCTAACACAGTTTCCAGTCAAAGAAAGAGTGTTCAGGTCGCTGCCCTGTTTCCACCAATCTTTTCATCACCTCGCACAAGAAGTGCAAGACAGACACCATTGCATGCAGATGCCGAGAAGTGTGTTCAGCTATGGCTGAACAACTTCAAATCTTGTGTGCGGACTTGATAAGAAGAAGTTTCTAGTCTGAAAAAAAACCTTCTGCCATCACCATCTGCTTCCTTCCATGAAGTCAATTATCTACCCAGTTGGATAACTCTCCATGGATCCTATGTGATCTGACCTTCCAGAGCAGCTACGGCGTGGGATCTTGTCAAGAAAGTCCATACATTCAATCCAGGGGTGCTGGAATGCTGCACAGTTGGAAAGGTAAATTTTGGATGACACTAAACTAAGGGTCCAGTCCGCTGAGGTGACATAAGCAACCCCAGAGTATTATTTGAAAGAAGAGTGAGGGATTTCTCCATTATTTCTGAGTAGTATGTTTTTATTGTTTGATCAACATCATTGAAATAGGTAATCTGATTGTTGCTGTTTTGTAGAATCTTCCTTTGTGCAACTGGCATGTCCTACATTACAGTAATGACTACACTTCACAAGTTCACTGTAAACAGGTTTTGAGAAGTCCTGAGGACATGAAGGTACTAGAAAAATAAATATTTTCAATCCAACAGCTTATTCGATTAATTAGTTGCAGCCCTGGCTACATATTCAAGTAGTTCTGAAGAACAAAATGAAAATTGCATCATTATCACATTTAAAAAGGTGGCAGCAATTAAAGGGAAATGGAACAATTAGGATGAGGGCAGCCTGAACTAATTTAACATTTTGCAGGTTTTAGAAACCTGCAAAAGCCACAACCTGAGCTAAAGAGATGAAGAAGTAATGGGCACACATGAAAGGAAACAGAAGAATATCTGGTGGAGGCATCTGCAGCTGAACAATTGAGCAGCCCTGCACCTAACCTCCTGTTCAATCGCTGCTGAAGGTAGGAAGTGCTATTGGGTGAAGGCTCCGTCTGCCATTAGTGGTAAAATTCACCACTGCCATAAACTTGCATGTTTCAGCTTCCAGTTGCCCACTGGTTTACTGTGCATTCTGTGCTTATCCTGATAGCATCAGTGGTAGCATTCACCGTTGCCGAGTCTGCAAAAATGGCTGGCGGCTTCTTAGTGACAATTGAGCATTACTGGCTCTTGATTATTCCACAATCCTTTAATTTTGTACTAATTCATTCATATGGCACCATAAAAAAAAACGATGTGGTATTAATTTAAACTTGAATCTGTAAAATCCTCTAGCCCGAAGATAGACACAAGATACTGGAGTAACTCCGTGGGTCAGGTAGCATCTCTGGAGAAAAGGAACAGGTGATGTTTCAAGTTGAGACCCTTTTTCAGTTTGAGAGTCAGGGGAGAGGGTATAAACAAGTATAGAACAGATCAGAGCCGGCACCGATGACTCAGGAAAGGTAGAGCCCACAATGGTCCATTGTTGGCATGGAAGAGATGATAATGAAGGGATACAAACAATGAAAATAACAAGACCACTGGGGGGGGGGGGGGGGGGGGGAGGTACAGAGAAAGAGGGAATGCAAGGGTGACCTGAAATTGGAGAAATCAATACTCATAACACTGGGTTGTACGCTGCCCAAGCGAAATATCCAATCGAAAGTTAGTAGCTGTGTAAATCGATAGGTTTGTGAGCAGAAAACCAAGTTTTCATGGAAGGTTGTATAGATTGGAGAATGGTGCACTTCTCCAAAAGTCAGTGCTAGGATCACTATTTTTTAATGATATCGATGAGTTGGGTGTGGGCCAAAACTTCAAAGCTTGTAGATACCTCCAAAGCTGGAAGCTTGGTGAAGAATAAAGCAGATAATGTCATCCACAAGGATGTGTTGTCATTTAGGGCAGACAGGAGGCAGATGAAATTTAAAACAATGAAGTATAAAGGGATACATTTTGTTGGTATAATGTACTGAGGCAGTCCCTAGGACTTGAGAATCACTCGCTTTAAGTTCTGATGGCTTTCAGCGAGCTGATAAGGCCAATATAGAACCTGGAGACTCTGAGAACCTCAACAAGATTGGGGCGTACGGGTCTCTGAGGAACTGCTTGGCTGGCAGCTACGTTGGTAGGAACACTGACCGGTTGTTTGTACTCTTCCCACTATTTACAAGGGACGTCTGTGTGTTCCCACACACAGGAATGAAGAACATTTGTACCATCCAGAACAATTGCCACCATTCTGTGTGGTCGCGGGCTAGGAAGTCCCATAAATTGGAGGTGATGTAATACTTTTTATGGAGGCTTTAAAAGTGTTTATGAATTGTTTCCCCTTGCTAATCTCATGTCAAAGAATCAAACATTGAAATTGGGCATTTGAACAACATGGCCTGCCCAGCAGAGCTGACTGTGTTGAATTAGAGACTTCATGTTGAGGCTGTTGGCCTGACAGAGGATGTTGACATGTTCACTTATTCTGCCATTGGATTTTGAGGAGATCGTTTTTAAAAATATATATTTTTAGTTCTTTGAACTCTTTATGGAAAGTGGGTTGGGTTTAGAAGTGTACAGGAGGTTGAGTAACACTGCTGTCCCATAGATCATGAGATTTTTGCAAGGATTAAAATATTGATCTTCAAACAACTTTCTCCTCAGGTAGCCAAATTTTGTGGTGCACAATTGAAGGTGATGGTGAAGTTCCTTAATTGAATGGTGGCTCCTTGGGTATGGAAGTGGTTCACACTTTCCAGGGTCACATTGGGACCTTTATTGACAGAGGGTAGTGGTGTATCTTGAGGACATTTGCTTAACAGATGTTTAGTTAAGCAAATGTCCTCAAAGCAAAGTGACCTTGGTAATGGAGGTTGGGGTCTCCGGTGCAGGTTTAAAAGTTGCATTCAAGGTTTTCGAAAGAGAATTGAATAGGCACATGAGGGAACATTGTATGGCGGCGGAGAAAAATCAGGGAAATAGGACTGAATTGTTTGCTTAGACGTAACTGGCATGGATATGATGAGGTGAATGACCAGTTGTAGTGAATGACTTTATGTTCCATACATGGAGCATTTTATCTGTCTTGGTAAAGTGAGCACTAAGTGCCAAGATATTTTTGTTTATTTTATGCTTAACAAATGAAGTCAGGTTCAGAACTCTGAAGGATTAATTGCCTGAAGTTCAGCATATTTTACTGTTTCTAAGCTACAAAAACAATTTAAAAACTTAGACCTGTTGATTTTAAGGAAAGGCAATGGGCTCTGTTTGTCTAAAGGAAATGAACTAGCCAATAAAACAGTTACCCACAGTCTAACACATCTCTGGTAAGATTTATTAGCACATTTCAGGAAAAAATAGGAGATAATTTTAGAATAGTTTTGCCCAAATGAGGAATCCAGCTTTAGATTTTAGACTTCAGAGATACAGTGTGGAAACAGGCCCTTCAGCCAACTGAGTTCGTGCCGACCAGCGATCCTTGTACACTAGCTCTATCATACGTGCTTCGGGACAATTTTACAATTTGGCCAAAGCCAAATAACCTACAAACTTGTACGTCTTTGTAATGTGGGAAGAAACTGGAGCACCCAGAGAAAATCCACGTTGTCACAGGGAGAACGTACAAACTTTGTACAGGAAAACCCTAGTCAGGATCGAACCTGGGTCGCCGGTGCTGCTCTGGCAGCAACTCTACCGCTGCGCCACTGTGCCATCCAGCTGACCAAAACAGCTGCAGTGACCTCATGTCAAGATTATTCGGTGGCTGGGAGGGTTATAATTCACTGAGAAATTAGCTATTTTCTAACCATACTTTCTAATCAATACTTATTGAGGAGCACTCACAGTGTCTTAGTAGTGGTCGAATTGAACAGCAGTGGAAGGGAAGAATGTGTTTAATAAAGTGTTTTGAACCTCTTAAAATAAATGGAGCAGTGTATTATTCAAAGGGTTACTTACCGGTATGTGTTTTCTGGCCGATAAAAGCAGTCCAGTAACACATAATTTCTGATGAGATCATTTGTCGATCTCAAGGCAATACATGTATTTATAGAACTGCCTGCTTCTCCATTCTTCCTTTATTCGCATAGTTTATTAAGATGATAAATCCCTCAGATAGCAGGGAAAATACATTGCCCAGATTCTGTTTTCTCCTTTGGCGCAAAGCAGTGATTACAGTCTTGAATTCTTCTTCCCTTTCCCTGAGCAGGTTTTTAACAGCCATCCATCACTTCACCCAAAGGGCCAATCCTTGAGCATGCCTTGGTTATGTTCAAGTATCAGGTAACAAGCCATTCAGTGAAGTAGATATAAACAGTCATAGAATCATACAGCACAAAAACAGGCCCTTCGGCCCAAATTGCCCATGCCAACCAAGATGCCCCCTTCACACTAGTTTCACCTGCCCATATCCCTCTTAAACCTTTCCCATCCATGCACCTGACCAAATGTCTTTTAAATGTTGTTTTCGTACCTGCTGGTTTACAACAAAAGACAACAAAATGCTGGAGTAACTCAGTGGGTCAGGCAGCCAAGTTCATTGCTCACTAAAGGTGGCCACACAAGTAGATAGGGTGGTACAAAAGGCATATGGTATGTTTGCCTTCATTGCTAAGGCCACTGGATACAAGAGTCAGGGAGTTACGATGCAGCTCAAAAGGACTTTGGTTAGGCTGCATTTGGAGTATTGCACACAGTTCTGGTTGTCTGACAACAACAAAGATGTGGAGAATTTGGAGAGGGTGCAGAGGTGGTTTACCAGAATGCTGCCTGGATTAGAGGGTTTCAGCTACAGTGAGAGGTAGGTTAGACTTGGAATGTTTTCTCTTGAACGTCGGCCAAGTTATACCAGCCAAGTCTCTGTGGTCATGTTCTCCAGCAGAGCTTGATGCATAGTCAACAGAATAACATGCCCCATTCCAGTACTGAACAGTTTAGCTCAGTGTAAATAAATCAAATCCAGCATTGGCTATGCTGTTGTTCCACCTTGATCACCAACACAACACCAGCCAGTGATCAGACCCAGCCGATGAGTATGCACATACCAGTAAATTAGTCAGCAAACTCACTGAAACATCGATGCAGCAGTCATTCCTAAAAGCATTATCAAATGGACAAATTTGCATGACTCAGAGTGAGCCTCTCTGAGCAATCTCATCAGTTCTCCTCTCACACTTATTTCCTGTACCCTATTCTCTCTCAAGTGAAGAAGAGTTCTGAACCAAAATGTCACCTATCCATGTCCTCCACAGATGCTGCCTGGCCCACAACTATGTTTCCACTAGTGGGATAGTCTAGGACCAGAGGTCATAGCATCAGAATAAAAGGAAATTGATAATGGTAACGATCAATAGGAAATTGATTCAGTGGATATTTTTAAGGCAGAGATATAGATTCATGATTAGTACAGGTGTCATAGGTTATGGGGAGAAGGCAGGAGAATGGGGTTAGGAAGGAGAGATAGATCAGCCTTGATTGAATGGCGGAGTAGACTTGATGGGCCAAATGGCCTAATTCTACTCTTATCACTTATGACCGTACGAAAGTCATTCATATTTTATTTCTTGCCAAACGATCATAAATAAAATCATATTAAATAATTACTTAAGTTCCAAAGGTGTAAAATATGTTGGTAGATGTTTTAATTGCTACCATTTGTGTTGTTGGCATAGTGAGAATAATAAAAATGCATAGTTTATCTCCTATTGTAGGTATGTTGCAAAACTTACCTTGAGCAGCGCTGCAGTTCTGCCGCTCCCCGTGTGCGCGACTTTGGCGCCTTTCAGAGGGGGGTGGGCTTACAGTGCCGTTTTTCAACAGACCTGGAAAATCGATGAATGTCGGGCGATTTCGTTGCGGAAGAGAAATCGCTCCGACATTTCATTCATGAAGGTATTTTTAAATTACTCTAAATTATTTATTAACTAATTTAAAAATCACCTTCAAAAGCCGTGAGCGCCGATAACCGGAAGGATTTTGCGTAGGGGAGAAAAAAAGGTAGTTTATTTTTATATTAAAAGTTGGTTTTTCGGGAGGCTTTAATAATATTTTTATGTTGCGAAATGGGGTCCCAAAAAATGTATGAACAAACAATATTTTTCTTCCCGACTTCACCGCTAATCGCAACGTTCTAATCCACCGCATTCCACTAAAACCCACTCGCTAGTTGATTTAAATGGCCATTAATTTACAGGCATAAAACACTAAATTCCTTCCATTTGGCCCAGAAATTCATGAAAATGAGATTTTAAAATTATGTTATATTGTGGATTATTGTGTGAATGTTATTTGGACACTTAGGCAATTTAAAAAAAGTTTATATTTTCTTAAGAAATGGATAGATGTTTAGATCTACTCATTGAATTTTGTAATTAGCTACAATTGGATAACTAACTAATTATATGCTTTGATTTCAGGTCATCCAAGTAAGATTGTTTCATATTTGTTTCAGAATGCTTCAATCTATAATAACTGAAAATTTCATTGAGTTCTCTTAATTTTTAAGAAAGTTATGGGCTTTTAACTTTTCCAGATCACAGCTTTTGAGTTAAGTCAATTGAAAGGCAATGGGGAGCAAGATGCTAATTTCCGAGTATGAAAATGGTCATAACTTTCTTAATACTGAAGATATGAAAGTAAATTAGGTGTCACATTAAACTTCTTTTTATGCTTTATCTGATGGGATAAATTGCAGACTTGATTTTTAAAATCTCATAATTTTGTAACATTGCCACCTATTGTGGTCCAGGTAAAGGTAGAATGGACAGAGTGGCCTTCTGTGGACCAGTAATTGTATGATTCTTAGTATCCAGTTAAATATTCTGTTTATTACACACATATATTACACATGTGCAAATTTAAAAAATGTTGAAATAGTTTGACCAGTGCATCTTCTCCCAACATTCTAATATTAACTTACCTTAAAGCATTCTGGAAATAATAAGTTATTACCCTTGATTATAAGATCTTGAGGATCAATACATTTAAGAATGATTCCTGAATAAAGGCGCAGGCACAATACTCTCGTAAAATGAATGATTTAGTCTTTAATGCTATGATGAAACCCAGTTTCTCATGGATAAAAGCGCATAGTTTCAACACACACTTTACAATAGTTAAAATATAAATTAAATGTCAACAATAGCCAGTATATGGCCAAATTAGGGGTTATTCCCTCTAGTATTAAAAATACATAACTTTTGTCTGAAACTCAATTTCTGATAGTACATAATTATTTATTTGATGATAAAGCCTTCCATAAAAAAATATTGAAGATAGTAACGAGGAAGTATTCCTGCTTATCTTGAAATTATTGTATCACTTGTGAAACTATAAGAGAGGGACTCATCACCCTTTGTTTTATAAGGCAAGCAAATATCTTTATTGGTTACTACTCATCTAATGTTAAAGCTCTGCCCTATGATCCCTCTGAGGACATGGTTCTTGCCGTACATTTACCCATGTCGCCTGAGGCTGGTTAGCAACACTGGGGGTAGGAACGTACAGCTCCACCGCACCTTGACAATGGTCACCCCAGGCTCAGTGCTAGGACTCTCACCTCTTAATCAAAGAAAATATGCGTCACCATCCACGCATAACCTAGCGTGTATATAATTTAGCCGTGTATAATCGGTGCCGGCTTTGAGATGAAACACTGAACCAACCTGGGTGGAAGTGAAAGATCTCATCTTAAGAGTAGCTGCAAATTTCAACTTACATCTATTCTTCAATAAACTGCCATTTGTGTGATTTTTCTGTGGCATTTTTCCTGCATTACAAGTGATTACACTTTAAAAATATTCTTGGGCTGGGAGAAGCTTTGAGGCACGCCAAGGCAGTACCTGAGATCTGATCTTGTGTTGTTTAGATTTTCTAGTTGTAAAACCACCAAGACGACCAAAAATAGACACAAGATGCTGGAGTAACTCAGCCGACCAGGCAGCATCTCTGGAGAAAAGGAATAGATGATGTTTCGGTTTGAGATCCTTTATCAGATTGCCAAGAGATCTCCACCGGAATATTTGATCTCAGGGTGAAAGGAAGAGCAGACATCTTTGCCTCTATCAATATTATAAAAGTCTGGGCCAAAAATGTTTCAAAATTAATTGAATGTGCTATTCCATATTGGGATGTGTGATTATGTTTCTGAGCCAGATGGTTTATTTGCTTGCAACAGTAATAAAGGCAGAATCCTACTTGAGAGTGAGTGAAGCTGGCGACTAATGTTATTGGCACTGTACTTTTTAAATGTAAAACATCTAATCAGAAGGATCAGTTTATGGGTCATCCAGTAAGTTTTGGCTGCTAGCTTCTTTAAAGGCAGATCCATTCGACATGTTTTTTGTACATTTTCAGTTATGGGAGAGCTATTATTTATGTTTGATCTTTGGATTCCTGACAGTTCTCCAGAAAGAAATCACTTCAGGTAGTCTGGCAAATGGTCGGCAGCACAGCGGAAACCCAAGTTGGATGCAGAGCTGTCTGGAGTGTTCTGACTTCGAGCAGCACACCGATATCTGTAGCAATAGGACTAAATATAAATCAGAATGTTAGCGGTGGGTAAAGGATGGCTTGTATACACTATGAATACGAGTCTGGAGCACGTGCTCCATCCTATCACCCTTTCTGGGCAAGAAACCACTGTTTTTCCAGATCCTTGAGAACATCACCATTGAATCTACTTTTTCAGTCCGTGCATTCCAGATTATTACTGTACCGTTTGTTTAAGAAGAAAGCTGATTTTCTCTCCAGTTCCTTTGCCAACTTGTTTAAATCTATGCCCAGAACTAGATGCAGAATTCCAACTGTGACCTGTGCACGGAGTTGTAAAGGTTTGTTTTTGCATTCTCTGCCTCCAGTTTTATTTTTAAAATAGGTTTTATCAACCTATCCTGCTGTCTATGAAGGTTTGCAAATGTGAACCTGCAGCTCTTTGTACCCTTGTTAAAATTTATTTGTACAGAAGCCCGAAAATTGGGATTATTGTGTTGAAATAGTTAACTGAAGGAAAAGCTTTAAGCCCGTTCCACTTAGGTGATTTTTGGGGCGACTGCCGCAAAATTTTCAACAAAGGCGACATTTTCTGGTGTCGTAGGTTGACGTAGGTGTTGTCGTAGGTGCTGTTGTAGGTTATTTCCAGGTGTCGTAGGCGAATTCCATTAAAACTAGTCCCTGGCAGTCGCCTAAAGGGTCACCTAAGTGGGACAGGCCCCTTTACCTACCTGCACGTGGTCCATTACCCTACAAACCTTTCCTATCCATATCCATGTTATACCTGTATAAATGCTTATTAAATATTGGTATAGTACCTGCCTTAACTACCTCCCCTGGCACCACGTTCTATATACCCACCATCCTCTGTGTGAAAAAATTGCACCTCAGGTTCCTATTAAATCTTTCCACTCTCAAACCCATGTCATCTGGTTCTTGATTCCCCTACTCTGGGTAAAAGACTGCATTTACCCTATCTACTCCCCTCATGTTTTTATACACCTTTAAAAGATCACCCCTCATCCTCCTATTTTCCAAAGGATAAAGTCCTACCCTGTCAACCTCTCCCTATAGTTCAGGCCCTCAAGTCCTGTCCACTTCCTTGTAAATCTTCTCTGCACTCTTTCTAGCTTAACATCTTTCCAATGGCAGAGCGACCAAATTTTAACACAGTACTCCAAATGTGGCCTCACTAACGTCTTGTATGTGTCCTTTTCAGCCTTTTGCAGAAGGAGGTTTGAATTTGATTATAATTTGTGTAAATAATAGCTTGCAATTTTGTTTCTAAATGACCGGGCTCTAAAGTTAACAATGTTTCCTTGTTCTTAATTCCCCTCGTCAGAAGAACTTGTATGGCTGCATCTACCAGCATCAATCAGATGATAGATAGCTTGATTGTATCATCCCTTAATTCATTGTCTGAATCCAAAAGAGTCTTTTTTACACAAAGGGTGGTAGGCATATGGAATGAGCTGCCAGAGGAGGTAGTTGAGGCAGGTAATATCACAATTTAAAAAAAAACATTTGGATTTTTAAAAGTTCATGGATATGATAGGTTTAGAGGGATATGGGCCAAACGCAGGCAGGTGGGACTAGTGTAGTTGGGGCATGTTGGTCAGCATGGGTAAGCAGGGCCTGTTTCCACGCTGTTTGAAGGCCAGTACGCCAAAAGCCACTGTAGTTAAATGCGATGCCATTTCAGGGAACTGTGGATTTGTACTCCTTGATCTCTCTGCTCTACAACATTGCACTGTTCTCTCTCAAAGTCCAGCCCTGGATTGACTTCCCAAATTGCAACACCTCCCAATTATCGAAATGAAACACTCCTCAGACCACTTTTCCAGCTGATCAAAATTCTGCTATAATTCTTGATAGCTATCTTCACAGCCTAATCAATAGATGCCCCCCCCCCCATAACCAGCTAACTGAAAAAGGGATAAAGGAAAATGAAAAAGAGAATGCTAATTCAATTCTAATAATTTAATGGCAATTCCAAATTTAAACGAAAATTCAAAAATAACTACATTTTAACTTCTAAAAATCTTAACCCGTTACAAACATGTGGGTGATAAATCTTTCTTTGAATGTGTTACATAGAGGCTTCTAGTTTTCTAATGTTGGGATTTTCAGTTGGTTAAACACTATCTGTGCCTTCAGATAATAAAAGTGACAAATTCACAGCTTAACCAAAAATTTTTTTGCATTTTTCTATTTAAAATGCTCATTGTATTTGAAGTTAACACGCTAAAATGGTTTCACTTCTGCAGCACTGAATTAGCTTAAAGGCATAAAGAGTATAATTTTCCTACTTCCAGCTATATTTAAGAGGGCGTTAGATGTGGCACTTGTGGCTAAAGGGATCAGGGGGTATGGAGAGAAGGCAGGTACGGGATACTGAGTTGGATGATCAGCCATGATCATATTGAATGGCGGTGCAGGCTTGAAGGGCCGAATGGCCTACTCCTGCACCTATTTTTCTATGTTTCTATGTTTCTATCAGCTAGACAATTCAGCAATCAGAACCTATCGGTCACAATCGGGCATAAGCTTGCCAGATTAGTGTCAGAGGTCATAAACGTAATGGAAATAATCCAAATGATCAATTATTTTAAATTCTATTTGAATAGCTCTGGGCAGAAATATATCACCCTGCAACAACGTCTCTGTTTCACAGCTAAACACTTGGTTTCCTGTCAGTTTTTCCAACACAGACCCTTATCATGCTTAGGCTACAAATAGACTTCTATCTAAAGCTGGGCTGATGTGATACTTTTAAAATAAAAGCAAACTTTTGTGGGATTTTTTTTCAGATAAGGCTTGCAGCCAAAAGCAACATACTTAACTGCACTTAAAATAACAAAGTTAGTTGCTGGAAAATTAGATTGTTAATTAAACTATGTACCACTGTAACAATTTCACATTTTGCTAATGCGACATTTAAATCTCAATACGTTTGGCACTGCTTAGTCTTTCCAAGTATTTGGTGTAATAGTAAATTGAGAAAGAAAGAAAACGCTCATGACTGAAACACTCAATTGTTTAAGTCTGGCCGGTTTACGGTGAACAACAAAATAGGTTCAAGTTCCTCGGGGTAAATATCACCAGCAGCCTGTCCTGGACCAGCCATATCAAAGCCAAGAAAGCACACCAATGCCTCTACTTCCTTAGAAGGCTTAGGAAGTTTGGCATGTCCCCAACTTTCACCAACTTCTACAGATGAAGTGTAAAAAGCATTTTATCAGGATTGTTAGGCGCTTCCCCCCCCCTGGTGAATGCTATGTACTTATCTTTTCTGTTTCTCTCCTGAGTGCAGGCCCCATGGCTGGGAGTCAGGAATCAAGGGGTTAAGGGCTCCTGTACACGATTGGTCAAGCTGCGTCAGGTGACGGGAGACTCATCGGAAGCTTAAATACCAGGGGTCTCCCAGAATTCTCGCTCTCTTCGTCGACCCTGACTAGTGAACAGGCTGCTGGTGTGAGCTGCAGGAGGACCTGGCCACATGGCATAGAACTTTGTGTATTGTTACCTATATTTGTCAATTAATATTGAATTGGGACTGATATGGGCTGACCTGAGGGTTTTCGTGTATTTTGTTTCAGGCATTTAGGCAGGTTAGAGACTCTAGCTCGGCGGTCCATTGCGAGGCTGGCTGGAGCACTGTTATTTTTGTTTGTTAGTCTATTCTTGTCCCTGACTTTGTTGTTTGAATCAGGTTTGGGTTTTTGTCTTTCCTTATCTAAATTAAAGACTATTTTCTTGAACTTGAACCTGGTTTTTGACTATGTTACGCGGCTCTGAAGTATCTGCATTCGGGAGTCGTAACAAGGATGCATCACAACAAGGTTTAGAAACAGCTTCATCCAAGACCGCAAGAAATTGCAGAGAATTGTGGCTGCAGCCCAGACCATCACGCAAACCAAACTCCCTTCCATTGACTCAATTTACAGTTCATGCTGCCTCGGCAAGGCCACCAGCATAATTTCACCCCAGACACTCCCTTTTCTCCTGTCTCCCTTCAGGCAATAGGTACAGAAGTGTGAAAACAAATACATTCAGATTCAGGGACAGTTTCTACCCAGCTGTTATCAGGCAACTGAACCATCCTATCACCAACTAGAGCGGTCCAGACCCACCATCTACCTCATTGAAGACCCTCGGACTATCTTTAATCGGACTTTATCTTGTATTAAACGTTATTCCCTTTATCCTGCATCTGTGCACTGTGGACAGCTTGATTGCAATCATGTGTAGTCTTTCCATTGGCCGGATAGCACACAACAAAAAATATTTTCAATGTACCTCGGTACACGTGACAATAAATGAAACAACCTAACTAAATAGTTTTATCCTTCAGATATACTCGAAACAGAGTGATGTTGAGCTAGTTTCAGCTTCAGCATACTGGGTGAGAGAACAAAGAACTTCTAATTATATTGCAGATTGTGTGTTCTGAATGAATCACAGATGCTTTAGGTCAATAAAGAACCTTTGTGATAAGTCAATGTGATAACACAGCAGGCAACTTGTGCAAGGAAAGCTTTGTATATAGGAATGTAATAATGCACTCATTGGTCTATTTTGGTGCTGATGGATACATCTTGGCCAGTTTCCTGGGGATAACTTTGCTCCCCAGCCTGCTCAACCTCTCCCTATAGCTCAGGCCCATGAGTCCTGGCAACATCTTTCTAAATCTTCTCTGCATTCTTTCCAGCTTGACAGACCTTCCAACGTCTGTGCTCAGTACTCTGGCTGATGAATGCCAATGTGATTAAAGCCTTTTGTACCACCCTATCTTCCTGTGCCCATGTTAGTGATCCAAAAATGAAACGCCTCATATTTCTCCATATTAAATTCCATCAACCACTCCTCAAACCACCTGCCCAACTGATCAAGGTCCTGTTGCAATTTTTGGCATAATTTTCTTCACCACCTACAACACCACCCATTTTTGTTCAGCTTCATTCAGAAGCTGCAATAGACCTTAGCAGCCCATGCAAAACCACTTGCCCTTGGCAACGACTTACAAACAACCATGTGAAAACTGACCAAATCTTGCATTTCTGTGCAGTCGACTGTGGGCTTAGCGTTGGTCAAGGCAATGGCAATTTATTCTCCAGCTTTCTTTGAAATATCATAAAGAATGATCCCAGTCACAGAGTGAAATCGGAGAGATGCTGCAAAATAGAGGGACCTTTGTGCCTATCTGGATAGGACAGTCAACAATCCTAATACATCTGTGATGACCTGGCAATGCTATTGATTTTATTTTCCATGAATTATGGAAATAAGATTGTTCTCAAGAGTCAAGAGTGTTTTATTGTCATATGTCCCGGATGGGACAATGAAATTCTTACTTGCTGCAACACAACAGAATATGTGAATAGGTAAAGATAGTACATAACGGGGAAGAGAGGGAAAAAAAAGAAAGAGTTCAATAAATAACAAATATAGTGCAATAATAATATAGTCTTTTGCAGTTCAGAGCTCTCTATTACAAATTGAAATTGTAATGTTCAAAAAAGATTAAAATAATTTATATGTTAATAGAATCGCACACACATGAATACTTGCTTAGTTCCGTACAATATTTGCATGAGGTAGACACAAAGGAAGAACATTATGTTACATACTGTATGTTTTTGATTACACGTAAGCTACAGGTGCTCCCTGGCTTAGGAATAGCCAAATTATGGACACCCTGTATGTACGAGCTAGCGTTTGGGAGACTGGCGGGATGGATGAGGACGGATTTGCTGGCTGCTAAGAGCAGCTGGCATCTTCTGCTGGGTGGGAATTAGATATTTTTACATGTTCCTTCTCCCCTCACACAACTGAGCTGCAACAATTTGGGGTTATTTCCAGTTGAGTAAAACTGGGAGCACTGAGCAGACGTGCTCGCTTGTTCACTGTATCAGCGATGCTGTTTCTATGATTCTCTCCCACAAATCTTTTGTTAACTTCTGAATGTCAAACAGTTCAATTATGAACAATTTTCCGGACAGAACCCTATCTTTACCTGGCGTCTTTCTGTACTCAGTTACGACAATGCACTGACCTCATTGAAAACCAGCTATTGCTAATTATGTTCCTTTTGCCTCTGTGTTTAAAACTTGTCTCCACTTTTCATTGCTTTTTGATGTCCAGTACTTGCTCAGCTGGCCAATTTGCAACTGTTCCACATTTTGTTTGCCTCGTCAGGCTGGTGATCAGAGCCCCGGGCTCTTTCCTCAGCTGCCACGTTACATGCTGTGATTTTTCCAGGCTTACAGGAACTATTGTGATGTGGTCCAGAAATCCCATCACATTGTGCAATGGTTTGTGTGTCACACAATGGAATTATTTAAAAACCTGGTGCACGAGCTCAGCACATAGAAATTGGCTTCTGTGTGAAAAGGTGTGGCTTCTGTGTGAGCATGATGTTCATGCACATGAGATCGCTGAGATTGGTTTGCAAATCATATTATTAAGTCAATTGTGCGTAACTATTTATGCTGCGGTGTTGCTAGCAGTTCTACCTAACATTTCTGAGGTTGCTGTGATCTGGAGATTCCCATTGGCCTCTTCTCTTCTCCCTCCTAATTGCTTATCCTTTTCTACCCCACTGATCTTCTGTTCTTCTCCTCTGTTCCCCCACCACCAATGCTCTTCCTCTTTCCCTGTGAACCATGCCCCACAAACGACTTCCGTGCCACCAGTCTACTGCCGAACTATTCCTCTGCAGTCTCCACTATCCACAATTTTGGGCAGTGGGGAGAGTTTCATAATGCAAGGTGTGTTCCATTGTATGTAAAGACTTGGGATCCATAGGCATTGGAAAATCACTACCAAGGCACCTTGCCTGCTAAACTGTATACTTGAAGCAGAGGGTAAACAATTTTAAAATGAAGAGGCAAAAGGCAAATAATTAACATTAGCTGGTTCTTCGTGTCCATCTCATGCAAATATTGTACTCCGCTAAGTAGGCTTTATGATAAGATCCAAAAAATATATTAATCGGTGCATGCATCACTATTAAAATGTGAATTATTTTAAGATTTTAATTTTCGTTTTAGAGATACAGAATAAAAACAGGCCCTTCTGTTCACCAAGTCCGCGCCGACCAGCAATCAACCATACACTAGTTCTATCCTACACACAAGGGACAATTTACAAAAGCTAACTAACCTAGAAACCTTCATGTCTTCAGAATGTGGGAGGAAACCGGAGCACAGGGAGAACGTACGATCTCCGCACAGTCAGCGGCTTGCAGTCATGATCGAACCCGGTCCCTGGCACAGTGAGAAAGGAGCTCTATCATTGCGCCACTGTGCCACCCCCTACATTTGATTGAACATTAAAGTTTGGAGTATAATAGAGAACAGATTGTGTAAATTTGGTAAAATAAATACGATAATATTGCCAGATAATCACAGATATGGAAGGTGTTGAAATAAGAAACATATAAAAATTGAAAATAGGTGCAAGCGGAGGCCATTTGGCCCTTCGAGCCAGCACCGCCATTCATTGTGATCATGGCTGATCGTCCACTATCAATAACTCGTGCCTGCCTTCTCCCCATATCCCTTGATTCCACTAGTGCCTAGCCCCTAGAGCTCTATCTAACTCTCTCTTAAATCCATCCAGTGATTTGACCTCCACTGAACGCCCTCTGTGGCATGGAATTCCACAAATTCACACCTCTCTGGGTGAAATGGTTTTTTCTCACCTCGGTCTTAAACGGCCTCCCCTTTATTCTAAGACTGTGGCCCCTGGTTCTGGACTCGCCCAACATTGGGAACATTTGTAGACAATAGGTGCAGGAGTAGGCCATTCGGCCCTTCGAGCCAGCACCGCCATTCAATGTGATCATGGCTGATCCTGCATCTAGCTTGTCCAGTCCTTTTATAATTTTATATGTTTCTATAAGATCCCCCCCTCATGCTTCTAAACTCCAGTGAATACAAGCCTCGTCTTTTCAATCTTTCCTCATATGACAATCCCACCATCCCAGGGATCAATCTCGTGAACCTACGCTGCACTGCCTCAATCACAAGGATGTCCTTCCTCAAATTAGGAAAGGCATTTAAATCCGATTGGCACAAAGGTGTCTCCATTTTGGGACATCTAACTAATTGCAGTCATTGCCATGAATATCAATCTTAACAAAGGATAGCTGGGGAATTAGTGCTTTACAATTTCTTGGTTTGTCTCCAAAAGGCTAAATATCAACAGTACCTAAGGGTTGACAGGTGAATGCTCTCTAACCGGTGATGTGGCTCATGTAAAAGTGTAAGACAAAGTGAAAGGCTTGGATAGAGTGGATGGGGGAGGATGTTTCCATGAGTGGGAGGTCTTAGCCTCAGAAGTAAAGGACGTTCCTTTAGGAAGGAGATGGGAAGGAATTTCTTTAGTCAGAGGGTGGTGAATCTGTGGAATTCTTTGCCACAGAAGGCTGTGGCAGGCCAAAGCAATGGATATTTTTAAGGCAGATAGATCCTTCAATAGTAGAGGTGTCAGGGGTTAAGGTGAGAAGGCAAGAGAATGGGATTAGGAGGGATAGATGGATCAGCCATGATTGAATGGCGGAGCAGACATGATGGGCCGAATGGTCTAATTCAGCTCCTATTACTTATGACCAGGTTGCAACTGGCTTTAATAGTTTATTTCATACCTACCTTCTTCCTGTGGATTATTATTTGACCCCTTCGCTTATTAATATCTAATATTGCATGCTCCACGGGCGGAATCATGTGTTTTTCAGATTCTCACATTTCCACATTCCCACATTTAAGTCAACAAGATTTTAAGTGCCTATTGCCACCTGAGGTTCCAAACTGGTTTAAATTTCTAACAAATCTAATTTGCTGTTCATATTAAAGAATCCATTTTGCAAAGCCAGCAGTTTACATCTGATTGCCTGATACCTGTTTAGACCACAGTAATATAAACTGTACGAGATAATTTATTCCCTGCTTCTGATCTTTCTCCCAAAGCAATATCATTACCTTTATCATTTTTTTGACAAACATAAATGAGGTTGGTGCATTTTAAAATTTCAATTACAATCCAAATTATAATTGGATTGGGGTTAGAATTTCAATAACAGCACCAAGAGCATGCTGACATTTCAGGTAACTGACCACTCTGACAGTCACAAGGGATGGGAACTGAGTCCTCAGGAAATACAAGATTGCCTGAACTAGTCACTCTGATTGAAGAGTAACTGAAATGTTCACTCTTGTGATTGAACAGCGAGTGAACTAGCAACTCGCAGGAATGACAAATGAATGGTTGTTACTTTGAAGTCTAAAATCTAAGTGGTCACTCCGAGGTTGAGAATCTGAGTGGAATGGTCACTAAGATCTCTAGTCCGGCTGTCGGTCACTCTCAGATCTGACGTCTGGGTGAACAGGGTCACTCTGTGGTCGGATGTCCGGGTGGACCTGTCACTCAGGTCTGAAGTCCGAGGGAACTGGGCACTCTCGGGTCAAAACTTTGGGTGAATGGGCCACCTGTGATTGAGATTACTAATGGACCGGTCAATATGAGATTTCGAGTGACAGTGAACTAGTTACTCTGAGGTTGGGAATCTGAGTGAACCAGTTACTCTGAGGTCTGGAGTCTGAGTGAACCAGTTACTCTGTGGTTTGAGAGCTTGATGACCTGGCCTCTGGTGAAAAACATTCAGTTTCTGCACAGAAACTGTGTCTCCAACTGAAATCTTGTCCCTTCCCCACATAAAAGGTAAAAGAGAGCAGTGGAGTTGCTGCCCGACAGTGCTAGATATCCAGACTATGGGTGCTGTCTGTACGGAGTTTGTACATTCTCCCCGTGACCTGTGGGAGTTTTCTCCAGGATCTCCGGTTCCCTCCCACACTCGAAAGACGTACAGGTTTGTAGGTTAGCAGTCTGAAGAAGGGTCTCAACCCGAAACATCACCCATTCTTTCTCTCCAGAGATGCTGCCTGCGCTCAGTTACTCTGGCATTTTGTGTCCATCTTCGGTTTGTATGCTAATTGACTTGGGGAAATTGTAAAATGTTCCTAGTGTGTGTAGGATAGTGTTAGTGTATGGGGATCACTGGTCTGCGCAGACTAGGTGTGTCAAAGGGCCTGTTTACGCACTGTATGTCTAAACTAAACTGAACTAAGAAGGAAATCTCCATGCTTGCCACTGTCACCCCTCAGGAGCGCAGTCAGGAGGCGTCAAATTGGTTGCCCCGTACTAATAACCGGAAATGACTCGTTGTGGGCAACTGTGTACCAGGGGAAGAAGGTTATCTTTGAAGAGGCAAGAAAGGCAAAATATTTATTAGATTGAAACTGCAACTGAGCTAAATCCGTGGGTGAACAGCAAATTGTGAAAAACAGCACTTCTAAAAATAGCATTCAGGAAAATACAGTTCATTGTGATAGAGCAGCACAGTCGGGCTGCTTCTCAATCGTAGGCATTCTGGTGAAGTCGTTCAGATCCACTCATTCACAAATGAAAGGTGATAATTTACTGGCTTAATCGTCCCGAAAAAAGCAGCTCTTAACTCTTTTTGCACTGCATATGGACATAATAAAAACATGAGTGCAGAAGAGTCTCGACCCGAAACGTCACCTTTTCTATTTCTCCAGAGGCGGCCTGTCCTGCTGAGTTAGAGTGGCAGAATCTGCAGTTCCTTCCCACACATATTAAAACCTTAGCAAGAGACCATTGTTTTGCCATTCACTAAAATCATTGATCTCATCTACAATCTCCCATACACAGCCATAGCCCTTGACACCATTACAATTTAAATGTCAATCTCTCCTTTGAATAAATTCAATGACTTCACCTGCACAGGGATAAATAATTCCTACGATTAATATAAAATCAATTTTTCCTCATCTCTATCTTATTCTGAAACTATCACACTAACTGTAGCAATGTTACAAAATTTTGAGATTTTAAAAATCAAGTCTGCAATTTATCCCATCAGATAAAGCATAAAAAGAAGTTTAATTTGACACCTAATTCACTTTCATATCTTCAGTATTAAGAAAGTTATGACAATTTTCATACTCGGAAATTAGCATCTTGTTCCCCATTGCCTTTCAATTGACTAAACTCAAAAGCTGTGATCTTGAACAGTTAAAAGCCCATAACTTTCTTAAAAATTAAGAGAACTCAATGAAATTTTCAGTTATTATAGATTGAAGCATTCTGAAACAAATATGAAACAATCTTACTTGGATGACCTGAAATTAAAGCATATAATTAGTTAGTTATCTAATTGTAGCTAATTACAAAATTCAATGAGTAGATCTAAACATCTATCCATTTCTTAAGAAAAGATAAACTTTTTTTAAATTGCCTAAGTGTCCAAATAACATTCACACAATAATCCACAATATAACATAATTTTTAAATCTCATTTTCATGAATTTATAGGCCAAATGGAAGGAATTTAGTGTTTAATGCCTGTAAATTAATGGCCATTTAAATCAACTAGCGAGTGGGTTTTAGTGGGATGCAGTGGATTAGAACGTTGCGGTTTGCGGTGAAGTCGGTATGAAAAATACAGCCGGTACATACAATTTTTTTGTCCCCTTTTCGCAACATAAAAATATGATTAAAGCCTTCCTAAAAACCAAGTTTTTATGTAAAAATAAACTGTGTAGCTTCTTTTATCGCCTACCTTAGGTCCGTTCCGCTGTCACCATTCAGAGCTGTAGAAGATGATTTTTAAACTACTCTAGTTAATAAATAATCTAGCGTAGTTTAAAAATACCTTTATGAATGAAATGTCGGAGCAATTTCTCTTTAGCGATGAAATCGCCCGACATGGATCGATTTGGACTGTCTAGAAAGAAATCGACATTTTAAACCCGCCCCCCTCTGAAAGGCGCCAAAGTCGCGCACACGGGGAGCGGCAGAACTGCAGCGCTGCTAAAGGTAGGTATTGTAACATACCTACTAACTGTAGATAGCTTCTCTAGGGCAACTATTCCTTCGATATCCACCCTGTGAATCTCCCTCAAATGTTTAGGTTTCTTTCTGTACTTACTTTTTTATTGGTCTCCTGAAATGAAGTCAGGAGTTTTTTTTTGCACAAATGTCTTATTTTTACAGGTTATTTTTTCACTACCTTGTGGAATTTATGTATAATATACGTTTTCATGTGTTGTCTGAGTCTGTGTGTCTGTGATGTTGCTTTAAGCAACATTTTTATTGTTCACTAGACCAAGTGGGACCCGTTGGGTCCCGTCCCCTCAACGCTTGGTTGTGGGGGGCGGTCTGCGGCGTCACATACACACACACACTAACCACCCCCCACACACACAGGAGGGGGGGTGAGAGGAGGAGGGAGGGGGGGGGAGAGGGGGGTAAAGGGAGGGAAGGGGGAAGAGAGAGGGAGAGGAAGGGGGGAGAGAGAGAGAGAGAGGAGGGGGAGAGAGAGAGAGAGAGGGAGAGGGAGAGAGAGAGAGAGAGAGAGAGGAGGGAAGCAGGGCGGCAGCTCGCGGGGGGGGGGGGGGGCGGCATTGTCCTCACCAGGCACCGGGCCCGAGCGAGGCCCGGAGTGATCTGAGGACTGTCAAAAGCAGTAGAGGACCGGCCGATCATGGATTCCGCGAGGGGAAGCCCATCCACCAGCGTGACTGACGATCGGGCGGGGGAGATGGAGAGGAGGTCGTCCCCTGTGACGGCCGCCACAGCCACTTTTCCACTGTGCTTCCCCGCGCCAGCGCTGCGATAACGACCGCCGCCACCATGTTGTAGAACTTCAAGGAGCCCAGCGGAGCGCACAGCACAACTTGAGCACGTGTTTAGCGGCCTGAATCCATACAGCATAGATACAGGTCTTTTGGCCGAACTTGCCCATGCCGACCAAGATATTCATCTTAGCTAGTCCCATTTGCTTCTACATCCTTCTAAACTTTTCTAACCCACATCCTTCTGAACTTTTCCGATCCATGTACCTATCAAAATATATTTTAAATGTTGTTATTGTACCTGCCTCTCAACCACTTCCTCTGGCATTTCATTCCATATATACACTGTGTGAAAAACTTGTTTGTCAGGTTCCTATTAAATCCTTTCCCTTTTGTTTTTATTGTGGAACCCTAGGAAAAAGACTGTATTCACTCAATCAATGCTCATCACGATTTTATACACAACTATAAGATCATCCAGTTTCTAACTTTCCAAGGAATAAAATCCAAGCCTGTCCAATCCTGACCAGATCAATGCCTCTACTTCCTTAGAAAGCTTAGGAAGTTTAGCATGATCCAAACAACTCTCACCAATTTCTACATATGTACCATAGAAACCATTTTATCACGATGCATCACAACATGTTTTGGGAACAGCTCCATCAAAGACCACAAGCAATTGCAGAGAATTGGGGACGCAGCCCAGACTATCTCACAAACCAACCTCCCTTCTTCACTTTGCGATGCCTTAGCAAAGCCACCAGCATAATGAAGGACAAACGGCACCCAGGCCAACCCTATCCCTTCAGGAACGAGGTACAGAAGTGTGAAAACGCATACCTCTAGATCAGGCACGGAAATCGCTATCAAAACATGGGGGTCACACAATTTCTTGGCATGGGGGTCACACACGCGAGGCTTGGGCCGTGGGCCCTGTGGACAGTAACATCGGGAATTGACCTGGTTGGTGACCGACTCCGAACTCCAGCAACAGCAGCTTCGTCCGCCCCGAATCGTGGGGCTTCAATCGGCCCATTCGCGGGGGCTTCAACATCGGGAGCCGCGATCGTCTCGACGCAGCAATTTGACCGCGGTAGAAGATCCCGTGGCAGGCCGCGCCGTGCGATGAAAAGCCCCGCAAACGGGCCGATTCAAACTCCGCTCTGTGATCTTTGCTCGTCGGACGTCTCCCTCCACCAATCACCGCGCTCTATCCTCAGTCCCACCCCCTACTTTCGTCTCTGACGGACACCTCCTTCCTCCAATGATCGCGCTGAATCATCATGTCCCACCCCTCCCGCCTGCTGAATGATTTCTCTCTTGTCCAATCGGCGCCCTCGATCATCCCCCACTGTCTTGCGGAAAGCGCAGATTTTTAATAGCTTTTTTAAACTGAGATTTAAAATACGGATTACAAAACATAGCTGGGGAAGGGGGGGGGGGATCGTCCCCCTCCTCTCAAAACATGAGAGGGGCGTGTCCCCCTGTCCCCCCCCCTGCCCCGGGATTTCCGACTCTGCTCCAGATTCAATGCCAGTTTCTTCCTAGCTGTTAGCAGGCAACTAAATCATCCTATCACCAATTAGAGAGCGGTCCTGAGCTACACCATTGGACTATTTTGAATCAGACTTTACTGGTCTTGCACTAAACGTTATTCCCTTTATCCTGTCTCTGCACACTGTGGTCAGCTTGATATTAATCATGTATTGTCTTTTCGCTGACCGGATAGCCAGCAGCAAAAACGCATTTCAGTGTACCTCGACACACGTAACAATAAATAAATAAGCAGATAAAGAAATAAATGGATAAATAAATGAATAAATAAATAAAGATAGACAGATAAAGAAATAAAATTATAACTCAGTCTCTTGAGCCGGGGCAACATCTTGTAAATCTTTCCTGCACACTTTCTAGTTTAATGACATCTTTCTGAAAGAAAGGTGAGCAGAACTGGCTATGAACTAGCTGAAGAGAAATAGGAAGCTCTCAGCCACATTCCGCTGTTTTCCAAATTGACATTTCTTTGTGAGAATGGGTCAATAGCTTGTATATTTTTCCAGTATTTTGCATCTGTTTGCAAATCATGAAATCTAGTTAGTTTCTGCCTTCTTTAACCGTTTTCCTTTTAACAGCTGCCCATTCTCTCGCCGATTAAGTCAGTTCTCTCAACAGGTTCCACTAGATTAAGCAATTGGAATCAAGGCTCCATCCGTGGAACATTAACATGTCTTTCTGTTCTGCATCTAGATGCAGTCTGAGATACTGTGCATTAACCTGAGTTTCTATTATTTTGAGTCAAATTTGTCCAAGCCTTTTATTCTGTAATTGCGTTATAGGAAACTCAAACGTTACCTTGTGACACATGTAGGATCCGCCCTTCTTCACCTTGTCTTTCCCTGAGGCCGGTCCCGTCTGCAGAGAAGCAAATTAAATGCACAGTGAGTGAACTCATTCTGGAATGCTAGTCGGATTTAGATAGGCAGTGGATCATAACGTCCGCTGTACCAGAAACATTTTAGTACAGTTCACCATTCTGCAATAACTGGGCTGCATCTCAGAATTACTCAACATTTGACAGGAGTTCCCTGTGGTAACCTCACCAAGTCAGGCACGTGCCGTCAGGGTAGGCAAGGTAGGCACTGCCTACCCTGACTAAAATTATAACATAGTAATAATTAAATATAAATAATAAAGACATGGGAGAATTATGCCCATGTAAGAGATCGATCTCTTAAGTAGGCATAATTCTCCGTGCCTTTCATCCGCAGCGCTTGTAACACGAGAAGCTCTGTGCAGCCCACGTGCCGTCAACGCTGCCTGAAGCTGTCACTTTCAAGCGGGGTTGAAGGCAGCAGAAATTCTGCCTTTGCAGCATTGCGCATGCGCATCAGTCTACTGCGCATGCGCAGCGCAAGTTTCTTGGCGGTGTTTTCAAATATGTTTTGTCAATATTTTAAGTGTATGTTAGGTAACAAAGAGAGAAGAATGGAGTTTGTGTACCAATAATGTGGTAAGTACATTTTGTGTTTATGTTTTTAAATACTGTATTTCCCGGGGTGTGGGGGTGGGGGGAGAGCTCCTTTCACAGCGTTTGGGGAGTCTGGCCCGGGGTAAAGTTGCGGGGAGGACACTAATGTTATGAATGAGGGGATTGGGATAATGCCACTTGCGACGCTCCTTGCACGGAGGCGTGCAATACCACCGCATTGAGGTGGGGGGGGTGGAGAGAAGTAGCTCGGGTGGCTGAGCGGCCGCCGGGCCGGACATCGAAACCAGCCGCCACCTTAGCTCCTTCTGCCGGTCCCCGCTCACCTCTGGCAGCTCTCGGTCTGCAAACCTCTCTCCTGCCGCTCGCTGGCCTCACTCATGTCCTTAAATTCCGACAGCGCGATTGAGGTTACTCGGCTGTGGGAATTTTAGGATTTGCAGGAAGCCGCTGACATGAGCGAAGTCGGCGAACGGCAGGTGACAGGTGTTCCGACGGAGAGCACTGCCAAAGGTGAGCGGGCCGGCAGAAGGCGCTGAAGTGGCGGCCAGTTCTGCTGTCGGATTCCGGTGGCCGCTCGCAGCTCCCGAGCCGCTTCTATCCCCAGCTACAGTGCGTGGCTTCGCGCCCGGAGAGTTGCGGCAGTGGTGAGTGAGTGAGTTACTGGCAGTATCCCCGACAACTTCCTTATCAACACTCGTGTCCTCCCCACAACTTTACCCCTGGCACAGACTCTCCACACGCTGTGAAAGGAACTGTTACCCCAATTGGTCTAGGACTAGGAAGCCTTGGGCAAATTGAAATATCACCATATTTATTTATTTATTTAACGGAGCGAACAATCCGCGCATGCGCGGTTTAATTTTTTTTTTAAGCGGAGTGAGTGCCTACCCTGAGTGATTACTCACGGCACGTGCCTGCACCAAGTGTAGCGTTAGATTCACGGTGGCTCTACCAGACCTCCTCTTCAGAGTCCATATACTCTATGGAGAAAAAAGATGGGTGATGTTTCAGAGCAGGACCCTTCTTCAGAAAGATCCTGACGAAGGTTCCCGACCCAGAACGTCACCCATCCTTTTTCTCCAGAGATACTGCCTGAGCCGCTGAGTTATTCCAGCTCTTTGTGTCTATCTTCGGTATAAACCAGCATCTGCAGTTCTTTTCTATCCATATCCTCTTCTGTCCTTATTATACAATCTATATTCTTATTTCCCAATGTAATTTTTATTAGAATAACTGGCATCTGTCAAGATAGGCATATGCCAGCAAACAAAGGTTCTGTGCTACCTGGAACAGCAGTGGGGATATAGGGATAGAGATGAGGAAAATAGAACAGAGCTCCCTGCTGCTGTATCGTTATTCAGTTTTTGGGAAAAGATTATTTCCTATAGGTTTGAAGGCAAATGGCAGAATATGTGCCAAGCTCATGCAATACAAACTAATGCCAAGGACAGTGACTGAACAGGTTTGCTAGAGAGCTTAGCTATTAGAGTAGTTGCTTCTGACACCCATGGTGCATAATGTCCCTCAAATGAATCCCATTTAAACCCTGTCCATGAGGGTTATGTTATTTATTTTTGGCAATATAAACTGTTAGTTTTGCTGAATTCAGCTGAATACTAGTGCTACAAATATTAAATAATGTTTTGAAGGTATCTGAAACAACTTAAACAGAATCAGACAGTCTGCTCCCTGATGTACTTATTCATGCAGTCGGTGTACTTACAAAGGGAACTGCTGCTAGCAGCATACCGGGTGATAATTTGTGAGTACAATGAGGAAAGCTGGATCATGCCGATCAGAAAATGAACATAGTTGGTACGATTATTCTCAAGGGGAGGGCAGGGGTTTTGTGGAGAGTGATGGAATATCATTACTGCCACCTTTGCCGCAAAAAGGCAGCCTACATCATTAGCGACCCACACCTCCCTGGCCGTGGCCACACACACATTTCACTCCTGCCATCGGGAAGAAGATATAGGAGCCTGAAAACCGTAACGTCCAGGTTCAGGAACAGCTTCTTCCCAATAGCCATCAGACTATGAAACAATGTTTGGAATCGCGGTGATGATGCAGGATCTCCACTGATGCCTGACTTGCGTTCCTTCAGCAGTTTCTTTTTCCCTCCAACAACTGCAGTCTCTTGTGTCTCTAATCTGACTTGCTTCAGGTGCCAAATGTGCTGCATAAATTGTTAATGTCCACAGCATGTCAAGATGTTCTGAAACTATTTGGCAATGTTCTGGTACTGTCTCCGCTCTCACCGTTACAAAGTTTTGAAATAATATCAGTCGCCTTTGTATCTAGACATCTCTGCACCAATGAAATGATTTGTCAAATTATAAAATAGGTTTTGGCTGGGGATGAAAGTGGCATCATAGGCAGATAGTTTAGTTTACTTTATTAGTCACCTGGACTGTGGTACAGTGAAAAACGTTTGTTTGCGTGCTATCCAGCCAAAGAAAAGACTATACATGAATACTGCCCTACTTTGACAAAAGGAAGCAACTGACAGAAAGGCGTTTTCTTGTAAATGAGGAAAATGTGTTTTTCTTTGAACTCTCTGTTGTGGAATTTCTTACTTCTCTGGTATAAATATTTTCAAATTGTACTCAGAGAAGACTAATTTTGTTCACCATTGTGTAGAGCATATCTCAAATACCCTAAAACAAGCAATAACTCCATTTTGACAGAATTGTCAGTTGCTTCCTTTTGTCAAATTAGGGCAGAATACAATCAAGTCATCCACAGCGCACAGATATAGGATAGAGGGTAAGATGGCAAAGAAGGCTTTTGGTACACTGGCCTTCATAGGCCAGGGTATTGAGTGTAGAAGTTGCGATGTTATGTTACAGTTGTACAAGATGTGGGTGAGGCTGCATTTTGTACATGTTGTTGATGAGTATTGTTTCACTTCTGGTCACCTTGCTGTAGGAAGGATGTCATTAAGTTGGAAAGAGTGCAGAGAACATTTACAGGGATGTGGCCAGGACTTGAGCACCTGAGCTTAGCGAGAGATTGGGCAAGCTAGGTCTTTATTACATGGAGTTCAGGAGGTTAAGGGGTGATCTTATAGAGGTGTATAAAATCACGAGGGTCATAGACAGGGTGAATACACAGAGTATTTAACCCAGGGTAGGGGGATCATGAACCAGAAGACATAGATGAGAGGGTAAATATCTAATAGGAACCTGAGAAGTAACGTTTTTAATCGGAGGGAGGGTGGGTATATAGAATGAGCTGCCAGAGGAGGTAGTTGAGGCAGGTGCAATGCAGCATTTAAAATACACCAGGACAGGTACAAGGATGGGAGAGGTTTACAGGGATATGTGCCTAATGGGGGCAAATTGGACCTAGTTTAGATGGGGCATCTTGGTCGGCAAGGAAGAATTGGGCTGAAGGGCCTGTGTTAGGTACTTCCCCCCCCCCCCAGCATACGCAGGAAGGGAGAGGATGTTGAAAGATTGGTGCACCATCAAGGCTAACCCTGACCTTCCCATCTATGCTGACTTGAACAGTCTGCCCAACATGCGCCTGAAGTCTCGCAAACCCTTCTGGTCTTCAGTCAAATCCCAAAGTCTGAGTGGTGCTGAGCCTGGAAAGATGCCAACACCAACAACGGAGAGGTCATCACAGACCCCACAGTGAAACCACTGGGTTTTGACCTCCATCGCAAGCTATGGCTAATGCAGAACAGAATCCGCACCCTCCATGCAAGAACAGCACATCACCTGCATAAGTGGGGGATGACAGACAGCCCCTTGCTTGTGACTGCGAACATCCAGACCATCCCACACATCGTGAATGACTGCCCACTGAGGCTTTTCCCTGGGGGCATCAAAGCCATCCTCGGAAAAGCCTGGGTGACTACCCTTGATCTACAACTTTAGGCTGTGCACGCCATATGCAAGAAGAAGAAGAAGAAGAAGATGAATTAATACAAAGCTAATGCAAAGCTCACCTTAATACAAAACAATTCAAGTTAGATATTGTGATTTGTGTAAAGAAGTATAAAGAAACATGTATAAAGAAGAGTTTCTCTATAAAGATGTCATTTTCTGCCAGTTTAAATTTCCGTTTCCGCACCTCCTGTGTGCTTGTCACTCCTGGCCTGCTCTCTGAACTGGATGCATTTCACATAAGTGAGTGTAGATGCTTATCAACGGGAAGCACTGCTTGAAGTTGCTGTGAATGGCATCTGCGTCTTTCAGAGCAAACTATCAGAAGTCACTGATCTGGCAAGCCTCAGCCACCACATTATCACGCCTGCACGGCTTTTGAACCCTGTCAGCTTGACACTTCTGTTTTCAAGCAGCCGTATTTTCAACAGTATTTTCAACAGAACATCGTTAGACTTTAGACTGAAGATACAGATATACCCTCCCTCTGAGTAAAAAAGCTACTTCTCAGGTTCCTATTAGATATCTCACCTATGTCTTCTGGTTCTTGATTCCCCTACCCTAGAGATACAGCGCGGAAAAAGGCCCTTCAGCCCACCATCATTGAACATTTGCTACAGACCCACAGTCATTGAAATCCTGCTCCAAGAGACTCACAAAAGTGATAGCTCCCATCTGAAGATCCCTGGTTATACCCTGCCCGCCTACAGCAAGAGCGACACCCATGGGATTGCCACTTTTGTAAGGAACACAGCAAAATGGAAAGCGATTGCAGCGTTCCCTCCTGACACCGATGTGGAATGGGCGGCAACGCAAGTCGAAGGTGTCACGGTCATCAATGTAAACAAGCAACCTTCTACCAGGCTCCACAAAGAGTCCATCCCCGCCTTTGGTTCGCCCTGCATGTACGCCGGAGACGTTAACTGCCACAGCACCACCTGGGGCTAACGTTCAACTAATCCAGATAAGGATCGGCCGGTTCAACGCCAACATACGTCGTAGGGGGCTGCGTTCATCAGCAGCCTGCGTGTGTGGAGCAGACCAGCAAACAGCGCAGTACGTCATTTTTGACTGCGCTGTCCTCCGCCCCCTGGTGGAGGGGTAGACCTCACGGCCCTCGACAACAGCACACTGAACTGGATACAGCACCTGGAGGGCATTACATAACCTCTGCTGCCTCAAATGCAAGAAGAAGCCCACCGAGTCTGTGCCGACCAGGGACCGTCCCGTACAGTAGCACTACCCTACACACTAGCGACAATTTACAATTTTTACCAAAGCCTGTAGGTCTTTGAAGATAGGAGAAAACCGGAGCACCCAGTGAAAATCCAAGTGGTCACAAGGAAAACGTACAAACTCTACACAGACCAGCAGTCAGGATCGAACCCTGGTCTCTGGCGGTGTAAGACAGCAACTCTACCGCTACGCCACTGTGCCGACGCCGTTCTTTGGATCTGAACCCAATACCGGCTCTGCATTGTTTCACTGGAAGCAGGGAATACTGGACATTCTTGATCAGCAGGAACACTGATAGCGACTGTACCAAGAAAGTTGTTGGAGTTAGATGCAAGTCTGCCATGATCTAGATGAAATGAAGGACATGCCTGAGGGGCTAAAAGGTTCCTACTGATCTTGGGGGCAGGTGCCATGGGAATGAGCAAAAGGTTGAATTATAACCATCTTCCAGTGAACAATGGGTTATTTTCCCAATATCTTTCACATTTCTTACAAACTAGGTTATTTTGAAAGATTCTCTATTAACTTGCTTAATGTTTAAAACTCAAGGCAGAGCCTTAGATAATTGCTGACAGCTCATTATGCATCCCGCAACACTGGCTCTGTTCCACATTTACTGGTATTCCTAAACCCTTACTTAAAGTGAGGGAAAACAGCAGGAAGATTATAGCTCATCGAATAAATGTCGGGTGGTCATGCTGATTATTGCTTCGACCCAACTTTCCCATGCCGACCAAGATGTCTCATCTACACTAGTTCCACCTGCCCACGTTTGGCCTATATCGCTCTAAACCTTTCCTATCCATTACCTGTCCAAATGTCTTTAATGTTGTTTTAGTATCTGCCTCAACTACCTCCTCTGGCTGCCGGATCCACATACCCACCATCTTCTGCGTGAAAAAATTGCCCCTCAGGTTCCTATTAAATCTTTCCCCTCTCATCTTAAACCTATATCTTCTGGGTAAAAGATCTGTGCATTCACCCTATCTATTCCCCTCATGATCTTACACACCCCTATAAGATCACCTCTCATCCTCCTGCACTCCAAAGAAACCTCTCAGCCTCCTGCGCTCCAAGTCCACTTGCTATTGGAATTACTGGTTTGGGTAGATTAATTGCAAAAATAATCAAAAAAGGAATTTATAGGCTACAGGGAAATATGGAGGGGGAAATGAGAGAAATTGGATTCCTCGCTTGGAACTGGCTTGTACCTGAAGTTGTTAAGCAGGAAAGAGTGCAGAGATTTGCCAGGGTATTGCCAAGACTTGAGTGGCTGGGATATAGGGAGATGTGCATGCTAGGATTTTATTCCTTGGAGCACAGGAGGTGGCGGGGTGGTCTTACAGAGGTGGATAAAATCTTTAGGGGAATAGATAGGGTGAGTGCACAGCGTCATCTACCCAGAGTATGGAAATTGAAAAATTGGTTTAAGGTGAGAGGGGGAAAGATTTAATAGGAACCCGAGGAGCAACTTTTTTTTATACTGAGTGTGACGGCTATATAGAACGGGCTGCCAATGGAGGTACTTGAGGCAGGTACTATAACAATATTTAAAAGACATTTGGACAGGTACATGGATGGGAAAGGATTAGAAACATGTGGGCCAAATGTGGGCAGGTGGAACTAATGGAGATGGAACATCTTGGTTGGCAGGGATAAGTTCGGCCGAAGGGCCTGTTTCCGTGCTGTATTACTCTCTGACTCAATGGTGACCTGAATCTTCTCTTACGTTACTATAGGATATGGTAAGTGATCAGAAAAAAACAAACTCTAGAGACTTGACCCTATATATATAAATGGACTGATGCTCCAGAACAGTATTTAGGCATTCATGCATAATTGGAAGTAGCATCTTTTCAGTGAACTGAGGTCCGTGTGCCCTTCCAGGTGGATGGAAGGAAAAAAACTTTTTTGAGTTCACCGATATTCTTAGAACTTAGTCATTGTTTTTGTTGTACTCACATTAAAACATTTGATTAGAAGTAATGCGCTTGATGCAAAGCATTTTAAGAGATCTCAAGATTATGAAAGGTGCAGTGCAGTGTTATCGCAATATTTATTTTATTACAAGCCATTGATACTTGTATTTGCCAGCACAGAATGCCTGACAAGAAGGGTCTGTGATCTTAATTACTTCATAGAAACATAGAAACATAGAAAATAGGTGCAGGAGTAGGCCATTCGGCCCTTCGAGCCTGCACCGCCATTCAATGTGATCATGGCTGATCATCCAACTCAGTATCCCGTACCTGCCTTCTCTCCATACCCCCTGATCCCTTTAGCCACAAGTGCCACATCTAACGCCCTCTTAAATATAGCCAATGAACTGGCCTCAACTACCTTCTGTGGCAGAGAATTCCAGAGACTCACCACTCTCTGTGTAAAGAATGTTTTCCTCATTTCGGTCCTAAAGGAATTCCCCCTTATCCTTAGACTGTGACCCCTTGTTCTGGACTCCCCCAACATCGGGAACAATCTTCCAGCATCTAGCTTGTCCAACCCCTTAAGAATTTTGTAGGTTTCTATAAGATCCCCCCTCAATCTTCTAAATTCCATCGAGTACAAACCGAGTCTATCCAATCTTTCCTCATATGAAAGTCCTGACATCCCAGGACTTCATCAGTTTACATTGCTCTGAACAGATTTGGAGTCTTCTCATGTAAAAATAGGAAGATGTACTTATTAAAAATGTCTTCACAAGCAAAGATAACAAACAAAACAAATCTCATATTGTTACATTTGCAATGGCAATTGGAAATAGAGGATGACACTGTTGGGAGAACACATTGTAGCACCACCCGGTGATTAGGCCACTTACTATGTGAACCCTCCGCAGTGGGAGGGAGGGTCCATGACTAGGTAATGATGGGAAGGAGTGGTCACGAGGTATAGGGGTGTGCCCTAGTATATATAATGAAGCCGGGTCAACCTTCCCCCATTTGCGTGTGCATTGTTCTCTTTGTTTTGGCAATAAAGATCTCTTTGATTCACCACGCATGGCTTCCTTATTCACCCGCCATAACATTTCCTTTTAGTAACCTCTCAGTCATATTTCAAAATTATTAAAAATTAAATGTAACATTGAGTGCAGGCTAACCCCAATAAATCCTCTCATTTATAGTTAGTTTATTTAAAGGTGTCGTTTAAACACTTCACAGAAACAGCTTAATATAAAATGATTGTCAGTTTTTAGTGTTATTGCCCTTCAGGACTTAAGTTTCTAAGCCTAGGATTTAAGTTCATTTAAAGATCTCTGGTGTTTACTACAATTAAACATTGTAGCGGCATGGTGGCGCAGCGGTAGAGTTGCTGCCTTAAAGCGCCAGAGCCCGAGTTTGATCCTGACTACAGGTACAGAGTTTGTACTTTTGACCTGCGTGGGTTTTTTCCGGGTGCTTTGGTTTCCTCCTACATTCCATGTAGGTTAATAGGCTTCTGTAATGTGTAGGATATGTCTAGTATGTGTAGGATAGAGCTAGTGAACGGGGTGATTGCTGGTGGTTAAGGATTCGGTGGACTGACGGGCCTGTTTCTGTGCTGTATTTCTCAACTAAAATAAACTAATCAAATATTTAGAATTATGTTCCCCCTATTTATTACTGATAATCAGGTTGATCATTTGCACAATGCCAGTATTTACAGGTATACGGTTCTATTATTACTAACTATACCATGTGAAATAACTGTTATTGGAATAGGCCATTGGATACCAGTGGGCTCTGCTGGCTATACAGGAAAGACATCCACTTTGTGCACTTTTAATATAGCACTTTCAAAATTGCAGATACCTGCATTTGAATAACTAGTCTAAATGTTGTACTTAAATTGGTGAGACTACAATCCACACGTGAAAGTGGAATTGCAGCACTGAGCTAGCGCCAGCCCCAAGCAATTTACAGGTTTACTTGTCCAGTTGCAAACCACAGGAATGCTAATTATATTTTATTAGTGATAAATCCACTGTCTAATATGGGACTGTACATGGCCAGAATCTCCCTATTTCTTTACACAGTTGGCACAACACTCAAGCAACTGTGTTTATTTTTTTATTTACACAGACACTAAACTGGTGCAAACCAACACCAGCCCTCAGGAAACATTTGTTTGCACAACAAAAGGAGAATTGGAAAGACTGTTCACTCGGGGACTTGGAGACACCTGAGAAACAGCTGGCCGGTTGATACTGAGGAATGCATGAACATGCGTGTGAAAAAAATACTTCCTTTCAGATGTTAATAAAAAAGCTTATTGAAAAAGAATAAATTGCCAAATTACAACTAGGGACTAAGAGTCTGGATAAAGGGAAGGGTCTCGACCCAAAATGTCACCTGTTTTCCAGAGATGCTGCCTGAGCCACTGAGTTACTCCAACTTTTTGTGTCTGCCTAGTTTAAACCAGCATCTGCAGTTCCGCTCTACACAAATGACAACTCGCCTGTGTAAAATGCATGAGTTTTATTTATATCCATGAACACTCCAGTGTCAGAATTTCACTGTTTTAAATTGCATCAGGAATTGGTCCACTAATTGCTGATTCCTGGTATTGAAGTTACTTTATTGATTCCCATTAAATTCAGTTAGGCATTTCGCATTGGGTTATTTATATTGGTGAACAAGTTTAATGAGGTCAAATTCTAATCAGGTGATGGAACTAATTAATATGACCCACCAAACTGTTAGCTGCTTATAATTAGGATTAATTGCATTTGCTCTTTTTTCATGTCCATAGAAGATTAAATGGAGACAGATCATCAAACTAAGTTGACATTTGCACACACACACACACATAAAAGTGACGATGGCAATGTCAGTTTTACAGTGCCTTCTACCACAAATGACAATTTGTAGGCAGAATCTGCTTGGAACTGCAGAGAAATGTAACAAGCTTTTATTAAACCTTTAGATGGGGTTGCACAGATCCGCTGTATACATGTAAATGTATTGAAGCAGCAAAACTACCTGAACTCAATATTTTTCATGGAGTTACAAATAATTTTATACTTAAAAAATGTCAATGGTCAATGAGAAATTAGTATTATTTTCATCTTGTGATTTATTTTTGCTTCTGTATATCCTACTTCCTCACAATAAAAGTTGTGACACTCTAACCTGATCTATGTGATACATCAGTGTATGTGGGTTCTGCTTGCATGGATTTTCTGAAGGTTTTATTTTTACATGTTTGCACATTGAGAGAGAGAGAGACACACACACACACACACACACACGTGTCAAAAACTGGACCTATGGCACTGAGGCAGCAACTCTACCTGCTGCACCATTGTACCTCTTCTTCATTCACCCTAAGCCATCCAAAAGAGTCCATGAGGGGCGGGGGAACACTATTTAGAGTGGCCATTCACAATCACTATACAACAGCCGATGCTGCAAATACCTGCATATGAACCTCCTGGTGCAGAATAGATCTAGTTTTGCGGGGGAGAAAAAGGCAGAACAGAGAAAAGGCCATCTAACAGCGAGGTGCCCATTTCAATCTAATCTTCTTACTGAGAAACTGATAACAGATCCAGTGTTGATTTTACACCTATATCAAATTTATCTTCCAAGGAGGCAATTGTCAAGGTTCTGAAAAAAAAGACAAATAAACAAGGTGGCGAGGCCATCTAAATGCTGAGAGATAAATCTCCCCCAGGGAATTACACTTGTAAGAGATAAAGGTAGTGAAAATAATATAAAGTCACCAGCTTTGATGTTTAAAAGATCTTGATGGGCAATTGATAGGATACAAAAGCTAAACGGGTGAACTGAGAGATTCTACATATGAATAACTTGGTCATTAACAAATAAAACCCTTTGTCCTCAAGGAGCGGTCGTTTTAATAGTCAGATCTGCAATTGCATTATTTCCATGTCCTCATCATGGCAGAGTTCCGGGAGATACTGTTACTCCCTGCCTGCTGGCAAATGTCACAAAATAAATCAAGCAGCTACACAACATCACAGTACAAATTGAGATCTAAGGCACAGAATACATTGCAGAGATTTAACCTTTCATTGGGCACAGTATAACTCCTGTAGATTATTATCCCTCCTGTTCATCATATCCCCCAACCCTTTTCCCTCAACCCCAATTCATTCGAACATTTAACGAGCAGTTGTCACACTACTCGACGGTTTCCAGCTGCTCTTTGTATCAATTGAAGCAAAGCAGAAAATGTTGAGAATATTCACGTCAGGCAGCATCCGTAGAGAAATTAACAATTTTGGTCTATTAGACCGTTCGCAGGAGTTTGCATTGATACGATCGTCATCATAATGGAAAAAGGGGCAAGGGAGGAGATCTGAGTAGGAACGGAACAAAGAATGCTTCACAAAGTAGCAAACATAGTTGGGAACCGCACTCATTCCCATAGCAACAGTTTTAATGTTAGCCTTTTTGCTTGTTAAATCTTCAATCCAGTGACAGAGGCAAAGTTTCATCCCCCTTGGTGATCAGACGAAGAAAGTAGCTTTGCGGAGAATGAAAATAATATTTGTAATGATTAATATAATGTAAAAACATCTGCAAATTGCAACTGTCAATCCGGAGAGTAGTCGGTCTTTGACAAGGCATCCTGGAGGAGGCTTGGAATGGACACAGAAGTACAGGAAGAGAGGGAAGGTTTAGTGCTTCTGGCATCTTAAGGAAAGACAGAGATAAAAGCAGTCAAAGAAAAGCTGTTAAATGAAACTGGCAGCTCCTCACCATGATAAGTAAATGCCAGAGTCTATGTTTTGTTAAGTCTGTGACATAAAAAGATCTAACGTAATCCTTTCCATGGTCTTGCGAATGTCTTTGAAAATGCAAATCCTGCCTCAACACTAAGCTACAGTATAATATGGAAAGGTAGACGAAGGGATTTCAGATATGTTCAATAGGATAATAGTTGACAAAGAAGGAGGGGTGATCAGCAGCATGGCCAGGGAGAGTATTTTCAGATTTTTGATGGACTCTAGAATGGAGATGGGATAGGGAGAAGACGATATGTTGGGGTTCTCTAGTTGTTTGGTGGGTAAAAGGAGAACCAAATGTCTGTAAATCTATTTAGACTCTGTAAATGAATTTTTATCTGGAATCCCAGCGTAATCTTGTTAGAAATTTTAATTCAGTGGTTATTCTGTGAAATGGACAAAGAACAGGCTACCTATTCAAAAAGCGACAGACTTTGTCTCTGCTTATTCACACTGTAGTAGATACATAGTTCTCCCTCCGCTGGCTGTACTCCAAAGTATTAATGGCCTGCTGACAGCACCGTTGGCTTTTACGAGGTGTCTGCGAAAATATCTTTGAAGTAAGGCTTTTATTTTCAATAAAGTAATGTGCACCCGCTCTGTGAAAATTTGTACTGAGCGGTGGGACCCAACAACAGAAACAGTCCTCATAGATAATGTAAAATCAGAGGATATATTCATGGAAGCCCCTGGAAAATTTCAAAAGTCTATTGAAGTGCAGAAGTATCTATCTCCACATCCCTCTCCCCTTCATAAATCAAGAAAATGGTTGGTGGCCAGCGATAACATATAAACAGAAGCCAAAAGGATCCTTTCAGAACTCCTTTATGTATGACACCAAAGTCAAAATTCTGACAGGACCTTAAGTTTTAAATTATCCTGTTTTTAAGAAAATGATTGGGTTTCCGAGTACTGCTGTTTAGCATCTGGTAATCATAACTGCACAGAAGCATGTTTGAACTCCATCCACTGAACCTTGTCATCTAATGGTACGTTGCAAACTGTTAAGAGGCCATCTGCACAGAGAAAATTATGTTTTAAAATCTTGGGGCATGTCATCCATCTGGCTGACAGCACTCCCAATGTCCAGTGCCGGTGCGGAAGGAATATTTTCTGTTTCACTGCATGTGCTGCCCCTGTGCACTGAAAAAGGGCAACGTGCACCTCGACAAGACTTCCCAGGGAAACCTGCCCACTGAATCTGTGCCAGATTTAACCTGGCACAAGTACAGAGGCTCTGTATAAACCAATGGCAAGAAATAGTTGCCAGGAGAACAGCAAGTTGTCTTTATTTGGGGGATTTAATTTCGATTGTTTAAATGTTTTAATTAGACTTTGGACTTGGGATACAGCATTGAAACAGCCCAGCAGGTCCGCACCGACAAGCGACCACCCTATACACTAGCACTATCCCACACAATAGGGACAATTTACAATTTACGGAAGCAAGGCGGCATGATAGCGCAGCGGTAGAGTTGCTGCATTATAGCGTCAGACATCCTGGGTCAATCCTGACTACCGGTGCTTGTCTGTACGGAGTTTGTACTTTCTCCCCATGACCTGAGTGAGTTTTCTCCGGGATATCCTTTTTCCTCCGGTTTGTAGGTTAATGGGCTTGGTATAATTGTAAATTGTCCCTATTGTGTGTAGGATAGTGTTAGTATGTGGAGAACGCTGGTCGATACGGACTCGGTGGGCTGAAGGGCCTATTTCCGTGCTATATCGCTAAACAAAACGAAATTAACCTACGTTGTTTTTAAACATTCTCTTTAATTTTGATTTTTTATATTTATTTTTAATTTTCAGCAGGCGAGAGCTTTGTCAGCCAACGAGCACAAGGGAGGTCTTGGTGAGCGGTCGGTCAAAGCCATTGTATGAGCACATTGAGCCACCTGGGAGAGGCTTGAGCTCCATCACTATGCACTGGGCCCTGTTGCTGAATGGGGGGTGACAGTCTGCTTTAGACAGATGGTGAAGAAGGGTCTCGACCCCAAACGTCACCCATTCCTTTTCTCCAGAGATGCTCTCTGTCCCGATTAGTTACTCCAGCATTTTGTATCTATCTTTGGTTTAAACCAGCATCTGCAGTTCCTTCATATACATTTAGAAAAATGGTGCTTGAGTTCACACTGGAAGAAAAAGCATTGGTTCAATGTTCAAGGGCAGGAGGTCCTCAATATCATGGTCCGTGCAAGACCTGTTCCGTTATCACTGAAAAAATGGAGCAGATCACTAGAGACTTCCTGCCAGTGTTATATGATGATTGTCACTTCCTCTTTCCCTATCGGATTGTAGATTTTTTTCTCTGTGATATATTTTTCTCATTAAAAGTTAGGATTGAATCTTCTTCTAATGCTCTATTAGGCAGTGCATTACAACCCCCTCCGTGTTTAAAACAAAGTTATAATTTCCACATAGATAGATGTTAAATGCTGGAGTATCTCAGTTGTTAAGGCAGCATCTCTAGAGAAAAGGAATAGGTGATGTTTCGGGTCGAGACCCTTTATCACGCTGAGGTTTTGAGGTATAATTTCCCCTTCGGGTGGCACATGGATAGTAGTTGGTGCTACTGTTTCAACAGCTCCAGGGACCTAGGTTCTATTCTGACCTCGGGCACAGTCTGCAGCACATTCTCTGCATTGGTTTAATTTGGGTGCACTGGTTTCCTCCCACATCTCAATGAGGTGCTGGTAGGCCAAGAGGCTAACTGTAGATTACCACCTTTTCTAGGCCAATGACAAAAACAGTCAAAGGGGAATTGGATGAGCACGAGAATACGTTACAAAGGGACAATAAATTAAAGAAAGCCAGAGCAGGTCTGATGGGATTACTCCAATGGGAGCCAGCATGGATCTAAGGGGCTAAATGGCCCACTTCTATGTTATTATGTATAAGGTTCTTTTAATAATTGTCAATCCTCCTGCCTGAGGAAGCATGCTCATTCATAGTCTACTGAAGCCATTCTAAGGTGACTTTTTACTTAATTGGGCTGTGAGTTTCAATGCTGAACGATCAAAATTGACCCACAAATTTCCCTTCAAAGGTGGATAAAACACTAAGTGCTGGAGGAACTCAGCGGATCAGCTAACAACTGTGGAGGGAATGGGCAGGCGATGTTTCGGTTTGGGACACATCTTCAGATACCATTGTCCATTAACTCCCCGGCTGCTGCCTGTCCTGCTGAGTTCCCCCACACATCGTGTTGGGCTCAAGATTCCAGCATCTACAGTCTCTTGCATCTCCAAAGCTGGATGATTGTTTGCAACTGAATTCAGTTTATTTTATTTTTCCATTTTTACAGCATTTCAGAGGATACTTTGTTCCAAAAAGGAGCAATAAAAACAGAAAACAAAGCCATTCAATATCTGCATTCCAAACAAATATTATTTAGTACACAAGTTTCAGTAACATGAAAGGGTATAATTGTGTTTAAAAATAGAAATGACATAGAAACATAGAAACATAGAAAATAGGTGCAGGAGTAGGCCATTCGGCCCTTCGAGCCTGCACCGCCATTCAATGTGATCATGGCTGATCATCCAACTCAGTATCCCGTACCTGCCTTCTCTCCATACCCCCTGATCCCTTTAGCCACAAGTGCCACATCTAACGCCCTCTTAAATATAGCCAATGAACTGGCCTCAACTACCTTCTGTGGCAGAGAATTCCAGAGACTCACCACTCTCTGTGTAAAGAATGTTTTCCTCATTTCGGTCCTAAAGGAATTCCCCCTTATCCTTAGACTGTGACCCCTTGTTCTGGACTCCCCCAACATCGGGAACAATCTTCCAGCATCTAGCTTGTCCAACCCCTTAAGAATTTTGTAGGTTTCTATAAGATCCCCCCTCAATCTTCTAAATTCCATCGAGTACAAACCGAGTCTATCCAATCTCTCCCCATATGAAAGTCCTGACATCCCAGGAATCAGTCTGGTGAATCTTCTCTGTACCCCCTCTATGGCAAGGATGTCTTTCCTCAGATTTGGAGACCAAAACTGTACGCAGTACTCCAGGTGTGGCCTCACCAAAACCCTGTACAACTGCAGTAGAACCTCCCTGCTCCTATACTCAAATCCTTTCGCTATGAATGCTAACATACCATTTGCTTTCTTCACTGCCTGCTGCACCTGCATGCCTACTTTCAATGACTGGTGTACCATGACACCCAGGTCTCGTTGCATCTCCCCCTTACCTAATCTGCCACCATTCAGATAATAGTCTACCCTCATGTTTTTGCCACCAAAGTGGATAACCTCACATTTATCCACATTGTACTGCATCTGCCATGCATCTGCCCATTCACTCAGCCTATCCAAATCACCCTGCAGCCTCCAAGCATCCTCCTCACACCTAACTATACCCCCCAGCTTGGTATCATCTGCAAATTTGGAGATGTTGCATTGAATTGACAGTGCGAATTAGACTACTGTGCTATAATTTCCAGTCCTTGTGCCCTGAAAGAAAATAATTTCTTGCTGGATTTGGAGACAGGGGCAACCTTATCAACGACAGAACGATATATGAGTCAACGCATTCATCATTTTCAATTGAAAGTGAATTAGAGAGTTATATAAATGTACTATATAGTCTCTCTTCAGGCTTTTTCACCACCACAAAAATTGCCTTTTCATGAGTGTTCGTCATCAGAATCTTGAGATCACATGGAAAAATGTGTTTTGTAATCGTAAAGAAAAGGTTTCAATGTGGGCAATGTTGGCCAGACCTGTGCAAGTCAGTCAAGAAAGGTATTGGTGTGCCTCTTCCTTGAACCATAGCAATTCCCTTGTTAATTCTGCAAAGAGCACATACAGTAAGGTGGGATATTGAGCTGGTAATAATGAAGAAGCAATATTATAGCACCAACATTGTGTTTAAATCTTAAAAGAAGGTTATAGTACCCCAAGTTGCAATCTCATGTATATTTAGCATTTATATAACATTTAATAAGAATCACTAATGTCCTTGTGAGAAGGAAATCTACTACCCGGTGTGGCAAATATTGGATTTCAAACAAAACCCCATGTTGTTTACTTTTCACTGTCTCCTGTCACTCAGTTCACAAATTATAAAAATGGGCAATATGAGCTGGTCTAATGAAAAAGCCAATTCTAACAGGAGTAGTTTGTGGGACTTTTACACTAGTTGCTGCATTGAACAGAATATAAATTAAATTAGATTACAAGTAACAAGGGTTATACAGTGATCATGGGGGAGCAGTAATCATAATGTAGGCTAAGAAAATCAAATTTGCTGTCATGGTCTCACAGGGGATGTAATGAAATGCACACAGGATAGTTTTCTAGATCAGTATGTCAAGAACCAACTTGGGAACAGGCGATGTTAGATCTGGCACTGTGCTGTGAGACAGGGTTTATTAATAGACTTGTAGTAAAAGAGCCTCAGGGGAGGAGAAACATCAGACTGCTGTCCAAAATACATGGAGATTGTCAATATTTCCAGTCACTGATTTTGTGTAGGCAAAAAAATGCTGGCACGCATATTGTTCCTTGCTGTTGGTGACTATGCAGGATCATCATCCTATACGATGATTAATCTATTTATGGGCCTGATGACCTAATTCACTTAATATATTTTACTTTAGTTTTAGCATGGAAACCGAAGGCTGTTTGGTCCACGCCGACCATTGATCAACTGTTCACATTAGTTCTGTTTTCCCACTTTCTCATCTACATGATACATGAGAAGCAATTTAGAGACCGATTAACCCGCAAACCCGCACGGCAATGGGATGTGGGAGGAAACTAGAGCACCTGGGGAAAACCCAAGCGATTACATGGAGCGCATGCAAACTCCACACAGACAGCACCCGAGGCCAGGATTGAGCCTGTGTCTCTGGTGCAGGGACACGGCAACTCTACCAGATTAAAAATAGATTAAAAAATGATCTTTTTGCAATAGTTAACATTCTTAAAAAATAAATCTCATGTTGTTTTGGCAGTGTAAGGACGAAAGGATGTGACATGTGGGAAGTAGGTGGCAATTTATCTTCACCTTTGCATTATAGGAAGCTTGTTTCTCGACAAATATCAATGGTGTCCAATCTTACAACTTCAGAGAACCTGGTATTATTCAGAGTAAGCTAGCTTATGATATCAAGATCTGTTAAAGCATGTTACAGCAATGCAATACTTGTTACAGAAATGTATGTTACAGCAATGCAATGCATCACTGTTATATGAAATACTTTTTAAAAATTGTGCTATTGTGCTAATCTACATTATTGCAGGACTCAAAATGATATTAATCCCATTGTGTTGAGGACTAGCATCATGGGTAGCAAACATCGACCTGCCTTATTCAGCACTAAACTCCTGGAAAGCAGCTAGCCTTGATGGACAGAATTCTGAAATTGTGTGTCAATCAACTGACCACAGGATTTGACGACATCTTCAACTGCTTGGTCCTTCAAGGAAATATCCAGTATTTCAGTCCCCAAGAACAATAAAGTGACGTCTAAATGACTACCAACCATCTTTGAAAAATTGGTAATGTACCACATCTGTACCAGTCTTCCAGACAATCTAGACCCTTGCAATTTGCATACATGAAACAGTGGTCTACAGTGGATGCCACCTCTCTTGTTCTACATTCAGATCTGGATCATCTTGACATTAAGAACACCTATACCTGGATGTTATTCATTGGCTACAGCTCAGCTTTCAACACAAATTAACTTCCCTCTAAACCTCTGGAGCTCAGTTTTGGGTCCTCCATCTGTAAAGAGATTTCTGGACTTCCTAACTGGCTGACCTCAGTCAGTTAGACTTGGTCATAACATTCCCTTCACCCCAGCCCTCACCACTGGTGCTCTTCAATGTGCTGGGTTCTTTTTTCACAGGACGAACAGTTCTTCCCCACTTTTATAGACATGAACAAATCACACTCCCTTCCTGCTATGTATTCTTATTCTTAACTCTACCTCTTTCGGTTACTCTCTCATTGCACATAAGAGTTTTTGTGCCACTTCAATTTGCACCACAATCTTTGCATCATTCTGCTGATCTTGCATTCATCGCTGTAGTTATTGTGTACTTACTGTATTTATTGTTTACTCTGTAAGCCTGAAACAAACCATGAATTTCATTGCACTCTTGTGTATATGACAATAAACTAATCTGAATCTGAGATAATTTAAAAGACCTGAAGATGCAAAATCACAACGATTTGAAGAACCCAAGTTGCAATAAGGCAGCTCTCCTCACGGCTTGCAAAAAGGTTTTATTGTAATTGGTGTCATCATTGGAAACCGTCTCATGGCAACATTAATTATGGGGCATAGGAAACTTTCTATTGATATTAGTCCTCTGAGCACTGGAGTTGCAGAGAAAGAATTTGGATTTTAAATTTACCATACAACAAAAGAGATCAGACACTCGTCTCTGCAGGGAATGGAAGTTTCACCAATACTTCAATTTAAGACATTGTATATCTTGTTTCATGTTTCATCGAGATGTTTTCCTTACTCACATTTACTTCCCTTCTAATGCACAGTACATAGAGAGGCATCTCTAGCCAGAAGATACACACAAAAATCTGGAGTAACTCAGTGGATCAGACAGCATCTCTGGGGAAAAGGAATAGGTGACGTTTAGAGTCAAGACCCTTCTTCAGACAGAGATTCAGGGGAAAGGGAAACGAGAGATATAGACTGTGATATGGAGAGATATAGAACAAATGAATGAAAGATATACAAAAAAGTAATGATGATAAAGGAATCAGGCCATTGTTAGCTGTGGACTAGGTGAAGACGTGTTACAGACAAAGGGACAGAGAGAGAAGAGGGAAAGCAAAGGCTACTTGAAGTTGGAGAAGTCAATATTAATACCACTGGGTTGTAAATTGCCCAAAACCAACATTCTGATTAAAATATTTAAGAACGAACTGCAGATGCTGGAAAAATAGTAGGTAGACAAACTGCTGGAGAAATTCAGCGAGTGAGGCAGCATCTATGAGAGAAGAAATTCTCCAGCATTTTTGTCTACGTTCTGATTAAAATAGTTCATTCTACAAAGTATTTTCTGTAAGTGCTCCATCAGCTTTGAATGTCTCCATAAGAGCAGATCACTATTCTATGATTTTAAATTCAATTTAGTCGGCATGTACAAGGTTTTTAAGAACCTTTCATTATGACAAGAATGCACTTAAAATTTTAGGCCAGAAGCCAAATATAGAGCAGCCTAATCCTGGACACTATCAAATTGTGCAAACGGTTGATCAATCACTGAGGGAGGGATTGAGATCTGGACCTATCTTCTCTTGCTTCAAATAGGCTATCCTGGAACTAGGTCAAATACTTTATTATTTTAGGAAAAGCTGGTGCCTATTTATATCTTTAAAAACCAAATGTTCTCTGGTTTGTTTTATGTGGGGGGTGGGCGGGAGGGTCGGGAGAAACGTTCTTTCAATCTCTTACCTTGCCCGAGATGCGATTGTTTTCCGGATCGTATCTCCGGTCGCTATGTGGCCTAACATCGTGGAGCCGGGGGCCTTGCTCCGGACTGACTTTGAGCCCCACCGCGGGGCGTGGACTTACCATCAGAGCTCACCCCTTGCCTGGGACCGACGCTCCTTGATGTTAAAGTCTGTGGACTTTAACATCAAGGAGCTCACAGTCTCGGGTAGAGACCGAAGTCGGGAGCTCCAAATGCGCAGAAGGTTTTGACCATCGCCGACCCGGGGTAGATCACCCGGCACGGGGGAGCTGAGATTCCCCCCCCCCCCCCCCCCCCCCCTCCATGCAGGAGCTTGATCACCCTGACGAGGAGGCCCCGTCAATGGAAGGCTCGAGGCCTCCGACCGTAGGAGAGCAAAGAAGGGAAGAGGTTGAACTTTTTTTTGCCTTCCATCACAGTGAGGAATGTGGAAGAGTCACTGTGGTAGATGTTTATGTTAAAATGTATTTTGTGTGTTCTGTTGCTTTTTACTGGTATGAATGTATGGCCAATTACATTTCTCGTACATTGCAAAACAAACTTGGCTAATAAAGTATTATTATTATGATGATTATGATTGCTCCTCCACTCTTGATTCCAAGAAAATAAATGGTGATACATCAGAAGGTTCCCGGTTGAATTAATAAATCACCAAGTAGTAGAGGACGTAGCACAACTACGAAACTACACAGCTGAAATACAAAACACAGCCAAGGCTTCCATTCAATACATGTTAATGATCCCTGCTCCAAAATGTATCGATGGTTCTTGTTCACCCCTCAGTGGACTGCATCGTACCGATAAAAAGAATAGCCATTGAGGTAAGTTCATGATGCAACTGCATCATATAAAGCACGAATAATCTGCACTGCGATGGCCAGGAAAAGGTGTATTTTGTGGCATAAGTGGGTAAATAGGATGTTTCAAATAGAATGAAAAGTCTTACACAAAACACTGATAAAACTCAACGAAGATTGTGAACCAGCTGTGTGTACAAAGCAATTGTGTAATTTTGTATCTTGTACAACATTGGTACCATGGAGACACAAGGAACTGCAGATGCTGGAATCTTGAGCAAAACGCAACATGCTAGAGGAACTCAGTGAGTCGGGCAGCATCTGTGGAGAGAATTGGCAGGCAAAAATTTGTTTGTGACCCTTCGTCAGACCCAATAACCTTCTTTAATACTATGTTGGTTTCCCTTGTATCAAGTATGCGTCAGCCAGAGATCAACTGAGAGAGATAGACTCAGCTTGTACTCGCTAGAATTTAGGTGATTGAGGGGGGATCTTATAGAGACTTACAAAATTCTTAAGGGGTTGGACAGGCTAGATGCAGGAAGATTGGTCCCAATGTTGGGGAACTCCAGAACAAGGGGTCACAGTTTAAGGATAAAGGGGAAGTTTTTTAGGACCGAGATGAGAAGATCATTTTTCACACAGAGTGGCGAGTCTGTGGAATTCTCTGCGACAGAAGGTAGTTGAGGCCAGTTCATTGGCTATATTTAAGAGGGAGTTAGATGTGGCCCTTGTGGCTAAAGGAATCAGGGGGTATGGAGAGAAGGCAGGTACAGGATACTGAGTTGGATGATCAACCATGATCATATTAAATGGCGGTGCAGGCTCGAAGGGCCGAATGGCCTACTTCTGCACCTATTTTCTATGATTCTATGAGAAGGTGATATTGATGAACATTGGCCTTTTTTCATGGACGATCCTGTGTAATTTGGTGGTACCAAATTTGAACAAGACTATGTGAATAGTTTGGTCTCTTTAAAATTGGTAATATCGACAACCGATTCTCCACTTCTGGTTGTGATATCTCATTAGCAATGAATAACGGTGTTGAAATGTATAAATGTATGCTGGAATGTAGAAATTGAACTCACTGGTAACTACATACAAGGAGGCTCAGAAAAAGCCCACTCCAAAACAGGAACACACGATGATGGACCAAAGCACCCTATAGAGCTTAACAAACGAATGCCAGACAATAGCTAATGTAGTCTCTTAACTATGTGGCAATTATATTCCCATAATATCTTTGATCAAACCAGAAAACTTCACGTGGCGCCAGGAAATCCTTACGTTTAGGTTTATTATTATTTATTACTGAGGTAGAGTGAAAAGCTTTGTTTTGCATGATATCCAATCAGATCAGAAAATACTATGTAGAAATACTCTTTACATACATACATTATTCTTAAACAATTTGGATTTTAAGAAAATTTACTTTATCTCAATGCCTTTGTTTATGATTAATGCAAGCTGACATTTTTTAAAATTTGGAGTAGGCATTACAAAAGACAATAGGTGCAGGAGTAGGCCATTCGGCCCTTCGAGTCAGCACCGCCATTCAATGTGATCATGGCTGATCATCCACAATCCACAATCCACTAGGTTATCCACTTTGGCGGCAAAAACAGGAGGGTAGATTATTATCTGAATGGTGGCCGATTAGGAAAAGGGGAGATGCAACGAGACCTGGGTGTCATGGTACACCAGTCATTGAAAGTAGGCATGCAGGTGCAGCAGGCAGTGAAGAAAGCGAATGGTACGTTGGCATTCATAGCAAAAGGATTTGAGTACAAGAGCAGGGAGGTTCTACTGCAGTTGTACAGGGTCTTGGTGAGGCCACACCTGGAATATTGCATACAGTTTTGGTCTCCTAATCTGAGGAAAGACATTCTTGCCATGGAGGGAGTACAGAGAAGGTTCACCAGACTGATTCCTGGGATAGCAGGACTTCCATATGAAGAACGACTGGATAGACTCGGCTTGTACACGCTGGAATTTAGGAGATTGAGGGGGGATCTTATAGAGGTGTACAAAATTCTTAAGGGGTTGGACAGGCTAGATGCAGGAAGATTGTTCCTGATGTTGGGGAACTCCAGAACAAGAGGTCACAATTTAAGGATAAGGGGAAGTCTTTTAGGACCGAGATGAGAAGATCTTTTTTCACACAGAGAGTGGTGAGTCTGTGGAATTCTCTGCCACAGAAGGTAGTTGAGGCCAGTTCATTGGCTATATTTAAGAGGGAGCTAGATGTGGCCCTTGTGGCTAAAGGGATCAGGGGGTATGGAGAGAAGGCAGGCACAGGATACTGAGTTGGATGATCAGCCATGATCATATTGAATGGCGGTGCAGGCTTGAAGGGCCGAATGGCCTACTCCTGCACCTATTTTCTGTGATTCTATGAATCAGTACCCCGTTCCTGCCTTCTTCCCATATCCCCTGACTCCGCTATCTGTAAGAGCTCTATCTAGCTCTGTCTTCAAAGTATCCAGAGAACCAGCCTCCACCTTGAGGCAGACTCACAACTCTCTGTCTGAAAAAGTGTTTCCTCATCTCCGTTCTATATGGCTTACCCCTTATTCTTAAACTGCCCCTGGTTCTGGACTCCCCCAACATCGGGAGCATGTTTCCTGCCTCTAGCGTGTCCAAACCCCTAATAATCTTATATGGTGTATATACGTTGTATATCAAGATAGGTCACTTCCCTACAAACTAAGAAGAAACAACTGAGCAGTCTGAAGAAGGGTCCCTGTCCGAAACATCACTATTCCTTTCTCCAGAGATGCTGCTGCCTGATCCGCTAAGTTACCCCAGCATTTTATGTCTATCTAAGAAGAAACAATTACCACAATACCGATGACTCTGAACGGAAATCTATCAAATTATGAGAATGATTGATTTAAGATATCTTCAATATACTAGCCTCAAGGAAGTGTCCTAAATCAGAAACATTGATTGATGACTGACTGGTGTTTCTCTAAAGCTGCTTCCTGACCTTATGAATACTTCTGGCTTTTATTGTTTTCTAACATGGTCCATACTTTCCCTTTGATTCAAGCCAAAGTTCTTGTGAATACACCAACTTTCAATGGCTATCTCACAACTGAAATAAAAGTCAAACAGAAGAGATGTTGCATTCTCTTAAATCATTAATTTTAACATGAATATTTCAGCTATCTCCTGTGAATATCTGACTGCCTGAAACAATTCTTGAGCAATGGATATTTGATTCATTTTGTTCCAGGTGATCTGATGGTGGATTCAAATCCCAACAAACGCAATTAAAATTCACCCAATAAAATAAATATCAGTGGGAATTCTCAAGATTTTGATCCAAGCTCAATGAGGGATCATTGAAGCATTTCCATATTGGATTGAGGGGGGGGATATAACATGTGCCAGTTCTGCCCATGCCGCATCAACTCAGACAGATTGCTTCAATGCTTTCTACACCATAAGTGCAGCAAAAAGGATACTCCAGCGGTGGATGAGGTGCTAATTATGTATGATGCTTACTCTCGGATATTGATCGTCTTAATATTAAAGATACACCTATCCGTATTCTTTCACACTTCCTAGGTGCTCTGTAGGAAAAGCTTTTGAGAGTTACAGAAACTTCCAGAGCTGAAGCAGGCCAATTTCGCAAGCTACATCTGATCTCACAATAGCAGGGGAGATGCTTATGGTACATCACACTTTGATATGCAATAGAGCACGTGGCATGTATTTGCAAAGCAGCTTCATGGAAAGGCATCTTTCACTTAATTAATGCCTTGCTATCATTGGCTTATAAATCAAGCCTTCACCATATCATGGTGTTAAATTTGTTTTATTTTATATTTTCGTCAACTTATGAATGCAACTCAGAGCAGACGACCTCCTGTCCTCACCCACTCTGCCCAATGTGGGAGGGTGAGAGTCACAGCAATGTAGTTGACTCTGTCCACTCAAATGTGCCCTCAGTCATACTAAACATCTATGTCAAAAGATGATAATCATAATTATGAAGAACAAAAACAAGAAGATCTCCCTTTTCTTATTTTCCTGTGCTTTTAAACTTTTACCCAGTACACTGTGTTCATATGCAAGGTGTGATTCTTCCAAATCTGCACAGTCAACAGGGAATACCAAGTACAGTCGGGATAGTTAGGGGTTATTGTTATGCTAATAATATAAATAGCGAGGTTAATAGGGTTAGGTAGGTTTTACGATACTGTGGTTGCATATGTAAGGATAATGTGTAGGAAGGAATTATGTGTAGGAAGGAAGATGCTGGTTTACACTGAAAATAGACACAAAATGCTGGAGTAACAGCTGGGCAGGCAACATCTCTGGATTGAAGGAATGGGTGACTTTTTGGGTCAAGATCCTTCCTCAGAGTGAGAGTCAGGGGAGAGGGAGACACAGAAATAAGGAAGGGTAAGGTGTGAAAATGAGACATTGTGGTATAAGGATGATGTGACCATGGTTTGCAATAAAATGTATTGTCTCAAACCTTACCATAGCAATTTCTGAACAAATAGGACACAACAGCTAGATGCTGGGCACGGATTCTGCATGTACGTCGATGGTGTTGTGTTTGGGTGACACTGGTTGAATACGCAAAGTTCTGTAACAGTATATATCGCCACGAGTCTGGCAGAGCAAGCTAGAAATATTCTGGATCATTCTCTTGATGCATCAGTTAGTTGGGCTCTGAAAACAAAAAAATGCCTTGCTGTTGATGGAACAACACTAGTGTTGAGTTTTGAATTAATCCAATACCAACCATTCATCACACTGAGGGGAAAGCTGGGACTCCATGAACCAAAAGTTTCCATCCAGTGTCGACGGACAGAAGATCACGGGTGACACAACGCAAGAGCCCCCTGCGTCATAAGCAACGCACCGACTCCATAAAACAGTCTGGTTATTGCACTAAAAGTACACAGGGTCCAGTTGTGAGATCAGTGAGAGCAGAGCGATTGAAATACTTACAGGATTCTCTACTTCATCAGTGGTGTGGTGTACAGTCCACCAGTCCAATGTCCATTCCCAGACATTTCCTGCCATATTGAAGAGACCATATCCATTGGGAGGAAAGCTGGTGACCTGTGAGATAGACAGTCAGGAAAAACACCAGGTAAAGAGAGGGGCATTTTACAATACATCACATTCCCTTCATGGTAATACTAACTCAGCACAACAGAAATGTCAATACCAGATATTTAACTAAATACATTAACATTTTCGAACTTAAAGTATGCTGATCACGGCAACGCAGCCCAAATTATTTTCCTCATTTTATTCCTGTTATTGTCAAAAGGCCTGAATGCCAAATATTATTTTCTATTTGGCTATGGCAACAGTAAATATACTAACAAGAAAATTAATCAAAATCTTGCATGACATTTCCAATCATTTTTATCCAGTTCCTGTGTGTTCACACGCACATTGTTCTGTGGGGAGGTGATTAGCGTGGTGCTATATTTACAAACCGAGATAACTCACCCAAATTAAAACGCCCTGAAAAGACTGAAAACCAGTTTAATGGAAAGCAGATGTGTGTATTAATTTGCGCTGCAGCCAATGCAATTGTGCAAATTGTTAAAATTGCCTTTCTCCCCATTCCAAGTCCTTGTCCTTGTTGCATGGTTGCACCGTAGTATGGTTTTTTCAGGAGAGGTTTTCTTCTTTTGCTCTTAGAAGGTATAGATATAAACTGGATTCAAAGAATGATTGCATATCTATGTGAAAGTTTTTGTGAAACAAAATGAATATGCAATGGTCTCCTGTTGAGGTGTGCAAGCTTGTCAAGTGGATTTTCTTTTAAATGTCTGGATGGGAGTTTCGATCGCCCCAATGCGGGAACTTTGACGCCCCGACACGAGAGTTTCGACCGCCGGCTGCGGGAGCTTTGATCGCCCCGATGGGCACTTCAAATGTCCCGACCGTGGGAGAATAAAGAGGAAGGAGATTGGACTTTTTTGTCTTCCATCACAGTGAGGAATGTGGGGAATCTGCTGTGGTGGATTTTCATGTTAACTTTTATGTAGTGTGTTTTGCTGCTTTTTTTCCCGCATGGCTGAGTAGTAATTCACATATCACTGTACCTTATGGTACATGTGACAATAAAAGACCTTTGAAACATTTGGGTTGCTGAATGGGTGTCGTTTTAAAAGGTATATAAAATCACGAAGGGCATACAGTGGCTTGCAAAGGTTTTCATACCCCTTGAACTTTTCCACATTTTGTCACGTTACAACCACAAACGTAAATGTATTTTATTGGGATTTTATGTGATAGACCAACACAAAGTGGTGCATAATTGTGAAGTGGAAGGAAGATGATACATGGTTTCCAAATTTTATTACAAATAAAAAACTGAAAAGTGTGGCGTGCAAAAGTATTCAGCCCCACTGAGTCAATACTTTGTAGAACCACCTTTCGCTGCAATTACAGCTGCAAGTCTTTTGGGGTATGTCTCTACCAGCTTTACACATCCAGAGACTGACATTTTTGCCCATTCTTCTTTGCAAAATAGCTCAAGCTCAGTCAGATTGGATGGAGAGCGTCTGTGAACAGCAATTTTCAAGTCTTGCCAGAGATTCTCAATTGGATTTAGGTCTGGGCTTTGACTGGGCCATTCTAACACATGAATATGCTTTGATCTAAACCATTCCATTGGAGCTCTGGCTGTATGTATAGGGTCGTTGTCCTGCTGGAAGGTGAACCTCCGCCCCAGTCTCAAGTCCTTTGCAGACTCTAACAGGTTTTCTTCCAAGATTGCCCTGTATTTGGCTCCATCCATCTTCCTATCAACTCTGACCAGCTTCCCTGTCCCTGCTGAAGAAAAGCATCCCCACAGCATGATGCTCCCACTACCATGTTTCACAGTGGGGATGGTGTGTTCAGGGTGATGTGCAGTATTAGTTTTCCGCCACACATAGCGTTTTGCATTTAGGCCAAAAACTTCAATTTTGGTCTCATCAGACCAGAGCACCTTCCTCCACATGTTTGCTGTGTCCCCCACATGGCTTGTGGCAAACTGCAAACGGGACTTCTTATGGCTTTGTTTCACCAATGGCTTTCCTCTTGCCACTCTTCCATAAAGGTCTGATTTGTGGAGTGCACGACTAATAGTTGTCCTGTGGACAGATTCTCCCACCTGAGCTGTGGATCTCTGCAGCTCCTCCAGAGTTACCGTGGGCCTCTTGGGCTGCTTCTCTGATCAATGCCCTCCTTGCCCGGCCTGTCAGTTTAGGTGGACGGCCATGTCTTGGTAGGTTTGCAGTTGTGCCATACTCTTTCCATTTTCGGATGATGGATTGAACAGTGCTCCATGAGATGTTCAAAGATTGGGATATTTTTTTATAACCTAACCCTGCATTAAACTTCTCCGCAACTTTATCCCTGACCTGTCTGGTGTGTTCCTTGGGCTTCATGATGCTGTTTGTTCACTAATGTTCTCTAACAAACCTCTGAGGCCTTTACAGAACAGCTGTATTTATACTGAGATTAGATTACACACAAGTGGACTCTATTTACTAATTAGGTGAATTCTGAAGGCAATTGGTTGCTTTGTTTTTATTTAGGGGTATCAGATTAAAGGGGACTGAATACTTTTGCACGCCACACTTTTCAGTTTTTTATTTGTAAAAAAATTTGAAAACCATGTATCATTTTCCTTCCACTTCACAATCATGCACCACTTTGTGTTGGTCTATCACATAAAATCCCAATAAAATACATTTACGTTTGTGGTTGTAATGTGACAAAATATGGAAAAGTTCAAGGGGTATGAAAATTTTTGCAAGCCACTGTAGATAAGGCGGATGGTCATAGTTTTTTTCACAGTGTACGGGAGTCAAAAACCAGAGGGCATAGGTTTAAGATGAGAGGGAAAAGATTTAGTGGACCTGAGAGGCAGGTTTTTCACACAGCAGTTGGTCGGTATGTGGAACAAGCTGCCAGAGGAAGTGGCAGAGGCGGGTACAGATACAACATTTAAACGGCATTTGTACAGATTCATGGTTAAGGGAGGGTTACAGGTATAAGAGCCAAATGCTAGCAAATGGGACAAGCTCACGAAGGCACCTTGGTCAACATGGACAAGTTGGGTTGAAGGGCCTGATCTACAGTATGTTGTGTATTTCTATGCCTGTATTTTTACAACTAGTTACAAGGGAGAAAAGTATGTTCCTACTCCATTAATTAGCACCTTACCTGAGTACTTAAGGGTGCACAAAATGCTGGAGAAACTCAGCGGGTGCAGCAGCATCTATGGAGCGAAGGAGATAGGCAACGTTTCGGGCCGAAACCCTTCTTCAGACTGACGGGGGGTGGAGGGAGAAGAAAGGAAAAAGGAGGAGGAGGAGCCCGAGGGCTGAGGGAGAGGTAGGAAGGGGAGGAGACAGCAAGGGTTAACAGAATTTAGAGAATTCAATGCTCATGCCAAGAAGATGCAGACTCCCCAAGCGGAATATGAGGTGCTGTTCCTCCAATTTGCGGTGTTGCTCACTCTGGCCATGGAGGACGCCCAGGACAGAGAGGTCGGATATGGAATGGGAGGGGGAGTTGAAGTGCTGAGCCACCGGGAGGTCGGGTTGGTTATTTCGGACCGAGCGGAGGTGATCGGCGAAACGATCGCCAAGCCTCCGCTTGGTCTCACCGATATAGATCAGCTGGCATCTAGAGCAGCGGATGCAATAGGTAAGGTTGGAGGAGGTGCAGATGAACCTCTGTCAGACCTTGAAGAACTGCTTGGGTCCTTGAAAGGAGTGGAGGGGGGAGGTAAAGAGACAAGTGTAGCATCTCTTGCAGTTGCAAGGGGAAGTGCCTGGGGAAGGGGTGGAGCGGGAGGGAAGGGAAGAATTGACAAGGGAGTTGCGGAGGGAGCGGTCTTTGCGGAAGGCAGACAGAGGGGGAGATGGGAAGATGTGGCGATTGGTGGGGTCACGTTGGAGGTGCCGTATTTAAGCTTTTTGTCAGCACGGAGAGAATCTTTGATCTTAAGAGGCACCGCAGTTTTAATTCTACTATCAGAACCCAATACTATATTGATATATCTTCACCATACCACTTTCATGTAAGTAACCAAAATGCAAAAATAAGAAATTAAACAAAGACAAAATAAGCAAACAATTACACATTTCATAAGTAAAATTATTATATTTATCCATTTAATTTTCTTTTATGCCGTTTAATGTTTTATATTTTATTCGAAAGCTTTGTCTTCCCATAAAGCCTGGGCTTAGACGGTGTATCTGGTCCACAAATGAAATTCAAAATCCAGGTCATTTAGTTCTCCTTTCACAGATCGTGACACCACGGTTTTGTCAGATTGAATTTATTGTTTAACTCAGGCATTCTTTGTGCTTTTAAAGTGAAATGGGGGGTGCGGTGTACGAGTTAAACTGAAGGAGGTTGGAGGGGTAAGAAGGAGGTCAAGGTACAGGGGTTGCATTGGTAGCTCAGAAGAGAAGAGGTTGTGGGAATAAATGCCAGTGAGAAAACAAATGAGCAGAGGAACGCAGGGGAGATAAATACAAAGGCAGATGTGGAGGGCCTTACTTTCACCAAGGGCAAAAATCAGCCAGCAACTGATGACGGCTCTAATCCATGCTATGCCATGCCAGCCACAATCCCGCAAGTGGACACAATGTAAAAGGCCAACAAGAGGCAACTAAGATAGTGATGAATAAGGTGAGTCAATAGTGGTAAAAAAAAAGCGAGATAGAGAGAGAGAGAGAGTGAGATTTAGTGCGAGAGTCTAGAACCAGAGGCGATTGCCTCAGGACAAAAGGATGTATTTTTAGAAAGGCTATGAGGACGACTTTCTTCAGTCAGAGGGTGGTGACTTTGTGGAATTCATTGCCACAGACGACTGTAGAGGCCAAGTCAATGGATATTTTAAGGCGGAGATTGACATATTCTTGATTAGGAAGGTTAATGGGCAAAGGCAGGAGAATGGGGCTGTGAGGGAAAAAGATAGATCAGCCATGATTGATAGGCGTAGTAGACTTGATGGGCCAAATGGCCTAATTCTGCTCCTAGAACTTATGAACTTGGCATTACAAAGAATTTGGAAGAAAGTATGAAGAAATTGTCATATTTTCCAACTTAATATCTACTGCTGGTAATCTGTAATCAGATCTGATACTGCATGCATTCCTTGTTCTACTCCAACCCCACGCTTACACTCTCCAGGAGCATTACCATTTTAGATTATGTGATAATCAACTATAATTCAGACAGAGTGACACTTACAGGGGCAGTGTTGGCATATCCATCATCTGCAGTGTTGTGGTGAGGGAAGTCTCCCTGCCAGATGTTCATGTGGTACTGGTCTTTAGGATGCAGCTTGTTGCCCCACGGGAAGAGTCTATAGGAATGTTAAAGTTAATCCAACTGTTAGTCTGTCTGTTTCACTTGGCAAACAGATAAAAGCAAAATTCTTCAACTGCATTATTCCCTCTCTCTCCCCTTCTCTCTCTCACACACACACTTTCTCTCTCTCTCATGTGTTCAGCTTCTTTGGTTCATGTTAGTGGAGAGAAACCATTAACTGAAATCCATGGAACCTTAACATTAAACACGTGTTATATTTCCTGAGAAAAGCTAATACAAAGATCATTTAGTTAGGGATTTCTATTAGCTGAGCAGCAAGTGGCACCAGCACAACATCTTTTCACTTTGTTGACTTTGTCTTCAGGATGAAAGAATCTGTGGGAATTGTGGGAACTGAACTGTTCTTCCATCTTGATATGTTCATGGGCAGCACTTCGGGAATTGGTCTTTGAACCAGTAAAGTTTCACTTCTGGGCGAGGCAAAGTATGTTTGGTTATACCTACCCACAAAGTCAACAAGTTAGACGCATGGTAGACACAAAATGCTGGAGTAACTCAGCGGGTGAGGCAACATCTCTGGAGAGAAGGAAAGGGCGAAGTTTCGGGTCGAGACCCTTCTTGAGACTGATGTCAGGGGAGGAGGCAGGACAAAGATAGAATGTAGGCGGAGACAGTAAGACAGGTGGGAGATGCTGCCTCACCCGCTGAGTTACTCCAGCATTTTGTGTCTACCTTCAATTTAAACCAGCATCTACAGTTCTTTCTTACACAAAGTTAGACACATGCATGTTTTGTTTTTTAGTGAAGGCTATGCTGTTAGGGGTAAGGGCAGAATCCTGGATCACAATACCCAGACATGTGAACAAATGTACGGGACCCACTGTGCATATGTCTCTATCAATTATGATATAAAAAGGCTGCATGCTTTGAGTCTGTCGAACAATCTCTTGCTTGACTGTTCTTGTTTGACAAGTTATTGCGTATAAGTAAGAAGTTAACTGTCACTCACGTCTCGTGTAAATTATTCAGACAGATCCCTTGATTTTTTGTCAACAGTGAATACTAATAGATTCAGATGCAAACATCTGCCCGACAATTCCTGACTCTCAATCATCCTTTTGCACTATTGTAAATGCGAGGCACATTTTAATTCCCACCATTTTTTCCCTGGAATCCTGAAATCCTTTACTTTTCCCTATTCTTCAATCTTTTTGTAACAATCAGGAATTAAAAACATGCTTCTTTCCCAAACCACAATAGCTCATCATTGGTATTATTTCTATTGGAGCACATACTTGAATTTTCCTTTAAAACCATACAAAATGAAAATATAAGGTGAATGTACTACTTTTTTTCATCCAATGAACCTTTCTACATTTATTTATCATCATCTGCTTTCACACAATACCATTCCATATATCTAGACACCCTCTCTCCTGACTCTCGGTCTGAAGAAGGGTCTCGACCTGAAACGTCACCCATTCCTTCTCTCCAGAGATGCTGCCTGTCCCGCTGAGTTACTCAGCACTTTGTGTCTATCTTCTGTGTAAACCAGTATTTGCAGTTCCTTCCGACACAATAACCTAAACCTGATCAGTGTGATGCAATCACTCCTATATCATCCCCACAAAAGACTTCCAGTCTTCCCTGGCCATCCAAATCTGAACCGACTTCAGATTTCAGACCTGCTCCCACCCTACCCTGCCTTGTTGCAATCTTTTGCCATTCTTCTTTCTGGCTACTCCATGACAATGGCAGATTCTCTCAAATTTGTTGCTGCAGCTCAGAAATGGATGCAAAAGTAAACTCATGTCAAAAGCTAATCCTGTGCAGTTACTGAGTTATCTAGGCAAAATATTCCAAGTAGAAATGGCTGCTCTGTGGTGTGTTTCAGAATCCCAAGGTAACTTCATTTTGCATAAATCTGTCTTTGTATAACCAGGCACATTGACAACAGTTCCCTCTTGGTATCAGTTATTTTTAGCTAAAAACTGATGAAAGTTAACATTTATTGAGCTCAACGTGTAATATTGAGCTGCGAAAAAACTGTTGGAGGCTCTTAATTCAAGGCAGACGTGCCTGACTGAAATGCTGACAGTGCAATATTATAACCAATGTTATTACAATGTCTGCCTTGAACAAGAAACCAACAGTCCTGTTGTAGCAGGAAATAAAACGGCAGGTCTATATTTACCAGTCTAACAATGTATTTTAATAATAACTGCAGCTGGAGACTGCGGGGATGGGGGTGTGCGCAAAATATGCCATGGTATTTTTCACCTTCAGCTTATTCATGTTTGAAACCTGGAACATGGACAGAGTGCTTTTATAAGATTCCCTCTATAACCTATTTATCGATCATTCCATTTTAGCTATGGTCATTTCATTGTCGAACGATGCTGGCAAACATATTCTTAAATTCCTTATCTTAAAGTACAAAATATAGTGTTATTTGATTCATCATGCCTGTGCCACTCTTTGCTATGTCGCTTACATGTTTAGCTCAGTGTAAGCAATTGCATTTAAAACGTACCACATAAAAAACAGTAAAAGCAGCTTTTACTCAGTAAGTCAATAGAACACTGAAATGCAAAATAAATGTCTCCTAGGAATAGATACTGCAATTAGTAGGGATGGATAGTAGTGTGTCAACAGCTTATACAACAATATTAATAAATACAACTGCTTTAGGAGATGCTCTTTAAACATATGCATGCATCATTATTGTCCCTCCTGTTTAATGGTGTGTGTGTTGTACAAACATCCAGGATAACAGAATAGAAAGTGTATGAATGAACTGCAGATGCTGGTTCAAATCGAATGTAGCCACAAAATGCTGGAGTAGCTCAGCGGGACCCCCCCCCCCCCCCCCCCCCCGTTAGATTGCAACCTTGTCGTGTTCGGGGAGCTAGTATGTCACAGTGACCCCTAGAGCTATGCCAGCAGGACATTCGTCTCCTGTTAGGGTCTCCCATGCTGGACAGGTCGAAGGGAAGAGCGATCCACTGGTCCTCCAGGTTGGAGGTTGAGCACAGGGCTAACAACCCTGTCTCGTAAAACAAATATGTTACAGAAACAGCAACTGAAGGAATCAACACTACTGAGTGGAGGACCTTCGTTGCTGCCCTACATGCCACGAGGCATAATAGGCAGTAAGTAATTAACTCATTGGACAGGCAGCATCTCTGGAGAAAAGGAAAGGCTGACGTTTCGGAGCGAGATCCTTCTTCAGGGGAGTGGGCGGTACAGAGATAGAATGTAGTCAAAGAAAATAAGACTAGTGGGAAAACTTGGAAGGGAGAGGGGATGGAGGGAGAGGGAAAGCAAGAGCTATTTGAAGTTAGAGGTCAATGTTCATACCGCTGGGGTGAAAGCTACCCAAACAAAATATGAGGAGCTGTTCCTCCAATTTGCGCTGGACCTCACTCTGACAATGGAGGAGGCCCAGGACAGAAAGGTCAGATTGGGAATAGGAGGGGGAGTTAAAGTGCTGAGTAACTGGGAGATCAGGTAAGTTAAGGCAGACTGAGCGGAGGTGTTCAGCGAAACGATCGCTGAGCCTGCGCAGAAACAGGCCCTTTGGCCCTAAGAGTCTGCACCGACCAGCGATCCCCGCACACGAACACTATCCTACACACACCAGGGACAATTTACATTTACATTTGGAGTGTGGGAGGAAACCGTAGTACCTGGAGAAAACCCACGCAGGTTACGGGGAAAAAGTACAAACTCCATACAGACAGCACCCGTAATCAGGATCGAACCTGGGTCTCTGGCGCTGTAAGGCGGCAATTCACCACTGCGCCACCATGCTGCCCTCCAAGGTCTGTTGTCTCTTTGTTTCGAATCTCAAAGTAATTCATGAAACACAGGATGATTTAACTACTCATACAATTCCAAGAGTGAAGAACAGACCAATGTTATCAGAATTCACAAATGGACTTACAAGCACAATATTTGAAATAGTGTGAACGTTAGTACATACTACAAGCTGAAAGGAATATGATCAGTAACCTGGCGGGGAGCACTCTAACCTCTCAGGCAGGAGATTGAGGGTTCCTGCACCTCTCTGGGAACCCCTATGATACTTTAACTCCAGTACTGAAGGAATGTGATACTTTTGAAGATGCAGTAAGATGTTAAACTGACACCCTGTGCCTTGAGAAATTTTAAAATAAAATCACACTACAGTGAGACCAATATTTATCCCTCAATTGACATGAGCAAATCAAGGAGAATTAGTCGGAAGGAAGGTCCCGACTTGAAATGTCGTCTGTCCATTTGACTCCACAAATGCTGCCTGACCCCCAAAGTTCCTCTGGCACTTTGTTTTTTGTTCAAGGTTCCAGTATGGAACAAGACATTGGGTGATAAGACTCGCCCCTCCCCAAAGGGTTGACAATTTTCAAGGTAAACAATTCAGAAGAGGTAACAAGAAGTTTGTTCAACTAAAAATGGAAAGTTGATTTATTTTCATACATGGGCAACATTAGCCTATCATAAGCGATTATGTGTAACAGCTATGACTGGAAAAGCGTACACTTACACATCATGTAAATTATTACTGTAGACGGGAGGAAATAATGATTTGGCTTAACACGGAGAAAAGAGAGAATTGAAAGCTCCAGCATTTCCGATGGGCACAAAGTGATAACTCTGTGATGTCTACATTTGTGTAACAGTGATAATTTGTACAGTACTGTAGTCCGACTACCCCCAAGTCATAAATTATCTTTATCAGTAAGAAGGTTGAATAGTATTCTAGTGAGATAAAGGTGGATACATTTGGGACTCAATGGGATGTTTCGCAGGCTGGCTGCTGAGGGATTACTGGGGCCCTGACAGAGACCTTTAAGTCGTGGCCGGCCACAGTTGATGCACCAAATGTCCTTAGGACAGCAAATGTGGTGCCCTTATTCAAGGAGGGTTGCAGCGATGAGCCAGATAGTTAGTGGCCTGTGGGCCTAATGTCAGTGGTATGGAAATTATTGCAAAACATTCTGAGCGTTAGGATTTATTAACACTTGGAAAGGCAGACACTAATCAAAGATAACCAACATGGATTTGTTTGGGGGAAAGCCTCTCTGCTCAGTTTGAAATAATTTTTTCAAGACGCAATAAAATAGTAAGATTAAACGAGAACTTACCAGTTTGAAGTTTGATCTTTATTTTATAAGGAGTTGCGATGTGGGAAGACCCCGCCAGCACGCATGCGCGACATTCTTCAAAGCAGTGGTGTGGAATCACAGATAACAACAATAACTGAAGATAGTAAGATTTAAGAGACTCTAATATACCAGTTGACCTTATGATAGAGGGTTGGGAGCGGAGGGCACGAAATCCCTCATCGCAACTCCTCATAAAATAAAGATCAAACTTCAAACTGGTAAGTTCTCATTTAATCTTACTATTTTACTTCGGAGTCACGTGAGTGACTTCGTGAAGATTTCTAAGCTCTGTGATTCCATGCCCTGGACCACGTCCATGCTCACACACTGCCATAATTACTGATGAAGGAAGTATGTTAACGTATTTCAGACTTGAACAAGCTGAAAAATAATAACATATTTGTTAATACAAACAATAAACCCCTGAACTCAGGGACAAACGTTTAGGGAACAGCACTTAAACTGACTCCGCAAACGTTGTGGGAGCGGCCACAAGTTTGTTATAAAAACGCTGAAATGTAGCTTCACTGGCCCAGCCCGCTATTGCGAGGACATGATCCATGGGTACCTCCATGGTCCTCGACGCTGATGAGGTTGCAGCCCTGGAAGAATGAGATTTAAAAATGTTAGTGTCTTACCTGCTGCACCGAATACCACCCTGAGCCACCTGGAGATAGTCTGCACCGTCACCCTGTGATGTGGGTTTTCATGGCTGATAAATAGACCCGTCTCCATATTCCTGATGGTGTGTGTGACATTAATATAATGTCGGATATAGGTGGCTATACAGAATCTTACATCAACGAGATATGCTAGGAATTCCATTTTCAGTCCTGTAGTCTCAGGTCTGTGTTGTTTAAGCAACTCATCTATAAAGAAAGTCACTTTATTGGGGGTCGAGACCATTCTATCCAGTTTTAGTTTATGTACAGTCCGGACCCGTGGTGCTGTGGTCAGTGCCATTAACATCACCACTTTGAAGGCGAGTTAGTCCAGTGCTAAATCCATCATAGGCGACCAGCTCCTGAGTAGGGTCAACACCACCCCTATATCCCAGGTTATATTATATCGTGGTCGGGGAGGGTTGGAATTGAATATACCCCTCATAGTTTGGATACCAGTTGGTAAGATCTCACTCCAAAGTTGAGATAGGATGACAGTGCACTCCTGGCACTGTTTATGGCACTGTAACTGAGGGCCTCAAGGAATTCCAGCACATTGGAGATCGTAGCAGAGTTACGTGGTCTTGGTCTGACTACAGAAGGCCTCCCATTTCCTTATGTGGGTCAGGTACTGCTTTCTTGTGGAGTCTCTGCACGATACTGTTATGATGTCCATGGTTTTTGATGACAGCCCGAATTCCAGTAGTGGCCTCTTCAGAACGTGCAAGCCAACAGGTTCAGATGACCATGGCACGGATGATTTTCCCCAATTATGGGATTGGTCACCAAATTCGGGCATTTGGTAACCTGTGCCCATGGTTCTTTTATCATGTTGAGAATCACCGGGTACCATGGTTGTGTGGGCCAGTTGAGTATTATCAGTATACCCGTTGCAGAATCTAGTTGAATTTTCTGCAATACCCGACTAATGAGGCAGAATGGGGGAAAGCATAGAAACCCATTTCGCCCAACATAGCGAGAACGCGTCCATCGCCATTGCCCCAGGACCTGGTCCCAAGAGACATATGTTGGTATCTGATGGTTCAACCTGGATGCAAAGAGGTCAATATCTGGTGTTCCATATTTGGCTATAATTTTAGCAAATATTTGGGGGTTCAACATCCACTCGATGTCATTATTAAATACGTGACCTGGTGTCCGCCACTGTATTGAGCTTACCCGGAAGGTACGTAGCTGATATCCAAATATTTCTTTCAATACACCAGAGCCAAATGAAATTTGCCAATTCATCACAAGATATTGACTTGATACCACCCATATGGTTTAAATACGCCACCTCAGTGGTATTATTTATTTGAAGATGGACATGCGTATGATGCAGATTATTGCAGTAAACCCGCAGCCCGTGACATGCTCCCAGCATTTCCAAATAGTTTATACCTTGTGATTGAAGAAGAGTAGACTCGTGCAAATCCCAACTGCCGCCACAACTGGAAGTGGTGTCGGTAGCTCCCCAGCCCTGGGTGCTTCCGTCGGTTTGTAACACGACTGATGGGTTTGATATAATGATGGGATTAAAACAATCATTTGGAGAGATATTTGGTGGTTCTGCTGTGTGTCTCCTAGATCCTAGAGACACACGCTCTTGATAGAGAAGGTCCCGTTCGAGCAGCTGCTCGACCATTCGCTCCATACGAGCCATGCGACCGCCGCCGCATCTGCGGATGGCAAGTTGACTTCCCCAAGTTCTGATGTACAACTGGGGCTTCTACTGTCAGTCCGCACCTCGTCGAGGTGATGTCTCGGGTACCTAGGTAGGTAGTCGCTGCCTGCGCTCCTGCGGGGCTACACGACTCCCGCGCGGACATGCCGCTAGTCCGCCGGAGTACGGACTGAAGCAGTCCACCTGTCTGGTACGACTGCAGCGGTAACGAGTCGGTGCCGGCCGCCGCAGCGAGGCTCCCCGACATCCGCGCGGGCTTACCGCCAGTCCTGGTTATACGGGACTGAGACGGCGCATTGTCGCTGCTAGCCGCCTCAGCGGGGCCACACAACTGAAATACACTGCCACCAGCCTGCGCTCTGGCAGCCTGCCCTGGTGTTGAGCCGGTATCTCCCGCTCCTGCGGGTATCCCCGACTTCCCAGCAGGTACGTCACCGGTCCGCGATCTCGCAGACTTCTCCGGTGGTAAGTCGATGCTGGCCGCTGCAGCGGGGCTTCTCGACCTCGGTGCGGCTTTCCCCCCTGGTCCGCCCCCTGGAGACCTGTAACAGAGGGGAAACAGAACGTGATGTTGAACGAGGCACGGGTTTACGCACCTGTTTTCCGCTGGCCCAGTGATGTTTGGGCAATAGCGGTAGGGAGTCAGGGTCTTGCCTACCTTGATCCCGCGCGGTGCTCCGACCAACGTGCAGCTCCCTGGCCTGCTGTGGTGGAGAGTTGGGCCCTGCCAACTGAACAGGGCTTCCCAACTTCCGCGTTCTTTTCCCGGCCCGCGGAGCGGGTGCTGCTGGTGTTGCGGGCAGCTCCGGGGATTGCGGCCGTTGACTCCCGTCCGAAGTCCCGCGGCCCTTGGAGTGCACTCCCCCCCCCCCCCCCCCCACAGCTCCCACGGTGACCAGACTCTCATGCAGGAATATATACTGCTGCTAACGGCAAGTCTCCCGCCTACGTTTTGAGTCGGGGCCCCGGCTCTGTCTTCGCTACCTCTACCGGGTAGCGTTGCCGTCAATCCGCGGTATTCCTGCGGCCTGCGGCGTTGAGTCGGAGCTCCTGCTCTGCCCTCGCTACCCGCGAATGGCAGTCTCCGAGCCCGGACCCTCCTGGGTCAACGGGCTTACCCAACTTCCGGGTAGCGTTGCCGTCAGTCCGCGGTAATCCTGCGGGCTGTGGTGTTGAGTCGGGCTGCCGCTCTGCTGTCGCTACCTGCGAACGGCGAGTCTGTGAGCCCGAACCCTGCCGGGTCAATGGGCTTGCCTAACTTCATGGTGTATTCAAGCCGTCAGTCCGCCGTGATCCTGCGGGCTGCGGTGTTGAGTCGGGGCTGCCGCTCGGCCATAGCTACGGACAGCGAGTCTGTGAGCCCGGACCCTCCTGGGTCAACGGGCGGGCTTGCCCGACTCCGGTCTGTTGCTGCCGCCGCTGACTGCCCGCGTCCCGCGGTCCGCAGTCAGTCTCGAAGCGGCCCGTTGGTGGAGTACTCTGTTGCACAGAGTCCCTGGAAGAAAAACCAACCTCAGGTTAGTTACCTTACCTGCAGGTCCATTCTGGTGGAGGAGCGACCCTCCTCCCTGCCTGTCGCTTCACAATGGGGTCGACGATATGTCGCGCATGTGTGCTGGCGGGGTCTTCACAAAGTCACTCACGTGACTCCGAAGTAAAATATACTGATGAGACCTGTACATTTGATGTAGACTACATGGATTTCAGTGAGGCCTTTGACGTGAGAAACTGGTCCAAGCCAGGGGTTACAGACTTTGCTCGGCATATAGAGGGTGATGGGACAGGTTAATTTTTAATTGAAGCCTGTGAACAGTTGTGTACCATCCGTCCTACAATGGGGTGACTGGAACTGCACACAATACTCCAAATGTAGCTCAAGCAAAGTTTTATAAAAGGTACAACGTGACTTCCTGAATCTTATACTCAGTGCAGTGAACTCTGACCGGCAAGGATACCATATGCCTTCTTTACCACTCTGTTGCATGTTCAGGGTGGACTGGGAATGAAGAATTCCAGGCTCCAAATTGCCAATTGTTAGTTAGTGACTGTGCAAAATTCAGTGTGGAAGGAATATAGTTCACTGAGGAAAGTGCTCTGAAGCAACATTGCTGCAACATTACTGAGCGATTATCTACAACCAAGATAAACTCGCCCCTAAATTAAAGTGTTGAGGGAATTGCAAGAAAAAAAAAGTGGAACATACAATAATAAAGAGGCACTAATTATGTTGCCAAAGTACGGTAGAAAATGGAGAAGGTGCCCTGATCTGGTGTTATGGCCACACAACCTCATGACATTTGTTATTCCAAGCCGACACATTCCATGTGTCATTTGGACGTGGTACGCAAAGAGTGGAAGAAACTATACCCTGGATTACAGCCAGTCTGTGACACTATTCTTCATCAAGGGGATGCCACAGCAGGGATATTCAACAAAAAATAATTCAACTAAAATAGCAAAAGCGGTCTCAGAGTAGATAAATGAAGTTAATGATTTCACTGTGAATAAGTCCGCAATTATAACAAACCCAGCAGGAGTTTTGGAACTGTTTATTATGCTTTCAAATCTCACTTAACATTTTCCTATCTACATCAGACATTTACATTACTGGAACTGAAAGCTTACCTTTACAGTTTGAAATACTAAGATAATGTTTTATTAGAAATCTAACATGCACTCTATGGATAAAATAGAGAAGGATTTGAGAGAAATTGCCAAAAGAAGAAACAAGCTTAGCAAACTAAATAGATTTCCTCTCAACCTTATTTTGAAATCAGTCTGTTATATCCTTCATGCTTCAACTAATCTACCAGTTCTAATCCCTTGTGCATCTCTGATTTTAACTATCCCAATAATGGCTGTAGCTCTTAATATTATGTCTGAAAGGACTGGAATTGACCCCTCTCTATCTCTTTACCCCTTTAAGATGTCCTTAAAAAACTATATTTTTGACCAAACCCTCGGTTATTTGCCCCAATATCTCCTTGTGTGGTTTAGTGTCAAATATTGTTGGCAAAGTCCTCATTAACCATCTTGGGAGATTTGTATTGTGTTAAAGATGAAATATAAATACATGGATTTTCATTTGCTATAAAATCTTCTCCATTAAAAGGAAAGAGAAAGGCTGATATTGAGCAGGATATACAACGAAAGAAGAGGAATGAGAGCAAGGATTAATAAAACAAATGAATGGTTTTTGACAACAGATTCAGGGCTCAGGGGAATATGGGAATAGGTTAAAATATGGGAACTCAAATACAGTTAAGGAGAATTATGGCAAAGGAAATTGTGACACAAATAAAAAAGTCCAAATTGACAAATAAACATTGATCAGGGGAGAAATAGAAAAGCATCAGATGACAGTTGCTAAGGGACTGACACTGAGATGAGACACTGTAAACAATCCAGAGATTAAGCCTGACCCGCTGAATTACTCCAGCACTTTGTGTACTTTTTTGTAAAACAGCATTTGCAGTTCCTTGGTTCTATTTCTCGATAATCTATCCTGTGGAGCCTGATTGCAAGTCCCTATTCATTTTTTTTAATGAACTCACAAACTATCTTGTTTCGCCTTCTCAGAGTGCAACAAAACTGGTCAGTTTTCTGTTGTTTTTTTTCCCCTTTGCTCCAATTTCATAGATCACAGCTTTTAACCCTTCCCTTGGGGACTAGAAGACTATGTGGAGTGGTCAATTGAATTACAAAATGTAAATTTGGCATTGATTTGTGCATTTGGAATTCACTCCAAGAAAATTCCCAAAATGAACCTTAATATAAGTGGTAGGCAATTTGGAACGGAGATGAGAAAAAACTTTTTCATGAAGAGAGTTGTGAAACTCTGGAATTCTCTGCCTCAGTCGGCAGTGGAGGCCAATTCTCTGGATTCTTTCAAGAGTTAGATAGAGCTCTTAAAGATAGCGGAGTCAGGGGATATGGCGAGAAGGCAGGAACGAGGTACTGATTGTGGATGATCAGCCATGATTATATTGAATGGTGGTGCTAGCTCGAAGGGCCGAATGACCTACTGCTGCACCTATTGTCTATTGAAGCTGTGGAACTTCAAAATGTTAGAAAGCAAAAAAAAACATCCAATTTCCCATCATAATCACACTGTTGTGAATACTGATTGGGCTGAAGTACAGGCTGCTTACTGTGTCTTGCTTTGACTTAGAGTCAGTCATGAAGCACAGAAGTTGGCCCTTTGGCCCACCATGTCCATTCTGACCTATTAGTCCATCTACAATCATCCATGATGCAAAATAGCTGCTAAATAATTTGGAAGAGCTAAAATTCAGCCGTTTTCAGTTCCTGGTTGGTATAACAGAGTAAGCTTTAAGTAAGATTCAATACATTTCCCGTCTTGTCAACATAACACTGTAAATACTCAGAGGTGTAACATTTTAAAACAAAGCTGTCAACTAGAATCAGATTTGAAATCTGTCATGTTTATCCAGCCTGTGGAAAGCTCTTTCAAATTAAATGTGATGCTGAAGCAGTGAAATCAGTAAGAGATCCATTACTGGATGTGTCTGAAATGAAGAATGCTTTGGATTCCTTCTTCATCAATAACAATAGCCACATTTCCAATTTACACTTTCTGGATGATGGATTAGCATCATTTTGGTGTAGTGGTACGAGCAGAATTTACAATTCTCTATTCAGAATTTTCTATCTCTGTCCCACCCACTCCCCTGTCATCAGTCTGAAGAAGAGTCTCAACAGGTCAACGGTGGATGCGATCTCGCTGGCTCTCCACGCCGCTCTGGGCCACTTGGACAACAAAACTCATATGTCAGGCTGTTATTCATTGACTACAGCTCGGCATTTAATACCATCATCCTCTCCAAGCTGGTTACTAAGTTCTCAGATCTGGGTCTCTGCGCATCCCTCTGCAATTGGATCCTCGACTTCCTCATTCACAGACCAGTTTGTCCATATTGGTGGAAATGTGTCATCCTCGATAACAATCAGCACGGGAGCACCTCAAAGCTGCTTGCTCAGCCCCCTGCTGTACTCACTCAATACTCATGATTATATATATACACACATAAATAAACCGGACATAGTGCGAACTCCATCATCAAGTTCGCCGACGACACCATTGTTGTGGGACGTATCACTGATGGGGACGAGACAGAGTATAGAAGTGAGATCGACCGATTGACCAAATGGTGCCAGCACAATAACCTGTCTTTCAACACCAGCAAAACCAAGGAACTGATTGTGGACTTTGGAAGGGATAGGATGCGGACCCACAGTCTATATATCAACGTTTATATCAACGTGTCGATGGTGGAAAGGGTCAAAAACTTCAAATTCCTGGGTGTGCGTATTTCCAAAGAGCTCTCCTGGTCCCAGAAAACTGATGCAATCATAAAGAAAGCACATCAGTGCCTCTTGTCGGTATGTCAAGGAGGACTCTCTCGAACTTCTACAGGTGCACAGTAGAGAGCATGCTGACCAGTTGCATCGTGGCTTGGTTCGGCAACCTGAGCGTCCAGGAGCAGAAAAGGCTGCAAAAAGATGTAAACACTGCCCAGTCCATCATCGGCTCTGACCTCCCCACCATCGAGGGGATCTATCGCAGTCGCTGCCTCAATAAGGCTGGGAGCATCATCAAGGACCCATACCATCCTGGCCACACACTCATCTCACTGCTGCCATCAGGTAGAAGGTACAGGAGCCTGAAATCTGCAACATCCATGTTCAGGAACAGCTTCTGCCCCACAGCCATCAGACTATTAAACACAACTTCAAACAAACTGAACTGTAACAGCGTATTGCATTTTATCGGTTTATTTATGTATATATATATATATATATATATATATATATATATATATATATATATATATATATATAATTATCCATAAATAATCTATGGTATATGGACACATTGATCTGATCTGTATTTATGCCTAAAATATTCTGTTGTGCTGCAGCAAGCAAGAATTTAATTGTCCTATCTGGGACACATGACAATAGACTCTCTTGACTTGAATTGACTTGACCCAAAACGTCACCATTCCTTCTCTCCAGACATGCTGCCTGTCTCGCTGACTTACTCCAGCTTTTTATGTCTACCTTCGAGCAGAATTTACTATTCAGTTAAGATCATTAATTGGAAGATGTACTTGACATACGAACCATTTTAAATCATCTTGAAACTAAATAACTTTTTAAGCAATCCTTAATCAGATCTCAAGGCTCAGTTACTGGTATCTGCCATAAGCCCAGCCATTTAGCAGTATTACCATGAAGTAAAGAGCAGGTACGCCCAAACTATGGGATAGAGGGTAATCTATCTATATTACTAAAAGTCTGATCTTGACCGCTTTTGGCTCGCTGTGGTGTGATTTCCGAGAGAACACCGTCACCTACGGCCGTCATTTTTGGCCACCTCGCTCAGAGCCCCCCTCCCCCTTCCTGGACCGGAGGATTTTTCCCATCGATGAAAAATCAGAGAGATGTTTTAAAATGTTTTGCCATTCTCTCTGCTGCCCCTGCTGGTGGGAGGGACTATGAAACCCGGAAGTGGTGTGCCTCACTCAGTCTCTGCAAGATGGAGGAAACCAGAGGGTCACGTCTCTCTGAATAACACTAAACACATGTCTACTCAACTGCGAGTGCCCTTAATGTGGTTTGAAAATGAAAATATGGTTGGTTTGAAGTAGAAATGCACTGCAAATGGCTGTTTGGGTGGGATTTTGGGTTGAAGTAGAAATGCACTGCAAATGGCTGTTTGGATGGGATTTTGGGTTGAAGTAGAAATGCACTGCAAATGGCTGTTTGGATGGGGTTTTGGGTTGAAGTAGAAATGCACTGCAAATGGTTGTTTGGGTGGGGTTTTGGGTTGAAGTAGAAATGCACTGCAAATGGCTGTCTGGGTGGGGTTTTGGGTTGAAGTAGAAATGCACTGCAAATGGCTGTTTGGATAAACTTGACAACTTCCTGTTTGCACTATATTGATTTTAGATAAAACGCTACCACTTACGGTTGTGATTCTTGGCCATCCCCCTCCGCTCATCAGCTGCAGAGGATTATTCCCATCAATTAATAATAAAAGTGTTATTAGTGTTTAAAAAAGGCTGAGAATCTCTCTCCTGTGAATCACACCATGAAGGCCACACCTTTTCCGGTGGGAGGGGGAGGAACTATAAAACCCGGAAGTGTGGGTGTGGCTCAGTCTCTGCATGATGGGGGAGGGAGAGGTCATGACTGTCTGAGCTGTGAATCAACTGAACACACTGAATGTCTACTGAACTGTGTGTGGTGTTTTGTGTGGTTTTATGGTGGTTTTACCCTGCTTGAAATGGTATGAAACTGCATTTGAATGTGATGGCCTTGCACCCTGCATGAAATGGTATAAAACTGCATTTGAATGTGGTGTCGTTGCACCCTCCTTGAAATGGTATGAAACAGCACTTGAATGTGGTGGCCTTGCACCCTCCTTGAAATGGTATGAAACTGCACTTGAATTTGGTGGCCTTGCATCCTGCTTAAAGTGGTATGAAAATGCACTTGAATGTTGTGGCCTTGCACCCTGCTCGAAGAGGTAAGAAACTGCACTTGAATTTGGTGGCCTTGCACCCTGCTTGAAATGGTAGGAAAATGGATTTGAATTTGGTGGCCTTGCATTCTGCTTGAAATGGAATTTCAAGGAATAGCCGTGAGTCAACTGCCAGCCCACCAGCTGTGAGTGAGCTGCCAGCACATTATGCATGAGGGACTGAGCTGCCACCCCAAGAATCCATTTGGCCCACAATGTCCATACTAGCCCTCTGGAGACCAGTAGTCCCTGCAGCCAACAACACCCACACCAGCGCTCCAGGAAAGCCCCCCCCCCCCCCCCACTGGCCACTAATATTGGAATTGGTGGAGAGGTGGAATATTGCATTGGTGGACTAGCCCTCCCGTGTGAACTTAGTCTAGTAACTGTTAAAATTCCTGCCAGCCTAGTTTCCATATTCTATAAAGGAAGTGAGCTGGCAAGAGATTTCATGGGGTTGGGCTGCTGAAGGCGATTTCAGAAGGGGGGGGGGGGGGTTAAATTACCAATTAGGACCTAAATCAGTATTCAATGCATGGTAGATTTTTTTTCATAATTGATGTTGATCCTGACCGCGGGTGCCATGTGTACGGAGTGTGTACATTCTCCGTATGAACACATGGGTTTTCTCTGTGCTCTGATTTCCTCCCGCGCTCTAAAGATGTACAGGTTTGTAGGTTATTTGGTTTAATTAGAAATTGTAAAATTGTACCTAGTGTGTAGGCCAGTGTTAATGGACGGGGTGATCACTGGTCGGCGCGGACTCAGTGGGTCAAAGGTATCTATAAAAGTCTAAAAAACAATGTGGGGTGAATTAAAAAAACAGATGAATGCAGGATTAGTGTGAATGGTTGGTTGATTGTTTGTGTGGACTTGATGGGTCAAAGAGCCTGTCTCTGTGCTATATCTCTATAACCCAAGACAAGATAAGGATTGTAAATGCACAAAGGCTGCCAAAAGATTGAGTTACTTAATGCTCAACAAGCACCCAAATACAGAAAAACTAATAGTGTATATATATATAATACTCTTCTGGATAGGGAAATCCCAACAACAGAATCATACCGACAAATATGGGAAAATGAAATAGGCTTATCTATAATGAAAGATACTTGGGAAGAAAGTTTACAACGTATACATCGTTGTTCGTTAAATGCCAGGCATACCTTGATACAATTCAAAGTATTACATAGATTACATTATTCAAAAACGAAATTAAATAGAATTTTTCCTAACATCTCTTCTATTTGCGATAAATGCCAGAATTCAGAAGCTAATATAACGCATAGTTTTGTAACATGTATAAAACTTAATAGTTATTGGACTGATATTTTTTAAATCATTTCTGTAGTTCTTAAAATTAAATTGGACCCCAACCCAAAACTAATAATATTAGGAGTTCCTGACTCAAACCTAATATTAACAGTATATCAAAGAAATTTTCTTGATTACTGTTTGATAATTGGAAAAAAAATAATATTAAAATTCTGGAAGGGAACATTATCCCCCACAATTAAAATGTGGACAGTGGAAATGTCGGAGACGTTGCATTTGGAGAGAATCAGGTTTGTCCTAATGGACAAATATGAACTTTTTGAACAAATATGGTCTCCATTCGCTGACTATTTGAAGGGTAGCTGAGCTCGGCATTGTAACTCAATAAGTACCCAGTTGTAGGATTAGATGAAAAGATCTACTCTGGGATTTGTATACATGTCTCTATAGATATTGTTATGTTAAATTGTTCCATTCATTGTTAAGATGTATACTTCATTTAAAAAATATATATATAATAATTGTTTTCTTTTATTATTCTTTATTTTATTTTATTTTTTCCTTATATAATCAAAATCATTATTATTTAATCACCATCTCCATTGATTATATTCTTTTACTTCTTTACTTTCTAAAACAAAAATAGAAGCTTATATAAATCATTTCGTCAGTATGTTTTTAATATTTCCTTCCACTTCTGGAGAACCTCCTTCCAAAAGGGAAACAAAGCTGGGGTGCAAATACTGTAAACACAAGGAACTGCGCATACCGGTTTACCAAAAAAGACACAAAATGCAGGAGTAACACAGCAAGTCAGGCAGCGGCCCTGGAGGACATGGATAGTTGATGTTTCAGATAACCATGCCTCCATGAATCTCAGCCACGCTCTTCATGCTCACAAAGTAACTGAAGGAAGTCAATTTAATGATGTGTTATGATATAGCCTAAATCAACGTGATTTCTGCATTGGATTTCACACGCATGATCACAAAGTTTGTGCTTCTGACCCACTGACAGATTGGAATAAAAAACTGCAAGCTATGAAATGTAACCAATCTATGCAGAAACTTGGGAACTGTTGTAAAGACATCCAATGGGACATTATCTTTGCCTTCATTGGATCACCATGTGAATGTACCTGTGCTTTAGTAGACGGACAACACAGAGAGAATCTATGAACTGTGGCCTGAATAACTGCTGTAGTTGTGGTCTGCTTGGACTATTCTGGAGAAACAAGGAACTGGCAACATCTCTCGGAAACATGTTTAAGAAGGAACTGCATATGCTGGAAAAATCGAAGGTAGATAGAAATGCTGGTGAAACTCAGCGGGTGAGGCAGCATCTATGGAGCGAGGGAATAGGTGATGTTTCAGGTCAAGACTCTTCTTCAGACAACATGGATCAGTCTGAAGAAGGGTCCCAACCTGAAACATCACCTATCCATGATGCCCAGAGATGATGTATGAAGGAACTGCAGATGCTGGTTTAAACCGAAGATAGATACAAAATGCTGAAATAACTTAGCGGGACAGGCAGCATCTTCGGAGAAAAACAATGGGTGATGTTTTGGGTCGGGACCCTTCTTCAGACACGCCCAGAGATGCTGTCTAAGCCACTGAGTTACTCCAACATTTTGTGTCTTTTATTAGGCTATTCTGCAGTTTGGGGGACCCCCTCATAAACCACTGTACAGTTTCATCCACCCTGCTCATTTCCTCTTTCTCTCATGGTATTTCCCTGTCCTCTGCCTCCCACCCACTCCTTACCCCTCAGGCAGCTTGCGAGTGAGCAGATTTGTGAGACTCAGGAAGCAACTGCCATGTGTGAGCACTTAAACTGCACTCTACCCCTTTTTGAAGGGAGAAAACTATATTGGCAATTCCCTAAAGCAGAGCTGCCAAGTTTTGTCAGAGCATTTCAGTATTCTAGTACCTGAGAATCAGTATTTTGCTGAGGAAATCAGTATTTTTACTCAGTGCCATTTTGCTGGAAAAAATGTTACTTTTTATGTGCAGTCATACCCATGTAAGAGTGCAAGAATGCATAACTTTGCTACCAATTGACATGTCTTCTACGCACCTTACTTGACAGTGTATTCATTGCCATCTCTTTGTATACTGCTGTTTGAACGGCTGCTTTCTTCTTTTAGCACCAGATGATGTAGAAACCATTTTTGAAGCCTCCTTCTCCCTCCCTCACTCCCTCCTCCCTCTCCCTCCCTCCATCCCTCTCGCCCTCCCTCCCTCCCACTTTCCCTCCCACCCTCCCTCTCTCTTCCTCCCTCCTCCTTTTTTCTCCCTCCCTCTCTTATTCCCTACCCTCTCTCCCTCCCCTCTCCATCCTCTCCTTCTCTCCACCCCTCCCTCGCTCCCCCTTGAGTCCATTCATCAATCCCAATGTAACTGCAATCCCACTGGTAACCTTTCACCACTAGGCTTATCCAGATTTCTGCCACTGCCTGAAAAATAATCAAAGGCTCAACTACCACTGAGAAAGAGAATTCCAAAGACTCATTGTTATACGAGAATTTTCCTGAACAGTCTGTGACCCATAGCGCTGTGGCCATAGTGCTTTGTGTAAAGCCCATAGCGCTCCAGCTGGTAGCGTTATTTTTAGAACCCATATCGCTGTAGCTGACAGCTCTTCGTTTAAATTCCCACGCGTTAAACTGACAGTGCTCTGTTTAAACCTGGAGTGGGGCAGGCAGCGACTCTGAAGAGAAGGAATGGGTGACGTTTCTGGTCGAGACCCATACTTCAGAGTGAACTGAACTCTGTATTTAAAATCCGTATTCAACAACACAAAATCCTACATCCGTATTCTAATCGCATTTCCGTACAAAATACGTAAAATCCATGCTACTTGGCATCTCTGCTAAAGCAGCCACATCCCAATTCGATAATATTTCCGGCGAATGGCTTTCAACGTGAAAGCCATTTTGTGTACTTCTTCCTGAGATCTACTCTTCTGCAGATACTGCTGGTCTAGTCGTGTACTTTCAGCATTTTCTAGTAACAAAAGGTAGTTGGATTTTCACCTGGTGCTTCACAGATCTTGTGAGAAAGAGCAGTGGGTAAAAACTGTTCACAGGTGCTGTCGTTCGAGGGCAGTTGGAAATTGGCAGCCAAGGGAACATAGCTGCAAAATAAATGTCTGACCATTTTCAACTGAGGCTTCCAGAAATGTATTCTCTTAGACAGTAGGGAATCTCTGGAGTTCTCTGCCCTGATGGTGCTGGAAGCCAGATTAGTAGATGGAGACAGAGGAATTGACTGTTGTAGGGAACTGGCACATAAGAGGATCTCCTGCAATCTAGACTGTCAGCACACATTCCAGACTAATGAGTGAGCCCAATGCAGGACCTTCCAGATGTCCGAACAATCGGATGCTGCCTTGTCGGAGTTTTACTCTGCTACAGACAGACAGATTGCAGTTAAGGTTGAAATATCTGCTATTTTTGAACTCTTACCCTGATTCTTGCCCTCTTATCAAGGTATTCTAGTAAATATCTTCTGCACCCTCTCTAACGCCTCTACATCCTGCCTGAAACGCTGCAACCAGCATTGAACACAATACTAAAAATGCAGCCTAACCAAACTCCTATAAAGCTACCACGCGATTCCCTGACTCAATACCTCCACTTGTGAAGGCAAACATACCATACATTCTCTTTACCACTATATCTACTTGTTTGCCACTTTCAGGGAGCTGTGGACTTTGACCCCAAGATCCCTCTGTACATCAATGGTGTTCAGACGCTTTTCATTAACTATCCCTTTTCAAAGTACAACCTCTCACAGTTGCTCAGATTAAACTCCATCTGCCATTTCTCCACCTCTTTCTGTATCTTATCTATATCCCATGGTATAGTTTGAATCCTCATTGTCCGCAACAACAATTTTGGTGTTACCTACAAACTTACTAACCAACCCATTTATATTTATGTTCAATTCATTTATATATATCACAAACAACGGAGATCCCACAGATCCCTGGAGACCTCCTCTGGTCAGAGGCCTCCAGTTGGAATAACATCCACCACAACCCTCTATCTTCTATGAGTACGCCAATTCTAAATTCAAATGATTAAGTCACCGTGGATTTTGTGCATTTTAATCTTCTGGATGAGACTACCAAGACTGACCTTATCAATTGAATGTCGGCAACATCCACTGTCCTATCTTCATCGATCACTAAAAATAGTTGACCAAGTTCGTAGGACATGATATGTCACAGACAAAACCATGCTGACTGTCCCTAGTTAGGCCATTCTCTTCCAAATGCAAATAAATCCTATCCCGAAGAATCATATCCACTGATGTGAGGCTCACAAGACTATAGTTTCCTGGATTATCTATGGTTCCCTTCTTAAACAAAGGAACAACATTGATCACTCTCTAACCTTCTGGGACCTCGCCTGTGGCTAGAGAAGATGCAAAGATTGTGAATGCAACTGTTTTGTATTCAACAGTACAAAATGAAGTTTTCAGTGTGTCAAAATGAAGCTTCAAAATGTCTTTACTAAAAATTATCCAGAGAAAGTATCACTTAGCTTTCAGGAATCCACTTTTTAAAGCTGCAACTATTTCCTGTCTCCCAGTTTGTAATTACTCCACAATTTTCCTGGATTACATCTGTTATAAACACCATTCAGTGCTGCACAGCTTTATGCCCATGTCGATAGAGAACAGGGTGAAGACTGAATGAACACAACATTTTGGAATGACTCAGGCAGCATCTCAGGAGAAAAGGAATAGGTAATGGTTTGGGTCGAGACCTGAAGAAGGGTCACCAATTCCTTTTCTCCAGAGATGCTGCCTGACCCATTGAGCTACACCAGTATTTTGTGTCTATCTGTTGTGAAACCAGCATCTGCAGATCTTTCCTGCACATGAAGACTAAATGGTTCATTTAACCAAGTCATAGTTGGCAATGACACATCTATAGCTGATTGAACAGATAATAAAATGATGAAACACCTGGTTACTGCATTAAACTGTTGGGGAAATCAAGGGGTTACTTTCATTTGTCATACGTGGGCCAATGGTAAATTTTCCCACAGACTCAGATAAATGTGGGTATAGTGTTGGGGTGGGGGGGGGATGTTGATGAGCCATGGTACGATTATTCAGGAAATACATTAAAGAAAGCCCCCTGTTGTCTCCTTAGGCCGCCTTAGAGGATCTCACTGTACCTTTGTGAAGAGCAGCAGGAAAATCCTCCCCATGTTTTTGTCATTATCTATCGTATAACGAATGCGACCAATGCAAATCATCAGACTGCTTGCGTCAGTACTATTTTGGTATTTCATTCTCCACAATTATAGCAGCTGCTTTTACCTTTATTAATTTGTCTGCAGGCCAAGGGCATTTCATCAGCTTCAAATGATAGACTTGGGTCACACAAGGCAAATTTTAAATCTATTTTTACATCCCATTTCTTACACCTAGTGGTTGAGGGAAAAATGGTGTCCTACAGAATAGTTGATTATTACTCTGTTGAGCTGTAACCTTTGGCTTTATTAATCTGGTATTCATCTCTCTATCGAATCAACTGCATTTGTTTCACACACTTTGAAGCAAAACAAGCAGCTAATCTCTAATTTGAGATAATTAGGAAGCTGTGTCATCTAGCACTATGCACAGTCTAAATCAAAAGACAGCTTTATTGTGACATCAATGGGGTTGTGCATTTAAAAACTGGAGGGAGGCATGGTGTGCTGGAAAGGTAATTTCAGCTGCTAATTTGAGGGAGCACAAAGTGAAGTTCTACCCAAAAAAGCCAAGCAGAACCCTCACTCATAATCTTGCCACCAGCCTCAGAATGTCATTTGGAGGCTCTCTACTTGTTCTTAGCCAGCCTATAGAGAACCCATTGAGAGGAGACACTCAAAAAGGCAAAAAGAACTATCATTTTTAACAATAAAGGAAACAAAGGGAAAGGGGGGATGTATTGCTTTTCAAGTTTGTAACATTAATTCATTACAGATCCACATTAACCAAATGAAAGAGAATGCATTCTGGAGCAAAGTGCAAATTCAAATCACCCTTGGATTTAGCTCAGTTATGCACACACTGTATATTCATCAGCTAGCAGCAAATATCAGCAATTGGTATTTGGAAAAAAAAATCTTGGTTTATTTCATACAATGTTTTTTGATGCCACAAAAAAAACAATTTCCATGGACTAGCAAGTACCAAGCAATGCTTTCAGTTTATTACTTTAGTCTTCCACTACTTTGTTACTTGATCAATACGAACTTGCATTTATATGGACCCCTTGGAGTCAGATATCCAAAGGGGCTGTCTAGAAGCATTATCAAACAGAGAAAAAGAAATTGAGGCTATAAAGGAGACATCAGGGCAGGTGACCGAAAGCCTGGACAAAAATGTAGGTCTTCCCTTGGCTGATCATACTATTCCTGCTTAATAAATTAATTACTATAGATTGCAAGTATAGTATTTAGTAATGGGAACCAAATCATCTCTCTGACATCCTCCTTCTATGCAATATGAATCCATTTGAATAGTGTAAGGCCTGGACAATGAATGTGGGGAGGATGTTTCCACTGGTGGGAGAGTCTAGGACCAGAGCATATAGCTTCAAAATAAAAGAATGTACCTTTAGAAAGGAGATAAGGAGCAATTTCTTTAGTCAGATGGTGGTGAATCAGTGGAATTCACTGCCACAAACGGCTGTGGAGACCAAGTCAATGGACCTTTTGAAGGCAGAGATTGACAGATTCTTGACTAGTAATGCTATAACAGACCCCACTGCTATAAAGGCACTAAATGTAGCCGCCAAGGAATGTGGGGACTAAAGGACTGTGGTTGGTACACTGTGAATTCGACAGAAGGATGTAGGCTTGGGTGTTTATGCGTGCTATTTTCATATTCATACTTATTTTAGTTGTTTATCTTTTTGAATATTTTATCTTGTATGTATCGTTAGCTTTTATGTTTGAATGTTGCACTGACTGGTTGACATTTTTTAAATTTCGTTGTATATGGTTCATGTTACAATGACAATAAAGAAACTATTCTATTCTATTCGTAAAGGTGTCGGAGGTTATGGGGAGAAGGCAGGAGAATGGGGTTGAGAGGGAAAAATAGATCAGCCATGATTGAATGGCAGAGCAGACTTGATGGGCCAAATGGCCTAATTCTTCTCCTAAAACTTATGAATATATGTAATTGCTCATATTGGATTAGTTCATGTCTCAATACCTAACTGTGGAATGGGCTCAAACTAATTGCATGCAGGCCATCTATCACTGTGTGGACACTGCAATATTCTGAATAAAATGATGATGAGAGACAAAAATTACAACTAAAAATGTTAGTATCATTTTTTTCTTTGCCCAAAGGTTGATGGACACTTGTAATGGATTTCCAGATATCTGTTGTTGGAAACAATGATTTTATCCAGCTCCACTTTACCACCAACTCTAAATTGTCAGACTCTTTGTCTCGCACACTGTAATGGATGAGAAGAAATTAAATATTGTGTGAAGCAAAGTTACTTTCTTCAGTTCCCTTCACACGATGCGATAGAACTTTATTTATCCCAGAAGGGAAATTAATCTGCCAACAATCATAAAAAATACAAAAACATGAAATTAAAGTGACGAATGGAAAGGCTAGGGGGAATGTGCAAAGACTGAGGAACGGGGGGGGGAAGCGGAGTCAGTCTCCCCCACGATAGAAGAGGGAGGAGTTGTAAAGTTTGATAGCCACAGGGAAGATGGATCTCCAGTGGCGTTCTGTCCTGCATCTTGGTGGAACCAGTCTTTTGCTGAAGGTGCTCCTCAGGTTGACCAGTGGGTCATGGAGGGGGTGAGCTGTATTGTCCAGGATGCTCCACAGTTTGAGGAACATCCTCCCCTCTAAGACCACCTCCCATTAATCCAACCCTGCCCCCAGGACAGAGCCAGCCTTCCTGATGAGTTTGTTGATCCTAGTAGCGTCTGCAGTCTTCATCCTGCTGCCTTAGCAAATGACAGCGAAGAAGTTGGCTACCACCGATTGGTAGAACATCTGCAGCAGCTCACTGCAGACGTTGAAAGAGCGGAGCCTTCTCAAAAAGTACAGCCGGCTCTGTCCCTTCTTGTTCAGGGCCTCAGCATTCACGTACAGTCGCCTGAGAGACATCGTTATCCACACAGAACGATATGTAGCTGGTAACACAGTCCGAAAGTCATAGTCATAAACTCTACACTACCCGCCGAGTCCAATCCTCTCCCTGCATCTGTCTGAAACTGCACGGTAGTGCAGCAGATGGAGTTGCTGTCTCACCACTCCAACAACCAGAGTTTCAATCCTGAGGTTTGGTGTTATCTGTCTTCAGTCTGAAGAAGGGCCTTGACCCAAAACATCACCTATTCCTTCTCTCCAGAGATGCTGCCTGCCCCGCTGAGTTACTCCAGCAGTTTGTGTCTACCAAAGACATGAAGGTTGGTAGGTTAACTAGCCGCTGTAAATCACCGGTAGTATTAGACTCTGGGGGAAGTTGATCCATAGGAATGTTGTGAGATTAAAATGGGATGTGGAAATGGGTCCCAGATGGATGGCATTGACTCAACGGGCAGAAGGTCTTGTTTCCATGCTGTATGTCTCTATGACTTCAAACCAATGCTGTAATATTTACTGCTGCAGACTCAATTTATCCCTTTATTAACCTCTAGTTTTGGCTTCTGGCTGCTTCCCTCACTACAACTGTCTGTGAACTTGAGACCATACAAAATGTCCCTACCCATGCCTGCACATGGAGACCAATTCACTCATCAATACTATGCTTCCTGATCTATACTGGCTGCATACAAGGCAACAATATTTTTCAAATTACTCTGTACCTTTATTCCTCTCTTTCCATAGTCTATTGCAGCACCATAATCTTCCAAGATACTTGTGTCCAATTCTAACCTCTTCCTGATCCATTCTGAGATCCATCCTTGTAATAGTTCATGTTCTAAACTCTGGAGGCTTCTACATAGCTGATGCCATCCAGTGACCTCACTTAGGATACCACTTAAAACCTACATCTTCATCTAAGCTTTAGGGCATTTCCACAATGTCTCCTCGATGTCCTATTTTGTTTCATAAAGCTCCTGTGATCTGCCTTGGAACTCTGCTGAATTCAATATGGATTCTGGATTCAATGAGGATTCTGTTAATCGAGGAGCCAGAAGGGGATTAGTTGCCTCTGTCCTGGCATCTGCAAAAGCCCAAGTGTTCCAGCAGAGCTCAGGGTGACACAGCCAATCATTGTATTCCCACCGGTTCTACAGACATTGAACGGTTCTCAATAATCACTGCCGCTCTACACTGTTGAAAATCATAGCTACACGGTCGCTCAGCTGTCTCATTGCACTAGAGACCTGGGTTCCTTACAAACCTTCCTTACAAACCTTACCAAAATCTTATAATTAAAATTAAGCAAACGTAACATATATATATATATTTCAGATATTTCTGATCTTTAACCAGAAAACAAGATCACTGATTGCAGATTGTGTATTTGAATGCATGACCTGCCTTTATCGTGGAAAATAGATAAACACGGATCATGAAGTTTCAACAGTAGCTGCCTACAGATCATAAGTCAAGAAGACACTGGCTCTGTGTATGGCAGTTACTTGGAAACATTGTGATTTAATATGATGAATGTTTCCAATTCCATGAAAAAATATTGGTTGTCAAATTAGGCAATGGGGATTTGCAAACAAACAAGTGCCTCTTGAAACATTGTATAACTTCTTGAAACATTGTATATCCTGTCTTGTTACAACTGAAACTAATCTGAATCGCAACTGATTACAGGTTTCAAGACAAGTTCTGAAGGAACACTGTCAGGGGTTATGGTGAGAAGGTCGGAGAATGGGGTTAGGAGGGGGAGATAGATCTGCCATGATTGAATGGCTGGGTAGACTTGATGGGTGGATTGGCCTAATTCTGCTCCTATCACTTATGACCTTATGAATATTTATATATTTCCAAAATTGGATAATTCTACAGTACGTTCACATCTTCAAAGAATAGTATATTTCTTAAGATGGTGTAAATTGTATGTCGAAACATAGAAGGACACAAAGTGCCGGAGTAACTCAGCAGGTCAGGCTGCCTCTCTCATCTGTCAATAGGAATCTTTGCCTACTATGCCTAAAGTTCCTCACAAGACATATAAGGTCCATTACACTGGTACAATTTATAGAAATAAATCTTAGAATTACCTGTTCTCAAGTCCACCTCTGCAGGCATATTCCCATTCAGTTTCAGTGGGCAGCCGTTTATCTGCCCAAGCGCAATAAGCCACTGCATTGTGCCAGGAGATGTGCACAACAGGGTGATCCATCCTGAGACAGAGCAAAGCCCATTAATACAGATAATCACATACAGTATTCCAACAAAAATATGTTGTAACAACTATAACTGCCATGCATTTTGGCCATATTATAAGTCCATAGTCTCAAATATGGAGAGGAGCAGTAATTGAGGCCTGAATTTGCATCCCGTGGAATGCAGATCCAAATTTCATCTGGTTTCCCTGCTGTCTGATTCTGTGACTCTAATAACAACATCATTCTTAATCATTTTCAACAATGAATCTGGAAACTCGCTAGATTTTAATGAGTCACAGAGCCAAAGTCTCATGAAGAAACAAGAACATATTCATTATCTGCATTAAAATATGCATAAATGTCAGTGGAGTTTCTCTGTGGAAATGAAATAAATCACTTGAAGACGTCATTCTTGGTGAATTAATGAAGCCAGTACTGCATCATGTTTTAAAGGCAAAGAGCTGCCAACTACCTTTTCAACAAATTGTTACTATCCACATTTGTGTAGGTGGAGGGAAATAGGGGAAAAACCTGATCTATCTGTAGTTAAGCACAAATATGATGCTGCAGGTTTTCCACTGATATAAATAACCGACAGAATATTGTCCTGGAGTCCTCACTAAATGGATGACCAGTCAATTCTGAACCTCCAGCAGAAAACCCATGGGGAGCAGAACAAAATTGAGGCAAATATAGAAACATGTGATTATGGCAACAGGCCAAATATCCCATTCTAACCAGCATTGGGAATACATTAATTTCTGGAGACACAGTATCATCTGGAATCTTAAGCAAAAAATTACGTTCAGTAGGATCCCGTCTTGACACATCTATCCATTTCCCTCCATAGATACTCCCTGACGTGCAGCACTTCTCCAGCACTTTTAATGTTTACCGTGAATTTCTACTTGTATTTTAACTCAGAGAGACATAATGTGCAGGTGAAAGGTTCAACAACCTCTCTATGAAAGGAATTTGCAGATTTGCATAGATTGCTATCCTCATAACCAGGAGCAAAAATTGCAGTTCATTTTATTAAAATGTTCACTGTTTCTGAAGACCTCCTTGTGTAGATTGCAATGTCCTCGAACTGTTTGTGTTCTTCATTTAACAAAATAAACTATAACTACTGAGAAGCATCCTATTCAATTCCCAGTGTGGTGCAATCAACAGAAAGATTGGCTGGCAATGAGTTGTTTTTTGCTATTTCTTCCTGTATAAAACAATGAGCCAAACCTAGCATTTGAAAAGCCGAGAATGCTGAGAAATACTAAACAGCAAATACAACTGATACATTGCCAAGCTTCTTAGATAAGCAACAAATCAGTTGGGAATTTGAGAAAGGTTGGAACATTATGTTAGGACATCATGTTACAGCTGTACAGATTTTGTACTGTAACCTGAAGTATTGTGGAGAGATGGAATGGGTGACGTTTCTTCAGTGGACAAAAATGCTGGAGAAACTCAGCGGGGGCGGCAGCATCTATGGAGTGAAGGAAATAGGCGACGTTTCGGGCCAAAACCCTTCTTCAGACTGATGTACTGGAGATGAGAAGCAGTAAGCCTACTAGCTAAAACACCTGTGTCACTCCCAATTTCTTCAGTCTGAAGAAGGGTCTCGACCCAAAACGCCACCAGTTTCTTCTCTCCAAAGATGCTGCCTGTCCTGCTGAGTTACTCCACCATTTTGTGTCTACCTTCAATTTAAACCAGCATCTGCAGTTCTTTCCAATACCTGAAGTGGTATGTTCAGTTTTGGTCACCCTGCTATAGGAAAGTTATTATTAAGCTGGAAAGAGTGCAGAGAAGATTTACAAGGATGTAGCCAGGACATGAGGGCCTAAGCTACAGGGACGGTTGGGCAGGCTAGGACTTTATTCCTTGGATTTTAAGATGCTGAGGAATCATCTTATTAATTTTATCTCAGCATAAAATCATGAGGGGAATATGTAGGGTGAATGCATGGTCTTTTTTCCATGGTACGGGAATCAAGAACTAGAGGGCATAGGTTTAAGGTGAGAGGAGAAAGATTTAATAGGAATCCGATGGGCAACTTTTTGAACACAGAGGGTGGTGGGGATATGGAACGAGCTGCCAGAGGAAATAGCTGAGGCAGGTACAATAACAACATTTCAAAGACATTTGGACAGGCACATGGTTGGGAAAGGTTTGGAGTGATATGGGTGCGGGCAAATTGGTGGGGCTTTTTGGTTGTCATGAATGAGTTGGGCTCTGGGCCTGTTTTTGTGTTGGACGACTCGGGGACTCAAAATCACATCAGCCGTTGGGTCAGGTTGATGTAACATGTACATTGTATGTAATGTTTGGAATGAATTACTGAACCAATGATCAGGTGATACAGCCTACACAAATTTGCTGCAAGTATTTATATGTGTAGTTTACAGAACAATATTTTGGCAAACCTTTTGTGCCTTTTATGAGATTTAAATATATTTTTAACACCTTTTGGCTAATTCTCCTACTGAGGATTCAAGCCGCACAAAATATAATTCTCTAACATGCATTCATCCATATTCCTGGCCTCCTGCTGATATTCTAACGAGTTATTTTTTAATTCAAAGAAATGGAGCACACAGAATTCCCAGCTCAGCAAAGTGCAGCAACCCAGACTTGCAAAATCATTTTCAACCTTACTTCCTTCTCTCCCTCACTAATTGTGCATGGTGCAAACTACACAGAAAGATTAGCAAGCAGGCACCAAGGTTATGTCATCTGATACCACCCCAGCTTTTAGGGGCACTATTTATTTGCAGTTGTCCCACATTTACCAGCTTCCCTGCAAAACAAGTTAAACGTTATAGAGTCAGACCACACTAAATATGGCCTCCAGCCCCCTAAATCCATGCTATCACACTCCATTTACACCAATCCTGCAATAATCTCATTTTATTGATGCCCTGTATTTTCATCAACTCCTCCCCAGATTCTACCACTCACCTACGCACCAGAAGCAATTAACAATGGCCAGTCGACCTATAATCTGCACGTCTTTAGGAATTAAGAGGACATCGGAGAACCTGGAAGAACCACATGTGGTCTAAGGGAAAAACTCATGCCAACATTTCGTAAGGTCAGGACTGAACACGAGTCCTGGAGATGAGAAGCAGTAAGCCTACTAGCTAAAACACTTGCGTCACTCCCAATTTTGATCAAAAACAAATGGAAGATTGTTTGGAAACTAACATTAAATTTTGTTTCTTACTTCCTCAGATCAACTGTAACTTCCAAGGTAACAGAGCTAACTACTCCCTGGGCAGGAATAAAATGAGCAGCAGAGGGAAAATGGAGGAATGACATTGAACCACGAGTGTGACCAATAAACGCCTTTAACGATTTTGTCAGTTTTCAAATTGCATCAAACACAGAGAGGAAGATGATGGGAAAAAAACATCTCCTGGGCACAAGGAATGCTTATGTGACAGAGTTACCTCTTTGTAATGTTGGAGTCTGGACCTTCAGGATGTTTCCAGCTGGCTTCTTTAACAGGAAGCCACCACGGTGCTGCTGCGACCTGGAATGGGAAGAGACCATCTTGGGGTTAGAATTGTGCAGCAGAACCAAGAAACTATTGGCTCATCTCTGAAGTCTCCAGAATATGACCTTTATCTACAGTAATTTTGATCCTCCTATTTTCATGGGCACAATGGCTCCTGGGAAATGATATGTTCACTGGGAGAATGTGCAAACACAACACCGACAGTGCTGGATATCAGGTTGAGCCCTGGTATCTGACACTGCAAGGCAACATGTCTACTGAGTGTGCCATTGTGCCATCCACTGAACAAACTGGACCTCTTCCTCTTTTATGGTACACACAATCCTAACGTTTGACTATGTATTTCACCACCTGAATATCATCACATGCACCAATTTTTGTTTGGGCTCAGTGTAGACAAATGTCAAGAAGTTTTTCATTAAATTTATTCATCACGATGTGACCATTTCTGTGAAGATCAACATTTATTGTCCACCTGGATTTCCCCAGGGATGGCAGTGGCGAATCTGCCTTCTCAGCGGGACAGGCAGCATCACTGGAGAGAAGGAATGGGTGATATTTCGGGTCGGGACCCTTCTTCAGTTTAGTTTAGTTTATTGTTATATTTACGCAAGTATAGTGAAAAGCTTTTGTTGCATGCTAACCAGTCAGTGGAAATACAATACATGATTACAATAGAGCCATCCAAAGTGTACAGATACATGATAAAGGGAATAACATGAATAATGTTTAGTGCGAGATAAAGTCCAGTAAAATCCAACCGAAAAGGACCAAGGGTGTCCAATGAGATAGACAGTATCTCCGACTGCTCTCTAGTTGTTGGTATGATGGTTCAGTTAGAAACATAGAAACATAGAAAATAGGTGCAGGAGTAAGCCATTCGGCCCTTCGAGCCTGCACCGCCATTCAATGTGATCATGGCTGATCATCCAACTCAGTATCCCGTACCTGCCTTCTCTCCATACCCCCTGATCCCTTCAGCCACAAGTGCCACATCTAACGCCCTCTTAAATATAGCCAATGAACTGGCCTCAACTACCTTCTGTGGCAGAGAATTCCAGAGACTCACGACTCTCTGTGTAAAGAATGTTTTCCTCATTTCGGTCCTAAAGGAATTCCCCCTTATCCTTAGACTGTGACCCCTTGTTCTGGATAACAGTTGCCTGATAACAACTGGAAAAAAACTGACCCTAATTCTGGAGGTATGTTTTCACAATTCTATACCTCTTGCCTGATGAGAGAGTGGAGAAGGGGGAGTGGCCAAGGTGCAAATCATCCTAGGTCATGCTGCTGGCCCTGCCGAGGCAGCGTGAGGTGTAAATTGGATCAATACAAGGGAGGTTGGTTTGTGTGATGCTTTGGGCTGCGTCCACAATTCTCTGCCTGCCATTTCTTGTGGTCTTGATGGAGCTGTTCCCAAACCATGCTGTGACGCACCCAGATAAAATGCTTACTACGGCGCATCTGTAGAAGTTGGTAGGAGTTTTTGGGGACATGCCGAACTTCCTAAGCCTTCTAAAGAAGTAGAGGCTTTCTTGGCTATTGCTTCAATATAGTTTCTTAGCTGGGGAGTTCAGGGATTGAGCAATAGAGGAGTGGTGTTTTTCTGCAGGAAGAGCAGTTTGTCACCAAAGTTCTCCAACATGTAAATGGTACAATGGATGCAGATGGTACACAGATCCCACTAATTTAACCAGTTTAATATCAACTAAATGACACAATAATCCCTTGTGCCATCTCTACAACCAGAGTTTGAATATCGGCCAGGTACTGGGTTTGATCATTTTTCTTTATGTCAATCACAGGGGTTCTCTGCGTGTAAGAATGTGCACTGCCTCAGGATTAAAAAGTCATTTCAAAATAATTTTGGGAAGCAACGGAAAAGGAAGACATGAGCTTTGTGTCTGGAATTTGGCGAATTTGGGGAATTCTCAATCAAAGGCCAGCCTTTTACAAAAGGCATTAAAAATGACCAGATAGAGAGAAACCAGAAACCAAGTAGAAATGGGAATGATAGTAATAATATAAATATAATAAAAAAGAACTAAAATTTAAAAACAAGGCTTGCAATTATATGTAGGAAGGAACTGCAGATGCTGATTTTCACCAGGGATATACACACAATGCTGGAGTGACTCAGCGGGTCAGGCTGCATCTCTGGAGAAAAGGAATAGGTGATGTTTCGGGTCGAGACCCTTCTTTAGATCCTTGCAATTCAGATCCTGCTTTTCACTACCCTAAGCACTTTATAGTCAATATGAATCATGCACATTTAATAGTATGGGATGAAACATTTGAACGCTTACTTCCCACCTAATAATGCAGTGGAAATATCTTCACCAGGAGAGGAGCAAATCAAAGCTGCCAGTTGTTAATTGCCACTCTCTCAGGAGGCAAATAGGAACAGATATCAAATGCTGGTATTGCCAGTGACACTAGATTGGAAATTAAATGATGGTACAAGTCCTGCATTCAGCAGCTGAAAGACAATACTCAGGACTCTTGCAGGGAAGATTGGATAACGCCATGTGACTGGATAAAAACTGACAATCAAAACTATGACTAGAAGGAATATGGCCAGGTTGAAGTTTGGTTTAGGTTTAAGCAGAGGGATATCTTGAGGGTGGAAAACAGATTGGACACCCTCAATAATACATAATTGGAATGCAAAAATAAGTAGAAGATTAAAAAAAAACTCTTCATCAATCAACACTGCGCCACTACTTAAACACTGGGTGCAACAATGAAGCATTAGTCAAGACTAATTTCAGAGTTGGCAACTTATTGTTCCAGATATCCAGGATATGTTTATCTAAGGTGACAGAAATATTGCCGATGTTTGTGCTTCAGGTTGCTGCTTGCTGTCTATTTATTACAAGCAAACAGTTAAGTGTTAAAACGAGACAGCAAATATTATCGTTGTTGTTAAGAGCGTGATTGTTAACATAATGAAATAACATTGACATCCGTGAAATTACATGTTTTATCTTGCTATTGATTGCCATGTTGGTATATGCAGCAGAGAACTTGTTCGTTCATGCAACAATGTATAGTAGTACAGGTTGAACATCGATGGTCCGCCCACCCCGATAATCTGAACAAAATTACGAAAGCTCAGTTGAAATTGAAGATGGCATTGTGAGTGACGAGCGTTTGTTCCGGCCGTGTCCCTGCGTCATGAAAAAGTTCTTTGTTTACATCTAAACATTGAAATCCCTTCTTGGCCTTGTCTAATTTATCTCTGCTGGCGCAATGTTTACGTTTTTTGTGTTTCAACTTTGCGTAGCCACCATGCACCACCCTACAACCCCTCCTGCCTCCATTTACTTCCCCTCACCCTCTGGAACTCTGAACATCCTGTCAAGCCTTCTCTAATTTACTGGGCACCTTTAAAAGGTACTTCCCAAAATCCCTTTTTCAACCAGGCTCACAATCTTCTCTCCCAAAGACAACCCCCTTATAATGGATTTTGGATGTAGCAGACGGACCTACCAACCCATCCCTGCTGGTTTAGAGCCCCGGCTTCCGACCCCACTGCCGACTCACAAGGTTCAATTTGCTGTTGTTGCGGCTCACGTTGTAGCCCCCGACAGGACAGTGCTTTCTTCAGGCAGCTGCCAATGACCGTGGGGCTTCCTCCACTCTCACCAGTCGCTTCCCAGGTGGAGTATGCCGGTGACTGGTGAAGACAGGCTCACTGCTGCACCTTACGAGTCGGGCGTGGGGTCGGAAGCCAGAGCTCTAAACAGCCTGGGAGACAGTGGGATCCGGGAATGGGTTGGCAGGTCATTCGATTCATATTCAATTCACATTTGATATTGGTTTTATTTAAGTTTCTGGCACTCCATGGTGCGTTAGAGACACGGGAGGGGTGTATTGTCATTTCATTATCACGCAACATCTATTCGTCCAGAAAAACGGATAATCCAGAAAGGCTCTGGAACCGCGGGTGCCAGAAAATCGTTATATTCTTCATTTCCCGAGGTAAGACATAAAAAAATGCACTTGAATATCTCAATCTATTACCCCACAGACAAAGTAGCAGTTTCTGACAACCTGGGATTATAGTGTAGTCGCTGCCTCTCTGACCACATTTCTTAAGAATGTTAAAATGGAGACACGAGACTGCAGATGCTGGAATATTGAGCAAAACACAAGGTGCTGGAGTAACTCAGTGGGTCGGGCAGCATCTGGAGAGGGAAAAAACAGGCAGAGTTTAGGGTCAGGACTCTTCAATCAGTCTGAAGAAGGCTCCCAATCCAAAACATCCCTCCTGATTTTGCTTGACCCGCTGAATTCCTCCAGTATTTTGTGTTTTTATTAAGAGTGCTGTGTATAGGTAGAAGTGTAAAAGCAATTAATTTATACTGAACTTCCAGTCTTTCTCACACATTGTGCCGACATTGTCAGCCATGTCAGCCTATGAGCCGGTTGCAGGTTGAAAAAGAATTCCAAACTGCAGAATTATTCCAATGTTTGAAATACAATGTTGATGATGCAGGAATAGCCTCATCACTGTATGGTTCAAAGATTTGTGCTGCCGAATGGAATCTGAGAACTCCCACTTTGGATTCCTCCTCTCCACTTGTTTACATGTTCTGTCTCCCATTCAGAGTGGTTAAAATATTTCGCATTTCACAAGTAATGTTCTCATACTCAAAGTGTCAACTATTCTCTATCGCTATGGCTCCAAAACCTAAATAGCACAGAACTAACTGTATGCACCACAGAACACAACAAGCAGACCAGTCTTTGATAACGGGTTGCCAAGCTACAATTATGACTAAAATCTACTTGATTAGAAATAAATTTGAGACAGATATGGCTATCACACTATTCAATTGCAGTTGAACTCTTGCAATTGCCACCTGATCATGTTTGTCATTGCTCTTCCAACCGTTGAAAGATGAATCTGTACACTGGAGCAACCTACCAGCAATATAAATATATCAGTGCATTAAACTAAGTTTTCTTTCCTCAGTTACATTTACATTTAGTATTTAGAAAATAAAATATTATTACAGAAGGGGTAAACGATAATAGTAAGATTAAACGAGAACTTACCTGTTTGAAGTTTGATCTTTATTTTATGAGGAGTTACGATGAGGGATTACGTGAAGAAGCCCCGCCTGACGCTGGATCGGCATACTTCAAAGCAGCGGCATGAAAAACACAGAACCAATAGCCGGAGTAAAATAGTAAGGCTCAAGATAGACTAGAACTACCAGATGATCATTTATATTATGAGGGTTGGGAGTGGAGGGCACGTAATCCCTCATCGTAACTCCTCATAAAATAAAGATCAAACTTCGAACAGGTAAGTTCTCGTTTAATCTTACTATTTTACTTCGGAGTCACGTGAGTGACTACGTGAAGATTTTAAAGCTCTGTGTTTTTTATGTCGTAAATTCATTCCATATGACTCTCTGTTTAGTCAAAACAGTAGTGAGTAAACAGTATTTTAAGACATTGTTACAATTTATGTAATAAGTCCTTTAATCATAAAAAAGAACAACTTTTTTTAATAATAACCCCTCTATCACAGGGGAAAATTACAAAAGAAAAATTGATAAATGATGTCAATGACAACATAAATCGATAATATAAATCGATAATATAAAACAAAGCAAGCATTTAAAGAGAACCCAGTACTGTGTGTCCAAATCCTGGCACCGTGACAACAGGTTTATTGTAGAACTTTGAAAATGTTTCTTCTCTACACCATCCTGCGGCCTCTAAAATTTGATCGAGTGGTATGTCCTGTACCTTCGCCGCGGACGTAGTTGCCGCCCTAGTGGAGTGAGATTTAAACACATCAGTGTCTATTCCTGCTAGACCCAAACCTGTTTTAACCATCTAGAAATGGTTTGAACTGAAACTTTTGTATGTGGCTTTTTGTGTGTTATCAATAACGCTTTCTCAGAACCTCTGAGATTTTTGGTTACCTCAATGTATTGAGTTAAATGCTTAACTACACACAATCTTTCATCAATAGGATATGCTTTAAACATTACCTTAATTCCAGTTTTCCCTAGTCCAGTTTTCCCTTTGTTTGATCAGGTCATAAACATAAAACACAATGTTATCTGTAGTCACATGCATGCAATCCAACCGTAACAATTGCAAAGTTTGTACTCTTTGAGCTGATACCAATGCCATTAACATAACCACCTTAAATGTTAATTTCTGCAAAGACATTGAAGTAATTGGAATCCATTGCTTTAGCAAAGTGAGAACAATGCTAACATCCCAAATTTCTGTATATCTGGGCTTGGGAGGATTTTTATTAAAAATACCTTTCATGAATCGGGATACTAATGGGTGAGACCCTACTGAATCCCGATCAGAAATTGGTCCCAAATAGGATGACAATGCACTACAAGCACAATTAATCCCACTATCTCAAATGCTTATCAAAGTGTAGCCCAGCAAGGAACTCCAATACATTTGAAATGCTTGCAGTATAAGAAGATATCTTTGACTGTGTACAAATAGCTTCCCATTTTCTTATATGTGACATATATTGTTTTTTAGTGCTATCCCTCCAAGCTGCATCTATAACATCCATGGTCCTGTCCAACAGTTCAAACTCTTGCAATGGTCTGGTCAGAACCTGCAGATTTACAAATTCATATGATCATGCAATGGATGAATTTCTTTTGTTACTGGTTGTGTCAACAGATTGTCGCAACTGGGAATTGTCATACATGGTTCAACAATCATTTTAAGCATCAAGCCTTTGGCAGCGTCTTGCACTATTTTCTTGAGACATTGCCCAATCAGACAGAATGGGGGAAAAGCATAAAAGAACGTATTCCCCCAGTGTAGCGAGAAAGCATCCACTACTACTGCCCCTGGATTGTGTTCCCAAGACACGTATTTGGGCAATTGGTGATTCAATCTAGATGCAAACAGATCAATGTCCGGTACTCCATACCGACTGAAAATATTTTTGAAAATTTGTGGATTTAACATCCATTCTGTATTGTCTTTAAATATTCGTGATCTTTTGTCTGCCACAACATTGTCTCTCCCTGGGAGATAAATAGCTGAAAGCCAAATATTTTTACCAATACACCAGTGCCACATCTGGTTTACCAGATGATCACATGAAATTGATCTGACACCACCCATGGGATTGATATATGCCACAGCTGTGGTATTGTCTATTTGTATATGGACATGTAAATCTTTTAATGTAGAACAATAAGCTTTTAATCCATAAAATGCTCCCAGTAGCTCCAAATAATTAACCACATGTTTGGAGCAATAAATCCTCTTGGACAGCCCATCTGCCCCCACAGCTGGTCTCATTATCCGTAGCCCCCCATCCGAGAGAACTTGCGTCAGTTTGCAAAAACACTACTGGCTGATGAACCAAAATGTTCTTAGCAGCTTGTTCCAGCTCCAAAATCAAATCCCCTTTTCATATGGCCAGCCCTTCTCTGGCCAAAAGTGAAGGATTTCATAAGGCCAATAGTTTTTGCCTCTTCATCCATTTCTTTAATTTGTTTAGACAAATTCTCTCCGAAATAAACCATGAGTTTGAACATTGCTTGGCTTGCACAACCCTGCAAATCTTGGATGTAACAGAGACCGAATGGCAATCTTCCTCATACAATTTATCTCAAAAATGAGTTGCAAAATAAAGCCAACATCTGCTTCTAAACTTTGGTCATTCCACAACCTTCCACTTGTCTTCCAAAGGTAGTAATGCCAGCTGAAATCAGCTTGAGGACTCTTTGAAATCGAATCTCCTGCGCCCGCATCATCGATGACATTGGCGCCAAACACCCGGATTCACCGTAGGTACCTTCAATGAGGCACAATTAATAGGTGTTTTATACAATTCTGCTGTCTCAACCATAACAGCTTTTTGAAGCGGGTGAGAGACCATATAATTAATATTGGCCGCCAGGTTTTCTTCCATGGCCTCACCGCCTCCTCCAGGTATAGAAAAACTTTGTGCCACATCAGGCACACCTGGATCAATATATTTGTATTGTGGTGTGTACTCCGGACCTCAATCACCACTTTCAGAGTCTGTCTCATACAGCCCTGGTACTCCTGAAACTTGTTCAAGGAGACTTCCTCCAGTCCAATCCCAGGCACTGGAGTTTCAAATTCCCAATTCAAACTGGCACCATATTCATGATATGGAACCCCCTCAGGGGCTGCCTGGGAATATTCTGGGTACTTAGACCCTTGGTTGATTATAGTTTGGAGCATTTTCTCCATTTGATCCATTCTGAGCCATAAGGCTTTTCTTTCTGGACCTTTAGAATCAGAGTCCTCAGAAACCTCAGGCCTTTCAGCTTTTCTTTTACATTTTTTAGGCACTGGGTTTTCCTCCAAAGTTTCTGTTTGTGGAGCAATCAAAGCCTCACTAACGGGGATTTCAACGGCCACCGGTATCGGAACCAGCTCCGCAATAATCTCCTGTCCCGACTCTTCTCCCCGGGACGCACGTTTTACCCGCTGTTTTTTGGCTTACTCCATTTTCTTTCTAACTCCTCCTGGTTTACCCACCAGGCTACGGAGTTCTGAAAACCGCCCTAGAAACAAAAATCTCTCTTACCTGCGGGCCGGTTCCTTACTGCTGTGTGGAGCTGCGCTCTGCAGCTCTTTCCTCTGCCGACAGCGACGACGTAATGCCGATCCAGCGTCAGGCGTGGCTTCTTCACGTAGTCACTCACGTGACTCCGAAGTAAAATTTGACTGATCAGACTGTTGGAGGAAGTGAGTCTTTCATATTAATCTACATTTATACTGAACCTCGTGCAATGAGAGAAAATGTCCAGGAATGTGCCAACTAGAATTGATAACCTTAAGGGCCTGTCCCACCAGCATGCGACTGCATGCGGCGAGCGCGACCTAACGTGGTCGCTTGAGCCGTATGGCCTCATGGGGCCGGTCCCACTTCGATCACCGGAGCCGTATGGAGTTGTGCGGGGCTAGTCTCGAGATCGTGCGGGGCTCCGAAAAACTGACACTGTTCAAAATCCCGCGCGGCAACGGCCGGCAGTCCCGCAGCCGCATTGAGGCCATACGCAGGTCTCGACGCTGTACGCAGGTCTCGACGTTGTACGCAGCGTCATGATGACGTACGCAGTGTTTGGACGGCGTATGCAGCGTCCTGACGGCATACGCCTAGCGTTGCGTGATGACGTCAATGCCCGGCGTGCCGTTGCAAGATGATACCACCGCCCGAAGCCATGCCACTTCCAAATTCACTCGGCCCGCCTCCTGCCCAGCTGATTGGTGAGTCTGATGTCGGGACCAACCCCGCACAACTCCAGACGGCTCCGCGGTTCCAAGTGGAACCAGTCCCGCGAGGCCGTACGGCTCAAGCGACCACGTTTGGTCGTGCTCGTCACATGCTGGTGGGACAGGCCCTTTATACCAATCAAAGTAATTTAAAATCAAAACTCCCATTTTAATAGACGACCATCGTGCCAGTTAAGAGAATGATACAAGAGAACAATAGTAACATTTCTAAGGAAACACACACTGTCATGAAATTTGAGCGGCACAGTGGCGCAGCAGTAGAGCTGCTGCCTTACAGGCCAGAGACCCGGGTTTGATCCTGGCTGCGGCTGATTGTCTGTATAGAGTTTGTAGGTTCTCCCCGTGCCCTGTGTAGGCTTTTTTCCGGGATCTCTTGTTTCCTCCCACACTCCAAAGCCTTTCAGGTTTGTAGGTTAATTGGCTTTGTAACATGCTAAAATTGTCCTTAGTGAATGTAGGATGGTGTTGATGTGCGGGGATCGCCGGCCAGGGTAGACTCGGTGGGCTGAAGGGCCTGTTTCTACAGTGTATCTCCAAAAACTAAAAAGCAACAATGCAACAAAAGTCTAAGGCATTGGTGGCACAGGATGAGTATGTAGTTCCAGTGATGGAAATGGGTTTTAGGAACTAGGGGTAGGCTAAGGTCCATGAGGCTGAAGTTGGGAAGGAAGGGGGGAATTGTTTTTAATGTGCAGTCATACCCATGTAAGAGTATAACAATGCATAACCTCTTTATTGTGCATTTGTAATACAGTTTATTGTATATCATAGCTCACTCTCTCTCGCTCTCTCTCCCTCTCTCTCTCTCTGTGTTGGCTGCGGCCATCGTCTGCTTCGGTGAGGGAAGCAGGTCGGTGATTGGTCACAATGCCCCTCAGAGATTGTGTCTGATTGGACAGGAGGAGACCGATTTGTTGATTAGACGGGAATTTTAAGGAAAGCTGGTCAGTGATTGGATGCAACCCCCTTAGAGACAGCGCCAAATAATCAGGCACAAAAAATTGACAAATAGGAAAACAATAAAATCGGAATTCCGATTTAAATCGGAAGAATATCATGCCTGATCTGCAGCAAAGATATTAGTATCCACTTTAGTATCTTTGATCTGCAGTTCCTTCCTATTGAAGAAGGAGCCTGGCCCAAAACAACTCCTAATCCATTCCCTCCACAGATGCTGCCTAGCCCGCTGAGTTCATCCAGCACTCTGTGTTTTTTATTTAACTCTTAAATTGAAGATAGACATAAAGCTGGAGTAACTCAGCAGGACAGGCAGCAACTCTGGAGTCAAGACCCTTCTTCAGACTGAACTGAACTCTCGTCGGTGAGATTACTTGTGATTGTCTGAAGATGGGTCTTGACTCGAAACGCCACCCAGAGCCGCCGCCCGTCCCGCTGAGCCACCCCAGCCCCTTGTGTCCACCTTCAACTCCAGAGCCAAACAAAAAAGACAGTGCTGGAGGAACTCAGCGGGCCTGGCGGCACCCGTGGAGGGAACGGACCATGGGTCAGGGCTCTTTACCCCCCCCCCCCCAAACAGGAAGGAACCGCAGATGCAGCCATCCCCGCAGAAACGCCAAATGATTCTGGGAATGCCGAGGCGAGAGGGTGAGAGAAAGGGAGTAAGAGAGCGAGAGAGAGACGAGATGGGATGTGGGAGAGAGAGCGCGTGAGAGAGAGAGGGAGAAAGAATGAGGGAGGGAGGGAGGGAGAGAGAGGGAGAGAGAGATAAAACAACATGGGTGAATTACTTTACCTGCACGCCAGAAAGAAGCCCGTGCTCGCTGTCAGGATAATTTCTTAAGTTTTAAGAAATTATCCCGTGAATTTTATTCAAAGGAACACAGCTCTATTAATACTTGGTCAAAACACAATTACATTTGCTGAGGAATGTGGATCGATGTATAGATGACACATTGTATAACCACGTGTTAACTACTGACTGTTAACAAGTGCTAACAGTGGTAGTTAACAAATAGTTTTCGTCTCATGGCCGGTGCAGTGGTGACTCGTTGTAACGATTATCCATGGTCAAATTTAACAATGTGAATGGTTTATTTTTTTTAAATCTGTATTTAACAATGCAAATTCGTATTTCCGTTTTCGTATTGCATTTCTGTATTGCATTCCTTCCCATTCTGGTCAATTGTTGTTGGGTTATTTGTTAAAAAAAAGAAGCTTGCATACAATTAGGGAGAAACCAGTCACACATTACAAATATCAATACTAACTTCTAAGATTGGATTTAAATCTCCCCAAACACTTGAGGTGTTTAATTATATCAGTGCAAAGGGGTTTACTGGACTGATTCTTGGGATGGCAGGACTGGTGTGTGATGAGAGATTGGGTCAGTTAGGCCCCTATTTACTAGAGTATAGATAACCAAGAGGGGATCTTGTCGAAATCCATAAAATGTTATCTTATCTAAGACTACATAGAGGCTTATGACTGGAGAGTCCACAACCTGGAATCACTACTTGAGAATACACAGTATGCCACTTAAATCATGTTCAAGAGAAATTTCTGCACCAGTAAAATTCTCTTGCAAAAACAAACTGCTGGAAGAACTCATCGGGTCAAGCATCATCTGTGGAGGGAAGTGGGTTTTGAGTTAGAACCCTTTGTCAAGACACGTACATAAGGAAATTCTCTAGCACAGAAAGTAGAAGTCAAGTTATTAAATACACACAGGAGGGTGATGGATAGCTATAATGCTCAAGGTATATGGGGAGATGGGAAGAAGGCAGTGAAGATGATATGTGTGTACACCTTTAACAGTAGCGACGTAGCCCTTGCTAACCACTCCCCCATATCATCCAGTATAACTGTGACCTTCCCACCCATAGCTCTCTCTCTAGTATCCGTGACAGACCACGTACAGCTAGGGCAGTGATGTGTGTGTTTGATTAATAAAGTAGTAGTAAAGATTCATCTGTGTACGCGCCAATTCTTTACAGGCAGGGACTGGGGGATGATCAGCTATGATCAGGTTTAATGGCTGAAGACTGAATGGCCTCCTCCTGTTTTACTCTGCTAACCTGGAGATTCCGGCATGAGTACAAAGTGTTGGTACCTTCACCTGAAGCACTGCAGATTCAAGGAGCTCACCACCAATTGTTTCAAATGGCATGTCATAAGATCATAAGGTCATAAGTGATAGGATGAGAATTAAGCCATTCGGCTCATCAAGTCTACTCCACCCTTCAATCATGGCTTGGTTCTTGGTTCTTGGTTACTTGGTCCTCCAAAATATTCCAACTGGAATTTAAATTAAACTGATCTATCTCTCCCTCCTAACCCCATTCTCCTGCCTTCTCCCCATAACCTCTGACACATGTACTAATCAAGAATCTATCTCTGCCTTAAAAATATCCACTGACAGCTTCCACAGACTTCTGTGGCAAAGAATTCCACAAATCCACCATCCTCTGACTAAAGAAATTTCTCCTCATCTCCTTCCTAAAAGAACAACCCTTAATTCTCGTGGTAAGTACGTAGAATGTACGTCGGAGCTCATGGATGCCTCGTAGTGGCTTGTAATGCTAACGGCCGTCCCGGGAATACTCGGGAAACGCGGAAACTCGTGAAGTTTTTTCAACAGTGTGAAAAATTTCCAAGAGTAAAAAATACTCGTGATGAAGTACCACGTGTTTGATTTTTTTAAACTCGGGAGAGCTCTTGGGTAAACTCGTATCATGGGACAGTGGCTTAAGTTAACCTACTCATTCCCGGGAAAGGGCAGTAAATACTGGCCTCACCGGTACTGTCCCCATTGTAAAAAAATTAGAAAGACAAAATACAGCGGCCATTTATTTAACAGTTTTCTACAACAACTCAAAAGTTACCCAAATTGATCGCAATGCACTTTGGGAGCACCACGGTTGTGATGGATGTTCTACAAATGCAAACTTTTATTTACCTGACTTAATGAAGATAAATGGTGGACTAGCTTAGAGTTTGGCTCGCACTTGCAGAATGCACTCTATAGCACAAGACGTGCCAACCATTAAGACAGAAGGAGAAGCGACCAAAAGATTTGGGAAACACATCTCCATTTTACTTACAGCACGTTATAGTTTTTTGAGAAGTCATTTTATATTTTTGCTCTGAATCTTTTTTTTTTTTAAAGATCACAGTAGTCATCCTGCAATAAAATTGGCACCGCAATATGAGCCTGATTCAAAAGACATGTTAAGGACAAAATCAAGACCCCAAGAGATAGAAATCTCCATTAAGAGTTGAGAAATGGGATCTCATTTTGATTTAGCAGATGAAGCGGATATTGGCATTGGTTTAAACTAATAGCACGCTAATTTCCTTTGTGTATAGTTTTTTAGATTACACTGTACTTACTAATCCTGTCCAGGGAAAGATAGCACAACCCAGCACTAACAATTAACATCAGTTGTGGTAAATTTCACGATGAAAATTACGTTGATTGCAGAGACATCATACTCAGAAACCACTGTGACAGCCTGATATCACTGAAGTATTTGTTCTGCCTCAAAAAAGACACTAAACTTTAAGAACTGCAGGATATCATTTAGCAGAATATTACACTGCATGTACAAGGTAGTCCATCCTCTGGTGGATCACAGCTTATTTAGATGATAAAAGACAAACTATAGAACAACTTAATTTAGTATGTATCATATTCCTTGCGCATGACATGTTCCCCTCGACATTGGTAGAGTGGGTGATAACTTTGCGAATACCAGTTTTTTACTCTTTTTTGATCTTTTGGTACATTAAACTCTTACCATACACCCATTTTATATCCTGAGCTTTGTCAATTGTATCAACTGACTCAAAGGACAGCAAATAACGTTTGATAAGATACTTCAACAGGCACCCAGACGGAAGACTTGATAATTTTAGACCATAAGCATGATTCATTTATTGTGCAGCTACCCTTGTACACAATCTGCTGTTGACATTCAAAACTCTTCTCAAACCAACCTTTGTTTCATAATGATACCCTTTTGCCTTGCACCGTCATCTTTTGCTATTTAATCTCTCCAGGTTTCCACCCCGTCAAAGAACTTCACTAAAGTTCCGTCCTCCCCTCTCTGACTTCCCTGCCCCCGCATGTGCTTAAAACCTGCGACATCTAACAATTTGCAGCCCGCAAGGGGTCATCGATATTAGCTGTCTCAACAGATAGTCTTAACCTGCTAAGTATTTCAAGCATCCTCTGCCTTCATTCTGCACGATCAGGCCGTACTGCGGAGATCAGAGGTGCACCCAACGGAGAGGGTGGGGGGCGCCAAGAACAAGGAGGCAGCCGGTGGAAGGTGGGGGGTGGGGGGTGGGGTCGCCGAGAATGAAGGAGGATTACTATGACACTTAGGAGTACTTTTGTAACTTTGTCGGCGCCAGAAACATGGCAACTCTTTGTGTACTTTGTGTATTGCATGCAAAAAAAGAATTTCACTGTACCTAAGTACATGTGACAATAAAGTATCATTGAATTATCACATTCACTAGATCATTTCAGAGATTAAATATAGATAGCCTGACATTAAAAAAGAAAGTAAAGAGCTTGAGTTCCCACGTAAAATACCATGTATGCTGCAAAATGCTGTATGTGCCAGGACAATGGGATCCTCCAACCCAGAAATGTAGAGCAATATCAAGCAAGGTTGTGTCATTGCACTTGCACTTCATTTTGTTACTTCTTGTTCCAATGTTGTACCTCACTTCTAGCTGGCATTTCGATGGAGTGGAGCTAATCTACGAGACTACTGGAGATTAGGCCAACAGCACTCGAGAGCCAAGGTCATCTTGACCTCAATAATCAAGCTGCAGTGCTCAGATGGTGCCTGTGCAAATTCAGAAGCCAAGTGCCTGTGCAAATTCAGAAGCCAAGCTCCAAGTTATTGTTAACCCATTCACTGAGACGGTGGTTGTCATACTCAACATTACCAAGACAAAGCTTCTCAACCAATCTGGTCCCAAAAAACAACTCTAGCTCTGGCAATAAAGGTTCACAGCGAGATCCTAAGAAAGGACACAAAGTGTTGGAGTGACTCAGCAGGCCAGGCAGCATCTCTAGTGAACATGTTCTCCAAATATGTTTTCCAGGGATGCTGCCTGACCCACTGAGTGTCCTTTATCACTTTATGTCCTTTTGTGTTTCACAGTTCTTTGTTTCTACAAAATCCTATAAAACATCTTGGTAACCGCATCTCGACAAAAGCGATCATCGATAATATAATTCACCTAATTTTCAGTGCACCTGTGCAATCTTTCTTTAAATGAAATAATGGATGCTGAAGCTTTAGACGTCAGATTTGACAAGTGATCCCTACCCTTCCATATGCTTCTGAAGCTTGTACTACCTGCAGAAATTACCCTTGTGTAATTGGCATTCAGTGGAAGATATTAGATTAGATTAGTTTATTGTTACATACATCAGGGTGCAATTAAATTCCTTGTTCACATGAAGCTCACAGCATACACAGTATACATAAAGTAGCTATAAATACAACAATAAATAAAGGAGTCCAAACCATCAGAATGGTGCAAGATTGTCGTGCAGAATCTGAGCAGTGCAAAAAGAATATTAAAGTCCAATAAAGAATAACTGGTTGAGGTTGAATTAGGAGGAAGCGTCTGTGGCAGCATCTCTGGGAACAGGGTGTGAGAGAGATGAATGGTTCAGGTGCCAGACAGCTGTGGGGAAGAACCTTTTATGAAGTCTGAACGTCCTAGGTTTCAAGCTCCTGTACCTTCACCCAGAAGGTAGAACAGGAATAGCCTGGGTGACAGGCTTTCTTGACTATACTTCCAGACTTCCCGATGTAATGCACTTTGATGATAAATTGGATGGAAGGAAATGACGAGCACATGATAGACAGGGAACTGCTCACCACTCTCTGCAGGTTACAGGTGTTCAAGAGCAGAGCAGTTACCAGACCAGTCTGAGATGCCAACATTTACCAACATTTCATATGAACATAAATATGTGCCGAGTAAGGTCAAGTTCACTCATTGACCAAACACAAACCCTGGAAATCATTTTACAATTTGCTCTGTAAACATGGGTTCCATTACTTATTAGCTGACATTACAGGTTCACAGTCTCCAATAACCCTTGTAGATGGGCCCAGTAGGCACATGAACTGGAGAATATCTTTACTGCTCAGTAAGTAGGTAAGTGTTATCACACCCCTCCATCAAACGGATCCCTTTTTCTGAGTATAGGATATCACAATCTTTGCATTTTTCAAAATCATTTATTTGCTCGGCAAGCCGCGGCCAGACGACTGAGGACCCAGAACGCCTGCCAGAGACCGAAGACTCGCCCACCGCAGGTGGAAGACCTACCAGGTAGGCTCGACCTGCCCGCTGCAGATGGAGGTCCTGCCCCGCAAAGTGGAACCCGCGCCGTGGTCCGGGAACCCACTTGGAAGGCCTAGCTCGCTCATCCCAGAGTGGAAGGAGTCAGACAAAGGGGGGGTAAGCAGATCGGCAGCGGAAGGGAGCACAGTGCCTCAACGGTCGCTGGAGGCCCTTGTAAACAGCCTGGAGCTCGGCTGGACCGGCCGCCGCTCCAAGAGGCCAGATGCGGCCTACAGAGGTGGAGCAGTGGTGGAGGACACCAATAGCTACGCTTGGCTAGGCCGACCCTACAATGCCACCATGACAACGGGATTTCATGGTCAGTTCAAGAACCCTGCACTTACAACAACTAGGTCTTGAAAATGGCGCCAAACTGGTGACTCTGTGTACTGCCTCGGTGCACGACTGCTATAAACTTGCACTGTAACTGAGATGCATCTACGTGATACTTGCACAGAACTGTATACAAAAATGAATTTTGCTGTGCCCCCAGAACATGACGAATAAAGTACCACACCATCATTACAAAAATAGTTTGATGAACACAATGCTGAGATGAGGCCTATTGTCAATTATGATTACTTTGCACCTTTGGAATGAACATAATATCATTTTATGATGAGTTTACATTTCTACCCAGTCCAATATCATGAGAAAGGTTAATAGATAGCTAAGGGATTAAGTCAAAAATGTCTGAAGAAAGTATTACAATGGTGCAGAAAATGAGCAACGTTAAAAATGCCACAAATCAAGTAAATCAAGACTGACCAAGTTATGAGTCAAGCAGCCAGTTAAACGTACTAGTAATTTGGGGATGATATTGGTTGGTACGTTTCTGAACAAAAACAGTACTGTGACAGAAAATGCAAACCACTTTGGAAAGAAAAGCAAACGCATGACACTACATTTGCTGGAAATCTGAAACAAGAGAAAGCTGCAAACACTCAGCAGGTCAAGCAGCAGAGACAAGCAAAAAGATAGTTTCAAAGAAACTTTCATCAGCATTGGAGAGAAGCCATCGGCTTGAAAATGTAATTCTGTCACTGCAAAGAATAAGAATCATGTCTTAAACTGGTATGGTCAGAGACTATGTATTTTAGACATCTGTTAGTCAAATTAATGTATTCTATGCAGCGGCCTCTCTTCAGCAGATCGATGGATGCATCTGGTTTTATTCTTCCTCTGTTTCTATGCAGCAATCTTAACGTAACTGACCAGCTTGCTCGGTCAATTCAGATTAATCAAAGAATAAACAATCAGTCTGGGTACAAAAAAACAAAGTGCTGGAGTAACTCAGCGGGACAAGCAGAATCTCTGGAGAACATGCATAGAAGACGATTTGGGCTGGGACCCTTCTTCAGTAGCGGGCAGGACAAAGCTTGGCAAATGGTAGGTGGATACAGGTGAGGAAGGGCTTAGACTGGTGGATGGGTGATCTGAACATGGGCGGAAATCCCGGGTGGGGGGGGCTGTGCGACAGGGGACACACGTCCCCTTCATGTTTTGAGAGGTGGGGGACAATCCCCCCCATTTTTTGTAATCTGCATTTTAAAATTTGGTGAAAACAAAATGTATCAAAAATCTCCGCTTTCCGCGAGACAGTGGGGGGTGGGACTGATGATCGAGGGCGCCGATTGGACGAGGGAGACGTTGGTCATCAGGCAATGGGGGGGGGGGGAAGACTATGATGATTCAGCGCAATCATTGGAGGAGGGAGGTGTCGGTCAGAGACAGAAGTAGGGTTGTGGGACTGAGGATAGAGCGCGGTGATTGGAGGAGGGAGACGTCCTGGTGGAGCAAAGATTATAGAGCGGAGCATGAATCGGCCGGTTCATGGGGCCTTTCATCGCCTGGCCCGGCGCGACTTAAAATTGGCCGTGGGATCTTCCATTGTCCCGTGGTCAAATTGCTGCATCGAGGCGATCAAGGCTCCTGATGTTGAACCCCCGCCGGGCGATGGACGACCCCCCGGCCGATTTCAAGCCGCGCCGGACGATGAAAGGCCCCGCGAATGGGCCGATTCAAGCCCCACGATTCGGGGCGGACTAAGCTGCTGTTGCTGGATTTCAGAGTCGGTTGCCAACCAGGTCAGCTCCTGATGTTACCGTCCACAGGGCCCACGCCCGAAGCCTCGCGCGTGTGTGCGCGCTTGTGCGTGCGCGGGATCGGCAAAAAAATTGTGTGTCCCCCATGTTTTGATAGCGATTTTCGCCCCTGGGTCTGAAGAAGGATCCTGTCCAAAAACGTTGCATATCCAAGTTCTCTAGAAATGCTGCCTGACCTGCTGAGTTACTTCAGCACTTTGTGTCCTTTTCAGTAAATCAGCATCTGCAGTTGCTTGTGTCTATATTGTTTGGGGTCATATATTGCCTGTACCAGTCAAAGACAGCAGATTTGTTGCCCATAAAAAAGTATTTATGACCTACGTGTTTATATTAAATTATAATCTAGTCATTTTTGTGTTAATTGACATTAAAAGTAACTGTTCGTTTTTCAAATTTCCAGATTTTTGATCTGAATTTAAGTTGTACATCTGATGTAGTTTGATTTGAACTTGAGTCTCTTGATTGATAGTCCTGGTCTTTGGATTGTTAGTATGGCACTTTAACCAATCGTCTGATACCACCACTCCATCAAACAAAGAAAACGAATCTACACAGTCTTTAGAGAATTACCCACCCTACCCACCCATCAAACTGGATTCTTCTCTTTCAATTCACTTGTTGTGGCTGAGATACGAGATGGGGAGAGAGAATCTAATTAAGAGAATAGTGATTTAAGAACTGGGATACATGGAGAAAGATAATAGCCTATTAATGATTGTAGTGATTTTAAATTAGGTTATACTAAAAGGCACAGAAATTATTAATAGATACTGACAACCTGAAGTAAAGTGATGTAAAACTAGGGCAGAGAGAAAGAGGGGGAGAGAGACAGATTGAGACTGTAAACCATAGTCTTCATGAGGGTGATATTGAAACTAATTTTTACAGAATATATGGAATAGAACAGACATAAGATGTCTAATCTCCCAGAGAATGTAAACATACTTTGCCATTGTTGCAATTCAATGTGGAATATCCATAGATTGAGTGCCAATGTTACTTTAACATGCAGTTATAAATACCATTATTATTAATAGGGCTGGGGACAAATGATGGTTGAAGTATATGATCATTTAGTGATTTTACACAACTATCCTGATCCGTCTCATTATTAAAGGAAAACAGGAAAATAAGTAACACTGTGTATGTAGCAGTAAGTAAACATCTCTTAGATGGGAATATGTATCTACTGTGGATGTAATCATGTATTGCCTTTCTGCTGACTGGTTAGCATGCAACAAATGCTTTTCACTGTACCTCGGCACACGTGACAATAAACTAAATTCAAATCAAATTGACTCCTATACAGGACTGATTAAACATTAAACTATATAGAACCTTTCATAGCATCAGCTGCCACTTGAAGTGATGAACAGTTAATATTTCCAACCTCACCCTACTTAAATTGTTCATTGTATAGAACAGTATGGAAACAGGCCTTCGGCCCAACTTACTTATACTGGCCAACATGTCCCAGCTACACTAGTCCCACCTGCCCACATTTGCTCCATATCCCTCCAAACCTGTCCTATCCATGTACCTGTCTAACTGTTTCTTAAATGTTGCGATAGTTCCTGCCTCAACTACCTCCTCTGGCAGCTTGTTCCATACGGCCACCACCCTTTGTGTGAAGATTTATTTTCTAAAAGAAGCCTTTGCAAACCAACCATACCAGCTCTGAGAGGGTAATTTCACATAATTCTTCTACTTTCACACACTGTGTACTTCCACCATTTTCTAAACACCTTCAGTTATCAACAGCGATTGTTTAATTTAGTGTGCATACATAGTGACCGTCTGTCTTAAAATACTTTTACTATGAATTAGAAATTAATTATTTTAATAATGCACCCACAAAAATCAAAAGTTAAAATGTTGTTACCTTCATATAATTGGAAAACAAAATTTGCAAACAATTTACATGTGCCTTGTAATGATGTTTCCAATATTTGGAAAAGTGGGGCCAAACCTCAACACATATCTGTCTGGAAATAGCATCACATCATAAATGAGTACCTTTTCCATTTAGAATGATAGTGTCACTCATCACGGAAACAGGTCCTTTGGCCCAACTTGCCCATGCCGACCATGATTGAGATAAAACAATTTGGCCTAGCAATATATAAACAAAGCTGTTTATTTTTCTCTGTCCTGTCTTTATTAGGATTTAGTTCTTACTGAATTGGATTAGAGTTGCAATGATCTCCAGATGAAATCTCACTACTCCAGAAATTCCCTGTGAAATGCTCCTTCAGAATACCAACCACGAAATTAAATCCCATTATTCTGAGGCGAGTCCATTATTGGGCACAGCACTGCAAGTGCTGCTCCTTGGACAGGTAGGAGCCCTGGACGGGAAAGCACACGGGTAGATTTCTGAACTAACCTCCTCTCCTTTGGGAACCCCTCCCTTCCCATCAATTGCACCCCCAATCAAGGCTCTGATTCCTTGACCTTCTCCACACAACCTTCCAGATTCCGTCTGAATAGATGCCTCAGTCTGAAGATGGGTCTTGACCCGAAACGGCACCCATTCCTTTTCTCCAGAGATGCTGCCTGATCTGCTGAGTTACTCCAGCTTTCTCCAGTCTATCTTCCATATTCAGCTTCAGTCCTGGACCACCCTGTTCCTTCCATTCTCTACAGTGCATTAAGGGTGTTTGGGCATCCTGCGGTGCTTGACACATTAGGGGCAGCAGAACATTACTGCAGTGAGCTTGGGCCCAAAATGGAGATTGGCATGTTCCAATGACACTTTGGAACACATATCTTGGTGCTAATGAATTTCTGGGCCTTTATGTACTTGTGAGATCCAACCTACCAAAGTTAGATTTCAACACCAGAAGCGCATGAAATGGCACGATTCCCTGTGAATGGTCCTTTGTAGCTTTGTCTTGGAAATTGCCAATTCATAAATTCATGTGATAGGAGCAGAATTAGGCCATTCAGCCCATCAAGTCTATTGCGTCATTCAATAGACAATAGGTGCAGGAGTAGGCCAAAGTTGACCCTTCAAGCCAGCACAGGCATTCAATGATATCATGGCTGATCTATCTTTCCCTCTCAACGCCATTCTTCTGCCTTCTCCCCATAACCCCTGACACCGTACTAATCATGAATTCAGATTAATAATTTCCAGTCTTATCTGGTGCATACATGGTGGAAGATTGTTATGTGCTCAGCTCTCTTCCAAGAAACAGCTAATTACTGTAGAAGGCAGTAGATTTGAAGGCTGTAGATTTTCAGCATTTGTAGTGTTTCGATTTTCATTTACTAGAAATAATTTTGTTATATTAGATCGCTCCTATAACAAGGAATAGCTCTGCAGATTGCTGCTCCCTCCTCTCTTCCCTAATGTCCATCTCCAAACGTATATACGAATGTGAAAGTCTGATTTCTCAGAGCAAGACTGTGGATTATTTTTAAGAACAATTAGTCATGAAATCACACAACAAATGTGAGTAAGTCTTGAGACTGTGCCAATCATCAAACACTCTTTAACACTAAGCCCATGTTATTCTCCCCACATTCTCATCAGCTCCCCTCAGATTCTACCACTCACCAACACACTGAGGAAGAGTTACAGTGGCCAATTAACTCACCAACCCGATTTGAATGTGAGATGAAACCAACACCATCGCAGACAGCAGAACCAAGGTCAGAACTTTTTTTTGGAGAACCATATAAGGGGCATAAGGGATAAATCTTCAGTATGCTGTGATGGAGTGGGCGGCAAGGTGGAAATTCCTTCCACTGGATCAAATAAGTGTGATAACAGTGGTAGAAAATTAAAAAAATAGGAGGTGCTGAAAACATCAGCAAATTGAGCACTCGGGGAGAGAAAAGATTGTGAGGGAACTATTATTGTGGTACGGAGGGAATGATGAAAATACTTGTTTGGGAGTGACTGGGAGTCTGCAGCTGTGAAAATGTTGAAATGGTTTTTTGGTGGCTGTCATCTCCACACGGGGCAAACTGCAATCTCTCCCACCCACATATTATCTGGAGTCAAATGGACGAATCACTGTCAGTATACCCAGCCCATCCACAGCATGAACTGTTGCAGGCGCAATGATTTGTTACAAACTTCGACATATTGCATGTTATTCTTGCTATTAAAAAAACGTTAAGAACTGTGTAGATGTGTGAAACATAGTTGTCCACCATTCCATGTTAAAATCCCACTGTTTTTCCAAGTTAAAAGACAGCATCGACCACATGGCACTTGTCACTGACTCCAATAAAAATTCCTCATTAACTTTTCCACTCTTAGCATGAAATTTAGCAAAGACTAGGAGTTTTTTGTCCAGCAGCACAATTTTGACATATGCACTCCAGATTTAAAAGTAACGAATCATGGAACCATCAATATTAGCGCCAATATACCCGCCCACTCACCACAAAAAAAAGATTATGACCTCAAACTTAGTTGGAAGTGTTCAAACTAAATCTTCAATCACATCCAGAAACATATGGGAATATTATAATAAGAATTGAAAATACTTTCAAAGAAATTAAATTAACAAGCTATTAGAGAGATGTTAATAAGTTTTACAGCATTGAGCCATGGGAAAGCCGTTTTAAATGAACAGGCCATTACCTAAGTCTCTAAGAGTTTTTTATTTCCATTAGAATCTACGTGAAAGGACTTCATCTAGTGCCAAATCTTTAACCTACTTTTCCAAGTACTGGGAAACCAGTCAAACTCTTGAACACTGCATTCCACAAATTCTGGAACATTCCGGAACCAGGGGTCACAGTTTAACAATAAATGGTAGGCCATTTAGGACTGAGATGAGGAAAAACATTTTCACCCAGAGAGTTGTGAATCTGTGGAATTCTCTGCCACCGAAGGCAGTGGAGGCCAATTCACTGGATGTTTTTGAGAGTTAGATTTAGCTCCATGGTCTAAAGAAATCAAGGGATATGGGGAAAAAGCGGGAATGGGGTATTGATTTTAGATGATCAGCCATGATCATATTGAATGGCGGTACTGGCTCGAATGGCCTACTGGTAACAATTTAGGGAGAGGGAAGAATTACGTACAGTGATCAAAACTTCTACTGAAGTGTGCATGGTTGTTGACTCGCTGGAAACTCATCCGCCCTTTGACAGGTCTTGTTTTTGATCCTGCAGGGGGTCCACATCCCCCTCATCACCAAGCAAACCAGGTGGGGGAGATGGTTTAGCCGCCGAGTATCCGACCATGGAGCAGGTAGCACAGGATTACGTGGTACTCTGCACCTGTGTTTCCATGCATTGTCCACCATTGGAATACCATCTCCATGCACATGTTGGGTTTAGGTAAGGCATAGATTAGGTATATAGTCAAAATCTTTTTCCCCCATGGTAAGTGTATCAAAAAATAGAGTGTAGGAAGGAACTGCAGCTGCTGGTTTACACCAAAGACAGACACAAAATGGTGAAGTAACTCAACGGGACAGGCAGCATCTCTAGAGAAAAGGAATAATTGATGTTTCGCGTGAACACGGGTCTCAACCCAAAACATCACCTATTCCTTTTCTCCAGTGATACTACCTGACCTGCTGAGTTACTGCAGCATTTTGTGTCTAAAAATAGAAGGTGTAGGTTTATGACAAGAGGAAGGATTTTTAAAGGGGATCTGAGTGGTAAGAACTTTTTATGCACAGAGAATGATTGATAAATGGAACGCACTGACTGGTAGTGGAGTCAGATACAATAACCACATTTAAGAAGCATATAGACAGACATTTAAATAGGCAAGGAATAGAAGAATGCTGTCCTAATGTGGACAAGTGGGATTCATGTAGATGGAATGAAAGGAAGCCATGGATGTAGTGGGGTGATAGGCTCATTTCTGTATAGTACAAGACTAAGACTAAATTGTATCCACTATGCCTTCACTCCACGAACCATCATCTCATCCCAGCTATTTAATCTAGGAACCTTCCTTACACAGTCTTAGCTAACCTCATGCAATTGCATGCAAGTTTCAGAGAATTTGAGCACCGGTAATACACATGTTAGCAAACCAGAGTTTTCTGCAAAATGAAAATGTTTGATTTAGTAAATTTAAGCCACACATAATTTAATCACAATTAGAACGCCGACGCTGGAGCTCCAATCATCCCGGCGAGAGGGCCTGAATATCGGGCCGCTGTAGAGGCGACTGTGGAGGGCTCAAAGGCCCCGACCATGGGTGAACAATGAGGAAGATGACTGAACTTTATTGCCTTCCCTCACAGTGGGAAACCTGGGTGGGGATGTTCATGTTAAACTCTATCGTGTATTATGTTCTTTTTATTTGTATGGCTGCATGGTAACTCGAATCTCACTGTACCAATTGGTACATGTGACAATAAATGTAACTTGAACTTGAAATGTAACTTGAAATTAACATTTAAATGATTTGTGTTGTGAACATTTTCAGAAACTACACTCCACAAATATAATTTTTGATCAATAATGGCAACATTTAGCAAAAGCCACAACATTTACTGGAGCACATGTCTAATTCTAAGTCCTTTGCCTTTGAAGGGTTTAACTCCATCTGACATTTGCCAGGGTTTCTTCTGCAACCCTAGTGTTTGAGGCTGATAATGTTTCTTATGTTTTGACCAATTCTTCGCACTTTATCAATATCAAATATTTTGATCATTCTTCTAACTGCATCTCAACTGGAATGAGTTACTGTGCATCTCATTGCATGGTATTTAGTGGAAGCTGTGCACCTGAAAAGGGCAATGGTGTACAGCTGCAACATTCTGACTATCATCATGTTTAGAACACTTTCACACCACATAAAGTAACAATAGAATCTGGGAACAGGTACTGAGCACCAAGCAATCATTAAACCTATTCCCAGATTTTATTCTTACTTTACGTAGTGTAAAAATGTTCAAAACATGATGATAGAAAGTTGCAGCTGTACACCATTGCCCTTTTCAGGTGCACAGCTTCTGAAGAAGGGTCTCGACCTGAAACGTCGCCTATCTCCTTCGCTCCTTAGATGCTACTGCACCCGCTGAGTTTCTCCAGCCTTTTGTGTAACCCTTCCACTAATGAATGTTTGTTTCTCTCTCAAAACTGCAATAGAACGTCCTCAGAAGTCAACGTTAAAGTTCAACAACAGACAAAAATACAAAATTATCGCTCAACCTCTGGTGTCCCCACCCCCCTACCCCTGCCCCCATCTGTGATGGGGAGGGAGTTTGGAAATCTGCTCCGCAGCACCATCTCCTGGCTAATAACATAACAGCTCCTTAAAGGCAAATTGTTTACATATAAAATGTCCATTCTAAACATTACAAGGACATTTTATACTTGGCATGAAAGTGCATCTAAAAACTGTAATTAGAGAAAATGGCACAGCATTTTTTTTTGTCAAAAGATAAATAAGACATCCAGAATTGTGCTCGTTTTTAACAAGAATTTCCAAATTTTGATATGCCTCTTGCGATGTGATGCGTTGCATATTTTAGAAAGCAGTGGTGTCAATATCGGATGGCAAATCCTAATCCTATGCTGTTGATATCTCATTTCAGCACTGACAGAACATCACGACTCTGGGTAATGAGTGTGTATGAGGTGCACATCACTTACAGCCTGGGAAATGCTGCTCTTCACCTTGTCGCTCAGTAGTCCCTCAAACACAAAGGAGTCTCCAAATGTTTCTGCCTAAAGGAGCAAATAAACAATTGATTATGACCTGCAAGAAGTTAGCATTCTGTCAGTTTAGATGCATCTTATTTTAGATGGCTTCAGTCACATCTTTCATCTATATTCTTACAAACACAACTTCAGTTTAGTTCAGATACAGCACGGAAACAATGGTGCTTTATTTGTCACGTATGCAGCTGCACAGTGAAATTCTTTATGCGTATATTACACATGCAGGCGCTGGCATGTTTTGGTGCCATCATTCAAAGTCCAGTTGGCGCGCGCGCTCAATGTACTGGGGCAGTTCCCGCGAACCGATGTTCCTCGGCCCCTCGGCCCACCGATTCCACGCCAATCAGTGATCCCTGCTACACTAGCACACATTACACATTAGGGACAATTTACAATTTTTACCAAAGCCAATTAACCTACAAACCTGTACGTCTTTGGAGAGTGGGAAGAAACTGGAGCACCCGGGGGAAAGCTTATGCGGCACAGGGAGAACGGACAAACTCCGTACAGTCAGCACCTGTAGTCAGGATCGAACCCGGGTTTCTGGCACTGTAAGGCAGCAACTCTAACAGTTTCTCATATTCATTCACGCCAGCTTCTCATATTCATTCACGCATTGCTCTTTCCCGTTCATCCATGCACTTAGTTTTAGAGTTGTTTTATGCTGTTTTGACACCTTCTCCCACTAGCTGTCGGAAAGTACATTTGCAAAAATAAACTTCACTTGAATGAGGCCCAGCACAAATTGGAGGAGCAGCACCTGATATTTTGCTTGGATAGTTTACACCCCAGCGGTATGAACATTGACATTTCTAATTTCAAATAGTCCTTCCTTTCTCCCTCCTTCCCCTCCCCCTTCCCAGCTCTCCTACAAGCCGTCGAACAATCCTTGTTCGAGGCGTACCATGGCCTATCCCCAAACTCTACCTCCGCTACACCGACGACTGCATTGGTGCTACCTCCTGCACCCACACACAACTCACTGACTTCATCCATTTCACCACTAACTTCCATCTGACACTCAAATACACCTGGACCATTTCCGACAATTCCCTACCATTTCTTGACCTCACTATCTCCATCGCAGGTGACTTCTGACCAATATCCACTTTAAACCTACTGACTACCATGGCTATCTGGACTACACTTCTTCCCACCCTGCTTCCTGTAAGGACTCCATCCCCTTCTCCCAATTCCTCCTTCTATGCCGCATCTGCACCCAGGATGAGGTGTTCCACACCATGGCATCAGAGATGTCCTCATTCTTCAGGGAACGGGGGTTCCCCTCTTCTACTATAGATGAGGCTCTCACCAGGGTCTCTTCTATACCCCGTGACTCCCCATCCCCCCACTCGTAACAAGGGCAGTCCTCATCTTCCACCCTACCAGCCGTCACATACAACAAATAATCCTCCGACATGTTCACCACCTCCAACATGATCCCACCACTTGCCACATCTTCCAATCTCCTCCCCTGTCTGCTTTCTGCAGAGACCGCTCCCTATATAATTTCCTGGTCAATTCATCCCTTCCCACCCGCACCACCCCCTCTTCGGGCACTTTCCCTTGCAACCGCAGGAAATGCTACACTTGTCGCTTTACCTCCCCCCTTGACTCCATTCAAGGACCCAAGCAGTCTTTCCAGGTGTGACAGAGGTTCACCTGCACCTCCTCCAACCTCATTCATTGCATCTGCTGCTCTAGATGTCAGCTGCTCCACATCGGTGAGACCAAGCATAGGCTTGGCAATCGCTTCGCCCACCTCCTCCACTCGGTCCGCAATAACCAACCTGATCTCCCGGTGGCTCAGCACTTCAACTCCCCCTCCCATTCCGAATCTGACCTTTCTGTCATGGGCCTCCTGCATGGCCAGAGTGAGGACCACCTTAAATTGGAGGAGCAGCACCTCATATTTCACGGGCAGTTTGCACCCCAGCGGTATGAACATTGATTTCTCTAATTTCAGGTTGTCCCTACTTTCTCCTCCTGTTCTCAGCTCTCCCTCAGCCCACTGGCTCCACCTCTTCCTTTCATCTTCCCACTCCCCCCTACCCTCACATCTGTCTGAAGAGGGGCTTCGACCCGAAATGTTGCTTATTTCCTTCGCTCCATAGATGCTGCCTCACCCGCTGAGCTTCTCCTGCATTTTTATCTACCTTCGATTTTCCAGCATCTGCAGTTCCTTCTTAAACATCTCCTACAAGTCTATTGTCTCTGCCTCTTCCTATCTTTTTCTCCGCCCTGCCCCCCCCCCCCCCAACATAAGTCTGAAGAAGGGTCTCGACCCAAAATGTCGCTTATTTCTTCACTCCATAGATGCTGCCTCACCTGCTGAGTTCCTCCAGCATTTTTGTCTACCATCAATTGCCTACTAAGAGGACCTTCCCAGAGGTTTTTCATTCTCTAAATAAAACTACCAGAGGCACATGGCCTGAAGATGCTGCCGCTACAGTGTGTGCATGGACACACACTCAACTTACACGAGTGGCAGTGTTTATTGCTGAGAAAACTAGAAGAGGTTTTTAGAAGGACTCTTCTTGAATTGTACCAAATTTTTGGCAGCTATTCGTAATTTGTACCAAATTTTCATTCCACATCCATCACGTAACACATTTTCTGTATTTAATGATATGTTTAACTTCAGTACTATTGTGCTCTAACAAAGGTCATTAGAAAACAGTTCATGATCACTGGAGAAATAAGGAACTGCAGATGCAGTTTTACAAAAGAGACGCAAATTGCTGGATTAACTCAGCAGATCAGGTTTCTCTGGAGCATGTCTGGAGATCCTGGATAGGTGACACTTCAGTCAAAGCCTAGTGAGTGATAGGTGGGTACAGCGATGGTATCATCAATTAATTCTCCAATTTTAGATAACTGACCAATAAACTCCGCTCCCCCTTCTCCCCCACCCCTCTTCCCTGTGTGCCCATCGCCCTCCACCCATATTCTTTACTCTGGCATCACAATAAGCACCTCATCTATTCTTATCACACCTTTTTCCTTATCATCTCTGGCCTTTGTCCAACCATCTACCTATCATGTCCCTCCCCCCCCCCCCCCCTCACCTATCTATCTATCACTCGCCAGGCTTTGTGGTCCTGCACCTCCTCTCTTCCAGCTTTTCCCCTTCCCCCCCACCACAATCAGTCTGAAAGGTCACCTATTCATGTAATCCAGAGATGGTCCCTGACCCGTTGAGTTAATTCAGTACTTTGTGTCTTTTCTTGTTTATAATCATTGTCAGGAGGCAACTTTAACTACCCACAAAAGTGCAGTTCTTTCCACAAAGTAATCCTGTGAGTGTAGTGTATATAGAGCATTAATATTGTTTAGTCTGTGGTTTGCTGTGGTTAGACAGCACAATGTATTATATCATACAGCAACGCAGACCACCATTACAAGAATCAGGCAACGGACTCTATATCCAGGCAGTCTATAGTAGCCTTCTTCCAAACTCTGTATATCTGCATTTCCAAATATAGAGTATAACATGACCAAATTCCTATCAGTTGAGTCCTTCTCAGAGGCACTACATTCAACTCACGATCTGTACTTACAATAATAGATAAAAACGAAATTGCAAAACAAAATTGTATCTATGTGAAAATAAATTATAAACAGGTTTATCTTATATTCATGTGTTGTTCATTTGTTAAGGGCCATTACTTAAATGGTAAATTATATTTCTAATCAAAATTTCATGCTATTCGAGACAAATTAAATAGCAGAGATAAAAATGAAATGGGGGAATACCAGAGATTTGCCAGCATCTGCGAGAAGACGGTTCTATGTACCTCATTTTCAAATGATTGCAACCTATTCTTGTAACAGCAGGAAGGAAACCAGCCATCTGCACACAGTTTGTCTTTAAGTGCATTTGAGATCCATCAATTTGATTGACTTTTAACTGACCTCTGAAATGTCCTTCTGTTCAGCGGGAAATTAAGGATGGACAACGTATGCTGGCCTTGTCAGTGACATTCATGCACCGCAAATAAATAAATTAGAAAGTAATAAAGTAGCAACAATCAATTGCAATTCATTATGTTTGAAATAATTCCTGTGATTGAAACCTATTTTGAGGAGCACCTTCAGCAACAGCCTGGTTCAACCAAGATGCAGCATAGAACGCCACAGGAGCTTTTTTTTCCCTGTGGCTATCGTGGGGTAGACAGACTCCCCTTCCCCCCTACCCCAATCTTTGCACGTTCCCAATCCTGGACTTTCCGCTCGTCACTTTAATTTCATGTTTCATGTATCTTGTGTTTTATGACGGTTGGCAGACTAGTTTCCCACCGGGGATAAATAAAGTTATATCGTATCGTATCACGTTTAGTTTGGTAATTAAATACAGAACATAAACGATGCCCAAAGGGTGCGTGCACACACACACACTGCAAAAAGAGAGGACCGCTCCCGTTCCACCCACAACACATACAGATTTATAATGTTATGTACACTATGTAACTAAATATTTGATAAGGAAAGACAGAAACATACGTTGGAATGAGTCAGCCTCGATAATTGGTCTATAACTCACTCAGTCAATTAAAGGAGTGCTGACCCAGAGAACCATTTGTGCAAATTTCAAAATTATTGTATCATAGATCTTTGTGTAACCTATGGCTTTCATTCCACATCCCTCCCCACACAATATAATTTAATCTCTACGGTTTTATGAATACGAACCACTAGGGTAAACTTTACAGCAAAACCACTAATTATATCTTCCATCCTAACCACTCTCCTTCCCACTCAGCTCAATATTACTCAATAATCTACTTTTTCTCAGATCACTTCCCTATTTCACCCCAACCTTCTTAATTTTCCATTCGGGGATTAATTTAGGGCACGGGTGCCTGAGTTCATGCAGAGGTGGGTGAGGATGTATAAATCACAGACGCTCACTGGCTGTTCCAGTTCTTTTCAGTGGGAGTTGTGCAGATCATTATTAGCGATCGCTGAAACATTTATCTTGCCTCGTATTAGTATTTCACAGAAAGATCATTTAAAAAATACAAAAATGATTGAGAATTGTGTTTCAATTTCCATAGGCCACCAGATAAAATGTATTGGGTTGATGTGTCTGTGAGAGTATGACATAGTGGAGCAACTGGTAGAGCTGCTGTCTCACAGCACCAGATACCCGGGATCAATACTGACTATGTGTGCTGTCTGTATGAAGTCTGTACGTTCTCCCTGTGACTGCGTGGGTCTCCTCTGGGTGCTCCGGTTTCCATCCACACCCTAAAGATGCGTGGGGTTGTAGGTTAATTGGCCTCTGTAAAATTGACCCAAATGTGCAGTGAGTGCATGTGAAAAAGGGATAGCATCGAACTAGTGTGAATGGGTAATGAGGGTCGGCATTAACTTGATGAGCTGAAGGGCCTGTTCCATGATGTATCTTTTAAACTTTTACTCCTCAAGGAGAGTGTTTTCAGCAAGTATATCTTTCTTATTCTCAGTATATTCATGAATCAGATTCATACAGCTCAAAAACAAGCCCTTCTGCCAGCATGTCTGCACTAACCATCAAAAGTGCCCACCTGTACTAATCCCAACTACCAGGTCGAGTTACTGGTGCAATGGCGTCTGTGTGAAATGTTGCATTGAACAAAATAATAAAATGGCGATGAAATCTGGTTTTACCTGTTCAGGAATAAAATTTGAACAGGGCACGAAAATAACTCATCCTACCCCTTCTCTTCAAATCGTGTATCGGCAGGAGCAGCATGGAATGGAGCAAGGTGGGAAGATGGACCTAGACGATGCTTCAGAACTAAAGATGAATTGCAGAAGTAAACCACAACATAGGGCAAGGGGTTTTGGAAATGATGCAGGGTATGTCAAGGCAGCGTTAAAACAGACAAGGCTGCAGTTTGCAGGACTGAACATCTCTGGGCTCCAAAAAGTTAAAATAAGGCAGAATGATAACCTTAGAAATGTGGGATGTTAGGAGGCATAAGCAAACGTTTTAAAAGTTACCAGTAAAATGAGATTGTAGGAAATGATGCGTCGAAAATACTTCCCAATCAGTTTGTTAGTTAGTTCAGTTCCAATGTAAAATGCCAGGCCAGGAGAATCTAAAACTACAGAAACATTTGACCCTAATGGTAGAAGGAATAAGAAAATGAGCAAAGAAAAAGCAACTGTTTCCCAAATTGCCACATATAATGCAGAGCATACATGAATGTAATTTAAGGTAGCAGAACTGCAATGTACTAACTTGTCGCACCTCCCTGCAGAAATTTACAAAATGAGAAATATTAATGACAGATAAGCAAGTTTGATAAAACTGAATTTGTAATTAACTGCTAAATAAATACATAAATAAAATAAAATACATAAATAAATACATTTGAAACAGAAGATGGAAAAGATGACAAAGTGAAAATGCAGATAATCCACAAATTCAACACTGACGTGTAGGAAGGGAGTGCAAATGCTTCCCACACTGATGTTTTTTAAGAGAACATAATGAGAAGAATAAAATGGTACACAGCTGGACATGGCACACTTTATTTTTGCTGCTTAGCACATGCAAACTGCTACAATGCTTAGCAAATCTAGTTACCTTTGCACTTGAATGGATTAGTAGCAACAATTATTACAGCCTTGCAAAAAAATTCATACACTGGCTTTGAATTTCTTCAAAAAATAAATATTCTCCAGTTGTAAATATTGCCAGTGTGGCTATAATTTATTGTCCACCAGGTGCTGGTAATCTTGATACATGCTCTACAATACTTTGACTGGGGTGGCATGATGGCGTAGCGGTAGAGTTGCTGCCTTACAGCACCAGAGAACCGGGTTCGATCTTGACCACAGGTTCTGTCAGTATGGAGTTTGAACATTCTCCCAATGACCCGAGTTGGTTCAATTGTAAATTGTCCGTAATGTGTGTAGCATAGTAATAGTGTGCGGGGATCGCTGGCCAGTATGAACTGGGTGGGCTGAAGGACCTATTTCCAAATTGTATCTCTAAGCTAAGCTAAGCTACGATTATTATGGGTTTGGACAAGCTAGAGGCAGGAAACAGGCCAGTTTTCTGGATTCCTGAAAGTGTCCAAAAAACCGGTCTCCTGAGGCAGAGAATTTCACAGACTCACAACTCTCTGTGTGAAAAAGTGTTTGCTCATCTCCGTTCTAAATAGCTTAACCCTTATTCTTAAACTGTGGCCCCTGGTTCTGGACTCCCCCAACATCGGGAACATGTTTCTTGCCTCTAGCGTGTCCAAACCCATAATAATCTTATATGTTTCAATAAGATTCCCTCTCATCCTTCTAAATTCCAGAGCATACAAGCCCAGCCGCTCCATTGAGAGAGCTAAATAGGGCTTTTAAGGATAGCGGAGTCAGGAGATATGGGGAAAAGGCAGGAACGGGGTACCGATTGTGAATGATCAGCCATAATCACATTGAATGGCGGTGCTGGCTCGAAGGGCCGAATGGCCGACTCCTGCACCTATTGTCTATTGTCAGTATTTGCTGCTTATTTCCAAATGCCTTGCCCCAAAGAATATTAGACAATACTAGATGGTCTGAAGAAGGGTCTCGACCCAAAACGTCCCCTACTCCTTTTCCCCATAGATGCTGCCTCACCCGCTGGGTTTCTCCAGCATTTTTTGTCTACTTTAGAGAATTTGAATGACTTTTTCACAATTCACCAGACTGATTCCTGGGATGTCAGGACTTTCATATGAGGAAAGATTGGATAGACTCGGCTTGTACTCGCTGGAATTTAGAAGATTGAGGGGGGATCTTATAGAAACTTACAAAATTCTTAAGGGGTTGGACAAGCTAGATGCTGGAAGATTGTTCCCGATGTTGGGGGAGTCCAGAACAAGGGGTCACAGTCTAAGGATAAGGGGGAATTCCGAAATGAGGACCGAAATGAGGAAAACATTCTTTACACAGAGAGTCGTGAGTCTCTGGAATTCTCTGCCACAGAAGGTAGTTGAGGCCAGTTCATTGGCTATATTTAAGAGGGCGTTAGATGTGGCACTTGTGGCTAAAGGGATCAGGGGGTATGGAGAGAGGCAGGTGCGGGATACTGAGTTGGATGATCAGCCATGATCACATTGGATGGCGGTGCAGGCTCGAAGGGCCGAATGGCCTACTCCAGCACCTATTTTTTATGTTTCTATGTTTTTTATTTGAGAAAAGAAACAATAATCTGATTATTTTTTAATGAGCATCGTTGATACCAGCTTTTTAATTCTAGATTTGCTTACTTATCCAAATTTAAATTCCACAGTTGTCATGATGGGGTTCAAATTCACGACCCCAGGAAAGTAATAACAGTCCTCTGGATAATTGTCCAGTAATTTAACGAGTAACCACCTTGCTCCATCGAGTCCCACAGTCAGTATGTACTGCAGATTGAATCCCAGTAGTAAAGGTTCTGGACATTTATTTCTGTGAATAGGGCTCCTCAATCTCTATCACTCTTCTCCTCACAACTTTTTTGGAGATAGATATATCTTAGAAAGATCAGGGCATTAAGGGCTGTGGAGAATTGACGCGGAAGATGAGTTGAGCCTCGGGCAGTTCAGCCGTGATCAGATAGAATGACAGGGCAAGCTCAAGGGGGTCATTGCTCTACTCCAGCTCCTCAAGGCTTGTGTATTATAACGGAATAATTATTAGGTCTGGTTTTAATGTTTCAGGTTGCGATCAGTTTTTTCAGAAAATCTGGAACTCATCAGCGGGCAGGGGTTCATGCTGCCTTACGCCCCTCTGTGACTGTTGACAATGTATTTGCTATCAATTAAACAGTACAGTTTCAGGATTTGGAGGTGGTCTAGTTTATGGGCACTTGTTATTGCAGGCAATAGATTTTGAGAGCTGAGGAATAAGAGATGAGTTTTCTCAGAAAGTGTATTTGATAGGCTACAGTATTCGATATCTACCCCATTGTGGACATTGGACTTTTTACAATGGTAAGAAGTATATTCTGCACTCTGTATCTTCCCCTTGTATTTGTACCTATTGTACTTGAGTTTAACTTGATTATATTTATGTATAGTATTATCTGATTTGATTGGATAGTTTTTCACTGTACCTTGGTACAGGTGACAATAATAAACCTAAACCTAAAAAGCAAGCAGCTGCAGAATGATAATGATAAAAATGTAAACGATACAGTGGACTGTCCTGATGAAAGATCAGCGACCTTATATCTTATATCTGTTTTTCTCTACATGGATGCAGCTTGACCTGTCGAGAATTTTCAGCATTTTGACATTGTATGCTTAGTGGAGAGAGGACACTGCCAAACCGAGAGTTGACACGAGTTGGGGAAAAAAATGATTCCCTCTTAACTCCTGATGGGAAACCAAAGAATTGAAGCCTTTGCCTTCATTTATCTCATTACCTCAGTTAATTGCTTATCAGCAACATCGACATCTTTATGCCATTCAGGGCCACGCCACTCCCTTTCGGTACATCTTTCTCCAGATCGATAACTCACAGTCCACAACAAATTACTTTTCTGACTCCAAATGTGACCCACTCCACTTCTTTCACCAAACCTCTGACCATCTTACGTTTTGTTATCTGGTTCTCTTTCTCTTCAATTCCCTCTACCATGCAAAACTGCTCTTCTTAAGACTGTCTTTGAAATCTACCTCCAGAAAAGCCCTTCTAATCATTGCTTCTTTGACACACCTTTGTGAAGCACCTTGTAATTTTTTGGCTGCTCCTAAATGCACTACATTTAAGTGCAAGCCATTGCTATGATAGTATAAAAAAGAGGCTGCATTTTAGCTCAATCTAAACAATAATTATTAAACTTGCATAAACACTGTGACATTCTAAGGTAACTTTATTCAAAAAATATGATATAAGCAAAGTGTAAAGCTATTAACAGAATTTCCTACCTCTGTGATGTAGTCAGTAGCTTTGATAAATCTCTCAAATTCAGCATTGGTGACTTCGTATATATCCATATAGAACTGCTTAATGTGTGCTTTTCTGGCTGGGCCCTCTCCATCCTGAGGTATCCCAGGGTCATCAGTTCCCATGGTGAACACTCCACCTGGTATCAGCACCATCTTAAATAAAAATACATTATATCAGCGATGAAGACCAATTATTGGATCTCACTAAATCGATGATGTGATGTATATTTTCGTCAATTGATTAACAAAACCAAATATTAAGTACTCGAAAATAAAATAAAGTGGTTGAAGATGAAATGTCAAGAGCTTTGCTCGTTGATTTCCATTTAGCGTTTCTTCAACTTAAATGAAGAAATACCAGACACACGATTTAACAGGTTACTAATCATTTCATTAAGCATATACCAATGATCTTTGACCAATTGTCTGAAGGTTATAAGCCAACAGCCAACAAATGAGAATAACATATGTAATATAAAAAAAACTAATTCTGTTTTATTTCCTGTAAGTACTTGGTGTAGCACTGTTCTCCCTGACCATGCTATTTAGAATAAAATAATAATTATCTATATAATTATGGTGTTGAGAACAGTATTAAACTAACCTGTCTTTTATGCTGAATGATGCATGTATTATTGCATATGGTACTGACCAAATGTACCAATGTATAATTAAGGACTGGATGGATAAATAAGTAAAATGACAAATTTTCCATGTTGACCAACTAAGAGAAGACATTTTTTACAATGACATAGCAATACCCTAATTTAGTTGAAACCAATTAGCCACATATTGATTGCATGCTGCTATTTCCTTTGATCAATGAGCATCAAGAAAATAGAATTCAAGACCTAAAAATGACTAACCTCTCTGGCTCAAAAAAGTTGGAAGATCCAAATTTGATTATTTTACAAATAACTGTAAATTACTCTTCAGTGAAGTACATTATAGTGAGTTTAAAAAATGGAAAGGGACTCAGCATTTCTTCTTCAGTACACGGTGAACTTTATTGACTGTGCCAAGTTGGAAATACTGCAAATTAGCCTTACTTCTGCTTTTTTTTCCCATGCAATTATGTAATTTTGTTTTCGAGAACAAACAGATTTTGATCCAATTAGTTTTCAGATCCCAGAGATGACAAGCATTTCTGGTTTTTTTTGTCAACAACAGCAATTGTTTTTACCAGCAATTGATATGTATGTGTGCAATTTCTGTACATATATTCTTCTGGTAAAAATAGTCATTCTGCACAAATATTCATACATGATAGCAAATCCGTTTAATTATTCACCAGCATAATTCGCTTAGCTGTTAAAGGAGTACTTTCCCCCTTATGGAGTATTCAGTCATCAAGCTGCAAAAGTTTAATGTTCAAAATGACTACTGATTTATATCCAGGGAAGGAAAATTAATCTGCAAATTTTACTTTAGGCAAGCACTTCCTGGTTCTAATGGTTGCAATAGGAAACAAAATTGAAAATATTGGCCAATTCTCATATTTCTAGATGACTTTCAATCTATCTATTGTCCAAACCCCAATAAACACTTTCTTTACAAAAAGTACATTTTCATTGCACTCAGAGGCATATGTTAGAGAGGCCCAGGACTACCAGAGATTGGACAAGATCATGGAAAGATTTGAAAAGAATAAGTTTATAAATTAAAGTATTGTTTACATGGGAGATAATTTATGTTAGTGAGTCTGAAGAAGAGCCTGACATGAGACATCACCTATCCATGTCCTTCAGAGATGCTGCCTGGCCCGCTGAGAGACTCTGGCATGTTTCTATGTTAGTAAACACTGGGCTAATGGGAAAATGTGGTATCAAATTATGACATGTGCAACGGATTTTTAAATGATGTATTGTCTGTGCTGAGTAGATCAAAGGAGGCCAGACAGAAATGCATTGAAATAGTCAATTTCAGAGCTAACAAAGGCATTGAAAATGCTACAGCAGAGTGTGAGCTGGAGAGGCAGTGGGTCCCTGCAATATTAAAGAAATGAACTGAAAAAATACAATCATAGTGATAGCATGGCAGTGTTATTGAAATTGGTCCCAGGTTCATTTTTACAGCCAGTCTGTGAACACTGTAGCACACTTTTAGACGGATGTCAAGATGCAGGAGAGGTGTAATTGGCTATGAAAAAGAGTTTGTGTCACAAACTGCAGCCAATCGCTTCCATTTACCCATTATTTAGCTGTATAAAATCTCAGCAGATCCTGCACTGAATGATGAATTTGTTGTCTTACAAATGACAAATAGTAAAGCAACCAAGGCAGGTACATTGAGCAGTGCATGTCTGAGGAGTAGCATGTAAATGGGAAGTATGGCATAGATGTCTGGGGAGTATTGAGATACACCTTTGAAGATATCAGTGGTAACAGTAGGGTATGGGGAAATGAGCCGTGGATACGAGTGGCTAGATAAGAATCAAATTTAATATTGCAAGTACAATGGGTACAAATGTGGTTGGTGACAACACATTCAAGGACTTTGCAGATAGGTTGGTTGAAAATGGGTAGAAGGATTGCAAGGATGAAGTGGGTCAAATGATGGTTTTAGCTAACAAGAACACCACCTGGATTTGGCGGAGTGAACCACAGATATAAAGACGATGATAGCTAAATAAGGTGGTTATATTAGCAAAAGGAATAGATGTGCGATAATTCTTTTCATTTGAATTAAGGTTAACTAATTTATTGGAATTTAGATATTTGATTTACAAAGTTTAATATTTCATGAAAAAATAGGTTTATCCACATTGGACAGTAATATTTGGGGGAAGTTAAAAATAGCCGCAATATTAGCATTTAAAATTTATGGGGATACCTCAATTTCTCTAAGAATTTGGGAAAACAATTCTTGTGATTTATTGCATAGAACCAACAATTTATCTAGCAGTAAAATGATAGGGCTTAGTGACCAAATGATTTATCTTGTTCCAGATTTTACTTACATTCCATATCTATTGTACTGACCCGCAGTGCACCATTTTTTTAAGCTATCATTGGCTTGTCATTTCTGTAACTTTTAAATTTTGTGATCTAGCTTCCTTTTTCTTGCCCACCAAAATCTTAGTCGGGTTAACACTGCGCTCTCTTTCAGAATTTATAAAATGTCAAACCATCCCAGAAAAGACCCTCTCTTTATGTTAACCAGAGTTAACAGATTGAATTCTCTTTGTGGAGATCTTTGCAGGATCCTGATGTATTTCTACCTCCAAGCATTATACTGCTGGAGTTTTCTCATTTTTATTACCCAAGTAACCCTCTTTATAGAGGTTTTTTTCCTTGGCGCAGAAAAGATGGAGAGGCATTTCATAAAATAATTCAAAATTGTGTGCAATTTGTCCTTCAAAAGTAGAGTGCTGCAAGTTTAGGAGGGGTTAGGCTAGAGTGAGGAGCTATAGCAGAATAATTGTAATGACCATCTTCATGCTAGCACTGTGTGATGCACAGATCAAGATGATAGGTCACTGACTGTGCCCTTTGCATTGCTGCAGCCCAACCTGATTATTTCCCACCTTTTCTGTTTTTATTTTGTAGCCTTGGAAGGCTTGGGTTTTGATCATTGCCTCTGAGCAAGATAAACTGGACTTAGATTTGTTGATCTGATTCTTCTTCGGCTTTCCCACGTTCCAAAAATGATCAAATTTGAAAGTACTAATGCCTTCTTCTTTCGTGTGGTGTGCACAGCCTAAAGTTGTTGGACAACTTGTTCTATTTGATCTTCCGCTTGTGCACGTCGAGTTGATTGTATTATTCGAAACAAGGCGGACCACATGAAGGTTGCAATCTTCCACCCCCTACTAATGCCTTAAATGTATTAATATATATTAAATGTCTGAAGAAAGGTCCCGACCTGAAACGTCGCCTGTATTCTCCAGAGATGCTGCCTGACCCGATGAGTTACTCCCGCATTTTGTGTCTATCTTGAGCACCAATGTCTGTCACTCTGCTTGGCGCCCTACTTGACACTTCTACTAATAATAATTTAACACTGTAACCATGATTGTTACAAGTTTGAAGCATTGTTGGGCTTATGCAATAACCGTTGATGGGATATTGAACGTAGTGCCGTTACTGGGCAGCAAAAGTTATGCAATGCGTTGCTCTACCTGATTAGTGCGTGGTTTTGAGTGTGACCTGTGGTCCTGTGCAATCTTTTGAGCCTCAACATTGGCCTCCCTGGAGTATTTGACAGCTGCCTGTTTGGCCAAGGAGATGCTATCGCTCGCAGCCTCGGGGAGAGAACCGGCGGCCTTGGGGCGACTGGTGGAGCCGGATCCGCAGCCGCAGCCGGAGCGTGGCCTTGTAACCTCGGTAATTTCCTGGGCATGATTCAGTCCTAAGGAAAGGGCGATCAGCGCGGGGCACAAATAAAGAATGAAACCCCCCGCGTCCGGAGACCGGGCCGTGGGCGCCGCCATGACAGTCTGGTCACGCGGTCGGTCGGCCGGTCGGTCGGCTGACGTCAATTCGGCGTCGTGGCTGCAGCCCCTCCCCCTCCGCTATCGACCCGCTCCAGGGCTCACACTCCATCCGTTCATTCACGTTTCTACGGGGTTCAGGTGATCAGCTCAAAGGTTATTCAAAAAGAACAAAATATTGGCAAGAATCAGCCTCTTCCGCCTGCAGAGCAGCCAATCAGCCCGTTCGGGTTGCATCCTTTCCACAAAGAGCCGCGTCTGCGGGCAAGAGTCTCCCCCGGGCGGCAGAGCTCTGCCACTCCAGCCACACTCCCACCACCTGGGAGGACCTCAGCGCTGGTTGCGGCTAACGCGCTGCTTGAACACCTTGTGGCTACTGCTGTGTTATGTTTGCTCTGTTTTAAAGGTTAGTTTTTTTGATGATCGAATGTTGTCTCAGCTCACATTAAATTCTGTGTTTATGAATTTCATATTGCATATTATTTTTTTCCAGTGAAAAGGGAATTTGTGTTGAGGGTTTTTACTTAAATGCAATAAGGCTATCTCACATGTTTTATAGCATCGGTATTTGACTGAAATTCCTTTAAATGAGTTGGCAATTATTTTGTGACTGTTTAATAAAAAATGTTCTTGCAATTCCCGTAATGTATATTTAAAGCACAATCGTATCCTAAAAGTGTGTACCAGATTTAACAAACTCTAAATTATCTGATTGTAGCATTATACACAATTATAATGTATTCATTGCACGAAATGGAAAATTGATGTGGAGAATGAACAATTAAAATAATGTGTAAGAAGACATTGTGATTTGTTGGAATGCGTGAACTCTTTAATATTGCAATGTAAATAGTTTTTCATCAAGATTAATATAGTCCATCCATTGTACTATTTTATAGGTAAGGTGCTAAATTGAGATTATTGCATTGCTTATTAGAGGATTATAAATGACATGATTACTATTGCCTTATGCATGGTTTTCTTTAAAAGTGTTTTGGTGTTTGCAACAGGAGTCCCCACCTTCTCTTATGATGAATGGGGTCCTTGCTGGACATCTACATAGTATTGAGCCATGCTCTGGTTTCACTTGGTGTGACTGGAAGGAGCCCTGTATTTAAGTCTTAAAATACTAGATGACTTCTAAAATAATCTATTAAATTAGATGAAAATGATTACAATTTGTTTAGGTGATCTTGTGGAGTTGTCAGATTTAAATGCACATGTTATTTTGATCAACAATAAAATCATGGAATATGATGATACATATCTTAAATGGTTTAATATCATTTGCAAAGATCTGAAAAATATTGATTAAGAAAATAGAATTGAACAGTAAATATGCATTACTACTTCCAAGATTCTTCTAAATACTGTTCAGAAGGATGGGGGAAGTTTGATTCTTTTAAACATTCATTCTTTTTAAAATATTGTCCAGAGAGTCTGTCAGTATTTTTTTTATTCTGAACTTGATGGGATGCAATCTAAGGGTTCTTGTGGTCTAGTTAGACAACCTGCAACTGACTCTTTGTTGTGGAATGCAGATGACATCTCAAAGAGAAGCACGATGCAATCACTAATAAGCTGTCACTGCGAACCTTGAAGGAGTCCAGTCAAAATATGTATTTGCATCTGCTCTAGATATAACCAGAACAATAAAATTCTTACTTGCTGGAGCTTAACAGGCATTAGATAAATAATAAAAATATGAAGTAAATTGTGAAATATTCTAAGTAAACTGGACCAGATAGTGCAAAATGCATAGATCTAGAGCATATATAGTTGCACAAAGTCCATGGTGGTTTGATACTGAGCTAGGGTTGTAGTTCGGGTTGGACAATGTGATTCAATAACCTGACAGTTGATGGTCTGAAGCTATTCTTGAACCCGAATGCAATGGTTCTCAGTTGCCTCTACCTGTTTCCCAGTGGTAGCAACAGGAAGAGAGCATAGTCAGGGTCTTTGATGATATTAGCTGGCTTCTTGAGATCCCTTTGAGGGTGGGAGGTCAATTTCAGTTAGTCATGTACATCTGTAGAGGTTTGATAGAGTATATAGTGATGTTGAATTCCCTCAAACCTCTGAGGAAATGGTGGCATTAGTGAGCTTTCATTGTGATTGCATCTATGTTCTGAACCCGGGACAGATCATCAGAGATGTACGCTAAGGAACTTGATGCTGTTGACTTTCTCCACCTCCGTCCTACCCATGAAGCCAGGTGTGTGGGCCTCAGCTTTCCCTTCCTGTTGTCAACAATAAGCTCCTCGCTCCTGCTAACGTTGAGAGCAAGATTGTTGTTCTGGCACCCACTCAACCAGATTACCAATCTCCCTCTATACCCTAGGTAGACAAAAAGCTGGAGAAACTCAGCGGATGAGGCAGCATCTATGGAGCGAAGGCATGGGTGACGTTTCGGGTCGAGACCGTTCTTCAGACCAAAGATTATAGAGTTTCAGACTGGTATGGGGGTGGGGGCGGGAAGAGGAAACGAAGAGGCGGAGACCGGAGGCTGTGGGAGAGCTGCCTCACCGGTACCGCTGACCAAAGATCATTGAGCTCTATAATCTTTGCCGCTGACTACAGCTCTCCCACAGCCTACTGTCTCCGCCTTTTCCTTCCCCCCCCCCCCCCCTCCCCTCCCCCCACACACACCAGTCTGAAGAAGGGTCTCGACCCGAAACGTCACCCATTCCTTCGCTCCATAGATGCTGCCTCAACCGCTGAGTTTCTCCAGCTTTTTGGCTACCTTCGATTTTTCCAGCATTTGCAGTTCTTTCTTAAACATTCCCTCTATCCCCTGACTTAATAGTGATTATTTGTCCAACGATGCTGGTATCACTGCTGAATTTAAAGAATACTTTGGATTTGTCTGGCTTCACAGTCATGGGTACGATATTAATGGTAGATCATTTTACAAATATGAGAACCTGGATTTAATAAATAGGCGGAATTGGTTGCGAGGCATTAGGGTATCTGGTATCAGTCAGTGGATTCTAACATGGAAGCCACATGGCACTTCTATGGTTTGGATGATTCTGAATGATGATACCGAGAGGGCATGATTGAGGAAAATGTGCTCCATAATTCGACGAGCGTAAACTATGTTCTGCAAAGCCAGCGGTAGTCATCTCTTACATTTTGTTTTTCCCACTGATAGATCTGATATTCATCTAAGTGTGTACCTGTGCTGCCATAAGGAGCAGAGGAGAACTTCAAAGTGGCCAACCTTTGGGGAATTTCTTATTGAGGCGAGGCTCAATCCCGCGTCAATGACCATCACTAACTGTGAAGTTATACCGAGTCAAAGTGAATCCCCCGGGATGTCAAAGTGACTCCGCTAGAGTCGGGGAATCTGTGTCAAGTCCAACGTGGCAATCGTAAGCAGAGCAAAGTCGGCAGAATTGCAAGATACTGTTGATGTTTGAATGTTGCAGGATACTATTGATATCTGGACATTCGGTCATGAGCAGGACCGCCGAGTCTCGATCTGCTACCAAGAATTTAATGCATTTTAAATAAAAGTAAGAAATGTTGGACACGTTCAACAGACTAGGAAGGGAAAGAGTTAACGATGCAGGTTAACGATTTTTTAAAAACACGTCTTGAAATTCTACATGTGCAGAATTGTAATGGCGTGCTTTAGCAAACGTTGGCACTGCTGCCACCTCCAAAGTACGAAGTCCGAATCCTTTATTGCAAGCATTTTTTGCTGCACATTGAACATGTCCACATATTTTTGATCAGTCGTTTTCACATCTTATCCTTTCACATCTCTAGTCTCTACCTTGCCTCTCAGACTGAAGAAGGGTCTCGTCTGTTTCTTCTCCCCAGAGATGCTGCCTGTCCCGCTGACTTACTCCAGCATTTTGTGTCTTATCTTCGTGCAAACCAGCATCTGCAGCTCCCTCCTGCACTTATATTTTCAATTTGCCTTTTTTTTAAACGACTGAAGGAAAAAAAATGATACTAAACAAGAAACAGACATGTACATAATCTCTTGAAGTCTACAGCTCGCATTTTGATATCACTCAGTGACTGTCTACTTGGAATATCGCAGGCAAAAGTTTCCTCCCTGCACAGAAACTTTTTGAAGTCTTCGGGGGAGGCGGCAGGAGGGCGTGATTGACGCGCCGGCGGACCAATCAAACGGCGGGGCCCTGGGAAAGAACGTGCGTCGTCCGACGTCACAATGCCTCGGGGAGGGAGGGCGGGACCAAGCTGCGCTCGCGGCGCCCGCTGGGAATTGTAGTCCGCTACCGCTTCGCTTTCGTTGAGGCCGCGGGTAGGAGGACTACAATTCCCAGGGTGCACGGCGGGCCAGGGCAGATCGCTGATAGGCGGCGGCGCCGCATCTGCTGCTGGAGGGCTGGCAGAGAGCGGCGTTATCTAACGGGAACTGTCTCGCTGCAAAAAAAAAGGGGTCAAAGAAAGGCGAGCAACCATGGATTCCTTCTGCATTGCCTAACTACCACCTACAGTTTCCACTGCATCCAGCTCTTCTTTTTTTAAGGTCAGTGATTTTTGTTTATGGCGTATTCTTGCTTTAACTTTAAATAAACTTAAGGGGAGCAGAGAAAAAAAGCGCAGCTCGGCACCCAACGGCAGCTGTGGCAAATGTGCTATTGTTTTCATTCAGTGTTAAAAGAGATTAATCAACTTTTATAGACTTGCAACTAAAATGGAACAAAGTCTACGCAAGGAACGGAGATCAGCGAGCTTGTGGTTGAAACAACGTTGTAACTTTGTGTTCGGCAGAGGGCTTTTTTTCTGCAACTTGTTTCTCTGCCTAATAAAGCTAATGCCTACATTGGAGGAAAACAAATGTAGCGGTCACTGTATGGAATGCAGCTGCTGCAGCTCCCACCCCCTTCCTCTACGAACTCCCCACCCAACCTCTTTAGGATCTGTCGCTTTAAATCTAGCTGGTCAGAGCTCTCATTGTAATAATATGTGGTTTCCAATTGTCTTGTTTTAGAAGATGAAACCAATTCATTTTCGTGGTGGTGCGATTTGAGAGTGATTTGAACAGCATTGATTTAATTTTGCTTTTGCCATTTGCAAAATACTTGTAATTGACGCTTGTCATTTTAATATGTGAAAAGTATTATTAATTAAACCGTTGTTTGCTTTTGACGGGCGAACTTCTGCCGTGTTAGTGGTAGAAATACAGTTTATAAGCGGGACTACTGTGTTTGATTTGACAGCTCAGAAAAAGGGATGAGAGATGTCTGACAAGATGTCGAGTTTTCTTCATATTGGGGATATAGTCTCCTTGTACGCCGAAGGATCTGTCAATGGATTCATCAGCACGTTAGGGTGAGTATGTTACGGCAGCCTTCCTCTTGTCCTATTTCGCTGAACCAGTGATTCTCTCCGCCGGAGTGAATAAGCGAGGCGAAATATTCCGAGCCTTTCTTTCGCCGTGACGTTCTTATCGGGCATCTTAAAGAGAAGCGTAATGCTCTTGCCGTCCAAGGGTTGCTCTTTTAACGGGGATCGTGCATAGCAGCCAAAGGCAACAACTACACAGCTCATTCATAATCTTTGTTAATGAAACCATGAATAGGTTGGGATGTTGATAAATTGGCAAATACAAATTCCTTGCAGAAGTCAGCTGTCATAATACTAAATGTGGGTAATATTGCTCAAGTGGATTTTGACAAGTAAACTGAGCTTTCTTTCGGTACAAAGGTTCATCAACATCAAATAATCCTACAACATTTTCACCACCTCCAACAGGATCCCACTACTGACCACATCTTCCCATCTCCATCTCATTCTGCTTTCCGCAGAGACTGTTCCCTCCGCAATGCCCTGGTCAACAAGTCCTTTCCCACCCAAACCACCCCCTCCCCTGGTACTTTCCGATGCAACTCCTGTCCCTTTGTCCCTCGGCTCCATCTAAGGACCCCGACGGTCTTTTCGGTTGAGGCTGAGGTTCACTTGCACCTCCTCCAACCTCATCTGCTGTTCCAGGTGTCAACTTCTGTGAGACCAACATCAGTGAGACTAAGCGCAGGCTCTGCGATCGTTTAGCTGAACACTTCCGCTCAGTCTGCCTTAACCTACCTGATCTCCCGGTTGCTCAGCACTCTCCCTCCCATTCTCAATCTGACCTTTCTGTCCTGGGCTTCCTCCATTGTCAGAGTGAGGCTCAGTGCAAATTGGAGGAACAGCACCTCATATTTTGCTTGGGTAGTTTACACCCCAGTGGTATGAACATTGACCTCTCTAACTTCAAATAGCCCTTGCTTTCCTTCTTTCTCCATCCCTTCCCCTTCCAAGTTCTCCCACTTGTCTTACTGTCTCCGACTACATTTTATCTTTGTCCCACCCACTCCCCTGACATCAGTCTGAAGAAGGGTCTCGACCAGAAATGTCACCCTTTCCTTCTCTCCAGAGATGCTGCCTGTTCCGCTGAGTTACTCCAGCATTTTGTGTCTACCAAGGTCCTTCAAGTGTTCCACAAAGGCGGCCTGTACCCAGGAACACATTGGAATGTGGTAAACATTTGCTCAGTAATGCTCTGAAATGTAATTAAATATACGGAGAGCTAATTATGACCTTCACACTACAGATTAATTAAAATGTTATCTTGTTGAAGGTCTCCTGGCAGATTTTGCCTGGTTTCGAATGGTTTCCCCTTATAAACCCAGCTCTTCCATCTCTCCAACAGAATTATCCCAACAAAGTTGATATGTTGCAAGTGGAGTTGAATCTGGAAATATATTCTTGTCAGGCCTCAGCTGCAAATGTGGTAAAGCATAACCCATTGACAACCATGTAAAAAAACTGCCTGCTGTGCATCATGTCCATATCATTATCATAAGTGATGGGACAAATTGTGCTCCTATCAAGTCTACTCAGCCATTCAATCATGGCTTATCTAGCTCTCCCTCCTAACCTCATTTCCCTGCCTTCTCCCCATAACCTCTGACACCCATAACCCTTCTTCCCCTGGAACATCCTGAAATAGGGGTGTGTTTTCTGAGGATTCTTCAGTCAGAGAGAGCTTTCACCTCTCACTTCCTAGCACCAGCGACCATTGATTTAAAAATCATCTATTTTTTCTTAAATATATTCTGCAATTTTATTCCCCACTACCCTCCTAAATATAAAATTCTAAAGATGCACAACCCCCTTTTTTGGGAGTCCAGATTGTAGACATTGAAGCCAGGATAAATATCATCCTTGCATCTGCCCTGTCAGACCCTTAACTTAAAGGTCTATGCTCAGATGGATTAATCTTTCCTCTTATGACAAACATACTATCCCAGGATTCAATTTAGAAAATGTTTATTGCATTCCTTCTACTGCAATTATACATATTATAGTGTGGCAAGATCAAATCTGTACACAAAATTCTAGAAGTCGGAACTCTGTAGATTCACAGCAAAGCATTTCAACTCGTGTGCTTAATTCTTCGTGCACAAAGGCCAATCTACTTTTTGTCTTCCTCCATGGATTTAGAAAAAAAAACACACCAGGTTAGAAGATTACTCGCTCCTTAGATACCAAAATTTAATGTGGCCAACAAAGGGGCATCATAATTGTTCTTTTGACATTGTGCTGAGAAAAGGACAATTCTCCTGCTCTTACTATTTCTGTTAAGGGTCATCAGATAAATACCCTGACCATAACTACCATTAGCCAAGTAATCTTTCAAGAATCGAGTTCTGCCAACTCTGGCATCGTGTACATTCCTCGCTCTGTATGTCCACCAAAGATGACCAAACCTTCAGCTTCCTGGCATGACGTCGAAATGTTTCATCTAACCTCTGCAGCTTTTAAAACATTGACCAATCTTTTAGCCATGTTAATTCCAAAATCAACTGTGCTGTGATTAGGCAACAACTTGTTAGGCAAACAAGTTTTAAGACTGATCACTATTCTATGAATTTACACACAATGCATTTGCAATGATGTTGGCAGAAAGATCATCAGTAGGAATAAAATGGTCTGGTCCATTCTTGTACTCTATGTACAGTGTGCTCTCAGTTGGGGCTTTAGAATAGTTCCAGAGCTAATCACTCTGAAATTAAGAGAATAGTCTAAGAATTTGATTCAATTATACTTTATTGTCACATGCACCAAGGTACAGTGAATGCTTTGTTTTTGCATACAACCTGGAAAAATCATACATCAGACCTCACCTAGGCAGTACAAACGAGTCACCAAGTTTCTGTCAAAGTTACAAAATGTTCACCAAATAGTCCTACCTGCCTGCCACTGCAGGTTGCCCCCTACCAGGTTCCCGTTCATTCTCAACAGCTCCCTGCCAAGTCCCTTCGATTGTTCTCAGTGGCCCGGTGATACAGCTATAAAATGAATGTTTTGAGATTTTGTCTAACATTTTTTTTTGTTTGTTTTGTTTTGTTTGAAAGCCTTGTGGATGACCGATGTGTGGTGCAACCGGATGCTGGAGACTTGAATAACCCACCTAAGAAGTTTAGAGGTGAGTAATGAATCTTCAAAGTTCCCACCTTGTGGAAATTCTAATCTACTGGGCTTGAGTTGAAATTGTATGACTGCATTCTACTGGGTGGAATTTGTCAAAATTGGTCCCACTAATCTTGAATTTAATAGTGCAGCATTCAGAAATTGTGAAATTATATAGACTTGCTGTACTGCAAGGCAATTTGTTTGGAAAGATGATACCAAGTTGTTATGAGGAGAGGAGTATCATTGACTATGGATTGCTTTTGAGAACTACTAGAGTAGGGGAGTCACGAACCAGAGGATATTGGTTTAAGGTAGGGAGGAAAGATTGAATCGGAACCTGAAGGGTAGCTTTTTCACACAAAGGGTGGAGGTGTATGGAATGAGCTGCCTGAGGAGGTATTTGTGGCAAGTACTATTGCATAAATAGATGGATTATAATACTATTGCACGGGTTCATGGATAGGGCAGGTTAAGGGATATGGGTCAAACACAGGCAGGTGGGGCTAGTGTAGATGAGACACGTTTGTTGGTGTGGGCATGTTGGTCCGAAGGGCCAGTTTCCATGCTCAATTACACTATGATGATGACTAACAGCAAATTAACAAACTTAAGCTTTTTAGCGACCTAAGTAGATTAGTATTTTTGGTTTAGGTTTATTATTGTCACATGTACTGAGGTACAGTGAAAAGTTTTGTTTTGCATGCTATCCAAAATCGATAATTTGTACTATACACAAATGCAAAATGTCAAACAAAAGTTCAATAAATAAAGCAAATGGGCAGATGCACAGTGCAGAATACATTTCTCAGCATTGTAGCTCATCAATTCCATAAACAAAGTCCAATGCCCACAAATTGGTAGAGATGAATTGGACAGTGCCGTAACTTGTGGAAGGACCATTCAGAAGCCTGACAACAGAGGGGAAGAAGCTTTTGCTGACCTTTGTTTTTCTGTAGTCAAGCTGGATGTCATAAATGTAAAGCCCTCAATTAGTATTGACTTGCACAGATTTGTAATGCGGGAACATTTCATTGAAGTGCAAGTTTCATTGTGGTTGGTGTAGTTGTGGTTCTAAATCCATGTTGGTTAACTGTCAATTAATTTGGGGATTGGAGCCTTGTTAGTTTTGTATTTTAATTGGCAAGATGTCAGTTCCCGAGTGTACTGTGGCTAGATTAGTAGAGGTTGACCCGCAGAAAACTAAGTGCTGGCAACATTTATTACTGCAATAAAAAAGTAGGAAAATTCATGTTACTTCAGTACTGAACTGAATTTTCTCCTCGTTCATTTGCCCCACTCCACAACTTTCAACCTATGTATGCGTGGAGTTGTATTTTTGATGTGGATTTAGTTTTTATTGTATTCGTGGAAAAGCATTTCCTTAATTAAACATCATGTGTGCAAGAGGGTTGTTTAATCAAGATTTCAGAATGTGTTGATAATGTGTAGCAATGTAAGCCTTTGAATTATTGTGAATGACAACAGTGTGTTGGGTCAACCTGCTGCTCTACCCGTTATTGCAAAGTCAATACTAATGTATTGTAAATGGGTCACTTGATCTGCAGTAGGGTGAGGAAGTCACTTGTACTACACAATATCCATCCATCTCCAACCTAGTAGATGATGTTTATCAGCCCTCTATTAATATTTAAAAAAATAAAGAGTATCTATTTTCTATTAATTTGAATATTAATAGTTAATTCAACCCACCACCATATAGAAGGCCTTGTCCAAAATGTAGCCAAGCACAGACATTTAGAATTCCCTCCAAAAGCACGCAAGGGAAAGCAAGCCCGTGTCCGAGTATAATAGACAAAGTAACAAGAGCCGATCTTAATACGTGTCAGCTTTTACTGTGGGCATTTGCTCTGCAAGAATCTTTGAAGTGGAGAACAATATGTGCAAGGATACACTTTAGAGACCTATCCACTTGCAGTTGAAGAAATAATTGGATCAATTTCTATATGCAGATTTTGACGTTTTGTTTAATGCAGATTAATCTCTCAGGAGTACCCTAGCTTGGCACTCTGTACTATTTTCCCACATCCTTCGAGAATATTTCAAGACCTTTTTGAAATTGGTTTAAAACTGGTGCTACTGCTATGTGATTTGGGTCATTAATCTCATTTTGGAGATCTATTTAAAAGCTGATTGTTCAGTGGAATGGCAATTGGAATCCTGTTGATCTGTGATGTGTTCTATTTTTAATACGCCAGTATTTCTGCGTCTGTTAGTGACAGAGGATCCACTCTAGTAATGTTGATTGTATTTTACTTTAAGTTTTCCATTTGCAAAGCACCTTTTGTGAAGTCTAGCAATCTAAACTTATTTAAAGACAATAAAATACTATGGAAATAACGCGATATAGTGAAAGTGGAATGTGTGTATCTCTAACTTCAAGTAACCCTTGCATCTCTCTAACTTCAAGTAACCTGTGCATCCCCCTCTCTCCGTCCGTTCGCCACCCTAGTCGGCGTACAAGTTTCACTGTTGTCCTGCTGCATTTCACTGTTTGTGTCACTTGTTATCACCTTCTCCACAGCTAACAATGGACCATTGTGAGCGCCACCTTTCCTTGATGGAAAAGGAAATCTATGTTGGAGGAGTCCAGAAGCAGGGGTCACAGTTTAAGAATAAGGGGTTGGGCATTTAGACTGATATGAGGAAAAACGTTTTCACCAAGAGAGTTGTAAATCTGTGGAATTCTCTGCTGCAGAAAGCCGTGGAGGCCAATTCACTGGATGTTAACAAGAGAGAGTTAGATTTAGCTCTTGGGGCTAGCGGAATTAAAGATATAGGGAGAAAGCAGGAACAGGGTACTGATTTTGGATGATCAGCCATGATCGTATTGAATAGCGGTGCTGGCTCGTGGGGCCGAATGACCTACTCCTGCATCTATTTTCTATGTTTCATCATCATTGCTGCCTTTGATTTGTCCTTTTGAATACCTTTTTATTAATTTGTCTGTGTACCTTTTCATATCTTTTGTTTTCCCCTCTCCCCGGACTCTCAGTCTGAAAGAAGAGTCTCGACCTGAAACCTAATGGGTCACCTATTCCTTTTCTCCAGAGATGCTGCCTGATCCACTGAGTTGCTCTAGCTTTTTGTGCCTATCTTTTGCGCGTACACTAAGCTTCCTCGCACTGATTGTGGAAGGTAACCAGGTAATCTGTGCCTAGATGTTGGTTAATGGGTAGTTATCAGTCCGAGCACTGACCAATAACTTACCTGCTCTTATTGGTGTTAGGCCGACAATTCTGAGAGAGTAGATGGGGCTGCAGATTAGCTTCTGATCTAAATGTTTGCATCTGTTAACGTCATATTCCCTCCATATTGCACTTATGGTTTTGCTTGTTTCTGTTATGAAACTTGCCATGCAGATATGTGTGAGGCAAATAAGCAACTGAGTCACAACCGGCACCCCATGTTCAAGAATAAATTGCAAATAAAACCATTTGGGTATTCAATATTAGGCATTGGCTGATGGGCAAAAAGTGATTTAGATGACCAGGATGAAGGGACTAGCAGTGAAGTGAAAATGCCTTGATTTTAGCTGGAAAGATGCAGTTGACAATTCACAGCACCAGTGAAAGTGTTGTGAATAATTAAAGATATGATTTCCCTCGCATAATACTTTTGATAGTTTTACTTGTGACATTTATGATATCGTTTGTAAATATCAAACAGTGTTTAGATAGGTTTACCTTGTTACTTCAAATTCCTCCTGCATGTGAGCTGAAGGCGACGGGATGGTAGGAGCTTAACTCAGACATCGAGGAGAAAAAAATGGAGCTCAAAAATATCAAGGGGAATTAAAATACTATTGGGTGTTTAAATCTAGCGCACTAAAAAAAAATGTAGAGCACATGTAAACCAAGAAATTGGAGATGTGATGCAATGGGTAATGCAGTAATCTTGGGAGACTTGTATCCACGTGTACACTGGGCAAAACAAATTTGTAGTAACGGTATGGTGATGAATTTATGAAAAGTGGAAGAAATGTTTTTTACTTGAGAACAATATGTTGAGAAACCAAAGGGAATCTGGGTGGGGGAGGGGGAATATTTGAATAAAATAAATTACAAAGGCATGAGCTTGTTATAGAAGGTTGACAGTGAACCTGCCATTGGCATTTTATATAATTAATGCCTACCCATTTTTGGATTGAGCAAAACTAACAGGCAAAGTGGTTCAGCTATGGCTATCAAAAATGCTGAAGATATTGTAAGGCTTTGCCTTTTGATTTTGTAATGGTACCAAAAACAAAACAGTTAATTCAAGGATTGAAAAAAATTAGTAATTCAACAAAAACACCCAAACATTGATTAGCTACGGGAAGTTACAGTATGGGAGCAGGCTAACAAACATTTAAAAACAAGATTGTAAGCATTTCTGTAGATACAAAATAAGGAAACTATTAGCACATTTTAATGTGGATTCCTTGCATTCTAAGACGGGAGAAATTATCGGGGAAAGATAAACTGTTGTGTGACTTTGTGGAAGATGACACAGAAAAAGCCTTCTAGATATGGCAATAGATACAGGAATTCAGTGAAGGAAGAATTCAAAGGAATTATTGAGAAGACTTGCGTTGGCAACATTCATAGGACTAAGAGGCAACAAATTCCCACAGTGTGATGAGCTGCATTCTAAGATCTTAAAGGAGGATGCTGTTGACATCTTACAAAATTCCTCCATCTCTCAAACAATTCTTGAAAATTAGAAGTGCAAATGTGCTATTTAAAAGAGATGGGGAGAGAGAAATTATGAAAGTATAGACCTCTTAGTCAGATGTCATTAGTAAGGAAAATGCTTGGTTTTATTTTTAAGTGGTAAAGGAACAGTTGAAACTTATAGGATTGGTCAGAGCCTATATATTTATGAAAGTGAGATGTTTTTGGACAAGCAAATGATTTGGACAAGCAAATAAAGTGTAATATATTTAGATTTGCTGCTGATAGCAAGCTGTGTGCAGTGTGTTTTGTGAGAATGTTGCAGAGAGGCTTCATGGGAGTGTAGGGAAAAGGGAAAAGAATAATTGGGAAGAGAATAGAGCTCCCTCAATGTTCAAAGTGAACATCTCTGTTTGGAGCTGCAGGAGATAGCCAGGGTCCTCAATGGCTATGTTGCCTCTGTTTTTACCATTGATAAAGATGTGAGTCAAGTCAAAGTCAAACAAACTTTATTATCATTTAGAAATACATCGATATATGTAATTCCAAATGAAATTCCGTTGCATTTGGCTCCCCGTGCAACACAATAATAAACAGAAGGATAAAATGGATAAAAGGATAAAATAGACAATGGTGGCAGCCCATTACATGGCATTCAGGAGTCTGATGGCTCGTGGGAATAAGCTGTTGCAGAACCTTGATGTTCTGCTCCATATGCTACGATATCTTTTGCCCGAGGGCAGCAGAGTGAACAGTCCGTGATGGAGATGTGTGGGGTCTTTTATAATACTGCTGGTCTTAGACACGCAACGTTTGGTCGCAATATCCCCAATTGAGGGGAGAGAGTCCCGATGATTTTTTTTTCAGCTGTCCTCACCACTCTCTGCACGGACTTCCAGTCGGAGGCTTTACAGTCCCCAAACCAGACAGAGATACAGCTGGTCAAAATACTCTCTATGGTGCCCCTGTAGAAAGTGGTGAGGATGGAATGGGGGATGGGGGAGGTGAGCTCTTCTCATCCGGTACAGAAAGTGCAACTGCTGCTGCGCTCTCTTAATTGTTGATGAGATGTTAATGAGGTGTTTTCTATAGAAGGATGATCAAAACTGTACACAATATTCCAGGTATAGCCTCACCAATGTCTTGCACAACTAGAGCACAACACCCCAACTTCTATGGAAGCAAGGAAACAATTAACATTACAACACAACAATAGGCCCTTTGCCCCACAACATCTGAGCCGAACATGATGCCTAAACTATCTCTTATCTACGTGCTTAATTCTCATCCCTCCATTCTTTGCAGAGCCATATGCCTATCCAAAAGTCTCTGAAGCCACTGCTCTGCTGACCTAGAATACCTGATGTTAAAGTGCAGGCCCTTCTATCTGCCCAGGGAATTCACATCGACTGTCATCACTGCAGTCTATGTACCCCCGGACGCTAATGCCAGGCTTGCAATGGAAGAGCTGCAAGCTGCTATCAGCAAACAACTAACTGCCCACCCAGAGGGGGCTTTTATTGTTGCTGGCGATTTTAACCACTCCAACCTAAAAACTGTGCTCCCCAGATTCCACCAACATGTCTCCTGCCCAACCAGAGGTAACAATATTTTGGACCTAGTATATACTAATATTACTGAAGCATACAAAGCCCTTCCCCTCCCCCACCTGGGACAGTCTGATCACCTCTCTTTGTTCCTGCTCCCCAAATACACACCTCTGATCAGACGTGTGAAACCTACTGCGAGGACAGTGAAGGTCTGGCCTGAGGGGGCTGTCTCTGTCTTACAGGAACAGTTTCAGCAAACAGACTGGAGTGTGTTTGCCACCCAGGCCACCTTTAACTCCCAAGTGGACATAAATTCATACACCTCAACTGTTCTGGACTACATAAAATTCTGCACTGATAACGTCACCACCCATAAAGTGATAAAGACCTTCCCTAATCAGAAGCCGTGGATGAGCAGGGAGGTCAGACTCCTGCTGAAGGCTCGAGACGCCGCTTTTAAATCTGGCGACGCTGAGGGATACAGCTCATCCAGGGCCAATCTGAAAAAGGGAATTAGGAATGCTAAACTCAATCACAAACAGCAGATTGAGGAGCATTTCCGAAACAACTCCGACCCCAGGCGCATGTGGCAAGGAATTAAGTCCATTGCCGACTACCATAAAATCAACACCCCCCCCCCCCCCCCCCCCGGACAACGCCTCCCTTCCTAATGAGCTAAACCACTTCTATGCTCGCTTTGACCGGGACAACAAAACTCCCGCCATCAAAGTTGCTCCATCCCCGAATGAACAACCCCTCAGTCTCTCCACCTCTGCTGTACAAGACGCACTGAGCAAGGTGAATGAGCACAAAGCTGCCGGCGCCGATGGCATCCCCGGGCGGGTGCTCAGGGCATGTGCCGGACAACTATCCCTGGTCCTCACTGACATTTTCAATCTGTCACTGGCCCAGGGTGTCGTCCCCACTTGCCTCAAGACATCTACCATTATGCCAGTGCCCAAACAATCAGCGACAGGGAGTCTCAACGACTACCGGCCAGTGGCACTCACCCCTGTCATCGCTAAGTGCTTTGAGCGGCTGATCCTGGCTCACCTCAAAGCCAGCCTCCCCCCCACATTGGACTCCCACCAATTTGCCTACCGGACAAACAGGTCTACAGAGGACGCCATATCGACGGCCCTACACTCTGCCCTGACCCACCTGGACAGCAACAACACCTACATCAGGCTGCTGTTTATTGACTTCAGCTCTGCCTTTAACACTGTCATACCCGCTAGCTTGATCACCAAACTCAGCGGTCTTGGCATCTCCACCTCCCTCTGCAATTGGACACTGGATTTCCTCACTAACAGACCACAGTCTGTTAGGGTCAACAACCTCACCTCCTCCACTATAACACTGAACACCGGCGTGCCACAGGGCTGTGTGCTCAGCCCTCTCCTCTACTCCCTCTTCACGCACGACTGCATCCCCAAGTATGGCTCCAACGCCATCATAAAATTTGCCGATGACACCACGGTGGTAGGACTGATCAGTGATAATGACGAATCAGCCTACAGGGAGGAGGTCCAGCACCTGACTACCTGGTGTGCCAACAATAACCTCGTCCTCAACTCCCAGAAGACGAAGGAAATAATTGTTGACTTTCGGAAGAACAGAGGGGGCAGACACACCCCCATCCATATAAACGGGACTGAGGTGGAGCGGGTCTCCAACTACAAGTTCCTCGGGGTACACATCTCGGAGGATCTGTCCTGGTCCCTCAACACCTCAAAGCTAATCAAAAAGGCACAGCAGCGCCTTTACTTTCTGAGGAGGCTCAAAAAAGCCCACCTGTCCCCCCAGATCCTGACGAACTTCTACCGCTGCACCATCGAAAGCATCCTGACCACCTGCTTTACGGTATGGTACAGCAGTTGCACCGTGGCAGACAGGAAGGCACTACAACGGGTGGTGAAAACCGCCCAGTACATCATCGGTGCCCCGCTCCCTGCCTTGGATGCCCTCCACCGAAAACGGTGCCTGAAGCGGGCCGGGAAGATCATCAAGGACCCCTCACACCCTAATCATGGACTGTTTGCCCTCCTCCCATCAGGGAGGCGGTACAGGAGCCTCAGGTCCCGCACCAGTAGGACGAAGAACAGCTTCTTCAACTACACCATCCGACTGCTGAACTCGGAGCCCAGCTGATAGACTTGTCTGTACCCTGTATTTATTTATTTTCCATATTGCTACCACTGCACTCTGTATTTATTTTTCTATATCGCTATCACTAAGAACGACGCTAAACTGCATTTCGTTGTACCTATACTTGTATTTGTGCAATGACATTAAACTTGAATTGAATTGAAAAAAAAATGTGACTATTGTATCTGCTTCAACCATCAAACCTGACTGTGTTCCATGTACTCGCCACCCTCTTGCTTATGTTGACCCACATATCTCAATCTCATGAAGTTTGCCCCTCTCATCTTAACTATTCCCTACAGAGAACTTGGTGAGAGTTAATGGGGATGTCTTAGGGACAGTTCACATCACACGAGAAGAGGTGCTGAACGTCTTAAAATGTATGAAGGGAGATAAATCTCCAGGGACTGGTTAGGTATTTCCAAGAACATTGGGAAGTGAGAAGAAATGGCTGGAGCTTTAGATGAGATATATGCATTATCATTAGTTACTGTAGGTAATTCTGAAGAATTCTAAACGTGCATTTGAAAAATCTGAGATTAATTAGGCATAGTCAGAATGGCTTTGTGCATTGTGATGGAAACAAATGTGATAGTGGCCTTTAAGAAGCTTTTAGAGAGGCATGTGGATATGCAGTGGATGGTGAGCTATGGATCATTCCATGAGAGTGGCATCGCAAGCAGTTGGTGGTAAATTTGTGGCACACTGGCCTTCATCAGTGGGGCACTGAGCATAAGAGTTGGGGTGTTGTGCTCTAGTTGTGCAAGACACTGGTGAGGCTATACCTGGAATATTGTGTACAGTTTTGTTCATCCTTCTATAGAAAATATACCATTAAGCAGAAAAGATTTGTGGATGTTGCCTGGGCTCAGTATTTTGAGGGAATTTGGGCATGCTGGGCCTTTGTTCCTTGGAGCGTAGCAGTCTGAGGGGTGATATTATAGAGGTGTATAAAATTGTGTGGTGAATAGAAATTGGGGGGGGGGGGGGGGGGGGAAATGCACACCGCCTTTTTCTCAGGGTACGGCGATAGAGAACTAGAGGACATGGGTTGAAAGTGAAAGTGGGAAGATTTAATAAGAACCAACATTTGCGCACAGGATGGTGGGTTTATGGAATGAGCTGCCCGAGGAAGTCGTTAAGGCAAATATCATAACATTTGAACACGTGCGTCCATAGGAAAGATTTAAAAAGATCTAGGTTAGTGGGCAAATGGCTCTACTTGGTGACATGGATGGGTTTAGTTGAAGGGCCTGTTTTCTGATTCTGTATGAAACACTGATTTTTTTTTTAAAGGGACTTGACTATGTATTTGTGAGACATTTGTATTCTCCCAGTCTGGGGTGAATAGGGCCAGGGGTCATCTCCACAAAATAAATTGCCAGACATTCAGGAATGGGAGGTAAGAAATTTCTTCAAGCAGAGCACAGTGAAGCTTTGGACTTTTGTGCTCAAGGAACTATGGGCATTGTGGTGATGAGTAAATTTAAGGCAGAGATTAATGAAGGAAAATTGAGTTAGCGCAGATAAATGCCACTGAATTAAAAAAGATCAGCAATGATTTAACTGAAAGGCAGAGTTGATGTGAGAAGTGGAATGATCAGTGCATGCTGCTGTGTTCTTGTGGTCTAGTTCTAACAACTAATAATTTGCTCCATTTAATAAGTACAATCCTAGACGGTAAGAATCAAAATCTCTAATTGCGTATTTCCGATATTTACAGTATTCTTGTTTAGTGTAGTTGTAGATGTCGAATGTTTCCACATTGAAATGGAATCAACAATGCTGGAATAATTCTTGTGAACTTCCAAGTGCGCATGCTATAATGGGCAGGAACGTATATTCCCTGCCCTGTCAGGTTTTACTACCAACGTCAGGGTGCTACCTTAACAAGAGCTGTGCTGTCTTGGGAAAGACAGAATGCAAAATGTCAGACTAATTGTTATGTAATGGCAGAGAGCCAACTGCTTATTCCTCAAGATTTGGAACACAAACTCCACAACTCTTTGGCCAGTCCTTGACCATCTCTTTGTGCACAGTTGTACCTCTGGAAAGAAGCAGTAGTACAGTTGTATGGAATCTAAAGATGTGTAACGGTAATTTGTGACCTGTTATTCTTCCATGTGTGTGAAGATTTATTGTATTAAAAGGCAGCACTGTGGCGCAGTGGTAGAATTACTGCCTTACAGTGCCAGGGACCCACGTTTGACCCTGACCACAGGTTCTGCTTGTATGATGTTTGTACATTCTCCCCGTGGCCGTGTGGGGTTTCTTCCTCTATTCAAAGACTTACCAGCTTGTAGGTTAATCAAAGTCAAGTCAAAGTCAAAAGAGTTTATTGTCATGTGTCCCTGACAGGACAATGAAAATCTTTATTTGCTTAGCACAACAGAACATAGTAGGCATTGACTACAAAACAGATCAGTGTGTCCACATACCATTATATACTGGCCTGTTTCTGTGCTGTATCACTAAACTAAACTAGGCTCTAAAAACTAAATGACTATAGTTATACATTTGTCTTGCACTTGATTTAACAAATGTTACACCTTTCTCATTGGTTAAACAGCTCATTTCTGCACGCTGATTCACTGAATTAGATCCAAAGAGCAACCATTGGTCCAAATTTGAAACCATTTCATTCTTAATATAGCTGAAAAATCTTGATAAGGATCCCTTATGGGGCTGTCCCACTGTGCGAGCTAATTGAAGAGCTCTCTCGAGTTTCCTCTGATTCGAACTCGGAGAATTACGGTAATAGCCGCTCGTAGGTACTTGGGGCTCTCGTGGACATTTTTCAACATGTTTAAAAATCTTCACGAGTCTTCCCGAGCTTACCACGTTTCCCGAGTACCTGCCGTTAGCGTTACGAGCCGCTAAGAGACGTCCCGAGCTCCGACGTACCAGCAACGTACATTCTGCGTGCTTACCACGAGTTTGATTTTTTTTTAAACTCGGGAGAGCTCTTGAATTAGCTCGTACAGTGGGACAGCCCCTTTACAATGAGCTCAGACCTCATTTCCCATCTTCCCCTGGGGAGAAATGTGCTGATCTTCTTCCTTAGCTGCTGTAGGCTGTGTTATGTTGGAAGCTTCAAGATTTTCACCCGACAGCAATGAGGACATAATGACTATATTTCAATGTCAGGATAGTACGTGACTTGATTAGTGGTGTTCCCATGTGTATACTGTCCTTTCCCTTCATTGTGCTGGAGAATGGGGAATTGGGAGATGGGCTTATGCATCATTTTTAGAAATTCAGTAACTGAAAAAGATTACAAATTTGAAACTAGCCCATTTATATTTAAGCTTTTATAGGGTAAAATAAACCCTGTGCTCTTTGATTTCCCATTTCTACCCTTGGTTTGATCAGACCAATTGAAAATGCTACATTCCTGGATGATGCAGGCATTCCAGGTACAAAGCATAATTCAGGTTTTTAAAATAATCCTACTTTGCACTCCTGGTATTCTTTGCCTCTGCTGCAGTTTTATTAATACTCCACAATTCTATAGTGCTTTGGCTGGCTTTTGCCAGATGCTTGCCACTTCCTTCACCGGTGTCTTTTGTCTCCCATCCGCTCTACACTGACTGCTGGTGCCAATTAATGCTCCCGTGTCATACTCCAATAATCAGCAAGGCTATGGTCGATCAGGTTGCTTGTGGCACAGTTTTTCACTGGACCAAATCCTGATGTACCTGATAACCTTTGTCAGCTGAGTTAACAGTTCCTTTGGGGCTGTTTTTAAATGTTTCCAGTTAAAAGCAGTTTCCAGTTGGTCAACTGTAAATTTTATAAATGAAAAATGTAATTTAAAATTATACTAAATATTAAGCAAACCGGTTACCATCACTATCTTAGATGCAATATGCTGGAGTAACTCCGCGGTTAGGCAGCATCTCTGGGGAAAAGGAGTGGGTGATGTTCTGGGTCAGACTGAGAGTCAGAGAGAGGGAATCTAGAGGTATCTAACCTCGCCCCCTCTGAATGAACCCAACTGCGTTTTGGAAAACTCCAAGTGGGCTGTCATGTGCCTTTTACTGAGGAGTCGCTTCTGTCTGGCCACTCTACCATAAAGGCCTGATTGGTGGAGTGCTGCAGATATAGTTGTCCTTCTGGAAGCTTCTCCCATCTCCACAGAGATGGATTGGTGGAGTGCTGCAGATATAGTTGTCCTTCTGGAAGCTTCTCCCATCTCCATCAGTTTTTGGTCACCTCCCTAACCAAGGTCCTTCTCCCCCGATTGCTCAGTTTGGCTGGGCGGCCAGCTCTATGAAGAGTCCTGGTGGTTCCAAAGTTCTTCCATTTAAGAATGACGGAGACCACTGTGTTTCGTGACCTACAATGCTGCAGAAATTGTTTAATACCCTTCCCCAGATCTGTGTCTCAACACAATCCTGTCTCTGAGGTATATGGACAATTCCTTTGCATTCATGGCTTGGTTTTTGCTGTGACATGCACTGTCAACTGTGGGACCTGATATAGACAGGCGTGTGTCTTTTCAAATCATGTCCAATCAATTTAATTTACCACTGGTGGACTCCAATCAAGTTGTAGAAACATCTTGAGGATAATCAATAGAAACAGGATGAACCTAAGCTTAATTTTGATTGCCATAGCAAAGGGTCTGAATACTTATGTAAATGTGATATTTCAGTTATTTCTTTTTAAATACTTTGCAAAAATTTCTAGACACATGTTTTTGTTTCTTCATTCTGGGGTATTGTGTGTATATTGAAGATTTAATAAAAATAATGTAATCAATTTTAACATAAGGCTGTAACATAACAAAATGTGGAAAAAGTGAAGGTGTCTAATACTTTCTGAATGCACTGTATCTGGTCTCTCTTCTTGGCACATTGTGCTCTGCTGCCTAGACTAGGTGAGTCCATTGGCAGAGCAGGAGCTCTGGTGCACTGACACATGAATTTCCAGCTCTCGTGGACTTCTGCATGTGATCACATGTCCAAAGGTCCATTCAAACATGGCAAAACGTTGGTCCTCATCTAAAAAAACTTATTAAATGATTCTATTGTCTGTGAAGTATAGGGGCAGTGTGTGAAATGGAAGGTAGAGTGCCTGTCTGATTCTAGGTGTCCATTGTGACTTGCTGACTAATTTGTTCTTTTGGGCTGAGGAGCAGGCCACTCGAGTGTGTTCAACCACTTCTACAGGTGATGGATGCAGCTTTGTTTATTCATCTTTGATCCCCTTGCACAATAAAACATCTCAATTTTCTTATTGAAAACTTTCAGTAGATCCTCATCCCTCGCGTGAGAACTGCTGAGGTGCATCTTGTCTAGGGCTTCAGTTTGAAGTATGTGCAACTGCAGGATAAGCCATGGCACCAAACCAGAGCTGTCCATGCGCACGTGATATTGTGATTGTTGAAACTGGAAATTGAGGAAAGAACCACAATTCCGACAATTGAAGACTCTGGTTGGACTGCTGATGTTTTCAAAGCAGTTGGTTCACTTGTGCCTAGGCACTGATGGACACTGCATGGTTATCCCGTCTGACTGGTCCCCATTGATAATTGCTGCACCACCTCAACATTATTAGCTAAAACACACCAGTCTGATTCGTCCTGGAAATTTACCCTTTTGAGCCCAATGAAGATAAGGTGATAGACTATGGTCTAACCTTCTTTGTAGTTGATGTATTATTTTTAATCTGAGTACAAAAACAAAAAAGCTTCATGTCAAATGTGATCAAAGTTCTCTTGGTAGTAGCTGTGCTATCAGACCAATGATATGACACCAGTTTCAGATTCCGTTAAATATTTGCCACTGTCTCAACTTGACTCAGTACATTATTTGATACTGCTTGTTTTTTTGTGTTACAATTTGCAACGTGCGAAGACCTGGGTTAGAGGTGAAGATCTCTTGAAGATGTGCTTGGTGGGATGGCAAGTGGCATGGTTAGTTCAGGAGGATAATGTGTGTTTCTGTTGGTGCACCTATATCAGGAATGAGTGAAGAGAAAACTGCTGCTGATCTTATTAATGGACTGTCAGAAGGTGAACATATATTTACATTGAAAATTAGTATGTTATAAATAGAATCTGTCATTAACAACAGTGCAATAACCACACTGGTGTGGTTTACAACTGAAAACCTTTTGAATTTTAGTAGCTCTGAAAGGCACTTCCTCCCTCATTTATTGCCCCCCTGCATTAAAAAAAAAAACTAGCAAACACTGGTCTAGTTATCATTCTGTGGTCTCCCTTGAAAGCAGTGTGTTCTATCTACTGGAATTTGTTCAGTTTTACGTTGTTAGATCCCAGCATGTTCTCCATTTATTGTCTCTCTGTCTCTCTGTCTCTCTGTCTCTCTGTCTCTCTGTCTCTCTGTCTCTCTGTCTCTCTGTCTCTCTGTCTCTCTGTCTCTCTGTCTCTCTGTCTCTCTGTCTCTCTGTCTCTCTGTCTCTCTGTCTCTCTGTCTCTCTGTCTCTCTGTCTCTCTGTCTCTCTGTCTCTCTGTCTCTCTGTCTCTCTGTCTCCTCCCCCCCCCCCCCCCCCCCTTCCCCGCCTCTGCCTCTGTCGTACATTCTCTGCACGATCTACCACGTGATGCTCTTTGCTTTGCTGCCTGGACCAGCATGTAACACAGAATGATGCCTGCCTTGTTCTGTGCATCCCTTGTCAGTTCTAGGTAAACATTCACATAAGCGGAAGGATGCCTTTTGCACTGCTCAAGCCTCAATAATGTAGAAGTTTTCTGGTGCTGGTAAGGTTTAAGTCAAGAGTGTTTTATTGTCATATGCCCCAGATTGAACAATTACATTCTGACTTGCAGCAGAACAACAAAATATGTAAACATATACAGTGTAAACAATATAATAAATGAGAAAAAAAGTTCAGTGTATATATCTTTTTAGGCACCCCTTGGGTCATGACTGATCATGGGTGTCTCCAGGGTGCTATTTCCTATATGGAGGACGCCTGTGCATGACTTTGTTTAATGTGGGGAGACTGGTGCACAGACAGCCACCCCACGGTCCTTGACAGATCTGGGTCAGGGTCCAGTGGCATGGTGTCTAAGACGACTGGAGACCCTTTTCTGCTGCAGCCTTCATCCACCTTCCCAGCCATTGTGACGTTCCGCTCAGGTCAGCCATTGTCCTCCGCCTGTTCCACCATTGAGGACTTGGTTGGATTGTGCTTTGTCAGAGATCTCCCCCTCGACCGTACCACTGTGGGTGGCCCTACCAGGAGCACAGCTCCAGACTGCATCGCTCTCAGACTCTCCGGTCCACACAAGCTTCTCCAGCACGACAAAGTGCCAATCCATGGAGAAGTGTGTATATACACATGCTCATATATATACAGATCTATATATGTATGTTCAAAGGTTTATTTATTGTAACATACACCAAGTTTCCTGGCGGGTTTTTCAAATATGGATTGTCATTATTTTAAGAGTATCTTAGGAAACAAAGAGAGAAGAATGAGTTAGTGTACCAATAACGTGGTAAGTACATTTCTTGGTGCTTTATGTTTTTAAATACCGTATTTCCCAAGGTGGGGGGAGAGCTCCTTTCACAGCGTTTGAGGAGTCTGGCCTGGGGTGAAGTTGCGGGGAGGGCAGGAGTGTTGTGAAGGAGGGGATCGGGGCCAGTAACCCACTTGCGACGCTCCGGGCATGGAGCCACAGCATTGTGGCCTGGGAGTGAATTAGCTCGGGTGGCTGCGAGTGGCCGCCAGGTCCGGACAGCACCTTCTGCCGGTCCCCGCTCACCTCAGGCAGTGCTCTCCATCTGAAAACCTCTGTCCTGACACTCGCCAGCCTCACTCATGACAGCTGCTTCCTGCAAATCCTTAAATTCCGACTGCGTGATCGAGGGACCAATTTAGGTTACTCAGCTGTGGGAAATTAAGGATTTGCGGGAAGTGGCTGACATGAGCGAAGCAGGCAAGCGGCAGGTGAGAGGTGTTCAGACGGAGAGCACTGCCAAAGGTGAACGGGCCGGCAGAAGGCGCTGAAGTGGCAGCCGGTTCTGCTGCTGGGTCCTGGCGGCCGCTCGCAGTCACCCGAGCTGCTTCCCTCCCCAGAAGTGGCGGCTAGTTCTCCTGTCCGTGCTCGGAGTGCTGCGGCAGTGGTGAGTGAGTTACTGACATGATCTCTGATCCCCCTCCTTCTCAACACTCCTGCCCTCCCCGCATCTTTAACCCCTGGCACAGACTCTCCACACGCTGTGAAAGGAACTCTTCCTCCAATTGGTCCTTTGAATTAGTATTGTCATTCAATAAGATGACAAATGACTCAACGTCCCGTTTTTCCCACCATCTCTCCACCTGCCGTCATCCTCCATCCCCCACTAATTCAGTAATTAAAAAATGAAGGAGATTTAGAAGCCTTGGGCAAATTGAATTGTTACTTATTTTTACGGAGAGAACAATCTGCGCATGCATGGTTTAAGATTTTTTTTTAAAGCCGACTGATTGCTTACCTTGAGTAATTACTCACGGCACATGCCTGCACCCTACCTACTACTTTCAATCACTATCCCTTAATGTCACAACTTGTCAAATTATATTCCTGTTATCTTTTAACAATTAACCAAGCATCAGTTGCAAACTCCTCTCACTCTTTGACTGGCATTAAATTTCAGTTTTATTTCACAATGTCGCGTGGAGCAAGTTTACATTAAAACTGCCCTTATGCTGATGTAGTAATTGTGGAAATAAGTACTGTTTGAGATAGACACAAATGTTGGAGAAACTCAGTGAGACAAGCAGCATCTCTTGAGAGCAGGAGCGGGTGACGTTTTGGATCGAGACTCTTCTTCAGATTGAAGTAGCCTTTCCTCTTCAATCTCGACCCGAAATGTCACCCATCCCTTCTCTCCAGAGATGCTGCGTGTTCCGCTGAGTTACTCCAGTATTTTGTGTCTATCTTCGGTTTAAACCAGCATCTGCAGTTCCTTCCTGCATAGTAATGTTTGAGATCCTTTTATTTGCATCTGTCTATAAATAAGCAGTGATGAACCCAGAGTTGCACTTATAACCATATAACCATATAACCATATAACAATTACAGCACGGAAACAGGCCATCTCGGCCCTTCAAGTCCGTGCCGAACAACTTTTTTCTCTTAGTCCCACCTGCCTGCACTCATACCATAACCCTCCATACCCTTCTCATCCATATGCCTATCCAATTTATTTTTAAATGATACCAACGAACCTGCCGCCACCACTTCCACTGGAAGCTCATTCCACACCGCTACCACTCTCTGAGTAAAGAAGTTCCCCCTCATGTTACCCCTAAACCTCTGTCCCTTAATTCTAAAGTCATGTCCTCGTGTTTGAATCTTCCCTATTCTCAAAGGGAAAAGCTTGTCCACATTAACTCTGTCTATCCCTCTCATCATTTTAAAGACCTCTATCAAGTCCCCCCTTAACCTTCTGCGCTCCAGAGAATAAAGACCTAACTTATTTTAACCTATCTCTGTAACTTAGCTGTTGAAACCCAGGCAACATTCTAGTAAATCTCCTCTGTACCCTCTCTATTTTGTTTTATGAGCCTATTTAATTCGGGATCCTGTGAATGTGGAAGTCAGATACCACCCAGAGTGGAATTCAACATGTCTCCCTTTCACCTTCCTTGAAGAATATTAACTGTCGATGCTTTGCTCATCAGAAATTCAGTGAAGTTGGCACACAATACAGCCCTTGCATTGTTAAGGAACAGCATCCTTTTCTTGTATATAAAATTGTACACAAGGTTATAAATAATTGCTTTAAAAAAAAAGCACCACTAAATGCTAGGATCCTTGTCTGAATTATGGCTCACCATGATTACTTTCAGCAAATTGATTAATTTGGTGTTTGTTTTAAATGACAAGTGACTTCTCAAGATTCCAATGACATTATCCAAGTTAACGTTTTATGGGGGGAAAAAAAGAACAACTTCAGTTAACATGTATTGTAGCAAAATGCAATGGTTCATTGACCACTTGAGTGGCTGCTTTAATGTATCCAACTTTGTGTCACAGGAATGGATGTTTCTTGGTTTCCAATTCTAAACGCTATTGTGCAATCCTGGTGGTCTACCTCGGGAGCATGATGCATATTGCTATTGTTTTAATATATCGTGCATTAAGTGGCATGCTGTGGAGGCAGGTAAAGGCTGCAATTCAGTCTGTGGGTGTTATTGGTGTTCATTAACATCTTGAACAATTGGCTTTAGAGATTTTCTATAATTACAGCTTTTGCAACTCCACAGGATCATTATTCTGCAATCAATTAACACCGTGTTTGGTCCTTTAAAGGAATTTTGAAACTCTTCAGGTCTTGTTCCTTGAAAAGGAATATTTGATTATTAGCTGATCCAACTCCTTGCTGTAATTAATTGTTCCAAATCTTTACGCTGTCATCACAGTAGGGCGACAAGTCATCTTGCTCTCATTTGGTGTTCTACTAGTTGGTTGTCAGGGTAATGAATTTAGAATGTATTCAGTGCATTTGTTTTTATCAAAGTGACTTGATTGGGATTCTAATTTTGAAAGAATAGAGGGTAAGCTCTCAAAGTCATGAGACGGCAGATGATGGAATCTTGAGCAAAACGCCAAGAGCTGGCGGAAGTCGGTGGGTCGACAGCATCTGGGGAGGGAATGGACATGTGATGTTTTGGGTACTGACTGGAGCAGAGGGGAGAAAACAGGAAATTAGATGTGGGAGTGGGCAAAGCCTGGCAAGTCATAGAGATATGCACGTGATGGGGACCGATTGCCAGATGAATGGAGTAATTGAGAAAGGCTTGAGGATAAACACTCACTGTTCATTGCCAGTTAGATGGATGGTCAGTGAAACACAGATAATTAACCTCTTAAGCAGTTCTCTATTTTATAAAGTCAATGTTTTCTCCTTCTTTGCCACTAATGTGTGCCATTTCATGCTTTTGTAAGTGTAAGAGGATGTGATCTTGACTTGGAGGAACATGGTGCTCTTTGAAACTTCATTTAATTTGTGTTCTTAAAGATTATGGATGCAAAATCAAAGTCATGAAACATTGCCTTTTATCATTGATTATCTGCATTGATTTCAAACGGCTTCTGCATTTACTGGTCTTGAGCATGATTCTAGTTCACATTTCATTTCGGAGTCACGTGAGTGACTTCGTGAAGACCCCGCCAGCACGCATGCGCAACATATCGTCGCTCGCAGTTGCAGTCGACGGTTGGTGGAGGAGCGCGCCTCACCACCAGCCCTTCATAAGAGCCACTCGATAGGTACAACTGACCTTGAGCTGGTTGATTTCTGTGTGAAAACTGTTTATTCACAGGAATCCATGGATAGGAGCAAAAATACAGGTCGCAGAACCTCTGAAAGAAATCAGCGGCCACTTTTCTCGGAGCTGCACGCTACAACGGCAACACCCGCTAGTCGGGCCGGGAAAAAGGCGCGAAAGTCGGGGAGCCCTAGGACTACAGGACCCGACCCTCCAACACAGCTGATTTCTGAGCAGCAAAGTGGGAACATCGCGCAAGAGCAGGTCAGACAAAATCCTGACTCTTTATCACTATCTCCCTCTGTTGGGGAGAGTCTAGCAGACGAGCTAGGGGAAGAGCTATACTTCAGTCGACCAGCCCTGGTGGGGCCGACTTTTCACGGGAACAAGCCGCAAGACCGCGGACAGGCGAACAATTGAGACCAAGGTCTACTGGCCCATCAATTATGGCTGGTATAGACTCACCAGCTAGGAAGGCCACAAAATCTCAGGCAGGTGGAGTCTCATCTCAGTCACCACACCCCCCATTAGTGGCAGGACATGACCGTACGTCGCCTTCGTCCCTTAGGAGGACAGGTGGCAAGCCCGCGTGGACATTGGGACACCACGCTGCGGCGGCAGGTGCCGACTTTTCACCGCACATGTCCATTGAGACTAGCGGGCCGTTTTCGTTTGAAAGACGGCGAACGAGCGGCAGGTCCGTGTGGGGGTCGCATAGCCCCGCAGCAGCGGCAGGTAGAGACATCCTATCACGGCACCCGAGTTCTTACCTCGACGAGGTACGGGCCAGTGATAGAAGCCTCAGGGGTTCTTTTGGACCTGAGGAAGCCGACCTATCGCCCGCATTTGGCGGAGATGGTCGTATGGAACGAATGGAGCGTATCCTAGAACACAATCTCCAGCAGCAGGACATCATGCCCTCCAGTTCAAGGAGATTTTCGATGGGAGGAAATATATCCCCATCATCGATGGGAAGTGCAAGGGAACAGCCAGGGGACGAGGAATAAATTTTAATACATGAACCTATGGCACCTGAAATTGCTCAGGAAGAACTGTTGGGAGTGGTATCCAAGTTCGCGCAACCCAAGTCTTCGGGTCAACCTCTCAAACCCAAACTGGCTGCCAGTATTGATTTCCTTGCCACCCATCAATTACAAGATCAGGTCCCTACCGAAGCCATGAATCGGTATAAGGCTCAAAACAACTGCAACTCACTTAATGTGTCAACAGTGAATACACCTATTTGGGGTAATATCAGCCCAGGAATCAGAGCACAAGACATAAAGTCGCAAAAGATTCTGAAGCTGCTTACATCGGGGATTACTGCGTTTGCAAGATCGGTGGATGGGACGAAATTGAGCGCTGAACAAGAAGATGCTCTTGATTTACTGTGTAACACCCAGTATGAAATCAATGCGTTCCGGAAAGCTACCATCAAACCGACCCTCAACCCGAAATTTGTGGGTTTATGCAAGGCATCCCCGATGCTACCACCAAGACTGTTGTTTGGAGAGGACCTGCTGAAACAGGTCAAGGATTTAGATGACCAAGCGAAGGCAGTTGGATTGATGAGGCCACACCCTTCGAACAGGCAGGTGTCACGGAGACTACCATACTCCAGATCAGCAAGGACCTACATGCCGGCAGCACCACATTATCAGCAACATCAACAGCAGAAGCCTTTTTTAGGACAAGGCCTGCAGCGGCCGGCGTGGAAGATGCGGCAGCCGCAAAACCCAGCACCTCCGTGATTCACCAAAAATGTCAAGGACCGCCGCTAACCATGGAGGTAAGGTGGTCTGGTTTTCATGCACTAGTTGCATGCATAACCTCGCATATTGGTGGGAGATTGCGATTCTTTAAGGATGCATGGGATGCTATCACCTCAGATGTGTTTATATTACAAAATATTCAGGGGTATGAAATTGAGTTCACAGATGAACAACTTCCCCCGCCTCAACATGTGCCAGACCGCAAGTTTGCACTTTCCAATAAGGAAATAGCGGAAGGACATGCTGAAATTTTGAGGCTACAAGACAAAGGGCTGATAGAAAGAAAGATTCATGAACCAGTTGAGTTCGTATCCAACATCTTTACTAAAATCAAAAAATATGGTGGATGTCGTGTCATTATTGACTTAACCCAGTTGAATACCTTTCTGAAGTACACTCATTTTAAAATGGACACATTTGAAACAGCCAAATCTTTGGTTTCTAAGGGCTGCTTCATGGCATGCATCGATTTAAAAGATGCATACTATTCAGTATCCATATGGAAACATCACAGGAAGTTCTTGAAGTTTGTTTGGATGGGTCAACTTTGGCAATACAGAGCTTTGCCTAATGGGCTTACTACAGCCCCTAGATTATTTACCAAATTACTGAAGCCAGTGTTAGCAACACTGAGGAGACAAAACCATATAGTTATGGCATATTTGGATGATATCCTAATTATAAGAGATACCATTGAATCAACAAAGTTGGCAGTCACAGCCACTGCATCATTATTCCAAAAAATGGGGTTTATAATCCATCCAGACAAATGGAAGTTCTACCCATCACAGGTTATGAACTATTTGGGATTCACAATTGATACCAATCAAATGATTACTTCTATACCAACTAACAAAGCTATGGACATCATCGAGGCATGTAATAAACTTGTCTGCGCCAGTACACCAACAATTAGACATGTTGCTAAGGTAATTGGGAAATTGGTAGCCACATTTCCAGCTACCCAATTTGGACCTTTACATTATCAAAATTTACAAAGATCCAAGATTTCAGCATTAAAATTGAATGCTGAATATTTTGATAGACCTATGCAGCTGCCAATCAAGGCAAAATTTGAGTTACAATGGTGGATTGACAATATTCGTAACTCATTCAAGCCCATCATTGTGCCTCACCCGTCAGTGTATTTACAAACTGACACAAGCTCCTATGGCTGGGGAGCTACTGACAACAATTCTAGTTGTGGTGGCAGATGGGACTCACAGGAATCTACCCTTTTGTTATCACAAGGGATAAATTATTTGGAGATGCTAGGAGCATTTCACGGACTAAGAGCTTATTGTTCAAACCTTACTGGTACTCATGTCCGTCTCCAAATAGACAATACCACTGTGGTGGCATATTTAAATCATATGGGTGGTATCAGGTCAATTTCTTGCGATGAATTGGCTAATTCAATTTGGCTCTGGTGCATAGAACAAAATATTTGGATATCAGCTACCTATCTTCCAGGTAAGCTCAATACAGTGGCGGACACCAGGTCAAGAGTGTTCAATGATAACATCGAATGGATGTTAAATCCCCAAATATTTACAAAAATCACAGCCAAATTTGGTAAACCGGATATCGACCTTTTTGCGTCACGGTTAAACCATCAGGTACCAACATATGTATCTTGGTAACCAGATCCTGGGGCAATAGCAATGGGCGCTTTCTCGCTGCACTGGGGGAAATGGTATTTTTATGCATTTCCTCCATTTTGCCTCATCAGTTGGGTATTGCGGAAAATCTAATCAGATTCTGCAACAGGTATTTTAATCATACCCGACTGGCCTACACAACCATGGTATCCGGTGGTCCTTGGGATGATTAGAGAACCACGGGCAATTTTGAAAAAGTGCACTGAATTGGTGACTAATCCCACTACAGGGGAATACCATCCGTGCCACAGTCATTTGAACCTATTGGCCTGCAGGTTTTGAAGAGACCCAGCTACAATATGGTCTCACACCAAGGACCATGGATACCATCGCAGCATCGTGCAGAGAGTCTACAAGACGGCAGTACTTAACCCAAATAAGAAAATGGGAGGCCTACTGCACTCGGGTGAACACCTCATATGATTCTGTCACGATACCACATGTGCTGGAATTTCTTGCGGGGTTGCACCATGACGAACACTTCAGCTACAGCGCCATCAACAGTGCCAGAAACGCACTATCTTCCTACCTTTCCATCAAAGTAGGATCACACCAACTAGTGTCCAAATTGATGAGAGGTATTTCCAACTCAAACCCTCCCCGACCACGTTACGTTACCTGGGGACATTGGGGTAGTACCTACTCAGGACGTGGTCACCCATGATTGGACTTCCATTGGACAAACTCATCTTGAAATTGGTGATGTTGATGGCGCTAACATCAGCACAACGGGTACAGACATTACATAAAATCAATATCGACAAAATGGTCTCTAACCCGGAGAGAGTAACTTTTTACATTGACGAGTTACTGAAGCAGCATAGACCTGGATTTACAGGGCTGCAGCTGATTTTCCCGACATACCCCGCTGATGTGAGGCTCTGCTTAGCCACCAACATCCATCACTACATAAAAGTGACGCATACCCTAAGGGGAATGGAGAGGAATCTGCTGATAAGCCATAAGAAACCACATCACAGGGTGACGGTGCAGACGATCTCCAGATGGCTCAGGGTCGTGTTGGATGCAGCAGGTATTGATATTAATATCTTTAAATCCCATTCTACCAGGGCTGCATCCACATCGGCGGCGAGGGTCATGGAGGTGCCCATGGACCATATTCTTGCCACAGCGGGCTGGGCTAGCGAAGCTACTTTTCAGCGGTTTTACAATAAACCTGTTACCGCTCCTGTTATGTTCGCAGAGGCCGTGCTGAGTGCTGGTCAGCAACATACGGTTATCCCCGAGTAAGGGGTTTTTTGTTTGTGATTAATAAACATTATTATTTTTCAGTACATTCAGTCTGAAACTTGTTTTTATACTCCTTCCATCAATATTGTGGCCGTGTGAGAGCATGGACGTGATCCAGGGCATGTAATCACAGAGCTTTGAAATCTTCACGAAGTCACTCGCGTGACTCTGAAATGAAATGGTAAGATTAAACGAGAACTAACCAGTTTGAAGTTTGATCTTTATTTTATGAGGAGTTGCGATGAGGGATTTCGTGCCCTCCACTCCCAACCCTCTACTATAAGGTCAACTGGTATATAGAGTCTCTTCAATCTTACTATAACAAGTCATTTCTTTGTTGTTGGTTCTGTGATTCCACACCACTGCTTTGAAGAATGTCGCGCATGCGTGCTGGCGGAGTCTTCACGAAATCCCCCATCACAACTCCTCATAAAATAAAGATCAAACTTCAAACTGGTAAGTTCTCGTTTCATCTTACTATTTTAAAACTTACCTTATACCACATGTTAATGCATGTTTGGAGAAATTGAATGTTTACATTTTCATGGGATAAAACTTTCCTTAAATCCATACAGCCAGCCATTGATTCAAAGTAGAACTATGCACTTTTGCTTTCTGATATTCCACATATGATTGGAGACCAACAAAGCTTTATCTTTATCCTTCTTTCAAAAGCAAGAAAGGAAGTGCAAACCATTTGAGGTGAGCCAAGGTAAGAGGTGAACAGAAATCCTGTTCAGCGAAGGGATGGAACTTCATCAGGTGATGCCTGGAAGAGAAGTAACCACGCATGCAACGGTAAAAAATATCAAATGCAAAATAAACTGCAGATGCAGGAAATTCAAATGAAAGCAACAAATATAGGAAATATTCAGTAACTTGGGCAGCGTCTGTGCAGAGATAAATGGTGTTTATATCACAAACCTGTAACTTTTGCTTTTCATGGACATTGTCTAGTTTGTTTTCTTTTTGCCCAATGTTTGCTGTTTTGTATTGGATCTTCAACATTTGTAGTTTTTGCTTTCTGTATGACCTTCTCCTTACTCATCATGCATATCCTCCTAAATACTCTTGAATGCATAATTTGTTAAAGGAAAACAGTAATGTTGCTTGCGTATGTACGCAATGGTCACATACTCTTAGAACCCCCTTGACAAAATTTGGAAGTGGCAAGGGTTGTTTGTGATGCTGAGGACTATACATTCCTCAATCGACCTTTCTCCTGCTACTGTTTGCTCCAACTGGTTTTCATAAATAAGTGGCAGCATTTCTTGCATTGCAGCAGTAACTGGACTTTTCAGGGAGTGTGGTGGGGAGAACAGCCTCTGAGCAATTTAGTTTGCCCCTCAAAATGACATAATGGGCAAAAATTAGTTTTTACTTTGCTTTCTAGTTACTTTGCTTTCTTGCTTCAGATGACACAACCCTGAAATCAATTTTCTTTTCTGTTCATTGACCCTCTTGCCACAGACTTGAGTTAAGTGCTATTGAGGAGTTGTGTATTAATCTTAATTTGTATAAATACTGAAGTCTTTGTGTGAATGTTCCATTTGATGACAGACCTTGAGAATTGGCAGAAGAATCTAATGTGGCTTGTACAAATTTCTGCAATCAACAATGCAGCACAAAGACCCACATTGTCTGTCAGCACCTTGCTTTCTTCCTTTAATCCTTCTCAGATTCCTGTTGTTAGCATAATAACAATGCCAATTTAGCTGAAGAGGAGATTAAGGGACCATTGTTTATGATGGAAACTGTTATAGTGGTGCAGAGCTCTCACTGGTGAATGCAGCCACATTGTGTCTCATACATGAGTCTTTCATAAGGTCATAAGGAATAGGAGTAGGATTAGGCCATTAGGCCATCAAGTCTACTCCGTCATTCAATCATGGCTGATCTATCTCTCCCTCCTAACCCCATTCATCTGCCTTATCCCCAAAACCTCTGACACCTGTACTAATCGCGAATCTATCTACCTCTGCCTCAGAAATATCCGCTGACTTGACCTCCAGAGCCTTCTGTGGCAAAGAATTCCACAGATTCACCACCCTCTGACTAAATAAATTTCTCCTCATCTCCTTCCTAAAAGAATGTCCTTTACTTCTGTGGCTACGACCTCTGGTGCTAGACTCTCCCACTTGTGGAAACATCCTCTCCACATCCACGCTATCCCTGCCTTTCACTATTCTGTAAATTTTAATGAGGTCCCCTTCATTCTTCTAATCTCCAGCAAGTACAGGCCCAGTGCCGACAAATGCTCATCATAGGTTAACATATTCATTCCTGGGATCATTTTCGTAAACCTACTCTGGACTCTCTCCAGAGCTAGCACATCCTTCCTCCGATATGTTGCCTAAAATTGCTCACTCACAATATTCCAAATGCGGCCTTACCAGCGCCTTATAGAGCCTTAACATTACATCCCTGTTTGTCTATACAAGCTCTCTTGAAATAAATGCTGGCATTGAGTTTGCTTTCTTTGCTACCGATTTGACTTGCAGATTAACTCTTTGAGAATCCTGCACCCACATTCCCAAGTCCCGTTGCATCTCCAATTTCTAGATTCTCACCCCATTTAGAAAATAATCTATGCCTTTATTCCTGTCATTATTCCTTTCATCAGCATTTAATGAGGCATTGAACTTAAAAAAAAAAAAAAAGATGCTACCTCATGATCTGCACATTGATCCATGATGATATCACATGGTGTGGTGTCACTGATGGAATGTATTGCATTTTATCATGAAAATATTTGTGCATTGATGAAAAAGCGGACTTATGAATGGATCTTTAGATCAAGTAACTGAGTCTGCAACATCTCTGGATGTTTGCTACTAACGGTACATTGTGAAAAAAGTTAGCCTAATTGCTTCCCATAACTCGTATTTGCATTATTAATACTCTTGGTTAGGAAAATAAATCTCTCAAAACTGGGTGCAATGTTTTACTGTATCCCTCCCACGCGTACTTTCAGGTTACATGCCAGCGTTGGACTTTTTTGCAGCCCAGGCTCACTCACAAGATCCAAGTATATCTTTGTGCTGATAAGATATTGTTTACAGGAGTTTTCCGTTCAGATTAATTATCAAACATGAGAGGTTTACTCATAGCTTGTGCTTTCCATAACCTTCAAAGACAATTGTCCCGAAAAACAGTTTGAAATGCGAGAAGAAAAATTGTTTTTCTGTAGAATATTTTGCAGTCTCCTTACTATGTCCCAATTTGCTTTGCATCCAATGAAGGACTTGCATGGTGTAGTCCATGCTGTAATGAAAGGAATTAATCGTGACTCGTATAGTAAGCAGCTCCCTTGCCTCTGAGTCAGGAGCTTGTTGACATCTGAGACCTCTGCATGCAAGTTTAGGCTGTCCAAGGTGTTGTCTTCTGTCTGGACAGAGGTTCCTCCTGTACTCTCTGGTGGATCCAATAACACCTTTTTAAAGACTAAAAAATATACTTATTGTGGCCAAGAGTTTGTTCTTCCTTTGACTAATGACTATTTGGACATTATTACTATTGGTGCTATTTGTCGAACGTTCTTGTGCATGCATTGTCATCTCATTGCTGCTATTCAGTTGCCAAAATTTACAAATTACTTAATTTCCTGTAGAGTACTTCAGGACATCTTGAGGTTGTGAAAGATACCCCCAATCTTTGCGTTGGACATATTTAGTGTTTTTGTTTCAGTGAGTCTGAAGAAGGGTCCCAAACTGAAACATTATCTGTCCATTTCCCTCCACGGATGCTGCCTGAGTTCTTCCAGCACTTTGTTTTGCTCAATATTCCGGCATTTGAAGTTCATTCTGTCTGTTGTCTTTCTGTTTGCTCTGAAAGGTGAACTGTTACAAGTCCAAGACCACCGGAGGATCTAGTTCTTGCTTCTTCCTGATCAGTTTCCTTTAATTTCTTGAACAGAGCAAGTATAATTGAGAAAACAATTTTTGCTTGCCAATTTACTAAGCTGCAACAATTTTCATTTCAATATACTTGTGTTTGAAATTAGGATTTCTAAAAGGGAAGATTCTTGGATAGCGAACAATATGTGCTGGGATCTGCCAAGATCCGGAAAGGAGGTTCTCTGGTGGCTCGGAGCTGTAGATGTGATTAAAATCTCCATCCACCTTTCCCAACAGCTAAGCTTGGTTTAAAACTTTTTGTCGGTTTTGTGCAAGCAGATCACATAGTACATAGTTCAGAGCTTGGTCGAGACCCAAAATATCACCTATTCCTTCTCTCCAGAGATGTTGCCTGTCCTGCTGAGTTACTCCAGCTTTTTGTGTCTCTTTGGTTTAAACTAGCATCTGCAGTTCCTTCATACACAGAGCTTGGAAGACCAGGCTTTGCGATCCCTGGCATGACCGTGGGCTGTTCTCATTCTTCATGCACCTCCCTAATTTAGAAGTACATTTTCTGTCTTAGTTCATATGGACAACTGCACTGAACAGTAGTTATACCACTGTGGTTAACTAATCATCATGTTATTGAACTTTACTCAGATTTCACCAAGGCTTAAAACAATCTCTGATCTCATGTATGGAGATGCAGCTCCTTTCTGGACCATTGGACCAGACGGCTATTCGCTAAAATTTGTCGAGAGAAAATCTGGTTTAGAGATGGGTAGAAACCCTCTAATCTTTGATTATTGGACTTGAGTATGTATAAAGGAAATAGTTTCATACAAAACCTTGCACCACAGTATCTAGAGGATATTTCTATAAAGTAAAACTCTGATTATCTGGCTCACTCATTAGTCTGAGGTGAGTGCTGGGGGTGAGAGCTGAGTGCAAGAGGGGTGTGTGGCTCATGATGGAGTTAGTCTTGAATATCTGGGATGGAATGTTGCTTTGTTTCCAGCGGAAGCCCAGCTCACCCAATAAACTTGCTGGATTTGCAGGAAATGTATTATGCCACCGTGTAACGTGCATGTTTTTATTTTGCTGCTTTTAAATTAAAAAATTAAATATGAATAAGTGTAATATTAAACATTCTGCTAGTCTAATACCATCTCTAAGTCCCAAGAGAACTTTGGTGGTACAAGACTATCTGATTACCTGGGTTAGATGCAAAGTGTTGAGTAACTCAGTGGCTAGGTCAGCATCTCTGGAGATAATAGATGGGTGACATTTAGGGTCAGGACCCATCTTCAATCTGGAGTTACTGAGTTACTCCAGCGCTTTGTATCTACTGCATATTCAGTATAAACCAACATCTGCAGTTCCTATCTGCACATATTTTCTGGGTTATCTGTTTTATGTATTTTAAAATTAAATACAGAATCTGTTTTTCTTTTCACGAATAGCAGTTCCTCAACTCTGTAAAAATGGATGGTTGATGTTGATGCAGACTTGGTGGGCTGAAAGGCCTACTTTCTAGCTGTATCTCTTTATGACTCTCACTCGATGTTTTTAACATGGTGAATCGAATCTGCCCTGTCTGTAGAAGAGGTAATTTAGTTTTTTGGAATGTCTTGATGTGGATCTTTTTTTGCAATTTTACTGAAATGGATCATAACTGCATGTGTTTGTTCATCAATCTTCAGTCACAAATTAAATGAGGAACTGGGGAGGATTGTGAAGAAAAGTAAATCTTGTTCTTTGCAAGACCATTAAGTCAAAGACTGCAATTGTGTGTGTGTAGAAAAAAATTAAGCTGTTGCTGTTTAAGATGAGATGGAATTTTGGCAGGAAATGTAGCTTGTATAAACATCACGTTGTACTTGAAAATCTGTTCACTGATGTAAATGATTAGTGTATTTATGATTTTGGAGTGCACTTGCTGGTTCAAATGCTCTGATTTGGATAAAACAATTTAAAAAATGTTTCTCCACATCAGCAGAGAACTTTATTTCGTGCTCAGTTCTGAATGCTGCTCTCTCGTCATAGATTAAGGGGGCCTCTAACTTCAAGTCTATGAATAGTTTAGCCATGACTTTGTTTATTTTATTTCAAACAGGAAAAGTATGTCCTCTCAGTTTATCAGAAACATCTGCAGTTTCATGGTGCATCTTGCTTGTGGGCACCTAGTTTTTAACTTCAGCCTCTTATTCTTCTTCCATCTATCAGGGCTGGTATTTTATCTCAGCTCTAACACCGCATCTGTCGATTCTCTTAATCGCTAAAGAATTATTGATCCCTTGAATATATTTGGTGTCTGAGCAGCACAGCCAACTGGGTAGAAAATTGTACAGATTTATTACCCTCTGCATGTAGAATTTTTTTCTCATCTCAATCCTCATTTTGGGACTTATTGCTACTGCTGGATAAGCTGACCAGAAAAACGTCTCTTGCAGGAAGGAACTGCAGATGCCGATTAACACCAAAGATAGACACAAAAAAGATATAGATCAAATGAATGAGAGATATGCGAAAGGCAGCGATGATCGAGGAAAGGTGGAGCCCACTATTGTTGCTTTTTGCATATCTTTCATTCATTTGATCTATTTTTTGTGGCTATGTTTGTTGTAAATCAGCATCTGCAGTCTTTCTACATGTGATATTTCCCTGGTCAGCTTTACCTTCCATATATAGGTGAGTAGTTTCTTTATGGGTCTCCCAGCATTTTACCAAGTGAGATTTTTGGTGATCATATTTGCCTTTTTTTGGCTCTGAATTCTCCTGGATCTCTCCATATACTGCTCTCTCAATGCAGGAAATGGTGCGGGTGATGGGATCGTCTTCTTTTCATTATGGTCCAGTACACACACTTAACTGCAGGTTGGGCACCTTCTCTTAAGCAAAACATTCATTTTCTGAACTAAATTTATTACTTCATCATTCTGTTTCATAATTTTATTTTCATTGAATTGCTTGCGGGATCTATTACATCCCTCCTCTGTCCTTCAAAATTAACTCATTTTATCCTAATCAGCACTGTTCTTCATTACAAACCAAGTGACCTATTTAAACAAAGCCTTTATACTAATTTCAAAAGTCTGTTCGAAGAAGAGTTTTTATTCATTTTTAGGACGTGCGTTTCATTGGCAAGTTCAGCCATGATCATATTGAATGGCGGTGCAGGCTCGAAGGGCCAAATCTCCTTGCATCTACTCCTGCATCTAATTTCTATGTTTCTATTTATTATCCATCCATCCCAGCAACATCCCTCAAGAAACCCGCTGAGCCACCTTGAGCTACTGTAGTTCTTGTGGTGATGGTGCTCCAACAATGCTCTTTGGCCAGGTGTTCCAGGATTTAAACCCAGCAGTGATGATGAATAATGACCTGCAGTGAAGGTGGTATGCAGCTTGAAAGAGCAACTGCAGATCAGATGCCCTTGTCCATTGGAGGTTGAAATCATATGTCTGGGAAGTGCTATTGGATTTGTTTAAATGCATTCAGTGATGAACTGCAGTGCATATTGTACACGTTGCATACTACCGCGAAGAGCTGATGGTGGTGAAAGAAAGAATGTTTGGCGTTGTTCTTGGGGCACCTATCCAGCTTGTCCTCTATGTTCTACACCTTTTTGAATGGTGTTAGATCTGGACACGTCCAGGCAAATTGTGAGTATTCTGTTACATTCTTGAAGGTTAGGGGAAAGAATAGTCGACTGTGGGGGTGAAATCAAACTCATTGCAATGTGATAGTCTACTGTGACCCAAGCATATTGATGGTAGGGGATTTAGTATTACCATGGAATGCTGAAGGAGTGTGATTACTTTACCTCTTGTTGGAAATGCGATTTAGTTAGCATTAATGTAAATATTTTGCCTAGATCTTGCTGTGCGGTTACTTCATTTGATGAGGAGATGAAAGTGAGATCAAGTGTCTTGTCTCTGATCATATGTAGTTGATGATTGGGGTTTGCACACTGCCTTGAGGCTCCACCCGGTAACAAGAAGCCAGAGTGCGAGAGGGCGAGTGATAATCTAATTGATCAATGCCAGAATAACAATCTTGCTCTCAATGTCAACAAGACCAGGAAGTTAACCGGGGAAAAGGGGAAAGCTGAGGGACTATGTACCTGTCTTCAGTAGTGGAGAGAGTGAACAGCTTCACATTCCTGGGTGATGCTAAATTCTCTATCAAACATGTATCGGTATATGCTGACGAGTGTATTGACTAGTTGCATCGCAGCATGGAAATTGAAAAGTCCAAAAATGAAGGGGGCTTCTGATAATGGTAGACATTGCCCTGTCCAAGAGCGGAACTCGCTATAAAAACATGGAGGGGACGGGGGACACAAATTTTTGGCGGCCGCTCGCGCATGCGTATGCGCACACTCACCCACATCATGTCCCGCCCCCATTGCCTGCTGACCGACGTCTCTCTCGTCCAATCAGCGCATTGGAATTTTTCTTTGTAGCAAGGGATCAAAAAGACATGAAGGCAAACTTCAGGTTCTAAACTTTTTTTGGTTTAATCCATGTGCCTGTTTTCCAGCACCAATTTACCTGTGTTCCAACAGCATGTTATGGAGAAAGACATGCAGTGCTGGAGTAACTCAGTGGGTCAGACAGCATCTCTGGATGGATAGGAGCATGGGCAAAAATCCTGGGGGGGACGGGACGTCCCTCTCATGCTTTGAGAGGTGGGAGACAATTTCCCCTTCCCCCCCCCCCCCCCCCCCCCCCCAATTTTTTGTAATCCGGATTTTGAAATCCGGCGGGAAAAAAACGATTAAAATCGCTGCTTTCCGCGAGGCAGTGGGGGTGTACCTGTTAAGCGCTTGTTAAATGTCTCCATTAACATCGTATTAACATGATGTGTCACCAATTGTGTTTTGACCATCCAAAGCTGTCTGATGTAGGTACAATTACCATTTGAACTAATTGGGTGTAATGGTGGATGGGAAAGATTTAAACGCGTATCGGATTTAAACGGGTCAGGCCATTAAGGAATCCGGCCGAACGGGTTTCCTGGCTGGCTTGCAGGTAAGTCCCTCATCTTATTTTGAATGTTTTTCCCATCTCTCTCTCTCTCTCTCTTGCCCTTCCAACGTTGGTTCCTCTGTTTGCCTTTATTTGCTTCAGTTTTGTTTAAGTGTTATTTATCACATTGTAGCTTTTGAAAGATTCAAACTGGTATCAGGCTCTTTCTAAGGGCTGAATCGGCCCGTTCGCAGGGCCTTTCGTCGCCCGGTGCAGCTTAAAATCAAACTGCTGCATCGAGGCGATCGAGGCTTCCGATTTTGAAGCCCCCGCTGGCCAATTTTAAGCCGCGCCAAGCGATGAAAGGCCCCACAAACGGGCCGAATCTAGCCCCATGATTTGGGGCGGACGAAGGTGGAGTTCGGAGTCGGTCATCAACCAGGTCAGCTCCTGACTTTACTGTCCTCGGGGCCCACGGCTGAAGCCTCGCATGTGTGCGTGTGCGTGCATGCATGTGTGTGCATGCGCGTGAGGCCGGCACAAAATTGTGTGTGTGTGTCTCTTCCCCCCCCCCCCCCCCCCCATGTTTTGATAGCGATTTCCGCCCCTGGATAGGCGATATTTCAGATCGGGATTCTTCAGATTCTGGAATCTGAAGAAGGGTCCTGACCCGAATTGTCGTCTATCCATGTTATCCAGAAATGCTGCCTGATCTGCTGTGTTACTCCAGTCCTTTTTGTTAACCACCATCTGCAGTTCCGTGTCAACATTTTGTGGAGACTATTTTTCTATTTTTATACCATTGCCTTTTTCATTTGCTTCTGTTTTTGTTCAAACATGGGTAAATATTAAAAATGATGAAATGGTTTTTTTTGAAACACAACCTGTAATTATATCTGTAAGCAGACCATTTTTATTGCTGAAACTAATTCTGCAAAGAAGGTCTTATGATCATTGTGATTCGAGTGAAGAGACTCTTGTGATATGATCTGGTGCTTGTCTTTCATAACTGCTCATTGGTTTTCTGTCTGTTTACACCCAGTGTTTGTATCTATCATTTGTTTTCTCATCTTTGTGTCTCTAATATATGAACTCTATTGGTTGCTGAGATGAAAGCCCCCCCAAGTTGTCCATTTATGCAACCACCACTGTCACATTATCACATGATTCCTTTCTAATAGTGATTGCCAATGAATGATAAATATTAGTGTTTTGTGTTGTCACTTGGTGATTGTACTGTTAGTAAGTCCAATTTAAGATCTCAATTTTGTTTAACGCAAATGGCTTAATTCACATGGGTTATTTGAGATCATTGTATCCAGAAGCATGAGCTCTTCTATCATTGATTCCATGTGTCCTGCTGTGGATCTACCCAACTTATTGCTAATACCATCTTATGCCCGATTCAACATCTCCTGTTTCTTGTCTTGAATCATCTTCCCATTTGCTGTTAAACATTACTGCCTTCTACCCATTGGGGATGAAAACATCCAGTAAATTGGCCTCCATTGCAACATGTGGAATTCTCTGCCACAGAAGGCAGTGGAGGCCAATTCATGGGATGTTTTCAAGCGAGCTCTTGGGGCTAATGGAATCAAGGTATATGGAGAAAAAGCAGGAATGAGATACTGATTTTGGATGATCAGCCATGATAATATTGAATAGCGGTGCAGGCTCGAAGTCTGAATGGCCTACTCCTACACCTATTTTCTATGTTTCTATTGGATGATCCTTTATTCCCCCTCCGTTACCTCTTCAGCCGATATTTCACGTCTTTCTAAGATTTGGGATTTTCTGCAGTTGTAACTTTTTAGTTTTGACGAATAGATGCAATTGGACCCAACCCTAACTGCTTTTTCTACGTGTTGCCTGATCTGCAAAACATTTCCAGAATTTTCTTTTTTGATTTTCAGATTTCTGGCATCGGTATATTCCTCGTAATTTTGTGCTTTTCATCTATTTTCATGCAGATCCTTTGTTACCATTTGATTGTAGGTTGTATCTGTTCTTTGAGAAAAGAATGATGTAGGGAATTACAAATCAGAGTTTCAAGTACGATATTTAATGTGATGATGGATGGCAGTAAAATATTGTTCAAAACATTCGGAATTTTAAACTCATAATCTCAGAATGAGGAATGTATTTGAAGCTACAGGTCCAGATGCTTGCAACCTTCTTATCCTGACTGGGTCAGACGCGTGCAATGTAATTTCCTTTACTTGTAATAACCTGGAGGAGTGAGGGATTGCTCGATCAGTTGCGAAGGTAAACACAATTAAATTATTTTGCAAAATGGTATTGGGTAGCTTGGTAATCATTGGCACCTTACTTGCAGGTTAGTCATATGTTGGAGGGTAGACCTTAAACCGCCAGATTTGTTATCTCCAATCCGATTAAATGTTATAACGGTAGCACAGTAGTGCAACGAGTAGAGCTACTTCCTGCAGCTCCAGTGACAAGGCTTCAATGCCGACATCTGATGTTGTCAGTGTGGAGTCTCTCCCTGTGACCGGTTGGGTTTTCTCTGGGTGCTCTAGTCTCCTCCCACATCCCAAAAATGTGCAGGTTGATGGGTTAATTGTTCACGATAAATTTACTTCCATTGGATGAGTGGAAGAATTGAGGACAGACTAGAATTGCTTGGGATAGGATTACAGTCAAAATATAAAATGTGTGCTTGATGGTCGATATGAATCCGATGAGTCAAATGGTCTGTTTCCTATTCTATGACTACAAGTTATCAGTAAGTGTTTAAGGGCATTTTAGTTTAGAGATACAGCGTGGAAGCAGGCCCTTCGGCCCACCGGGTCCGCGCTGACAGGTGAACCCCGCACATTAACACTACCCTACACACACTAGGGACAATTTTACATTTATGCCAAGCCAATTTACCTACAAATCTGCACGTCTTTGAAGTGTGGGAGGAAGCCGAAGATCTCGGAGAAAACCCACGCAGGTCACGGGTAGAACGTACAAACTCCGTAGAGCCAGCACCCTTAGTCAGGATCGAACCAGGGCCTCCGGCGCTGCATTCACTGGAAGCCACCGTGCTGCCCTTCTGGTATCTAGAAGACCATATTAATTATTAAATCAATGGATGGTTGTTCATCCCTAATTGTCCTTGAGATGAGTGCTTTGCCCAGCCACTTTGGAAGGTAGCTGAAAGCATCTAGGTAGTTGTTTTGCTAGGGTCGCACAAAAGCCAGGCTAAGTATGAATGGGAGCCATCCTCTACTAAAAGGGGCTGGTGAATTAAGGGCCTGTCCCATTTGGGCGGCAGCGGGGTGTCAGTGACTGACGCCCGTAAAACCGTCAAGTTGCACGACATACACGCTGATGTACGCTGTCATGCGGGTGTCGCCCAGTTAGGTTGAGGCTGTAAAATATTCTTCCTTCAATGCATGGATTTTAAACATTAATATATTAAAATTAATACAATAAAATCAATTGTGCAAATGAAAAGATGTCCGAGTCGTTCAGTTTTATTTATAGATGTATTGGTCCCCTTCCAGATCCAATCACTGTACCCCCTCTCCTCGCATCCCCTTCTCCCCCTCTCCCTCCCTTCTCCCATTCTCTCCCCCTCCCCCCACTTTCCCCGATGCCCCCCAATTTGTGGACCCAGCCTGCGACCAGCGATCCCCTGCGCACTATCCCACACGCTAGGGACAATTTATACAAACCTGTGCGGGAGGTAACCCTAGACCTAGCCTTAACCGTCTGTGGAAATGTCTGTGGAATTCCTGTGTCTGTGGAATTCTCTGCCTCGGAGGGCGGTGCAGGCAGGTTCTCTGGATGCTTTCAAGAGTGAGCTAGATAGGGCTCTTAAAAATAGCGGAGTCAGGGGATATGGGGAGAAGGCAGGAACGGGGTACTCATTGGGGATGATCAGCCATGATCACATTGAATGGCGGTGCTGGCTCGAAGGGCAAAATAGCTTACTCCTGCACCTATTGTCTATAACCCTAATCCTAGCCGTAACCGTAACCCTAACCCTAACTCTAGGTTGATAGGTTTGATATAAGTATAAATTGTCCCTAGCGTGTGCGGGTGATCGCTGGTTAGTGCGGACTCAGTGGGCCGCAGGGTACTGTATCTCTGAACTAAATGTGACACAGGGGCCCCAGGAGTTGGACTCGAACCCCCGATGTTCTGCCTGCTCCTCATTGGAACTAAACTGTTGGCCACTAGTTGTCCCAGAGGCAGATCTCTTCTCTCTTCCAATGGTCTCTCCAAACCCCCAGAGGCAGCGGGTACAGGCAATGTTGTCAATGTACCAGTGCCACCCACCTGCACTGGCCACTGAGTCTAAATACCCACCACCCATTTTTAAGCGAGGTGGGGGGTGAAGGTGGGGGGTGTTGTTCCAAAAGTCTGCATTTATCCCATAGTCAATGTTATTAAAACAGATGATGTTGCATTTGTGCAGTACTATTAGTGGGATGTAGCTGTCACAGGCAGGGTCCACAAATGGGGGGGGATTCGGGGAAAGTTGGGGGGGTTGGAAAATGGGGGGGGGGGGGAAGGGGAGAGTGTAGGGGGAGAAGTAGGAAGAGGGGGGAAGGGAAAAGGGGGGTAGGGGGAAGGGTAGGGGGGAGTGGAGATGGAATGATGGGGTGGGAGGAGGGATGAGGGGAGTTCAGTCTAAACTCACTGAATCTATCCCTGTGCAAGTTATAGAGATGGTGATTGGATCTGGAAGCGGACCAATACATTTATAAATAAAACTGAATGATTCGGACATTTGCACAATTAATTTTATTGTATTAATTTTAATATATTAATGTTTAAAATCCATGCTTCAAAGGAAGAATATTTTACATCCCATCTGTGGTCCCTAACCGGGCGTCACCCGCAGGACAGCATACATCAGCGTGTGACAGGGCGGACGACATGATGAGACACCCAAATGTCGCCCCAGGACTTTGAACATTCCAAAATCCTGGGGCGACAGGGAAGCACCGCGCATCACTGCATGCGTCACCACACGTCACGACCCGACCACTACGCGACAACCTCTTTTTAGGCCGTCGTTTAAATGTCGCTGAAGTGACTTTTTTGCAATGATGTGGGAACTTTGTTCTCGCCATTACTGATGTTGGCACTTTAGTTCCAGCTGTGTAGAAGTGAAGTTAAATTCTGTAACTGCACGGGTAGAATGGGAACGTGTTTTTAAGTTAATGATTCAGAGTCTCTAGATTCAGGCAATTCATTGCTATACTGTACTTGAAAGAAAGCATTTGTCTAAATGCAATTTGGCAACTAATTTACGAGATGGAATTGTGTGAAAAAAGTCAGTACCCTGAAAGGTGCATGTAAGGTGAAGTCAATGGATCTGAATTGCCTTGAATACAAGTGATAGAATGTAGTTTAGAACTCTATAAATACTGTTTTGCTTCAGATATTGATTCACTCTGAGGCCATGAATTTGCACCCAATTCTTCCACCTTCATCTCTGGTCTCAAACATATCTCGTAGGGAAAATAATACTTTGGCATTAATGTCCGTATTTTGGAAAAAAATGTATACGGACCCCTTACACTTTGAAATAAAAAGCCACGTAAATGCGGGGATAAATCAGGAAGTTGGGTACAGTCTGCAGAAAATGAAACATTTTAATTTTTCTAGTCAAAGACCATTTGGCAATGTAAAATGCTGGCAACATTAAGCTGGTCGGGTAGCATTTATGCAGTTCAGTCACTCTCCAGACCGACAGTCATCAGTCACGATAAGAGTTGGTGTACCTGTAGTTTTATTTGGGGATGTGCAAGGAAGCAACCCCAGACCTTCAGAATGACTTAAATCAGAAACCGTATCGATTTCTTTTTTTTTTACCTGATTATATGGTTACATGTGATCTGAATAATCTAATTTCAGGAATATTTTCACAGCATTCTCATGACCAATGCCCAGACATTCAATTATCACTTCCTGCAAGATTGTCTCCTATCCTTCCAGTGAATATTTATGTACTCATTTAATTTTGACATTGGCTCTAATGTCATAAAGAGCCAGATCCACTATTAATCTTTATCTCTAAGTAGGTTTGTTTTTGCTTTGTTTTTTCAATGCTTCAATTGCACAAACAGGGACTGACTTTGGGCATGAATATTCTACATGAATATGGGGCATGAATATTCTACAATAACATGCCAGCCATGTCAATGTCCAAAGTACCATTGAAGATTTTCTAGCCATTCAGGCGCAGTTGTGCACAAATCCTGGCACTTAAGTTTGCTTGCAGTAGTTTCATGATCCTAATCTTTTCATGTAGTTGAGATTACTGGTAAAATTGCAACTCATGTCTCTAACACCTATATTGATGACGAGACAATGAATTGGAACACAAGAAGAAAATATCCAAATGGATAAACAAGGAACTGAAAGCGTTGGGTAAAAAAAAGTGCTGGATTAAATCAGTGGGTCAGGCAGCATCACTGGAGAACATTGATAGGTAACGTTTTGGGCAAGGCAAAATATCCCAATACTGATTTCTGTTGTCCTTGCAGATCCAACACAGTTGCTAAATTATTCTGTTTCTTGTTATTTGTCCTTTCTCAATTCATTGAGAAAATCGCCGCAACCCATGGGAGATCATTGTATGGCGTTTATTTTGATGAGATCTCATGAGAGGTTTTCTGTAAGACAAAGAAAAAATATGCAGTAGGTTGCCCTTGTTCATTACTTTTGTAACTTGCAAGGATAGGGGAACAAAAACAAATTACTAATTCACAACCTGTATCTTAAACTGTTTGATATGTCACCCTCTTAATCTTGGCAATCTCATGCAACTTTTTTTATTTTAAAGAGAACTTCTGGTGATAGTGGTGGTCAACTGAAGCTTTCTGTGCTCTGTCTTGCTTTGCTATTTTTGATTACATGCATTTAATCAAGCTTCCTTAATTTTGCATTGCATTTCTTGCATCCAAAAGCCTCCACAGTTGCATGCTTTTTCTTGTACTGATCTTCTGGGAAGCTTTGATTAAGAAGTTTATATTCTGAAAGCACCATTGCAAATGCCAAGAGAGCAGAGAGCAGGCTCTATGGCCAGTCGATCTCCTTATTGTTGTCAAGCTACATGAGCTGTATTTAATGGAATTGTGTGCGATGCTGCCAGTTTTATTTGGGCAACCTCGTATTTGTCCCGTTTTGAAGCGTTATCAAAAAGTAGTGAATGTGTTCAAAGCATACTTCCCTTTGAAGTGAGGTGCCAAAGGGAAATGTGTTTTGAATTAATTCACTATTTAAATTTCTTTTTTATTTTTTTATTTTTTTTTAAATGAGCAACCTTTACAGAATTTCAACTGGTTTCTGAGGAACATCAGGCATCAATGCGGTTACTAATACTGTACAAATAGTTTGGCCACAACGTTGTGGTAGCAGCAGCGTAACTGTTGGTTCTGGGCAATTTCAGCTCCATGATGACATGTTCGCTTCAGAATCTTTCATTGGAGATTAAAAACCCTGCCAATAATTTGTGCATGTGATCTGAGGGAGTGCTGCACTGCCTGAAAACCAAACAAACGGAACAAGGTAATCTGACCATTAGAACATAGAACAGTACAGCAAAGGGACAGGCCTTGGGCCACATTGTCTGTGCCGAACATGATACCAAATAAATCTCCGCTGCTTGCACATATTCCATATCCCTTTATTCCTTGCATATCCATGTGCTTACCTAAATGCCTCCTAAATGCCACTTGCATATCTGCTTCTTCCACTATCCCCAGCAGAATGGACCAGGCAGCACCACTTTAAAAAAAAAACAAACTTGTTGCACGTATCCTTCAAACTTTTCCTGCTATATCTTAAAGTTTTGTCTTCTAGTCTTTGACATTTCCACCCCGAGGAAAAAGATTCTGACTGTCTTCCACTATGCTTCGCATAGTTTTGTACACGTCTATGGGTAGCACAATTGTGTACCTGGTAGAGCTGCTGCTTCAGCAAGAAATGACCCAGATCTGGGATAAATTCTGACCTTGGGTGCTATCTGCTTGGAGTTTGTACATTCTGTGAATGCATGGGCTTCCTTTGGTGCTCCGGTTTCTTCCCACAAGATGTGTGGATTTGCAGCTAAATTGGCCTTTGTAAATTGTCCCCAGTGTGTATGGAGTGGATGCAAATGTGGGATAACATAGAACTAATGTGAATTGGCGATCAATGGTCATCATGGATGGTGAGCCAAAGGGTTTATTTTCATGCCGCATCTCTAAACTAATCTAAACAAAACAATCATGTCTATCCCTTAACCCCCCGATGCTTCAGAGAAAACAGTCCAAGTTAGTCCATCCTCTCCTTGTAGATAATACCGTCTAATCCAGACAGCATAATGTTAAACTTCTGTAACCTCTCCAAAGCCTCCACATCGTTCCTGTAAAGAGGTGACATGAACTGCAGGTTGTAGTAACTTTTATTACACTGTACTGTACATCCATTCATCTAGGATTCGGAATAAGAATTTTTCATGGCTGAGGGTAGAAACCAGCAAAGTAGAAAATATTTATTTCATTCTATTTAGGAGGAGGAGTGTTTGACAGGTTTGAGGAGTGCTTGTTGGTTTGTGAGTTCTTAAATTCATAATCTTGAAGCTGGAGTGAGGACTACTTTTCTTGCTGAAAAGTAAACTCCGCTTGTAATTCGAGTTTGATTTCTGCCTGCTCAAGAGAATAAATCAAAATGGAGTTGTTGCTTCAACTCTAGCAGTCATGGCATGGCGCCGGTGGCATTTGTTCTTGTCCCCTGTAGCAAAATTTCTAGCACAAACATAGAGAATGTGCCCATGGGCAGATATGTGTGGAGCTGCCAGCAATTCATGGTGTTTTGTCTTGGGCCTGATTGTTAAGCTGCCCACCATGTTTATGCCCCAGGCTCCAATTCCATGTGTCATTCCCAGCTGCCTGTGGGTCAGTGCCACCTACAATCCAGGCAACACAGGACTGATGAAAGGCAGGGGCCTTTGTCTCAGTGGGACCTCTGAAAGAAACAGGACCTTTGGCTTCTTGTTTGGGGGGGAGTGTAGAGTCTTCTGTGGCGTTTTTAAGATGGGATTGTTAATTTTTGATTACACATTGTATGGTGTCCAACTGTCCAAATTTGAAAACTTTTTTTTCATATCTGGTTATAATAATGGCTTCCTTTACCAGTCTTTGAGCTGCAACTGTAATGCTTCATTTCTGAATGCATCATGTTAGTGGTTTTCTACTTTTTGTATTTGCGTTGTCACTTGCATGATGATCTTGTTATACTTTTTCTTTTTGATGTGTGATCCTGTAAGTAGCTTGTTCTAAGCTTCCCCCTGTCTAGTTTCAGCCAAAGTCACTGTCAAGCACTTGCGCATCTAAACTTTATTTCGACAAAACACAATTACAGTTCCACTACTATACCTAACCACCCCGGGTTCGATCCTCGTTTCTGCCTGATCAAGCCCTCTTGGCCTCGCTCAAACAGAGACACCCAGAAGATCAACACAGGACCTCGTGGTAGCAGACCTTTATAGGTCCCCGGACCTCGAGGGGCCGAGCCACATGGGGGTGGTCTCTTTACAATCCAATTACAGATATCGATTAACCCCATACATGACAGACATTTCCCTGTACAGTGGCTAATATAATTGTATTCAAACAGTGTTTCTCAGAGGAAACTAACATCGCAACATGTGCCCTGATATGCAAAAAAAAACAGACGAGGCTCAATACTTAATCCAACAACATCCAGCAAAGTAAAGCTTTGCAACATTATTTATACTGTGTATGTCTGGTTTGCATTCATCCAATCCATTCTATGCATTTTGCACCTGATTGTCAGGGTCTACAGATGTTCCCATTCTCTTCCTACAGCTCTGATCGCGGCTCAAGACAAACTGGCACCATTCTGCAGCTTGTCCCATTTCTACAAAAAGCACTTTTAAATTGACCAAATGGCGCAGCATCCCAGAAGCCTTTACTCAATGTTAAGTTCATGCCCTCACCAATTTAGCAATCCTATCATTGGAAATGACAATTCAGAGATTACTGTGCCCACTAATGAACTCAACAGTCTAGCAAATAAAATTACCCAATTGGAGAATGATGGGCTATTTGCAAAACTGAGGGGCCGTGATTCAGAATGGACAGTTATAAACCAAATCAAAATGGAATTGGTGCTATATTCATGAACAAATTAATTCTACTGCAATAGAGATTTCGCAGAGCATGTTAGAATGCTTTATGGGCCTGTCCCACAGGCGACTTTAGGCAACTGCCAGTAATAATTTTAATGGAATTCACCTCCGACACCTGGCCACAACCTACAACAACACCTATGACAAGAAAAATTGTAGCCACTGTTGCTGAACATTTTTCAACATGTTGAAAATTCTGTGGCAATCGCCTGCAGTCGCCCAAAAAATCGCCTAAGTGAGACAGGCCCATTAGTTTTCTTTTCCCTGTTGGAAACGGCCAACATGCTTTATGTTGGTTATTTGGAATCTATATTTTCTAATTCTGGAATTTTGTGCGTCTCTGTTTGCATGATGCCTGCACAGAATTGTCAGTATGTCAATACTAATCATGTCACACTTGCATGAATCATTGATGTACACACTCCACTGGAGTTGCCAGTGCTAAAAAATATTGGAGTTATCACCCAAAAAATAGTTAAATGGTAGATTGAATAAGGTGGCCTATTAACCATCCTGCATGAATATAACTTTGTTCAATTTCAATGTGAAAATAATAATGGATTGTGGGAAAACACAACATGCTGGAACAACTCACCAGATCAGACAGCATTGCTGGAGAACATAGATAGGTGACATTTTGTATCAGGGCCCTCCTTCAGACTGATGAAGGGGCATGACCCAAAATATCACCTATCCATGTTCTCTGGGGTTGCTGTCTGACCCATTGAGTTACTCCAACACTTTGTGTTCTTTCTTCACTAATGGTGATTAGAGTCTGTCCTGAGAAGACAAAAGTTGTCAGCCTTCAAAAATTAGTGGCATTTGAAAGAAAATCCCACGGCAAGCAGCCCACGCAATTGTGTTTGTTAATGCACTGTAAGAAATTTAAATAATTTGAAAAACATTTTTGAACATTATTTAAAAATATAGCCTGACATGACGATGGGACATGGTGGCAAGTAAGCTCAACACGGGAAAAATGTCGGGAAGGAAGTTACAGCTGGAATTATCCATGTATTTTATGATTGTAGAATTCCCCAGTGACTTGACCTTAATATGCTGTTTTCTACTAAAATAGCAGGGTTTATGTGAATCTTTCAGTACTGGAATTTGAGTACTGATGATGCTGCCGTTGGAAGTATTGGATATGTGCCAGGAGGACAGATTTCAGACTTCATTAATTCTCCTAAAGTTGTTACTTTTATTTAAAATAAAAGACCACAACAGCAGCTGCTCAGGTTAGTTTTGTCCTTTTGAATATGGACATCTTCAATGTTGCAAATTAGAGGAGCCACGTCACATAAATGAAACATGAATGAAATTATATGCAGGAAAATAAACAGCTGGGTCGCTGGAATTTTTCCAGTAATGACCAGAACATTCGTCAGTGAATGTTTCTAGTTTTTATTTTCCCCCTACTCTTCCCACATCCCCCAACCCTTCCCACATCCCTGCCCCTTCTGCACCCAAGAAATTGCTTGGAGAGGCAACGGAATGGAGAGGGTTAATAGAGGAAATAAATCCCCTCTCAATTACTTTAAGGAATTGGAATCAATCCAGATGATTGCATGAGTTTGTTAGCTATCTGTTTATTCATTTGTCTTCCGTGTGATATGATCTCTGCCCTAGTTTTAAAAAAAGAATACTCGCTCCTACAGGCAAGCTCTACAGCGGTAGTAATTGGAAGGAGAATATTGTACAAGATTTTGCTCAAGGCATTTCTATTATTTTGGTGTTGAGCATGCAGTTCCTGCAGGTCATTGAAGCTACCAGTTGAATTTGTCAACCTCGCCTGGTTATTTTCTTTCAGCTAAATCTCCGTAGCGATTTTTTTTTGGTGCGGGGTGTTGACCTACACGGCCCAAATGGCTGCATACTGGGTGCATCCCTCTGAGGATTAGTGATGGGTTCTGTATTGGCAAGGGGGTATTGGCACACACACTTATTGCACTCTCGGCAGGCTGATTATAAAAACAAATAAAACTGCAGATTGTGGAATCTGAAACTGGAGAGGGGTGGGGATGGAAAGATGTGGTCCGATCGCGTGGAAGGTGGTGGAAATGTCAGAGAATTATGTGTTGGATGCAGAGGCTAGCGAGGGGAAGGCAACGGCAAACTCAGATTATGCAGCTGCTGTCTTCGTCTTGTTATAATGGATTAATTGGGGGTGATGTCGCTATCTCTACAGGTATTGAGATATTCAATTTTCCAAAGATGGAAATTTCCAACTTTATCAAATTTCAACTGATTTATGACCGCTGTGTAGAAATTCTGGCTATTTGAATTTGGGACTGCCACATTAAAATTGGAAAGTGGTTTCCGTTTTAAAAATCGGTAATTTTTTAGTCGAAGCCGGTTGCGATGCTAGTTGAAGATGGTTGTTGGAGGACAAAAACCTCCGGGAACCGCACGAAAACCTTGGGTGGGGCGCAGAAGTCTCCAGAGGTTTCCGTTCAGGTTTCCTAAGTGGGACAGGGGCATAAGTCTCCTCATTATTCAATTTTATTTAGTGCTCAACATTTTTTTTAAAGTCGGCAAATGACCTTTTTTTTATTAAACTGGCCGTTTATGTTTGCGTATTAACAGTTTAAAGGTCTTTCAAGCAGGGTTCTTCCGATTCATTTAGAACCCCTTAAACCAATTTTGTTTTGAGATAAACTTTAGTGTGGAAACTCCCTTCAGCCCACCGAGTCCACGCCGACCACTAATCGCCTGAATGCTAGTTCTATCCTACACATTAGGAACAATTTATAGAATCCAATTAAACTACTAACCTGTACCTCTTTGGAGTGTGGGAGTAAACCGGAGCACCAGGAGAAAACACATGCGATCACGGGGAATACGTGCAAGCTCCATACAAGCTGCACCCTTAGTCATGATCGAACCTGGATCTCTGTTGCTGTAAGGTAGCAGCTCTATCACTGAGCCTTTGTAGTTCTCCTCTCTTTCAATGTTCAACACTTGTAATATTTCCCTTTCCATTGATTATTGTTTTTTGCTCTTTGTACTCCAACTGAAAATGGTAAAGGTGTCAAGAAAACTGCAGTTGGGGTGAAATTACAGTTAGCGCCAAATTGCAGTTAGGGTGTGGCATCACCCGGTGACTAGGCCACTTACTATGTGAACCCTCGGCAATCGGGGGTAGGGTCACATTACTGGGTAATGGCGGGAAGGAGTTGTCACGAGGTTTAGGGGTGTGCCCTAGTATAAGTGTTGAGCGACGGATCAACCGTCCGTGTGTGTGTGTGTTGTTCTCTTTGCTTCAACAATAAAGATCTCTTTGATTCACCACACGTGGCTTGATTATTCGGATGCCATATTGGTGACCCCGACGATCCAAAACGGTCATTTTGGATTTAAACGATGTTTGTAGCCAATGATCAACCTCAACAGCCCGAGGTTGCTGATAATCCAGCCCAGCAGAATGCGGTCTCCCTAAAGCTGCCCATGTTCTGGACATCGCAGCCCCAGGTGTGGTTCTCACAAGGCGAGGCCCAGTTTCATGTTCGACGCATTACAGCTGAAGACACCCGGTGCCACTATGTGGTTGGCGTGTTGAATCAGGAGACGGCTAGTCGCCTGGTCCCTTACCTATGTGCGCCGCCGGATCAGGACAAGATGAGGGCCTGAAAGCGCTGTTCTTGCGGACCTTTGGGCTCGGCCGCCGAGACCACGCGGCTCATGCACATGGGCAGCCTCGGCGATCAACAGCTGCCGGTGCTCATGAACGAGATGCTCACCCTCATGGACGGTCTTCGGCCCTGCCTGCTCTTTGAACACGCCTTCTTGGAACGGGCCCAGAAACTAGGCCCTGCGTCCACCGGAAGTTCAGCTGTGCCGCCTGTCCCGAATAATCCCGGTAAGGGAAAGTGGTGTTACTACCATCAACGCTGGGGTCCCGCAGCATGTCAGTGCCGCCCACCCTGCTCATGTCCGGGAAAGGAGTTGTCACTAGGTTTAGGGGTGTGCCCTAGTATAGGTATTGAGCCCCAGGTCAACCTTCCCCAATTCATGTGTGTGTTGTTCTCTTTGCTTCAACAATAAAGATCTCTTTGATTCACCACGCGTGGCTTGCTTCTTCGCCCGCCATAAGGGTAATATAAATACACAGATCTCACAAGGGTGGACTGCTTGGGTCTATGGTAGCTGAGGCAAAGCTGGAAAAAGGACATGGGAGTTGCATGGCATAGTTCATGTGCAACACATTTTTATAAATTGCATCTATTCTATTTCTATTCTATTTCTATAATTAAAAAAATTGCAGCATTAAAATAACCTGTTTTAGCAGGCTCGGGGTACAATGTATAAATTGGAATCTTGGACTTTTTTTAAAGCATCATGTAATTTTGTAAACTTGCTATAGCATCTAACAAATGATTTAAGCATCAGATGCTATTTCCCATGAATTAAGACAATGTAAATCTTAACTACAGAAACTGCCGCGGCGATATGCCATGCTGTTGTCCATAATGTGGTCACGAGTAATATGATCATAAGACCCAAGTGACCAAAGCAAATTCCATGTCTAAATTCCGGAAGTAAAAGAAGGGAAAGGTCCTCTAAGTGCTGTGGTTTCCAGAAAGACAGAACATCTGTGATACTTGCCGAAGGTGATCTGGAGTCAATTGGTAACTATCGGTTGACAAAGCAATAGCACAAATAGTATTGTAAGCAACAGGTGAGCTTCTTGCTGAAGTAATATTATACTCTGGTTCAGAGCTGACATGGAGGTTGGGTTTGTAAAACTAATATTTGCAGTTAATCCATGTTCTAACAGTTGTCAACATTCAATGTGAGAGATGCAATTACTCTGTCTTTGGATTATTGAACTGCACATAATGTGTTGGGTTATGATGAGTGGATAGTAAGTGTTTTTGTGTAGAGGATGGATGCAATGCCAAGATCTAACAGTGCTTTCAATGTTCTTATGATTTGTTGCTCTATATTGCACAAAGCCAAAACAAATTTCACAAAGAATAAAGATTGCCTAATATAGCTTTTTTGCTCTCTTTTTGTCTCAGTTTGTACTTTATATTTGAAATATTGAGGCATTTGTGTTTAATATTCATGTAACTGCAATGAGTTGGTCTGACAATAAATTGAAAAAATAATTGTTGGATTTTCTGGTCTATTCAATGTTGCCACAGGAATAATAGTTTTATTGTGATCCGGTTTATACGGATTTTTCCAATACAGTGTTTTTTCCATTTTCATTACATGGGATCTGAACATCAGTAATGAGGCATTAATTAATGGCCTGAAGGTAATGATGAGTACCTGCCATGAAATGTTGTAGTCTTTCCGGTGACACCACCTTCGCGGTATTGCTGAGGAGTGAGTTGTAGGAATTGGGCTCCGTGATAAGGAAGAGTCAGAGATGAACCTGATGTTGGGGGAGTCCAGAATCAGGGGCCATAGTTTAAGAATAAGGGGTTGGCCATTTAGGACTGAGATGAGGGAAACATTTTCACCCAGAGAGTTCTGAATCTGTGGAATTCTCTGCCACAGTAGGCAGTGGAGGCCAATTCACAGGATGTTTTCAAGAGACAGTTAGATTAAGCTCTTGGGGCAAAAGTAATCAAGGTATATGGGGGAAAAAGCAGGAACAGGGTACTGATTTTTGAATGATCAGCCATGATGGCAGTGCTGGCTCGAAGGCCTACTCCACCTAATTGTCTATGTTTCTATGATATATTGCCAAGTCTGATTAATTGGCAGAATGGAGTGGAGCTTGTAGGTGCTGATCCAAGCACTACCTCTCCTTGTCCTTGTAATAGAGAGCAAGGGTTTGGAAGGTGCTGTCAAAGGCAATTAACCACGATGTGCTTTTATACTTGGTGCACTGTGCACATTGTTGGTAGTGGCAGGAATGAATGCTCATGGTTGTTGATATGGTCCAATCAAGCAGGCTGCTTTGTCCTGGACGGCGTCTTTAATGTTCTGTAATTGATGCCACACTCATGCAAGCAAGTGGAGAATGTTCCATCGTACTTCTGAATTGTTCCCGGTTGATGGTTCTAGCCTGCGAACTGCTTGTGTAGTAATTTTATTTATATAGCTGGTTCAGTTTCTAGTCGATGGAGGCCCCTGGATAGAGTGGGGGCAAGAGAGGGCAAGTACAAGTTAATTGCTTTATTTAACATTTCATAGCTTAAAAAAATCTTCTTCATTGTACATTACAAACCCAGAAATCAGCATTCCAAAATTGTTAAATCTTATAACTCAATTTGGTTTATTTTCGGGATATAGAATTAATTGGAATAAAAGTGAGATTATGGCAATAACTGAATCTAATTTTATACATATTGCAACAATCACCTTTTAAAATAGTCAATGAAAAATTTAAATACTAGGAATTTACGTGACCAAGAAATATACTTTATTTATATCAAATTTCACGCCTTTACTTAATAAATTGCATAAGAATATTCAATATTGGAAAACACTTCTCATTTCAATGCTCGGTAGAATTAATGTTATAAAAATGATTTTCCTTCTGCAATTACTATACCTTTTTCAATCAATTCCGATATATCTCCCAAAAGCTTTCTTTTTAAAAGTTGACTCTATTGTGACAAGCTTTATTTGGGATTATAAGAATCACAGAATAAGCAAAAAACATTTATGCAAACCCAAGACGAATGGAGGACTAGTCTTACCAAATTTCTTATTCTACTTCTGGGCAGTCAATGTCAAAAATATGATTTTTTAGTTGAAGATATGGATCAACAATCAGACTGGTTATAGATGGAAAAGGAAGATTGTCTGCCTTTTGAAATTGGTCCGATTCTGTTAGCTCCCACAAAATTGAATGAAAAACTATCTATAGTGAAAATCCAATAATACATAGTGGTATTCGAATTTGGAAACAACTAAAATTGGATAATTTATCACTCTCTCTCCCCAGTGCAAATAATCCTTCATTTAAACCTTCAGTGTTGGATAACGTTTTTGTACAATGGAAAAATTATGGAATTAAAAAGATGGGACATCTTTATAGAAAAGGTATTTTCCTCTCGTTTCAGGAGTTACAACAGGATTATGGATTACATTCAAATAATTTTTTTAGATATTTACAATTTAAAGATTATGTTGAATCACATACACAAGAATACAGAACTAGAGTGCCAGAGATTCGAGATGAATGTTTGAATGGACACCCCAATACAATCAAATTAATATTATCAAATTTAGATAGTGAGATTCCATCGACGGAATTATATAGACATGTATGGGAAAACGAATTAGCTCAACCCATAACGAAAGATATTTGGGATGAAAGTCTACAACATATACATCAATGTTCGTTAAATGCCACACATTCTTTAATACAATTTAAAGTACTACATTATTCTAAAACAAAATTAAATAGAATTTTTCCTAATATCTCTCCTACCTGTGATAAATGTCAATTCTCTGCGGCTAATTTAACCCATACTTTTGTAAATTGCATAAAAATTAAACATTTCTGGATGGATATTTTTAAAACTATTTCCGTAGTTAATACTCAACTGGAGCCCGATCCTAAATGATCAATATTGGGCATATCAGAACAATACCTAAAACTTACAACAAACCAAAGAAATGTCCTTGATTATGATATAATAACTGGGAAAAAATTAATATTGAAATTTTGGAAAAACCCTGCATCCTCCACAATCAAAATGTGGATTATGGAGATGTCGAAGACCTTACATTTGGAAAAAAATAGATTTGTCTTAATTGACAAACCAGAATTATTTACTAGAATATGGTCTCCATTTATTATTTGAAGGGGTAGATTGGGCTGGCGCGGAAGCGTGACTGAAACTTGAATCCAGGACTAGATGAATAGTTATTTTCTTTGACCTATGGACCTATCTCCTGTTCTATTATTGATAGTTTATACTATTTTTCTAATTTTCTTTTTTTCTCTCGTTATTTTTTTCTATCTATAAACATAAATAAATAATTAATATGTAACCGACAAATGAGGATCCCAGCTACATTGGTAGCGGGGTCCCTGGAATCCTGGCTACTTAATATGTAATCATTTAACAAAGTTTGTAGTGGTTTGGACTATGATATGTACATGCCTCTAATAAAAATATTTATTAAAAAAAAAATAATAATCTTCTTCCTGTCGAATCCACACCTAAGATTAGAGGTTGTTCAGCCAGAGCTGAAAACACTTCTCGGCATCTCCATGCAATGGTGTCTGTCTTGCGATTCTTGTGCGTGGTGGTGGAAAGATGAATGGCAACAGGGCCGCGACGTGAATGCTCTTTCCTTGACCTCAGTTTAAAAAATATATATAACGATTTAATAAACCTTTTCGTGCCGTTTTGAGATGTTTTATGGTAGTCTAAATGTTGTTGAATCATCATAGTTTGCTAACATCTATAGCAGGGCTGCCAACATTGGGTGAGAGTTGAGAGTGATAAATTGCGAAGGGGCGTGGCGACCGATCCGGGGGGGAGGGTGTTTTTGGTATGGAGCCTTTGCATTTTTCAGCTTGAAATTGTGCAATCTGGTGCATACTGTTGTGAGTCTTTTAACTTACACTTGAATGCAACGTTTATGCTTCAAATTGGATTAGGTATGAATAAGGTTAGGCTAAATTACATTCCACAGTAGAGCGAGGCTCTGATCAACAGGTGCAGCACATGAATGACCTAAGTATATTCATGTATGGAAATCAGATTATAATTTATGCTGTCATTCAGTTTTTTATTTGTAAATAAATTTGGAAACCATGTATCATTTTACTTCCACTTCACAATTATGCGCCACTTTGTGTTGGTGTATCGCATAAAATCCCAATAAAATACATTTATGTTTGTGGTTGTAACGTGACAAAATGTGGGAAAGTTCAAGGGGTATGAATACTTTTGCAAGCCTCTGTATATATGGAAACAGGCCCTTCGGCCCACCAAGTCCATACCGACCAGCAATCTACCTTACACCAGTTGTATCCTACACGCCACGGACAATTTACAGAAACCAATTAACCTACAAACCTGCACTTCTTTCGGATGTGAGAGAAACCAGAATATCTAGAGAAAACCACGTGGTCATAAGGAGAATGTACAAATATTGTACAGACAGCACCCGTAGTCAGGATCAAATCTGGGTCTGTGGTCCTGCAAGACAGCAACTCTACCGCTGCGCCATCGTGCCACCCCATTAAATTATGCTTGAGTCTGAAGAGGAGTCAAATTCAGGCATAGATGCTGCCTTACCTGCTGAGTTTCTCCAGCATTGTTATCTACATTGCCATTTTAAATAGTGTGCGATGGTCTTAAGCCAATTAAATTGCTCGGTCTTTACGGGGAACCCGCTGACAAAAAAAACTATTCTAATTGATGAGTGTGGAGGAGTGTGACTTTATTTATTTAGTAATATATTTTATTAAAAAATTTTTTGAGCGTGAGGACTTCTGTCATCAGCGTGAGAGCGTGAGAATTTCCTCAAATGCGTTGGTCTTACGCTCAACGCGTGAGAGTTGGCAGCCCTGTCTATAGGCATGCAATCTGCTTGACATGAGGCAAGCATTGAGGGGGTTAACCAGATTGCAAAATGTTTCTCTGACATTGCTCAAAGACGTTGGCTACTTTAGGAAGAGTGTGGGCAGTGGCCTAGTCATGTTGAGGCTGGGTTTGGAGAGGAAGTGATTGGAGCCTGGATGGTTTCCTGTTTAACAGAGATAGGGTTTTTAAATTTTTTTTATTTTTTTTAGCCTTCACTTTCTATGTTCTACATGCTATACAACTTAAATTGTATTATACTTGATCTTGTATTTATTTATCCTCTAGTTATTTATCCTCTAGGCTCTTAAACATGAGCATTACCTGATTGTCAGGCAATTCTACAAACTCTCATTCACACTGGGATTCATTTCTCTCTGAATGAAACCAAAGTCCCTCAGGTTGTATCCCTGTTATTGTTGAACTCCAGTTGTGCAAGCATTCCTGTTTTTTTTTTCTTGGTTGGAATTGTGTTCTTAATACTCAAATTTATATCATCCTGGTTTACTTAATAGTCCAGTATGTGCGAGAGAAAACTGCTGGTAAGCAAATGGCTGTTTTGCGTTCAATACTAACCAATTTATTACCCCAAACTAATCTGTTGTTGCTGTATCAAATCAACATAAAATGTTCCCCTTGTTGAAAAACAATATAATGTAAATTAAAAATCAAATGAAAATGTCATACTTGCCTCCTATTAACGCAGTGAAACTGCACACTATTTTGTTCTTTTGAAGCTGATTGCCATTTCTCAGCTTGAAATTGAATATTTGTAACGGCTCATAATTCACTCTTTTCGGCAGACTCTATTGTGTAATCTGCTTCTATTGTGAATCTGCTTCTTTGGTCTCTACTCTCCTTTTTGAAGGTGTTGGGCACGACTTAAGCCATCTCTACTTGTCTTGCTCTCTGTCTTGCTCCATTCAATCACATTCCATGTTTTTACAATTGGGTAAGAGGTGCACAAAATGGACAAAAATTGGAAATCCTCCTCCATCACAGGAATGTATAAAACTAGAAGACATGAGTTTTGTGTAATGGAAAAGCAGTGTAGTGTGGATCTGAGAAAGCACCTTTCGCTCAAGAATAGTGCCTCAGTGGGTGGCGAAGGCAGGTACTTGTCACATTTTGAGAAGTATCTAGGTCAATAGCTATGGCATAGAAGGCTACAGACCAAGTTATGCTAAATGGGATTGGTGGGGATGGATAATTGCTAGTTAGCATGGAGGCTGTGGCCAATGTACCTGTTTCTGTGCTTTGACTCCATAACCAGTCCATCTTGTACCTCCCTTGAAGGACTGGCAGCTTGTTAAGGGGGATAGTGGTTGGCCAGAGTAACACTGATCCTTTGGTGTGCTGCATTGGCAAACATATGCACTTGATTACTCTGTTGAAATTACAAGTGACATCTTTTATAGTGCAGTATCACAACCCAAGCAGTCATTAACAGTAATTGCCAATTTGTGAGACAAACAAATCTGTAATTGACATCTTGTATTGTGGTTTGAATTTCATGGATTTCCCTGGTGTCACTGCAGACTTAACTTCCGCACTTCTGTCAGTCTAATTAAAACAGTAGATAATCTACCCATTTATTTTTAATACCAAATAAAGCCAATCATGTATGACAGTATTAACTTTTGGCTGTGTGTTGAATTGAGCTCTGCAGTTAAACAGGATTAATTCTTACTTCAGTATCTGATATAAATAAAGTGTCCAATTTGTAGTGCTACAATTTGTTTTGCTTAGTGGGCAATTTGTGTGTGAGGTTTTATGTTAATAGCCCAGATAATGGGATACTTGGTTGTTCTTTGAAGATGATAGGCGCCATCTTTACTTTACTTTAGTCCTTTGAGATACAACGTGGAAACAGGCCCACCAAGTCCGCACCGACCAGCGATCACCAATCCACTTGCACTATCCTACACACCAGGGACAATTTACAATTTTATTAAAGCAATTAACCTACAAACCTGTATGCCTTTGGAGTGTGGGAGGAAACCGAAGCACCTGGAGAAAACCCGTGCGGTCACAGGGAGAACATACAAACTCCTTTCAGGCGGCACTAGTAGTCCAGATCAAACTGGTGCTGCAAGGCAGAGTCTCCGGCGCTGCAAGGCAGCAACTGTACTGCTGGGCCACTCTGCCAATGATCTTTCTCCATCTGACCCAACCCTCCATACGTACCCAAGTTAAAACCCTGACCCTGGATGCTCTCAGCTACTTTGAAACTTGGAGGGAAGGTTGAGGGAGAAAGAGGTTGCACCAGATTTTCGTGGCAAATAGATTACCATGATTTTCTTTTGTAGCTTGTAAAGTATTCGATTTTGGCAACTTCAAAACGAGGACAGGCAGAAGAGGTGATTGCAGAACCTTTTGAAAAGACAGTTGGACAATATTGGGAGAAGGGAACTGAGAACTGATGCGCTTCAACTTCCAAAAAATGATCCTCTGAACTGAAGCCTTGGCAGTGTAGGGAAAGTATTGGTCCACGAGGAGTGAAAATAGGAAATAGAATGATATCTTATTAAAAGCCTTGCAATAGGACACAACACGGAAAAGGGTTCTTTGGCCTGCTGAGTCCACACTGACTACAGCTTAACTTTCCATCTCCTTCTGTGTCACTTACAAATTTGACAACCATATCTTTGCTTGCTTCCTCCATGTCACAACAGAATATTTAAATAGTGTTCTGCCTGTACTGATCCCTGTCTTATGCCACTAGTTGCAGGTTTTCGGATGGTAAATATGCCCTTTATCTGTTTCCTCAACACTACAACTCTTGTGACTTAACATTTTGTGACAACATTTTTAAAATGTTTCTTGGAAGTTCAAATGCAATACATCTGGTTCCCCCTCTATTTAGTTTAATTTATTGTTGTCATGAGTATCAACGTACAATGAAAAGCTTTTGTTTGCATGCAATCCGGTCAAAGAAGACTATACATGATTACAATCAAGCCGTCCACACTGCACAGAAAAAAGATGAAGGGGACAACACTTGGTGATAGGGAGAGTTATACATAAAACTGCAAATTCAGTAGAAACATAAATAAGCAAGGCATAGAAGAATATGGTCTTAATGAAGGCAAAAGGGATTAGTGTAAATGGTGGAAAAACTACAGCAGGAACGTGGGTTGAAAGGCCAGTTCTTGTGTTGTTTGACTTTATGACTTCAAATTTCTGCACTGTTCTTTCCACTTTGTGAAGTGATGTTGAGAATGTAATTTTCCAAATGTACTTTTTTTTCTAATAATTGATTCAAACGCTTCAAATAATAATTGATTGAAATACTTATCCAACAAAGATATTGGGGTAATTAATGTTGGCCTCTCCTTTTTGTTTGAATGGGGTAGTCACATTGTCAGTTTTTCACATTCCAGCACTTCTCCAGAACTTCAGGCGGGAACATGGTAGTGCAGTAGTAGAGTACAGGGCCATAGACTCGGATTCGATCCTGATCGTGGGTGCTATCTGTACGGAGTTTGTATGTTCTCCCTGTGACACTTTTTTCCGGGTTATCCAGTTTTCTTCCACATACCAAAGATGTGCGGGTTGGTAGGTTAATTGGGTTCTGCAAATTGTTCAGAGCATGTAGGGTTGAACTAGTTTGTGGGTGATTGTTGGTTGGCGTGGACTTGGTGGGCTGAATGGCCTGTTTCCACACTTTCTCTAAACCAAACCAAACTAAGTATTTCTCGAAGATTATAACTGAAACATTCAGCATCTCAGTAGCAATTTCTTTGGGGATCCTAGGATGCAAGCCATATGTATTGGGGACATTGGCCTTTAGATACCTGCCACCCTATACCGCTCAATAATTTATCCACAAAATCTCAACTAACTACAAATTCTGTAATAATGATGGTATTTAACTCCTCCCCTTCATTATTCAATATTAATTGGATGTTTGTAGCTAATCTAAAAGCTAATCTAAAATGTTTAAAGAATTTCTGAACATGTGCATTTTATAAATGTGTCCAATTTCTATTGGCACCATTTTGTACTTTAAAAAAAAATTGTGGTCTACAATTCTTTAAATCTGATGCGTAGATTTTCTATTGGAATCGACTTTAGAAGCATTTGGCACCCTTGTTTCAGACACTATCTACATGTGATCTCTCAAGTGAATGAGTAAATTTCAATTAGCCACCTCAAAGTGTGAATTTCCAATTTTATTGGAGTCTAATCTCCTTAACTAGAAATTGCCATGTCGTGAATTGTTTCAGTCAATACCAACATGACTGGAATAAAAGATCATTTACATCTTGTAAATAAAATTCTTGCAACCTTGCATCTGAATCCATGGTTATGCCAAAACTTCACATTTATTTTTGGTCTTTCTGCTACTATAATAGAATTCCTTCGTGGTTGACTGTTCAATCTGTTCCTTATTAGTGCATTAGTCTTCGCAAAGATAAGTATTAATGTAATATCACTTTTAGCAATGCCTAATGGGCGCTTGGCTGCATATCATACATTGTGGTGTAGATTTAAACATTTTATAAAATTCATCCAGAAATTATAATTCTTTTGAGGAAAGGGCATAAATAAATATTATTCCATCATCTGCAGTCTGTATTTTCTGTACAGAAACTTCCTGGAGCAATTAAGTTTTGTTTCTATATTTAAAGTAGAAAGCATTCTTCTGGAAGCCATTTTGTTATTACTTTGTTCACAAATATTTTTATAGACTTATTAATATCACTGCTTTCTAATGCTCAAGAGGCTCATCATTGCTGTTGGCCCCAGCAAAGTTTAATCTTCATTTTTTTTTTTATTTATGAGATTTGGTTATTGCACAAAGAAATGGGAGAAGGTAGGTCCTTGAGTCTGTACCATCATTCCATGCGATTATGGCTGGTCTGTCCCAGGCAATAGACAATAGGTGCAGGAGTAGGCCATTTGGCCCTTCAAGTCAGCACCGCCATTCAATGTGATCATGGCTGATCATCCCCAATCAGTACCCCGTTCCTGCCTTCTCCCCATTTCCCCTGACTCTGCTATCTTTAAGAGCTCTATCTAGCTCTCTCTTGAAAGCATCCAGAGAACCTGCCTCCACCGCCCTCTGAGGCAGAGAATTCCACAGACTCACCACTCTCTGTGAGAAAGTGTTTCCTCGTCTCGGTTCTAAATGGCCTACTCCTTATTCTCAAACTGTGGCCCCTGGTTTTGGACTCCCCCAATATCCGGAACGTGTTTCCTGCCTCTAGCGTGTCCAAGCCCTTAACAATTTTATATGTTTCAATGAGGACCCCTCTCATCCTTCTAAACTCCAGCTGCTCCATTCTCTCAGCATATGATAGTCCTACCATCCCGGGAATTAACCGTGTAAACCTACGCTGCACTCCCTCAACAGCAAGAATGTCCTTCCTCAAATTAGGGGACCAAAACTGCACACAATACTCCAGGTGTGGTCTCACTGGGGCTCTGTACAATTGCAGAAGGATGTCTTTGCTCCTATATTCGATTCCTCTTGTTATAAAGGCCAACATGCCATTCACTTTCTTCACTGCCTGCTGTACCTGCATGATTACTTTCATAGACTGATGAACAAGGACCCCCAGATCCTGTTGTATTTCCCCTTTTCCCATCTTGACACCATTTAGATAATAATCTGCCTTCCCGTATTTGCTAGCAAAGTGGATAACCTCACATTTATCCACATTAAACTTCATCTGCCATGCATCTGCCCACTCCCCCAACCTGTCCAAGTCACCCTGCATTCTCATAGCATCCTCCTCACAGTTCTCACTGCCACCAAGCTTTGTGTCATCTGCATCGGCCTCGGATCATCTTCTGTGCTGGTTCCCTTGAGTAGCCCTCAAGTCCCTAATCTTTGAAAAATGTATCTACATCCTCTTGCATATCTACGGTGATTTAGTCTCTAGAATAATCTAGGAAAGAGATTTCCAGAGATACACCACCTTCTCAATATCTACAATGTTATGCAGACCCACTCCTCTTTGGATCTTGTACGTTTCGAAACGATTACCCCTCATTCACCTAAATTAAAAAGAATACACGTATAATTTCTTCAGTCAGTGATAGGCTAAACCTCATGTCCCAGGAATTAGCCTAGAACTTCTCTGCTGCTCCGCCTCCAATGCTAATATATTCTCTGTTAAACAAAGTGGATAGAGTGAATGTGGAGAGGATACTCCACTAATGGAAGTCTAGGGCCAGGGCCCATAGCCTTAGAATCAAAGGACGTACCTTTACAAAGGAGATGAGCAGAAATGTATCTAATCAGAGGGTGGCGAATCTGTGGAATTCATTGCTACGGATGTTCTGGAGGCCAAGTAAATGCATATTTTTAAGGAGGATATTGACGGATTCCTGATTTGTAAGGGGGTCAGAGGTTAGGGGGAGAAAGCGGTAGAGATTGAAACATAGATCAGCCATGATTGAATGGCAGACTAGACTCTGCCATTCTGCTGCTTGAGCTTTTTGTACTAGCCATTTAGCTTCACTCAGTATATTATAATTATCCAGTTACCTTTAAAGTTTTATCTGCCTGCAATTATGTGGGTGGGATTTATACGTAGTCTGGGTGTGTGGTTTGTGGCTAGGATTCTGGCGCAGACTCACAAGGAGTTTAGTTTACTTTGATGAAGATCAGTATGACCACGAGTATGATTGAAACGTACTTATAAAAGAAATTGAAAATTGAAAATCTTTATTATCATTTTCCTGAGTACTTACATACCCAGAGGAAACGAAAAAACGTTGCTCAACCAGTCGTGTATAAGCAGACTAAACAGCAGGGGGCTTAGGACACAGCCTTGGGGTGAGCCAGTGCTCACGGCTATGGTTTTTGATGTCCTACTGCCCACCCTGACTCTCTGCTGCCGTTGCGATAGAAAGTTCAGGACCCAATTACATGTGCCAGCATCAACCCCCAATAACTCCAACTTCTCCACCAGCTGCTGTGGAATGATTGTGTTAAAAGCAGAGCTGAAGTCTATGAAGAGGATCCTGGCATAAGTATTTTTCCGATCAAGGTGTGGCAGTACGAGGTTCAGTGTTGTTGAGACTGCGTCCTCTGTGGATCGGTTGGCTCTGTAGGCGAACTGCAGTGGGTCTAGGTTGGCAGGTAGGCTATTTTTGATATGTTGCATAACCAGTCGCTCAAAACACTTCATTACTATGGGTGTTAGAGCCACTGGTCGAAAGACATTATGGCAGGCTGGGTTTGGTTTCTTCGGGACAGGAACGATGGTGGCACTCTTAAGACAGTTGGGCACTACTGCCTGGCTGAGTGAGGTGTTAAAAATGTCTGTGAAGACATCTTTCAGTTGCTCGGCGTAGTCTCTTAGAACGCATCCAGGAATGTTGTCCGGCCCTGCGGCTTTGTGTGGGTTGATGCTGGCAAAGGCCTTTTTAACTCCGGCTGTGGACAGCCTGAGCGACTGGTCACTGGGAGATGGCAGTAGTGCATGTGTCTGGGTGCTGTTTTTAACCTCAAACCGTGCGTAGAACTCGTTCAGTTCATCTGATGAGAGGGGTCGTTTTGGCATATCCGCAGTGGGGGTGGGGGGGGGGGGGGGGGGGGGGCTTGTAGTCAGTGATGGCATGAAATCCCTGCCACAAGCGACGAGTGTCTTTGTCATTTGTGAAGTGGCTATTAAGTGTTTGTCCATACACTTCGCTTCCCTGATCCCCCGGGATAGGTCACTCCTTGCCAGTTTGTATGCTGCGTTGTCTCCAGATTTAAATGCAGCATTCCGGATTCTCAGTAGGGAACACACTTCCCCAGTTAGCCAAGGTTTCTGATTGGCGCGCCTCCTGACGGTTTTTACCACCGTTACATCCTCGATGCATTTATTGATGTATCCGATGACGGATTCTGTGTATTCTTGGAGGTTGATGCCACTGTCATCTGTTGCTGCCTTTCTGAAGATGGCCCACTGTGTGGTTTCGAAACAATCCTGTAGTGCTCGGTACCTCCCTGTGGCCATGTTGTGACTTCTTTGACCGTTGGCCTGTCCTGTTTCACCCTGGGTCTGTATGCAGGTGTGAGCATAACCGCTAGGTGGGCAGAGTTGCCGATATGGGGGATGGGGGCTGCTTTATATGCATCTTTAATGTTGGTGTACACCAGATCTAGTTTGTTCTTTCCCCTGGTTGCAATGTTCACATGCTGGTAGAATTTAGGCAGGACAGAAGTAAGACGAAGAAGGGTCTCGACCCGAAACGTCGCCCATCTCCTTCGCTCCTTAGATGCTGCTGCACCCGCTGAGTTTCTCCAGCTTTTTGTGTTACCCCAGAAGTAAGACTTGCCTGGTTGAAATCCCCAGCTGCCATGAAGAAAGCATCTGGATGCTCCCTCTACTGCTCACTGATGATGTTGTTGTATAGCTGTGTCATAGCATCCTTCACGTCCGCGCTCGCTGGTACATAGACGGCCGTTATGAAGACTGCGTTAGCTCCCTGGGTAAGTAGGAGGGTCGGCATTTCACAGTCATTAGCTCCATGTGGGGTGAGCAGTAAGTGGAAAACACCACAGCATCCCGGCACCATGATCTGTTCACATACACAGCCAGTCCCCCTCCTCTTGCCTTACCAGCTAGTGAAGCTACTCTATCCGCTCTGTATAGCACAAGTCCCTCCAACTGGATCGTAGCATCTGTGATGTTCTGATTCAGCCAGGTCTCCGTTAGGACGTGGACACAGCAGTTCTTCACGCTTCGTTGGGAGGCTCTCCACGCTCTGATGCAGTCCATTTTGTTGTCAAGGGAGCGGACATTTCCCAACATGACTGTAGGCACTGCCGGTTTGTGAGGGTTCGCGTTTAGCCTAGCGTAGGCTCCTCCGCGCTTCCCCCGCTTCCGCCTCCTGCTACACCGCTTGCGATGTTTCCCCATCAGCTTTGTTCCTGGCGCTGGTGCAGCCGCGGCTCTCCGTGGGCCTACGCAACCACCGTGGGCCTACGCGACGCAGAAGTCTCAGCTCCACCAGGACGCTCCGTAAGGTAATGTTGCACCACGAAGCCTTGTTGCCGATTTTTAAAAGAACCTGCCGTTCGTACTTACGCACACACACATACTCAAGACACTGTTTCTGGAATATTCATCTTTCAAAGGCATTGAATGTCTCGTGGAGGGCACGTGGGTGCGTAGAGATTACCTTCTGATCCACTGTCATGAATTAAAGTGACTATTGAGGGCTAAACCCTTGAGACCACGTAGAGACTGTCACTGCACTTATGAAGTGACCAGAATTGTACACAGTACTCCACATGTAAACTTGCTAACACCCTGTCCTTTTATAACCACGGTTTTCTACTTGTAAACTCTTAAACCCTGAGCAACAAAGAAAAGTATGCTATTTGCTGCCTTAATTATTTCAACATAAGAAATATAAATCTTGAGCATTAAAATATAAAGAAAATAAATAGCATTTGTTTTCACTGTAAGGATTCTCTTGTTTTGTTGTCTGCCACTGACTCCACTCTTTGGGCAGCCCAACTTTCCCTCCATGATTGTCACCGCTCTTCCCTGCTTGTCCCTGTTTGTGATGTTCCCACCAACATCTAGAAGGAGCCCAATATTGCTCCAATCCTTAAGCACCTGGCCCTGAACTAAATGCTACCAGCGTGGCTTTCCTTTCTTATTTTCCGGAATGAGGTGGGGGTTTGGGGGTCACCTACTTGCCTCACTCCCAACGTATACATCCAATGGAGAAGATCAGCCACTGCATGGACCACACTGCTTATTCCAGCTCCGCTGCAGATCAAATGCTGGGAGCCCTGCACTTTCACGGGGACTGTCTTGGGGAAGCAGCCCAGTTGCACTCGTGGAATGGCTTTGATCGTCTGCGAGGCGCGGTTCCGAGACTCACATGAGTCTCAAAGCTGCGTGAATACCTGCCTGTGTGCACGTGTGTGGAGTTAAATCTGGCAGGTTCTGCAGAAAAAGTTATCGGTCTGACAGATGAGCTTACTTTGCTTTCTAGGGCTAGGTGAGGCGTTCCTCTTGACAGATGAACCCATGCCCTAGCACTAGGAAGCAGGAAAGCGGATGAAGAATAGTGAACTTGAACTATACTTAACACTTACCTGATGGTACTGATTATCCAGAGAGAAGGAGGAAGAATAACAGACTTATAAAATCACTGCTTAAGGTCCAGAGGTTTCAGCCTAATATCTTTCTCCGTCTGGCAAATTACTCTTCAGTGCTGATCAAATTGCACTTCAAACAAAGAACCACTTGATTAAATTTGGTACTGGCAAGTGGAATTTAATTTTAAAGTTTTATGCAATCTTTATATTTGAAGAGATTTTGGGGAAGGATAAATTCCTGCATGCCCAGGAATTTTGAAATTACTCCCATTTAAGGACAGTGATCCAAGTTTCAACAGCATTATGGCAACAAAATGTGGGCTGTAGTTTTTATGAGCTTAATATTTCATTAAGATGTACCGATCATGTGAGTCTGTTGAGACATTATCAACTTGGAAGCACATGTGTTGGTGGTAGAGTAATATTGTGGCATTTATCAGATTGCATGCCTGTTGTAGTCATTGAGGTTGATGGAAAAGGATGTCCATGCACACAGGTTTGTGGGATGTAGCTTATTTCATCTTCATAGGAGCAAAAGTAGGTCATTTGGCCCATCAATCATGGCTGATGCATCTTTCTTTCCCCCTCAACTCCATTCACCTGCCTTCTCCCCATGATCCTTGACACCCTTACTACTCAAGAATCTATTAATCTTTGCCATAAAAACATCCAATGACATTGCCTCCACAGCCGCCTGTGTCAATGAATTTCACAGATTCACCACCATCTGCCTAAAGAAATTCTTCCTCATCTCCTTTCCAAAGGTGTGTCCTTTTATTCTGAGGCTGTGCCCCCTAGTCCTATACTCTCCTGCTAGTTGAATCATGCACTCTACATCTACTCTATCCAGACCTTGCCTGGCAATTCCAATTCGCAGCGTGAGATTTGCAATGCCTTGATGTCCGCATGTGCCATTCAGTAAGTTTCAATGAGCTCCACCCCCCCCCCCCCCCCCCTCCCATTCCAGCCAGTACAGGCCCAATGTCGTCAAGCGCTCATCACGTGTTTCTCAACTGCTTTTCCACTCGTAAAAGCAAACCACAACTATGATGTGTAGGTTGGAGCTCTGCTATGCGCCTTAAGGGATGATGTCAATCATGATAACCTGTGGCTGTCAGTAGAATACTGAACAAATGTGTATATGGCAACAGAACCAATTGACAAAGATTGATCATACAAATAAATTCCCCGTTAAGTCAAATTCTGTGACATGGCCGTAGAATAATACGGGAGAGAATGAGATCACCATCTCTGTGATATTTCTTTTCCCTAAGCCTGGCATTTCCAATTCGCAGCGTGAGATTTGCAATACCTTGATGTCCGCATGTGCCATTCACAAAGGGAATGGTGTCTCTCACACGTGTGTTTCTGAACTCTGCTGTCACAGTGATTGAAATGGGAACGAGCAGGAGAAAATCAAGTGTTCTGATGGATTTGAAATGGTTGTTCACTTTATAAAAAAAAAAGAAAATTCTGATCATCCAGCATACTTGAGACTTGGATGCTGGACAGGCAGATTTTCCAGACCACAGGATCTTGTTTCTATTAATACCACACATCTTAGTTCAGCTTTATAAGCTAGCAGTTATATAATACATTTTCCAGTGAACCTGGGGATTGGAAATGGATCCTGTTTGATAAAAAATGAGAGTGTGGCAAATATTATCTGGTGAGCCAGATGGCAGTTAGGATTTCCAGGTTGTCTGAGATCAGATATTCAGAGTTGTGTTGCAGGTGGTTCTTTTGATCTATGCTGAATCCTTCTTGCCCCTCCCATGGTAGTGCGTGACTTTTAATTTAAAATATTCTCCTGGAATCACTTACCAATTTTAATTTGGAGAGCCGAATGGCGCATCCCATTTTGGGAGCTGACTCGCTGCTGTTGCAAATGCCACCGAGCACTTGTCAAACTTGTCTAACAACCTCGAGGAGGTTGGTTAGGTATTGAGTTGGGTAGGACATGTGTTTTCAAATACATGGCAGTCATGAGACTTGATTAGCTGGAGTTGGTTACGTTGCAGGCTGCAAGCAGTGCCTGAACATTTGAACCGGGTTGACTTGTGCCATCATGCTGTGAACAGTTTTCTTTTCAATTAGAACATTTGGGTTTTAATTAACTTGCAGGAACAGAGTGACAGTATTTTTTAGGTCATAAGTAGTACAGAAGGAAAAAAAACTATAACCAATTCCTTGGAAGTTGAAGATTGAATCAATTCCTTTTCCTGTTCTGACTTCTCAGAAGGTGTTCATTATTATTGCAAGACGGATAGTTTTCTCATCGTTAGATATACGTCTGAGGAAGGTTAAAGACCAATTGTGTGCGTGTGTATATGCACAGATTCTATCAAACCTTACTGTTGGAGAAATTCTGTAGGAACATGAATAATTAATGGTGCAATTAATCTTTTTTAAAGTGTCTTTTAATACTAATGAATCCAAAGATATGTGCTCGAGTTGTAGTCAAAATGTGTGTAGTGTTACAGGGACTAATGTAAGAGCCGGGTCAAATAATCATGCTGCTTGTCCATAAATCCTATTTGGATCAATCCAGAATAACTCCATTAATGAAGGAAGAGAGATTAAAAATCAGTGATCTGCAGGTCAGGGTTCAAGGTCAAGTTTCAAATTTATTTGTCACATGCACCACATAAGGTACAGTGAAATGAATTACCATGCAGCCATACAATTAAAAAGAACACACAATACACAATAGAATTAACATAAACATCCACCACAGCATTCTTCACTGTGATGGAAGGCAATAGAGTTCAATCTTCTTCCTTTGTTCACTGTGATAGGAGCTTAACCCTCTGTAATCGCTGCTACGGACAGCCCGAAGTACAAGTCCTCTCGTCGGGATGATCGAAACTCCGACGTCGGGACGGATTGAACACATAGTTAGCCTGCCATCAGTAGCAGGGTAAATGTGAGTTATTCTATTATTAAAGGGATGGTAATAAGGCATATTAAAAATAAGAAGAGGATTGAGCAGAGTCAGCATGGATTAATGAAAGGGAAATAGAGTGTGAGAAATCTGTTTGTTCTTTGAGGTTGCGACGAACCAAATAGGCATGGGTGAATGGATATTTGGAAGACTTTTTGATAAGATGCCTTAAGTCTTTATACAAAATTCGAGCACATTGCATTAGGGTTAATACATTGGAGAGGGTCGTGGATTGGGTACTGGACAGAAAGCAGTCGAATTAAACTAAATATATTCCGATTTGAAGGCTTGTGACAAGTGGAGTGCAATAGCTGGGGGTCTGGCTGTTTATGACCTACATCAATGGTTTGAATCTGGGCAGGAGGGGTATAGTGTAATACATTCATACTGTCAGAAAGCATGGTGGGAGGAGTGAGTTGTGAGATGGATGCAGAGAGAGTGTGGGGCACCTTGGCAAACTAAGAGAATGTGAACAAACTAAGAAGACATGGCAGATGTGTGGAAATGTGAGGTAATTTGCTTTGGTAGCAATACATCAAAAGGAGTGCTTAATCGATGATGAGAGAGCGCAGAGTGTATAGGGGAGCCCGCAGTACATGAATCACTGGAAATTAACATCAGGAGGCCTTTAGAAAGGAGACCAATATGCTGATCTTTTGTGAGCAGATTTCAACATGAGGAAAAAATGTCTTCCTGGAATTATTTAGGACCCTGGCGAGACTGCAACTGGAATATGTGTACAGATCTGATCTCCCTAACTGTGAAGGGGTATACATCATCCATGGATTTGTTAAGTAGATTCTTCCTAGAACTGAGAAGAATGAAAGGTGAATCATTCTCCTAACAGAGCGAGATGTACATCAGGGAATGTTGCCGAGTGGTCCATTCCAGACTGCAGGAGTATGTGCTGAAGGACTCATTGCAGCTTGGTACAGCCAACGCCAAGGCTGTAGGGGAAGACCACAGTCTAGGGTCCTTCTGCTGTTGGACATTGAAGATCTGAGTCCTGGTGGGGACACCCCTCAAAGAAGGGAAGAGGTATCACCCGAGGGACCACATGAATGGCATGGGTGTTTTGTGTAAAGATAGGCGTGAACTCTACAGGGAATGGCACTATTGAATGTATAGACACTGGGAATGTTTGAAGATTTTTTGTTTTGTGTATATATATTTTTTTTAAATTCTGAAGTCAGTTTTTTTTTAAATGAAGATAGTATTTCTCCTGCTTGGGTGCCTGTAACCAGTGTTTGTGGCTTTGTAGTAACGGATTGACCATTGGAGGTGAGATGAGAAGAAATAGTTGGAGAGTGGCAATTCTTTGAAATTCTCTGTTCAAAGGTCTGTGGAAGTGCTGAGCGTGTCCAGATCAATAGGTTATTAAGTATGTACAGAATTGAGCAATGTGTGGTGAATGCATGCAAATGGCACGGTGAGGAAACATCAGCCACAGTGACTGAATGATAGAAACAAGTGGCCGAATGGCCTATTCTGTTTACTCTAATTCCTGCCAATATTGCTGGGGAAGGTGTTCCTGATTTTGTTTCGTTGGAGAAAGTAGTCAACAGTTGGATTTGATTAGATTTCCTTACCCCCCTCCCCTCCCTGGCCGAGTTCTTTAAGGGCCTGTCCCACTTGCGTGTTCTTGGCACGCAAATTACGCAACCTCGTGGTCACGTTGAGCCTTGACGGTCCCGCGAAGGTCGCGCGCGATTTCATTCGACCACACAGCCGTCTGGAGCACGTGACGTCATTTGAACATGGACACAAAATGCTGGAGTAACTCAGTGGGACCGGCAGCATCTCTGGATAGAAGGAATGGATGATGTTTCGGGTCCAGACTCTTCTTCAGCCTGAAAGAAGGGTCTTGACCTGAAACGTCACCCATTGCTTCTCCCCCGAGATGCAGCCAGTCCCGCTGAGTTACTCCAGCATTTTGTGTCTATCTTCAATTTTCTTGGCCCCGCTCTGGGAGTAGAAGTGGGGCCGGATCCCAGCCGTGAGCCCCAGGCTGAGTTCGACGATCATTTGCCTGCTTCTGCTGCTGTTAGAGGTGAGACGTTGCGTCGCGCCAGGGTCTTGCGCCTGTCCCACTTTGGCTGTCAGTTACGCGACAGGCCGTTGGCACGTGAAGATTTCGTTGGCTACAAAAATTTCGGAGCCCCGCGCGATGTCGCGCACAACTACATATTCCTCCGTGTTCCTCAGTGGGACTGGCCCTGCGGGCCCATACGATGCCCGTGCTCCTCAACGCGACGACGAGGTTGCATAATTTGCGTGCCAAGGACACGTAAGTGGGACAGGCCCTTTAGCTACCTTTGTAGTGAGTACATGTTGTGCTCCTGAGTCCAGGTATCCTTCGTCGGGTTGGGTGTTACAAATAACCTTCTGGTGAATGTACCAGTTTTTCTTTGGCGCTGTCCGCTAACAAATTATGGTGGAAATGTTAAAAATCCAAAACATGAAATGGCATCCAGAATGCTTTATTTAAAATAAAAATGATATCTGGAACAAAAATGAGAATGAAAACAATGCATTTTTGGATGGCAAAGGAAAATTTGCTTTATATTTATTAATAGAAAATGTATCCGATCCTTGTTCTTGAAGACGATGGTGACCCATTGCTACAGTCCATGTCCTGAAAGTACCGTTTCGGTGCTAAATTTGACAAGACAAAGTTGGGTTGTACAAGCTCTCGTCTAAGCTGAAAGCCCCATGCTTTCTTTAGTAAGACATGCACAACATGTAGGTTCCATGTGTAACCCCTAATTTCGGCTAGGTTAAATTGCTTGCCCAGACTGGTAGTTTAGGCTGTTTGACTAGTCTCACCATCACTGGACCAAGAAGTACTGGTATATAAAATCAATCTCTCTCCTGACAGTCTGAAGAAGGGTTCCGACCCGAAACATCACCCATTTCTTCTCGCCAGAGTTGCTGCCTGTCCCGCTAAGTTACACCAGCATTTTGTGTCTGCCTTCGATTTAAACCAGTATCTGCAGTTCTTTCCCACATATAAAATCAATCATCTTGGGCTTCCACTCTTGATTTCACTCTGTTTTCCTGCAGAACATTTGGAGTCATAGTATAGAACTGACCCTGTACTGTGTGGGTTCTCCCCATGCCCAGTGACTCACTGCAAATTGTACAATTTATATGCACAAAGGGCAAATTGCATGGCCAATTAACCTCCAACATGCAAACGTTCACCCACGAACGAAGATTGCAAAAAGTGGTGAACATTGCCTGGTCCATCATGTACAGGAGTCGCTGCCTCAAAGGCAGCCAGCATCATCAGGGACCTACACCATCAAGGCCACACACTCATTTCACTCCTGCCATCGGAAAGGAGGTATATGAGTCTGAAAAGTGTAACGTCCAGGTTCAGGAGCAGCTTCTTCACAGTAACCATTAGGCAACTGAACACCATTAATTCCAACTAAACTGAACTACAAACTGTCATGAGTGGCACGGGTGGGGTATCGATTCGCGAAATCTGAGAAATGTATATAGACTGTATGGAACAATTTGTATAGCCTCCGAAAATGTCAGATGGATTTTTCGCACGGTTGATGTATTGTATATATTTATTACCCGAATAAAGTCTATTTTGAAATATAAAAAAAACAAAAAAAACAAACTGTCTTGATCACACTCAGGATTGTTTTTATCTTTGGTTTAGTTTGGAAATACAGTGCGTAAATAGGCCCTTCGGCCCACTGGGTCCATGCTGACCACCAATCCCAGCATATTAACACTATCCCACACACACTAGGGACAGTCTTTACATTTACCAAGCCAATTTACCTACATACCTGTACGTCCTTTGGAGTGTGGGAGGAAACCGAAGATCTCCATGCAGGTCACGGGGAGAATGTACAAACTCCGTACAGACAGTACCCGTAGTCCGCATTGAACCCGGATCTCCGGCGCTGCGAGGGCTGTAAGGCAACAACTCTACCGCTGTGCCACCATGCCGCATCTTTGCACTATACTTTTTTGTTTTTATATATTGAACTTTTTATGTTTAGTATGGATGAGTGCTATGTTTACAGATCTGTTGTGCTGCTGCAAGTAAGAATTTCATTGTTCCATTTTGGGACATATGGAAATAAAACATTCTTGACTTAAACTCCACACTGGACATCAGAATCAAACCAGGGTTCATGGAGCTATGAGGCAGGATCTCCACAAGCATTATCAAATGACCTATCGATGGAATGTGTGTTAACCTTTTTAATTTGTTTCCTTCGTTTGGATTAAGTTATATAAAAAGGAACCAACTTTGTGAAGGAATGTAACTGAGTTATAGTTTATCCCTGCATTTTGAGTTTCTTCTGCTTTGACATCAATGCATATTTTAAATTTTGTGTTCTAATGTAACGATGAAGAAATGCAAATCAAAACACATGGCCTTAAATGAGAAGTTTATGTTTTGCATTCCAGCAGCATTTCCCTGAAGGCTGTTGGTAATGTGTTTGCCCTTTTTGGTAACCATTGCACCAGTGCCAACTTCAAGAACTAAAACAATTTAATTGACCACAATCTTGGAATGCATGTCAAGGATGCGTTCCTCTGTGTGAATATGGTGATGTAAGGTTGTTTGCGTTAATGTCTGAGACTTGGGAGGAGATGGAGCAGTTGGATCCAGCTCTGAGCATGCAGGGCTTCAGTGCCTCCCCCTACTGCCCAACTTTGCCTAAGTTCCTCAGAAGCAGATGGTTAGTCTCAAGGGTGGGATATGGCATGCTTCCCACATTAGTACACGCAACTAGGCTAACAGTTTGGAGATGGGAAGGACTTAATCAGGCAGGGAATAACACACAAAAGAACACAAAGTGCTGGAGTAATTTAGCAGCTCAAGCAGCATCTCTGGAGAACAAGGATAGGCAATGTTTTGTGGTGGGACTCATCAGACTGATTGTTGGGTGGTGAAGGGGAAGGTGGTAGTGGAAAGAAAACTAGCATCTGGCCTATTCCAACTTTCAATCTGAAGAAGGGTCCTGACCTGAAATGTCAGTTATCCATGTTCTCCGGAGATGCTGCCTGACCCGCTGTTACTCCAGCGCTTTGTGTCTTGTTGTGCAAACTAGCATCTGCAGTTCCTTGTTGCCACTGGGAATAAGACGTGTCTCGCCGACTGTCAAGTATTTGAGGGTTTGAAAAGGTGCCATCAAAATACAAGATTTTTTAAAAGCATGGGTAGATTAATTCTTAGTGGAAATATTAATTTATTTTGACCTTTTACTTTTGCTGTTGAAGTTGCAGAGGGAAGAAATGGCAAAATCTTTTCATTAAGCATTGGCAGTGCCATCTAGTGGTACAGCTTGGAATTTCCAACAGGTAATGAGGCAAGGGCAAAAGCAAGGTATTTACATTTAATGCTGAAATGGTTGGGCAGCAAGTTTCAGTGGAGTAGGCACCTCAGTCTTTATATGATACCTAGGTAGACTGAGTACAAGTTTTGTCCGAGGGTGTTGCAATTCTGTTGTTGGCAGGTTCAGTCGGAGGCTGGTCAATTAATATTCCTGGTGTGCTAACATTCTCATTACCACTGCATGAAGTTATCTTCAAGAAATGTTGTGGCAACCAGCTTTATACTTTTGCACATTAAAATACTACTGTTTGATTAAAGAGATATTTTCAGAAATTACTGGGTTTGAGCAAATATATTCATCAGTTACTGTAGAATTTGTAAAGGTTGTTTAGACTGAAGCTCAGAGCTGAATGCATTAAAAAAAAAAGCCATGTTTGTTCACTTGAAATGCTAAGAAGAATGCAACGGTAGAGTAATTATAGTTTTGGGCTCAAAACAAGAGGTTAAGAGTTCAAATCCCACCATGGAAACTTGGTGAATCTGAAGTTGATAAAAGGGGTAATTTGTAGGTTGAACCCAGGAAAGAAGATTGCAGCAATAGGATTGTGGCTGTTAGAATTTGGATGGTTCATTAGTGCCTTTCACAAAAGTCTGTGACTGACGTGTGACGCCAATCCTTTGCTATGTCACTTAATGCCATTTGGAAAAAGTCATTTAACCATATGTGAGTAAAACACTTGCAATACAAAGGATTTTTCCTTCCGAGGGCAGAATGGAGAATCATCTAAATCTTGAGGACCTGTGCAATAAAAAGTTGAGAGCAATTGATTAACTCCAGTAACGTATTGTTAATTAAGATTTGCCCCAGATGATAATGCCACATATTATCTGGCATTCTTAATGCACATTTAATAAATATTTATCTGGATGAGTCATCTGTTGAGTTGAAAATGTTGTGATTATCCTGAGACAATCCTGTTTACTTGGTGTGGTGGAGAGAGATTATAACGGGGCAAGAAGTTAAGATGTGCATTTACTATCATACACATTATAATTGCTTTGTTTTCATTCATTTGTGATACGTGGGCTGTGCTGACAAAGCCAGCACTGTCTGCCAACCTGATTACCATCGGGCCTCTGGAGACAAGCTGCGTTGTTGAACTATTGCAGTTTAGACCCACTTCAGCTGCACTGTTTGGGCAACAAACATGATTTTTGAAAGCCCATCTGTGCCAAAGTTGCCCTAATGGTTCAATGGGCCTGTTTATAATCAAATAAATATCTGATAGTGGGCTTCCGCTGATAGACGTTCATTCAACATTGACAGAGAGAGAGAGAGAGAGAGGAACACAGATAAGGGTTACCTGAAATTGAAGAATTCAATGTTCATACATTATTGGGTTTGCAGACCACTCATGCAGAACATGAAATATTGTTCCTCTAGCTTATACTGGGCCTCACCTTGGCAGTGGAGAAGGCTGTGGATGGACTGATTGGTATGGGAATGATGTGCAATAGGCAGCTCAGGGTGGCCATTGCAGACAGATCACAGGTGCTCTGCAAGTCAATCACCTAGTCTGTGCTTGTTCTCACCAATGTAATAGAGGTCACATTGGAAGCACCACTAGCTTTGTAGAAGGTTCGTGAATTATACTGCACCTGGAATATCTGTTTTGATCCCTGGGTAGAGGTGTTAGAAATAAGAAGAAATTTCCATTTTGTTTTAAGGGAAAGGATCCGGGAAGGGTGGGTGGGATGTGATGAGTGCGCAGGTGAGTTACCGAGAGAGTTGTCCTTGCAGCGGGTGGAAAGAGATGGGCAGGGGACTATGTGCCTAGTGGTGGGATCACATTACAGCTGGTGGAAATGGCAAATGACAATGTGGTGGATGTGGAAGCTAATAAGGTAAAAGGTGGGGTGGGAGATTGCAACCTTCACGTTGTCTGCCCTGTTTCGACATATGCAATCAACCCGGCGTGCACAATCAAATAAGATCAAATAGAACAAGTTGTTCGACAACTTTAGGCTATGCACGCCATACACAAGAAGAAGAAGAATGTAAAAAGTGAGGACTCTGAATTAAGCATCAGTCACAAAGGACTTACAAACCTAGAAAGTGGACTGATGACCTTTTGTGCATTGTTAGAACTTCAGCAGGAAAAAGTTGAGCTTCAATGAAGTGAGACTTCACAAGGTTTCTATCATCGAAAAAAGATGAGCTCTGGAGAACATGAATAGCTGACGTTTCAAGTTGGGACTTTTCATCAGGGATGCCTATCATCTGCTTTTATCGTGAGCTCTGTATGTTTGATACAGAGGGAACATGAGGCTCCTGCTGTGAAGTCCAAAAGTATGCAATGCACTACTCCCTCAGCCATTTGCTTCCATGACCACTGACACCAGCCCCCAAGCAATCAATCTTTAGCTGACCACTGCTCCGAATTGTCAACTTGTTGATTGCTCCTGATCAATCTGGCTGCAATCCTGCCTGGTATTCTTCACAAGCTCTACTCTGATCAGCAAGAAAAGGAAAGGCCTCTCAATTTTCCAGTGCTGAATCATGTCTTTGGGTCGACCATAAACCAACTTGTGCAAATGAACACCATTCAATATCTTGGCAATTCTTTACCAAACATGCTGAAACTTGCATTGGTCATGGCTGGGACTTATCTGTCTCTTGTGGATTATTTATTGACCATATAGTCTGATAGTTTCTGCAGTGTGTTTCTAAAGTGAGACCTACAAGTTGCAGTTGTGTTCTCATTGTGACCGTTCACTTGTTATGTTTGTTTTCAGCAAGTGTTTATCTACCCTTGGTTTAGAATTCTGAGTACCTTGTGCTCCTCTCTGTCTCATAACTGTCAAGTGCGTCTTGTTGGAGAGTATTCAACCAGGAAGCTGAAAACCACCTGCCCAGCCCCCAACCTCACTGCTTTAAATGACGAATTAATATGTGACATAGTTTCTTGTTCTTACTCAGACGGAGCATATGCCTGGAGAAGGCAAGCATTCATCCTTTACACTATGAACTGTCCCAAAGCAAATGTTACCCATTTCTATAATGTGCTGCTGCATTCACTGCCCGAGCACTGCAAGGAAGATTCAAGGAGAGCAATTCTGACACTTGGTGTGATCCTGCAGTCAGTAATGGTGTGCACATCTGGTGCAATGTTCTTCTGGGGGACAGCACCATCAGTTGTTTTTGATCATTTGCACACAAAGGTTGAGAGCCGTTGAAGAGGTTCTGGTGATAAATGTTTCAATCTTCTGACTAAGAACCTTGATCAAAAAGAAGGGGGAATTCAGCTGTTTTGATTGTGTTTTAAGTGTTAATATATTTGTTTGTTGGCTGATCCATTTGAACTCATCAGAAATGTCATGGACAACTGGAACACAGAAGGCTTGCTCACTCCATCGTGTCACTGCCAGTTATCCATATTTGCCAACTACTGTTATCTCCTGTGTATGAAGGAACTGCAGATGCTGGCTTCAGACCCGACCCGAAACGCCACCCATTCCTTCTCTCAAGAGATGCTGCCTATCCCGCTGAGTTCCTCCAGCATTTTGTCTATCTTCTGTTATCTCCTCACATCTTTGATTCCTTCCCTGCTGCAATATTTTATCCAGTTTTATTTTTCAAAACGTGAAACAGTTTCTGTGACAAAATTCCAGCAGCTCCTTAAATAAATTTCACTTTTACCTCTCAATACATCTGACTTAACCCTGGCTGCTAATAATGCTAATAATAGAGATATTGATATTTTGCATCAATGGAAAAAAAGTGTCATCTCACCACAATTTCTAAGATTTGACAGATTTGTTTAATTTTTTTTTTAAATTATAATTTTAATGAAAATGCAATTTAGGGGATACATCAAAACATTATTCCCTCCGCTTCATGTGAATTCTTCCACATTATTGGCAGAATATGCAAGGTGTTCTGACAGGCATTGGCTTGTATCGTAGTGGCATTAAACATGTCGTGTGATCCTAACTCGTAATGTAATTTTGGCATAAAGTTCAGTTGAGTGCAAAGATAAGAAAGTTGTGGTTTTGATTAAACTCTCAGCTATAATTCTGTTCCTATGTCTTTGGAAGCCATTCACAGCTGGGCAGCGAGGGCAACCTATGGCAGCACTGCAGCTGAGATTAACAACTGTGCAATGTCAGTTTAAATTGTGCTTGTGCTTAGAACCTGGTTAAAATAAAAATGATTTGTGTTTTGGGAGCATAGTTTTTGATTAAAGTGGATGTTAATGCTGTTTTGGCAAGAGATTATTTTAAGTTAGTGATTTGCCCCTTTATTCCTCTGCAATTGTACTGCAGGTTTGGCGAGATGTTAAGTCATTCAAAGTCCAGTTGTCCTACATGTTTGCCCTATCCAGGGACAATCTGGGCGTCTGCTGTTGCATTTCTTGTCGCAAAGTTGGTCTTTACAGGGGACTTTGTGTTTACAGAGGACTTTACTGGGGACTTTAGTTGCTGCGATTTGGGATAGATGATTTCTGTGCATGAGTATTATAGATTAGGGTATTAATGAGTTGAGCAGGAGGCCAGGTCCCACATTTTTGGTCATGTTCTTTGGAACATCCCCTTAGATGTACTGAAAGTCAAGATACTTTAGTGTGTTAGGGCAAGGCTTTGTAATTGTATTGAACAACAAACATAAAATAAAAATGTGAGAGGGAGTGCATAAAACCATGGGGTTAAATAGGGTGAATACAGTCTCTTACCTAGAGTAGCAGAATCAAAAATCAGAGGACAACTTTAAGGTGAGAGGGTTACACAAAAAGCTGGAGAAACTCAGCGGGTGCAGCAGCATCTAAGGAGCGAAGGAGATGGGCGACGTTTTGGGTCGAGACCCTTCTTCAGACTGGTCAGGGATCAGGGAAACGAGAGACATAGGCAGTGATATGGAGAGGTAAAGAACAATGAATGAAAGATATGCAAAAAAGTATTGATGATAAAGGAAACAGGCCATTGTAAGCTGTTTGTAGTGTGAAAATGAGAAGCTGGTGCGACTTGGGTGGGGGGGGGGGGGAGATGGAGAAGGAATGTCAGGGCCCGAGGGCTGAGGGAGAGGTGGGGAGGGGGAGGTGGCAGTCTGGGTTAACAGAATTGAGAAAATTCAATGTTTAAGCCCAGAGGATGCAGACTCCCCAAGCAGAATATGAGGTGCTGTTCCTCCAACTTGCGGTGTTGCTCACTCTGGCCGTGGAGGAGGCCCAGGACCGAGAGGTCAGATACGGAATGGGAGGGGGAGTTGAAGTGCTGAGCCACCGGGAGGTTGGGTTGGTTATTGCGGACCGAGCTGAGGTGTTCGGCGAAACGATCGCCAAGCCTCCGCTTGGTCTCACCGATGTAGATCAGCTGGCATCTGGAGCAACGGATGCGGTAGATGAGGTTGGAGGAGGTGCAGTGAACCTCTGTCGGACTTGGAATGACTGCTTGGGTCCCTGAAAGGAGTGGATGGGGGAGGTGAAGGGACAAGTGTAGCATCTCTTGCAGTTGTAAGGGAAAGTGCCCGGGGAAGGGGTGGAGCGGGAAGGAAGGGAAGAATTGACAATGGGAGTTGCGGAGGGAGCGGTCTTTGCGGAAGGCAGACGGGGGGGAGATGGGAAGATGTGGCGAGTGGAGGGGTCACGCTGGAGGTGGCGAAACTGGCGGAGGACTATCTGTTGTATGCGCTGGCTGGTGGGGTGAAAGGTGACCGGGGGACTCTGCCCTTGTTGGGAATGGGGAGAGAGGGCAGTGTTGCGGGGTATGGAGGAGACCCTGGTGCGAGCCTCATCTATAGTGGGGGAGGGGAAACCCCGTTCTCTGAAGAACGAGGACATTTGTGATGACTAAGGTGAGAGGGGTGGTAGGTATATGGAAAGAGCTGCCAGGTGACACCATTTAAAAGACATTTGGACGGGTACATAAGTAGGAAAGGTTTGGAGGGATGGGCCAAGTGCGGGAAGGTGGGACTAATGTAGATGGGGCACGTTGGCAGGCAAGGGCAAGTTGGGCCAAATGACCTGTTTCCATTCTGGAGGACTCGGATCCTAAGAGTATTCAGTCTTTCTGAAAGATTAATCTTAAATCCACACCTTTTTCCTGATCAATGTCCACTAATTGTACAGCGGATTTGAAGTAGTGAAGGATGGTAATTGGCCCCTTTTGCGGCCAGCATTTCTGTGGCGTTTTACAAGGAAAGAACTGTACTTGGATCTGTTATTGAAAGAGCAGATGGTGCTATGAAAACATGTAACAGCTTTCGAGCCATGCTGATTCTCCTGGTTTCGTTTGATCTACCACTTAACTTACATTATTATCACCGTGCAAATGTAATTTGATGCCTCTCATCTTTGTAGGAAAAATATTACCATGTTGGGGTCGATGAAACATCTGTCCTCAAATTTGGAACATTACGAATGACTATGATACAAAGATCACTTTTTTTGTAATTTAATCTGATGGGGGTAGCTCAGTTGTATATACAGTAAAGCAGTTAATTTATTCATAGGAATATTTAATGTGGTATGAGTGCTTTGGACTTTTAAAAGTGTTTTTTTTTGTGCTATGATAAATAACATGGACCTTTTTGAAAGTGGTGAACATCGTCATATGCATTTAAATTTGTAAATGCTTAAACTTCAGCCTGACAAGCAGTGTTCATGGGTGCCAGTGGTCTTAAGAGCAATGTTTAAACTCCATTGTAGAACATTTATTTCAATACACCAAATGGCAGTGCTGACTTTTGTGTATTGAGCCCACCCAAGTATTTGTGTTGGAGTGTATCACTGCTCTAACATTAATCTTCTATCTGAAATACTGATGAATCTGTAAGCCAACATGTAATCTTTTTCCATTCTTGCTCAAAAGTACCACATTTCCAATTGCAAGTTTATTGTTATTCATAGTTATACTTTTGTTCAGAAAAAAAAGGGCAGCATGGTGGCATAGCGGTAGTGTTGGTGCCTTACAGCGCCAGTGACCCAGGTTCGATCCTGACTATAGGTGCTGTCTGTATGGAGTTTGTACATTCTCCCCATGGCCGAGTGGGTTTTCTCAGAGATCTTCGGTTTCCTCCCACACTCCAAAGACATACAGGTTTGCAAGTTAATTGGCTTAGTATAAATGTAAATTGTCCCTAGTGTGTGTAGGACAGTGTTAATGTGTGGTGATTGCGGCTCGGTATGGACCTGGTGGGCTGAAGGATCTGTTTCCACACTACCTCTAAAACTAAAAACTAAAAAGTGGCACATGTGGAAATTGGGTGAAAAAACTGCATTTATAAAACGATGGATTAATCTTGACTAAGACTGAGAGAATGAAGTGGTTATAAAGAGGGGGATTTTATCTCTGGCGAAAGCTGTTCTCCCTGTGTCGGTGGGGAATTGGCCCAAGAAGAACTAAATTAATATTTTTGAAAGACACCCCATGTGTACTTGGCATTCAAATTCCCTCCTGAAAATAATTGATGTCTTGCATTGCTTGTCAATAGTAATAGTGTACCAGTACAAGAAGCCATGCACACAGTGTGCAATGTAACATACACAAGTATGTTTATAATCATTGCAATAAAGTCATCTCTATCCAAAGTTGATTGTGTAAAGGTTACGGTATATCAAATATGGCCTTGTTTTATGATGGTACAAAGTTATGATTTAAATCTTTGATCATTTGACAAGCAGCTTTTTTGGCACCGTAAATTGATATAGTCCGAGTGTCAGTTATAGATCTGCAATCTTTCGGGTACAGTGTTCCAGTAAAAGCTGATCCTTGATCCAGTGTCTGAACACATACGGCGTGACCAAAAGATTTCCATGTGGAAATGCATATTTAGTGAGCCGGTTGCTGTACAATCCCATCGTTCAGCAGACATGTGTAGAGCACCTGCTGAGTGATTAGCTTCCTGCTTGCGTATCCGTGTGGTTGAGCTGATTAATACAGAAGGTCCTTCTTGCTGGGCAGGTTGACCCCTCCATCTGTCAGGAGTTGATCTTCCTTTGGCTGGCTGCTAAAATAACTGCTGGCTTTTTTTGGATTCAAGGAACAACCAAATACCCTCATGTGTTCCATTTGACGCCCTCCATGCCAATGATGTTTGATTAATGACTATAAGTTGCTTAAGTTTTGTTTAAGGTGAGAGATTCATCAAAGACTCTACTAACTTTATGGGTATGGGCAAAATGGTTGAGAGTTATCGAGGAGAATCAAAATGCTTCCATATAGAAGGATTGCAGGACAGTTGATGCCCTTAATTTGTAGTTGTCAATTTTTGTGGATTTTTGTTCCAGCGACCATGGCTAATGCAAGCATGATTCTGAAGACATTCCAGTAGTTTTATAATGTATCAAATAGTTTGTGGTTCAATTATGCCAGGGATCATCTTGAATTTCATAGAACTTGCCAGATGGGTGAAGTTCCATTTTAAGTTCCATGCTCCCATTGACCAACAAATAATTGAACTACAGTAGCATATCAAGTAGGTACATGGCTTTATCGCAAAGCACTTGCCTTGCTTCTTTACCCGAATGATGCATGGAATGGAGGCTGCAGCTAGCTGTAAGGAGATTACAGCGTGATACATTGGGTTTTATTCTCACTAGAGCATTGGAGGTTGAGGGTGATCTATCTTCTGTTCTTCTAAACTCTGAAGAATAGAGCCTCCTCAACCTCATCTTTGGCAGTCCTGCCATAAGAACTGGAAACCAGTCCTGTGAACCTTAGCACGCCTCCACATTTAGGTAAGGAAACCATAATTGCACGCAATACTACAGACGAGAGATGTTGTACTGAGCACCCATTAACATTAAGGTATTTGCAAGCATTGGCCTTCAATATAAAATGAGATGCTGAGCAATGTATAAACAAGATGTTTTAAAGTTTTGGATACTCTTGTTCATGAGATTACTATTTGCATATATCTTACACCAATGCTACACTTTATCAGAAATGATTCCTGGAGAAGGAAAAGACAATCAGTTAACATTTGAGCAAAAAAACACTTCTGATTTTAATTTCAACCACTTCCTTTGACGGATGTGAGTGAAGCTCCACTAATTAGTGTAACTGATAAAATTTCTTCCCCTCACAGATGCAATGCAGATTGCAGATTGACCTGTATTTCAATGCTTACTGCAAATCTTCAATACCAGATGAAAATTGTCTGGATTGTATATGATGGTAAAGTGAAACATGTCGTGATGATGTAGTGAACCATATAAAATAGCAATGCAAACAGAGCAGTTAACTTGAGGTTGATGATACTGCATGTAAATACGAGTATGATTAGATGTAATTCAGTTGCTGCTTTGAATGAAGTAACTTTATGTAGCAAACATTATAAAAAGAGAAAGCATGTTTTATGTTGAGTCCTGAACAAATTGATACGCCAAACTCTCCACCAATAAACTTTGTTAATTAAAAGATTTCCTCTTTGATATTGATGAGCCCATAAAAAATGATCAGAAAACCATGTGTCGATTTGAGCTACTATTATGTTGCTTTCGTCTCTATGGTTGCTCTTAATTGTGAAATGAGTTGGACACTGCAATGTTATGACTGTTCCTGCAGGCTCTAGCTGTGGATTGTTATGCAAATCCAATAGCCAGTATTTTTGGATGCAAGTCAGTGAAGACCCGAGTTCTTTGCTGTAAAGTGTGTCGTGTAAGCTGCAGAATGCAAGCAGAGCCTTTTTACATCACTTCTTTGCATTTTTATCTCGATGATGCTCATTGAAACTGGCTGCAAATTCCATTCAGCAAGATTTCTGATAATTAAAATGTTTTCGTTGGTTTTAAATAGCATGCTTTTACATCTGAAAAACTGGGCCAGTTTGTGAATTTGTTCACAACCCCCCCCCCCCCCAATTCTGTGAATGCACTGACAACTGCTGAAGAGGTGTTCCTCTGATCAACACGTTGTGATCTCATGGGATAGGCAGAAAGCAAAATCTCTGACCAATTTGATGTTGTGGGAGAGAGCCAACTGCTTGTTCTTCAAGATTTGGAGCATACATTCTCAATCGTTGCAACATAATTTCTCCCTTCCACAACTCTTTGGCCACTCCATTGACCATCTCTTTGTGTGCAGTTGTACCTCTGGAAAGAAGCAGTAGTACAGTTGTATGGAATCTAAAGATGTGTAACGGTAATTTGTTACTCTGGCAAGCGTGTGAAGATTTCTTATACTAAAAGGTGGCACAGTGGTAGAGTTGCTGCCGCACAGCGCCAGAGACCCTGACAACGGGTGCTGTCCGTATGGAGTTTGGGCGTTCTCCCCGTGAGGGCATGAGTTACTCCAGGTGCTCCCGTTTCCTCCTGTATTCCAAAGAGGAACAGGGTTGTAGGTTAATTGGCTTCGGTAAAAATTGTAAATTGTCCTAAGTGTGCAGTGTAGTGTTAGTATACGATGATCGTTGGTCGGCGTGATCTCGGTAGGCCGGTTTCACCCTGTATCTCAACCAAACTATAAACAATTGGTCAGTCTTAATTGAGCATTTTTGACAATAACTCTTGTATATTGAGTGTTGATACTTATATTGTGTGAGAAAGATGATACGTGCATCATGAATGCAATGGCAGTTTGCCATATTTACTGCAGCAGATTTTGAGGACTGGATCTTATTGTCTGGATGCCAGTGATGTGAGGAAGCTCGGGCAATGTTCCGTTGAGTTCCTTGTCAGATGTTAGGATGTCACATGGACGCAACGTGAAATGGTACCAGAGAGCACTATTAATTGATCAGTAGCTGAAGAATTGAGGAGTTGTACAAGTTTCATGTGGGGATGTACTTGAAAGTTGGCCACATTGTTGAAAAAAACATGTTTGATGCATGCTTGAATTTGAAGAATCTCAACTGTGTTTTAGTATTGAGGAATATGAAGCCACGGAGCAAGTAGTTGATTTAGGTCTGGAAGACTTGGATAGGAACTGGGGAATTATTATAGATGCCACACGGTGTCAAAACAAAGTAAAATTAATGGAGGTTTGTACTTTGCATGTATTTTGGGAAATTGAGCAATACTGGTTAGTGTTCAGTACAACTTTTGCTTATAATATTACAAGCATGCACCTTTTGTTCAACCAAAGATAGACGTAAAATGCTGGAGTAACTCAGTGGGACAGGCAGCCAAGATGCTACCTGTCCTGCTGAGTTACTCCAGCATTTTGCGTCTATCTTCGGTGTAAATCAGCATCTGCAGTTCCATCCTGCACCTTTAGGTCAACCCTAGACCAAGCTTCACATGCTGAATAGATAAACAAAGAACTATTGCCTACGGGCCGGGCCTACGGGGGCCCCCCGAACATGGCTGCCGCACCGCACCCCACTCTTCTCGCCGCATCCCCGGGCGGACCGAACTGCGCCGCCCCACCGACTACCCGCCCACCGGGACCTCCCACGCATCGCCCGCCGACCCCGACTCCACTGCCCACGGACTCCTACCTTCGGGCCTGCCGACCCACGACACTCCACCGCCCTCCAGCAGCCCGCAGCCGTCGCCTGGCCTGCAGACTGGACTGTGCAGCGGGCCTGAAGCCTCCACGATGCTAACTCCTCCCACCACTTTTTAACGGCACTGGGTCCGAGTGCCTGTCTCCCCAGCCCCGGTAACCTCAGTGGCTATTCCACTGGGTCTTCCCCATCCCCCTCCTACCATGTAACCCCTGCTCTTCCCCACCCACACCACAGCCCCCATACACCCCCACCCCCTGACCTCCCTCCACCCCCCCACCACACAATGCTTCATCCACGTCCACTCACCTGCCTTCCTTCAGCCACAACCCCCATCCCTGCCGCGTGTTCACCATCCCCCCGGACCTCCCCCTCTCCGATACCGAATGGTCAGTCCTCAGCAGAGGTCTTATCTTTGTCCCCCTCCGTCCCCACCTCAATGAGTTCCGCGCCCACCAAGACTTGGAGCTCTTCTACCGACGCCTCCGCCTCTTCCAAGTCCTCGCCCCCCACTGATAATCCCTTTTCCTGTCTCCCATGAACCCCCTCCTCGTGGACCTCCCCTCGTGGCCCTCTGGCTTTAGAACTCTTTATCCAGAACTGCCGTCGGGACATCAACCGCCTTGACTTCTCCACTCCCCTGTCTCACTCCAATCTCTCCCCCCCCGAACGTACTGCCATCGACTCACTCCGTAACAACCCTGACTGGGTTATCAAACCTGCCCACAAGGGAGGTGCCGTGGTAGTCTGGCGCGTCGATCTCTACAAAGCGGAGGCCACGCGCCAACTCTCGGACACCTCCTACTACTTACCCCTGGACCATGACCCCACTGACGAGCACCAGGCCACCATCTCGAGCACCATAACCGACTTCATCAACTCCGGCTCCCTACCCCCCTGAGCCTCCAACCTCATCGTTTCCCAGCCCTGCACGGCCCGATTTTACCTTCTCCCCAAAATCCATAGACCCATTGTCTCTGCCTGTTCGTGCCCCACCGAACACATTTCCACATACCTTGACTCCATCCTATCCCCCTTTGTTAAATACCTCCCCACCTTGCTCAGGCACTCTCCGTCGGCTCCGCGCATTCCATTCCCCAGGCCCCCATCCTCTCATCTTTACCATGGACGTCCAGTCACTCTACACCTCCATCCCCCACCAGGATGGTCTCAAAGCCCTCCGGTTCTTCCTCGACCAGAGGGCAACCCATACCCGTCCACTGACACCCTCCTCTGCCTAGCGGAGTTGGTCCTTACCCTCAATAACTTCTCTTTTGACTCCTCCCATTTCCTCCAAACACAAGGCGTAGCTATGGGCACACGCATGGGCCCCAGCTACGCCTGCCTCTTTGTCGGGTACGTCGAACAATCCATGTTCTCGGCGTACCAGGGTCCCATCCCCGACCTCTACCTCCGTTACATCGACGACTGCTTTGGTGTCACCTCCTGCACCCACACACAACTGACTGACTTCATCCATTTCACCACCAACTTCCATCCGGCACTCAAACACACTTGGACCATTTCCGATATTTCCCTACCATTCCTTGACCTCACCATCTCTATTGCAGGTGATACACCTGATCGACATCCACTACAAACCAACTGTCTCCCACAGCTATCTGGACTACTCTTCCTCCCACCCTGCTTCCTGTAAGGACTCCATCCCCTATTCCCAATTCCTCCGTCTACGCCGCATCTGCTCCCAGGATGAGGTGTTCCACACCAGGTCATCACAAATGCCCTAATTCTTCAGAGAACAGGGATTCCCCTCCCCCACTATAGATGAGGCTCGCACCAGGGTCTCCTCCATACCCCGCAACACTGCCCTCTCTCCCCATTCACCCACTCGCAACAAGGACAGAGTCCCCCTGGTCCTCACCTTTCACCCCACCAGCCGGCACATACAACACGTCCTCTGCCAGTTTCGCCACCTCCAACGTGACCCCTCCACTCGCCACATCTTCCCATCTCCCCCCCGTCTGCCTTCCGCAAAGACCGCTTCCTCCGCAACTCCCTTGTCAATTCTTTCCTTCCCTCCCGCTCTACCCCTTCCCTGGGCACTGTCCCTTGCAACCGCAAGAGATGCTACACTTGTCCCTTCACCTCCCCCCTCCACTCCTTTCAGGGACCCAAGCAGTCCTTCCAGGTCTCACAGAGGTTCACCTGCAACTCCTCCAACCTCATCTACTGCATCCGCTGCTCCAGATGCCAGCTGATCTATATCGGTGAGACCAAGCGGAGGCTTGGCGATCGTTTCGCCGAACACCTCAGGTCGGTCCGTAATAACCAACCCGACCTCCCGGTGGCTCAGCACTTCAACTCCCCCTCCCATTCCGTATCTGACCTCTCGGTCCTGGGCCTCCTCCACGGCCAGAGTGAGCAACACCGCAAGTTGGAGGAACAGCACCTCCTATTCCGCTTGGGGAGTCTGCATCCTCTGGGCTTGAACATTGAATTTTCTCAATTCTGTTAACCCTTGCTTTCTCCTCCCCTTCCCACCTCTCCCTCAGCCCTCCGGCCCTGGCATTCCCTCTCTCTCTATCTCTCCCCCACCCAAGTCGCACTAGCTTCTCATTTTCACACTACAAACAGCTTACAATGGCCTGTTTCCTTTATCATCGATACTTTTTTGCATATATTTAATTCATTGTTCTTTATCTCTCCACATCACCGTCTATATCTTTCGTTTCCCTGATCCCTAACCAGTCTGAAGAAGGGTCTCGACCCGAAACGTCGCCTATCTCCTTCGCTCCTTAGATGCTGCTGCACCTGCTGAGTTTCTCCAGCCTTTTGTGTACCCTCGATTCTCCAGCATCTGCAGTTCCTTCTTTAACAGATAAACAAAGATGATCTATTCCCATTGTCTGTAACGAAACAAGAGTATGTGGTTGTGCTGTTGAGGATAATTCAATGGATAGAGCCAATGTGGACAAGGTCTCAATTGGGACACTGGTTCAAAACATAAAACACTGAGATCCTGGGCAATTGTGGATATTAGATCCACAATCGGGTTGAAAATAGGAAGCAGAGTGATTGTAGAGAGCTGTATTTGCATGTGACTATGGCCAGTATTTACTGTACCATCGGGGTTTGTGCTGGGACCTTTGCAATTTGTTGACTATATTAAGATGTGCGTGTGAACGTAAGAGGTGTGATGGGTAAGTTTGTAAAATTTGCCAATATTCATGGTGAGGTGTGCAATCTTCAGCTACTGAACTATAGTGATCAGTTGATAAATGGGCAAAGAATTGGCAGAAATAATTTAATCCTGAAAAATTAGTTGTTACTTTTGTTGCTTGAGGGTGGTGGGGGGGTTGAAGAAGTTATTCACCAGGATATTTCCTGGGGTGGTATTTCAATTATCAAAAGCAGCTGGTTCAGCTGGGTTTTTTTTTGTTTGGACCAGAGGAAGCTAATGGGCGATTTGATAGAGATTCAGAAAATTGAGGGTTGTAGATGGTGGGATGCTACTTGCCTTACCAACGGTTTGCAAAGCCAGATTACATGGGTTTAAATCAAGGGCTGGGACGGGGATTTGAAGAATAATATCTTCCACCCAGAAACTCTTTGGAATCTGAAACATTCTACTGAGATGGTGGCGGAGTCTGATAAGCCTACATTTAAGAAGTATTTAGATAAGCATTTGAAACACTATGCATAAAAGAGTAAGGGCTGAGTATTGGGAAATGTGTTTAGTACTGATAGGTACTCGATGGGCTTTAAGGATGTGGAGGGTTGAAAAGCCTGTTTCAACATTGTATGACTGTGAATTAGGTCTGATTCACTCTCCAGTTCTATAATCAATCGCCCAACTCCATACAGTGTTTTTAAATACTGCTATCCCTTACCTGTTTAAGCCTATCTGGTGCAAAAATCACCTCCAAGTCAAGGAGTTGGGGCAAGATACAACATGGAAAGAGGCCTTTTGGCCCACGCTGTCTGTGCTGACATTAACCACCCAGTTTCACTAATCCTGCATTAATACCATGTTATTCTTGCATCTCATCGACGTGCCCAATATTCTACCATGATGCACTTTGGGCAATTTGCAGTGATCAATTCACCAACCAATCTACATGCTGGGAGGTGAGAGGAAATTGGTGCAACTGGGGGAAACCCATATGACATAGTGATTACCTTCCCCTCTGCTTGTTCACTTGAGTATGTGCCAGGATGAAAATCTCACTGTCACAAAAATGGTGGGATGATGTAATCGGCCTGTGTAATTGCTATGGCATCAAGGCAATGTGAGGTCTTAGGGGGAGATTTTCTGGTGATCACGATTTCAGCCAGGAAAGATCAGAGGTCATTGCAAGGTGATCAGTCTTGGCAGTTACAACAGGACAGATTTTGTTCATGGGTACCTGTTATAATGGCGGCAGTTGTGCATCCCCGCAGAAGTCTGTGTCGTGTTCTGGGGTAAATGGGCAGTGAATCTGGCCCCAACGTCCAGCCCTATGGTGTACCTGGCCACGTTCTTAAAACCTGCGCAGACCAACTGACTGGAGTTTTTGAAGACATATTGAACCTCTCATTACTAAGATCGAAAGTTTCTACCTGCTGTAAAAGCCATCAATAGTATAGGTGCCCACGAAGAGGAAGGCTATATATGTGAATGATTATTGATCGGTGGCACTAACGTCCACAGTGATGAAATGCTTTGAGAGGTTGGTTGTGATGCATATACACTGCTACCTTAGCAAGGACCTGGATCCACTACAATTCATCCACTGCTACAAAAGATCAACACGGAATGGGATCTCTGTGTAAGAAGGAACTGCAGATACTGGTTTAAACCAAAGATAGACACAAAAAGCTGGAGTAACTCAATGGGACTATCACCCATTCCTTCCTCTGGGGGTAAGGAATGGGTGACGTTTTGGGTGGAGACTCTTCTTCAGACTCTCATTGGCCCTCCACACTGTAATGGTGCCTGAACAACAATTTTAGTCTCAACATCAGAAAGACCAAGAAGCTGACTGTTGACTTTAGGACAGGAAATCCGAAGATCCATGGACATGTCTTTGTCGATGGGCTAGTGGTGAATAGAGAAAACACCATTAAATTGCTGGGTGTCCATATTTCTGAAGATCTGTCCTAGCATCTGCCCAGCACATTGATGGAATCAAAAAGAAAGTCCATCAATGCCTCTACTTCCTGAGAAGATTGAAGAGATTCTGAACCGTGACAAATACTCTCTCGAACCACTACAGATAAATGATGAAGAGCATGTTGACTGATTGCATTGCAGCCTAGTTCGGTACATTGAGCGCTCGGGTACGAAGGAGATGACAGATAATGATGGACACTGCCTGGTACACCACGGGTATTGACCACCCCAGCATCAAAGAGATCTATTGGAGGCCCTGTTTCAAAAAGGCAGCCAGCATCATCAAGGACCCGCACCATCCTGACCACACTCGTATTTCACTCATGCTATCGGGAAGAAGGTATAGGAATGTGAAAGCAGTGAGCACCTGGTACAAGAATACCTATTTCATGACAACCACCAGGCTCTTGAATACTGCACAACACTAACCTTGACTGTGGACTATGGACTGTCTTTGGTTGCAGCAAGGTATTTTTGGCTCTGGTATTGGGTTAATTACTTTATTGAAAATTAGTTTATTATGTATTATCTATGTTTGTTGTATGCAATGTTGGTCTGCAATGTTGCTGCAAGTAAGAATTTGATTGCTCCGTTGTTGGTACATGACAATTAAATACTCCTTTGACTATTTTCTATCCTGTGACTGGCTGCTCCTGTCCAGAGTCTGACAGGGTAGCACAATCCATGGATCTCCCAGATCTTGGGCATAGCTGAGTGAACCTGCCACAACCCAGCTGGTTCCCATTTCAGCTAAGAAGGGTCAAACCTGCCACACTTTGTCCTGCCCCTCTGCTCTTCTAGCTTTCTTCCCCACTCCCAAAATCAGTCTGAAAAAAGGTCCCAACCCAAAATATTACCTATCCATGTAGCCAGGGATGCTGCCTGACCTGCTGAAGTACATGGCCCTGTCTTTTGTTTTTAGAAGTTTCTTTGAAATTGTGGACACCTTTTCTAGCTGCTTAAATGAAAATGTGTTATTATTACTTCTGTCCCCTTTTCTCATTTGTGCCGACCAGCTACCATTTGATTATTTTTGCTATTAACCTACATTTAAGGGGTAATTTACAATACCCAATTATTGTACCAGTGTTTGCTTCGGATGTTGGGGGCAAATTGGAGCTCCCTGCAGTTACAGAGACTATAACCTCCAGTGGCTAATGCCCAAGGTCAGAATTGAACCTGGGTCTCCGGAGAGGTGAGGCAGCATCACTGATTATAGAGCTAACATTTCTAAAGCATTTGATGTCATTCCACACCAGAGACTACTTCGGAAGCTTGACTTCTATGGTATTCATTCCACCACGAAACGATGGATTTCCAGTTTCCTGACAAAACGCCTTCAGCGTGTGTGTGTGAACGGAAAGAGCTCCAATTGGCATCCAGTGCTGAGTGGTGCTCCTCAGGGCACAGTACTTGGCCCACATCTGTTTTTGCTTTACATAAATGACATCCATGAAACAGTCGCAAGCACGACCAGACTATTCGCTGATGATTGTTTGCTGTACCGTCCAATTAAGTCAGCTGATGATGAAGATGCTCTCCAAAAGGATCTCGATACAATGGTTGAGTGGACACAACAATGGGGCATGCAGTTCAACCCGTCCAAATGTGAACCCAGAAAGAGGAATCCAGGCGTCACATCTTACAATGTACTTTGTGCCACCCTTGAAGAATCCAAACAAACCAAGTATCTTGGCATCAAATTGCAGAATGATCTGCGTTGGAATGGTCAGACTCATCATGCAACGGTGAAAGCAACAGGTGTCCTAAATTTTCTGAGGCGCAACTTTGATCATTGTTCAATTTCTGTCAAGGAGAAGCTACACTTCGCCCTCGTTAGACCTCATTTGGACTACGCAGTTGCAGCATGGGACCCATACACAAATAAAAATATTTCATCCATCGAACGTGTCCAAAGACAGGCAGCTCGATTTGTTACTAACACCAATGAGCTGTTTGACCTGTTTTTACAAAATGTTATATAGCCAGCTCAACATAGATTACTAGACCGACACCAAACCCAAACCAATTAGGAGCAGACTAGGACATTCGATCCAATTTGTGATTCCAGCTACCAAGACAGATGTGTACAGCAATTCGTTCTTCCCCCGCAAAAGTATGGGATAATCTCCACCCTACCATAGTTACCCAACCAGATGCAACTAAATTTAAGGTAGCTCTTTCTTCCCAAAAACCCTTTCTGGCTTAAGTCCTCCCTCCACCACCTCCAGTTTAAATTCTATTTGGAATATTTTGGAGGAACAAGAAACCAAAAACCAAGAACATGCTGGCCCAGATCCATTTCATAAACTAAAATCTAAACAGGTTTGTCATTGTTGATTTCATTTGCATAAATCCATGCTCTTTCTGCTCGATCCTTTCATTATGTTCTAAGTGCGACTATTACTACTAAACATTACAGATTCCAATATTGTCCCTGGCACAAGGGTCTGTAATTCTCCAGCAGTGGTTTTCTCAGTCAAGTGGCTTGATACTGAACTGGGCTCCAGATCTGTGAGCCACGCTGGAACATTGGGTATGGACCAGGGGCAGTTAGCCAGCAATGTCAAGGCAATGGCATATTGATCCAGCAAAATGGTAGCTATTAATAATAATAATAATAATGGTATTATTAATAATAATAATAATCTTTATTGTCATTGTACAAGACTACAAAATTTTGTTGGAGCAATCCTCTAGCTGCACAGGAATACGAGTATAAAAATACGTTAAAAAGACTATAAACATATAGGAGTATGGGGGGGGGGGTGTGTGAGAGAAAAGGGGGGGGGGATCAGTGTGGGAGGGGGGTAAAGTTCAGTAGTGTCACAGCTCTACGGTAGAAGCTGTTTTTTAGTCTTGTCGTGCGGGCACTCAGTGTCCTGTATCGTCTTCCTGAGGGCAGGGGGGTAAAGAGGCAGTGTCCAGGGTGTGTGCTGTCTCTAATGATGCCCTTGACCCTCTGGATGCAGCGGGTCTGGTATATGTTCTCCAGTCTGGGGAGCCGGGTGCCAGTGATCCTCTCAGCAGTCTTAATGACGCGTTGGAGAGCTTTCCTGTTCTCTGCAGTGCAGCCAGAGTACCATGTTTGTTGAGGCCCAGGTGGTCCAACTTGGTGATGGGAGGGGGGGGGGGGGGATGGTGTTAAAGGCGGAGCTATAATCTATGAATAGCATCCGCACATAACTGTCCGCTGGTCAAGATGTGTCAGGGTGGAGTGGAGGGCCAGTGACACTGCATCCTCCGTCGACCTGTTTGCCCTATAGGCAAATTGATGGTGGTCTAAGGAGGGGGGGATGCTGTTCTTCAAGTGTCCCAGTACCAGACGTTGGAAGCACTTCATCACCACCGGTGTCAGCACCACTGGCCGATAGACGTTGAGGGATCTGATGGCTGATTGTTTTGGCACAGGGATGATTGTGGCTGTCTTGAGGCATGTGGGGACGGAGGCCTGCGTAAGGGTGGTGTTAAACAGGTCCGTGAGCACAGCAGTCAGCTCCCCTACACAGTGCTTCAGAACCCGCCCTGGTACTCCGTCAGGTCCGGTGGCCTTGTTGGGGTTGATGTGCTGCAGGGTCTGTCTCACGTGGTGGGGGCTCAGAGTCAACACCGGTGGTGAGGGTCCCTGCTGTGCCCGCTGCTGTTGTCACTGCTGTCGGCGCAGTCAAACCTGGCAAAAAAGCAGTTCAGGTCGTCAGGGAGGGACGAGCTTTGTGCGTGTGTGAAGCTGTTGTAGCCGGTGATGGTTCTGATGCCCTGCCACACACGTCGAGAGTCTGAGCTGTTAAAATGCTCCTCGATGCGCTTCGTGTAGCGATGCTTTGCTTCCCTGATGCCCTTCCTCAGACTGGACCTTGCTGTTCTGTAGGCCTCTGCATCACCTGAGTTGGAAGCTGCATCCCGGGCCTTCAGCAGACCAGTTACAGTGCCATTCATCCATGGCTTATGGTTGGGGAATGTCTGTATTGTCCTCTGTGTGGTGACACTGTTCATACAGAAGGTGATGCAATCCAATACTGATGAGGGGTAGGTGTTAAGGTCTGTGTGGTTGTTGTGAGTGGCAGCCTGTTTAAAAATGTCCCAATCAGTATACTCAAAGCAGTTCTGTAGCCTGTCCATGGCTCCTTCTGGCCAGACCATGATGGTGTGAACTGTTGGCTTTGTCCTTGCAATGAGGGGTCTGTATGCAGGTGTTAAGTACAGACTGATGTGATCGGATCGGCCAAGATGGGGGCAGGAGGACGCTTTGTAGCCCCTGGCAATGTTGCAGTAGACCTGGTCCAAGATATTGTTTCCTCTGGTTGGAAAATCAATAAACTGGTGAAATGTTGGCAATACCGTCTTCAGCTTGGCGTGATTGAAGTCTCCTGCTATTAAAAACACGCCGTCTGGGTGGTTGTTTTTCAGCTCGTGGATAGCATCATGCAGACTAGCCAGTGCTAGCTCAGCGTTAGCTTGCGGTGGTATGTAAACAGCAGTGAGGAACACCACTGTAAACTCCCTTGGCAGATAAAACGGTCTGCATTTCACTGTAATAAACTCCAAGTCCGGGGGGGGGCAAAAAATCTCAACAATGTCAGTGGTGGTGCACCATGAGTTACACACATATATGCACACACCACCGCCTTTATCCTTACCGGAGTCAGCTGTTCGGTCTGCTCGATAAACAGTCCGTCCTGCTAGCTCAATAGAAGCGTCAGGGATGTTCGGATTCAGCCAGGTTTCGGTGAAGAAGAAAGCACAGCTACTTATCCTGTTTGAGTAAAGCCTCGGTCTGAGTTCGTCAATCTTGTTGCCAATGGACTGGGCGTTCGCTCTAAACAGGCTAGGCAAAGCTGGTCGGTCCGGTGGGCTCCTTAGCCTAGCATGGATGCCGGCCCGCTTGCCCCGCTTTTGCTTCCTCTCCCATCTCTGTCTCCGTCTGCCCCGCTTGCTGCTTCGGCTGGTTATCCAGGCAGGCACCACTGTGTGGAGCAGCTCCTCTGATATAGCAGATGGAGGGGGTGGAATGTAGTTTGTACATTCTTTATCTTTGCTTGCATTCTTAAAAATAATCTTGATGTGTTTGAGTGATGACCTTGGTGTAGTTGCTACATTCGACTAGAAAATTGAATTGAAAATAAAATAAGCACTTTGAATAGCTGCATACTCCATCTGTGAGTAATCTGATTGTAAGATAATTAAATAATCAAGATAATGAAATAAAGCGGAACCACTTCAATGATGTATGCGTTTCAAGTTTTTCAGTATTTTCTAAAACACTTAAAACGTTGGAAGGTTTTTCGAGCATGGGTTGTGAAAGTGGCCTTGCTGATGAATTAATCAGCATGTGTGACGGGTTGTGGGTGGAGTTTCAGAGTTTTGTAAACCAATCTCAATTCCTGCTTGATGCAACTTGCATTTCAGGTTCAGTGATAATTTGTGCTTCAGGTGGATTTCACTTGGAGTGCGCTGATTAGAACCAATTGAGCCAAACAAATGTTGGGTACGCAACCAGAAAAGTGGCATTTAAGTCAAAGTAAAGAGGGTATTTTGAGATATTTGTGGACAGCTGACACCATGTACAATTTTGTTGTCTGATTCATTGGACATTGTTTAATTAAAGGCTGCAAATTCTATCAGAAATGAAAAGGCAGTGAGTTTGAAAAAACTTAGAGAGTATAGCTTCATAGGAAACAGGTGAAGGGATGGCTAATTTGACCCTTTGAGCTCATTAAATGATTTTTTTTAAGCACTGTTTGCTATTTTCCTGCTTTCTCCTCATTGCTAGATTCCCGTAATATCCAGAAATCTTTCCATATGTTTTTGAGATAAACATGAAATATATGTAGGTTTAAGGTCAAAGAGGAAACATTTAATTGGGCCTGTTTCGGTGCTGTATGATGACTCCTTCGACTTTAGAGATACACGCCCTTTGGCCCACCGAGTTTGTGCTGACCAGCAACCACTCCATACACTAACACTATCCTACATACTAGGGACAATTTTACAACTTACCAAAGCCAATTAACTTCCAAACCTGTACATTTTTGGAATGTAAATATACCCTCCAAGGATTTTTTCATACATTTCCTTTGTGGCAAATTCATCCTCCTGTGCTTAATTGCCAGGAAGTGGCTGACTTAAGGAACCTCCGATGTATTGGAGTAGATTTTTGACAACTTTGCTATGCATCTGTCTGATAGCTGCCCTTATTGTACGGACACTATCTGAAGAAGAATTAGAAATGAGATGTGCAGTAAGAAAAAATATTTTTTTAAATGAAAAGGAATTAATAGAAACTACGAATCGACAAGTAATTATGAGAGTTTTTATCAATTTTTAAATACCTTTTGATGGACATCTGTGTTGTCATTATTCAGGGGTAGAGAGGTTGCATCAATTGAATTGCAATAATTGCATCATGTACTTTCAAAATAATTTATTCTGAATGCTGCAGCAAAACCTGTATTCTGATATTTTAATGTAGAGTTGATCAGGCGAATAGGCGAATGCTGTTTGAACTTCAAGGTTCTTGAACTCCTGGTTCAAGAAGTATGTAAAATAAATAGATTTATGTGGTGGCAGTTTTTAAAGTAATGCCTAATGTTCAGAAGTAGTTCAAATATGCTCTTGTTTTGTATTGCAATGGAAGAAATTGAAGTGAATTACTTTTTATTTTAAGTTTGATGTTTTGAACCTTTAGGATATTGTTTGTGGTTGTCACGGTTTTGAGAACCCAGTGCACATCGCAGCATTTAATCATCTGATCCAAGGTCAGATACTTTTTCTGATTGGCATTGTGGCTTGCATCTAAACTAGGATAATTTCTGTCCTTGAATTTTGCCTTCACTTAACCTTATTTGGTAAGGCTTCTGCAGTTAAAGCTGCAGTATGCTTTTCAGTGAAGCAGCCCGAGTGATTCTCCCACTGTCTAGGTTGCACTGTATTCATCTAAGTGAAGGAGGTAATAGAAATTAGGTTTTAAGTTATTGTCCGATTATGAGTATTGAGTTTTAAAGCTAGAACCTTATGGCTGTCCTTGATCTTTCAGTAAACAAGTTAACGTTTGGAGAATTAGTGCATAGTTTAAAGTAGTGTTTCCTTTATTTAAAGCGGGGGGGGGAGAGGAAGAGACAATGGATATTTTTAGCTGTGGTTATGAATATAATTTAAGAATAGTTTTATCAAAAGAAAAAGTTTATAATGTTCCCAAAACCCCCCCCATAGAGCATGAGGAATAAGAATATTTCAAAAGAAGGACCAGGGAATTGACAAAGAAAGGGAAAGTAGAACATGAGGGAAGTCTAACAAGTAATGAAAGTAGCATGAGAAGCTTTGACAGATGCGTGAAAAGGAAATGATAAGCAATGGTCGGCAGGTCCCTTGCACGCTGCCAAGATAAACTGGATTGGAAAATAAAGAGCATGGAAGAGAAATCAAATATTTTGTCATAACTTGACACCAAATATCTAAAAATAGTGGTTGAGCAGTGGGCTTCAAGTGAGGAACTCAAGTCAAGTTTATTCGTCACATAAACACACAAGATGTGCAGTGAAATGAAAAGTGGCAGTGCTCGCGGAATTTGTGCAAAAAACAAACAAACAAACAAACTATAGGCAGAATGAAACAGAATCACATATTCACATATTACATATTGTGGGAGTAAAAAAAGGAAAATAAACAGCAATTTAAAAAAAAACAGTAGAATGATACAGTAAAGTTAGCCCCTGGTGACAGTCCTAATGGCCTCGGGAAGAAAGTAACATTGCTATTAATATTAGATAAATTAATAGGGACATGGTGAAAAAAACCAATGGCCTGCTGATGTTTACCTCTATTTAGTTCATCTTCCACGTTCTTTATTCTCCAATCCAGTTTATCCTGGTGGTTTTGCAGGACGTATGTGGGGATGGTGTATGCAGGCTGTTAATGTCTTAAAATCCCATAAATATTCAAATTGTTCTGACAGATTGGAAGGTAGAAAATATAGCCCCACTATTTTTGCAAAGAGCAGAGCACTACTGACTAGTTGCTGACAGAAATGCTCAGGAGAATGGTGGAATTCATTAAGTGCAACATAAGACTCAAAATAACCATATTACCATATAACAATTACAGCACGGAAAGAGGCCCTCTCGGCCCTTCCAGTCCGTGCCGACCATTTATTTTCCCCTAGTCCCATCTACCTGCACTCAGACCATACCCCTCCATTCCCTTCGCGTCCATATACCTATCCACTTTACTTTTAAATGTTAAAATCGATCCTGCCTCCACCACTTCTGCAGGAAGATCATTCCACACAGCCACCACTCTCTGAGTAAAGAAGTTCCCCCTCATGTTACCCCTAATAATAAAAATATAATTAAATGAGCTGGTCAACATAGATTTATGAAAGGAACATCATATTCAACAATGTTATTTGAATTATGAGCTTTTAATTAACAGAATGGATCAAGTTGTGGTGTGATGTATTTTGACTTTAAGCTGCTGTGCGATACTAAATTAAATTTGGGGTTTGATGTTGGAAGTAATGTTTTGGCATGGATTGAAGGTGCATTTATGAGCCGAAATTAAAGTAGGAATAATGGAGTTATGTTTGGTTTGGCGGACTCTTAACTAGTCAGTAGCTGAAGCCCCAACCCTGACAATAAATATCATTGATTTTGAATGGTTGGATCATGCAGTATATTCATTGTATTGGAAATTCTAAGCTTGGTGACAGTGTAGGTGGTGAGGAAGATGCCGAGCTGTTTTGGAGGATATAGGCAAGTTAAGTAAATGTGCTAGTACATGACTGATAGAATACGTTGCAAAAAGATAGGAGAACCATTTTGGAAGGAGAAATAGAAAAACAGTCCTGATATACTGTCTTAACCCGAAATGTTGACTATCCCTTTGACTCCACAGATACTGCTTGACCTTATTTGTTTCTCCAGCCATTTGGTTTACAGCATCTGTAGTATTTTTGTGATGCCCACGGAATCTTCAATGCCTGTGGAATGGGGTGAATGGGGAATGGCAGGGTCCTTTCAAGATGGTGATTCTGACAGTGCAGAATTTCAGTATTGTGCTGAAGAGTCAGTGTCATCTGTGTGCTTCAGTCTGTGGAACAAGGCTTGTGCCCTCGACATCAACCCATAGGAAGCAATGTGATCCCTGAGCATGGAGAAGGGTACTCATTCCACTTCTGTCTCATTCCCCCTACTAACCATATATTTGAATTTGATTTTTGCCGATGGAATATTACGTACAGAAATCTGAATTTTAACTCCAATGATTATAAAGTGGTTGGTTTGGACATGGATCACTTTGGGAGTCACTGCAATTTTGCAGTTATTTTGTTCCCCTTTGTGAGTTTTCTAGGTTGCTGTGTAAGGGAGGCTGCAGATGGAATCTGCTTCAGATTTGAACCAGTTTGTTGTGTGTTTCAACAATTTCTGCAGCTAAATTGTATTTCCTGCCCAATCTTGATTAGCTTGGATCAAATCCAAGATATTCAATTCTCCTGAGGCATTGGTATCTCTTCTGCCATAATATGAAAATATGCAGCTGAAGGAGAAATTTTAAGAGGGTTTCCTGTTTTGCTGTAAACATGCATGTTGGATAAAGTTTGACAGTAAAGGGCCTGTCTCACTTTCACGACCTAATTCGCGACCTCTGCCGAGTTTGGCCTTGACTCGTACTCGCGGTAGGTCGTAGGTAGGTTGTAGGTAGGTCGTGATGCTAGTCGTAGGTACTCGTGGCATCAAGTAGGTCGGGCCGTTTTTCTAGCCTGATGAAAAATGTCCACGAGTAAGAAAGGTTGTGAATTAGGTCGTGAAAGTGGGACAGGTCCTTTACAATACTTGGTTTCTTATTGGGTACACAAGATTCTGGGTGGGTGCTGATGAATCTAGTGCACAGCTTAATACTTTGGAACAAAAATAATGGATTTTTTCCAGTTTAGTTGTCTGTTTTAATGATTCATTCTCTTACTGGAGGATGGTCATCAAATCTTAAGTGGTCTGTGTATCAGCTGACGCCACACTACAAATACCTATCGACTGAGTGTCATGTAGATTGTCCACTTAGGATTAATGCTTTCCGTTGGAACTTTGTAATGTGTCCAAACAACACTGATAGCAACTCTTGAAGCAATACAATACATTGCGTTTATCAAAGGGATACAAAAACAAACGTGGAATCCCCCTAATTTTGTTTGTCTGGCAGTGGGAAATTTGTGTTGCTGGTGATTTCTGAATGTCAACATCTGAATCCACTATCAACGTGGAACTGTGCATATCTTAAACTGCTTCTGACTGTTTTAAAATAAAAATGATGGGAGAAAACATCAGAAAGTTCATGAGTATTGTTCGAAGGTGTTTGTCGTGGCGTAGTTCAGAGAATGCTGCTTCACAGCACACGTGGCCTAGTTCAAGTTCAAGTGAGTTTATTGTCATGTGTCCCTGATAGGACAATGAAATTATTGCTTTGCTTCAGCACAACAGAACATAGTAGGCCTATTTCCAATCCTATGGAGTGTTTGCACATTCTGTCTGATCGCTGGGTTTCCTTCATGTGCCCTAATCCCTCCTACAACCCAAAGGACATCAATTGACTGCTTTAAATTATAGTTCTCACGCGCTCTCTCGCGCTCTCTCTCCCCTTCCTCTCCCCCCCCTCATGGGTACCCGTTGCCTTTACATACAGGATAATGAATGGCTGTATAGTATGTATGGCCACTGGGGAAATCCAGAGGCGCACGAGAGGCAAAACGTGACTGAATGTATACGTTCTAAGAGTTGTCAGAGATTTATTGGAGCTTCCTCCTACATTGCAAGGAAATAAAAAATATATAAAATAATAAATTGGGCTGTGCATCTACCAAATGTAATTATTTCAGAAACAACTTTAAGGCACTTTCCTCTATGATTGTTCACTTATCCGCATCACCTGAAATAATAGGACATCACATCAGTAACAGCCTGTGAAAAATGGCATGCAGTTCATCTGTAAGAACCATAACAATGGAATTTTCCTTTACATTTGTTGCTTGACTCCTGCGGTGGTTATTGAAATAAATTAAGTCAACCAATCGGAGTTTCTGCCTTCAGGAACCCTTTAGCTGAATTCAGCAAAAATAAAAAATGTTAGTTGAGGTCCCACCAATGTTTCTGCTTTATTGCAGAGAGAACTAGTCTTGGAGAAAGAAATATTCTTGTTAAGCTGGATCAGACCTCTCTCTCAGTTCATGGAAGTTTTCCAGATTGGGAATTGGAAGCAATATATGATGTTCACTGCAAGAGATCAGCAGCTCAACAACAGAATGGAGCAGAGAATCTAAATTGACACATATCTGCCCTACACTTTGAATTTGCACTGCACTTTGTACAGGATAGATCAGGAAATAAAAATAACCAGCTCAAGGCTTTATTCTTGGCACATATAACCCAGTTCTGGAAATGTGTAGGAAGGAACTGCAGAAGCTTGTTTATACTTAAGATAGACACAAAATGCTGGAGTAACTCAGCGTGACAGGCGGCATCCCTGGAGAGAAGGAATGGGTGAGTTTTTGGGGTCTCTACCCTTCTTCAGATTGAAGAAGGGTCTATACCCGAAATGTTACCCATTCCTTCTCTCCAGAGATACTGCCTGTCCCGCTGAGTTACTCCAGCATTTTGGGTCTATCTTCGGTTCAGGAAATGATGATTGAGCTTCAATGGACAAGAGAACTAATTTGGGCAAATTGAAGCCATGTAGAACTTCATTGTAAAGCTAAGTCCAAACCACTTTAAACTAGATGAGCAGCCACTGGTCCAGGCCTTTAAAATGAGTTTTAGTGCCACCATACCAGAAACACAGTGAACATAATAGTGGAGGTCATCAATGAAATACAGTTGCTGCCATATTAAGCTCCATGGTATATCCTTCTTCTTCTTTCGTGTGGCGTGCACAGCCTAAAGTTGTTGGACAACTTGTTCTATTTGATCTTCCATTTGTGCATGTTGAGTTGATTGCATTAGTCGAAATGGGGCGGACCACGTGAAGGTTGCAATCTTCCACCCCATGGTATATCCTGATATTCTCCAAATCCTTTCCTATTCTTCAGCCTACCATCATCTATCACTTGAGCAACCGCCACGCATGGTAGCTTGTGGGGTGAGGCTGGGGATAGACTTTTAATATTATTAAAATACTGTGGCAAACATCCCCTTTGGACTCCCCACTGAAAGTGATGCTATATTACAAATGGATAAGTTGGATTTTGGTATTATCCAAAGGAACCCGACAAGAAAAAAACGAGTGCTCAATCCCCAACCCCAGCACTGATTCATGGGTCAACATATTGGAATGTACAATGCTTTAACTTAGTTAATTGCTGTTAATGTAAATAACTTGCATATATTGTATGATGCTTCGTTCAATCAAGAATGTATAACATACCTGTTTGACCAGCACTCTTTAAAAAAAAAAAAAAAAAAAATTGCAGGCTTCTGGTGTGCATCATTTCCCCTTCACATTGAACAGGAAATGATGATTGAGCTTCAATGGACAAGAGAACTAATTTGGGCATATTGAAGCCATGTAGAACTTCATTGTAAAGCTAAGTCCAAACCACTTTAAAGTAGGTGAGCAGCCACTGATCCAGGCCTTTAAAATTTCACATTATCTTCCCTGTAGGGGAAATAATATATAACCAGGAAATACTTGAATGGACAACACGCAGGAAAAAGCTTTTCACTGACCCTTGGTACACATGACAATAATAAACTAAAGATCAGGTAGCATTGAAGCAGAGTAGTTATGTCGATTCTATCTTGTTGGAGTTGAGCATTGCCTGGCAATTCTGTGGCATGAATGTTACATGTAACTTATAAAAAGTCTATACCCGTGCTGGATAAAGAAAGAAGAAACTGCTCTTCTATTCTTGCAGAGGTTTCCTTGCTAATCTCCAATCGGCAACATTTGCCTGTTGCTCTTGGGGATTCACAGTCTCCATGTCTCCTCCAAGCACTGTTTCTTCACCTGGGCTATTTAGCTTGCTCTGCTTTCATTTTTTTCAAAGACTGGTTGGGTGTTGCTTCTATTGTAGTAACCTCTTTCAAGACTTAACCACAAAACTACTTGCATGTTGCCAAGTGAAAGAACTTGCATTTCATCAATTGGGTTAGGGTTAAGGTGACTTGCAGTGCTAAGAACATAAAACGTTTTCAAGGCGAGTGGTAGAAAGCTTCATCAATCTTCACGTTTGCTGTTCATCAATGGGGCCTTCACAGTGACAATGTATGTCTTTGTGAGTGAGCTTAAACCACGTGTCATCTTGATCTTCCCTGTGTGCATGCTTTCTGAAATACTGGATTCAAGTGGATTCTTCCCCTCTCATTGAACTTCCTGTCATGAACAACTCTTCTCACTCCTCTACTACTACGATCTTCCAATAATTTTATTTTCTATCATTTTGTCTTGCTTACTTCTCTACTGTTATTTGCATACATCACCTCTCCCCTGTTTGGGTCATGTCTTTTAGTTTTAGAAGTACAGTATGGACACGGGTGCTTCAGCCCACCAAGTCGATGACAGCCATTTATTACCCCAAAACTGGTTCCATGTTATCCTAAACACTAGTGGCAATTTACAGAAACCAATTACCCGACAAGCCTGCACATCTTTGGAAACCCTGGGAGAACATACCAATTCCGCACAGACAGCACCTGTTGTCAGGATTGAACCCCAGGTCTCTGGGACTGTGCCAACCCAAAGTCTAGAAAGATAACTTCAGCACGTGAAATTTAAGGTGACAGAAATCACCGAGTGTCACTTTAAACGAAACTTCCTGGCATTGGACCCGATGCTTGTTTTACATCTTCTCCTTGCATCATGGAGAAGAAAACTACATGAGGTGTAAATCTGGAAACTATCAAAGACGATCTCCACGAAGAGATTCCACCCATTACTTGGTCAGATTTTCAGACTATCCATATTCAAGGATTTGCCATTCTCAACTAGGAATATAACTGGAGCAGCTACATTGTAGCTAGGAGATAGGCTAGATTTGATAATTCTGCCAAGAATGATCCGACATCTGACTCGACAGGGTTTTTCCAACAGTGCAAGCACACATTCCAGGAGTGTGGTGGAATGGTATTTACTTGCCTGGATGTGTGCTCGGAAAAGTTCTCAGAATCCTTTGGCCAACTCGATCACCATCTTAGTGTTTGTTCCTTTCATGGTTGTGCACCCTTCATAAGATGCAATAGCATCAACCTGCCATGGCTCTTTGGACAGCATCTGTCAAGCTCAAATTATGTCACCAACATAGGGGATGATGCTCTTGCATGGTCTATTTATTGTCATTGCCAGAATCACCTGGTGGATGTGCAATCGTGTTCCTCAATACTGTAGTTTCTAATCCATAGCACAGTCGGAAATTGTTTGAGTGCAGCATTTAACAGGCCATTCAGCACATTCACAATGGCAGTTAGGAAGGATATTAAATGCTGGTATTGACTGTGGTGTGCATGTTTCATGTTATAACATTATAGGCCGGAGACGTCAATGCATTCTGCTACATGGACTCTGGCATTACGCCTGTATTTGCTTGAGGATCAGAATGCTTAGAGTGCTGTTTATAGTCCTTATGGGTGGGAAGATAGCAACCTTCACATGGTCTTCCAAGTTTCAACGAATGCAATCAACCCGGCGTGCAATCAAGTAAGATCAAATAGAACAAGTTGTCCTACAACTTTAGGCTGTGCACGCCATATGCAAGAAGAAGAAGAAGAAGGCCCTTATTCCTCTAGTAAAGGAAATGCACTCTTCCAAAGAGAACACTGCTATCTGATGTGGATGTCAGGATCGTTGCAAGTTAGAACTTTTGCACTCACTTGGCTCCAGTTAATGAAACAACTCTTATTCCAATCTATGCTCCATTTATAAAGCTCATGTTTTTCTATTAAACTAGTCAGCTCGTATTCAAACCTAGTTCAATGAGCTACTTTGAAATTGTCCCACTTTTGATTTGAACTTGGATTAGCCAGAGAATGATGTGTCGGATGCAGAGTCTTAGTGGGGTAAAAGGTGAACCAGGGGAACACTATCCTTGTTCTGTCTGGGGGGTGTGAGAGTGCGGGACACAGAGGAAATGTGGTTGAGGGATTCCTCTACGACAGCAGAGGGGAATTGTTGTTTATGAAATAAAGGACATCTCGGATGTGCCAGAACAGAAATTCTCATCTAGGAAGCAAATACAGTGGAGACAGACAAAATGAGAGTAGGGGATACTGTCTTTCCAATAGGCAGTGTGGCAGGAAGTGTAGTTGAGATAATTGAGAGTCACTGGCTTGTATTAGACATCAGTTGGTAGTCTGTCCCCTGTGATGGAGACAGACATGATCAACAATGATCACATTAAATGGCGGTGCTGGCTCGAAGGGTCGAATGGCCTACTGCACCTATTTGCTATGTTTCTAAAGGGACTGGACATCCATGGTATAGATGAAGTAACGAGAGCTTAGAAAGCTATATGAGTGTGAAGGATCATGAAATATTATCATGATCACATTAAAGAAAAACTATAAACTTAAAACTGTTCAGGAAAATAATGCTTATTCAATAGTGCTCTTTCTAAAGGGCCTGTCTCACTTTCACGAGTCATTCACCAATTCTCCCGAGTTTTCTCCTTGATTCAAACTCACAGAATGTTCGTAACGAGTCCGTAGGAGTTTGTAGATACATTGTAGCGGCCCGTTATGCTAGCGGTAGGTACTCGTGGCATCAGGTAAGTCGGGACGTTTTTTCCAGCCCGATAAAAAATGTGCACGAGTAAAAAAAATGGTTGGGATGAAAGAAAGTGCAATTTGTTACTTGTAAGGAGGGCATCGAAATAGTCGTGGGAATTCGTAGACATACTCGTAGGAGTTCGTGACCATAGTTGTGGAAGGTCGTAGGAGTTAAACTCGGCAGAGGTTTTGAATTAAGTCGTCAAAGTGGGACAGGCCCTTAACCTTTGCAATTTTGAAAAGGAAAAGATACATTTTGAAGTAAAATAGTAACATTCTGGCTGTTCGTGTTGTTGATGTGCCGACAGTGTTTTGATTCACATTTGAATTCTTTAGTGGTGGTGTGTGACTCCACGGTGGCAGCAAAGTCCTTTATCTGCTGAGAGGATTTGCTGCATCTGGCGTCGGATGGGAACAATATCCAAGTGACTCCTACGAGCATGGAGACATTGTGATGGTTCTTGAGCTGCCTCGTTAATGTTACTGACCATGTGGCCTTTGGGTATTCACTGCCCAAAACCCATGTGTGACAGATGATCATTTGGACTTTAAAGATACTGCGTGGAAACGGGTCCTTCGGCTCATCATCCTGTACACCCCTTGTGTTATCTTGCACATTAGGGACAATTTACTTTTGTTTTAAACTGTAGCTAATTAACCTACAAACCTGTACATCTTTGTGAGTGTGGGAGGAAACCGTAGCACTAAAAAAATACACACGCGTCCCAGGGAGAATGTACAAACTCTGGACACAGCAACCATGGTCAGGATCGAACCCGGGTCTCTGGTGCTGTGAGGCAGCAACTCTACTGCTGCACTCTAATATAGGTGAAACAGCGATGTGAATGGATCCAGCAATTACTTAAACGTGGCTGCAAATTGTTATTTTATTAAAGAAAAGAAATAATAATATTTGGTGACTTGCTTCTACATTTCCTCATGGATTGTGATTACTCTTTTGATGTGTCCTGCCCACATGTGTGCTCATTTCTCCCCCATCTGCCCTCTCATCCTGTAATTTAATTAAAAATCATTTAAATAAACAAGTACTGCTTACAAGAAGAAATCATGAAACGTATACAAGCCAGAGTCATGAAATTAAGAAGTTTGATGCAACTGCGGCCATACCAGTTTTAATTGCATTTGTGCAACTTGAAACATGGAACTAGGCCTTGGACAAAATGTATGCTGTGTTTGTATGAGAGTACAGGGACTGGCAGATTCATTGAAGGATACACCATTCTTGGAACTATTTTGAATGTTCTTTTTCTGTGTAGGTGAAACTTTACAATATGAATATGTTAATGAGCTTTGCATAAGGTCATGTTCATAAGTGATGGGAGCAGAATTAGGCCATTCAGCCCATCAAATCTATTCCGCCATTCAAACATGGCTGATCTATCTCTTCTCTCCTATCCCCCTTCTCCAGCTTTCTCCCCATAACCCCTGACACCTGCACTAATCAAGAATCTATCGATCTTTGCCTTAAAAATAACCATTGACTTGGCCTCCACAGCCTTCTGTGGCAATAAGTTCCACAGATTCACTACCCTCTGACTAAAGAAATTCCTCATCATCTCCTTCCTAAAGAAATGTCCTTTAATTCTGAGGATATGGCTTCTGGTCCTAGACTCTCCCATTAATGGAAACATCATCACCACAGCCACTCTATTCAGGCCTTTCACTATTCGGTAAGTTTCAAGGAGGTATCCCCTCATCCTTCTAAACTCCAGCGAGTAGAAGCACAGTGCAATCAAATGCTCATCGTATGTTAATAACTCATTCCAGCGATCATTCTCATAAACGTCCTCTGGACCCTCTCCAGAGCCAGCACATCCTTCCTCAGATATGGGGCCCACAATTGCTCCTCCCAAGACTCCAAATGTGGCCTGACGAACACCTTATAGAGCCTTAGCATTACATCCCTGTTTTTGTAATCTAAAGGTTTACAAGGGGAAGTAACATTCCACACATTCTTTTCATAAGAAATACCTGTTAAGGTCTGTCCTTAAGATAAATGTGGCAAATACAAACTTTTGTAATGCTTGCACTTCTCTTGATCTTGTACCTGTTTGGCTCCCATGCGCAGTATGACATTGATTAAGCTGGTGAATCTGTGGAACGCATTGTCACAGACAGCTGCGGAGGCCAAGTCAATGGATATTTAGAAGGTGGAGATTGAGAGATTCTTGAATAGTAAGAGTGTCAGGGGTTATGGGGAGAAGGTGGGATAATGGGGTGAGAGGGAAAGATGGATCAACCATCATTGAATAGCAGAGTAGACTTTATGGGCCAAATGGCCTAATTCTGCACCTTGAACTTACAAAGTTCATGGTAGAATTTCAAATGCTTCACACAATTATGCTGTGCTCAGTTTTCCCCTGATGGTGTAAAGCTATCCTGTCTGGTACCAATCAAAAGACACGAAAGCGGGCAAATTTCTAAATAAGCACACAGCACCCTCCTTGCCTCCAGCCAACCCTGCCCCAGGTACAGGTTGAGCTCAGCAATGGGGGATTGCTGCTAGAATGCATTGAAATTCACCCTTCATCTGTTAGGAATTGTGGGGGTTCGGGATTGATTGCCTGAAATCGTCTGCTTTTAATAATGCCATTATCTTTCTCCCTTTCTCTCCCCCACCCCCTCATTGTTTCCACAGACTGCCTCTTTAAGTTATGTCCCATGAATCGATACTCTGCTCAGAAACAGTTCTGGAAAGCAGCTAAGCCCGGAGGCAACACCACAACGGACGCAGTGCTGCTGAATAAACTGCACGTAAGTAGAATCCAGAAACTGTGCAGCTGACTGATGTTCTCTCTCCAGTGAGCAAGCCTGGAGTTAGTGGCTGGAGGCATATTTTTGCGTTATCAGGATAGGCTTGAAGAGATTTTTCCCCAAAGAATAGAAGAATGTAAGTTAATTGGGCAGCAACTTGTAGAACTGTTGTCTCATCACTCCACTGCCCAGGTTCAATCCTGATCTCTGGTGCTGTCCATGTGGTGTATGCTTGTTTTCCCCATGACCTTTTGTGTCTCCCCCAGAGGCTACATATTGCAGAAATGTGTGGATTGGTAGATTAATTAACCACTATAAAGTATCCCCACTGTGTAGGTGAGTGGTACAACCTGGGGGAGTTGATGGGAATCTGGACCTTAACTCCAAGAAGACCAAGGAGCTCATTGTAGACTTCAGGAAGTCCAGGGGCGGCACGCACGCCCCCATCCACATTAACGGTACGGAGGTGGAACGTGTTTCTAGCTTTAGGTTCCTGGGAGTCAACCTCTCCGACGACCTCTCTTGGACCCACAATACCTCAACTCTGATCAAGAAGGCTTACCAGCGTCTCTTCTTCCTGAGGAGACTGAAGAAGGTCCATCTGTCTCCTGATCCTGGTGAACTTCTACCGCTGCACCATCGAGAGCATCCTTACCAACTGCATCACAGTTTGGTATGGCAACTGCTCTGTCTCCGACCGGAAGGCATTGCAGAGGGTGGTGAAAATTGCCCAACGCATCACCGGTTCCTCGCTCCCCTCCATTGAGTCTGTCCAAAGCAAGCGTTGTCTGCGGAGGGCGCTCAGCATCGCCAAGGACCTCTCTCACCCCAACCATGGACTGTTTACCCTCCTACCATCCGGGAGGTGCTACAGGTCTCTCCGTTGCCGAACCAGCAGGTCCAGGAACAGCTTCTTTCCGGCGGCTGTCACGCTACTCAACAACGTACCTCGGTGACTGCCAATCACCCCCCCCCCCCCGGACACTTATTGTTATTTATTCAAATCATTTGCTGTGTCGCTCTTCCAGGGAGATGCTAAATGTACTGTACTGTACACTGACAATGACAATTAAAATTGAATCTGAATCTGAATGCGGGGAAAACAAAATATAGATAGTGTAAACTGATGTTTGCCGGTTGGGTGGGTCAAAGGACCTGTTTCTGTGCTGTATGACTCTGAAGCTATGACTAATGTTCAGTTCAGTTTAGTTTATCGTCACGTGTACCGAGGTACAGTGAAAAGCATTTGTTGCCTGCTATCCAGTCAGCAGAAAGACAATACCTGATTACAATACCTGAGACATTTACATTGTGTAGATACATGATAAGGGAATTGCATTTGTTGCACGGTAAAGGCAGCAAAGTCCGATCAAGGATAGCCCGAGGGTCACCAAAGAGGTAGATTGTAGTTCAGCAGATCATCCACCTGTCCAAAGTAGTACGCACCTGTCCAAAGCCTTGAGTTGAGAGGTAAGGTTTCTTTGAAGGACATAATATGCCACAGCCTTTGGAATAGACAGGCAAATGTTTCCTACTGTCCTGTCGCGTTTATCCTTCACTCTTACTGCAAGAGGGCGAATTGTTCTTGAACACAATAAGACTTGTGGGAGCCTCCTGTAGACAGACTGGATGTTATATTTCCTGCTATGAATGGGACTATAAGTCGGAAGTACTACATATTAAATAAAGCACTTTAAGTAATGAACTATAAGATCCTTACTCCTTGACATTATCTTCCTGAAAACTCCATCTGGGATTTACTTAGAATATGTGTTACTCCTAAACTCAAAATAAAATCCCATTGGAAAAATTATCAATTTAATGATTGTTGTTGTTATTATCGTTATTAGTATAATACTTTCATTGCTCCCAATTGAGTCACTACCCAAAATGATTGCAGAGGATTGTGTTGTTTTGAAAGGGAAATTTCTGTGCAATGGATATGTCAGTCATAGAGTCATACAGCACAGAAGCAGGCTCTTCATTCCAACTTGTCGATGCTGACCACTTTGTCCCATCAAAGATAGTCCCATTTTTGAGTGATTGGCCAAAACCCCTCTAAGTCTTTCTTATTTATGTACCGGTCCAAATTTATTTTAATTGTTGTTACTGTGTCTGCCTAAGCTACTTTTCTTTGGCAGTTTGTTCCATATACCCACCACCTTCTAGGTGAAAAGGTTGCCCCTCAGAATCCTATTACATCTCTCCCTCAACCCCACTTTCAACCTCAAATAGACAATAGGTGCAGGAGTAGGCCATTCGGCCCTTTGAGCCAGCACAGCCATTCAATATGATCATGGCTGATCATCCCCAATCAGTGCCCCGGTCCTGCCTTCTCATCATATCCCCTGACTCCGCTATCTTTAAGAGCCCTATCTAGCTCTCTCTTGAAAGTATCCAGAGAACTGACCTCCACCGCCCTCTGAGGCAGAGAATTCCACAGACTCACAACTCTCTGTGTGAAAAAGTGTTTCCTCATCTCTGTTCTAAATGGCTTACCCCTTATTCTTAAACTGTGGCCCCTGGTTCTGGACTCCCCCAACATCGGGAACATGTTTCCTGCCTCTAGTGTGTCCAAACCCTTAATAATCTTATATGTTTCAATAAGATTCCCTCTCATCCTTCTCATTTCCAGAGTGTACAAGCCCAGCCCGCTCCATTCTCTCAGCATATGACAGACCCGCCATCCCGGGAATTCACCTTGTCGCACTCCCTCAATAGCAAGAATGTCCTTTCCCAAATTTGGAGACTAAAACTGCACACAATACTCCAGGTGTAGTCTCACTAGGGCCCTGTACAACTGCAGATGGGCCTCTTTGCTCCTATACTCAACTCCTCTTGTTATGAAGGCCAACATGCTATTAGGTTTCTTCACTGCCTGATGTACCCGCATGCTAACTTTCATTGACTGAAGAACTAGAACTCCCAGATCCCATTGCCTCACAGTTGTAGAGACCCAAAATGTTGGAGTAACTCAGTGGGACAGGCAGCATCTCTGAATAGAAGAAATGGGTGACGTTTCGGGTCGAGACCCTTCTTCATTCTGAAGTCAGGGGAGAGGGAGATACATAGATAAGGAAGTGTGAAAACGGGACAAAGGGGATGCGTTTTAAGGAAAAAGTAGAATAGATGATTTTCCGCTGGGAGAAAGCATCAACAAAGCAAACATAAAATGTTGACGTAGACAGTCAGACTGGTCGGAGAAGTGGGAAGGGGTTGGGATGGAGAGAGAGAAAAAGCAAGGATTACTTGAAGTTAGATAAGTCAATGTTCATACCGCTGAAGATCATTTCTGGTAGTTGGTAAATTTTGTGACTATAGAACTGTTTTGATGTGTTTTAATTGGGTGGTTACATTACATTTCAGTGTGTTTTCAGATCCATTTAAATAATGTCTCTGAACTCTCGAATGCTGGACAGAACAGCAGTGTTGTAATCTTGGAGGATATCCTATCGTCGACAGAAAATATTGAAAAATTGCAGTTCTTTCATCATTTTAAGACTAATTATTTTGGTTGGCTGAAAGGTTGACACATTTTATCATTTCAGTTTAACTATGATCTGCATAAATCCAATTTTATAAAATTGCTCTGCAGAGTAGTCTTTTGCATCCATATTAGATTCTAGGAATCTTTGCCAGTCCATTGATGTTTTCTGTCAAAATCTCAAGAGTCAAAAGTGTTTAATTGTCATACGTACCCACACCACGTATGCTGCCATGGTCATTTCTGTTTAAGCAGCCTATCTATATTCAGACAAAGGGTCCTGACCCAAAACGCCATCTATCCATGGTCTCCAGAGATGCTGCCTGACCCACTGAGTTGCTTCGCCACTTTATATCCACATTGTTATGCAGTGTAGTATCATCAGCAAACTTCGCTGTGTCTTGTGACAATAAACTAAACTAAACTACTTCAGTTAGGGACCTTGCTTAGAAAGATGCAACAGCTGGACAATGGAGATGGGGTATGTGCTCTGATTTGACATTCAACAATTTAAATAATGTACAGAACTATAAGGAAATTGCTGCTGCTGACCTTTTATTCAAATGTGATGTTCACCTTGACATTTCTTCTTAACTTTGACTGGCTGCATACGGTAAGCGTTCCAGTGATGGTAATCCTGACATCCCTTTTGGTAGTAGTCAAAACAAGCATGCTGGGTCTATTTCTCCATCCCAGTTTTTTTTTGTTTGGGGGGGGGGGGGGGGTGGGGGGTGAGAGATGGCTAAACTGCTGCATGATTTGCTCATTACTGAAAGGAGTGAATTGTCAGAATTTAGGGCAAGATCTACTTATGTATTCCATTGGGTCTATCAAGCTTTGAATGCTGAGTACAGTACACACTGGTAAGTAGCTAGATTTACTCCTGGCAGGTTCTTTCAAGCAACTGTTTATTTTAGATTTTCAAAATTAATTTAAAAAAATGCTGTCTCACTTCAAAATCTCTTGGGAGCTGAATTCTGGCTTTTATCCAAATCTTGCTAATTTCATGAGCAAAGCTTATTACATAAATCCATCTGAAGACTTTGATCTTCACGAGAGTGGAACATGAAGCGACAGTCTGAAAAATTAGCTGAAAAATACTTTGATCACCTCATGTTGTTTGTGGGAGCTTGCTGTGTACAAATTGGTTGTTGTGTTTTTCCACACTAGTGAATCTGTCACAAAATATTTCACATCCTGTTAATCACGTTGGTACTGCCTGGTGCAACCAATGGGTATTCTTTCATGCTATCAGTTTAGTTTAGATACATGATCATGGAATAACTTTTAGTGCAAGGCAAAGCCAACAAGTCCGAACATAGTCCGAGGGTAATCAAAGAGGTGGATAATAGTTCAGGACTACTCTCTGGTTGTGATAGGATGATTCAGTTGCTTGAAAACAGCTGGGAAGAAACTGTGCCCGAATCTGGTGCTGTGCATTTTCACACTTCTATACCTTTTGACTGATGGGAGAGGGGAGAAGAGGGAGTGGCCAGGGTACGACTCATTCCTTTATTTTCACCCAGTTTTATTCCACCAGGGAGATCTTACCTTCCACTACCTGCAACCTCCGGCAGCCACCTTCAACTAGCATCGCAACCGGCTTTGACGAAAAAAATACGGATTTTTAAAACGGCAAACTATTTTTAGTCGCGGCCGGTTTTGAATTATTTGAAATAATCGCCGGAACATACAAGAAGCGGAAACCACTTTCGACCATTAGGGAGACTGACAAAAACCTCCGGGAACCACACGGAAACCTTGGGTGGGGCACAAAGTCTCCAGAGGTTTCCGTTCCGGTTTCCTAAGTGGGACAGGGGCATAAATGGGACAGGGGCATAAAGAAGCAGAGGCTTCCTTATCTTTCAAAGACGTGAACAATGTCACGGACTTCAAGTTAGGCCTGTATATAGAAAGAAATGGATTAAGGAGGTAATGAGTGAAAATGTATTTGTATTAATGAATAAATTGGGAACCGTTACCCCAGGGTTTTACATGTGTAACCTTTTGGAAACTTGAACAGAAGTAACTATTTGCAGAATAAAGCACAGTATGTTTGTACTATATTAATACACTGTAATATTGCCATAGTTCTAAAGGAATCGATGGAGCAGAATTTGCTAAATCCAGAAACAATTTCTGAAGCAACACATAGATGGTCATACTGGAGAGTGGACTATACTCGATCTCCCAGTTAATAAGTCTGGGAAAGTGGCTGACGAGTCAGTGGGGGAGCACTTTGGGACTAGTGGCCATATATAGTTTCAAGATATGGAAAATGATAAGACTGGTCCTCAAGTTAAACTCCTAATTTGGGAATAAACTAATTTTGGTGGCATTAAGCTGGAATGCAAAATGTTAATTAGGATAGACTGTTGGCAGGTAAAGGAAATCTTGCAAGTGAAGGCTTTTAAAGGTGATATGGGATGAGCTCAGAGCCAGCACGTTGCTGTTAGAATAATGGGCAGGATTATACAGACTTTGATTGATGAGGGATATTGAAACTGCCTGATGTTGGGTAGAGGCAGCGGGGTTCAAGTGAGTCCCTTGCATTATATGGCAGTGCATTTAAGAAGGAAGTTAGGAGAGCTAAATGGGGACATGAGATTATCCCTGGCAGACAAGTTGAAGGAATGGTTTTCTGTGTGTTAAATGCCAAAGGGTAACTCCAAAAAGAGTAAAGAATCTTCATGTTTGGTGTGTCATCTATCTCTGAAGCCACAGGAAATGGGCAAAGTGAAATGAATACTTAACTTATTTACTGTGGAGAAGGGAATGGAAGCTGGTGAGTTCAGGGAAGAGAGCAGTGATGTCCTGGAGCATATCAATGTTATGAAGAAGAGGTGTTGGTGGTTTTGAAAGGGAGCAAAGGTCCATAAATTCCCACAGTCTGACCAGGTGTAATGTAGAATGTTGCGCTAACCATGGGAGGAACAGTTTGCTCTCCTGGCAGAGTTTTTTATGTTTGTTTCTGATGGTTGAGATATGTGAAGTCTTGTAGGATGACCGTTGTTATGCCTTTACTTAGGAAGGGCAGCAAAGACAAGCCAGGGAACCACAATCCGGCGAGTCTTGTATCACACTGGTGAAAGTTTATTGGAATGGATTCTGAGGAACAGGATTTATTTGCAGTCTGTGGATTCTATTACAAACTTGCTACCTTAAATTACTCATTGGTTAACTTGGAGACTGGATTGTGTACATTTCTATCTTGACAGGCAGTGACCTCTACTGGAGATGATTTGTGCTGTAAAGTAATTACTTGGAAACTCTAGTAGAATTTAAACAATTGATATGCTGAGTATATTGTCTATCTTAGCTCAGCATTTCACAGCACAATCGCAAGAGTAGTTTTTTTATTTTTGAGATTCTATCATAAGGTCATTAGTGATTGGTGCAGAATTAGCCATTCGGCCCATCAAGTCCATTCCGTCATTCAATCATTGCTGATCTATCTCTCCCTCCTAGCCCCGTTCTTCATTCTCCCCATAACTACTGATACCCATACTAATCAAGAACCTATCTATGAAGATAAGCATCAGAGAAGATATGTGATGGCCTATGTGCAACATGTGAGAAATTCAGTATCATAAGGCCCAGGGTAAATGCAAAATGATGGTGGTGGTGGGAGGTGAAGGGGAAACCCAGCAGGTGTGAGTAATGTAAGAAGCAACTGCAGATGCTGGTTTAAATCGAAGATAGACACAAAAAGCTGGAGTAACTCAGCGGGACAGGCAGCATCTATGGAGAGAAGGAATGGGAGACGTTTCGGGTCTGAGGAAGGGTCTCGACCCGAAACATCTCTCATTCCTTCTCTCCAGGAATGCTGCCTCCCACTGAGTTACTCCAGCTTTTTGTGTCTATCTTAGGCGTGAGTAGTTTTGAACTCACCTTGCGTGCTCTTGGAAAACACCTTAAAGTGCCGTGATCGATTTGGGACATGGTACACGGATGTGGACAGGCGGCTGCTGAAGGGATCAGGAGACAAGTTTGCGGCTGTACGGGTGCCAGAGGTTATGGGGAGAAGGCAGGAGAATGGGGTTGGGAGGGAGAGATAGAACAGCCATGTGCAAGAAAATTGCAGATGCTGGTTTAAATCGAAGGTAGACACAAAATGCTGGAGTAACTCACCGGGTGATGCTGCATCTCTGGAGAGAAAGAATGGGCGACGTTTTGGGTGGAGACCCAGTCTGAAGAAGGGTCTCAACCCAAAACGTCGCCCATTCCTTCTCTCCAGAGATGCGCTGCCTCACCCGATGAGTAACTCCAGCATTTTGTGTCTACCATCGATAGATCAGCCATGATCGAATGGCGGAATAGACTTGTTGGGCTGAATGGCCTAATTCTACTCCGATCACTTAAGACCTTATGAATCCAAGCGCAGATAGAATGCTGATCACAATCCAATATCCACCCAGCTGGGAAGCAGCATTGTATTTGGCCAGATTCCTGAAGAAATGAAAATACAATGGCAACAACATTTCAAAAGGACATTAATTGTCACTTTGCAGGGTGTAGAGAAAATGCTGGTACAAAATGCTGGACGATGAGAGACCTGCAACATTGTATCCTTGTATCTATGCATCCTTGCATCTATTTATCTGTTTTCATTGATGGGCCGACTGGCCTATTTCTACTCCTATCTCTTATGATGTTGTGATGATGATGGCAGAGACGCCCATGAGAGACCCTTCAACAGTCAGATGAGCGAGAGTATTGGGCACAGCCTGCAGCAGCTGCACGGAATGGCGGTGGAAGGATCCGATGGCCTTACACTAAGTCAGGCTAATCCCTATTTCATCGATCCCCTGTTGACAAAACACCAGGCCTTAATGGAGAATATAACAAATGAATAGCTTCTTGGGCTATGGCTGGACTTTTTAAATGCTTGCAAGTTGTAAGATGGTGCCAGAAGATGCCAATTCTCTGCGTGCTGTTCCAGAAGAGGTCCCCTTGTACTTGTGTACAGTATGATTCGACTGGGTACCATGCAGAACAATAATTTCATTGTATCTTGGTGCACGTGACAATAAGGAAATTAAGCTAAACTAAACTGTCAAAGGAGAATGTGGATGTTCTGTTGATGTCTTGGCTGTTATTCATCCAAAAACTGACATCACTGAAGCCAATTGCTTGGTCACTATCTTATTGTGCTATCTTTTAAAGAAAAAAATATTAGCTATGTTTCCCTAAATCCAGCAGCAACCACACATTCAATGTACATTTTGCAATGTCAAAAGGTGTGAAAATCACCTTATAAATACATCTTTATCCTATACTGGTTGGTTAATAGGTTCACAGTCTAAATTGCAAATTGTTTGAATGTTCGGTGTATTTGTAAAGGAAGAACTTAATGGCTCATTGTTTCCCAGATTAAAGTCCGTTTAAAAGCACTTTTCTTTTAAATACATTTTATTTTGGATGTTAACATTGCTGGCAAGGCCAGCATTCATTGCAAATGCTTAATCATCCTGATGTGGCTGTGAGTTTCTGCCTTGAACTACAGCAGCACCTTAGCTGTTAAGGGCCTGTCCCACTTGGGTGACATAATCCGCGGGTTCTGGCGAGTTTGCCCTCGACTCATACTTGCAGCATGGTCGACACGAGGTCGTAGGAGGTCTTCGTAACTCTCCTTCATGTTCGAGAGTGGTCTCCGTGTACTCGAGGCCTCAGCTAGGTCGTGGCGTTTTTTGAATTTGTTAAAAAAATGCCCGCGAGTAAAAAAAGGTCGCCATGGAGAAAATCAACACTTTTTTTTACTCGTAGGTTTGGTTGTAGTAGGTCGTCATGTTATTCGTAGGTAATTGAGGGTAGTTGAAGGTAATCGAAGGTAGTTGAAGGTAGTTTTTAGATAGTCTTCAACATAGTCGAAGGGAGGTGGAAGGAGATCGAAGGAGGTCGTCTTCACTCTCCACTATTCGGTGTCCAACTTTCCTGAAGTTAGTCGTAGAAAGTCGAAGTGGTCTTCAACATAGTTGAAGGAGGTCTTCTACATAGTCGAAGAAGGTCTTCAACATGTCATTTTTTCAAACTCTCCTAAACTCTTCTAAACTCGCCAATTAGGTCGCCCAAGTGGGACAGCCCCTTTACTGATACAACTGGGTTTCTGGGGACATTTAAAAGTGAACAATGGGTTACACAAAAAGCTGGAGAAACTCAGCGGGTGCAGCAGCATCTAAGGAGTGAAGGAGATAGGCGACGTTTCGGGTCGAGACCCTTCTTCAGAACAATGTTGCTTAGGGAAGGCTGAGCCAAATATTCTACACTAAAGGCTGTGACTGAACTAAATAGCATTGTAAACTAAACCAGTAGATTTGTGGTCCTCTATATATAGAAGAATCTATTTATTTAGTGGTGTACTTTTAAGTGGTTATCTTGGACATATTGTAAAAGCTGAAGCTTTAATTTGATGTCTTCTCTGCAATGTTCTTTTTGGCTTTTAATCTTGATTGTTGCAGTTTGGCCAAAACTCTCTTGGCATTGGTGCCTTGATGCTTTTGATAATTAGGTTGTGTGTTCCTCATTCACCAGCTCATTTGTTCACGTTCCAGATGTAATAAAGCAATTTTTTTTAATCGTGTGGCAATGTCCATTGAAATTCCATACAGGCGCCTGGGTGTACTGACTCCAGTAATATTGAGCATGGAGTTTTCTAACTCTTTCTGATCATCTGCCTGATTCGCAATAAAACAACTTCCTCTTATTTGCCCAAGTAAATCTGAATCTGACCATTTCTGCAAAATGCAGAGTTAATCTTTAAAAGTTATCAACGATAATGTGAATGATGAAGTAAAGCATTCATCGCAATCTCGGGGAGATGTCCAAGGTTACTTTGTAAAGATAGCACAGTGTGCTGTGGGTAGTGCAGCACATAAATTATATGCAGAATGTTTCTGCAAACAGCAGCTTGATGATCGTTACAATTTCAGTGATATCGCTTGAAGAATCATTATTATCCGTGGACAGCAATGTGGTGGACATCTTTCTACACATTCTTGTCAAGAGAATCAAAGGTGTTTTATTGTCATATGTCCCAGATAAAGCAATGAAATTCTTACATGCAGCAGCACAACAGAATATATAAATATTGTGCTTTGTAAATAGTAAAGTAAACAAAAAAAGGTTCCGGTTGTGTGCGCACACACAGTAATAGCGCATAACGACAAAACCAATGCCCCCATGTCTATGTAGTTCAGCTATGCAGTTCCGATTGCCCTTTGGAGGGCAAGCACAACTCATGCCTTGTTTGCTAAATGCCACCTTCAGCAGTTTCTCAGTTCCTCTGTCGTAAGGCTGAACAAGCTTCTTGCAGATTTTAGATGGGTTCTCAAAAACAATGGAATACGTGGTTCATCTAGGGAAATAGTAGCTATATGTGTCCAAGAGTACTCTCTTACCTTGGAGAATGTTGTTCTGTTCAAGCCATGGTGTGCTTGGGCTAATCTAAAGGTTTTGAGGCAGCCACTGATCTGATGTTTGTGCCTCTCTCCACAGCATGCTTCAGATCTGGAAAAGAAGCAGAACGAGTCGGAGAACCGGAAGTTGCTTGGAACAATCATTCAATATGGCAATGTTATTCAGGCAAGTGCAGGACTTGTTGATGGTGTCCCGACTAACACCCTGCAATACAGTGCTTCCATTATGCTGCCCCTCTGGTCCCACAGCCCTGTGCTCCACGTATCCTGGAGGTGTCGCAGTCACTGTGATCCCACAAAGTGGGGTGCGTCGCAAACAGCAACTAGGTCACAGAATCTGAAGCTCCATTCCCAGACTCTCATAGAAACATAGAAAATAGGTGCAGGAGTAGGCCATTCGGCCCTTCGAGCCAGCACCGCCATTTAATGTGATCATGGTTGATCATTCACAATCAATACCCCGTTCCTGCCTTTTCCCCATATCCCTTGAATCCACTAGCCCTAAGAGCTCTATCTATCTCTCTTTTGAATGCATCCAGTGAATCGACCTCCACTGCCTTCTGAGGCAGAGAATTCCACAAATTCACAACTTTTTGGGTGAAAACGTTTAACCTCATCACAGTATTAAATGACCTACCCCTTATTCTTAAACTGTGGCCCCTGGTTATGGAATCCCCCAACATTGGGAACATGTTTCCTGCCTCTAGTGTGTCCAAACCAGTAATATCAGTTTAGTCCAATTACTGTCCTTTTTCGCTCCTTATTGTATGCATAGCTCAGCAAAAACCTGACCTCGTTATCCTTGAGTGCTCAATTTGCTCATCCCTTTTCAGTGTGTTCTGTAACCAGTTGTCTATGGTGTCATTCCTTGTCCTGTCCAGCATCTTCCATGATCTCCAATGGGAACGCAATGGGAACATGAAATGAGTTTCCAAACTCATACATTGTTGCTGTTGCAAATTGCCTTCCCTCACTTATGTGACCTTGTGACTCTCTAGCTGTTGCACCTGAAGAGTAACAAGTACCTGACGGTGAACAAGAGGCTGCCAGCTCTGTTGGAGAAGAATGCCATGAGGGTGACACTGGATGCTGCTGGCAATGAAGGCTCCTGGTTTTATATCCAGCCATTCTACAAGTTGCGGTCCATAGGTGATAGTGTAAGTAGAGGACTTGGGCTATATAGTGTGAAATGCAGAATAACATGAGCATGAACTACAATGGGTTAGGATGCTTTTAACAAAATGTGAGATTTAAACTTTTGCTCTCGACATGGCTTCTATTTGGTTTAATTTGTTCTCTTGAATATTGTTTGTTCGAGTTCTAAAGAGAGACGCAGGTCCTCTGGCCAATCAGTCACCCATTTTTATGCTAATCCTCTCCTCATCACTTTATTCTCCCCACATTCCCATTAAATGCCCAGATTCCACCATTTCCCTCTGCACAAAGGTTGTCCACAGCAGCCAATTAACCAAGAACCTGCACGTCATTGAGATCTGGGAGGAAACTGGATAAAACCTTCACAAATGCAGGGTAACAAGCAAGCTTCACATAGACAAGCCTGGAGGTCAGATTGAAACTGGATCTCTAGCACTGAGAGAGCTGCTTTATGAACTGGGCTGCTGTGCTATTGTTGAAAACACTGGAGCATCCCGTGAGAATACGATATGGAAGTTACAAACTATATTTAAACCAGACTTTCATTTGTTGCTTTATCCTATTCTGTCTCATTAAGATTTGGCAGATCAGTAAAGTTCTAGTTTTGATCCCTTGTGTTCCCAGTGTCTCTCTCTGGAGGCAGTAACAAATGCAGTGACTTTCAGAAGAAAGGATATCCCACTACTAATTGATGTTAGTAGACCCTGTTGGACTACTGTACTTTGGTGCAGAAGAGGATTGTGCTTTCCTGCTCTCACCTCAAAATCGCATTGAATTCTGAGAAACCATTGAACACTCAGAATTGTATTCAAATATGGATTTGGCATCCATGGGCCAAACAAGGAAGAAACCTGGTACTGTAAAAGGCCTGCCCTTTTAAACCAGATTCCTCTGGCATATTCTAGAGAACCTGTAGTACAAATAACTCAATTTGAATATCTTGTAATTGAATGCAGATACTGGAGCAATTAAATGTATATCCATTCTTAAATGGTCTCTTTTTTCACCCCAAAGGTTGTGATTGGAGATAAAGTGGTGCTGAACCCAGTTAATGCTGGCCAGCCACTTCATGCCAGCAATTGTGAATTGGTCGACAATCCAGGATGCAAAGAGGCAAGGAATAAACGCTCTATTTGTTTTGTGGCACTATACCTCATGTGGACTGTTATTCATTAAACAGCATATGCAGTGGACATTTTGTGTTAGTGGGAAGTAAACAAGCATCCAGCAGATAGATGAGGTTTCAGTGGTTTTAATAGGATTCATTTTGAGGGAGAATTTTTACCTGTCAAGATAATTTTATGTGGTTCAGGCCACCAGGTGATTAATCTGTACTTGAACCAAGCTGATTATTATTTAATTAGAAAAAGGCACTATGATGTAGCATTTAGTCGGTACTGCACTGGACATTTTGCTTAAATCCTGATATAGGACTGAAACCCTCAATTTCCTGATTTCTGAGGGCTTACAAATAACACGGTTTTGCTAATGTCATGAACCGCAGAGTCATAGAGCTTTACTCTATGACAACGGGCCCCACAATCCAGCTCGTCCAGGCCAACCAAGTTGCCTACATGAGCTAGTCCCATTCACCTGCATTTCTCCCATATCCCTCTAAGTCCTTTCAATCCATGCACCTGTCCAAATATATTTTAACCATCGTAATTATGCTGCTTCTTCTCCCACCCCCCACACACCCTCCCGTTATCAGGCTTCTGAGTGGCCCTTCTATAAGCTGGGGTACTGTTCGATTCACCTCTAACCCATTCAGTACATAGAAACATAGAAAAATAGGTGCAGGAGTAGGCCATTCGGCCCTTCGAGCCTGCACCGCCATTCAATGGGATCATGGCTGATCATCCAACTCAGTATCCCGTACCTGCCTTCTCTCCATACCCCCTGATCCCTTTAGCCGCAAGTGCCACATCTAACACCCTCTTAAATATAGCCAATGAACTGGCCTCAACTACCTTCTGTGGCAGAGGATTCCAGAGACTCACCACTCTCTGTGTAAAGAATGTTTTCCTCATCTCGGTCCTAAAGGAATTCCCCCTTATCCTTAGACTGTGACCCCTTGTTCTGGACTCCCCCAACATCGGGAACAATCTTCCAGCATCTAGCTTGTCCATTGGACATTGGACTTTGTCTAAGGAACTGATGTGTTACAATGTTGAGACCTATATTCTGCACTCTGTATCTTCCCTTTTGCTCAATCTATTGGACTGGAGTTTGAACTGATTGTATCTGTATATGGTGTATCTGATCTGTTTGGATACCATGTAAAACAAGGCTTTTCACTGTACCTCAGTACGTGACAATAATAAACCTAAACCTCAGTACATTTGAATATGACGTCCCAGCTTTTGTACTTGATGAAGATGGGTGTGCCAGATGCCTTCTTCACCATTCTGTCTATCTATGTTGCCAGTTTCAGTGTACAATGTATTTGTACCTCTCACTGTTCCACAATATTCTCCAGGGCCATTCAATTTACTATGTAAGTTCTTCCCTAGTTTAACTTGAACATGCATCACTTTACACGTGTCAGATTTAAAGTCCATCTGTCATTCTTTGGCCCTTTAGCCTAGTTGATCCAAATCCAACTGTAATCTCAGAAATTGTTATACACTGTCCACCACTTTACTGATTTTAGTGTCATCAACAAACATTATCAACCATGTCAACTGCATTCTCATACAAACAATTAATTTAGATGACGAAAAGGGACAACTACGTTAGAATATTTTACATAAGATAAGCACAAATGATAACTGATTCTATCACCAGTTGGCCTCACAATTGCAAGTGAGTTGACTTATGAAGCTGCCCATATTCTGGAAATGCCTTGCTTGTACTGATGGGGAACACAGATTCTGTGTGAATGATTAGAGTCAACTGAAGAAGACCTTTTGAATAATGCTGGGGAACTTGTCGCTGCGACTCATCTTAGAGAAAAATTTGATATTTTTAAGCACAACCGAAACCAATGAATAAACAAAACAACCTTTTTGGAGGCTGAGATTAGAACAGTAGGAACTTGAATAACAAACTTGCGTTCTTTGGAAATTGTGTTTTGCAACAATCTATCAAGTGCGATCAATTTAATTGAAGTTCTGTTAAAAATCAACCCCACGCAGTTGTTTTAATCAAGATATGCTTGCATGCTGTCTGTTCCAGGTTAACTCTGTGAATTGCAACACTAGTTGGAAAATCGTGCTGTTCATGAAATGGAGTGATAATAAGGAAGACATCTTGAAAGGGGTGAGCTAATTGGCACTGCTTACAATGTATCTGAATTGAATTATAAACATTGATGTTCAGATGGCTCCTGGAGGAAGCTGTTGAAAACATTGTCCAAGTAACAGATTCTTCTGATGGAGGGTTCCAACCTGAAACGTCATCTTCCATGTTCTCAGGAATGCTGCTGACCCACTGAGTTACTCCAGCATTTGTATCTATCAACAGAATGGAAATCCCTGTCTAGGGACTGCTCTAAATAATGAAGCAGTGTTTGTGATGGTGCCGAGTCCCTTTGGGAGTATTCAGATGAAGGGGGCAACCAACCAATCTCCCACCTGCCTGTTTTATCGGAACCATGTGTGATACAGTCTGTCAATCCGACTTCGGACTCAAAAGCCATTTCAGATTCTGAAAGTAATTCATCATTAACCCCAAAGGGAACATAAGATGCTTATTTATTTACTTTGTGCATACAGGGCTTTTGTCTGCAGTAGTTTAGTTTAGAGATACAGCGCGCAAACAGGCCCTTTGGCCCACCAAGTCCGTGCAGAACAACGATCTCTGGAAAGGGTCACTATCCTACACGCGCTCGGGATAATTTACAATTTTACCAAGCCAATTAGCCGACACACCTGTATGTCTTTGCAGTGTGGAAGGAAACCGGAGCACCTGAAGTAAACCCGCGCAGGTCACGGGTGAACGTACAAACTCCTCACAAACAGAGCCTGTAGTCCGGATCGAACCCGGGTGTCTGGCACTGTAAGGCAGCAACTCTACCGCTGCGCCTCCGTGTCACCCAGTTGGGAACTATTGCCTTAAAACAAACCCTAATCGATGGTATCTCGGTTACCATCACCAAACTATTAATGCAATTATTTTAATCTCTCTCTCCTAGGGTGATGTTGTGAGACTGTTTCACGCAGAGCAGGAAAAGTTTCTCACTTGCGACGAGTATCGGAAAAAGCAGTATGTGTTCCTCCGGACCACTGGGCGGCAGTCTGCTACGTCAGCAACCAGTTCCAAGGCACTGTGGGAGGTTGAGGTATGGCATTGTGTTTAAAACGTCACTCTTGTAGTAAGGTGACATTTACACCACGAAAATGTCCACACAGGATGAAACTTGTAACTGGTTCTAGTCGAGGTCTGACGTTCACTTCAGTTAATCGGCAAAATCCTTTCTCCCCATAACTTCCATCTCCCATGTACCAATAGAATCCCAAACCCCAATAAACTGCTGGGATCAAGGGTCCAATTTACTCAGCTTGACGTTGGTTGTCTTAATCGATCTAGTCAAGACTGGTGAATGCAGATACATAGATGCAAGGATGCATGAGCAGGTGTACAATGTTGCAGCTGTCCCATCGTCCAGCATTTTGTACCAGCATTTTCTCTACACCCTGCAAAGTGACAATTAATGTCCTTTTGAAATGTTGTTGCCATTGTATTTTCATTTCTTCAAGAATCTGGCCGAATACAATGCTGCTTCCCAGCTGGTGAATATTGGATTGTGATCAGCATTCTACCTGCACTTGGATTCATAAAGTCATAAGTGATAGGAGTAGAATTGGGCCATTTGGCCCATCAAGTCTACTCCACCATTCAATCATGGCTGATCTATCTCTCCCTCCTAACCCCATTCTCCCGCCTTGTCCCCATAACCTTTGACACTTGTACTAATCAAAACTTACACCTATTCTTTGGGCAAAAAAGAAACAATGCAGACAAAAATGGCTAAAATAGCTTGCCTTCACTGTTTGCTAGGTTGTTCAACATGACCCTTGCCGTGGTGGAGCCGGGCACTGGAACAGTCTCTTCCGCTTCAAGCATTTGGCCACGGGCAATTACTTGGCTGCTGAGGTTGGTGATGTGAGTGTTTCCTTTACTTCTCAGTTTTTCAAATTTAACTAAGTTGCAATCTCTGCAGGGCCTAACGCTGAATTGTGTTTTTTTTTTTCAGGCTAATCCGGATTACCAAGAGGAGTGTCAAGAATCCCGATCATCGGTGAGTGAAGTTCATGTCATTCATGTGGCAATGATACGATACAGCTTGGCACTGCATATTCCTGAGTAATGTGTAATGATCGTCATTGAGCCAAATGACAATGAAACAGGTTCTTCAGCTTACTGTGCAGAAAGGAACAGCAGATGCTTGTTTACACTGAAGATAGAGACAAAATGCTGGTGTAACTCATTAGGTCAGGCAGCATCTCTGACTTTTCGGGTCGAGCGTCTGAAGAAGGGTCTTAACCTGAAATGTCACTTATTCCTTTTCTCCCGAGATGCTGTCTGATCTGCTGAGTTACTCCAAAATGTTGTGTCTACCTTCATCTTACTGAGTCCACGCCAACTACCAAGCAACCATTGACATTAACCCTTCATTAATCCAAGTTTAACTTCCCCACATTCCCATCAACACCCCCCCAATTCTACCATCTACTTAGGGTTGGGTGAGTGGGTTGGTGGGGGGGGGGTGTTAGAATATATAGTGGCCGATTAATTGACCAACCCACATGTCTTAGGGATGTAGGAGAAACTGGAGCATCTGGAGGAAACCCACGCTGTTATAGGGAGCACATATAAGGTTTCATTAGATAGCACTAGATGTCAGGATTGAACCTGGAGCTGTGAAGGCATCAGGTCCGCTAGCTGAACCACTCTGCAAAGTATTTCCTGAAAAGCAATGTTATTCCCCTGGCTTTCAACAATGTTTCCAGATGTGGAAGTATCGAATTTCAAGCTAATTATAAAGTTTTCAATGAATTTCATGATTGGTGTAAACACCTAATGGATTTTAAGGTGTTGCCACGCAGTGATGGAATTGAATATCCCTCCATCTTCAGAGGTGGGTGGTATTGATCAAATTCTTAACCTTTGTATTCAAGTTTAAAAATAGGAACAAAGCAATTGCTAAATGGAAAAGGATGAGATTCATTACTTTGTGTTTGTTCAATCACCCTGACGAAAGATAAACTCGAATGATTTATTGTCTTAGTCTGGTGTATCATTTACGAGTAATTAGTGTAAAAAACATTCAGAAGATGCTGAAACGATGTAGGAACTGAAGGCCCAGAGTGACTTATTACAGTAAAAAATGCTCACCGTTCCACATTGGCTTTCCAATTAATCTTGTATAAAATAGCAAAAATATAACCTTCTGAAAGCTGTTAATAATTTAAAAGGAGAACAACTTAGAACTGTTAATAAAGAGGAGGCTTGTAGTGGGAAGTTGGGTAACTTTGAATAAAGATTTCAAATGCTAGTGTATGCAGATTGATAGATGAGACAAACATTTTGATGTAACCTTTAGAGTTGAAGCCTCATTCATTTTCGAACTTTAAGGGTCTGTCCCACTTGGCGATTTTTTTTGGTGACTGCCGGCATCATTGACTGACGTATCAGGCCACCGAAAAATTCACAGCGTGATGCGGCGATGACACAATGTGATGACGTATTACGCGCGGTGTTTTTTTAAGTGTTACAATATTTTTTTTGTCGTCTCTGGATTTTGAAATGTTCAAAAACTTTTGCCGACACTGATATGACGCCGGCAGTTCGCCAAAGAAATCACCAAGTGGGACAGGCCCTAATTGTCACTCCAGGAAGCACCTGTACCAAAAATAAGACGCAGAGTTCTGGATTACTCTGCAGGTCAGGCAGCTGGAGAACATGGATAGGCGATGTTTTTGGTCAGGACCTTTCTTCGGCCCATAAAGTATAGATGAGTAGAAGAAACTGAGGGCAGTTGGTGAGAATGTCAGAGTAATAACATAGTGTAAATGGTGCTTGATGCTCAACATGCACTCATTTGGTCAAAGGACCTGTTTTCATTCTGTGACACTTGTGATAAAACCTAGAGTCCATTCCTGGTTTAATATGGTCAATGAGCAGAATCCTCTGCCTGTCTAGTAGAATTCTAAAGGCTAATGATTCTAATGTCCAATGTTGGCAACTTCTTTGGGGCTGTTTTCTTTCTCCTGTGTTGATGACATGCTCATAAAATGTCAATGCAATGTTCGGAGAGGACTGAAAACTTGGAAACATAATTAACAATGGTAATATGAAAGATATTTCACCTCCATGCCTCTTTCCTGCTCTCACCCCATGATTCCCTCGAAACCAAACATCTATCTATCTCTGATGTTGGAATTTCAGCTTATTCTCTCCCGAGCACTATGGATTAAGAAGATTTAATCAAACATTTCTTTGAATTTGTGATAAATATTGGGATTCTGTTAGCAAGGCTGGAGCGAAGCCGGGGGCAGATATACAAGGCGAAAGAATCAGTTCTAATTTGAGTAGGAAATAACTGCAGATGCTGGTTTAAATCAAAAGTAGACACAAAATGCTGGAGTAACTAAGGCTGCATCTCCGGAGAGAAGGAATGGGTGACATTTTGGGTCGAGCCTTCTTCAGACTGATTCTTCAGTGGGATGGTAGAGAAAGCTGATTCAATAATGGCTGTCATAAAGGATTGAATGGCTGAATGGAGGAAATGTTGTAGGGCTGTGGAAAGAAAAGGATTAGAGGAATAGGTAGCCCTTTCAGAGAAGTAGTGCAAGGCCGATGAGCCAAAGGCCATTGCATTTGAGCCAGGATTGCGTGGTATTAAGAGATGTCTGTTCATGTACAAATGACAGCAAGATAATGTAGGACACCTCCAAGTTCGTATCTTATCACCTCCCCTCCTAACTTCCCACCCTGTAATCCGTTACCAATATTATCCCCATTTTGTTTTTCTGTGCTAAAAAAGGTTGCTAGTAATTCTGCAATAGCATGACATAGTTTGGTAATATTTGGACTGCTGAGAAAATAGGTGAAAGGCCATGTAGCTCAAAGGTGATTGAATCTTGAGTTTAATATGGATTTCCACTTTGGTAACTGCTTCATTATTGAAAGGTTTATTTATCACAAGAATGATCATATCAAAGTATCGATCAATGGGGAAACCTTACAATCTTCTTGTTACAATAAATTGTACAATCTTCTTGTACAATAAATATAAGTTATTTCCCACATTTCCAAATTGGGTTTCTTTGATGGTTATCGTTTGGTAATTTTCATAGTTTTCCCAATAGCTGCTCTGACTGGACGAGGTGCCACAGCTGGTAAAGCTGCTGCCTCACAGCACCAGAGGCCCAGGTTCGAACCTGACCTTGGGTGCTGTCTGTGTGGAGTTTGTATGCTCTCCCTGTGACCACGTGGGTTTCCTCTGGGTTCTGGGGTTTCCTCCCACATCGCAAAGAAGTGTCTGTTTGTACTTTAATTGACCTCTGTAAAATGCCCCTAGTGTGTAGGGAGTGCATGAGAAAATGGGATAACATAAAACTAGTATGAATGGGTGATCAATGGTCAGCGTGGACTCGCTGGGCCGAAGGCCTGTTTCATGCAGTATCTCCAAAACTAAAGATGTAATGAGTTTTACCTTGCCTGAGACCGCTGAACTTGGATTCCACTTCTGGTGAAAGATATAATTTGAGCAGCAGGGGGAGTAGTTACTCTTTCGCACTTGCTCCTGTGCTCACTTTGAAATTGTTCTTTTTAAACCTCAATGAATGTTAATGGGTGCCGAAGCAATCTGTCGATTACAATCTGACATAAATTTTAACGTGGAAATGTCTGTATGCAACTCTATTTATACCTAAAATAACTGGATGTGATCAGTTCTGAATAGTTATTGGATTTTAAGTTGACTGCCAACTGGAATTGGATCTTGGCGGCAGAGTTAATGTCAGTTTTACCGATTGCAGATTCACCGTTGCTATGAACAAACATATGCTGAACCTCCTGAAGGGAAAGGCTGCAATGCTGTCAATGTTTATCTTATTGTATTTGCTGCGTGAATTATCTTTTATTTGCTTGATGCATGATGTGCACATGGATGGGAAGGTCAACATTTACTGCCGATACTTGATTACCCCAGGTCATGATGGTGAGACCAATATGGTCCTTTTGGTGAAGGAACTCTGGTATGTCTGTGGGTAGATAGTTCCACTGTTTGGACACTAACTCCATGGTCCTGGACTGAGAGTGCTGTCCTCCAACTACAATACCCATCTCTTTTCTTCCTGACTTAAGATTTTCATGTCAAATGTGACACATTTGACTCAAATGTGCCCTGATTTCATGGCTTGACATTTGCACTTTGCCTCGACTTTGGCTAGTTCATCCATCTTTGGAAAAGACTGTAAAGATATCTGGACCTAATACATTTTGATAACTCGGTGCAGTGCATGACACCTTGCTGACAGGGTGGAATCTAGACAGTTTGAATTTTTTTTAGAAAAGGTATACCAGAACCCCCAGCCCAGGACCAGGACTATGGAAGATAACCAGCTCCTTATCACATTGTTGGCTTGATGTCAGTGTTGTAACTACTGGAATGGAATAGCTTGGATAGAATAATATCTAGTTTCCGAAATGTCTTCAGCATTGCAGACTATCAAATAGTACCGGACAACCTTTGATCAAATGAAGCATATTAACTGAGGATTGGCTTCTGTGGAGGTGGGGTTTTGGAAGGAAGTTGATGAAGATCATCCACTTGTTCCTTTGGAAGATAGTTGCAAATGCACTCGTTTGCGCTCAGTTTAATCTGCTGCGCTTGTGCTGTCTGAGAGGATGCTAATATTCTTCCTTGCCTGTGGGTTGCTAAATTGTCCACCATTATTCACACCTTAAAATTGTGGAACTGTGGTTGGGGGGGGAGACACTTTGCTCTGGATAGCAAACTTTCTTTTTATTGAGCATTGAGAGGAGTTTGTTTTTGCGCATTTGCACAAATATTTAACCAAGAAAGAATTTCAAGTATATTTAAAATAAAGGATTAAAGTGTTCCTGCTCCTTGTCCCCTACTCTGCACTCATGTTTGTCTTAGCTGGTGGCTTCCTGATGCCGCCAACATCTCAGCCCTTCCATCTCTAGCTCGATACCAACCGCTCCCGAATCGTGTTCTGTTCAAATCCAGACTCTTGTAGAAGCACTTTGTTTTCATGCCATATCATCTACGTCTGTCTACAATCTATGTCTCAAAATGTCCAATAACTTTTCAATTTCCCTCCAAATTTTCCCCTTTCTTTTCAAATGCTTTTCCTTTTAATCAATCTTTGACTTAGCATTTAATCGGCTCATTGGCTTCATTCCATTCTTGTTCATGTGCCTCAGTCAGATCACGCGTGGTTTATCAGGATAATTTGTGGGCCATGACCTAGTGTCCCAAGGTGGAAACAATCATTAGACTTGTTCTGGCAAGTTTCACTTGATGAAACAAGTCATTTGACTAAATACAAATGTTCTTGGCATTATAAAAAAACGATCCTACATCAAAGAACAAGCTGGGCATTGATAAGCCTGGTTGGGGTTCTGTTGCCCTCCACTTGGCCTAACAAGGCCATTCCACTTGGCTTAATGAGGTATTGCATTCATCCAGTGGAAATTGCTTCAGTACAATTGATGTAAATTCAAGTAGATAATAGCAATACATTATCTTTTGTATTGTTCAAGGGAGGTTTGCAAGAATTGGATATAATGGAATGTCAAATGAAATGAATACAGTTTGCCTGTTGTCGTGATGCATATCAAATGGATCTCATGCTAGATCTCAATTAAATAAATGCCTATCATATGACTGTCTGCATGAAGGTTGAAGTAATTGCTCTGTACTAAATTAGAAAACGTTTTTTTTGTTTGTTTTTTTTGTTTAAGTGAAATAAGTTAGATAATAGACAATAGGTGCATGAGTAGGCCATTTGGCCCTTCGAGCCAGCACCGCCATTCAATGCGATCATCCCCAATCAGTACCCCGTTCCTGCCTTCTCCCCATATCCCCTGACTCTGCTATCTTTAAGAGCCCTATCTAGCTCTCTCTTGAAAGTATCCAGAGAACCAGCCTCCACCGCCCTCTGAGGCAGAGAATTCCACAGATCGAATCCATTCTAAATGGCCTACCCCTTATTCTTTAACTGTGGCCCCTGGTTCTGAACTCCCCCAACATCGGGAACATGTTTCCTGCCTCTAGCGTGTCCAAACCCTTAACAATCTTATATGTTTCAATAAGATCCCCTCTCATCCTTCTAAACTCCTGAGTATACAAGCCCAGCCGCTCCATTCTCTCAGCATGTGACAATCCCGCCATCCCGGGAATTAGCCTTGTAAACCTATGCTGCACTCCCTCAATAGCAATAATGTCCTTCCCCAAAATAGGGGACCAAAACTGCACACAATATTCCAGGTGTAGTCTCACTAGGGCCCTGTACAGCTGCAGAAGGACCTCTTTGCACCTATACTCAACTCCTCTTGTTATGAAGGCCAACATGTAATTCGCTTTCTTCACTGCCTGCTGTACCTACATGCTTACTTTCATAGACTGATGAACAAGAACCCCCAGATCCCGTTGTACTTCCCCTTTTCCCAACTTGACACCATTTACATAGTAATCAGCCTTCCTGTATTTGCTACCAAAATGGATAACCTCACATTTATCCACATTAAACTACATATGCCATGCATCTGCCCACTCCCCCAACCTGTCCTAGTCACCATGCATCCTCCTCACAGTTCACACTGCCACCCAGCTTTGTGTCATGTGCAACTTTGCTAATGTTACTTTGAATCCCTTCATCAAAATCATTGATGTATATTGTAAATAGCTGCGGTCCCAGCACCGAGCCTTGCGGTACCCAATTGGCACTGCCTGCCATTCTGAAAGGGACCCGTTAATCCCTACTCTTTGTTTCCTGTCTGCCAATCAATTTTCTATCCATGTCAGCACTCTGCCCCCAATACCATGTGCCCTAATTTTGCCCACTAATCTCCTATGTGGGACCTTATCAAATGCTTTCTGAAAGTCTAGGTATACCACATCCACTGGCTCTTCCTTGTCCATTTTCCTATTTACATCCTCAAAAAATTCCAGAAGATGTAAGGAGAAGGGGAAAGCCTAAGGGGCAACATTTTCATACAGGGGGAAGTGGGTATTGTTAAAGAAAACTTTAAAACACACCACAAGGATCGGTAAGGCAATCAAGACTATACTAGAGCATACAAATACAACAGCCTTTGGGAACAGTTGGTCTGGACTGTTTCCCGAACAAAGATTCATGTGATATTTTATGCAGTTTTTTCTCTGTTTGTTTGCACTAATTAACCCATAGCAGATTTCACAAAGGCACTCCAACATTCCTCTGCTATCAGAATGCCCAGGAGCAGCCATGATTCATGCACCTCCAACAGACTCATTCACGTGCTTGGGTTTTTTTCACAACCAACCCACATGACCACTATCCGAAAAGGGTTTTGTTTCCTTTTGACCTCATTCTCCCCTTTTATGATTTTATTATTTGACATTAAATGAAACTGGCTGCCAGATTAAGTTGTTCAGGTGGGTACAATAAGAACGTTTAAAGGACATTTGGACAGGTATATGGGTAGGAAAGGTTCAGAGGGATACGAGCCATCTGTGGGCAATGAAACTATCTTAGATGGAGTATCTTGGTTGGCATGGACAAGTTGGGCTGAAGGGACTGTTTCTGTGCTCTATGGCTCAAAGTTTAAAAGCTAAATGTTACAAGGTCTCAATGTGAACCAATATTAACTGTGAGCTAATAGATTTTGAGAGGACTGCTGAAGATAACAGGTGAGCAGGCATTGTAAATAATTTTAGTGATTTAAATTGCAGTTCTTTACCATATTATCTCAAAACCTTTGTGTGCAATGTCATCACCAGAATGACTCTGAGCTGGAAGCATTGAGGAACAGAATAAGCAGTTTCCAGGAGAAGGTGATGTACATGCTGGTGTCGGTACCTGAGGGCAACCACATCTCCTCCATCTTTGAGCTCGACACAACCACCCTCCAAAGAGGAGACTCGCTTGTTCCGAGGTATGGCTGATTGGGGACTTGGTGACTTGGTGGTGGACAAGTTTATTTTCAGTTTTACGGATGGTAATCAAGGAACGGCTGCTTAATTTTTGGCATATTATATGGGTTTAAATTTATCTTTTGGCGAATAGAGCAATAAGGTTACATACATCTGGTGAAATATTTGGCTGACATATTGTTCTCATTGTCTGCAGTGTTGAAGTTATAAATATAATTTGATGAGGATCATAAATAGGAAAAGACAGTAGAAAAAGACACACAATTCTTGAAAAAAATGTTAAAAACAGAAGATGATGATATAATATTTTGCTGCTAATTTGGTGAACAATTTGTGCACTGATCTAATGAAAGGTAGACATGCATTTACCTGCTGCCCTTTTTAACCTCTGGATGGCTCAGTATTTTAGAGGTAATGGTTTGTGTGGAAGAGTGGTTATGCTTGTGTACTGCGTACAGAAGCACTTATGCTTGTGTACTGTGTATGTATAGAGTGTAAACTGCTGCTCCAGAATATGTAGATGCTGTTTTTTAGCGACGATATACACAAAGTTCTAGAGTAAATCAGCAGGTCAGGCAGCATCTCTGGAGAAAAATGCTGGGTGACATTTCGGGTCGGAACTCTTCTTCAGAAGCGTCACCCATTCTTTTTCTCCAGAGATGCTGTGAGTTAAGTTCTGCTGAGTTACTCCAGCACTTTGTGTCTATGCCAGGATACAGATCGAGGGAAATCCAGATAGTATTAAGCATCTGTACTGAACCTGTACATTATGTAACAATATACATGAATGCATAACTGAATCAGTGGAAGAGGGAGAACTCCTTTCCCATCTCAGTGAAGATTGTCACGCACCACAAGGCATGTCCAACAAAAGACCTTTATATGTGGTTACTGATCCAATACATGTAAAATCTTTCACAGAATTTGAAAGGAGACTATAAATTATGTGTAAAGATTGAAATTGATGCCTGCCCATATAAGAATAGGTTATTTGATGTTTTGCTAATTTAAGCATAGCTGCATTTAATATAGGGAAAACATAGGGTTAAATATAGCAGCTGATAATATTTTGCCTGCGGTGCTGGAATGTGTTGCACACCATCTTATGATAATGTGGTGGGAAGTAGGGACAAAATGTGAACATTGATTTAAATTCACAATAACAGTGAACTTTTGTTCTTTGAAGATATTGCATTCTCATGCCAGGAGCTCACACTTAATTAGGAACAGAAATCCATGTAATGAACTTCACACACGCATATATGCAGTGTGACAATGAAAAATAAATCACAGTCAGCTAACATATTGGTCTCCTGAGAAGTTTTATTCTAACATTGTGATTCAATATAATTTGTCTTGAATGTTGGCCTCTTGTGTATCTCCAGTTTCTTTAACAAGAGGAGTTGAGTATAGAAGGAAGGAGGCCCTTCTGCAGTTGTATAGGGCCCTGGTGAGACCATACCTGAAGTATTGTGTGCAGTTTTGGTCCCCTCATTTGAGGAAGGACACACATGTTATTGAGGGAGTGCAACGTAGGTTTACAAGGTTAATTCCCGGGATGGCGGACTGTCATATGCTGAGAGAATGGAGCGGCTGGGCTTGTATACTCTGGAGTTTACAAGGATGAGAGGGGATCTTATTGAAACACATAAGATTATTAAGGGTTTGGACACACTAGAGGCAGGAAACATGTTCCTGATGTTGGGGGAGTCCAGAACCATGGGCCACAGTTTAAGAATAAGGGGTATGCCATTTAGAACGGAGATGAGGAAACACTTTTTTACACAGTTGTGAGTCTGTGGAATTCTCTGCCTCAGAGGGCGGTGGAGGCCGGTTCTCTGGATGCTTTCAAGAGAGAGCTAGATAGGGCTCTTAAAGATAACAGAGTCAGGGGATATGGTGAGGAGGCAGGAACGGGGTACTAATTGGGGATGATCAGCCATGATCACATAGAATGGCTGGCTCGATGGGCCGAATGGCCTCCTCCTGCACCTATTGTCTATTCCACTTGGCGGTTAGATTTCAGATCTGAAATTTCATAATTTAACTTTCTTACATCCTCCTACACTTCTTTTCAAGATATATTTTTGAAACTTTTTTATTTGGACTTGAATGACGAGGTGTCCAATTCTGCTTCATTACACCATAATCTTGCGCCTCAGAACATTTTACAACATTAATATAAATGGTTGAAGTAGCAACAAGTGGTCAAAATCAATGACAAATGACGTATGATTTGAACATTATTTTTCAGGAATTCATACGTTAGACTCCGACATCTCTGCACAAACACGTGGGTTCACAGCACCAATATTCCCATCGACAAAGATGAGGAGAGACCAGTTATGCTAAAGGTACGTTTTAATTAAACTTAAATGTTAAGTCTTTAAATTGTGAGCAAACTGACAGAGTTGCCTCTTCTGCTTCCACTTCAGATCGGCACGTCTCCAACTAAAGAAGACAAAGAAGCGTTTGCTATAGTGCCTGTTCCTCCAGCTGAAGTGAGAGACTTGGACTTTGCCAATGATGCCAGTAAAGTGTTGGCCTCGATAGCTGGCAAACTCGAGAAGGGTACGATCACACAGAATGAAAGACGGTAGGTGACAGCCCTGTAGCACACAACCAGCTATTGACCACCCAGGATTTCCTTGAAAAATGTGTAAATTCTCTCCCATCTTTCATTTTAAATCATGTCTATAATTTTTTCCCCAATTTCATGAAGTTGCATTTTTGTAATCTCTGCAACTTTATTTGAAACTCCTTAATTATTCCTAACTTGCATTATCTACAAAAGAATACTGCATGGTATTTCATGGCTGAGCAGACTGAATATATTTTAAACACTCTGGCGGATATAAATGCTATCGTAATGTTACAGTTGAAGGTGACTTTATGGGAGTTCAGTTTAGTTTATTGTCACGTGTACCAAGGTACAGTGAAAAGCTTTTGTTGTGTGCTATCCAGTCAGCAGAAAGACAATACATGATTACAATCAAGCCATTTATGTGTATAAATACATGATATCGGAATTACGTTTAGTGCAAGGTAACGCCAGCAAAGGATAGTTGGAGGTGTCACCAAAGAGGTAGATAATAGTTCAGCACTGCTCTTGGATTGTGGTAGGATGATTCAGTTGCCTGATAATAGCTAACTTTGCATAAAAACAAACCAATGAAACACAAAAGATCTGGATGAGCACTCCAGAGATCCAACTTCAAAATCCCACCACCATATCTGTGGAATTTAAAATAAGTCGATAATTGGTCTTTGGGACAATCTGGTAGTTTTGTAGTCATTGTGAATAATTGTACATTATCGACTTAATTTAAATTCCACAGATGTGGTGGTGGGATTTTGAAGTTGGATCTCTGGATGGTTCATCCAGATCTTTTGCGTTTCAAGAATTTGTTTTTATGCAAAGTTGGCACTCCATCAAACTTGAAGGCAAGAGCAGAACATGTTGGAAGTGACTGTGCAGTTTGGGCAGCATTAGAAATGGGGGCACCAAAGTCAACTGGTCACATGGATGACCCTTCCCCATAACAGGAGAGGTGATCTTCTCCCTTCATTGATAGAGACCTGGCTTGTTTTTGTCCCTGTGGACACTGCCTGATCTGCAAAGTGCTTTCAGGGTTTCTGTTATAATTTCAGGTTTTTGGCACCTAGATTTTATTTGTTTCAATTAAAATTGAAAACAAATGTGTAAAAAATGAGTTCCAAAATAATGTCAGATAAAAGAACCATCTATTTTTTGAAGTTTTTTTGTGTTAACATAAAATAATTGTGTTAACATTAACCACAGTGTGGGGAGTAGTTCAATGATACAATAAAGTATCATGGAATTATTGAATAGAATCATTGATGTATTAGAAGTAATTTAATTTTTTCTAATCCTGGGATTACGCTGCCTAGCCGTTTATTTTGTTCTGTTTATTTTCAACAGTTTTGTTACAAAGCTTCTGGAAGATTTGATGTTCTTTGTTGCGGACGTTCCAAATTCTGGCCAAGACGTGCTGGAGGTGGTGATCAATAAACCAAACCGAGAGCGACAGAAACTCATGAGGGAGCAAAATATTCTAAAACAGGTGCGAGTCATAAAGTATGGAAATAGTCCTTTGGCTTAATTCGTTGGTTATGATCAGGTTTTAAAAATTAACTAGTCCCTTTCGTCTGCATATGGCCCTTATTCTTCCCAACCCTTCCTATCCATGTATCTGTCTAAATGTATTTTAATCACTGTCACTATACTTGCCTCCACAGCTTCCTCTGGCACCTCATTCAATATAGTTTAGTTTAGAGATACAGCGCGGAAACAGGCCCTTCAGCCCTATGGGTCTGCGTCGACCAGCCATCCCAGCACACTAGCACTATCCTACACACTAAGGACAATTTACAATCTTTACTGAAGCCGATTAACCTACAAACTATACGGCTTTGGAGTGTGGGAGGATACCGGAGCACCCGAACGAAAACCCACGCGGTCACAGGGAGAACGTACAAACTCCATACAGACAGCACTCGTAGTCAGGATCGAACACGGCTCTCTGGCGCTGTAAGGCAGTGACTACTGCTGCGCTACCGTGCCACCCCAAAGGGGCAGCATCGTCTAGTTTGAGTAAGAGGTGACTGTGGCTGACAAGGGAAGTCAAGGACAGTATAAAAATAAAAGAGAAGATGTATAATATGGCAAAGATGAGCGGGAAGCCAGAGGATTAGGAAACTTTTAAAGAGCGACAGAAGGTAACTAAAATGGCAATATGGGGAGAAAAGATGAGGTACGAATTTAAGCTAGCCAAGAATATAAAGGAGGTTAGTAAAAGCTTCTGTAGGTATGTGAAGAGGAAAAAAATAGTTAAGACAAATGTGGGTCTCCTGAAGTCAGTAAAATGTACATTTATTATGGGGAACAAAGAAATGGCAGACGAGTTGAACAGGTACTTTCGATCTGTCTTCCCTAAGGAAGACACAAACAATCTTCTAGATGTACTAGTGACCAGATGACCTCGGGTGACAGAACTGAAGGAAATTCACAATAGGCAGGAAATGGTGTTGGGTAGAGTGATGGGACTGAAGACTGATAAATCCCCAGGGCCTGGTGGTCTGCTTCCCAGGGTACTTAAGGAAGTGGGTTTAGAAATTGTGGACACATTGGTGATTATTTTCCAATGTTCTATAGATTCAGGATTAGTTCCTGTGGATTGGAGGGTAGCTAATGTTATCCCTCTTTTTAAGAAAGGAGGGAGAGAGAAAACAGGGAATTATAAACCAGTTAGCCTGACATCGGTGGTGGGGAAGATGTTGGAGTAAATTATAAAAGATGAATTAGCGGCATATTTGGATAGTAGTAACAGGATTTACCAAGGGGAAATCATGCTTGACTAATCTTCTGGAATTTTTTGAGGATGTAATCGGGAAAATAGATAAGGGAGAGCCAGTGAGTGTAGTATACCTGGACTTTCAGAAAGCATTTGATAAGGTCCCACATAGGAGATTAGTGGGCAAAATTAGGGCACATGTTATTGGGGGTAGAGTGCTGACATGGATAGAAAATTGGTTGGCAGACAGGAAACAAAGAGTATGGATTAACGGGTCCCTTTCAGAATGGCAGGCAGTGATTTGTGGGGTGCCGGCTTTTTGATTTAGATGAAGGGATTAAAAGTAACATTAGGAAATATGCAGATGACACAAAGCTGGGTGGCAGTGTGAACTGTGAGGAGGATGCTATGAGGATGCAGGGTGACTTGGACAGGTTGGGTGAGTGGGCATATGCATGGCAGATGCTGTTTAATGTGGATAAATGTGAGGTTATCCACTTTGGCGGCAAGAACAGAAGGAAAGATTATTATCTGAATGGTGTCAAGTTGGGAAAAGGGGAAGTACAACGAGATCTGGGTGTCGTACATCAGTCACTGAAAGTAAGCATGCCAGTACAGCAGGCAGTGAAGAAAGCTAATGATATGTTTGCCTTCATAGCAAGAGGAGTTGAGTACAGGAGCAAAGAACAGGGCAATTGTACAGGGCCCTGGTGAGACCACACCTGGAGTATTGTGTGTGGTTTTGGTCTCCAAATTTGAGGAAAGACATTCTTGCTATTGAGGGAGTGCAGCGTAGGTTCACGAGGTTAATTCCCAGGATGGCGGGACTGTCATATGTTGAAAGACTGGAGCGACTGGGCTTGTATACACTGGAATTTGAGATGGAAGGATGAGAGGGGATCCTATTGAAATATATAAGATTATTAAGGGATTGGACACGCTTGAGGCAGGAAATATGATGTTGAGGGATTCAACTGCCGATGTTGAGGGAATCCAGAAATGGGGGCCACAGTTTAAGAATAAGGGATAGGCCATTTAGAACGGAGATGAGGAAAAACTTTTTCACAAAGAGAGTTGTGAATCTGTGGAATTCTCTGTCTCAGAAGGCAGTGGAGGCTGATTCTCTGGATGCTTTCAAGAGAGAGTTAGACAGAGCTCTTAAAGATAGGAGAGTCAGAGGATATGGGGAGAAGGCAGGAACACGGTACTGATTATGGATGCAGCCATGATTACAGTGAATGGCGGTGCTGGCTTGAAGGGCTGAATGGCCTACTCCTGCACCTATTGTCTACTAAAATCAAACTCGCATTAAACTGAAGATACAAAGCTGGAGCAACTCAGCGGTTCAGGCAGCATCTCTGGAGACTAGGAATGGGTGACGTTTCAGGTCGAGACCCTTCTTCAGACTGGTTAGGGATAAGTGAAACGAGATATCTAGACAGTGATGTGGAGATATAAAGAACAATGAGTGAAAGATATGCAAAAAAGTAAAAATGATAAAAGAAACAGGCCATTGTTAGCTGTTTGTGGGGTGAAAATGTGAGGTTAGGGCAACAGGTGGGGGAGGGATAGAAAGCGAGGGAATGCCAGGGCTACCTGAAGTGAGAGAAATCAATATTCATACCACTAGGCTGTAAGCTGCCCAAACAAAATATGAGATGTTGTTACTTCAATTTGCTTTTAGCCTCACGGACAATGGATTAAAGAAACAAAGGGCATGTGCGGTATCTTGGACATGGGTCGGGAGAGTAAGCCTGTGTCCCTCTAGCTCTCGACTATTCTACCCTGGGTGAAAAAGACCAACTATTCACCAAATCTATTCTTCTTATGGATTTACATACCACTACCAGGTCACCCCTCAACTCCCTGTACTGCAGGAAAAATGGTCCTAGCTTAAGCAATCTATTCTTGTAACTCAAATTCTCAATTCTGGTAATATCTTGGTAAATCTTTTCTGCGCCCTTTCCAGATTAATTACATTCTTCCATTAGCAGGAAAATCACAAAACTCCAAAAGTGGTTTCACCAATGTCTTGTACAGCTGTAACATGACATCCCAACTCCTATGCTCAATACCAGGACCAGTTACACTGTAATTTTGACAAAGATCAGGAACTTGCTGCCCAAGGATTTGCCACAGCAGATCCGCAGCCACTCCGCTTGGTACAGCATCAGTTGGCCGACAATTAATTACACAGGATTTACAGGCCATTCAGCCCTACTAATCCATGCTGTTCAAGTACCACATGATCTCCCTCTCGTTATTCCAGTATGCCAATGTATTCTTCCATTCATGCCTTTGTCGGGTGTCTTAAATGTGTCCTTGCTGCTTATTTGAAACTCCATGTGACAGCAAAAAGGGGCCTGGAATTGGGTAGCAATCTGCTTCTGAATTAGAATGCTCACGGAGCCCACAATTACCTGGAATGAAAACAGAACATGCTGGGAAAATGCAGCAGATCAGACAGCATTTGTGGAAAGCGAAACAGTCAATGATTCTGGTCTGAAATCCTTCTTCTGAACTAAAGAGGCCTTGTGCTGAGACTCTTTCTCTTCTCACGGATGCTACCTTGACCTTCAAAATGTTTCCAGCATTTTTGGTGATGCAGATTTTGACCATTTGCAGTTATTTTATATTAGTATCTGGAACCTGTTTCGATTCTAAAGCAGTATCTCATTGATTTTTCAGTAAGCATAGGTAATGTGTGGTTACGGTAGATAATTTGCAGGCTGCTGATCACTGTTGGTATCTTAGCTAGACAAAAATGCTGGAGAACCTCAGCGGGTGAGGCAGCATCTATGGAGCGAAGGAATAGGTGACGTTTCGGTTCGAGACCTTCTTCAGACCCATTCTCGTTCCGAAAAGTCACCCATTCCTTCACTCCATAGATGCTGCCTCACCCGCTGAGTTTCTCCAGCATTTTTGACTGCCTTCGATTTTTCCAGCGTCTGTAGTTCTTTCTTAAACTGTTGGTATCTTGCTGCCCTGACTCCACAGATCTTTAAGCTGCTTCAGGCCCCGTTCACAGACAGTGGCGATGGCCCCATGCTGAGGTTGGAGGAGCTGGGAGACCAGAGGCATGCTCCATTTCGCCACATCTGCAGACTGTGTTACCGAGTATTGAGACACTCCCAGCAAGACTACCGCAAAAACCAGGTACAAGCCCAAAATGCTGACTTGTGCTGTCCTGTCAGATCTTTGCAGATGTACTTGTTTAAAGCTTTACACATGTATTAGTAAGCACCCCAGTGGTTGATCAGTTGCATTCTATCTTTGTGGTATATTTTGTGATCCATCATTAAGGATTATGAGAGCAGGGTTTAACGAGTTTCTCACCGACTTGACAATATTTATAGGACATCTTTACACATGGGTGTTTTCATGTAGAAGATGCTCAACGCTGTGTGTAGGAAGGAACTGCAGATGCTGGTTTACACCGAAGATAGACACAAAAAGCTGGAGTAACTCAGCGGGTCAGGCAACATCTCTGGAGAAAAGGTGATGATTTGGGTCGAACAGTCTCGCTGAGTTATTCCAGTTTCTCTCTTTGTGTCTCTCTTTGGATGCTGAAGACTCTTGCAGTGTTGGAAACAGCAAGGGTAAGGCGAGGAGAAATTTGTTTTTCTGGGCATTTATTGAATCTCGTAAGCTGAAAAAATATCTATAAGTAAACCCAGCCTCGTTTTTTAAGATGTCTCCTCTCCCAATGTCCATACAACAGGTCAAGGGTTGAAGTGGATGCATAGAACTTGATTGCTCCTCCCCATTGTTGAAGTAAATGTACAGGCAGCTTTTCAGATACCTTGTTCAAGTGCTCCACATTCCTACTCATGTGCTCTCTTGTCCAGGAATACATAGCAAAACAGTTTGGCTTCATGCAGAAGCAGATTGGATACGATGTCCTGGCTGAAGACACAATAACAGCCCTATTGCACAACAACCGCAAACTCTTAGAGAAGCACATCACGGCAGCTGAAATCGAAACCTTTGTAAGCCTGGTCAGGAAGAACCGTGAACCGAGGTGAGTTCATTATGGAGTGGGGGAAATAAAACAAATAAAACTTTATCATTGTGCTAAAAGCTGAAGTACTTGAAAGAAAATAAATACTAGGTGTTGGAAATTCTGAAAACTATGAGGAAGATGTGTAGATTATAATCCGTTTAACCCTAGAGCTCACATATGGGGAAGCTTGAGTTAAGTGCCCATGTCTGCATCCCATGATGAGGGATGCCGCTCCAGCTTTTTTCTGTGTATAATATGGTTGGATAAGAGTGCAGGTCATACATTTGCAACATTGATCTCTCAAAACTGATTCCACTGTGTCTTATCATGTCATAAGGCATAGGAGTAGAATTAGAGCATTTGGCCCATCTAGTCTACTCCACCATTCAATCATGGCTGATCTATCTGTCCCTCCTAACCCCATTCTTCTGCCTTTTCCCTCTAACCTCTGACACCTGTACATCGAAATTCTATCTATGCCTTAAATATATCCACTGACGGCCTCTACAGCCTTCTGTGGCAAAGAATTCCACAGAATAGCCACACTCTTCAACTCCTTCCTAAAAGAATATCCTTTAATTCTGAGGCTATGACCTCTAGTCCTAGACTCTCCCACTACTGGAAACATCCTCTTCACATCCACTCTATCCAAGCCTTTCACTATTCTGTACGTTTCAATAAGGTCCCCCTTATTCTTCTAAACTCAAGCGAGTACAGGCCCAATGTCAACAAACGCTCATCATAGGTTAACCTACTCATTCCTGGGATAATTCTTGTAAACCTCCTCGTCTCAATTGAACAAATTATTTTCCTAACTTTATTTTTGTCACATGCATTTTTTTCTCTGGTTAACCTCAAGTTTTTTCTGAACTAAGAAAGTCATCTTATCTTTCTCTCCAACCACCTGATTCCACCCCAACAATTTTCTTCCCCTTTAATTTGCCTCTTTCCCTGACTGCTGTCAAACATTAATTTCACTTCTCCAGGTGCCTTTACCTTCCTTCTCATGGAGCTTGTACCTTCCTGTGAGTCAACTCCCTTTTCTTGTCCCAAGCAAATACTGGAAATATTTTGCTCATGGTTATTAATTTGGGTTAAGTATTGCACAAACGTCAATTTATTTTAACAATTAACATCTATTTTCTAATAATGATTTTCATTGAAATCTGATTTGAGCTGTTCCTCTTTTCTAGGTTTCTTGATTACCTTTCTGACTTGTGTGTCTCCAACAACACAGCCATTCCAGTTACTCAAGAACTCATCTGCAAAGCTGTGTTGAACCCAGCTAATGGTGACATTCTCATTGAGACAAAGTATGTAACACGCAGGGAAAATAGAAATATGCTGCTCGTAAAATTTGGTTGTTATTATTGAACTTGGATAAAGTTTTATCGCATGTGCACTTTACTGGTTTGGAGGGTGACTGAATATGATTTTATTCTGTTTTTGTAAATAATTCTTAAGAAGACAAGCATTTATTGCTGCTCATCCCTGCTTGACCTTGTGGAAGTGGTGGTGAAGTGTTTTCCTGAACCCCTGCTATTCTGGTGCTGAAGTGCTTTCACAATCTAGTTCAGTGGGCTGACTCGGTATTTATGAAGTGATGGCTTGGGGCAATAGATGTCTTGGGGCAGTCCAGATGAATGGCTGAATGTTTAGGCTAGTTAACAGAGTGCTGATAAACCTGTCTGATTGTAACCCGGTTAGTACAGCTGTGACTACCTCAATCCAGATAGTGATTTGTCATTCTAAATGGTGCTTTGTAAGTCATGGTGTCATATAGTGCAGAAACAGGTTATTTGGCCCAACTTGCCCACACTGACCAACATTTCCCATCTACACTAGTCCCACCTGCCTGTATTTGGCCCATATCACTCTAAACTTGTCCTATTTATGTACCTGTCAAAATGTTTCTTAAACGTTGCGATATTCCCTGCCTCAACTATCTCGTCCAGCAGCTCGTTCCATACACCCACCACCCTTTGTGTGAAAAAGTCACCCTTCAGGTTCCTATTGAATGTTTCCCTCCTCAGCTTAAACCTATGTCCTCTGGTTCCTGATTTCTCTACTCTGGGCCAGAGACTCTGCGTCTACCCGATTTATTCCTTTCATGATTTTATACAAGATAGTGGGAAGGCTTTAGTTTGTGAACAGTATAACTACTTGGCACAGATTGCCCACTGTGTTTAGGTGACTGGCCCAGTTCAGTTCAGTTTCTCATTATTAGTGACTGTAATCCGAGGGATTTCTCATGGTGATGCCTTTGAACACTAGAGATGTGGTTCAGTCACATTCTTCCTGAGGTCACTCATAAATATCCACCACAGCGGCTCCTCCACATCCTCACTGTGATGGAAGGCAATAAAGTCATCTTCTTTCCTCCATTTTCTCCCGCGGTCAGGGGAGTCGAACCATCCGCAATCGGGGCGATCGAAGCTTACGCGTCTGGGCGATTGAAGCTCCCGCGATTGGGGCGGTGAAGCTCCTGCAGTTGGAGATCCCAAAGTCGGTCCCCAGCAAGAGGCCGCCAGCTCCACGATGTTGAAGTCCGCAGGCTCCCGCAGTTGGAGATCCCAAAGTCGGTCCCCAGCAACAGGCCGCCAGCTCCACGATGTTAAGCCGCAGTACAGACGGAGATACGACACGGAAAAAAGTTACATCTCCGTCGAGGAAAGAGATTTTAAAAAGTTTCCCCCCCACCACCACCCACATAATACAAAACTAAAAGTACACTAAAACATACATTTTACAACAAACTAACAACAACAAAGAAGGAAATAGACGAGAGACCGTTGGCGAGGTAGCCATCGTCGGAGCCACCTGGTGGTCTCGCATGGAGAACGTGCAGGTAGCACCAGAGGTCAGCATTGCTGGAGATGTGAATCCACAGCTCGACTAGCAGCGCTGCTGCGCCACTCTTATTTAGCAATGTTTATGAAAATTGCATTGATTATCTTGTCTACTCGTTAAGGAATTGCACAAATATTATCTGAAGTTCCTCTTAATTCGCGCACTTAAACACAAGGCCAGATCACTTTCCAAATTCTATTGACCATGCTGTCAGTTTTTGTACAGACAATCTGAGTGTATAATTTGCAGCACCAACTCAAAACCTTCAGGTCAAGAGCTTTTCATGTGACTCAGTGTATATTTTCAGAAGAGATGGTTGGTAGCCTAATATTGCCTGCAAACAAAAAATAATAAAATAAGTATTCAGTTCGGTGTGGGAACTAAAAACCTCATTTGATTGTGAATGCTGCTTCAAAGTTCAAAGACGCTTTACTGAAACCGTGTCTTTATTTATTTTTGCAGGAATAATCTGTTGTATGATGTTTGTTGCTATTAACCTTTATTCAATGAGTTGAGCTTCCACTGTTTCTCCGCTGCAGGCTGGTTCTCTCCAGAGTGGAGTTTGAGGTGGAGAATGGTGGCGAGAGCCGGCTTGAAGTTGGCGAGGATGAAGAAGTGTGGCTCTTTTGGAATGACAGCGGCAAAGAGCTACGGAGCAAAAGCATTCGTGAATTAGCTCAAGATGCCAAAGAGGGCCAGAAGGAGGACCAGGAAGTTCTTAGTTATTACAGGTACATCGTCCTGCATAGCGCACAATAAGATATAACTGGGTGGCAAGGTGGAGAAGTAGTTAGTGCCGCCTCTCGGCATCCAGGGACCTGACTTTAATTCTGACCCTGCGTGCTGTCTATTCATTCTCTCTGTTGCAGCATTGGCTTCTGCCATGTGATCTGGTCTACTCATGCACTCAAAAGGTGGACTAATTGGTAAAACTGGCTGTTGTAAATTATCCCTAAGTTAAAAAAGAATGGAAGGCAAGTTGGTGGGCATGTGAGAACAGTAAGTTATAGGGATATAGGAAAAGAGAAGCGGGGGATTAGAATTTCCCTGCTGGTGTCCAGCACTGATCTGATGGGCCATATGGCCTTCAGTGTTGGAATTAAGTTAAATTGCGACAGGAGGGTTTTGAGCCTTGCACAGCTTGATTCCAAGGCACACACATATCAGAAGTTGGTAGGTTCATTTCTAATCCACTACCTTGAACACAGAAGGTAGGCCACTGGTCTCGCTGAGTGTTTCCAAATGCTGAAAGTTCTGAGCTATGGAGGTAATATTAAGCTGAGGAACCTGAATCAATCTTTGCAGTCTGACACACAAGAAGCCATTGCACAATTTAAAGAAGAGGCAGTTCACTTGAGTTTTGGCAACTATTTGTCATCCATTAATATTCAAAGTATATGTATCACAAAAAAATTAGAAGCTGGAGTAGGACCCCAGTTTTTTGATCCAGTTCTGCCATTCAATGTTGTAGAACCTGTGCTTCATCCAATTCCCTGCCTGATCCACGCATCCAAGATTCCCTCATTATCCACAAATCCAGAATCTCAAATCCTATGAGATAGAGAATTGCAAAAAATTACAGTCCTCTGCATAATTAAATTTCTCCTTGGTTTTTAATGGCTGTTCCTTTGTCCTTACCCTAGCTAGACAAATAAAATCTTTAGAAAGAAAGAGCACATGTGTGGCCATTGGTGTGTGTTGGATTCTGTTTATGGATTGCCTATTGTGTTTCCATTTTCACAACACTGACTACAAGAGGGTTCCTTAAAATGCTTATTAAAGGGTCAAGGTTTATTGTTTTCCAATATAAAATTTATCGGAAGGTGGAATGTAATGTTCAATGTTAGTGACTTTTGACATTGCTTGAATATGTTTAATCCATCCCTCTGCTTATCTGAAAGCCTGATGTTCGCTTATGATCTCTTGCTCTGACCTCAACATTTCTTTTTCTAGGTACCAGCTGAACCTTTTCGCTCGGATGTGCTTGGACCGTCAATATTTGGCCATCAATGCCGTGTCTGGGCAGCTGGATGTGGATTTAATTCTCCGCTGCATGTCAGATGAGAACTTGCCATATGACTTGCGTGCCTCTTTCTGTCGCCTGATGTTGCACATGCACGTGGACAGAGATCCCCAAGAGCAGGTGACTCCAGTGAAGTATGCTCGCCTGTGGTCCGAAATACCTTCCCAGATAGCTATCGATGAGTGAGTATTCTAGCTTATTGATTATTGCCTTTTCATTGTAGGAACAAAGCTTTGGGTATTGACATTTTGGAAGATGAGTTAAAAGCTCCTCGAATAGCTTGGTATTATTCTGTTTGTGAGCAGCTAATCCATTTAGAAGGCTACAGGACGGGTTCTTCACTGTAGTGTAGGCTGGTGTAATGGTATGCCCCAGGTTTAGTGTGGGAAATATTGGCCATTCTTGATCTCTTCACTAGTGATATCTGCAGGGCTTCAACATGTGCAGACAAACGCTTAAGACGTGTGTGATGGTCAAGTCTTAGGCAACCTAGCAGTGTTCTTCAGATGGGTTTGCAGATGAAGGCTAGTCACAAGTAGGTGTTTACACTGTGTGCAATGGGTCATTTGCTCATCAACATGATTCCAGCTGTTCCATAGTGAATAATGTTTATGTACTAACTTTAATGTGAGGCGGCCACATTTAAAATGACATTTTATGTCGAAGAGACATAGATAATAGATGGTCACAATGTGGGACATAGAGTGGATGGGGTGCAAAGGTCCAACACTAGAGGGCATAGAGAGAGAGGGGTAAAGTTAATGTGAGAGGGGGGAAGTTTTTAAAGGAGATTTGAGGCAAGTTTTTTTTTTTTTAACACACTGAGTTCCTGGACCATGCTGCCTGGTGAAGTAAAGAATGATAGCAACTTTTGAGAGGCATTTACACAAACATATGAATGGGCAGGGAATGGAGGCCATACGCTGGCAGATGTGCTGATTAATTTAGCATCATGATTGGCCCAGACATTGTGGGCCGAAGGGCTGGCTCTTGTGTCCTGTTTAGTCTTCTATGTTTTGGAATAGCAAATTGTTACTTTCAGTACTTAACCAACTATTTGATGTGGGGTTGGGGGGGTTAGTAGGATGACAGACTGAGTAGTCTACAAAATTAGCAGATTTGTTTCATGTATACATTTTTTGGAATTCATGTCCAGTTTGTTTTATTTAATTAGTTATGACTCCAGTGGAACTTCCAAAGATGAAATAAAAGAGCGTTTTGCTCATACCATGGCATTTGTGGAGGAGTATTTGAGAGACGTCGTCTGCCAGAGGTTTCCTTTCTCAGACAAGGAGAAGAACAAGTTGACATTTGAGGTAAATACACCCAATGCCTCTGACTTACATGTGCAGTAACTGTAAAGATGGGCTGTAACATGATGAAGAGCACCTCTGAAATAACACCTTGTGAAATACGGCTCGTGTTGGCGGCACGGCTCGTGTTGGCGAGCAGTGTCTTACTGCTAACACTGCTAACTGAGCTACTGTCTTACAGCACCGGATACCAGGGATCACTGGTCGGTGCGGACTCGGATGGCCGGAGGGCCTGTTTCTGTGCTGTATCTCTAAACTGAACTAAATAATTTAAACCATTTATAACAGAAGTACACGTTATGTTTTTTTAAGATGTAGACACAAGGAACTGCAGATGCTGGAATCCTTTTTAGAACACAAAGTGCTGGAATTATTCAGCGGATCAGGCAGCATCTCTGAAGGGTGTGAATGGGTCACGTTTTGAGTTGGGGCCCTTCTTCAGACGTTTTTGCCTGTTTACTGTCTGGCTGACTTCACAATTTCACCCAGTTCACTGCAGAAGAAACTGAAGCCATGTTTAATGGTTCCACTCAGTGCCTCCTTAAAATCTGTCGACCAACCCAGCTCTTATCTCATGATTGGAAGCCTGGTTACTCATAAAGACCTGTGCTAAGCGTTGCCTATTTCTACTTTATCCCTTTTCACAGTGACCCCTACAACTCTGTGTTCTCTTTAGATTTATCTGTTCCTTGTTTCTCATCCTCTTGCTCCATTAAGTTTGTTCTTTCAACTGCTACATTTCTTGCTTCTTGACTTGCCTGATGATTAGGAGGCCATTCTGTCGATCTGGTCTGTGCCAGTTCATAGTAAGAGAATTCCGTTATTCACATTCGTGCTTTCCCTGTATCCCTGCAAACTTCTCTCTCTCGTATGCCCACCAAATCTTTTTGGATTTTTTTTCCTGTCAACTACACTGAGGGTAATTTGCAGTAGATTGTTCAACTACCAGCACATCTTCGGGATGTGGGGGGAAATAGGAGCTCCAGGGGCAAATCCACATGATGATATGTGGGCATGTAAACTCCAGCTAGACAACATCTGTGCTCACGAGTGAACTCTGGTCACTGGAGCAATGAACCATCAGGAATACCCATACTTCCTGGAAATTCTTTTACCGATAATCAATAGATTCCAACTTTTCTGATTCCTTCATGTTACAAAGTACTGTTCCTATCTAAGGAAATGTATGAGGGGCGACACAGTGGCGCAGTGGTAGGGTTGCTGCCTGACAGCACCAGAGACCTGGGTTCGATCCTGACCACGGGTGCTGTCTCTACAGAGATTGTCGTTCTCCCCATAACCACGAGGGTTTTTCCCCGGGTGCTCCAGTTTCCTCCCACACAATGCATTTAAGATTCCATTCCTGTTTTCATTGTCCACTCTTGTGTAAAGGAGAAAAATGAAAACGTTTAATACAATTTCTTTATGTTGGTGCTTACACTTGAACAAAAATGAGCTGATTGTTTCCTCTCCACAGGTTGTGAATTTGGCTCGAAATCTTATCTACTTCGGCTTCTACTGTTTTAGTGACCTCCTGAGATTAACCAAAATCTTGCTGGCCATATTGGACTGTGTCCACTTGGCCACTGTCTTTCCAATCAGCAAGCTGGCTAAGGGGGATGATAACAGAGGTAAGACATTATTGTTGAATTGTTGAAACATTGATTTCCATTGTTTGTGCCAACTACTCCTCTGCAGTTTGTACTGACTGATGAATGTGTGTGTATTGCAGGCAGTAATGTCATGAGATCAATTCATGGAGTCGGCGAGCTGATGACTCAAGTGGTGCTGAGAGGAGGTGGCTTCCTACCTCTAAATCCCATTACACCACAGGATGGAACAACTAAGCAACAGGGTGAGCCAGAGAAGGAAGATATTCTAGTTATGGACACAAAACTAAAAACAATTGAAATACTGCAGGTAATATTTTCATAATTAGGCTTTAATGTCATTGACGTTACAGGTCACATCTTGAAGATTATTCTTTGGAATTTTGTTTTAGGGAGTTGCTTACATTGTTCCACATTTATTCAGCTGGTCATTTGCTGTTTTCGGTTCTGCTTTCTTTTTTCACCACAAAAACCTAGCCCATAATATGACAGAATCGTGGCCTATGATCTTGAGCAACTTCTGTTAAAGCTCCATGGTTCCACGGAACCCGAGAATAACGTGATGTGTTTTCCCCTGCGAATTCCCCTGCTTTCTTAGGAGTAGCAAGGTGATACCATTACTGAATGTTATCTTTTTGCTGCAGAAGCCCAACAACAGGAGAATTGTAAACTGCAAATGCTTAACATTTAAAAAAAAAAGCAACAAATTCACTTTCCTGTGATTTTTATGATCCACGATAATGTTGATAGCTGAAACATGAATCATTCCAACCTTTTCTAAGAGTGCATGTGGATTGATAGTTGAGAAGATTAATGGTATTATTGATTAATGGTAGAGAAGAGTTCACATTTGATGCTATCAAAATAATAAATTGTTTTACTCCAGTGCAGTTATTGTTAAATGGATGGAACATTTCTCCATTGATGCAGTCTTCAGCCAGTTATTTGTGGAAAATTTGTTTTTCAAACTATCGCCTGCACTTTTTAATCTTTTGAACTGGTTAGGTTTAAGAATGTTAAACCTGATTTCAGAGCACACAGATGTCTGTATTTCACTCCAATCACACCATTGTCCAGGCCTTTTCCCCCTGTCAGCAGAAGTTGCAACAATGGGCTGCCGTGATACAAAATTATTCTGCCCAATTCATGTTTACTATCCAATCTTAACAAAGCATCCACAACAATTTAGTCTATTTAAAACAAACCTTTGCACTGTTGTCCATTGTGTTAAAACATTTAAGTGAAAAGTTCCAAATCTGAAAGAGGGCCAGAGACCCCGTTCAGCATTCCTCAATGGTGCCATGCCACCATTTTTTTTAACTTTCATACATGTCAAAATAACAAGCCTGGTTTTCCCACCTGTCACAGTCCCTTTTATGTTGACATTTTCCAATCTCCATCAAGAGGTTGAGTTCAAATCACATTCATAGGATCAGACGAATGTGATAGACATGAATGGAGAGCTGGACTGTTGGAGGTGCATTTTTGATAAGGCCAAGACTGCCCTCTCCGATGACCTTGTTCAATAAAAACCTCAATGCTTTTGAAGAGGGGAACTGGATAACCTGGATGGTATTTAACACAACCAATACTATGGAAACAAACTAATTGGTATTTGGCTCTCTTGTTTGTGAAGTCACACTATGCTGCTAGATTTGACATTTCAAAAAAACTTGGTTGACTATTAAATACCTTGGGCTTTCCTGAATTTGATAAGGTGTTGCATGTGACTTAATTTTGAAGTAAGAGCATCTCTTAAAACCATCATCTTTACCATTGCTGTTTCAGTTCATTTTGAATGTTCGTTTGGATTATCGAATCTCTTGCCTTCTCTCCATATTTAAACGAGAGTTTGATGAAAGTAATGCACATCATCAATCGACCGACTCCCCACCGAGTATAGGGTCGGCTTCTCAGGATGGGACAAGTAATGTTCCAGGTTTGTATCAACTGGCTGGTTTACTTAATGTCCTGTTTCATTGTGCCAGAAGTTCTGAAGTTTGAGATTGCTGCCAACCCACAGCAGCAGCATCTGGAAGCACCGTCATTTCTCAAGTTACAGTGCCAGAACCCAGCTCCAACAACCCACCACTGCTTTTGACCATCTGCGGTCTCTTTATTGAGAGACTGCAAGGCTGGCACCTCACGCTGCATGAGTACAAACTTTCCACAACCCCAAACCACATGCTCAACCCATCATGGTCACCATCATGAAACGTTCCCCGACCACCGATTTCCTCTCCGTCAGGCCACTGTCTGAACCCAAACCAAATTGTCCACAAGCTTTGGTGTCATATGTGGGTTTTGAATCATCTCTCCACGCCATCACCTTCAACATTATCCCGCCTTTCTCTGGGTGCTCCGGTTTCCTCCCACATTTCAAAGACATGCAGGTTTGTAGGTGAATTGGCTTCTGTAAGTTGTCCCTAGTGTGTAGGATAGAACTAGTTTATGATTGATCGCTGGTCGACATAGACTCGGTGGCTTACTCTAATCGGTGGGCCGAAATGCATGCTTCCACTCTGTATCTTTAATCGAATCGCAAGTTCAAGTTCGTGTCTGTTTCCTCTCTATATCTTTAATCTAATCTCAAGTCCAAGTTCAAGTGAGGGCCTGTTTCCACTCTGTATCTTTAATCTAAATTCTAAATCATCCTGACCTCATTTCAGCTGCTGTTGAATACCAATCAAGTTGTACCTTTTATATTTATTTCAATTTGCTGCTGGATGGTCTCCTCTTACACTATTATTCTTACGCTATTCAATCCCCACCTTCCCCTGAACTTACATTGTCTAACTCTACTGCCCATGTGCAGATTTGCACTCTGCAATTCTCCCGTATCCTTTGCTTATTGACCAGAGTCGCTTCGTTAGTGCTTCAATTTTTAAACTTATCAACCTACAACTGGATAACATAATTAAAAATTAGACCAATTATACAAAGTTCAGATGGGGAAATGAAACAGTATGCAAGAAGGTCAAAGGAAGAGTATGAGTTAAGACTTGCAGTAAACAAAAGGGATTCAAATAATTTTGGATCGACATGTATAACAAAGTGGGTTGTTGCAGAAAGGTTGAGGCTGATGGGGACCTAAAATGCTATCTCAGTGAGGCAGAGTACACGGCCAAAGTATTTAATCTCATATTTACCCTGGTGGTATTGCACAACTCTCAGCAAAGGAAGAAGTGACCGAGATGGTGAATGAGAGAAAAACTGATGAAGGCTCTGGAAAGGCTAGCTGCATTTAGAGGATAAATGACTCCGTCCAGATGGAATATATCCTAGGTTGCTAGATGCAATACATAGTAAAACATCTATAGATTTGGGAATAGTGCTTAAGTTCTGGAGACTTGAAAATGCTCTAACCTTACTCGGAAAAAGCCCATCATCTACAACCTGACAGTTTAATCTCTATGGTAGGGAAATCTTTAGAAAATATCATTGTTGTCAGAATTACAGTATTTATCGCTTGGCCAAGTGTGATTTGATTAGAGTAAGCCAGCTTGGAATTGTCTGTAAAATATTTACTGCTGGGTAGGTTGAGCAACTCATTGGGTTCTTCCATTTATTTTACAGGGACTTTAGATTTTGAGCACATTGAAGAGCAGGCTGAAGCGATCTTTGGTGGAAGGTAAGTATTAATGTTTGGTGTTTTGGTAAAAGCCATCGGGTATCTATATGTTCTTAGTGTTGTAAACTGTATCCCTTCCTAAAAGAGGCCTATGTAATGGGGCAGCACAGTGAAATAGGGCTTAAAACACAATAAGACACAATAAACAAAGGATGTAGGTGGGTTTGCACTGAGTTGTAATCCATTTATAACACATAGTGAGGTGTGATTGTTTGTGTATGTGCTCTCTAATATGGTTGTTTGGCATCCAGTCTTCACTCGTGTTACAAGGATTTGATCAATATAGAGCAAGCCATCAGCATGGAGGGAACCATCTTATAGGTTTGATGTTAAATTGAGGCACTATATTTAGATATACTGAGGTACTAGAGTTAGATATGGCTCTTACGGTTAACGGAAACAAGGGATATGGGGAGAAAGCAGGAACGGGGTACTGATTTTGGATGATCAGCCATGATCATATTGATTGGCGGTGCTGGCTCGAAGGGCTGAATGGTCTACTCCTGCACCTATTTTCTATGTTTCTATGTATATACCCTCTGATTAATGCAAGGTATAATACCGAAGATGAGAGAAGAGTACTCCACAATGTCCTGGCAAATACTTTTTGTTTGATTAACATTGAAAAAAACAAATTTATTGCATTGATATCCTCTGCATATTTCCTTTCATTTTGTTTTCAATCTAGCAGTAATTACTGTATTTATTGGCTGTAACATGTTCTTGGATATCCGGAAGTCATGTAGGATGCAACAGAAATGCAAATTTTGTATTTGGAAATGAATATTATGTGATATTTCTACTTTTCTTTCAATGTAGTGATGAAAATACCCCATTAGATCTGGATGATCATGGAGGCAGAACATTTCTACGGGTCCTGCTTCATCTCACAATGCACGACTACCCACCTTTAGTATCTGGAGCACTCCACCTCTTATTTAGGCATTTTAGCCAGAGGCAAGAGGTTCTTCAGGCATTTAAGCAGGTATTTGAAGACTTCCATTTCTACTGTAGATTGCTGATGTAAAAGCCCCTAATTTTGCCAGCCACATCTACACACAGGAATAAAGTGATGTTCTTTTAGACCTCGAAGCTCCTACAGTCATTCAGGGAATGTGGGTGTGTGATTGTTACCATGCCTTTTCCAATTGATATGCGATGTGTTTTCCAATGTGAGATATGTACAAAGTTCACATTTTTTAGAAAACCTGTTTTGATTGAACTCGCACAAATACAGTGTACTTGGCCATAAGGAATATACATTTTAACTTTCTCCCTCCTTGGAGGGATAGTTCACAGTGGGAACTGTGCAGGGTCTCCTGTGTTTCGATGTTCACGGATTTGAAACGGTTATAGGACCACCAGATGGAAGCAATGAACATGGTCAACTCAAATAAATACCATTGTTGGGAGCATAACTTAATTTAATCAACTCTTTATGGAGCAAAACCTCCAGTTCCATTTGCTCATAGACTTGTGTCTCCCTGCTTGTATTGTTCTGAAAAGGCCTATCAGTGGTTTGGACACTTCTTTAATACAAGGTGTTACTGTCATAGAGAGAGAGAGAGTACAGAGCTGGCCAAGAGAGGCAGAGGAGCAACTACGGGACTGCTTGGAGTCAGTAGACTGGGCAATGTTGAAGGAATCGGCAACGGATGTAAATGAATACGCCACAGTCGATACAGTCTTCATAAGGAAATGTGTGGAGGATTGTGCTCCTACATAAACCATCCAAGTGTTTCCTAACCAGAAGCCTTGGATGAACCAGGAAATCAGCATTCTTCTGAGGACCGGATCCTGAGCATTCATGTCTGGTGACGCAGAAATCTATAAGAAGTCCAGATATGACCTTGACAAGGCCATCAAAAAGGCCAAAAGGGACTTGCGCTCCAAGCTGGAGAATGAGGCGGATGTTCAGCAACTGTGGCAGGACTTGAATGCCAACACTTCCTAAAAGACAAAATCAGGAGGCAGATCATGCGACAGCGAAACATCACTCCCTGACAAGCTCAATGCGTTCTACACACGCTTTGATAGGGAGAACATTGATGTGCCATCCCGATTTCCCCATACGCCGTGGTGGTATTACAGTCACAGAGGCCGACGTCAGAAGATCCTTCAAGGGAGTGAACCCTCGGAAAGCGCCTGGACGTGATGGTATACCCGGTCGAGTTCCCAAAAACTGTGCTGCCAAACCAACTGGAGTTTTTGCAGACATTTTCAACCACTCGTTACGGAGGTCTGAGGATCACACCTGCTTTAACAGGGCATCAATAATACCCTTTGCCCAAGAAGAGTAAGGGGCCTCAACGACCCTCGACCGGTGGCCTAACGTTCGTGGTGATGAAGTGCTTTGAGAAGTTGGTTATGGTGCATATCAACTCTTACCTCAACACGAACCCCAACCCACTACAGTTTACCTACCGCCACAACAGGTCAACGGAGGATGCGGTCTCACTGGCTCACCACTCTGCACTGGACCACTTGGACAATAAAAACGCATTAGTCAGGCTGTTATTTATAGACTTCAGCTCGGCGTTCAATAACATTACTCCCTCCAAGCTGGTTACCAAGCTCACAGAATTGGGTCTTTGCGCATCTCTCTGCAATTGGATCCATACTTCTTCATCAACAGACCACAGTCTGTTCGAATTGGCAGAAATACTTTTTCCTCAATAAGAATCAGTAAGGGAGCACCTCAAGGCTGTGTGCTCAGCCCCCTGCTCTACTCACTCTATACTCATGACTGTGTAGTCCGAGAGTGCGAACTCCATCTTCAAGTTCGCCGATGACACCATCGTTGTTAGACGAATTTACAGATGGTGATGAGTCAGAGTAAAGAAGTGAGATCGATTCACCACATGGTGCCAGCACAACAACCTTGCTCTCAATATCAGTAAGACTAATTAACTGATTGTGGACTTTGGAAGAGGAAGGATGAGGACCCATAATCCTGTTTATATCAATTGGACGATGGTCAAAAACGTCAAATTCCTAGCATATTTCCAAAGATCTTTCCTGGACTCAGCACAATTATAAAGAAAGTACATTAGCGCCTCTACTTCCTGAGAAGATTACGGAGATTTGATATGTCACAGAGGATTCTCGTGAACTTTTACAGGTGTACAGTAGAGACATATTGACTGGTTGCATCACGGCCTGGTTTGGCAACTTGAATGTCCAGGAGCGAAGAAGGCTGCAAATAATTGTGAACACTGCACAGTCCTTTCACAGATGCACTATCGAAAATATCCTGAAAATTATGGCCTGGTATTGTAATTCCAAGGCATAGGAATGCAAGAGGCTGCAGAGGGTTATGGACTCAGCCTTATCCACCATCAAGAGCATCGGCATGAGGAGCTGCTTCAAAATGGTGCCATCATTAAGGGTCGCAGGTCATGCCCATTTCTCAGTGCTTCTATTGGGCAGGAGGTACAGAAGCCTGAAGTCCCACTGCACCAGCTTCGGGAATAGTGACTTTCCAACAACTATCAGATTCTTGAACCAACCTTTACAACTCTAATCCTTTCTCGGCAATAGAACACCTTGGACCACCACCTCCATCACGGTGGACATGTTCGCGTTGTGTTTTTGCATTAGCGTCTTGTTCTGTGATGTCTGTTTGTTGTCACTGTCTTTGTATAAGTTATGTGCCTTGTGGGTTGTATGAATATAAGTGCCTGCGATGCTGCTGCAAGCAAGCTTTTCATTGGACATGTATCTTACTATGCGTGTATATGACGATAAATTCAATGTGACTTGACCAACAACTTGGTTGTTGCATCCTAGTTCCATGACTGTAGAAGACTCAGATCCCCATGAGGCTGGATCTTACCAAGGTTATTTTGTGCCTCAACATTTATCCTTGGCCCTTTTCTCTGTACCTTGACATGCAGGAAGTCTGAACGCACACATTTGATGAATACTCTTCTATACAGAATTCACTGACTTCTATCTGTACTTTGCAGCCCATAAATATTTTGCACTACAATTTGGTGGAGATGTGAACTATTAAATGAACAGGTTTTTTGGGGGGACAAATTGAATTGGAGTAATGTTCCCTTTCTGAGGGCAGAGGTTAATTACATTAACCATACGAAGTTGTCCATGCATTTTATCTCCACCACTGCTTATTAGTTATGTCAGAAGACGAGACACATTCTTTTACTGGAAAGAATTCTTGGAGTAAGAATGGCATGATTTCACTTCCTCCTCCATCCACTGGGACACCCCATAAATCCTTTAGAGTTCACATGTATGGACATTGATTTAATGTGGTGAATAGATTGGACTGCCAGACGTTGAAGCACTGATGACTTTCTTCTTTCGGGGCTTTCTAGGTTTTACTGTTTGATCTCTCTCTCTGCTACCCTCAGGTCCAGCTGCTTGTCACCAGCCAGGATGTAGAAAACTACAAGCAAATCAAAGCAGACCTGGACCAGCTGAGGCTGCTGGTGGAGAAGTCAGAGCTCTGGGTTTTCAAGGGCAACGCCCACGATGAGTCGATGGAAGGTGGAGACAATTCAACAGGCGGAAGTGAATTGAAAAAGAAAAAAGACGTAAGATGTGTTCCATTTGACAGGAGAAGCAAGCTGATTGTTACCTGCATTGACAGCAAAAGGCACCGAACTGGGAGAATCATTGAAAATCCAAACACTGCAGATGATGGAATTCAGAAACAAAAATAAAAAAGGCTGGAAGTATTTGGCAGGTTGGGCAGCATCTGATAAGAGAGAGAGAGGGGGAGTTAATGTCATAGTTTAATGTCAGGTTAATGAGCTTTCATCAATTCTGATGAAAGGTCATTGACCTGAAATGTTAACACCATTTTACACTCCGCATATACTTACTGGCCTGCTGAATATTTCTAGCATTTTTGTTTTTGAACCATCTGAGATCTTGTTTGTTGGAATCTCCAGCATTATCTCGAAAGTCTGAGGTCTACAAGACACAAAAGACTGCAGATGATGAATCTGGAGCAAAAAATAAACTGCTGGAGGAACTGAGCGAATCACTCTTTCAGTCCTCACCTGCCTCAAACACCTCTTCCAGCTGCTCGTTCCATACTCGCCACTCTTTGAATGAAAAGGTTGCTTCTTTGGTTCCTATTAAATCCTTCCCCTCTCAATTTAAACCCATGTCCTCAGTTACTTGATTTCCCTGCTCTTTGTAAAAGACTTTGTGCATTCACTCTATCAATGCCGTTCCCGATTGTATACACCATGTTAACTGCCCATTTACCTCCATAGATTCACTGAGTTCCTCCAGCATTTTAATAGTTTTTATTTCTGATGTCTAATCCTTTTATATTTTGACAGCAATTTGAAAACATTGGAAAATGTGAGTTTAATCGTAATTGTGTGGGGCAGTTTCTTATGGAAGCAGAGGCTAAGAGAATAAAGGGCAGTGACCCTGGGAGGGAGGGCAAGGTTCCTTATCAACCTGCTTGATGTATTGTTGATAACATAGAGACCCAGCGGAGCATAATACAAGTATTTGGAGGAGAGGATAAACTGATGTTTATGGAGCTTGATTCTATGCAATTTACAAATCAGAGTTTGAGCCGCAGGTCTGAGAGGCAGAGCTGCATATACCACATGTTTATTTTTGTTTTATGGTTTGTGAGGTGGGTCATGTTCACATGGGCCTTATGTTCATGTTGACATTTAGGTCTGTTAGTGGGAGAGGCAAAAGTGATTTGTTTATGTTTATAAGAAACAACATGTAAATTGCTGCCTGTTCATAAATCCCACTTGAAGCTTTGAGAAACATTTCACACAAGCGTGCTAATATATTTTTTTGTAAAATGCAGTGCTTTTCTTTAAAAGAAGAGAAATCCATTTGTGTTTGTGTTTTCTTCCCTCCCATACAGGGTGACTTTGCTAAGGGTCAGACTGCCAGTTCTGATGCGGTGGTTACCATTGAAAGCACCAGCAGCAAGAATTATCGAGTCATAAAGGAGGTGAGACTTTTGAACCATGGTGTGTTTGCTATCTTGGTTACTTGGTTGCTTCTTCAAATAGTCCAAGCCATGCTTTGCCTGTTCCAGGTTCTGATCCGACTCAGCAAGCTGTGTGTTCAAGAGGGTTCATCTGTGAGGAAAAGCCGCAAGCAGCAGCAGAGGTTACTGAGGAACATGGGTGCCCACACCGTTGTCCTGGACCTTCTGCAGATTCCCTATGAGAAGGTCTGATATCATTCATTGCCCAAACTTGGGAAGTTACATGTTTTTGTCAGTTTCCTTTTTAGGATCCGACGTGATGAACAAATCTGCTCATAGTGCCTTAATTCAATTCAATTCAATTCAAGTTTAATGTCATTGCACAAATACAAGTATAGGTACAACGAAATGCAGTTTAGCGTCATTCTTAGTGATAGCGATATAAAAAAATAAATACAGAGTGCAGTGGTAGCAGTACGGAAATAAATAAATACAGGGTACAGACAAGTCTATCAGCTGGGCTCCGAGTTCAGCAGTCTGATGGTGTAGTTGAAGAAGCTGTTCTTCGTCCTACTGGTGCGGGACCTGAGGCTCCTGTACCGCCTCCCTGATGGGAGGAGGGCAAACAGTCCATGGTTAGGGTGTGAGGGGTCCTTGATGATCTTCCCGGCCCGCTTCAGGCACCGTTTTCGGTGGAGGGCATCCATGGCAGGGAGCGGGGCACCGATGATGTACTGGGCGGTTTTCACCACCCGTTGTAGTGCCTTCCTGTCTGCCACGGTGCAACTGCTGTACCATACCGTAAAGCAGGTGGTCAGGATGCTTTCAATGGTGCAGCGGTAGAAGTTCGTCAGGATCCGGGGGGACAGGTGGGCTTTTTTGAGCCTCCTCAGAAAGTAAAGGCGCTGCTGTGCCTTTTTGATCAGCTTTGAGGTGTTGAGGGACCAGGACAGATCCTCCGAGATGTGTACCCAGAGGAATTTGTAGTTGGAGACCCTCTCCACCTCAGTCCCGTTTATATGGATGGGGGTGTGTCTGCCCCCTCTGTTCTTCCGAAAGTCAACAATTATTTCCTTCGTCTTCTGGGAGTTGAGGACGAGGTTATTGTTGGCACACCAGGTGGCCAGGTGCTGGACCTCCTCCCTGTAGGCTGATTCGTCATTATCACTAATCAGTCCTACCACCGTGGTGTCATCGGCAAATTTTATGATGGCGTTGGAGCCATACTTGGGGATGCAGTCGTGCGTGAAGAGGGAGTAGAGGAGAGGGCTGAGCACACAGCCCTGTGGCACGCCGGTGTTCAGTGTTATAGTGGAGGAGGTGAGGTTGTTGACCCTAACAGACTGTGGTCTGTTAGTGAGGAAATCCAGTGTCCAATTGCAGAGGGAGGTGGAGATGCCAAGACCGCTAAGTTTGGTGATCAAGCTAGCGGGTATGACAGTGTTAAAGGCGGAGCTGAAGTCAATAAACAGCAGCCTGATGTAGGTGTTGTTGCTGTCCAGGTGGGTCAGGGCAGAGTGTAGGGCCGCCGATATGGCGTCCTCTGTAGACCTGTTTGTCCGGTAGGCAAATTGGTGGGAGTCCAATGTGGGGGGGAGGCTGGCTTTGAGGTGAGCCACGATCAGCCGCTCAAAGCACTTAGCGATGACAGGAGTGAGTGCCACTGGCCGGTAGTCGTTGAGGCTCCCTGTCGCTGAGTGTTTGGGCACTGGCACAATGGTAGATGTCTTGAGGTAGGTGGGGACGACACCCTGGGCCAGTGACAGATTGAAAATGTCAGTGAAGACCAGGGATAGTTGTCCAGCACATGCCCTGAGCACCCGCCCGGGGATGCCATCGGGGCCGGCAGCTTTGTGCTCATTCACCTTGCTCAGTGCGTCTTGTACAGCAGAGGTGGAGAGACTGAGGGGTTGTTCATTCGGGGGTGGAGCAACTTTAATGGCTGGAGTTTTGTTGTCCCGGTCAAAGCGAGCATAGAAGTGGTTTAGCTCGTTAGGGAGGGAGGCGTTGTCTGGGGGGGGGGTGTTGATTTTATGGTAGTCGGCCATGGCCATGCGCCTAGGGTCGGAGTTGTCTCGGAAATGCTCCTCAATCCGCTGTTTGTGATTGAGTCTAGCAATCCTAATTCCCTTTTTCAGATTGGCCCTGGATGAGCTGTATCCCTCAGCGTCGCCAGATTTAAAAGCGGCGTCTCGAGCCTTCAGCAGGAGTCTGACCTCCCTGCTCATCCACGGCTTCTGATTAGGGAAGGTCTTTATCACTTTATGGGTGGTGACGTTATCAGTGCAGAATTTTATGTAGTCCAGAACGGTTGAGGTGTATGAATTTATGTCCACATGGGAGTTAAAGGTGGCCTGGGTGGCAAACACACTCCAGTCTGTTTGCTGAAACTGTTCCTGTAAGACAGAGACAGCCCCCTCAGGCCAGACCTTCACTGTCCTCACGGTAGGTTTCACACGTCTGATCAGAGGTGTGTATTTGGGGAGCAGGAACAGAGAGAGGTGATCAGACTGTCCCAGGTGGGGGAGGGGAAGGGCTTTGTATGCTTCAGTAATATTAGTATATACAAGGTCCAAAATATTATTACCTCTGGTTGGGCAGGAGACATGTTGGTGGAATCTGGGGAGCACAGTTTTTAGGTTGGAGTGGTTAAAATCGCCAGCAACAATAAAAGCCCCCTCTGGGTGGGCAGTTAGTTGTTTGCTGATAGCAGCTTGCAGCTCTTCCATTGCATGAATCATGCATTTGCCTCATGCTGACCCTCTGAAGTGGCAAGAAATGTGTTCCCCGTGGGAATAACTGGTCTCTTGGAGTCTGAGCCCCTGGGTGTGAAGTTAAGAATAATTGTTCCATGCATTAATAAATATTCACATCAAAATAAATGCAACTATTGATTTGGTTCAGATTGAAGTGAGTGGGCAGTACATTTTAATCTCTCTGACTACAGCGAAAATTAACTAAAGATTCAGATTTGATGTGAGCAAATGTTTTATGTGGCAAGTTACTGTGGAGTAGAATTTGTAGCCAGAAAGAGATGATGGAAGCAAATTCTATCTTCCTTTGCAATGAAGAATTAGATAAATGGACCAAGGGGACAGTAAACATTGGACTATGGAGACAACATAAATGTCAGGCTAAGAATATAGTTCTGAGAAAGGCGTAGTGGGCTGCTTAGCTTCTGGTGTGTATTGTTTACTGAATTGGAAAACGGGGAGGGATGTGAGAATCCTGTTGAATAGCATTGTCAACCCAGCACAATCTCCCCAACTAACAATCCACAGCTCTTGGTGCTGCAGTTCCCAACAAAGCGCAGCTGTGCTGTTGTCCCTAGACCCTGACCTTGTTGGTTTCTTGTTCTCCGTAGGCTGAGGACCTCCGAATGCAAGAGATTATGAAGCTGGCACACAAGTTTCTGCAGAATTTCTGTGCTGGCAACCCACAGAACCAAGCTCTTCTGCACAAGCACATCAACCTTTTCCTCAATCCAGGGGTAAGTACAGTCCTTGAAACCCAGCCGGGTCAGTGTTGGAACTGGCCATTTTAACTTGGTGTGGTCCTGAGAATCCAAGTTGATGGCTATGTGGATTCTGTATTATTTTGATTGTCTCTTGTAGAAAGATCACAGGCAAATCAGGTGACAGTGGTTTGCGAAAAGTGGCAACAGTGAAGTTCTACCTTGGCGTCCTTTGCTTCTCGTGACTGAATAGGTAGCCATTTCAGTGTGGACTCTTTTGGAAAGGAATGAGAAACATGTATGTAACATGCAAATGCATGTACACAAATGCATATTCTATTCCATTTGCAATTCCTCGGCAAATGAAGCAGCCCATACCTGCACACAACAAAACCTAGATGACATTTAGAGATATGCTGAAAATGGGAGGTAACATTTGCACTATGAAAGTTTTGGGCAGCGACTATCTCCACTTGCCACATACCCTTAACCTTCCAGGGCATTATCAATATCTAGTCTCCTACCATCATTATCCCTGTTGGGAGTGGGTGGGGGGTCTCCCCGACCAGAATCCCCCCTCAACCAGCCTCACAGATATTCTGGTTAGAAGGACAGTCAGAGGCTGCACTTAATGGGATTGATAATTATTGGAAGGGGCCGATGGCCCTTCTATCTGCTTTGCACCATATCCACATATGTACTCCAGTGGGCCAGCCAACATTCGGAAGCATGTACAAAGAGCCAGGCAGTTAGGCAGGAGTGAGCCTGCTGATGAAAGTGCATATTCCATTGTCCACTTGTGAGACTGACCAAATAGGAAATGGTTCTCTGGAATATTTTCTCCCCTTCCTCTCTCTCCCAGTTCTCCTGCTTTCTCTTTTGGCCTCCTGCTTTTGGGAAAATATAGTTCTTGTACATTACTGATTGAAACAGCCCCTGATGGAATGAAGCACGAGCCGACAATCATTAAAGGTGAGAGGAGAGTGACTGTCCTTGATATCAAGGCAGTATTTGATTGCACATGGTGTCAAGATACCCTTGTGACACTGAAGCCAATGGGCATCAACGGGAAAGTACTCGCGTGTTTGGAGTACTTCCATATGCAAAGGAACACGGTTATGGTTGTTGGAGGTCGATCATCCCAGACTGCTGCTGCAGGAGTTTAGGCCAAGCCATTGCCAGTTATGTCATCAATGATCTCCCTTCCATCATTAGGACAAAAATGGGAGGTGACATTTACACTATAAACATTTTGGGTAGTGACCATCTCCACTTCCACCGTTCAACGGCATTATCACTTATGGCATTATAATGTGCTATGGCATTATCACTAACTCGTCTCCAACCATCAATATCCCACCTCGACTGGCCGCATAGATAGCCTATTTACAAGAGCAGTCGGAGGCTGGAGATAGACACAAAATGCTGGACCAGCTCAGCTCAGCGGGACAGGCAGCATCTCAGCATTTCGGGCCGTGATATTGATATTTCAGGATAACAAGCAACTGTATTAACCACACTTTTTGGTGAAAACCTGTCTAAGATACTTGACATGAACTGTTTCCTTTACAAGGGCAGCATCAATAACTCGCTGCCTTGTTTTGAACTTCAGCGAGCAGCTGATTCTGAGATCATAAATGACTCCAATCTGCCCTTTGGGAGGAGGTGATGAATAGAAGAAACAGCTGCCAATGTTGGCTGTGCAGCTGGTAAAACCTCCACTGCCACTGCCTTTCACAACCAGCCTTCAATTCCCACATTCCCACTCTATCCCCATATTCCTAGGCTCCGTTAGCCCACAACAATGTGCCCATCTTGGTTTTCATGACAATGATCGAACGTCCTGCTCTCCTGGGTTTCTGTCGGGCGATACATTATAATAATAAAGCCATAACATTGCATGTCACTGAGTACCTGGCCTGAAGTATTAGTAGGGGAGGAGCAAGCCAGCTGAGTTGGTGAATCAAATCCATTTTACTGTCCATGCTTGAAAGCATTGTTCAAACCACAAGTGGAATTTCTAACCGCCCAGCTAATGCAGTTTCACTTTTGCATGTGTTTGAAAGTCGTCTTAGAATTTCTAATTTCCCCTTTGATTCTATGAATTCTTTTTGATTCTATCGATTTCTTTTTCTTATTAACTAAATGTGAAACTTTTGTAGTAAAGCTGCTGTTTTGCATCATTTCAGTCCAAGTGACAGATTTTCAAGTTTGTGTTTTATTTGAACTTTGGGACCCCGGTTGATTATTGTGGACATGTATATATTAATATACAGTAAGTGGCAGCTGGGGGATTTATCCACTGAATCTCTCCGACTATCACCCACCTCACTGAATCCTGCCTTCTTGAGGGAAACAAATAATCAAAGACAAAGAAAAGAATGGGAGGAGGTCTACCTAGAAGATCTGTATGCATGCATGAATGGATGAGCCACGTGGTTGTATAAAATCATGAGAGGACTAGATCGGGTAGATGCATAGAGTCTCTTGCCCAGATTAGGTGAATCGAGAACCAGAGGACACATGTTTAAGGTGATGGGGAAAGGATTTGATAGGAATCTGAGGGGTAACTTTTGCACACAGGGTGGTGGGTGTATGGAACAAGCTGCCAAAGGAGGTAGTTGAGGCAGAAACTATCCCAACATTTAAGAAACAGTTAGACAAGTACATGGATAGGACAGGTTTGGAGGGGTGTGGACCAAACACAGGCAGGTGGGACTAGTCTAGCTGGGACATGTTGGCTGATGTGGGAAAGTTGGGCTGAAGTTTCCACACTGTATTACTATAACTCTATGACAATCATCAGAATTGGTGTTAAGAATGCATGGTCAATATAGATCCGAGATTGAATACGTGGTTTCGTTGAACAAAATCATGAACAGTGTGTGCAGTTCTGGTCACTGAGTGGTTTAATAAAGCTTTATCAATGCAGAGAAAGGATTTTCAGTTCAGTGAGGCCTGAGCATAATGGCATAGAGAGGAGTAATCTGAGAGGTTGTTGAGTAGAGTCTGAAGGAGGATCGTAAATTGAAACGTTACCTATCCATGATATTGTAACTGTGTAAGCGCCCTTTACATGGCGACTATTTGCATACCTTGGGTACGCATGCAAACAATTTCACTGTGACTTGTGATTAATTTGGATTTACTTTTATTCATGATGCCTTTCCACTGCCGATTGTCCAGATCACTGTCATCATCTTCTCAAGCATTCGCGTCCATGATTATTCAGTGAGAAGAGGTACTGATTTGAGGTTCAATGTTTCAGATTCTGGAAGCTGTGACCATGCAACACATCTTCATGAACAACTTCCAGCTGTGCAGTGAGATCAACGAGCGGGTGGTGCAGCACTTTGTCCACTGCATCGAGACACATGGCCGCAACGTACAGTATCTCAAGTTCCTGCAGACAATCGTGAAGGCGGAGGGGAAGTTTATCAAGAAGTGCCAGGACATGGTAATGGCTGAGGTGAGTGTTGTTGGCCAAGTGTCGTAAGGTGTGCAGAATGCAGTGAAATATTCGCAAATACATAGTGGCTTTACAGTGCCGGAGACCTGGGTTCGATCCTGACTACGGGTGCTCTCTGTATGAAGTTTATATGCTCTCCCCGTGTGGGTTTTCCCTGGGTGCTCCAGATTCCTCCCACATTTCAATTAATTAGGTCCTGTAAGTTGTCCCTGGTATGTAGGATAGAACTAGTATACAGGTTTGGAGCTTAACAAGGTAGTGGAGTGATTCAGTAATGTATAAAAATGGAACTGTATTTGATTGGGAGAGGCGGAATGTGTCGATCTGAAAACAGCAGAGAACCACTGAATAGCATCCGTGCACTTTCATTCTGGATGCAGCCCAGACCATTGCACAAACCAACCTCCCTTCCATTGACTCCATGTACACCTCATGTTGCCTTGTCAAGGACACCAGCATATTCAAGGACGAGTCGCATCCCGGCCACTCCCTCTTCCCCACTCTCGCATCAGGCAAGACGGATAGAACTGTGAAAATGCACACATCCAGATTCAGGGACAGTTTCTTCCCAGCAGTTATCAGGCAACTGAACCTTCTTACCAGCAACTAGGGAGCATTCCTGAGCTACTAACTACCTCATTGGAGACTCTCAGACTATCTTTGATCGGATTTTACTGGAGTATATCTTGCACTAAACGTTATTCCCGTAATTCCCTTTATCATATAACCGTATAACGATTACAGCACAGAAACAGGCCATCTCGGTCCTTCTAGTCCGTGCCGAACACTTACTCTCACCTAGTCCCATCTGCCTGCACTCAGACCATAACCCTCCATTCCTTTCCCGTCCATATACCTATCCAATCTATTTTTAAATGATAAAAACGAACCTATCTTCACCACTTCAGCTCATTCCACACAGCCACCACTCTCTGAGTAAAGAAGTTCCCCCTCGTGTTGCCTCTAAACCTTTGTCCCTTAATTCTCAAATCATGTCCTCTTGTTTGAATCTTCCCTACTGTCAATGGAAAAAGCAAAGATCATCTATCTGTACACTGTGGGTGGCTTGATTGTAATAATTAGCCAGGATTTTGCCATAAATGCCATGTGCCTTTTCATGCCTTTTTTGATGATTTCACCAGGATAATGCCTTTTTCACGATCGAGTGCCTAAATCAACTTTTTTTTGCTAAAAGGTCGTGCTATTTTCTCTAGTTGTACCGTGATTACAATGGCATTTTCTATGTTAACACGTTAATATTAATGTTATTATTAACATGTTAACAAAGTGTAACTTACAAGAAAACTTCCACCACCTGGGCGAAACCGGGAGCACCACCGTCGGTCATTCATTCGCTCATGCCTCTGCCCGCTGCTTCAGTCTTTTCCAAGATCTATTTAAGAAAGAACTATAGATGCTGGAAAAATCGAAGGTAGACAAAAAATGTTGGAGAAACTCAGCCAGTGAGGCAGCATCTATGGAGAGAAGGAATAGGTGACATTTTGGGTCGAGACCCTTCTTCAGACTAATGTGGGGGGGTGCAGGAAAAAGAAAGGAAGAGGCGGAGACAGTAGGACTAGAAGGAGAGCTGGGGAGGAGGGAGAAGACAAGCACTATCTAAAATTAGAGAAGTCAACGTTGATACCGCTGGGGTGTAGACCCAAGCGAAATACCCAAGCTTGTCTCCTCACTATATTTACTGCTGGCTCCAGTTGCAAATCTGAGTTTTCAAGTGATTTGTGCAAGGCATTCATTGATGCTGGAATTCCACTGTGGAAATTGAAAACAAATCTCTCAGAGGTTTTTTAGAAAAATACACGAGAAACATATACCAAGCAAGTCATCATTATGGGAAAATTATGTCGACAGCCACTTCAACATTGTTGTGCAGAAAATTAGAGATGAAATTGCATGCAACAAAATATGGATCCCAATAGGTGAGACAACCGATGCTGTGGGGAGATATGTTGCCAATGTGGTCATCTGTACACTGGAGGCAGGTCAACCATCAAAGGAGTATTTGTTGACATCGGAAGTATTGGGGAAGTCAAACAGCTCAACTATTGCTCAGATGTTTACATCTTCACTTGCTCTACTTTGGCCAGAAGGTATAAAACACGGGAATGTTCTTCTGTTTGTGACTTAAAGTTTTATTCCCCAAATTGTTGCATTTGACATGCTTAGCTCAAGGACTTCGTAGAATTGCCAAACACAAACGTAGCTTGTTTCCAAATGTCGATCGCCTTGTTTCTAATGTCAAGAAAATCTTTCTCAAAGCACCGTCACGTGTGCATTTGATCAAGGAAATGGCACCCAAGATTCTGCTACCTCAGCCCGCTTTGACTAGGTGGGGTACATGGCTCTCTGCTGTACACTACTATGCTGCAAAATTTGAAAAGGTAAAATAAATAGTCAACTGTTTTGAAGAAGAAGAATCAGCTGCAGTCAGGATCGTCAGTGAAATCATGCAGAAAAAGTCCCTCCACGGTGATCTTATGTTTATTGCTTCCAATTTTGCAAACTTCCCACAAGTTATCACTTCCCTTGAGAAATGTGGCGAAACATTAGTGAATAACTTGCAGGTTTGCAACAAAGTAACTGACGATATTCGTAAAGTTCTTGGCAATGTGGGTAAAGACATACAAGGAAAATGTGAGAGAGTGATTTTAGCTACAAAGAAATACAAAACATAGGTAGTTCTCAAAGGTATTGGAATGCACAAGATATCGACATGAATATAGTCTTTAGCTTGTTTCGGGTATGCGCCAGTGACCTCAGCTGGGGTAGAAAGAACTTTTTCACAACTGAAGCATATTCTGTCTGACAGACGACAGTTTAACACCAGATAAATTGAAAAAAATGCGAGTAATTATGTGCAACCAGGCAACTTTTTTTATGGTCATTTAATATAGAATACCTTTATTATTATTTTTAACCATATTTTGGTGGTGGAAATAAATGGCTTTTGATGCCTTTTTTGTCAATAAATGCCCTTTTCATGCCTTTTTTGTAATTTTATTATGCCTTTTTGCCTGCCTATTTCAGAGTTTTTTAGTGCCTAAACAACCTGGCCCTAGTAATCATGTATTGTCTTTCTGTTGACCGGTACATATAACATAAGCTTTTCACTGTACCTCAGTACATGTGACAGTAAACTAAGCGTAAAAACTAAACATAATGGCCCTTTCTCCACTGAGGTATAAGCCCAGCTGCCTTTTCGATGGAACTGGCTGTATATCCTTGAACAGGCTGCCATAGAGCAGCTGGAATATCTATCTTTTTTCAGCAGCTAATGATGTGTGTGGCTTAAGGGAGTGGGAAAACTAGGAGGCAAATCAAAACTTGCCATTCTTCCTAAATTGAAATAAAAGATGTTTTGGCTGGCTGTTCGCTGAGGATGTCTTGAAATAAATAACTGCGTTGGTGATGGCGCAAGCTCTCCACTGGGTGTCAGTATGGACCATTCCTAGACTTGATTCTTCAATCACCAGGTGCAGTCTGAAACGTAACACCAGTTGCTGCTGTGCCAACTGAGAGTAGAAAGCACCAAAGATTGAGCAGATCCACCAGGTTAATCGAATAGTCAAATTTTGCATATCCTGTGCCCTATCCTGCATTTGAATCCTCTATTCTGGAACCTTTTATATGTTGGCAGCTGGTGAATGCTGGAGAAGATGTTCTGATCTTCTACAACGATCGAGCTTCCTTCCAGATTTTGGTACAGATGATGCGGTCTGAGCGGGACCGGATGGATGAAAATAGTCCCCTCATGTACCACATCCACTTGGTGGAGCTACTGGCTGTCTGCACTGAAGGAAAAAATGTCTACACTGAGATAAAATGCAACTCCCTTTTACCCCTGGATGACATTGTCAGAGTATCAACCCATGAAGATTGCATACCTGAAGTAAGTGGATTGTCTGGGTTCTTGCTTTTCTGGTATGGATTATACATAACAAATGTTCATTTTGATATGGGAACCATGGCAGAACTGATGGGAAGAGTTGTGCTTTATTGTGGAATGATATTGCTGCCATTCCTTTTATTGCAGTGGAAAGTGCTTCAGCTTCCAAGTCACATTGCTTTCTGCCAAGGATGGTGGCTGCAAGACCTAATCATGCCCTGTCATCAGCTTGAAATTTGTCTCTGTAGGTCAGGGACAAGCTATTCATACGTTTGCCATATTGTGTCTTACTGTGTCCCAATATCAATATCCCAAGCCACGTTCACCCAGAACTCTATGCTCACTGTCAGATTGTGTGTGACAATAAGTTGTTTCTTTTTCTAGGTGAAAATTGCTTACATTAACTTTCTCAATCACTGCTATGTGGATACAGAGGTAGAGATGAAAGAGATTTATACCAGCAACCACATGTGGAAGCTTTTTGAGAACTTCCTCGTAGACATCTGCAGGGTAAGTATTCTTGTCTTTGGAGACTGCTTGAATTGTGTGCCTTGTGTTTGTGGTAACTTGTTGCTTGCAAGGGTGCTGTACATCAATGAATATATTTTGTGGGTGAAATGATCCTTCATCTGGGATGGATGACAACCAGTCAATAGCTCAATTTTATTAAGATTTCTGGCCTGACATTGAAAAGAGCGTTAACAAAAAATGGGTATCTTCAGGCCATCACATTTGCAGCCAAATTAGGACTTATATCTATCCCTTTACAGATGACGCACATGCTTTAACACGGAGGTGCCATGTTGCCTTGTTGGGGGATGCTGATGCATGATAAAAAATGAAGATCAGGTGGCTGTTTGCACAATTATATGCTTTGGGCATACATGCCTGAGATCAGGAAATTAATGGCCACCATTTCTTGACCCACTGGGAGGCTTTATCCATTAAGATTGTTAGCTTCTAGCTAGTTGCTCAAAGTGCCTGCTCAACATTGCGAGAACATTCTATCTGGACTGTGGTAAGTGATGTCCTGGTGTGCTTGAGGGAAAACCACAATTTTCTGTCACACCTCGTCATGAAACCCTTCAACAGAAGTATTATTAAAGTTGTCCTAGAGTGAGGAAAGATGACTATTTCGTCCAGAGGGTGGTGAGTCTCTGGCGTTCTCTACCCCCAATGGGTTTGGAGGCTGGATCATTGGGGTTATTTAAAGAGGAAGAGGATACATTTTTGCTTACATTAACTTGAGGGACAGGGGCAACTGGCGCTAAAGAGGAGATGATGCACAAGTCAGCGCACCTGGGGCAGACTTGAGGAGCCAAGTGGCCCATTCCTGCTCCAATTGTCTGTATTTATTTATTGATATTAGAGTTGTGATGCTGTTATGCATGGAGCTTGGTATTCCAGCATGAATTAAAGAGCCTGGTGGTGTTCCAAGCCCCTTGCTCCCAACAATCACGACAAGCCAATTGTAGTTAGCTCTGCTCGGAGATTATGAACAGTGAGGAGGCAGGCAAGGGAATTTGTGCCCATTGTCAGAAATCTCTTCCTTGTTGCTAAGTTGCTTTGAGACTGTCTTCCAGTGAATCCCTTGCTGATTTATCACTGTTGCTAAGGAACTTTATCATCTGTCTCTCGGGTTACCCCTGGGCTCTGATTTCCAGATCCTTTTAGCTTCTGTGTAGCTTTTATTAATCCTCTTAATCTGTGTTGTTAGCTCCTCACTCTCCGGAAAAGTGCCAGAAAGCACTGCACATTGCACGCAGCTCTTTTCTAACATCCTTTACCCAATCGGTTTATTGGTAGTCCCTGCACCAGGAACCCTTATCCCTGTTAAATTGTACATCTCTAATGACTCTTCCCCTTCTGCTCGATGTGCAATGGGTGCACAATTCTGCTAGAAACATCACCTTTTTAGCAGGAAAAACAATGCATTTGAGATCAAACCACAATGTAGGTGTGCTACTCAGTTGGCATGAATAAGAGCAAGCCACACAGTTCTAATCTTAGGCCCTGGTAATATTTAGAATTGGCCTGCTTGTCAGTAAAAAAAGCTGTAGTGTTGCAAAGAAGCAAGACACAGTTCAAATTCTGCAATGGATTTAAAAGGCAGCACAGTGATGCAGCCTTCACTGCTTCACAGCTCTAGTGACCTAGGTTCAGACCCGAACTCTGATGTGGAGTTTGCACGTGCTCCCAGTGGCCATTAATAACTTACTGATATGCCTTATGGGTCCAACGACCCAAATTCACTTCTGTACTTTAGACTTCAGACATACTGCTCAGAAACAGGCCCTTCGGCCCACAGAGTACATGTCCATATAATATAACCATATAACAATTACAGCACGGAAACAGGCCATCTTGGCCCTTCAAGTCCGTGCCGAACAACTTTTTTCCCCTAGTCCCATCTGCCTGCACTCATACCATAACTCTCCATACCCTTCTCATCCATATGCATATCCAATTTATTTTTTAATTATACCAACGAACCTGCCGCCACCACCTCCACTGGAAGCTCATTCCACACAGCTACCACTCTCTGAGTAAAGAAGTTCCCCCTCATGTTACCCCTAAACTTCTGTCCCTTAATTCTAAAGTCATGTCCTTTTGTTTGAATCTCCCCTATTCTCAAAGGGAAAAGCTTGTCCACATCAACTCTGTCTCTCCCTCTCATCATTTTAAAGACCTCTGTCAAGTCCCCCCCCCTTAACCTTCTGCGCTCCAGAGAATAAAGACCTAACTTATTCAACCTATCTCTGTAACTTAGCTGTTGAAACCCAGGCAACATTCTAGTAAATCTCCTCTGTACCCTCTCTATTTTGTTGACATCCTTCCTATAATTGGGCGACCAAAATTGTACACCATACTCCAGATTTGGTCTCACCAATGCCTTGTACAATTTTAACATTACATCCCAGCTTCTATACTCAATGCTCTGATTTATAAAGGCTAGAATACCAAAAGCTTTCTTTACCACCCTATCTATATGAGATTCCACCTTCAAGGAACTATGCACAGTTATTCCCAGATCCCTCTGTTCAACTGTATTCTTCAATTCCCTACCATTCACCATGTACAACCTATTTTGATTTGTCCTGCCAAGGTGTAGCACCTCACATTTATCAGCATTAAACTCCATCTGCCATCTTTCAGCCCATTTTTCCAACTGGCCTAAATCACTCTGTAGACTTTGGAAATCCTCTTCATTATCCACAACGCCCCCTATCTTGGTATCATCTGCATACTTACTAATCCAATTTACCACCCCTTCATCCAGATCATTGATGTACATGACAAACAACAAAGACCCAACACAGATCCCTGAGACACCCCACTAGTCACCTGCCTCCAACCCGGCAAGCAGCCATCCACCATTACCCTCTGGCTTCTCCCATTCAGCCACTGTTGAATCCATCTTGCTATTCCTGCATTTATACCCAACAGTTGAACCTTCTTAACCAACCTTCCATGAGGAACCTTGTCAAAGACCTTACTGAAGTCCATATAGACAACATCCACTGCTTTACCCTCGTCAATTTCCCTAGTAACCTCTTAAAAAAATTCAAAAAGATTAGTCAAACATGACCTTCCAGGCATAAATCCATGTTGACTGTTCCTAATTAGACCCTGTTTATCCAGATGCTTATATATATTATTTCTAAGTATCTTTTCCATTAATTTGCCCACCACTGAAGTCAAACTAACCGGTCTATAATTGCTAGGTTTACTCTTAGAACCCTTTTTAAACAATGGAACAACATGCGCAGTACGCCAATCCTCGGGGACTATTCCCTTTTCTAATGACATTTGAAATATTTCTGTCATAGCCCCGGCTATTTCTACACTAACTTCCCTCAACTCCCCTCAATGTCGACCAACGATCACTCTGTACACTAACACTTGGGACAATTTTACCAAAGCCAATTAATCTACAAACCTGTACGTCTTTGGAGTGTGGAAGTAAACTGGAGTACCCAGAAAAAACCCTGGTGGTCACAGGGAGAACGTACAAACTCCGTGCTGACAGCACCTGTAGTCAGGATCGAACCTGAGTCACTGGTGCCATAAAGCAGCAACTCCACCACTTGTTCACTCCTGACCACTAGTACTATATCCACAGAATTTTAATTTTCTCCCTCTGACCGCATGGATTTTCTCCAAGTTTTCTGGTCTCATTCCACATCCCAATGATGTGCAAATTGGTTGGTTAATTAGTCACTGTTAATTGCTCCTATGTGCAGGATGATAGAATTTGGGTGGAGTTGATAGGAATATGAGGGGAATAAAATATGATTAGTGATGATGAGTATAAATGAATGCTTGATTACCAGATCAGGCTGAATTGTGCATGATAGTCACAGATTCATTCTGCATGTTTCCAGGCTGTACAAATCTATACCATCAAACCCTTCTTTTCAGTAATCCATCACCTTTCCCAGATAAACTGTCATCTCTCCAAACTGCCAGTTAGAGAGTCAAAAACATGGAAACAGGCCCGTCGGCCCAATTTCTCAATGTCTACCAAGATGCATCTAAGCTAGTCCCATTTGCCTGCATTTGCTCATATCACTCTAAACCATTCCTCTCCACGTATCTGTCCAAATGTCTTTTAAATGCTATTATATATATCTCAACTACTTCATCTGGCAGCCAGTACCATATACCCACCACCCCCTGCAGAAAAAGTTGCCCCTCTGGTTCGCATTAAATGGTTTCATCTCACCTTAAACCTATGACCTCTAGTTCTTGATTCCCTAGCCTGACAAGAAGATTCTGTGCATTCAGCTTATATATGAACCTCATGATTTTATACACCTCTATAAGATCTCTTCTCAGACTCCTGCGCTCTAAGGAATAAAGTCCTAGCCTGTACAACCTCTCATAGCACAAACCTTGAGTCCTTGCAACATCCTCACAAATCCTCACTCTTTCCAGCTTAAAGGCATATTTCCTATAGCTCGGTGACAATACTCCCAAGAGTGGCTTCAGCAACGTCTTGTACAGTTGTAATGTGATGTCCAATCTTCTCTGTTTAATTCCCTGCCTTCTTTACCACCTTACCTACCTGTGATGGAAATTTCAGGGAGCTGTTGTTCACCGTGAACGTCCTGCCCTGGTTTGACTCGGCAAAATGCAATACCTCACACTTACGTGAATTCAACTTCATTAACCATTCTTCGTCCCACTTGCCTACCTGATCAAGATCCTGCTGCAGCTTTTGATAACCATTTCCACTGTCTGTGATGCCACTTATTTTATATCAAATTCTTTGTTTTAACTGAATCTTGTGCAAAGTGCAGCAGTCTTATGAAGGAGTTGGTGTTCTGATGCAATAAATTAAAATGTTCTCATCTTTCAGGTGTGCAACAATACCACTGACCGAAAACATACTGACAATGTCCTGGAGATATACGTCACTGAAATAGTCATGAGCATTGTCACAACTTTCTTTAGCTCTCCCTTCTCTGATCAAAGCACAAGTTTACAGGTACAGCATACCGTCACCTCAAATTGTTATGTGTGTTATTGAACTTCCCTTACCTATTTTCCTCTCTTATCCTTTTGATGCAGGGGAACTAATGCATAAATGGATGTTGTTGTATAGATATAGCAAAAGGAAATTATATGATTGCTAAGGTGAAGTAGAAAAAAAACCTACACATTTTTTGCAACCCAGAAACTGACTTTTGGCAAAGTTGAGGATTAATGATTTCCTTCTTTGTTATGTACTGCTGTGTTAAATTATTCATTACTGTCCTGAGGCAGGGTATCAAGCTACATTGTAGACTGAGAACAGCTTTGTGGCTTTGAGTTTTTCACTGGCTACATCGAACAAATGTTTAGCTGTGGAAGTGGAGGAAAGGCTGACCCATTGCATTCTTGTTTGAGGCTCAAGCCAAAGACGGAGTTGCAGCATCGGTCAGAATATCATTCGCCACAGGCTTATGGAAGCCTAATGAAGGAAGCAAGTCATTGACTGAATTGCATCCCTCACCCATTTTAGAGGAGACTGAAACAGCAAGTCATGCTTATGAAGATGAACACAAAATGCTGGAGTAACGGCGGGTCAGGCAGCATCTTTGGAGAAGAGGAATAGGTGACTTCGGGTCAAGACCCTTCTTCAAACACATGTTGGGAGAAGGAGCTTGGTTACTTTGTTTTTATTTGTTTTTGATCGATAAATGTAGGTTCTGGCATCCATGTTTTGTAAAGTATTAATAGAGAAAATGTGCTCTTGAGTTTTTGTATTAAACTAAAGAGGTTGCTCATGCAAATCAAAGCCTCTAAATGCAACATTAGTAAAGTGTGTGTTTATAATCTCAGCTCTAAAATTATGTTTTTTTATGAAGAAAATTCCAGGCTTGCCTACGAACTGGAAAGAAATGTTGCATTGCACAAGCCACTTATTTTAAACTATAGATTTTTTTTAAATGTTGTCGTTGAATTTGGGCCTTTTTATTACAATATTCTCCAGATCTTCACCAGCTATGATTTTAAAATTAGGTAATGAAGCGTATTGATTATATTTGCTTTCCCCTTGTGTGGTAAGTTAAAATGATTCTCATGGGGTTTATTGTTCAAGGGAAGGTGAATCTAGGGATGATCAACAGAATCTGAAATTCAAGTGAGGTTCTGATCGATCTCCTGATCTATATTCCCACACTTGAATGAGTAAGCAGACTTTAAAGTCTTAGCTCTTTTATCTTCAACTTTTCATCTTTCAGTCTCTATCTATGATTTTTTTCACAGATTACAGGACAATATTTCATTGCATTCGCAGGTTGGAGAACAAATGCACTTAATTTAGAAAATAAATGTTCAGAAATGTTTCAGTCTTATCCTAGTTAGACGCTCCATTTAATACATGATTATCTCTCGTCTTAAGGGCCTGTCCCACTTACGCGTCCTTGGCTCGCAAATTACGCGACCTCGTGGTCGCTTGAGGCGTACGGGCACCTTATGGCTGCGCGGGGCCGGTCCCACTTAGAAGCGCGGAGGGGTATGGAGTTTGTGTGGGGCTGGTCCCGACAGCGCACAGGGCTCCGAAATTCTTGCAGTGAACAAAATCTTCGCATGCCAACGGCCTGTCGCGGAACTGACGGCCAAAGTGGGACAGGCCCAAGACCCTGGCACGACGCAATGTCTCACCTTCAACAGCAGCAGAAGCAGGCAAATGATCGCAGAACTCAGCCTGGGGATCACGGCCTTTGCGGTCTGGATCCGCCCCCACTTCTACTCCCAGAGCGGGACCAAGAAAATTGAAGATAGACACAAAATGCAGGAGTAACTCAGTGGGACCGGCAGCATCTCTGGAGAGAAGCAATGGGTGATGGTTCGGGTCACGACCCTTCTTTTCAGACTGAAGAAGAGTCTTGACACGAAACGCCACCCATTGTTTCTCTCCAGAGACGCTGCCGGTCCCTCTGAGTTACTCCAGCTTTGTGTCCATCTTCAAATGAAGTCACGCACTCCAGACGGCTGTGCGTACGCATGTAATCGGCCCGACCTTCGCTCGACCGTCTTGGCTGAACCGACCACGAGGTCGCGTAATTTGCGTGCCAAGGACACGTAAGTGGGACAGGCCCTGTAGACATTCCCTTAAGTTCACAGGTGACGTGCCTCCACGCTGCGTTTCTGGATACAGGAATGACTGATGACCATACCTTTGACCATGAACATTATGCTGGGTTTAAGATCTTATCCTTGAAATGCATTTTCCAACAGATGGTTGAATTTATTGTCACATATGCACAGCACAGTGACATTCTCTTGGAAATGGATAAAGGTTTCACAGATGGATAAACGTTGAAAATTTCACCACGTATTCCTTCATACAGAAAGTGGTTATTTTTTCCCAGGGTTTTGGGTTGGGACACCTCAACTCCATAAGTCAGAAGAAGGGTCCTGACGCAAAACATCTTTTATCCATTTCCCTTCATAGATGCTGTCTGACCCACTGAGTTCCTCCACCAAGCTTTTTTTAACTTCAGGAAAAATGTAGTATAATCCATAATATTTTGGCTCCTGACCTGACAAAAGCTTCTTTGTGAACGTTTTAAAAAATGGACTCTGAAGTCAGTTGATATTGTGTCTTTCATGACCTCTGGCTAGAAGGCATGTTGGAACATGGAGTAATAGAGCTTGCACAGCTTGGAAATAGGCCCTTCAGCCCGTATTGCCATGCTGACCAAGTAGGCATATTGGGCTAGTCCCATCTGTATTTGGCCCATAGCCCTCTAAACCCTCCCTATCTACATAAATCTGTCCAAATGTCTTTTAAACCATTCAGTGAAATAATTTTGAAGGTTAGGCACTGTTGTAATTGTAATTCATCAATCAAGTAATTCACAGCAAGATCCAACAGGCCGCTTTGTGGTTGGTGGTGATCAAATAATCAATTAGCCGCAGTTTTTGTGTCTGGCTGTGCCAGTCAGTTGTTGCAGGAAGGATGTTATCGCTCAGATTATTGGTGGAGGCTACTTGGCCCATTGTTCTTTGACAACACTCTCCAATTAAATCTATTTCCAGTTCTCTCTATTCCCTAGTCCTTCGGATTATTTCATTGTCAATCATTTAAACCAAATCATTTCTGTGGATGAATTATCTTCAGTTGCCCTTTCATTCCAGAACATTGTAACTCACTTTCTAAAACAAAATTCCTCTTCTCGCCCATCCAATGTCCATGCTGTTCTGTTAGTGTAATACAAATGTGTGGGTTTGAACCAGAGCACACTGGTTGACTTGACCTTCAGTCTAATCCTGCTAAAGTGATTCTCTCTGTTGGCTTTGCAAGATTGTTCATTATGCACCAAATGTTTGGAGTGGGATTAAAAGGCATTCATGGCACACTGCAGCTCTATTGCATTTCATTGCAGGTCATAAACAGAATTGCCCTTGGCAATCGTGATAAACAAATGCACAAATACACTGGAGATGACCAATATGAATGAATTAAAATTCTGATTTTATCATCCTTATTTAAGTAAACGGCCTCTGAACCTTTGTATGACCGTGTTCAGATTATTAAAGAGGATTTAATATCTTATTTTTAACCTGAATTGAATTTCGCAGCGAAGAAAATGATTGTGTGGCAACATCAGAGAATAGGCAAAGAACACAAGCAGTGGAATGCAGAAAATGCTATCTATGCACCGCACCTGCAGAAAGAAGGGAAGGGCTCAGCAAGTGGCTGAATGAGCTGCATCCTAAACATTTATCCCTTTTATTGGCTTTGACAGATTCTGTTTAGCATAAATACAATATACTCAGAAAATGGATCAAATCCTATAAGGTTTCAAGGAAGTAGTAGCAGGACATTAAAAAAAAGAGATAAAGTGAAAAGGTAGATGTATTTATTTGGATTTCCTGAATGTGTTTGGCATGGTGCCATTAAGAGGGTTTGGGCAGGTATGGTATGGTTGTGGCTAACTAATAAAATCAGAGTTTGGATAAATGAGTCATTTTTGGATTGGCAGTCCATAACTAGTGGGGTGCCACAGGTAACAGTGCTGGAGCTTCACCATTTTACACTCTGTTGCCTGGATGAAAGGACAATGCGTACAGTGGCCAAATAAGAAGAGTTGTGACAGAAACAAAGAGCTGCAAAGGGCTATAGATAGTGAACAGTTGAGTAGTTTGCAGACGAAATATATTGTGTATGGACATGAGCTTCTTCAGCTGGGAAGGACGAATGAAAAAGTAAATCATTATTATTAAAAAGTGTGAGCCCACAAAATGTTGGTGTACAAAGGGATCTGGTGGGTCCACCAAGTAATTGAGAAAGCAAGCGGTAAGAGGTAGACCAGGAGGTAAGTTTTCCTGCAGTATACTTGGGGCTGGCGAGGTTACTTGGCCTCCTGCAGATATTTCCATCTCCGTCTTTAAGGATGGGTTTGTTTACAATGGAGGCAATATTGTGAAAGTTTACCAGGTTAATTTAGGGATAAAGAATTGATGTATGAGTTGAACTCATTGGAGCAGAGATGATTTGGGGGGAAATGTAAACCTGAGGGACATTAACAGGATGCTGAGAGGAATTTTTCCTTGGTGGGATGGGGTGTAACTAGCGGATAGGGAGCCTCCATTTTAATTCAGATGCAGGAGAGGAAGAGAGTCTTTTATGAAGGTCACAAATCTTTGAAATTCTCTACCCCAGAGAATTGTGGCAGAGCATATTGATTGATCAATGAGTGACAAGGATTCAGAAGGTTGAAAGTGTGCACCACCAGACTCAGGAACAGCTGCTTCCTCTTTTATTATGCTTCCGAATGGTCCATCTGTAAGCTTAGGTACTGTCCAATTCACCTCTCTCCCATTGTGGACATTGGCCTTAGTCTATGGAACTGATGCACTTTCATGCTGAGATCTATATTCTGCACTCTATATCTTCCCCTTTGCCCTTCCCTATGGTACTTGAGTTTGACTTAATTTTATTTATTAATGGTATTACCTGATCTGATTGGATAACATACAAAACAAAGATTTTTACTATACCTCGGTACACATGACAATAATAATAAACCTAAACCAAAGTCCTCCTTCCAAGCGGGAAGATAATTAATCCGATAATATTTGGTTAATTTGTTGGCCAGGACACCATGTAAAATCTCCTCTAACTAGCATAGTTGCATGGGAACTTATTTTTAATCCACTCGAGTAAATTAAGAGGATCCCAGCCCCATTTCCACAACTCAACTGAAAGATGACCCTTGCCCAAGGCAGCAGATGTACATTGTAGTGCGGTGCTGATTATTAGCACATATCCTGTATTGATTGGGGTCTGAAACTATAACCTTCTGATTCAAGTGCGACCAACTGTGCCACACTGGGTAGCAAACAGCATTAAATATAACTGCCAAGTAAAATGTAGTTGAGACAAATTTATTTAAAAAACAGCTTTAGTAGATTGAACGGAAAATTTGGACTGCAGAGCTGCTGCAAGGAACAATCTGACCAAATTATGATGGTCATGTGATCAATCTCTCATGGTCTTGTGGTAAGTTTAGTTTAGAGATACAACACGGAAACAGGCCCTTCAGCCCACTGAGTTCACACCGACCAGTGATCCCTGCACATTAACACCACCCTGCACACACTGGGGACAATTTACTTTTATACGTGGCCAATTAACCTGCAAAACCGTATGTCTTTGGAGCGTGGGAGGAAACCGAAGATCTCAGAGAAAACTCGCACAGTCACGAGGAGAGCGTACAAACTCAGTAGCACCCGTAGTCGTGACCGAACCCGGGTCAGGTGCTGCAAGCGCTGTAAGGCAGCAACTCTACTGCTGCACCACCATGCCGCCCTAAACTCTTTTTTTTACAGACATTTTTGACTTTCAATATTCCATTAACCAACTGATCATTTAAATTTTATTATACATCAAATCCTAATTAACTCGTTTCTGATTTCAATAGGTAGTAAATCTACCTTTTGTTGCATTAGAAAGAGGTCCATTCCATAAAGTTATCCATGAAGAAATAATCAGCTGAGTTTAATGAGAGTCCTTCTTGCTTATGCATCAGCAAATAATTAGATCTAAAAATACCTGGCAGGGAAGGCAGCACCTGTGCAGGGAAAAATTATTTAGCATTTCAGCTCACAGCCTTCCTTCAGTATTTTGTCTTTTATTTTTGACTTCCAAAATCCACGGTATTCTTTGGTGGGGGGGTGGAGGCACTTCAGTCCCAGATTCATGTGATGCAATATCATCAACTAAATGCTCTCATACTGAGCTATTTAAGATATCTGCTTGGTTTAGTGTCAGTTTGGTCAGGCTAATTACAAATACTGCAGTGTCTACATTGAGGTTCACCTTAGTTTAGACATGCAGCGTGGAAATGGGTCCTGCGGCCAATCAAATCCACACTGACCAGCGATCTTCGTACACCAATACTATCCTACACAATAGGGACAATTTACAATTTTTACCAAAGCCAATTAACCTGCAAACCTGTAAGTCTTTGGAGTCTGGGATGAAACTGGAGCACCGAGTGAAAATCCATGCGATCATGGGGATAATGTACAAACTGCACACATACAGCACCTGTAATCAGGATCGAACCAAGGTCTCCAGCGCTGTAAGGCAGCAACTCTACCGCTGTGGCGCCCAGTGGGTAGTTTTCGAAAAACCAGATGTTCGTCATAATTTTATGTGTTTGTTCATTCCTTTAGATCTTCTAAGGTTTCTGTCAATATGATTATCAAGTTCCTTTACAAATAATTGCCAAATTAGATTTTGTGCTAAATTGCAAGATTTACGTTTCTATTAAGTTCATTGTTCCAGCTGCTGTCCAGAAACTAATTACCAGTCCCATTTAATCATCAGGTGGTTAAGTAGATTATATAGTCCAATTTGCAGTATGATAATTCCCAATCTTTGGTGAATACTGCAAGTTAGTCACAGAGTCGTAGAGTAACCCAACTTGCCCACACCGGCAAAACCACTCACTTTTGTATTATCAGCAAACTTGCTAATCTTGCCCTGTATGTTCTCCAAACCATCATCCAAATCAATGATGTGAATGACAAACAGTAATGGGCACAGCACCAAACAGTAACGGGCCCAGCACCAACACCACTAGTCACAGGCCTCCAGTCCGAGAAGCAACCTTCCAACATCACCCTCTCCTTCCTTCCATGGAGCCTATTTGCTATCCATTCAGCTATCTCTCCTTGATCCCATGCGATCTAACCTTCTAGCGCAGCCTACGATGGGGAGCCTTGTCGAACGCCTTACTGAAATCCATGTACACAACATCTACAGCTCTGCCCTCTTCAACCTTTTTAGTCGCGATCTTTAAAAAAAATCAATCAAATTGGTGAGACACGACCTCCCACGTACAAAACCATGCTGATGATCCCTAATCAGCCCTTGCCCATCCAAATGCCTGTGTAACCTATCCCTCAGAATAATCTCTAGTAATTTACCAACTACAGATGTTAAGCTCACCGACCTACAGTTCCCAGCATTTTCCCTGCAGCCCTTCTTGAAAAGAGGCACAACATTTGCCACCCTCCAGTCTTCCTGCAGCTCTCCTGTGTTTAAGGACGACTCGTAAATTTCAACAAGGGCTCCTGCAATTTCCTCTTTAGTTTCCCGCAATGTCATCGGATATATCTAATCAAGCCCTGGAGATTTGTCTAACTTCATACACGACAGTACCTTCAGTACTTCTTCGACAGTAACACTGACTGCTCTCAAGACACTTCCATATTACTATGCACGTTTAAAGCAGGTTTTTGCTAAGATGGTGGCATGATGATCATGCCAAACAGACAAGTGACAGCAGAGTGCAAAATAAGACACAGCTAAAAAGTGCCCTTTGACCCATCATACCTGTCCTTTCACCATGACATTGCTATCATTTCTTTTTTTACCCCAAGTCTTTTGTCTGGAGCTTCCTCAACCGAGAAGGCAAGGTTAAGGTAGAAACTCTTACAGGTAACAATTGAGATTTGCAGTGGATTCACTTTCTAAGATATCACCTAAATCATAGTTGCCCTCTATGAGGGAGCAGATTCTGTCCACTTGCTTGGTCTGTGGTGGTTATTCCTGATTCGACTGCACTTGTGCGGAGTTTGCGTGAAGTGTTACGTTTGATATTTAACCTTTGAAATCTTTCTCAGTATTAATAACCTAGTATCAGAAATTGGGCTTTGCTCACCCTTAACAATTCAAGTTTTAATTCTGCATTTCAGCTACATGTTGTGCTTGTAAACACCATTGGGAAATGAACTATTTGTGTTTTCTGTTGTGGCAGTGCACCAGTGGTAGCCTTTGGTTATTTTTGTTTCAATAAACATTTGGTCTAAAGCAAACTGTTAATTTGTTATTATTCAGACTCGCCAGCCGATCTTTGTGCAACTATTGCAAGGAGTGTTCAGAGTCTACCACTGCCCTTGGCTGTCTGCCACCCAGAAGGCTTCGGTTGAGAGTTGTATTAAGGTGCTTTCAGAAGTAGGTAAGTATTTTACTGGCAGCTGGTGTGTGGGCTGATAGCAAGGATATTATACGATGCTATATTCTGCTACAACCCTGAGGAGTATCACCGTACCTAAAGCCACAGGGTACCATTGCAGTGGGAAAGAAAATCATATTTTAATATATCACCGCCCATTATTCTCTGTTACTTTGTCTCTTTTGTTAATTTTTGACCATTGTTCATAACCATTCTTTATCAAGTAATACAGATTAAAACAGTGTAAAGATACTTAACAAATCAGATACTTGGCAGGTACTATCGCAACGTTATAAAACCCCATTTGGACAGGTACATGGATAGGATGGGTTTAGAGGGATACGGGCCAAATGCAGGCAGGTGGGACTCGTATAAATGGGACACGTTGGTCAGTGTAGGCACGTGGGGCTGAAGGGCCTGCTTGCACGCTGTCTGACTACAACACTATGACTCCATCAGGCAACATCTGTGAAGAGTTAACGTTTCAGGTCAGATCTGTCATCAGTTCTGATGAATGAATGTTGATCTGAAGGTGCAATGAACTTCTACTTCATCCTATTTTTTTTTAAAACTGGTCTGGCAGGTATTGAAGGTACCCCATTTCTGCATCAACCTATGAGCACTTCGATCACTAGCTTTTGATTTAGAGCGTTGGCAGAATTTTCTTCATGAAAACCTCTTTCATGGCTTTGCAGTCTGTAGGTCTCATTAACCAGGGCTCTGTATGAAACCAGGTGCCACAGAAGAACGGCATGCAACTGTGCTGCTCAATCGTCTTACATTAATTGTCAGGTTACATGGAAGCTGTGGTGGTGAGAATGTGTCATGGCATGAATTTAGCAATGCAAAATGTCTTGCTGTTAAGGAAGATCAAGTTCTGAAAGTAGATTAAACCATTAGTTATTGGACATAAGCAGCAAATGATGGTTTGCTAATATTAGGAAATGTTATAAGACAGGCAAGGTGTAAGATCTTGGAGTGAGATGTGGGACAGGATTCTCTTTTAAACACTTAACTATATTTACATAAAGACCGGGAGGTTTATATTCAACATTTTGACACTGGACTCGTATTTAGATTATATCTGTTATTAATGTAATCCTGATCCCTATGTATCAATATCATTGTTATGTTTATCATTATTTTATATTTTTGTTTGTTTTTGTTTTTGAAAAAAAAGAATAAAAAGATTTTCAAAGAAAGAAAGAAAGGATTTTGAACTGTATGCATTATTAAGTCAGGCACTGACTCTACCTACCGAGAGATGATAAAGTGATTGGCACACTGCTAGTCAATTATTCTTTCCCTTTTTTGCTAGAGGCGTAGCTAGTGGAAGCAGTTTCTAGCAATACACCAAGGCTGCAAAACCAGAGAAAAACCAGACAGAGCCATCCAGAGTCCTCCGTATCTGTCACAAAATAACTTGATTTTATTTAAATGATTTTGTAATTGGCTTTAGACAATTAACTGATGACTAAACTATTCAATTTTCAGTTCCTTGGTTAGAATGCATAATTATCCTGGTGTCCAATCAAAGTAGTCAAGGCCAAACAAGCCATCATCTTACTTGAGAGAAAGCTTGATGCCCTTTGTTCCCCGAGTTTAGAATGTTTCAGCATAACTGTCTTCGAGCTCAATAAGAGCTATCACTAAAACTTTTACATTTATGTTGTTTTCAAATGCAAGTCAAATGCTTTAATTTGCTTGGTCTCTGTTACAGCCAAGAGCAGAGCCATAGCCATCCCTGTAGACCTGGACAGTCAGGTTAACAATCTCTTCCTCAAGTCTCACAACATTGTACAGAAGACCGCAATGAGTTGGCGAATGTCGGCACGGAACGCCGCTCGGAGAGATTCTGTTCTTGCCGCCTCTCGAGATTATCGGAATATTATTGAGCGATTGCAGGTAAGCAGAAAAGTGTAGGTCTCAAAACTCGGCAGTGTCCTACATCATCGATTTTGATTCAGTTTTGTAGTGAATTAAATTCATTGTTTTGTTGCTGTTTCCATATTTTTGTCATCCTAAGACTCTCTCATTCTTTTCCTTTCTGCAGCTCTGTGCTTTTTCTTTGAAGATCTTCTATCCCTGATGGTACCATGTCTGTTTGCATATCTTTCCTTTATTATGCTTGTTCATTGGTTCTTTAATTCCTGGTCCTTTTCCCTTCTTTGTGTCTATAATCCATCCAGTTTGTTCCTCTTCTCTCATGGGCACTCTGATGATGAGATGAATTGTGTTGAGCATGAGGTGGAAGTGGAGTAAAAGCTGAGTTCTTGCTTGGTTGGCATTGCTCACTAAAAGCAAACAAACAGTGGACACACAATCACAAAGAGAAAAAAAAATCTATTTTTTGGGAGAAACCTGGCTAATTACTGTTTGGCAAAACAAAAAAATAACCAACTATATACTGTATTTACAATTTTTAAATGCAATAATTCTAATCTATTGTGACCATAACATCAATATTCATTAATGTAGCTAAAGCACTGAGGATAAATGTGTGAACAGAGCTGGAAATGCAGGCTATTTCTGTGCTCTAAATCCATAATATTGGATTGATGCGGTAAATCGTAGCATCCCATCTGCCATCTCATCAGAACTAGGATTCTAGCTCTTCCTAGACTAGTACTGTATTCAGTATTATCCTCATCGTAAGGGTCATTTTCTACAGTGAGTTGAGAGGGAGGGAACGATTCTAATTTCAAATCTTTCTTTAACACAAATGGCATCCAATACAACTACTGCTGCTTAAATTATAGTGTTAGATTTTGGCAAAGATTGTAGAATCCCACCTGCCCGCATGTGGCCATACCTCTCTAAACTCTCTTATCCATATATCCATCCAAATGATTGTACTACTTTCTGTGGTGTAATCATAATCCTTCATGTATGATCTTGCAATTACAGTATATCTATGGTTAAATGGGTTCCCAATGAAAGTGGATGAATTCTATTGAAAATTGACGTGAGTTGACTATTTCGGGAGTGGTGTTGTGAAGGTCTAACTTGCATCTATTTAAATTGTGGAATTGTAGATTAATTGGCATCATTTGTTGAAATGCAGGATATAGTGTCCGCACTTGAAGATAGACTCCGACCCCTTGTCCAGGCTGAACTCTCTGTACTGGTTGATGTACTTCATCGGCCAGAGCTGCTTTTCCCAGAGAACACTGAAGCAAGGCGGAAGTGTGAAAGTGGAGGGTTTATCTGCAAGTAAGTCCTCAATCAGTTTCACCACATGCAATAATGTATTATCTAATTGTAGCATTGAATACACTGCTAATAACAGAAAACATTGCAGTATCAAAAATGTTTCCCCTTGGAGAAACTAGGGTTGCAAGTGGATTTGGAGGCAGGTCTATTGATTGTCCTCCCAATATATCCAAGGACTTAATTAAATGAAGACATGGCACTGATAGTTGGAGCAGTGGTGAAGAATGGACCTCATTTCCATCTCATCAGCGCTCTGTGACCTGTTGAGTCAATATTGGGCATCAATGAGTCAACAAGGAGATGGACACCTTTCGAAAGGAGGGAGGATGGTTCAAGTAGGAGTCACATATATTGGTCTGCTGTCTTCACCACACACAATATAAACACTCAATTCCTACCAGAAGGAGAATTAAGTAGCTGAGGAGAATCTCTGTGATTTCATTGAAACATGTAAATTTTTTACAGTGGCTGAATTCAATATGTTTTCCATCCTTGGGATACTAAGAAATGGGAACATGGTCTCACACGAGGGTTTGACCACTGCTACCCCACCATCAAAGATACCAATTGCTCCATCCCTCGCCCTCACTTTGGAAAATCGGGCTACCTGGCTGTGCTCCTTCCTCCTGCGACTCTAAGAGCGCAGGTCCGGTGGTGATGCTCACAGAGAACTGATTAGGCAGAGGAACAACTTTGTGCTTGCTTGGTGTCATTAGATTGGGTGATGTTCAAGAACTCGGCAACAGACCTCAACAAATCCACAATGGTCGTTACCGACTTCATCAGGAAATGTGAGTGGGGGAGTGTGTTCCCACCAAGACAATCTGGATGTTGCCAACCAGAAAGCTTGGGTGATCCAGGCAGTCTGCAATCTATTGAGGACATGTTCTTGGGCATTTAAGTTTGGTCATACAAGGTCATATAAGAAGTCCAGGAACAACCTCAAAAAGGTCACTGGGAAAGTGAAGAGACACTTGAGGTCTAAGCAAGGAACTGTGGCAGGGCTTGCACCCCATTACCTCCTAAAAGGCAAAACCAAGTAGTAATTCAAGTGAGAGCAGAGCATCACTCCCAAACAAGCTCAATGCTTTCTATGCTCACTTGAAATGGGAGAACATCGATGTACCTTCTCAAGCTCCATCGTCCCTGCGACTGTAATCGTATTCACGCAGACCGATGTCAGAAGTTTCTTCTTGAGGTGAACTCTCGGAATTCATCCAATTCGATAATGTACCTGGCTGTGTTCGCAATACCTGCGCGGAAAAACTTGCCGGACTTAATGCGGAAATTGTCAGCCTCTCATTCCAAGGTCCTCATCTGCTTTAAAAGGACGCGAGTCCCGATGGTCAGTGGAGGACATAGAGGGACCTGGAGTGAGGGGGTCGCTGCGAGCAAAGAGGGACGGGGGGGGGGGGGGGGGGGGAGAAGGAAGAGGAACTATATTGAATACTTTTGTAACTTTGTCAGAGTCCTTTACGTGGCAACTCTTGAATACTTGTACTGTATGCAAACAAAGAATCTCACTGTACCAAGTCCTTGTCACAATAAAATATGAATCATCTCAAACATCCACAATACCAATCCCCAACAAGAACAAGGTGACATGCCTGAATAGACAATATGTGCAGGAGTAGGCCATTCGGCCCTTCGAGCCAGTAACGCTATTCAATGTGATCATGGCTGATCATCCACAATCAGTACCCTGTTCCTACCTTCTCCCCATATCCCCTGACTCCGCTGTATTTAAGAGCTCTATATAACTCTCTCTTGAAAGCATCCAGAGAATTGGCCTCCACTGCCTTATGAGGCAGAGAATTCCACTGATTCACAACACTCTAGGTGAAAATGTTTTTCCTCATCTCAGTTGTAAATGGCCTACCCTTTATTCTTAAATTGTGGTCCCTGGTTCTGGATTCCCCCAACATTGGGAACATGTTTCCTGCCACCAGCGTGTCCAATCCCTTAATAATCTTATAAGTTTCAATAAGATTCCCTGTCGTCCTTCTAACTTCCAGAGTATACAAGCCCAGCCGCTCCATTCTATCAACATATGACAGTCTCGCCATCCTGGGAATTAACTTTGTGAACCTTCGCTGCACTCCCTCAATAGCAAGAATGTCCTTTCTCAAATTAGGAGACCAAAACTGCACACAATACTCCAGGTGTGGTCTCACTAGTGCCCTGTATAACTGCAGAAGGACCTCTTTGCTCCTATACTCGACTCCTCTTGTGTTATACTACTCTTATAACAAATGTAAAGCAATTTGGTCAACGAGAGTTGTTTTTTAAATGTGTTATATAAATAAATGTGACTTGACTTGACTCCTTTTATATAGGCCAACATGCCATTTTCGCTTTCTTCACTGCCTGCTGTACCTGCATGCTTACTTTCAGTAACTGATGACTTTCAGACCCATCATTTATTTATTTGCCTTTGTACTCCATAATTTGAGATTTGTAAATAGAAAAATTCACATGTGGTTATAGTGCACATTGTCAGATTTTAATAAAGGCCATTTTTATACATTGTGTTTATACATAGTCCCCCCATTTCACGGCACTATAATGTTTGGGACACAGCAATGTCATGTAAATGAAAGTTGTCATGTTTAGTATTTTGTTGCATATCCTTTGCGTGCAATGACTGCTTGAAATCTGCAATTCATAGACATCACCAGTTGCTGGGTGTCTTCTGCCAAGCCTACATTGCAGCCATCTTTAGCTCATGCTTGTTTTGGGGGCTAGTCCCCTTCAGTTTTCTCTTCAGCATATAAAAGTCATGCTCAATTGGGTTCCAATCGGGTGATTAACTTGGCCACTCAAGAATTTACCATTTTTTAGCTTTGAAAAACTCCTTTGTTGCTTCAGCAGTATGTTTGGGATCATTGTCTTGCTGTAGAATGAACCTCCGGCCAATGAGTTTTGAGGCATTTGTTTGAACTTGTGCAGATAGGATGTTTCTATACACTTCAGAATTCATTATGCCACTACCATCAGCAGTTGTATCGTCAATGAAGATAAGTGAGCCAGTACCTTCAGCAGGCACACATGCCCAGGCCATAACCCCCCCACCACCATGTTTCACAGATGAGGTGGTATGCTTTGGATCTTGGGCAGTTCCTTCTCTCCTCCATACTTTGCTCTTGCCATCACTCTGATATAAGTACATCTTCGTCTCGTCTGTCCATAAGACCTTTTTCCAGAACTGTGGTTGGCCTTTTAAGTACTTCTTGGCAGACTGTAATCTGGCCATCCTATTTTGCAGCTAACCGGTGGTTTGCATCTTACAGCGTAGCCTCTGTATTTCTGTTCATGAAGTCTTCTGTGGGCCGTGATCATTGACGAATCCACACCTGACTCCTGAATAGTGTTTCTGATCTGTCGGACAGGTGTTTAGGGATTTTTCTTTATTATGGAGAGAATTCTTCTGTCATCAGCTGTGGAGGTCTTCCTTGGCCTGCCAGTCCCTTTGTGATTAGTAAACCCACCGGTGTTCTCTTTCTACTTAATAATGTTCGAAACAGTTGATTTTGGTAAGCCTAAGGTTTGGCTGATGTCTCTAACAGTTTTATTCTTGTTGCTCAGTGTCATAATGGCTTCTTTGACTTTCATTGGCACAACTTTGGTCCTCATGTCTGTTTATCAGCAATAAAAGTTTCCAAATGTGATGGAAAGACTGGAGGAAAGACTATGTACTGAGAGCTATCTTATAGCTGCATTAAGGAGGCATTTAAACACAGCTGAGCAATTACAAACGCCTGTGAAGCCATGTGTCCCAAACATTATGGTGCCCTGAAATAGGGGACTATGTATAAACACAGATGTAATTTCTACATGGTGAAACCAAAATGTATAAAAATGGCCTTTATTAAAATCTGAGAATGTGCACTTTAACCATATGTGATATTTTTCTACTACAAATCTCAAATTGTGGAGTACAGAGGCAAATAAATAAATGATGGGTCTTTGTCCCAAACATTATGGAGGGCCCTGTATATCAACTCCTACCTTAATAAGGGCCTAGACCCCCTACAATTTACCTACTGGCACAACAGATCAACAGGACAAGTAATTTCGCTGACTCTCCACTGCGCTCTGGACCACATGGGCAATAAGAACATGCACATGTTCATCGGCTACAGCTCTTTGTTCAATGCCGTCATCCCCTCTACACTTATCAAACTTGGAGAACTGGGTCTCTGCTCATCCCTATGCAGTTGGATCCTCAACCTCCTCATTAACAAATTGCAATCAGTATGAATGGGCAACAACACTTCCACCTCAATAACCATCAACACAAGAACACTTCAAGGCTATGTGCTTAGTCCTCTGCTCCACTTTCTATGTTGTTAGAATATAGGAGGGAGATTGATAATCTCATTTGACTGATGCCAGAACAACAATTTTACTCTAAATGTTAGCCATGATCACATTGAATGGCAGTGCTGGCTTGAAGGGCTGAATGGCCTACTCCTCCACCTATTGTCTATTGTTTATTGTCTATTGTTAGCAAGACCAAGGAGATAATTGTTGACTTTGGGAAGGAAAAGTCGTAGATACATGAACCTATCTTCATTGACTGGACAACAGTGTAATAAGGTTGCTGGACATGCACATCTCTGAAGATCTGTCCTGAAGATTGTATTCAGTATTACAGATTATGCAATCACAAAGAAAGATCGTCAATGCCTCCACAGCCTGGTTCAGGAACTTGAACTATCAGTAATAAAAGGAGGCTGCAGAAAGTGATAGACATTGCCCAGTCCATCATTGGTACTGGCTTCCCAATCATAGAAAGAGGCACTGCCTCAAAAATGCAGCTAATATCTTCAAAGACCAACCCCAACCCGACCATGCTGTCAACTTACAACTACCATCAGGAGGAAGGTACAGGAGCCTGAAAATTGTGACCTTCAGGTTCAAAACAGCTTCTTCCCAGCAACCATAACAGTAAACACATTCTTACCTCATCAACTATGATCTACTATGGACTACTATGTTTTTGTTGCACAATGGATTTCGGTTTTACACTATTGCGGTCTGGTTACCTAGAATAACTGATGTAAATGTATTTTATTATTGATTTTTATATATTTATTGGTGTGCTATTGCATTAATAGGCCTGCAAGCAGCAACAAGTAAGAATGTCATTGTTGCGTTGCTGGTACATCTGACATTTAAACACTCTTGACTCTTGACAATCATTTTGGATTTCAATGAGAGAAAATTACTTCTGCCAGAGATAATGAGTCATTGGAATTCTCTCCCCAGGAGGGCTATAAAGGCTCATTCACTGAATACATTCATGATGAAGATCATTTTGTACATGAGGGAATATGGGGTCAGTACAGGAAAATGGCACTGAGGCAAAGGTCAATTTATTGACGGGGCAGGGGGCGGGCAACGAGGGACAAATTACTTACACCTCTATGTCAATTTATAACATTTGCTTGTGTCTTTGTCACCCCTTTCCTCAATCTCTCGCTCCCTCATCACACTGTAGCTGAACTGAATCTAACAGTGTGAGTGTGCACATGCTTTAGAAAAGGTGGCATTCTGCTTTATGTTTTCAACTCCAAGCATTTTGCAGCTGCTGTCAATTCAAAGCTGCGGTGTCCTTAACTCACTAATATATCGTTCTTTCATTGTCCTATTTTGATATTTGTTGATAAATATATATGGCAGGTACAGGAAATCTGAAATAAAAGCAGAAAATATGGGAAAAGCAGGAGCTATGAAGAGCGAAGCAGTATTAACATTGCATATCAATGACCTTACATCTGAAATTTGTTGTGTCATGTGATGTCAGCTGCAGCAGCCCACAGCAGCTTATTGTCCATCTCTGGGGGGATGATGACGCACCACTTCAGCATTTGGTTAAAATGTCTCTTAATTTTTTTTTAAATTATTTCTCTTGATAATTGCTCTATTAAAATTTAAGAGGACCAGTTAGCAACATTTTGCAAATGAGAACTTTGTTTTATCTTTCATAGGCTAATTAAACACACAAAGCAGCTTCTGGAAGAGAATGAAGAAAAGTTATGCATCAAAGTTCTGCAGACACTTCGGGAGATGATGACCAAGGATAGAGGATATGGAGAGAAGGTACCTTTTCATTCTGCTTTACTCCTTCAAACGTATTTCTCTAACTAATAACATTAACCATTTTTCTCTTTTTTTTTCAAACATCTGAAATTTAAGCTTTTGGAAGATTTCATCAATGTGAAATGATGCCATTAATTGATCAGAAATAAATGTACTGTGTAGTACAAGATGAAATATCACTTTCCCATAATTTAAAATGCTTGATCACTGTAAAGATTAATGCAAAATGCCCAAAGGCTAATTATGGAATGTCCAGACAAACAATTGAGCAGATATTGAAAATGAAAATATTTCCCTAGGTTTAATATCTATGTACCATAAGCGATGATCTGAATTCGATATATTTTTGTTTATTTTATTGCTATCCATCCAATATTGCGTATCTCCAATAATCATGTTCGTTTACCACCTCCTTTCAAGCTCTCTCATGGACCTTGCTTTATCTAAACTTTTCATCCATTTAATAAAGTATGTGAGCTCCTTATTAAAATTGCTGGTGTCCACCTCTATCTCTGTCTGTCACCCCCCCTCTCCGTCTCCCCCACTCACTCTGTACGTCTCTCCCTCTCTCTATCTGTCTCTGTCTTTCGCTAACTCCCCACCCCCCCTTGTCTGTCTCCTCCTCTCCCTTCTCCCTGACTCCCAGTCTTGAAAAAGCGTCTTGACCTGAAACATTACCTGTTCCTTTTCTTCAGAGATGCTGTTTGGCCCATTGAGTTACACCAGCATTTTGTGTCTATCTTCGGTGTAAACCAGCATCTACAGTTCCTTCCTACACTTGAAAGAAGAGGGACTTCTGGGCTAGAAAGCCTTTGACAAGAACGTTGTCCTAAACGTGAAACTGCTTTTGATAACTATTCTAGGAAAGTATCTGCAAGGAACAACTCAAAACATCTAAATAACCTTAAACATCTAATAAAGACAAAAACAACTTTTTTTAAACTGAATTTCTTTGAATTTCAATGTATTCTCTTACTACCCTGGTGGAGCTTGTTACTCCCTCTCATGAATACAATTGTGTTGTTGCACAAAATAAGGCCAATGGCCCTTTGTGTGTGTGTGTGTATATATATATGTATATATATATGTATATGTATATGTATATATATATATTAAAAAATAAATAAATTAAGTGACAATATAATAATTAGTAAGACAATCTAATGATAAGGCTACAGAAATAAAGAGTTGGTTATGCATGGGGGCAATGCATAAAGGATGTGTTACCCTTCAATAACAGTGAATCATTTTTTGTTAATTCAAAAGAGCTGGAATTGGTTCAACAATGTCTAGACTTGAACACAATATCTTAAGACAACTAAATTACCCTTATACCCTCCTACCACTTCCCAAGCTGCATGTTTTGTACCAAATTAACTAGACTGACTTCAGATTAAAATGATATGTGGGAAAACTTCATTCAAAAAATCAAAATCATTGCAGGTAGCAAGCTTGTTTAATTTTGAAGATATGAAATTGTGCAGAATTTCTTTTTGACCTTTGTTCTTTGCATCGACGGTAGACACAAAATGTTGGAGTAACAGCAGGACAGGCAGCATCTCTGGAGAGAGAGAAGAAAGAGTTATTTTTTTGTACCACTCTGCTCTGTAAATTATCTTTCCTTTCATGTCCATCATTGCTCCTGCTTACTATTATCTCAACACGGCGATGGTACTTTCACTGTTTAATTGTGAAAGAAGTGATATTTGCACAAAGGCCTTTGTAGTGGCAAGTTGATTGAAGAAATGATTTTTAAATATCTAGAGATACTAATCACAATTCTCCACCGCAACTGAACAACTGGATATTTTTCTTATTTTGATTTTAATTTTATCAATTAAACTCTTGGCAAAAAAATGTAATTAGTTTTTCCTCAATGATAAGGTGAGAACAACAATGGTAGAAACATAGAAAAATAGGTGCAGGATTTGGCCATTCGGCCCTTTGAGCCAGCACCGCGTTTCAATTTGATCATGGCTGATAATCTAAAATCAGTACCTGCTTTTTACCCATATCCCTTGATTCCTATAGTCCTAAGAGCTAAACCTAACTCTCTCTTGAAAACATCCAGTGAATTGGCCTTCACTGCCTTCTGTGGCAGAGAATTCCATAGATTCACAACACTCTGGGTGAAAATGTTTCTCCTCATTTCAGTCCTAAATGGCGTACCCCTTATTCTTAAACTGTGACCCCTGGTTCTGGACTCCCCCAGCATTGGGACATTTTTCCTGCATCTAGCCTGTCCAATCCTTTAAGAATTTTGTATGTTTCTATAAGATCCTCCCTCATCTTTCTAAATTCCAGTGAAAACAAGCCCAGTCGCCCCATTATTTCATCATATGTTAGCCCGGCAATCCTGGGAATTAACCTGGTGATCATATGCTGCACTCCCTCAATAGCAATAATGTCCTTTCTCAAATTAGTAGATCATAATTGCATACAATACTCCAGGTGTGGTCTCACCAGGGCCCTGTACAACTGCAGTAGGACCTTGCTCCTAAACTCAAATCCTCTTACAATGAAAGCCAACATGCATTAGCTTTCTTCATTGCCTGCTGTACTTGCATGCTTACTTTCAGTAACTGATGTACAAGCACACCCAGGTCTCGTTGCACATCCCCTTTTCCAAATCTAAGTTGAAGAGTGTGCACTGGATTTTTAACACCAACTTTACAAACTCTCATTAATATTCTTGTGAAAAGGTTTAAATTCAAGTTCCTGTCATAATTTCAATCTGGAGATAAAGGGAAAGGCAAGACAAAGAAAGCAGTGCTCATTAACGTTTATTGTTACTTGAAGTATGAAGTTGACTTCCACAAGGGGGCAGATTTTGGGCAGATTGTAATGGAGGTCACCCGACAATGTGCTTCACAAACATGCGCTCTTGTGCATTCACCACCATGTAGCATTTGAATTTAGGTGTCTAATGCCCCATTACATCAAATGTGTGATAGGTTATTAATATAAAAGCTTATGGTCTTAACACCTGTGAGGTAACATTGTACGGCTTCCAAGAAAACAAATGAAAAAGTGATAATGTGTGTTTAACCTCTGTGCTGAAGTGATTGCTAAATCATAAAAGTCCAGCCTAGCTTTTCACTCCAACTAATGTCTACGAGTGCTCAGCGGAGCAGTTGAGATCTAATCAATTTATAGTTGACATTGAAGTCTTTCCAATTGAAGATATTTTAGAATAGAATGATCTTAACATAGATTCTAAGTATCGTGATCAAATTCCGTCTCTCCACAACAACTGTGTTCAGAGCTGTAATTGATGGGACGGTTCAGAGAAAGGGTGGGAAGCAGTAGAAACTTGGGGGGAAGTGGGTGGGTGGGTGGGGGGGGGGGGGGGGTGCGTGCTTAAAGACAAAGATGATTAATTGTCTCATTTCCTCACAGAGAATTGCAGACAGGATTTTTGTAATGTATTTCTGCTCCAGCCACATGTGGATCTGATGTTGTGTAATTCCAGTGAACACAAACTGATTTTTTTTTCTCTCTATCATTTATTATATTGTTTAGAGGGTACTATGTTTACATATTTTGTTGTGCTGCTGCAAGTAAGAATCTCCTTGCCTCTTGGCTCTTGATTCCAGTTAAACCAGTGTGGGCTGTGTTCTGGGTAAAAAATAAATCCATCTCAAATCAAAGTGGTGAGGGGCTGTATTGCTCTTCTGCGTTTATAACTGTTTTAAAAATTTGCATCTCCACTTAAGTTTCCCAATTCAGTTGTTACACACTGTTCTCTACTTCCATATCTCTAGGAAAAACAGCAAATGGTTTTGCATTGCATTCCTTGCACACCCAATCTCAAAATTATATTAGCTAAGCTTCAACGTCATTTGATCTAGCCTTCACTAAGTAAAAGATTTGCACCAGCATGTATGCTCACGATTATTATTCTCAACTTTCGTGTTTCCTGTTTTTTTTTCTTTTAACAGCTTATTGCATTTGACGATGAATTGGATATGGCAGAGGTTGATGATTTTTATTCACCTTTTTTTACGTCATTGTTGTTTGCTTTAGTATTGCTGCTTAGTGCTTCTGCATTCCATGTGATTGTCAGTTTGAAATAGCTCTTGTTGCCCCCTTGCTTGTCGTAGGCAAATAAGCCTCAGTTGCTGAATGACAAAGCTTCGGCTTCTTGCATTGTCCATCGATTGCAATATACGTGTGGAGGCGGGTGGGAGGCGTGAGGGAGGAAAATGTGACCATGGTGACCAAATGGAGTGGAAGAAAAGAGTGTTCATGATCGAAGAGAAACTGGATGTGCTGTGCCTGTTCCTGCATGTAAATGTTGTCAGCCATTATATGTCTGCAGATTTAAAGGCAGGAATCATCCACAAATCAAGCTGAGAATAAGGGAGATTATGTGGATGTTCCAATCCTGTTGAACTGGTAAAAATCTAAGCTGGACGACCAATTTAAGTTTATAAACCCTGATATATTGGGCTGTACTGACGTTGGGTGGTTGAGACCATATTGTTATTTACTGAAGAGTTTATTGAATAGGAATCTGCATATTGCTGGTAATATGGCACCTGTCACATGATGCCACATTTTATTTTTGGTCTGTGAGTATTGGTTTTATTGCCCGATCACACTCATCCCATTATGGCAATCCATGTCATGCAATTTTGAAAAGGTTTTGAGTATTTTGAGCTTGACTGGAGTGACAGCTGTAATCTCATCTCGACATTGGCCTCCATTGGCATTCACAAACCTGGCCAAAGTTTGGTGACATCAGATGAGCCCCATGCTTGAGTTACTCGGGCTATCTATTCCTCTTTCTTCCTCCATAAAGTGTTTATATAATTTAAAAAACTCTGCATTGCATTTCGAGAAAAAGCCAAGACGTTCCATCGTAATGTTGCTGTGACTACAGCTAAACAGAGTCTACCAATATAAAGGTCAGATAGTACAACATTAACCCATTGCACAGTGCTTCGAAGTAATGGTACAATGAGTTGCTACATCAAAGAATTTACTTTTTTTCAGCAATTGCGGGCTTAGACTGTTTACCGGATCTATTTTGTATCATTTCCTGACTCAACAATACTGTAAGACTTCCTTCATCAGAAGGACTGTGGCAGTTCAAGATGGTGGCTTGCCTTCTCAAGAGCAAATAAGAATGGGCATTCTTTGCAGCCTTTGCTGACTAGGTTGAAATCCCATTTTCTTAAAAAAAAGAGTTTGGAAACATATTATCTACAGGAAAATGTGAGGTGTTCCATTTTGGGAGAACTAACATGGGCCTGAAGTGGCCTGAAGGACCCGTTTCCACGCTGTAAGACTCTATAGCTCTATCTTTGTTGTGTTTTTGTTTCCTTTCATTTATTAATGTATGGGATGTTATCCCCAAGGAATCCATTTATTTTTATGAAAACAAGTTTTGTTTATGTAATATTTATTGGCAAATGATTTGTTTGCAGTATATATTTTAGTCAATTATCCAAGATGATCTCTTGCTTTGAATGTTGCAGGTGTCTCGAGTTTCCTAACGCTTCAGGCGTTTGTTTGCGAATCCTGCCTCTTCACCGTTGCCCATTTTCCACTTTTGCCCAATATGTATTTGTACTGTGGTGTTTTGTTTGGGTGGGAAAGGTGTGGGGAGGATGGAATGTGATACAGGATTGAGGAAGTTGATGCTTTAAAAACTCTATAACCAATGCCACAAGGCCCAATGAAAAGTTAGTCGTGTGCTATCGTGAAGGCTGATAAATCCCCAGGGCCTGATGGTCTGCACCCCAGGGTACTTAGGGAAGTGGCTCTTGAAATCGTGGATGCATTGGTGATCATTTTCCAATGTTCTATAGATTCAGGATCAGTTCCTGTGTATTGGAGGGTAGCTAATGTTAAGAAAGGCAGGAGAGAGAAAACAGGGAATTATAGCCCACTTAGCCTGACATCGGTGGTGGGGAAGATGCTGGTCAATAATAAAAGATGAAATGGCGGCACATTTGGATAGCAGTAGCAGGATCGGTCCGAGTCAGCATGGATTTACGAAGGGGAAACCATGCTCGACTAATCTTCTGGAATATTTTGAGGATGTAACGAGGAAAATGGACAAGGGAGAGCCAGTGGATGTAGTGTATCTGGACTTTCAGAAAGCATTTGATAAGGTCCCACATAGTTCAAGTTCAAGTTAAATTTATTGTCACATACACCAATTGGTGCAGTGAAATTTGAGTTACCGTGCAGCACACAAATAAGATAAACACAACACTATAGAATTTAACATAAAACATAAAAACATCCCCCCACAGCGGAATCAACATTTCCCACTGTGAGGGATGGCACCAAAGTTCAGTCCTCTTCCTCTTGTTCACCCGTGGTCGGGGCCTATTGAGGCCTCCGCAGTCGCCGCAACGATGTTTCAGGCCCTCTGACCGGGATGATCGGCGCTCTGGCGTCGGAACGGAAGACACTCTCAGCAGCTTGGAGTTTCCGATCGGCCGCTTCCTACCGGAGACCGCAGCTTCTGAAGTCCACAGGCCGAGCTGTGTGGAGCTCCAACACTGGCGATCCTCGGCGATAGATCCCAGGCCTCCGCGATGTTAAAGTCAGCGCCGTCCGTGGCTGGAAGCTCCGCAGACCACAGCCCCACGGTGTTAAAGTCGGCAGGCCCAACACTCCGGAGCTCCAACACGGCGATCCTGGTAAGGCATAGTCCTGCTCCGCGATGGTACTTCAGTGCGGCGTCGCTGCTGGAGCTCTGCCCAGTCTCCGCAGGAAAGGCCGCGCCAATCCAGATGGAAGGCCGTGAGGGGGGACAAAGACAGTTTCCCCCTTCCCCCACCCCCAACCTCCCACATAAAAAAGACTAAAAGCCCTCCAAAAACAAACTTTTAGACAGATTAAAAATAACAAAAAGGATTGAAGGGCAGACAGATGCTGGCGAGGCTGCCACACTCGATGGCGCCACCACTCAGACCTTCATTGGAGATTAGTGGGCAAAATTAGGGCACATGGTATTGAGTGCTGACATGGATAGAAAATTGGTTGGCAGACAGGAAACAAAGAGTAGGGATTAACAGGTCCCTTTCAGAATGGCAGGCAGTGACTAGTGGGGTACCGCAAAGCTTGGTGCTGGGTCCGCAGCTATTTACAATATACATCAATGATTTAGATGAAGGGATTCAAAGTAACATTAGCAAATTTGCAGGTGACACAAAGCTGGGTGGCAATGTGAACTGTGAGGAGGTCCCCCAATTTGAGGAAAGACATTCTTGCTATTGAGGAAGTGCAACGAAGGTATACAAGGTTAATTCCCGGGATGGAGGGACTGTCATATGCTGAGAGAATGGAGTGGCTGGGCTTGTATACTCTCAAGTTTAGAAGGATGAGTGGGGATCTTTTTGAAACATATAAGATTATTAAGGGTTTGAACACGCTAGAGGCAGGAAATATGTTCCCGATGTTGGGGGAGTCCAGATCCAGGGGCCACAGTTTAAGAATAAGGGGTAAGCCATTTAGAATGGAGACTTTTTCTAACAGAGAGTTGTGAGTCTCTGGAATTCTCTGCCTTAGAGGGCGGTTCTCTGGATACTTTCAAGAGAGAGTTAGATAGAGCTCTTAAAGATAGCGGAGTCAGGGGATATGGGAAGAAGGTAGGAACGGGGTACTGATTGGGGATTATCAGCTGTGATCACATTGAATGGCGGTGCTGGCTCGAAGGACCGAATGTCCTACTGCACTTATTGTCTATTGTCTATTGCTGGAATAAAGCAACCAATTTCTATGATGAACCTTAATTAAATGCGATTGTAAATATTTGTCGTGGCAAATGACATGATCTCCTTATCATTTCTTGTAGGAGATTATTATGCAACTGCAAGAAATGACAATGAGTAAAATAAAGTATGGATGGCAGAGTGGCGCAGCAATAGGGTTGCTCAAGACCCGGCGCCCAAGACCCGGGTTAGATTCTGACTACGGATACTGTCTGCACAGCGTTTGTACATTCTCCCTGTGACCGGCATAGGTTTTCTCCGGGAGTTTCAGTTTTCTCCCAAGCTCCAAAGAAGTACAGGTTTGTAGGTTAGTTGGCTTGGTGAAATTGTAAATTGTTCCGAGTGCGTGTAGGATAGTTTTAGTGCGTGGGGATCGTTTGTCGGCGAGGACTCAGTGGGCCGGAGGACCCGTTTCTGTGCTGTATCTCTACACAGAACTAAACTAAACTAGAATAAAATAAAATAAAGTGACATTGTGGATTATAGTTAGGGACAGGGTTTAATGAAGGCTAGGCAGATCTGAATGAGAGTGGTTTCTGACTGCCATGGCTGCCTGTTGGTGCACGTGAAAACAATGTGCTTTTGCAGGGTTTATCATTGGCAACAAGGTGATGAAACAGAGACGGGTAATTGGGCTGCATGTTCTAATTCAGTAATGACAAATGGTGTCCAGGACGGCTTTCATAATGAACTGTGCACTGACGCAGGACCTCCGAACATTGCAGAGAAGAAATGGATCCCTGTGCGTGTCTTTTTTTTACTTGTTAGCAGCTGAGAAGGATTTTGGACGCAATTCAAAGGTAGAAACCTGAACCTGCAGTTGCAGATAAGAGCACCAGTCACATGCACAGAAACACAGCATAGGCTCTTTCCAAATCACAGACTGAATTTAAAAGCATTAACAGTTGATGCAGATTATACACTCTGTCCCTGGGTTGTTTGAAGTTTTTTCTTTTCCTCCTACTGGGGAAAAACGAGTGGAGTCTGATGTAACTGCAGAAGGTTGTCCTCCTATCCGCCTCTGCATTCTGCACGATTCTTGGGTGCCTGCCAGTGCCTGTCATCCAGTTACATAAGCTCTGCTTGTTTCCTGGAATCTGGCCCCTCAGCTGATGTGTGACCTTCAGCAGTAATTGCCAGTGGATTTGGGGGGGGGGGGGGCGGTGAGTGAGAATGTTACTGTAATGTATTAGCAATGCATCGCAGACTGATGCAAGAAACAGAGCGAGGTGGGAAGTTCAGTTTGTCAAATGCTTGCATACATAAGCTGAGATACTCCTTAATTAATGTAGTACCACAACGAAGCTACGTTTTTTTTTGTTTCTGTGAGCAATTCAGCAACTGTTTTCTTGGAAGAGGGTGTTTCTCTTGAGTTCCTTTGAAGCCATGATGCTAACTATTTGAGCCACTGGCTGATCGAGGAATTAGACTGCCACCCGTTCATTTCCATGACAACAAATAGCAAGTTTCAGAGAAAGACAAATGCCTATTTTTTTTGCTCTTTTTTTCTTCCTCCTCCATGAGCCAGAAAACCCCTTCATCCTACCCAGTGCGGTTATGTAATAGAGTTCAGTATTTATACCTGACTTGGAAATCAAAGTTTGTTCAAAATTGCGAGTGAACCAAAACTAACTATCTCTAAAAGTTGATTGTGACTCCAATGCTGCTGGCGAGGTGGGCATGTAGCTTACTCAGCTGCATAGTTGACAAGCAAGTTAAACCAGTCCACTGAACGATGGGGAAATGGCATACAGTGCACTGTTGTCACTACATAATATGTCTAGCACTACCAATCAGTACTAGAACTGAAGAAGGGTCTTGACCCAAAACCTCACCTATTCCTTTTCTCCAGAGATGCTCCAACCTGACCCACTGAGTTACTCCAACATTTTGTGTCTATCTTCGGTGTAAACCAGTACCCGCAGTTCCTTCCTACAGAGTACCAGACCCTTGTTCTTTAGTTCCTCCAATGTGCCTATGGATTCCCCCCACCTCACCCCGCCACTTAGTGAAACACAGTGGTTTCTAGGACCATGCTTTTAAAGGAGGAAACGCGCAGAGGGGGAATTCCGGCAATTATGGCTCATAGCCGCTACTAGTGAAGTAATTAAAGTTGGGAATGTTCAAAATGTCCAAAATTTAAGACACAGGATTATAAGGTTGGCAGCTGTAGAGATGGAGAGTGGCATAGCCTCAGTGGGATTAAAAAATGAGGATTAACATTTGAAGTATTGCTTGCCCATGAGCCAACATTCGATCAGCAAGCAGTTGAATGCTTGACCATTCTGCTCAGGTTGTTTATTATGAGCCAATGCATCCTGGTTTTTCTTCTCATTGTGCTGTGGAATCTTCTCTATTCATCTGAACTTCAGATCGGTTCTCTGGTTTAATAGGTGGCAGTTAACGCTGCTGCCTCATAGTTCCAAGGACTGTGGTTCACTCTTGACTTTGGGAGCAATGTACTTTGTACGTTCTCCCCGTGAATGTTATTCGCCATGTCCCAAAGACATGCTGGTGGGTCAATTGGCTTTTTTGAATTCTTCCTTGGTGCAGTTAAGTGTAAAAATAACCAAAGATGCAACAAGCACACTTTTCTGGGAAGTGGGATTCAGACTGGTGGGGTTGGAGTTGGTGTGGACCCACTGGGCTGAATGGTCACTTGTGCTGAAATATATAATAATCAGGCTCATCTTAAAGCAAGAACTTCTGACCTCAGCTTTTTCTCACTACCACTCTGGAGTACCAGCTGAGACTCCAATGTTTGTAGTGCAATTTGATCCTCGTGACTTTCAAAGTGACCCATATGCACAACAAACTAAGTCAGCATGACTGGCTTTGTTCTCCCAAACATAATTCCCATGTAGTAGGAAGGAACTGCAGATGGCAGTCTGAAGAAGGGTCTTGACCTGAAACGTCATCCATACCTTCTGTCCAGAGATGCTGTTTGAGTTACCCCAGCATTTTATGTTTATCTTCAAAAATCCCATCTAGTCTGTTTCTAACTTGGCATTTCTGTCAGTTCTCTTACAAGTAACAATAATGCCTTTGAGTCAAGATTGCATTAACTATGTGCAATCTGAGATGAGTCTGTGATATAAATTGACATTCCAGTGCATTACCAAGGGAGTGCCTCGCTGTCCAAGTTGCCATCAGATGAGACTTTTAAAGCGATATTCCATCTGCAACCTCAAGTAGAAATAAAATAACTTTTTTTTCTAAAATAACAGAATGATTCCGTTTGCTGTCAAAGCCGATACCTATTCTTGAGTAATATCAATGACTTCCATTGCTTCGTATGGGATCCTGTTATGCACAAGATTGATATTTAGTGTAACAGTGGGCGACACAGTGACGCAGAGGTAGAATTGCCGCCTTGCAGCACCAGAGACCCGGATTTGAACTTGTCTACGCGTGTTGTCTATACGGAGTTTGTACGTTCTACCCGTGACCTGTGTGAGTTTTCTTCGAGTGCTCCGGTTACCTCCCACACTCCAAAGACGTACAGGTTTGTAGGTTAACTGGCTTCAGTAAAATTGTAAATGGTCCCCAGTGGGTAGGATATTGTTAGTGTGCAGGGGTCGCTGGTCGGCATGGACCTGGTGGGCCGAAGAGTTTGTTTCTGCACTGTACCTCTAAACTAAACTAAACTAAAATGTTGACTTCATTTGAGGACTTCATCCCAATGGGGATTGTAGCTAATGCCCTGTCACCTAAAGGTGTTCCAGGTAACCAGTTTCTGTGACCTATAGAGCTTCATGAGTTTGAGCTTCATTACAGATGCTGTACTAGCACAGGGGTGTCTAGACCTGTGGGGTCAGAAGACCAATTTTGTTTGGTTTAATGCCATCATTTTCATTCAAAGAAACCTTTGCTTTTACTTTCATCAAAACCGACTGTGCAGATAAGTGACCAAACAGCTTAAGCCACAAATACGTGTTGCTCTCTACCAGGGATCATCTGTTTCAAGTACCAGCGAGTGTTTGTCACTCCAGTTTCCTGAGTGACTTTAATTATTTCTCAGCCATGTGGAAGGAATGTGCTCTGTTAGAAAGCCAGCATCAGCACACTGACTGAAGAGCCTCCTTCATTGCTTTTGAGTTTCTGGAATATGAAAGGAAGAAAAGTACCCATACTCACATTTTTTTAATAGTTTCTTTTGTGTTTGCAATTTGTCCAGACACAATGCAGCTAATGAATACTACTTGAAATGTTTTTGCCACATTAATAAAGGAAACAATGGCAGCAAACAAAAGCATAGGAAAGTCCCACAAATGGCAATGTGAAAATTAGTGTTAGATTATGTGGCGGCATATGGCAGGTTAATTGGCTTCAGTAAAATTTGTAAATTATCCCTAGTGTGTAGGATAGTGGTGGTGTACGGAATGATCACTGATCTGTGTGCGCCTGGTGGGCTGAAGGGCCTGTTACCGCGCTGTATTGCTAAAGTCTAAAGTATTTTGGTTGAATGACTAATAACGTCGAGCACACAAGGGGGACCCCCTTACCTCTCTAAATTAACTCCTTGGGAGTTTTAACTGCTACTTGAGAGGGCAAACATAGTTTTGGCTGATGTCTTAAAGTGCCATCATCTCCCTCAGTAGGGTTACTAACTTTCTCACTCCCAAATACGGGACAAAAGGTCAAAATAAGGGACAAATTCCCGATGGCCATTTGTTGACCGACTGGGCCATGGCTGGGTGAATGATGAGTTGGCCCGGGTGCTGGACTGCACACAAAGCCCAGCCGGCGGGCCAGCTGAGGTGTTTTGGCTCGGGTTCCGGACTTTACTCACCCCATCCAACTCATGAACCGATGATTGGCCATGAGAAGGAGGGAGGGTGGTGTTGGCGGTAGTCGAAGGTCAGACAGCTGGCTGGGCTGCTGACCGACGGGGCCACGGGCGAGGCGCTGCTGCTGCAATCCATGGGCTGCACTATGTTGGGACGGGTGAGGCGGGGCCCGACGTGGTGCTCCGACCCAACGGTCCCCTTGACCCGAGTAGTAGCAGTCAAATATGGGACAAGGGCGGTCTAACCAATCTAGCCCAATATACAGGATGTCCCGTATTAGCAACACTATCCCCAAGTGCAGCTGACCTGGTGACAGCCTGGATTATGTGCTCAAAACTCAGGATTGGGATCTCAAGGGGGGGGGGGGTTCCTCTGAGCTGGAACTGATGTACGTGTTTTGTGACCTAGAAATTGCAAGTGGATGCTGCCTCATTTACTCCTCTGATATAGAAGCCCCTTAAAAAGAATTTTTCAGTTCAACTAAGTGGACAGCTTTGGTTATTCATTAAGCCATGTATAAAAGTGATATGGTGAGCTAATCGGTGGGAAAATCTGTTCTGTTTTTCTATGAAATTAGGGAGCAGTAGGAAAGGGAACAAAAATTTAAACTGTATTTCAACAGAAATTGCTTCCTCATATTTCACTGCCCTGGTCTATTGTTAGAAGTACTGTGTTTCTGAGTATGTGTACTAAACTTTTAACCTTCACCTGATGCACACTGTGTTTGCAAGAGAACAGATGCAGTGTATTGTCTGTTCTTGGCAGGAGGTGCTTCGTTTTAGTCTGAGCTGGCTTCAAAGTCAGCATTTTTTCATTCCACAAAGACCAAATTGTGAGAACAGTTAATATCTTGATTTTTTTATTTTGCAGGGGTTACTGATTCCAGTTGCAATGCTGGTGGGATTAAACCAACAAAACGGGCTTGCTTTCTCCGACCCGATTTCACCGTGGGGCATTAACTATTTAATGTGGCACGTGGTGGTGGTAGAAAGCCTCAGCACAAATTAAAAGGATTTGCTGTTGTCGGCACCCTCACATGCCTAGATGTGACATTTGTTTGGCAGCTGTGGAAGTACGCTGGCAGTAGCCATTGCAACAGTAACAAGTCGTCGTTCAATCCGTTCCCCTTCCTTTCAACAGTCTCTTTAGGACATACAACAGTGCAGCACAGGAACGGGCACTTCGGCCCACAACGTTTGAGTTTGAGTTTGAGATTAGTTTATCGTCACGTGTACTGAGGTACAGTGAAAAGTTTTTTTTGCGCGCTAACCAGTCAGCGGAAAGACAATACATGATTGTACAGCACATGAATGTTTGTGCCGAACATGATGCCAAATTGGAGTGATTTCATCTCCCTGTACAAGATCTACATCCCTGCATTCCCTGCACTTCCATGTGCCTATCTAAAAGCCTCTTACATGCTACTATTGTGTCTGCCTCCCACCACCACCCCTGAAAAAGCGGTCCAGGCCCCCACCACTTTCCTCTCCAGCTTTTTGTGTAACCCCCACCACTTTGTTCTCCACTTCAGTCGCCTTTCTTTTTGATTATTTTTCCTCTTTTGCTCTTTTTTTTTGTTGAGTTTAGAGATACAACACTGGAAATGGGCCCTTTGACCCACCGGGTCCGCGCCGACCTGCGATCCCCGCACTTTAACACTGTCCTACACCCACTAGGGACAATTTTTAAATTTACCAAGCCAATTAACCTACAAATCTGTACGTCTTTGGAGTGTGGGAGGAAACCGAAGATCTCGGAGAAAACCCACACAGGTCACGGGGAAAACGTACAAAGTCCCTACAGACAGCATCTGTCGTCGGGATCGAACCCGGGTCTCCGGCACTGCATTCACTGTAAGGCAGAAACTCTACCGCTGCGCCACCGTGACCACCCAGTTCTGTGACCAGTTCTAATTAGAATTTGTTTCCATCTGTTGTGACAGTTTTGTCCTCTGCGAAAGGACAGCTTTGCTTCCTAGGTTGCACTCTTCCATCTGCTTCTGAGAGTGTCCAGGATTCAATATCTGCTCTAAACCCTGGAAAGCATTTAATCGGGATGCTCCGATACCACCGTGTGTTAACGCTGGTTATAAATTATCATTGAATTCCCTTTTGGTTGGATCAAATGGATCTTAGAAACATAGAAACATAGAAATTAGGTGCAGGAATAGGCCATTCGGCCCTTCGAGCCTGCACTGCCATTCAATATGATCATGGCTGATCATCCAACTCAGTATCCCGTACCTGCCTTCTCTCCATACCCTCTAATCCCCTTAGCCACAAGGGCCACATCTAACTCCCTCTTAAATATATCCAATGAACTGGCCTCAACTACCCTCTGTGGCACAGAGTTCCAGAGACCCACCACTCTCTGTGTGAAAAAATTCCTTCTCATCTCGGTCCTAAAGGATTTCCCCCTTATCCTTAAGCTGTGACCCCTTGTCCTGGACCTCCCCAACATCGGGAACAATCTTCCTGCATCTAGCCTGTCCAACCCCTTAAGAATCTTGTAAGTTTCTATAAGATCCCCTCTCAATCTCCTAAATTCTAGAGAGTATAAACCGAGTCTATGCAGTCTTTGTTCATAAGACAGTCCTGACATCCCAGGAATCAGTCTGGTGAACCTTCGCTGCACTCCCTCTATGGCAATAATGTCCTTCCTCAGATTTGGAGACCAGAACTGTACGCAATACTCCAGGTGTGGCCTCACCAAGACCCTATACAACTGAAGTAGAACCTCCCTGCTCCTATACTCAAATCCTTTTGCTATGAAAGCTAACATACCATTGGCTTTTTTCACTGCCTGCTGTACCTGCATGCCTACTTTCAATGACTGGTGTACCATGACACCCAGGTCGCGCTGCATCTCCCCTTTTCCTAATCGGCCACCATTTAGATAGTAGTCGGTTTTCCTATTTTTGCCACCAAAGTGGATAACCTCACATTTATCCACATTATACTGCATCTGCCAAACATTTGCCCACTCACCCAGCCTATCCAAGTCACCTTGCATTCTCCTAGCATCCTCCTCACAGCTAACACTGCCACCCAGCTTAATGTCATCCGCAAACTTGGAGATATTGCCTTCAATTCCCTCATCCAGATCATTTATGTATATTGTAAATAGCTGGGGTCCCAGCACTGACCCTTGCGGTACCTCACTAGTCACTGCCTGCCATTGTGAAAACGACCCGTTAACTCCTACTCTTTGCTTCCTGTTTGCCAGCCAGTTCTCTATCCACATCAATACTGAACCCCCAATGCCATATGCTTTAAGTTTATATACTAATCGCTTATGTGGGACCTTGTCGAAAGCCTTCTGGAAGTCCAGATACAGCACATCCACTGGTTCTCCCCCATCCACGCTACTAGTTACATCCTCAAAAAATTCCACAAGATTCGTCAGACATGATTTACCTTTCGTAAATCCATGCTGACTTTGTCCAATGATTTCACCACTTTCCAAATGTGCCGCTATCCCATCTTTAATAACTGACTCTAGCAGTTTCCCCACTACCGATGTTAGACTAACTGGTCTGTAATTCCCCGTTTTCTCTCTCCCCCCCTTCTTAAAAAGAGGGATTACGTTTGCTACCCGCCAATCCTCAGGAACTACTCCAGAATCTAAAGAGTTTTGAAAGATTATCACTAATGCATCCACTATTTCCGGAGCTACTTCCTTAAGTACTCTGGGATGCAGCCTATCTGGCCCTGGGGATTTATCGGCCTTTAATCCATTCAATTTACCCAACACCACTTCCCGACTGACCTGGATTTCACTCAAGTACTCCTTTGACCTGCGGTCCCCTGCTATTTCCGGCAGATTATTTATGTCTTCCTTAGTGAAGACGGAACCAAAGTAGTTATTCAATTGGTCCGCCATATCCTTGTTCCCCATGATCAACTCACCTGTTTCTGACTGCAAGGGACCTACATTTGTTTTAACTAATCTCTTTCTCTTCACATATCTATAAAAACTTTTGCAGTCAGTTTTTATGTTCTCTGCCAGTTTTCTTTCATAATCTATTTTTCCTTTCCTAATCAAGCCCTTTGTCCTTCTCTGCTGGTCTCTGAATTTCTCCCAGTCCTCTGGTATGCTGCCTTTTCTGGCTACTTTGTACGCATCATCCTTTGCTTTGATACTATCCCTGATTTCCCTCTGAGTACGAGAGGCTGGTTCTCCAATTGCACTGCTAAATATTTGTGCGTTTTACCAACATCATTTAGCTTATGGGTATTTTTTAATCTTCTGTGGTTCTGAACTGAACTTGGCTCTCTCTGGTTTTGAATATCCATCATGGTATGGGGTGTTCAACATATTCCTACCTTCCAGTTTAATTTTCAACCCATTCCTGCACTGTTGTAAAGAGGCCCAGTACAAGCTTGAGGAACAACATCAAGGGGCGGCCGAGTGGCGCAGCTGGTAGAGCTGTTGCCTCACTGATAGATTTGCTGCCTCACAGTGCCAGAGACTCGGGTTCGATCCTGACCTCGGATGCTCTCTGTGTGGAGTTTGCATGTTCTCCATCTGATCATGTGAACTTCCTCTGTGTACTCCGATTCCCTCCCACATACCAAAGGCAAGCGTATGAGTAGGTGAATTGGTAAACTTCCCCTGCTGTGCAGTGAGTGGATATGAAAGTGGGATAACGTTAAACTAGTGATCAATAATCAATGTGGACTTGTTAGGCTGAAGGGTTTGTTTCCCTGCTGTATTTTAGGGCAGAACAGTGGTGCAGCAGTAGAGTTTCTGCCAAAGACATGGGTTCGATCCTGACTCCAAATGCCACTGTGGAGTTTGTATGTTCTCCCTGCGATTGCGTGGGTTTTCTCCAGTTTCTCAGGTTTCCTCCCACATTTCAAAGACATGCAGGTTTGTAGGTTAGTTGGCTTCTGTAAATTGTCCCTAGTGTATAGGATAGTGCTAGTGAACAGGTGATCGCTGGTCAACGCTGAAGCGCCTGCTTTTAGGTTGTATCTCTAAACTAAACTAGACTAAATCACATCTTCTATCTGGTCAGGTTGGACTCTGCAGGACTGCACTATAAATCCTTCAACGTCAGATAACTTACTCTTTATTTCTGTTTGTGTCACGATTGGTCATTTTTGTTTCATTTTTTGGTATACTCCTGACCTGCTGGGCATGTCCCAGGAAGCCACACTATACAATATCATGTAGGAAAATGAGGTTAACTGTCCAGTTAATGGCTACATTATTTTGCCCTATCTCAGAAATTCCCTTTGTTCCAGACGTTGTCATCCTCCGCCTTCTCTGCTGTATGGACAAGATTGCTTTCTCTATTTCTCAGTTCTGATAAAGGGTCCCAGACCTAAAATGTTATCGGTTTCTCTTAAGACAGAAGCTGCCTGTGCTACTGATGGTGTCCAGCACTTTGTTTTTATTTAACATTTGGGTTTCCACCATCTGCAGGTTCTTGATGTTCATTAACGGCCTTGTACCTTTGGGTTATGCTGCTTTGCTGTTTGAATTGATAATAGTTAACAAACACCTGAGAAACAGAAAAGCAGCTGGAACAGGGCGTGAAAATAAAGCTCCTATTTGCTGCATAATTACATCTAGAACCAATTTCCAATTGCTTTAATTGCTGTGAAGCGATATTAAAATGATTAATCCGGCTTGGTTATCTCTCTGAATTTGAGTACTAGCTGAACCTAATTACGATGTGAGTTATGCAGCTACGTTATGACATGGCCCCGTTGCAGGGTGCTCAGTCGTGTGTCTCAAACATGCATGGTTTAACTTGTTAACCAACCCGGGCGGCACAGTGGTGCAGTGGTAGAGGTGCTGCTTTCCAGCGCCAGAGACCCAGGTTCGATCCTGACTGTGGGTGCTATCTGTACAGTCAGCATGGCTTTGTACATGGCAGGTCATGTCTTGCTAACTGGGTCGTGTTTACCTGATCAGATAAAGATCAGCTGCAGATAAATGGCAGATGAAGTTTAATCTGAGCAAATGCGAGATGTTGCACTCTGGAAAGTCAAATGTAAGAGGGAAATTACACAATTAATGGAACGAGACGTAACGTCATTGATGTACATAGGGATCTTGGGGTCGAAGTCCATATCTCCCTAAAAGTGTCAACATAAGTAGATGGAGTGTTAAATAAGGCATATGGTATGCTTGCTTTCACAGGTCAGGGCATTGAGTATAAGAGTCAGGAATTCATAATGCACAAGGTCACAGAGAGCTGTACTGGCCTCATGACAGCTATCTCCAAATGACCAATGGTCAGAAACACTTAAACAGTGTCAATAGATTTCAATGATGTTGGGAGAGTGGAAGTTGTGGAATCTTGTCAGGATAATGTGGAGCGGAAATTTAACCTTGCACAAAGAGTAGAACTAAGGTCAAGATACGACTGCAGATGCTGGAACCTGGGACAAAAAACTAACCACTGGAAGAATTCAGCGGATCGAAGATTGTCTGGCAGAGGGAGAGGGGACCTGAAACATCTATAATTCTCTAACTCCCCCCAGAGATGCAGTCCAATCCACTGAGTTCTTCCAGCAGTTTGTTTGTAGAACTAGAATCACTCCTTTAAATACATAGGTTTGCCATTTTAGGATAGAGTCGAGGCAATTTCTTTTTGCAGACGGTCCTGTCTTTAGGCCGCACTTTCTCACAGGGTAGCGGATGCAAAGTCTTTAAATATTTTCAAGGCAAAACAAGGAGGTGAAAGGGTACTGCGGATGGGAAGGAGGAGTTGAGGTTACGATTAGATCAATCATGAACTTGCGTAGCAGAGATGAATGGAGGGGTGTCGTGGCCAACTCCTAGTTTGACTGTGCGTAAATTATTAAAACAAGATATATTTACTTAAGTAGCTTAAATTACCACAAATTAATGTAATAGCACAATTAAAGGGAATAAACTAGTTCCTCATATTTGCCCGTTTAATGATGGTCAGTGATCCCATTCTGGTGAATGAAACTGCTTTGTTAATGTCATCCTTCCCTGGCATGAAGCCGAAAGGCTGGATGTTAAGTGCGACCACCCCACAGCGCAGTATGTTTGTGTTGCATCGCTGGATCAAATCCTTTGCCTGTGTCTGACCTCCAACCCATCTCCAATGACTGTATTGTGGAGCACAGATTTAGGTTTCTGATTTGTGTCGGTACTTTTCTCCAAAACTGTCAGCCACGAGATTAGTATGACCTCGCTCAGTGATTTAATGGATGTTTGACTCAACAATGCTAATATCTCAACAGTGTAGAAGACAGAACACAGATCATTTATCCAATCCAAGCAGTTATAGTGCCCTCCATAATGTTTGGGACAAAGACCCATCATTTATTTATTTGCCTCTGCACTCCACAATTTGAGATTTGTAATAGAAAAAATCACATGTGGTTAAAGTGCACATTGGCAGATTTGAATAAAGGTCATTTTTATACATTTTGGTTTCACCATGTAGAAATTACAGCAGTGTTTATACATAGTCTCCACAAATCTCAAATTGTGGAGTACAGAGGTAGATATATAAATTATGGGTCTTTGTTCCAAACATTATGGAGGGCACTGTAAATCTTATCATTAGAGATAATGTTACAAGTGCAGAATTGATTTATTTCCCATTAGGATTGTTTTTATGGTATTGAATAGAATTGAATTGAATAAATGTTATAACCAAATATATAGACATACAAGGAGTTTGCCTTGGTGCTTTGCTCGCAAGTAACAACACAATATACAGTGGACAATTAAAAATATAACATAATTTAAACGTGAAGAATCAAATAAAATTCCAGAGTAAAAGAAGGCTACAGACTTTTGGCTGTTGAGTAGAGCAACAGCTCATGGGGAAAAAAGCTGTTTTTATGTCTGGCTGTGGTGGCTTTGATGGTCCGAGTCGACTTCCAGAGGGAAGTGCTTCAAAGAGTTTGTGGCCAGGGTGAGAGGGGTCAGAGATGATCTTACCCGCTCGCTTCATGGCCCTTGCAGTGTACAGTTTGTCAATGGGGGGAAGGTTGCAGCCATTAACCTTCTCGGCTGATGGAATGATGCGCTGCAGCCTCCGGATGTCGTGCTTGGTGGCTGAGCAAACCAGACCATGATGGAGAAGGTGAGGACAGACTATGATGACAGTATAAAAGTGGACCATCATTGCCTGTGGCAGATTGTGTTTTCTCAGCTGCCGCAGGAAGTACATCCTCTGTTGGGCCTTTTTGACTGTGGACTTGATGGTGACCTCCCATTTAAGGTCCCTGGAGATAGTTCCAAATAACTTAAATGACTCTACAGATGTGACTGTTGTTGATGGTGAGTGGGGGGAGGGGAGGGGGAGCTCTCCTAAAGTTTACAATTAATTCCTCCGTCTTAAGAGCATTGAGCTCCAGGTTGTTGCGATGGCACCAGGACGCCAGCTGTGTCACTTCCTGTAGGCAGATTCCTCCCCAGGCACAGTCAACTGGGAGAGGTTGGATTGTTGTAGCTTTGGCACCGTGGTGTTGAATGTAGAGCTGAAATTAACAAAGAAAATCCTTGCATGGGTCCCCTGGCGGTCTGGGTGCTGGAGGATGAAGTGCAGGCCTAGATTGACACTGTCATCCACCAATGTATTGGCCCGGTATGCAAACTGCAGGGGGTCCAGCAGGAGGTTTGTGATATTTTTCAGGTGGGCCAGCAGGTGTTTCAAGGGTGTTCATGATTATAGAGGTCAATGTGAAAGGCCTGCGGTCATTAAGTCCAGGGGCCAAAGTCCAGTAATCCTTGGCTTTTTGGGTAGAGGAACAATTGTGGAGACTTTGAAGCAGCCATATTGCAACCATAACTATAGTTTTAACACCTCAATGCATCACATGGCAGTGTAGTTGTTGTCTTCAGATACGTTTTATCCATCAAGACTGTGGCTAAATCTTTGCACTGAATAGAAAGTGAACTTAGGGAGGTTGTCAAATCCACATAATGTTCACATATTGCTTCATCTTCAGTCGTACTTTGACTTTGTTAAAAACGTTTGTTCCCTTTTAACACACTTCAGCTCAGCTGTTCAGTGTATACATTGTTGGCTGATGGCAAAATGTCAAAAACTAGTTGAATGTATTTACTATCCTCTGGTCCAGATCGGGAAACATGCTCTATGTTCGCCTTGAATTCAATTATGGTGAGGCACATGTCTGAAGGCAATATGTGAAAACATGATTTTTCTTTTTAACTCGTGCTTCACTTCACCCACTCTATTAATTGTTTGATTCAGACACATGAGAGTAAGGAAATGTCTTTGCAAGTGACTGGCTGCAGGGGCCAAATTCATAACCGCTGTGCAATGTGTGCATCTGATCCAGACCAGGATCTATGCGTTCGAATTACTTTTCTGGACAATGTTTTTCCTCCTTCATGGAAATTTGTGCTCAATATGGAGGCCATTTGTTATTAAACAAGCTGGGCTGAATGGCAAAGAAGTCACCATGGGTTTGGTGGGAAAGGATAATTTTGTTTTGTGTGGGTATGTATTCACTGAAAGGATGGTTTCAGCAGAAAGGATGGAATATGTACCAAACATTATGCGGCCATGCCAGGGAAGTTGGATTGTGTATCTCATTGCATCCCTCATGAAAAATATTGGCACAGGCACAAGGAAACCTGAAAAGATTCCACAATTTCCATTGGAAATTGGCAGTATAAGAGGGGAATTGGGGAGCTGTTCTTCATTTCACCCAAAAGGTAGTGGTGGTCTTAAACTTGCAGACGGACAGCGTGGTACTGGCAGTATCTCTCATCACATTTGTAAAGGACTTGGAAGTGTCCTAGATGAGCAATGATTTGGTGCCGGATGGTGGGGTCAGATTGATAGGTCATTTTTAAACAGCGCAGAGAAGTTGGGCTGAATGGCCTCTTTCTGTTCATAAATTCACTTTTTATTTTTCCATGATAATGAAACTGATGGATCAAGTTCAAATGGGAATTCTGAGATTGATAGGGGGTAGATGATACAAGTGGTTATTAACTAAAGTTAGCATTGTTTGATATTTACCTTGCAGGAGTGCTATCAAAATGCATCACTACACCTGCTCTGGAAATATGTAAACAAGTAAAAACATACTGCAAAAGGAACTCAATGGCTGAGGCAGTATCTGTGACGAGAAATGGACAGACATTATTTTTGGTTGGGGCGGCACGGTGGTGTCGCGGGAGAGCTACTGCCGTACAGCACTAGAGACCTGTCGATCGTGACTATGGGTTTGGTCTGTACGGAGTTCTTTCCGTTCTCTTCATTACCTGCGTGGGTTTTCTCTGGGATCTCCGGTTTCCTCCCACACTCCGAAGATGTACAGCTTTGCAGGTTAATTGGTTTCGGTAAAATTGTAAATTGTCCCTAGTGTGTGTAGGATAGTGAAAGTGTGTGGTGATCGCTGATCAGCCTGTATCCGCGCTGTAACTCTAAACTAAACTATTAGTTTAGAGGAGAGTGTAGTTAGTGGGTAGAAAGAGATGGCAGGAAGGGGTGGAGCAATGGCTTCAAGTGAAAGATGCATCCAGGTAAGGAGTTGCTGAATGGCAGACGAGTCAAGTAGGGGAGAGATGGTGGCACTAGTAACCAAGGCTGGAGGTTGAATGGAGAAGAAGGAGTGCAAGTGGTGGATCTGATAAGAAAGGAAGGCGGGGAGAGAATATAGAACCAAAGGGAGTAAGGGGACAGGGGAGGGTGTGGTAAAAAATTAGGGATCTGGAATAGGAACGTGTGCATGATAAGTGGAAGTGGATGGAGCCGGGGGGGAGGGGAGGGAGGAACTGCTTGACAGGGCTGGGGAGATGTAAGAAAGGTGTGCTTGAGGGAGGGGGTAGGTGAATGGGAGAGGGGGAGAGATGGGGTGTTCACCTGAAATTGAAAAATTCAATGTCCATGCATAAACTAGTAACTTGCGTGGCTCAATCTCTTTTCCAAACCGTTCTGGGCGTGAATGAATACTACTCAATGTTCAAAAGTTTACATGCATCTCCAATAATTATGGTGAAACTTGTGAATTTAGCCTGGGACAAACCGAGAGCAGGCAGGTTCTGGAAAAGCTGAATGCAGTGTTTGGTTGGAGAAAATTAATTGTTCACTCAAGTGCTGGTAATTTTATAAATTTGTGTGAAGTTTCCAAAATAAATTTGAATGCGTTCTGATGGCTTTTCCACTTCAGTGCGCGCTGAGTCTTTGGACACATCCTGATTCATGCTACATTTTGACCTATATAAAAAAAAGTGAATGGTTTGATCTATTCTTATTTATCACACCACTGCAATAATGCAGTGGATGATACAAGTCTGTCTTATTTATTTTCCTTTTTGCTCCATTAACTGCTGATCCAGACATTTGGATGGGTTCGGAAAGGGCATGGAAAGAAGGTTTATTAGCATCTCGGATGGAACAGTTGTGATCCTTATTTCTGTGTTTTGCCATATTTAAGGCAAATTGTGTAGTAGCAGTGCAAAACAAGCAGGGACAACCTCCTGACATCACTCTCCAAGCCAACCATTCCAGCCCAGCCAGAGCTAACACCTAGCAAAGGTTGGTTGTGTAATCTGAGAATTTGGTTCACCTTAACCACACACAGGCTTGACCAATATGCTTTATATGGTGGAAGGAGGGCTAAGGTTGAGTGGATATGGTAAAGAGCTTTGCCTATATACTGCATGCTGCTTCTGCTACCCCGCATGTGTTTGATTTACCCCCCCTTCCCATCTCTTGAGAGTATCCCTTTTGTTCCTTTAAAATCTTTGAACAGATTTTGTAAAATGCTCACGCTTATTAACTATTTTATTAATCTGTAGTTGAAACACATTGTGCTGCTTACAAAGTCTGCAGAAGGGATACTGTTCTGAATTGCATGCAGTATTTATTGTCTAGCCCTTGTTTGGTAGCGGTGTGAAGAATTAGAACAATGCTGTTAATCAACACGATCTTGAAAAGAAAATCTTGTTTTCTGCATGTCCGTACTTCTTGCAGGAGCCTGATCAAAACCTGCCGCAGAAGCAGCTGGAAGATCAGAAACGGGTATGTAGACTTGCATATGCACACTTCACAACGAGGAATAGATGGAATCCCCGCATGGTTTTGGAAATGAAGTCTTTGTTGTGGATTACCAAAATGGAATGTGCTTCTGGTGATAATAGACACAATCCATGACTATATATATGCTTAATATAATTATAATTGTACATGAAAGAAAACAAAAAAAAAACTTGAAGCAGGCAAAGTCTTGTGTGAAAAACATTACCTAAATAATTATTTTCCAAGTGCAATCATAACAATTGCACCTGGAAAAGAACTATTTTGGGAATATGGTTCTCTTTCTGAATGTTATGCTCACAAGAATGTTTCCTTCCTCGAGCATTCAGGCCTCGAGTGCGAGGCAATTGAAGTGACTTGATGTCTCTTTGATGTTTAGTTTGATGTGAACGTGTAAATTAATGGCTTTCTGTGGACCATAGAACAAAAAAAGTGACTTTTTTTATACGAGCTTGATTCTCTGTCAGAATCCTGGCTCAAGAGTTGTGTTTATAGAATGAATCAGTCTTTGCATTTCAGTGGGAAGGAGGTGGAGGGGGCGGCTAGAGAAAGAAGAGAGAATGAGAAGAGGAGGCTTGGATTATGATTGTGCAGTATATCCTGTGTAGGAGGAATACAACGACAAGTTTTCGTCCTGAGCTTTCTGCAAATTGTGGACTCCTACATCAAACTGATGATTGACACTTAATATAATTCACAATGTGAAGCCAACAGAAGCTGTTTGGTTATCTTAAAAACACAGTTGATTGTGAATGTTGACGGTGTGTTGTTGCACTTTGGAAAGGCTATTGATTGTTGAATTTTTAAAAACATTTTATACCAGGACTTTCAAACAGCAGTTGTTCTTCAAAGCTGCAGAAATTAAATGATGAGGAAAACTTATTTTGCACATGGCCATGTATTGGTCACATTTTTTTAACTGTGATATTCTATTAATGTTGGAATATTTTTTTCTTTTTAATTCACAAACCTGTGTTTGTGTCTGTTCTTTACTATTTTGACATAGTGAAAAAAAATTATTGCTTGCTTCGGGATGGAGATTCGCTTATTTCTCCTGTTATTGAGTGGAAGATGTCACACAGGAAATTCAATGTAATTCATTGATCCCCGAGATGTGATAGTAGGGTGAAGTTAGACTGAAATTGAAGAGTTTTTGCTTTGTTTGAATCCTATTCAAAATGGAATTCTTGCTGTTGACCACTTCTTTTCCATGCAATTAATGGTTAAAGGCTTCAAGATATTTGCACCCAAGATAACTGAATGTTTGAAATACTGTAAAGACTTCCTCACTTGGTTCTATTATGTTTATTGAGATAAGTAAATTGGTGGACTAAATAAGGTTTTAATGCTTTCCATTTATCATGTGATGTATGTAGATGTAAAGCAAGCACTGTGTTCACGACTCCACTCGCTGTGCAGTAGGGGTTATTGCTGGACTACAGGTTTCCAAGCAATTATACAAATTGGCAGGAAAACAGACATTTGGTGTTAATAGGTTAGGATTAACAGCATCCTAAAAAACTGCAGCTGAAAAAACAATCAATTAATTTGCAGTATACTCGTCTCAGGTAATTTAGTGACTTTAGAGCATTTGTAGCGTTGACTTAATTTTTAATCTCCTTTTATCAAATAGAATTTGTTTCATAAAGTGACTACTGTTTTCAAAACCAAATGCATCCGTTATCAAAATTGAACATGATCGGAATTTTACTTTTATCGAGCAACATTGATTAACCATTTATCTTTAATGTTTTAGATGTTTTCTTATAACGCAGAATCACAAAGTAACAACTTTACAGTAATTTTTACAGACTATAGAAAACAGAATCAGTTGCCTTTTTGTTAGTGGGAAGTGTTAATAACAACGTAAAGCAAAAATTACTGTAGAACAGAAGAGGTTGCCTCATTTGTGTTGTTGAAAGAATTTATTTCTCAAACATGAAAATGTTGGGTCAACTTTCAACCAAGTTGTGGACATGGAATTGGGTAACTTTTTGTTTTACATATGGTTTTTGTTTATTTTTGTTTTCATTTTCCTGTAGGTGAGTTTTATAAAAGGATGCATATGTTTAATCATGAATTTACACATGCCATGAGAATATTTCACATCAAGTTTAAATATTATATGTCTAATCATAAATTTACACATGCCTTGAGAATATTTCACATCAAGTTTATTTATTATAAAGAGCAGCAATAGAAAAGAGCAATGGGGATTAGCAGCTTTAATTAAAAGTTCCAAGGAGGGCTTTTACACAGTATCTCTGAACATCTGAAGCACAAGTCGGCTTGGAGCTGATTATCCATATTCTGGTTGGCTATTGAATCAATTTTAGTTGTAGATATCTCTCACTAAATCTGTTGGAAATTATTAGGGTAATTAATATATTCATTTGTTAGGCCATTGTGTTAACTAGAGTTACTTGATGGCAGCCGCAGTTCGCACTTATGTTTTCCTTTTAAAATGAAACGGTGGACATCTAAATGACAAGAAACCGTAGGACAGTATATTCCATTGTCACCAGAGCCCTGAAATGTTACTCTGCTTGTTGAGCTATTTATTTTGTATAAATCAGCATCTGCAGTTCCTTGTTTCTACCTTGCTCCTTTGCTGTTGACATCTCACCTGAACACTTCCAACCAAGGAACAGGTAAGAGTATGGAGTTATAGGGCATGTTATTAAATCATGCTGCTTGTTGTCCCAACTCTGTCCACAAGTTCAAGCTCATGAATCCAAACCTTAGGGCCTAAGGGTTAAAATGAATTGAGTCTGTAGCTATTCCTGGGAATTCCAAGTTGACATAGCTTGGCATCCGATCCCATGGTGCATGTACTTGCAGCAGTCAACAGATAAACAGTTGATGTTAATTTGTCACTGGAATTATTATAAACCCATGTCAGGTTCATCAAGTTACAGAATGGAGGTTGATGTGTGTGTTTTACTTTAATGAATGTAATGATGCTGAGCAACTAAATGATTGATTTTTTAAGAAAGAGCTGCAGATGCTGGAAAAATCAAAGGTAGACCGAAAAACTGGTGAAATTCAGTGGGTGAGGCAGCATCTGAAGTTTGTTCTTGTGGACATTTCATTAATGTAGAGTTTTCCTAATGCCATTTGAAGTAAGTACATTGCTCAACACAGCTTTAATTTGCCAACTAAAGCCAAGTTAATCATGGTTGGATGGACTGAAAATGCCTGTCCTGTCTTGGAAATGGAAAGGAAATAGAATAAGGTAAATGAGGAAGCATTTTAACGGCTCCAGTTGGTACGGCCTCATTCTTGTCACAGGATTTCGCCAATGACCTCTCGGATCTTCTGTTTATAAAGTTGGCATTTGTGCATGGAAGCCTCCGTTTACATGGTGGAATCTAAGAACTCCCTGACAGGTCTTCCATTCAGCTGCTCAATTACCCTGGAGAGCTGTATTGAGCCTTTGAACTCCGCATGTAGACCAAAGGAGCTGCACACAAACTTGCAATGGGAAGAAACACCTGCCGTGAAAATGCAGAAATATAACAGCAGTAGCTTGATTTCCTAATTTATTTGAAGTTAATCGTGTTTTATTGCTTTATTTAAAATATTTTAAGTCTGCATTTTTGACTACTTTTGAATGTTTCCGAATGACGAAAGCATTAACAAAACTGACAGCCATGGCAGCTGGTAGATTTGGAGGGGGCAACACTGATCATTGAGGGAAGTGCATATCAGCTACAAACACAGATCCTGTCTGCTCCAGGGCTTTGCCTATTCCAGGGAGCCAGCTTCCCAGGGGAATAGTGTGACTTAAGACCCACTATAAGGAAAGCTATGAATCAAGATAGTGATAGGTGAGCTCAGGTGGTTACTCAGAGATGGACCATTCTCTCAATGGCCATTTGCAGTGATTCAAGGTTCTTTGATGCAATGGCTTAGGCTTCAGTCATTTTTGGATGTTGGCTATTTTGTTAACTTGGTCTCTGCTGTTTATTTTTTTTAATCAAACAAATGGTGGTCTAGTAAAATCCTTTTATTCAATACACTTAGGGAAGTTATAATGGTTGGATGACTACTCCAAATTAGCCATCATCCCACCATTGGGGCTGTGGTCTTTCTCCCCGCAGAGGATGAAATGTGATCTTAGAAAGAAGATTGTTGTTGTCAACTCCCATAATACCAACCAGCATTTAACAAAATCATCTAGAGTCCAAAGGAGCATTGTTGGGCAAAACCTGCTGCCAGCTCAAAGGTATTCCATTAAGTTACCAAAACCCCAGAGAGAGGGGTGGCACTGTGAAGAAAAGATAAATAAAGATGGAAATAATTTGTTTATGGCCATTGAGGTACAGGGAAAATGGTGTTCTGACAAGACTGGAATTTTCTTTGGGAAAGTGGTAGCAAAAATGGGAAAGATCAAATTTATTGAAGGACTTAAGTATGAAAAATTTAAATATGAGGGTCACTGAACTGAGAGCCACTGTTGGGTCAGCAAGTATGGGTTAAACAGTCCTCAGCTGCCCTTATCCCAAGTCGGACCAACCTTTGGATAATTGAATTGAGGTCAGCAATGTCAACATTGGAATAGCCAAATTGGAAGGACTTAAAGCATATATCAGATGAGTCCATAGATGGATGAAGCAGAGCTGAGCAATGTAATAGAAGTATAAGATGGGGCTATTGGTCACTGGAGGATATATAACCATGATTCATATTCTTCTTTAAAATATTCTTGGTGGAAGATAAATGTTCAGTGAAAGTTGGCTTCATAAATATTTAAGCTGCTTCATGCAGTCAATGAATAAAGCAGAAATACTTGAAGTTTTGACACTCTTGCAGTCATTTTGTTTGTGAATTGCAAAAAAGGAACATGTTATTATCTAATCTTGGTTATTGTTTTTTTTTTTACGGTCGCACTGGTCTGGAATAATCATTTCCCATTAATAAGAGTGTAATTTCAAGGTTTTTACATTCTGTTTTCATCATGAGTCAAATATTCCATGGAACAGAATCATTTCAAATAATATAAGTGTCACTTTTCTATTTGTTTTAAAACGGTTGCTGCATCTATCTTTCCTAACAATCTGTTTTGCCTCATCAAGGGTGAAGCACTAAGGCAGATCTTGGTCAACCGCTATCATGGCAATGTCAGATCAGTAGGTAGAAGAGAAAGCCTGACAAATTTTCACAATGGTCCACTATCAGCAGGAGGCATCAACAAATCTCTCGAACGCGGTAAGATATTTCCTTTTACTACTATCCAGCTCTCGTATGATACTGGTCCTGGAAGATCGTTGCAACCCACTTTCATGCTGTGCAGTTTGCAATAAAGATAGTAACACTACAGGTCAGACAGCATCCATGGAGAAAGAAATCAAACTAATACTTCACGTTCCTGACCTTGATTTAGTGTTGGTAGATATTGGGGATAAATAGGCAAATGCAAAGACAAATAATAAAAAGGAGAAATTTGCCAATGGAAGGAAAGATTCAGTGATTAATCTGCAAAATAAATTATTGGTGTTTGCAATTTTGTGGTAGATTCCAACCAGTGGCCATGCAGTTGTAAAATATATATATGTATCATATTAAAAGAGTCTGTTTGATTAGATTCCCGATTCTGTAGGTGGCAGGATGATTATAATCAACATCAGTTTAGTGAATACCCTTTGTAAAATGCTGACTCAACTTTATCTTCTTGAGGACAAAGGGAAAGTATACAGGTAATTATTGGCATCTCTAACTGTACTTAAACTGACTTGGTCCAACTTGTAAAGTTTCTTACACTCCTGCCTAGTTGTTCAGAAATGTAAGAACATGGAATTACAAGTGTAAAGTAAATGGCTTCGCAACAGTGAAGGCATTCTGAGCAAGCTCTCTGATTATTGAGAGCTTTGGGGTTTCTTTCAGAGCTGACTTCTGAGGATCTTTCGTTGCTCTCAATAATCCACTCACTCCGCTGCTCCGAAGATGCAAGGTCATTGACAAACATGATAGGGTTGGTACTGAAACTCAAATCAAAGTTTCTGCCGAACTATGGGCACATAGTCCTGGAATTGATTTGGCTCCCTTCAGAGTGAACTTCTCTCTTACAGATGTATCATTATTGATCACTGGCAGGACATTGCAGGGATCTCTTAAAGCAGGTGGTCAGGATAATCCAACAAGGATCGGCCATCAAAATGTGCAGATCTAGCATATTACCAGGCTTATTTCTCAGTCCCAATTATTGCCAACACCCTGTCACTTAATTGAAAACAGACTGACAGCTTTATGGTAGCTGAAATAACATCAGATGTCTTACTGTCGGCTTTGCAGAGGCACTCTGCTTTGCCAAGCTTGAATTGGTTTCTGCAGCTCGGTTTACCTCAGAAAACTATGTGCACATTTTAAAAATCACCACAGGGAATAGCTGCCTCCGTTATAAATATCACCAGTTTCTGCTCTGTCCTAAAGCTCTGGCGTGGATCTCCAAGTAATTAAGAAAGACCAAGAAAGCATTCAACAGATCTGTTCTGCCAGTAATGAGCAACCGAGCAGCTGTCTTAGTTCAGGTTACCAGAGAGGTTTGAAGAGCCTTACTAATAGGATACAAAAATAACTGCAGTAACTTAAACCGGGAATGTTACAGCAGAGAAACAGCCCGTGTAGTGCCTCTGTTTATGCTCTCTACAAGCACTACTCACTCTAAAATGTGTAACCCTTCTAACTCTTCCTCATCCACTAAGCTGGCTGATCCTTAAATAAATCTCTGCTGTGTTTTTTTTTTCAACCACTCCCCAAGGAAGCATTAAAAACGACACCTTCCAAACTATGTGGGAAATCAAGTCTGCTTTCATATTTCAGATTTGCTTAAATTTTAGCTGGGAAATTGTTTGTGATTTATCAAGATAAAAATGTAAGTGCAGTGCCATAATTGGAAATGTGATCTACATTAATTAATTTTGTCATCAGTGTTCAAAGTTAACTAATTAATCATCAATATTTGTTCTTATCTCAGTAAAAACTGATATTAATATGAATTGGTGCTTCCTATCCTGTTCCCCAATCATCGTCTCCCTGATGGAACTTATCTCCATTCTATGGCAAAGTTTGAGAGGAGGTTTCAAACTGTTGTTTACTCCAAGGTGCAACAGTTCAAGATGCAGTTCAGGTCCTGGTCACCTATTACCAGGAGAGAAGGAATGGGTGATGTTTCAGGTCGAGACCCTTCTTCAGACCCGGAAAGTCACCCATTCTTTCTCTCCATAGATGCTGCCTGTCCCGCTGAGTTATTCTAGCTCATGGTGTCTATCTTTGGTTTAAACCAGCATCTGCAGTTCCTTCTTACACAGTGCTTCCTTCTAATTGCTTGGAGATCTTCCTGGATGTTCCAGTGCAGTGATTGTTGTTGTTTCTAATCTCCTAGTTTAGTTTAGTTTATTATTGTTACATGTACTGAGGTACAGTGAAAAGATTCTTCTGTTGCGTGCTCTCCAGTCACATACAGGATAACGGGTGTAACGTTTAGTGCAAGGTAAAGTCCGATTAAAGATCTCGAATGGAGTAGATGGGATGTCATGGCCATGCTCAAGTTGGCGAGGGATGGTTCATTTGCCTGATAACAGCTGAGAAGAAACTGTCCCTGAATCTGGAATATATGTGCTGCACTAAAAGACAGTGTTGAACGTATCACACTAGGATTACAGACATTTGCACATTTGGGTTTAGACCTAATTTTACATATCTCCTTTTGCATGACAATCAGTATACTATCTGCAAAGATGGAAGATTAATAATCTATGTTTATGGAGAATATTTACTGGGATATTGTGAAATGATAGGCCAGCAAAATAATCCTATAACAGGTTCATCTTGCTATAGAGCATGGATACTAAGAAAAATAAACATTGAATCAGAACTGAAAGTAATATCCATCATACTGTTCATTACATTCAACCAATTGCTGTAGGACTAGGGCAAGTTTAATTGAAACATGTCCAATAAGTTTGTAATAACGGCTTAGGGAAACTTGGCAGATTAATTGGAAGAAAACGTGTTACAACAAATCAAAATGATGTTAGCATAAAATGTTATGCAATATTTATTAAAGGCTTTTGCACATTGGTGAAATGGCATTCCAAGGTGAGAGTCGGCATGTTGGATTATTATCCTGTCAGTCAAGTCTGATAACTGCACTGTGACCAATTGAAGGGTAGTAAATTCATAAACTCATAGGATTTAGGCCATTTATCCTATGAAGTCTACTCCATCATTCAATCATGGCTGATCTACCCTTCCCTCTAAACCGCACTCTCCAGCCTTCTCCCCATAACACCTGGCACCCGTACTAATAAAGAATCTATCAATCTTCACCTTAAAAATATCCATTGTCTTGGCCTCCACAGCCTACCTTGGCGATGAATTCCACAGATTCACCACCCTCGGACTAAAGCAATTCCCCCTCATCTCCTTCCTAAAGGAACATCCTTTTATTCTGAGGCTATGGCCTCTGGTCTTAGACTCTCCCACTAGTGGAAACATCTTCTCCACATCCACTCTATCCAGACCTTTCACTATTTGATCCCCCCTCATCCTTCTAAACTCCAGTGAGTATTGGCTCTGTGTCGTCATAGGCTCATTTGTACATAGCTGTCCACCACTCTCTGGATTTTCCTGCAGGCCTTTCATTTACAGCTACTGTAATTTCTTAAATAAGTTTGATTCGTTTGCTCTTTATGATATACTCTGAAGTTGACCTACAAGTTTAGGCTGTGCACGCCATATGCAAGAAGACTGAATAAATATGCATTACATGGCTAGCTGCACATTTGGCTCTTTCCTGTGAACCAGTTGTGCACTCGCACTCTTTAAATCATCAGCTGAGACCGTAGTAAAAGACAATTTGCTTATGGAACAACTGGTACATCTTTGCGACCCCTTGATGACTTGGACCCAAGGATGCAAATAATTCAACATGTTTGTATTTTTAAACTGTGGTGAGGATGGTAAAAGACTTTGCGGTCACTTGGAATAAATATAAGCGATAAGACTCAGTGCAGAGAAGTGTGAGGTGACATATTTTGACAGAAGAGAAGAGTAAGTATGTGCAAAATGTGCACAAACTCTGAAAAATGGCAGGAACCAGTTAACAAAGCACGTGAAATAATGAATGTTAGAAAGCAGGAGCATGGAATTCAATGTCTCTCACACACAAGTGTGGCTTCAATAGGAGTTCTGTCCTCAATTCAGGATTCTCGTAGTTAGAGCCACAAGTAGCCTTTGGGGAAGGTACAGGAGAGTTTTACCAGTACAGCAACAAGGTTGATGGATTGCCACGACATAGGCCGTGAACCTCTCTGGGGAAAGTCAGGAGCATATTTACTTAAAGTGTTTTCAAGTATTTAGAGTAAATAAAGGTAAACCGATCCAGTGGCTGAAGGGTGAACAACTGGAGGCCACAGATTTAAGGTGGTTGGCAAAAGAACCAAAGGCAACATGTGGAGGGGAGAAAAAATGTCTTGTGCAATAAGTGGTTAGAACCTGGAATCCCCTGTCTGACTGGTGGATGTTAGGTCAATAACAGCCTCAAAAGGGAATTAGGTAAATATTTGAGGGAGAAAATATGCCATGCTTTAATGAAATCACAAAGGAGTGGACCAAACTGGACTGCAGAGGCCGATGGGCTGAAGGGCCTCCACCCCTCTCCTGCCCTAATCTTATGATACTATGAAATGCATTACTAAGTGATGCTTATAAAAGGTGTGAAGGTGTGGAATGAGACTTTTCTTCCGCTTCATTACACAGGGGGCCAATGTTTGAACGCAACAGCTAACATTTGCCAGACTCATCACAGGTTCTGCATTCTCAGCCAGTTCCTCCAAGGAATGCAGAGGAGAACCGACTTGTTCAATTGCACATTTAGACATGAAATTAAGATACAGGATTGCTGGGGAGGGGGAGAATGGGATGCCTGTTGACTGGTATATTCCCTGATTTTAGCACATTTGCCAACCTTGAGGAGCAATTAAGAGAATGGGGTAAAGTTTAAACATCAATTTGCTCAGAATTTTAAACTAAAGGAACTCCCCATTAGAGATTTGTATTCCTGGCACAGCCCATGCTGGACTCCTGGTTGCATTACAGGGATGTTTTTGCATAGGCACAGTGATGAAATACCAGTCAAGTAGCTCCATGAGGATAATTGGCAGATGTTCAAGAGCACTTTCATGTGAACATTTGAGATAGTTCACTTATTCTGTGGTCTTTGAAGTCATGGTAATGTGTGGGCACGAGTTGACGGGTTTATTTGTAGGTGAAATCCAGTGGGTGGGCTGTGTAAGAATTAGAGCTGGGAATTTGTGCCACGTTCTTGGTAATTATAATCATACCAGACATCTGTCTCTGTGTTCCGCTGTTATTTAATGTAACCAACCTTCATTTATACACCCATTTTGTGCAAGAGTACTAATTGTGATAGGTCTGGAATAGCAAGTTGCTGCAACCTGAAATTGTAAAGGATCTTGGTCACAACATCCCTTGAATAGTTTCAGTGGGGAAAAGTCCCAGTCAGTAATTGGATGCCCTAACTTTACCAGTATAGATTGGTTCCTTGATTTTCAGTGCTCTTCATAAGTTAGAGGAGCAAAAGTAGGCCATTCGGTGTAACAAATACACTCCACCATTCAATCATGGGTGATTTATCTTTCCCTCTCAACCCGTCTCCTGGCCTTTCCCCATCACCCCCTAACATCCGTACTAATCAATACTAGACAACTATTCTTCCAATAGGCAGCATAGAAAGCCCTAGAGAACTGTGCACCACTATTGGAACAACACTTGACCCCGCTATTATTGCTCAAGTGTCCTATTATTTTGATGCTTTTATTTAATAACCTAATAATGTCCTTACCTACCGGGGGGGGGGGAGGCACAACAAATCTGCTCTGGAGCATGGAGTTTCCTGGGAAGTGCTGGCAGTTCAGCTTTCTGCAGATTTTCCCTTGAGATCACATTGAAAACATTGAACATCCTGTTGGCTTCTTGCGGCCGAATCCTCAATTGCACTCTGAAGCTGGGTTCTTTGTGTGTCCAGAGGTAGACCACCCACCCTCTCCAGATTTATGTGGGAGATGTATCCACTAAACGTACACCAGGATGACCTAACCTGGGTTCAATGCCCCCTCCCACCCCCTCCATTGGTTGAGGGGAATTACTGCGTGAGAGAGGGAAAGAGGTAGAGAAAAATTCAAGCGATTCATATTTCTGAATTACGGAGTTCAACAAAAGACTGAATTGTTTATTTTCTTAATTTTTTTTATTGTAATCACATTTTTTTTAGTTTTTTAAATATTTCAAACATTCCAGCACGTTTGAAAGCTGATTTTAGCTGGGGTAGAGCCCAGCTGACGAAATATTTCTGCGTACAGTACTTGCTTTTTACAGCTGGGGAATCCATTACAGTTTAATTTCACCAGAATTAGCCGGGACTCAACTGCACCAGCTTCAGAGTGCAATTGAGGATTCGGCAGCAAGAAGCCAACAGGATGTTAGATGTTTGCACGGTGATCTCAAGGGAAAATCTGAAGAAACCTGAACTGCCAGCATTTACCAGGAAACTCCATGCTCTGGAGCAGATATGTGGTGCCTCGCCCCCCCCCCCCTCCCCCTTCAGGCAGGTAGGGACATATTGGGTTATTAAATAAAAGCATCAAAAATAACAGCGCAGCAGCCAGTCAGAGGCAGCAGATCAACCTGTTGGGAGTGAGTGTCCTCCTGATGCTTCAAATCCCTTCCGGTATTTACAAGTCAGGAATATGATGGAACATCCATCACTGGACTGGATGAATCCAGCTCCAACACCATCCCAGGTTGCCTGGTTTGCACTCTACCCCGGTACATATGACAATAAACTGAACTGAGGCAGTGCAGTCTGCCTGATTGGCAAGCTACCCACAGCCCTAGTTATTCACTCGATCTGACACCATTGCACAGTGACTCCACTGTTGCCAGCTCTAAAACTCACTGCAGTCCTCATCTGGAGTACTCGGAGCGAACTTCTCAAACGTGTCACTTCCACTACAAAGATGGACAGGCTTGGCAGGTGTGTGGCAACACCGCCACTTGCAGGATCCCCGCAGTTCTACATCATCCCGACATGAAAATCTATGATGTAGAAACCAGCATTTGCAGTTCCTTCCTACACATGGAAATCTATCTCAAGTCCTTCAGAGGCAATTGGTCTAAAAACCTGAACTCCCTCCCCAGCAGTGCTGTGGTAGGGCCTGCAGAGGTTGAAGAACATTGTTCATCATCTTTTTGATGGCAGTTAATATTGAACAATAATGCTGGCCTTGCCAATGATGCCCATACCCTGATAAATGAATAAATAATGAAAACCTTCTGTTCCCTTACTTTTGGATGTAGAGGGAACCCAATGAAGGCAATTATTAATTAAGAAATATTTATTGGCATCATGCAAAGAACGCATTTCCTCTTCAGGAGTATAAAGACTTTGGGGCCACAACTTAAATTCGAGCAGGCCATGATTGAACGCAGACGGGAAGCAATCTCCGATACTTTAGTGAAATTTTCTAGCACACTTCCTCATGCCAACCTCTTATCCATTGGCCACAACTCTTTGGACATTGACTGGTGCTTGCCACCGTTTTAAGGTTATACAGCATGCAGCCACAAATGGAGGAGTTGCACATGGAACAAAGTTGTGCAATTATTGAGCATCCTTAACTCGTGCCTTCTGCTGGGGACTGGGTCATTGATAAGGCAGCTGATGATAGCGGGAGTTACAAAACAATTAAGATTCTGTTTACCCATATTGTTCCGAATAGCTTTGTTTAAATTGGGTACATTGGGATCAAACGTATGGAAAAATTGCAATTCTTGAGATCAACATATCTTAAAGTTAGATTACCTAGGAATATAAAACAAAGGCAACTAGTTGAGATAGAGATCTACCATGAGCAAATTTAATGGCAGATTATAACTGCCATTCTGGATTTATTTTCTATCTTCTGTATTTATTTTCTATATTGCTATTACTACGAACTGACACTAAACTGCATTTCGTTGTACCCATACTTGTATCTGTGCAATGACATTAAAGTTGAATTGAATTGAATAACCAGGACCACTACATGACCAATCCTTGTTCTTGAAGATGAGAGATGGAGATATCTGTTGGTTGCACTGCTCCTCAGATAATGATGTTTGTGTCTGCATGCAACATGACCGTGACAATATTCAGACTTGGATATTTAAATGGCAAATAATGTTCATGCCCACCAAACAACGCTGATGGCCTAACCATTTCCCTGTGTTGGGCAACAGCAGTCCATTACCACATCTCCTCCTCCAGCAGCTTGGGGGTCACTACTGACCAGAAATCTATCTAGACTAGTCGCACAAATTCTCTGTCTGTAAGGGCAGTTCACAAAGGTTAGATATCTACGTGCCTCATCTTGCGATTCACCACATCCCTATTAGAATCTACACAATAGGAGCCATTTGCTTGGTTGAAGTTATCTCGAATATTTCAGAAAGATGCAAACCTATCTAAGCCGACGATCAACTCTCCAAGAACCAGCAAAATCATTTCCTCCCATATCTGATTAGTACGGGTGTCAGAGGTTATGGGATTAGAGGGGAGAAATAGATCAGCCATGATTGAATGGCACAGTATACTTGGTGGGCTGAATGGGCTAATTCTGCTCCTGTCACATGATCTTATGATCTATTTCTACAATATGGATGTGAAATGTACCATTTACACCGACTGTTGCAACAATTAATCATCTACCACATGGGGAGCAGATGCATGGGAAAACCACTATCTCCATTTTCTCACCATGTTGCAAGCCATGTTGACTCAGAAATATATCAAATTCCTTCACCATTTAGTTTAGAGGTACAGCGCGGAAACAGGCCCTTCGGCCCACCGGGTCCTCGCCGACCAGCGATCCCCGCACATTAACACTATCCTACACCCACTGGAGACAATTTTTACATTTAGCAAGCCAATTAACTTACAAACCTGGACGTCTTTGGAGGGTGGGAGGAAACCGAAGGTCTCAGAGAAAACGCACGCAGGACACGGGGAGAACGTACAAACTCCGTACGGACAGCACCCGTAGTCGGGATCAAACCCGGGTCTCTGGCACAACATTCACTGTAAGGCAGCAACTATACTGCTGCGCCACCATGACCTTCCTTGGTTCAAGATCCTGGAACTTCCCTGCTGACGACATTTGACATACATGCTGCAGTTCAAGACACTTGTTTTCCCAAGGTTTTCCAACTTTGCCTCTATTAATGAATGAATAACATGAAACACAGTAAATGTCTAAATTGCTATTCACGCCTGATGAAGTGACCTGTTTCAAACAATCGCTTTTGCGTACTGCAGGTTTTATTTGGAGATTTTGTTCTTACGTTCCCAGGAATTACAGGAATATTATGCCTGTAAGATTTTAAAATCTTTAAATAGCACATTAAATCAAAATGGAGCCTTTAATTACTGCATCATTTCCTGTTTTGTGTTTATTTTTCCCGATGCTCTCTTTGGATAATGTAGAAAGACAAAAGTGTAGATGCTAGTTTATAAAAGAAGACACAAAATACAGGAGTACTCATCGGGTCAGGCACAGCATCTCTGGACAATGTGAATACATGACGTTATGTGTCGGGTCCCTTCTTCTGCCATGGTGGGGGTGTGGGGGGATGGCAGAAAGCTGGAAGAGAGGAGGGGTAGGACAAAACCTGGCAAGTTGTTACAGATGAGGATGGTTTTTTGATAGGCATATTTTAGGTAGCATGACCATTGAGTGCTCCTATTTTAGGCAGTATGATATTGAATTCTCCTCTCCCCTTTTCCTCGTATACACCCCCCCCCCCCCCCCCTTCCACCTGCATTTCACCCTCTAGCTTCACAATGTGCAACTCTTCAATCCTTTTATCTAATACCTTCAGTCTTTTATCCCTGGCATATGTCCAATCATCTGCCCATCAATAAACCCCTCTGTATCTGTATCAACCTATTACCTGCCAGGCTTTGTCCTGCCTCTCCTCTCCTCTCTTCCAGCTTTCTATCCCCCACCCTCCCCCACAATCGGTCTGAAGGGGGAATCCCAACTTGAAAAGTCACTTATCCATGTTCACCAGAGATGCTACCTGACCCGCTGAGTTATTCCATTACTTTCTTCTCTCTTTGGATAAGTTCTCTTATTTTTTATATTGTTTGAACAAGGTTTTGCCTAAGTGCTATGTATGTATTGACTAAATTAATCTTTTGCTGTTTTCAACAAATGGCCTCTCACATAATGTTCTTCTAGTCTTTACTCATTGGGTTTTTTCCCTAATTACATTCCAGACATTTTGCATCCTTGGCTGCCAATGCAATTATTTTTCCCCCATGGGATAAAGAATAGCTCAGAAGTGAAGTTCCACGTTAAAGTTTAATCTGCTGCACATCTGTGCAGACTATCTAATGTAATGGCCCAGTCAGTCTGTGTTGTTATCCCAATGAAAGTAGAGTGTCAGGTATCTTGGGAATCGTCAATCCATTCATGGTTTGTGGAAACTCATTGTTCTGGCCTGAACTGACTGCAGTCACTTGGTTCCTCGAAGTGTGATTCCAGCTAGTCTTGTATTTCTTCCAATGAAATACGTCATAACCTTGACCAATTCTGATACATTGGGAACTATTTTGGCCTCCATGTCAACTAATGTTCTGCCCCGCTTGAATCATGATTAGTAATGTGAGTTTATAGTTACTTCCTCTATTGAATCATTGAAAGATCAATTGCAGAATTGAGGTTCAAATCAATATTTCCTCTTGACATAGAATAAGATTTGGCACATTGAATTCATACTCGTTCTCAGAGCAATTCCTGACCCCCACTAATTTTCCCTGAAATCCATAAAAGCCTGTCCCACTTTCCCGAGTTACTCACAAATTCTCCCGAGTTTTCCCCTTGATTCAAACTCGGAGAATGCCCGTAGCAAGGCCGTAGGAGTCCGTAGACATATCATAGCGGTTCGTTATGCCAGCCGTAGGTACTCGGAGCATCAGGTAATTCAAGATGTATTTTCCAGCATGACAAAGTCCACGAGTAAAAAGATAGTTGGGAGGAGGAGTTCGTAGATCACAAAAATTGTGATTTTTTTTTTTTTAAGGTCCTTTCAACTCTGCAGAGGACTCGGGAAAGTGCGACAGGCCCTATGCTCTGCATTCTCACAATTTCTGTCACCAACTATATTAGAGGCAATTTAGTGGCCGATTAACCAACCATGGACTGCATATTTGGCACCTGGGTGAAAACCAGAACACACAGAGGAAATTCCCTCAGTGAAGGCGAATGTGCAAACTGGCAGCAGCGGCCTGGATTGAACCTGGCTAGCTGGAGCCATGAGGCAGCAACAGCTCCACTAGCTGCCCCACTGTGCCACCCACAGATAAATGGAAATGTCAATGTTGACACACTGCAGTTCTGACTTGATGTATGAAACCTCTTTCCCTGTTTGATGCAAGAGAAAACATCTCCATCCTTGTGTCGCAGGGAACCCTAGCTTCAGTTGTTCAGTATCCCTGTATATACAACTGAATGTAATTCTAGTGTGAAGACAGCTTATGTTTTTTCTTGATAAGAGTCTATCCAGTCTTGGATAGAAAGATTGAAAATTGTGTCAAAGCTGACATAAGCTTCTTTAAGCATTCCAATTTGGTTATTGCAAAGAATAATTATTTGTCACTTGGTTGTATATGTTCAGAACTGGCTTATTGATGGAAGATGCAGCGTTGTGGGGGAAGGACAAATATTCAGGCTGGTGTTCTGTGACCAATGGAGTTTAACAGGGATCTGAGCTGGGGCCACTGCTGTTTCTGATGTTTATAAAGTACTTTGACTTAAGCATGGATGGGTTTGTTAGTAAGATTGCAAATGACATAACATTGCTGGGGTTGCGAACTGTGAAGAAGCTGTCAAGGTATACAGTGGGATAGAGATCAGCTACAGAAATGGGCAGATAAATGGCAGATGGAGATCAATCTGAGCAAGTGTGAGGTGTTGCACTTTGGGAGGTGTAAGAGGAAAGTAAACAATTACTGGCATGACCCTCAACAGAATGGATGTACTGGGTGATCTTGCAGACCATGTCCATAGCTCCCTGAAAGTGCCAACATAAGTAGATAGAGTTTTAAAGCAGGCCTTTGTTGGCCTTTATAGATCCAGGCATTTAGCATAAGAGTCGGGATCTACAGTTTTATAGGACTTTGGTTGGACCATATTTGGGTGGTGAGTGCCTGGAACGTGCTGCTAGTATTGGTGATTGAGGCAAATGCAATAGTATTTGCAATTAATATGATGGCATTTAAGAGGTTGTTGGATAGGCATATGGATATGCAGGGAATGGAGGAATATGGGTTATATGCAGGTAGATAAGAGATGGTCTTGACATCATGTTTAGCACAGACATTGTCGGCCAAAGAGTCTGTTCTTGTGCTGTACTGTTCTATGTTTTATGTTTGTATCTTCCAAATGTTTGGGGCTGCAAGACTTAAATTTTGAATCTTGCATGTGGGCTTCTTAAGGAAAGGGTGATCTAAAGAAGGTTTTGAAGATGCAAAGTGATATTATTGAGTGAATTGGAAAGAAGACATTTTTTCTTGTGGGGAAACTTGGCAGCTGATGGAAAGCTTGGCAGCAAGAAAGGCTGCCCCGTACAGAGGTGTGAACATTTGGAACACCTTGCAGAAGAAGAAGGTGCTGAGGCTAACAGCAATCAAGGCTAGGAAATGTAAATATTTACTCATTGTGGCAGAGGCTGATCCTAAAAAATCTAACAAAACCACCATTTAAATGTATGGTTAGGGGATGCTGATAACACCCACTGAGTTTGAGAAAGTGGAGCTACTCATAATTTCTTACTGTTACATAAAGATGGTCAAATCATGATGTTGGCCAGTTTGTTGGATTGCAGTTCCTGTTGCATTAATTCCTCTTGGTGAGCTTTGAAATAGAATAATCATAAATCTTGGTTTTCCCAATGCTCCTGTCCCTAGGCAAGCACACCTGCTATATACAGTGTCCTCCACAATGTTTGGGGCAAAGACCCATTATTTATTTATAGATACAAATCACACATGGTTCAAGTGCACATTGTCAGATTTTATTAAAGGCCATTTTTATATATTTTGGTTTCCCCATGTAGAAATTACAGCTGTGTTTACACATAGTCCCCCCATTTCAGGGCAGCATAATGTTTGGGACACATGGCTTCACAGGCATTTGTAATTGCTCAGGTATGTTTAAATACCTCCTTAATGCAGGTATAAGCTCTCACTACACAGTCTTTCCTCCAGTCTTTCCATCACCCTTGGAAACTTTTATTGCTGTTTATCAACATGAGGACCAAAGTTATGTCATTGAAAGACAAAGAAGCCATTATGAGACTGAGAAACAAGAATAAAACTGTTAGTGACATCAGCCAAACCTTAGGCTTACCAAAATCAACTGTTTGGAACATCATGAAGAAGAAAGAGAGGACTGGTGAGCTTACTAACCGCAAAGGGACTGGCAGGCCAAGGAAGACCTCCACAGCTGATGACAGATGAATTCTCTCTCTAATAAAGAAAAATCCCCAAACACCTGTCCGTCAGATCAGAAACACTCTTTAGGAGTCAGGTGTTGATTTGTCAATGACCACTGTCCGCAGAAGACTTCATGAACAGAAAACAGAGGCTCCACTGCAAGATGCAAACCACTGGTTAACTGCAAAAATATGATGGCCGGGTTACAGTTTGCCAAGAAGTACTTAAAAGAGCAACCACAGTTCTGGAAAAGGATATTGTGGACAGATGAGACGAAAATTAACTTAAATCAGATTGATGGTAAGAGCAAAGTGTGGAGGAGAGAAAGAACTGCCCAAGATCCAAAGCATACCACATCATCTGTGAAACAGGGCGGTGGGGCCTGGGCATGTATGGCTGCTGAAGGTACTGGCTCACTTATCTTCATTGATGATACAACTGCTGATGGTAGTGGCATAATGAATTCTGAAGTGTAAGACACATCCTATCTGCTCAAGTTCAAACAAATGCCTCAAAACTTATTGGCCGGCGGTTCATTCTACAGCAAGACAATGATCCCAAACATACTGCTAAAGCAACAAAGGAGTTTTTCAAAGCTAAACAATGATCAATTCTTGAGTGGCAAAGTCAATCACCCGATCTGAACCCAATTGAGCATGACCTTTATATGCTGAAGAGATAATTGAGGGGACTAGCCCCCAAAACAAGCATAAGCTAAAGATGGCTGCAATACAGGCCTGGCAGAGCATCAGCAGAGAAGACAACCAGCAACTGGTGATGTCCATGAATCGCAGAATTCAAGCAGTCATTGCATGCAAAGGATATGCAACAAAATACTAAACATGACTACTTTCATTTACATGACATTGCTGTGTCCCAAACATTATGGTGCCCTGGAATGAAGGGACTATGTATAAACACAGCTATAATTTCTACATGGCGAAACCAAAATGTATAAAAATGGCCTTTATTAAAATCTGACAATGTGCACTTTAACCACATGTGATTATTTTTCTATTACAAATCTCAAATTGTGGAGCTCAGAGGCAAATAAATAATTGATGGGTCTTTGTCCCTAACATTATGGAGGGCACTGTAACATTAGAAAAGTAATGCCTAAAGACTTTCAGTGAATACACGGCATGTATTTTACTTGTCTTCTAAAATTAATTCCATACTTTATTGGAATGGAATTTTAGAAGCAGAGAACAGATCACTGCAACAATGTGGCACTGGGCCTGTAGCCACTGGAGATTAGATGGATGAGGGGGGGACCTCATTGAAACTAGTTAAAAACCTGGATAGAGTGGATGTGGACAGGATATTTCCACCAGTGGGAGAGTCCAGAACCAGAGGGCATAGCCTCAGAATAAAAGGACGTACATTTAGAAAGGAGATGAAGAGCAATTTCTTTAGTCAGTGAGGAGTGTATCAGTGAAATCCATTGCCACAGACAGCTGCGGAGGGCAAGTAGGGTATTTTTAAGGCGGAGAATGACAGCTACTTAATAAGTAAGTGTGTCAAAATATTGTGGGGAAAAAGGCATGGAGTTGAGAGGGAAAAGATAGATCAGCCATGATTTAATATGATTGGAGTAGTCTCGATGGAGGCATGACCCCAAGAACACCAGGCGCATGTGGCAGGGAATCAAATCAATCACGGACTATAAGACTGCTTCACCACCCTGTGATGACAACATTGAGTTCCTCAATGAACAACTATTTTGGTCGGTTCGAGGCATTAAATAACACACCTGCAAGCAAAGGTATTCCTCACTGTGATGAACAGGCACTCAGTCTTGACATAGTGGATGTTCGGAGGACCCTAAAAGGAGTGAACGCACGAAAGGCGGCAGGCCCTGATAACATACCAGGGTGGGTGCTCAGGGAATGTGCTGATCAGCTGGCACATGTCCTTAAGGACATATTTAACACCTCGCTGAACCAGGCTGTCGTCCCATTATGTTTCAAGACTGCCACCATCATACCAGTGCCAAAAAAATCCAACATACAATGTCTCAATGACTACCGCCCTGTAGCACTCACCCCCATAATGATGAAGTGCTTCGAGAGGATGGTCACGGACCACATTACCTCCAGATTCCCCTCCACACTCGACCCATACCAGTTTGCTTACAGGCCAAACCGCTCCACAGAGGACGCTATATCCTCCGTGCTCCATCTGAGCCTGGAACATTTAGGGGAGAAAAACACCTATGTGCGAATGCTGTTCGTGGATTTCAGTTCAGCATTCAACACCATTATCCCACAGCACCTGATAAGCAAACTGGTTCCATTGGGCCTCGGCACCCCCATGTGTAACTGGCTACTGGACTTCCTCACTGACAGACCCCAGTCTGTGAGGGTTGGAAATAACACCTCCAACACCATCTCTCTGAGCACCGGCTCCCCTCAGGGCTGTGTCCTGAGTCCACTGCTGTTCACCCTGATGACTCACGACTGTTGTGCCAGGTTTAGTACAAACCACATCATGAAGTACGCAGATGACACAACAGTGGTGGGCCCCATCAGGGACGACAATGAGCTGGCTTACAGGGAGGAGGTGAAACAACTGGCGGACTGGAGCAATACGAACAACCTGATCCTGAATGTCGAGAAAACAAAGGAGGTTATCGTTGACTTCAGGAAAATCCGGCACAGTCCCACACCACTTCACATCAACGACAGCGATGTGGAGGTGGTCAGTAGCACAAAGTTCCTGGGGGTGCAGATCACTAACAGTCTGACCTGGTCGAATAACATCTCATCAACTGTTAAGAGAGCGCAGCAGCGGTTGCACTTTCTGCGCCGGATGAGAAGAGCTCATCTCCCCCATCCCATCCTCACTACTTTCTACAGGGGCACCATAGAGAGTATTCTGACCAGCTGTATCTCTGTCTGGTTTGGGGACTGTAGAGCCTCCGACTGGAAGTCTGTGCAGAGAGTGGTGAGGACAGCGGAAAAAATCATCGGGACCTCTCTCCCCTCAATCGGGGATATTGCGACCAAACGCTGCGTGTCTAAGGCCAGCAGTATTATAAAAGACCCCACACATCTCCATCACGGACTGTTCACTCTGCTGCCCTCGGGAAAAAGATATCGCAGCATAAGGAGCAGAACATCAAGGTTCTGCAACAGCTTCTTCCCACGAGCCATCAGACTCCTGAATGCCATGTAATGGGCTGCCACCATTGTCTATCTATCCTTTTCATCCATGCCTATCCTTCGGTTAATTTATCGTGTTGCACAGGGAGCCAAATGCAACGTAATTTCGTTTGGAACTGCATATATCAATGTATTTCTAAATGACAATAAAGATTGTTTGACTTGACTTTGACTTGTTTGACTTGACTCGATGGGCTGAATTGCCTACTTCTGGTCCTATAACTCAAGAACTCATATTATGGGTTTCACATAACTGTTCAGGGACAACATTATTCTCCTCTGTCCTTTTGGAAAACTGTAGGTCAGATTGCGAAGGTTCATAATAATAGCCCACAAATTATTAGCCCACTAATCAATGTGCTGGGAAATACATAAAAGCTGATGATGCTTGATTACTTAGCATTAACAATACTGTTATATCACAACTTTCACAGAGAGACAGGAGATTGTAGACAAAGGAATCTGGAGTAAATAATAAACTACCAGAAGGCTCTGGGTTTAGCTGCATTTGTAGAAGCCTAGTGATGCTCAAAGTTTTGATTCAAGACACTGCATCAGGACTCAGAGTGTAGAGGTATAATAAACTACCTGTCCTCATGCAAGGACTCGACTTGAAATATTGACAATTCCTTTTCCCTCGATGTATGCTGTTTTACCACAACTTCCACTTAGCATGATGCATGTGGCAAAAGAATCCCTATATTCACAGGAGATATACTAAACATAAAATAGATGCCAAAGAGCTTTAAGATCAGATGGCCAAAGTTTTGGCCAAGGATAGATGTTGAGGAGCACCTTAGAAAGGGAAAAGTAGTAGAAATGTGGAGATGACTTGGAAGGAAATTTTAGTGCAAAGGACCAACATTTTGGAGATGTCTCGCTCTTTGAGATGCTCAAACCAAAACTAGAAGAGTGCTGAGATCTTTGTAGTAGAAGGTCACAGAGATTCGGGCGGGCAGGACAATATTGGAAAACCTAAAAGTTTCTCTTTCATTAGTTTTGCTTTGCGCTGAAAATCAATTTGTTGTTTTGTATATTAGGTTTTTGAACTAGCTGTTTGTGTTTTCAGGAGGCGGAGGTACAGCAGGTACATTGAGTCAAGGTGAGATGAGTCTTGCAGAAGTACAATGTCACCTGGATAAGGAAGGAGCATCCGACCTGGTCATAGACCTCATAATGAATGCAACCAGTGACCGAGTCTTCCATGAAAGCATATTACTTGCAATTGCTCTGCTAGAAGGAGGCAACACTACAATTCAGGTAAGTACACTGGAAAATGGTGTCCTTGTAATTAAAAGCACAGCAAATTGTACAATTTGAATGTTAGGCAAAGCCTTGATCTTACTTTTTGTTATTTGTGTCTTCAAATTGGAATGTAAGATGAGGAAGCAGGAGGTGCTTCCATCCACTATGTTATTCAACAAGTTCATAGCTCATTGCCTCCCTCAGCACTACTTTCCTGTACTAACCCCGTATTCCTTTTCTGGAATGCACTTGGTGTCTAAACCTCCACAGCACTCGTGGGAAGAGAATTCCAAAGAGTACCAATCTGAGATCAAGCTTCTTCTCATCTCAGTCTTAAATGGTTGACCCCCTGCATGGAGACTAGTCCCTAAGCAGCTCAGCCTGTCGAGTCCCATAAGAATTGTATGTGTTTCAATGAGATGGTTCCTTATTACTTCTGAAAACTCTCAGCTTAATCTCTCCTCTAAGGATATTCTCACAAGCCTCTCCATTCCAGGAATCAACCTGGTGAATCTTTCACGACTGCCCTCTTTAGATAAGATGATCAGACTTCCTGAGCACAAATTTCAGGTGCAGTCTCACCAAAGCCATAAATATAGCTTTCCGAGGCACTTTAAATCCATTGCTCCTCCATGCCATTTATTCTGTATGTTCTGAGATCTCTATACAAGGCTCTTGACCATCTCCAGATTTTCATAATTCTCATGACTACCTAATTCCAAAGTATTAGAATTACTTCCGTCAATCTCTACCCCTCATTAAAGATCCATAAAACACTAGACAAACCCTGCCTACACAAAGTGATTAATTGTTGGAATTTGTTTGATCGTGCTCCTATGAAATGTCTTGCAATCTTTTATCATGTTAAAACAGCACACGTGTACAAGTTGTTAATATTTATTGGTGCTTGCATAATTTCTAATTTTGTGTTGGCAATTTACTCTTTTACTTTGAGATAACATTAATTCCAGTTTGAAATTATATTGTGTAATGTGCAATTTGAATAGCAAAGAGTTGGGTATTGTTGGATGGCCGAGAAAGATAGGGAGTGGGAGGGTTGTAGAGAATGGTTCACACTAGAATGCAGTGTTGGAATGAAGTTCGGCAGCTGTAAAGGAAGCACTGACTAAATTACATCCACTGCTATTTTTAAAATGAGTTGCTGGATAAACCCTTGTGTATTGCAAAACTAAGTCAAGCTTCCAAATGATCTCTGAGACAAGTCCACAAACCTCCAGTGATGACATTGGTTTTCTGTGTGGGTTGGAAATGATGCAAAGCCAGTCTCAGCTATATTCCAATAATCATTTCACAATTTCAGTGGCAATGGAGAATTCAGGATTACTGGTTTGGTTTCAATGTAATTTTTTTTTTACAATATTATGTGTTTCATCCAAACTCTTTCCCCTTCCCCTCCCATGGGTCTCCTGGTATTTATTTCTCAATTTCCCTCCTCCTGCTTCGCTAGGCCACAGTGTCTGAGAAAGATGGGCAGGTGTCAGGTTAATGGCTCTGCCACATTTAGTAGCTATTGCACAGGACAGAAGAGTGAACCACAGAGCAATATTGCCATTTAGAATAGCACTTAAAACAAGTTGTGCTGATCCAACGACTTACTAGGTTTGTCTTTTAAGAACTGCATGGTGTGAATGGAATGCAACCAAGCATGCAAACTCTAGAAATGCCTGGCTGATGATATTATAATTGAAGCTGCAATGTTGCCCCTCCCTGCAAAGGTTGGTGACTCCTGCAATTCCTGCAAACTCTTGGGAACTTTGCAACCCAAGAAGTAGTGGGGAAAAATAAGAACATTTGATTTCATTTAGGTTGATGCAATTTTCATTCTAAGTTTTGAAACAATTGTACAAAATTGGTGACTGACATCTTGTTTCAGGGAATAATGTTTGAAGACCAATTAGTTCCCTCATTACTCTTTGAACACAACTTTGCAACAACAATTGAACAGAATTAAATTGTATTTCCACATGCCTGGTTCAGCACAAAGGAGACTTTCTCTCTTCCTCATTACTCCCGCGTTCAAAGTCCTTGTTTGCCGTGCTTACTTCCTGCAGACAGCACACCAGCCATCATTTATTGCCTTGAGTGCCTAACTAACTGTATGACAGAAGTAGAAGACAAAATGGACCTCTAACCTGGAATGGACCAGGAAGTTCTAGAGGCCAATCTGTCAACCTACCTTGTGTGCAAACACCATGCTTGAATAGCTTGGTTTGCATTGTGTTCATTGTGGGAAACCAGTGGTATAGGTTCACCTTGCACTGCTCCGGAATATACAGAGTTATTGATAGATCTCTTCATCTTCATTTTTTTTATCCGACCAATAAACTATTCCCAGCTTTTCCCTGCTTTCATACCATTGAAATCCACAGTGGATTCCTGAACTTTGCCACGGCTTGTGGGATAACTGTAAGCATGCTCCGATTCCCATTTCAGTGTAATGTAGAGATGCAGAATTACCTTTACTAGCTGTCTATTCAGAGCAACATAGTGGAGGAAGTCAGTGGGTCAGCGGCATCTGTGGAGGGAATTCGACAGGCGGCGTTTTGGGTCAGGATGCTTCTTCAGAATAATAGAGTAGCGGGGAGAAAGCTGGATAAGCTCTCTTCTTTTTCTTCTTATTCAAAGCCTGGTAAGTGAAATGTGGAAGTCAGACAAAAAATGCTGGAGTAACTCAGTGGGCCAGGCAGCATCTCTGGAGAGGAATGGGTGACGTTTTGGGTCGAGACCTTTCTTCAGACTGATGTCGGGGGAAGTGATATGTGGGTACAGATTGGGGGGGTTGGCAGATGGGTGGAGGAAGTGACAGAGATTTGAGGTGAAAAGAAGACAAAAAGGTGTCAGACAGGAGAGACAAGGAGTAAAATGTAAAGCCAAAAGGTGTGAAATGAGTGGAAAGGGAAGGGAAAGAAGTGGGATAAAAGGAAAATATGGACTAAGGGATTGAGATGAGCCTATAGGGGAGAGGAAGGGAGCATTGAGGCTGAGGCGGTGGGAGAATGTGGGGATGTGTGTGTACACTAGGGTAGGATATGACAGTGGGGGGTAGAGGGGGTTTTGCTTGAAAGCAGAGATTTCAGTGTTCATGTTGGTTTGAAAGCTACCCAAGCAAAATATAAGAAGCTGTTCCTCATGTTTGAGACATCACTCTGCAACAGAGGAGGCCAAGAACTGAAAGGTCAATATGGGAATGAGAGTTAAAATGATTAGCATCTGGATCATCCGGCAGGCCTTGGCAGACTGAGCACAAATGGTCAGCAAGAGGTCGCATGGTCTATGCATGTCTCACTGGTATAAATGAGACCACATCGAGAATATCGATTGCAGAAGACGAGGTTTGAAGGGGTGTACATAAACCTCTGCTTCATTTGCTACTGGTATCCCTGGATGGAAATGAGAGAGGAGGTTTAAGAACAGGTGTTGCATCTCCTGTGGTTGCAGGGGAAGGTACCTGGGGAGGGGGCAGCTTGGATGAGAAGGGATGAGTGAACCAAGGAATTGCTTGAGGGAGTGTTCTGTATGTAAAGTGTAAGGTGGTGGGGATGGAAGGATGTGATTGGTGGTGGGATGTCATGGAAGGTGGTGGAAATGTCAAGGACGATGTGTTGGATGCAGGGGCTGCGGGGTGAAAGATCAGCACCAGGAGAATTCTATTCCTGTTCCATCTGCGGTGAGGAGAAGCAAGAGCAGAACTGTGGGACACAGAGGAGACATGGATGAGGGCTCTTTATACAACAACAGGGGAAAACATGTTGACTGAAGAAAAAGGACATCTTGGATGTCCTAGAATGGAAAGCCTCATCTTGGGATCAGATGCTGCAGCGATAGACAGATTGAGAGTGAGGGATTGTTTCCTTGCTAGAGGCAGGATGGGAGGAGGAGTATTCATGGTAGCTGTGGGAGATTTTGTCAAAATTGATCAAACTAAATGATCTCCACCAAATCTCCATCAACATGTTTGACGCCAATGAGCGTAGCTTGACTTCTCCTGACGTAGGTGCTGTTGTAGCTTGTTGCCAGGATGGCGTAGGTTGTCGCCGGTTTTGCGGTGACTTTCTATAACTATGATAGTCGCCGGCAGTTGCCTAAAAAATCGCCAAGTGGAGCAGGCCCATTACTTGCAGTTTTGCTGGTTCTGAGGTAATTGATGTGGCCAATGTGGGAATGGCAGTGTAAAAACTCGGCAGATGCATGGAAACATTGTTACCTCAAAATTGATCTTGCATTGCCCAAGGTCACACTTTTGGAAATGTTTCGTCATTCTTGCTCAGTCAAAGTTCTGGGTCTCTCTAACTGACCGCATAATAAATCCAAGCAGAATTTCAAGAGGACGGGTCAGTACCACCTCTTGAGGATAGCTCGAAGTGGAGAACACATGCCAGCCTTTGATTAAGTGCTCACACCCAGAAATGTTCCTCGTTAAATTATGCCACTGTAAATTATGGGCCGCTTAGAGGACAAGGGTGTACATAATAATGGTTTCTATGTGTTCTTCCTGGTTCAAGATGTCCCCTCTGTGAGCAAAATAAATACTGCATCATTAAGTTGGTGGTATAAAATAGTAATTCCCTGCATCTTATGTTTGATACTGTTCTTGCCTCTTAGAAAACTTAATAGTGTACAACGGTGCCACCTTTTAGTGAGGCAAACGCCTGCAGGGGAAAGGCATTCATATATATATGTATATATATATGTGTATATATATGTGTGTATATATATATGTGTGTATATATGTATGTGTGTGTATATATATATGTATATGTATGTATATATGTGTATATATGTGTGTGTGTATATATATGTATATACACACACACACACACACACACACACACACACACACACACACACATATATATATACACACACATATATACACACATATATATACACACACACATATATATATATACATATATATACATATATATGTATGTATATATGTGTATATATATATATATGTGTGTATATATGTGTATATATATGTATATATATATGTGTGTATATATATGTATGTATATATATATATATATGTGTGTGTGTGTGTGTGTATATATATCAACAAGATGTAGAATGTGTACACAAACAATTTTTTGTGCAACTAGTGCACTAGATATTTGATGGTACTTTACTGAGTGAATAATAACTTTAAGCTCACCCTGTTTGTTGCCTGAAGGAAACTATTTGCTGCCTAGTACTTCTCAAATCTTTCTAGTACTGAGAATTGCAAGAGTAAAGAATGTTTACTTCGTATGAGGTTACTGAACTTGTTTGGTTCATATTTTGATACTTTCTTAGCATTTTAACGTTTTAACTTTGGGTGTGCATTCATCCCATAGTGCTGTTAATGCTAAAGAAACATCAAGAAACATCAAGAAACCAAGAACCAAGAGCCAAAAGAATAGTATTGTGTTCCCTGATTACTTTTTCCCTATCCTAAAAGAAGAGATGATAAATTTCTGTACTGGATATTGTGTGGGGATTAAAATGTTAAAAAATTGCAATACTAGAAATCTGAATTACAAAAAACCCAGAAGATGTTGGAAACTATCAGAGGGTTGGGTAGCATCTCTGGAAGGAGAAACAGAATTAATGTTTCAGGTCAATAATCGTCAGGCAGAACTTTGAAAGGTAGAAAAATAAGTTCGTTTGAAGTTATGGTGGAGAATAAATAACACAAAGGTCATGTCTAGGATTGGAGCAGACCAGAGTTCTATGGGGATTGGTTGTAGATTATGGCTTTAATGGGGGCAGTTGGAGATTGACAATGTAAAGAGTGTAAAATGCAGCCAAAAGTGTAAGGCTGGGACCCAGCAGTTCAGGCTCTGTGAAAAGCGAGAGAAAAACTGAGCCAATAATGCAGAAGGTTGACTTGGACAAGTTAGGCTGAAGATGGACACAAAATGCTGGAGTACCTCAGCAGGTCAGGCAGAATGTCTGGATAAAAGGATTAGATGACGTTTCGGGTCGATACACTTCTTCAGACTGAGCTTCGGGGAGAGGGAAACTAAAGGTTATGGGAAGGTTCAGAACAAATCAGAACCGGCACTGATGACCAAGGAAAGGTGGAGCCCACAATGGTCCATTGTTGGCAGTGGAAGAGGTGATAATGAAGGGATATTTGGATGCGAACAGTGGAACTAGCATCCATGTAAATGAATTAAATGAACAGTGGAACTAGCTGGGGGCTGAAGAGTCTGTTTCCGTGCTATACGCTCCATGACTCATTGCTATCACATTTCTCTCTCTGGCCCCAGCTACAAATGGAGTGAGACACATTCTTCATGTGATTTGAAGCAACCCCCCAGCTTGCTGTCGGCATGTTGCCACCACAAGCTGTTAATCATGTCATAGGTAGTACTCAACTATTGCACCTTGGTAACAATATGCACTTTGCTCTGCCCATGTGGGTTTGTAAGCACACCGTCCAGATCATGAGACTGACCACTTACTTTAAATTGTTATTTGGCCAAGTGTGTTTGGATTAGAATTTACAATGCGCGTATCCAGATAGCATCAACGATATGGTTCAGTTCTCAGAATCTTGGCCATGAAAATGCATGGCTCAGTTAGCAAAGTTTTTTTTAACTTCACGATCTTTGTACACTCTTGCAATTAGGTTTTGACGCCCTTGAACCCTGAGAGGGGAAAAAGTATCCCTTATATTGAGACACTGGCAGTGCAGAGCGAAGTATTAAATGAGTCGTCTCAACCTTGGCAAAATGAAATACAGAGAGTGAAATGTTGACACGTAGCTTATGTTGCTTTGCACTTGTAATATTTGCAAGGTGGGATTGTCTGACTGTCCTGTGCCATGTTGCTGGCTGATTAAAGATTCAGTAGTCACCAATCTGCTGCTTTTTATGAAACTTGGCTTGATAATTGCCACTCCCTGAACTAGGGGTTATTTATTCCGTAAAGCCGTTTCTTTAAAAAGGGAGATCTGACTGGAAGAGTAGTTTTAACAAGCAAGGACATTTTTTTCTATTTTTACTTGGGGACAGGGGGTGGTTATTGTTTCGAGCTTATGGTATAAAGTGACAAGTAGTGACATGAGCCAAGCTGCAAATGACTGGTGAGCAACTTTCTGATTTGTATGGGTTCGATTTTCACAAAAGCCCTGTGAGCAATGCAGTGAAGAGAATGAAATCTGCACAGTGCCAAGGCGATGTTTGGATGAAAGCGAACTGTTAGCCCTGGGAACAGTCTCAAATGAAGGAAAGACCTCTTGGGATTGGCTGCACAGACTTGGCTGAGAGCGTGGCCAGATTAAATTTATCCCCATGAACCTTCTCTGCTGCACAGCCTTCTCGTACGTTGGTCACATTAAATCCTAAAAACCGTGGAAACCTGAAGCCCTTGCGTAACAGCCTTTCAGACTTTCACATGCTTAACAGGAGGGCTTTGGTCAGATGATCTCCAAATATGGGAATCAAACCTATGAACAGTTAGACAGGCTGCCGACTCTCAAAAACAAGGTCATTCGCATTTCTCTCCAGCAATGAAATCAACAAAGAGATGTTATATAACTTCTATTTATATCCTGTCTTCTCACTCGCTCGGCAGCACACGAGCTTTTTAAGTAGGAGGTTTTTTAATGAGCTCTTGCATCGTCTTCACTTTTTGAAAGTGATGGGGGTTGGCTTGTCGTTGGGAATGAGGGGGAAAAAATAATGATAAATTAATTTGCGACTGGTGATGATTATTGCCCGATGAGCTTCAGCATCCATACGATTTGAAGCGTTAAGGCATTCAAGGTGAAGGATGACTGATCATTACCTGCTGGGCATTCTACTAATTGGAATTATGTGAGAGGTTTCTCTTACAGTGGCTGCCAAAAGGAGACAGTTAACAATAAGTGTTCATTACAGCATTTCATTTGCAGGTTCTCCTCATTCTCTCCCCTCATATCTAGAGCACCTGGAAGAAACCCATGACCATATAGGTTTCCACCAGGTTCTCTCATCCCAGGGACATGCATATGGTTTAATTAGCTATTGTAAACTGCCTCCGGTGTGGGTAAGTGGCTCCAGAACCAAAGAGGAATTGACTGGCTTACAAATTGCTCTGCTGGGAGTCATTATGGACATGATGGGCTGAATGGCCTCTGACAGTGCTATAATAAGTAGGAGAGAGCCCTCATAATTTCATGCTGCATGGGGATTGAGACTAAGGCAAGGTGAGTGTGGTGAGATACCGAGTATGCTTTCCATATACACCATTGCACAATTATGAATGAATGAATAAGTTTATTGGCCAAGTATGTACACATACAAGGAGTTTGCCTTGATGCTCCGCTCGCAAGTAACAACACGACATACAGTAAACCATTAAGAATAAAACATAAAGCATTAAAACATTAAAAATAAAACATTATAGTTTAAACATGAAATAAAATACCAGAGTGAAAGGAGGCTACAGCCGTTTGGTTATTGAGTGGAGCTCTCGTCTCAACCTGGTCCAGTCATTGGGACTAGGAATGGTAAATGTTATCTTTTCTATATGTCTCCACTTAGTGCTCCATTAAATGGAGACACCTTTAGCACAGAGGAACCCTGACTAACATTGTAATAAACAATATGGTGGTACGGTGGCGCTGCGGTAGAGTTGCTGCCTTCCGGCTCCAGAGACCCCGGTTCAATCCTAACTATAGGTGCTGTTTGTAAGGAGTTTGTACGTCCTCCCCATGACCATGTAGGCTTTCCCCGGGTGTTCCAGCTTCCTCCCACATTCCAAAGACATACAGGCGTGTTGGTTAATTGGCTTCGGTAACAATTGGAAATTGTCCCTAGTGTGTAGGATAGTGCTAATTTAACGGGGATCGCTGTCGGTGCGGACTCGGTGGGCCGAAGGGCCTATATCCGTGCTGTGTCACAAAACTAAACTGAATTAAATATTATTTTGCTTTACCTTTGATAAAATAAATCGCATGATAAACAAAGCTAAAAATAAATAATGGAGTGTGCTCAATAATTAGTGGTACTCAACAACTCTAACTAATGGGTGCCCAGGGTGAACAGCTATATTCCCACATCATTTGGAAAACAAGAAGTCAACCTTGTCTCCAGGCCTTCCATAAAAAAAACGTCTATGTTGCTGTTGGGTTTGGATGAACAATTATTGGTACCAGGAGACCACCTCTACCCCCACCACCAAAGGCAATTGCAGATAGTTGGAAGTCCTGTCAAAGAGGACATGGCCTCTGAAATATTCCCTATGACACTTAAAGGTAAGACTGCAGGTGATAAGACACATTTCATGCAATCGCACATGCACGGTTCTCAGTCTACTCTGCGATAAAATGGACCATTTTGGGAGCCCATGCAACGATGAACTGCTGTATCTGAGAGCAGAAAAAAATTTACATTGAAGGGATTTGCAATGTACCCTCCAATGTAGTGAGGGGGTCCTATACCAAACTTAATTGATTTTGCTTTTCAATGGACTGATGACAAAACATGGACCATAATGGCTATCTTCCCATGAAAGAGTTGCAGAGATGCTCAATTAATGTTATTAATTCAGGGACCACTTTGCCCCTTGCATTAAATACATCCTCCTCAGAGCTTATCGGACATAGAATTGCAGAAAAACTAACTGCTCGGACTTCCATTCCTTCCAGGAAGACCCGCTCCAAAGCTCCGCAATTGATGGTAGTAGAATTTGGAAAGGGAATTTTGAAGCCAGCATCAGTAGATAGAAGCATCCTTGATATGTGTAGGAAGGAACGGCAGATGCTGGTTTACACCAAAGAGAGACACAGAATGCTTGTGTAACTCAGCGGGTCGAGACCCTTCTCCAGGTAGTCTGAAGAAAGGTCTCGACCTGAAACAGCACCCATTCCTTCTCATCCTTGATATGTGTTGATCTGTATAATATCAACTTGATGAAGATTGTTTTGGAGTGTAACTCCCAACAGTATCAATGCAATTGCCGAAACAAACAGTGCAAGGTCACTGAGTTATCAACAGCCATCACCATTGTGTCTGAGATTAAACCAGGGCTCTTCAGCAGTGGAGTCATCTCATCAAGACACAGCTAGTCTGCTTCTTTGCACTGGCTTCCAGTATGAATTCCCCTCGGATGCAAACAGCCACCATTTGGAGAAAAATGAAATCGGGAAGAAACAGGAGAAGTAATTTTCTTTAATTTATCCTTGGAGACGACCCAGATTGGAACAAAATGCACCACATAACAGTCACTTTTTCAGCACTGTGATTTCCTGTCAGGGGAGCGGCTGTTTCAACCAGCGACTTAATCTTCCCTGTGTGGTGCGACATTCCGAATCAGTCACCCTGCCAACACCCAAAAAAGAAAACATTTTCGGCAAACAGTGCTTGAGCAGCTGTGTTGGCTGGACCACAGCCCAGACGTTTCAGTCATCACTCACTAATGGTTAACTTGCCAGATGTATCGAGTGCTTGAATAATGGAGGTGCTGAACTGCAGGGCATGTGAGCATAAACTTATCGGCGAGTGATAGGGGAGAGGCAGGAGTGGACTGCCTTGAACTCTGCAGCAGCAGCGGCAGCATTCTACAGAGCCGTCCATAATGTTTGGGACAAAGACTCGTCATTTATTTATTTGCCTCTGTACTCCACAATTTGAGATTTGTAATAGAAAAAATTCACATGTGATTAAAGTGCACATTGTCAGATTTTATTAAAGGCCATTTTAATACATTTTGGTTTCACTATGTAGAAATTACAGCTGTGCTTATGCATAGCCCCCCCCCCCCCCCATTTCATGGCACCATAATGTTTGGGACACATGGCTTCACAGACGTTTGTACTTGCTCAGGTGTGTTTAATTGCCTCCTTAATGCAGGTACAAGAGAGCTCTCAACACCTAGTCTTTCCAACAGTCTTTACATCACCTTTGGAAACTTTTATTGCTGTTTATCTACATGAGGACCAAAGTTGTGCCAATGAAAGTCAAAGAGGCCATTATGAGACTGAGAAACAAGAATAAAACTGTTAGTGACATCATCCAAACTTTAGGCTTACCAAAATCAACTGTTTGGAACATCATTGGAACATCATTAAGAAGAAAGTGAGCACTGGTGAGCTTACTAATTGCCAAGGAAGACCTCCACAGCTGATGACAGAAGAATTCTCCCTCGAATAAAGAAAAATCCCAAAACACCTGTCCGACAGATCAGAAACACTCTTCAGGAGTCGGGTGTGGATTCGTCAATGACATTGTCCGCAGAAGACATCATAAACAGAAATACAGAGGCTACGTTGCAAGATGCAAACCACTGGTTATCCGCAAAAATAGGATGGCCAGGTTACAGTTTGCCAAGAAGTACTTAAAAGAGCAACCACACTCTGGAAAAAGGTCTTGTGGACAGATGAGATGAAGATTAACATATATCAGAGTGATGGCAAGAGCAAAGTATGGAGAAGAGAGGAACTGCCCAAGATCCAAAGCATACCACCTCATCTGTGAAACACGGTGGTGGGGGTGTTATGGGCTGGGCATGTATGGCTGCTGAAGGAACTGGTTCACTTATCTTCATTGATGATACAACTGCTGATGGTATTAGCTAATGAATTCTGAAGGGCATAGACACATCCTATCTGCTCAAGTTCAAACAAATGCCTCAAAACGCATTGGCTGACAGTTCATTCTACAGCAAGACAATGATCCCAAACCTACTGCTAAAGCAACAAAGGAGTTTTTCAAAGGTAAGAAATTGTCAATTCTTGAGTGGTCAAGTTAATCACCCGATCTGAACCCAATTGAGCATGCCTTTTATATGCTGAAGAGAAAACTGAAGGGGACTAGCCCCTAAAACAAGCATAAGCTAAAGATGGCTGCAATACAGGCCTGGCACAGCATCACCAGAGAAGACACCCAGCAATGCCCATGAATTGCAGAGTTCAAGCAGTCATTGCATCAAAAGGATATGCAACAAAATACTAAACATGACTACTTTCATTTTCATCACATGCCAATGTCCCAGACATTATGGAAGGGGAGGGGGTAATTCCTACATGGTGAAAACAAAATGTATAAAAATGGCCTTTATTAAAATCTGACAATGTGCACTTTAACCACGTGTGATTTTTTTCTATTACAAATCTCTAATTATGTAGTACAGAGGCAAATAAATAACAGATGGGTTTTTGTTCCGAACATTATGGAGGACACTGTAGGATTTTCCATTGGCAGCCTCTGCTGGTTTTAGACTGACACAGATACTGCCGTTTTGCAGGAGACTGGCGGAGCGCAGTAGGATATAAATTGGCCTCATTAAAACTTTCCACTCAGTACGGCCTTGAGTTCTTGTCAAAACCAGGCTGCTTGTGCACATAGATCTCTGCTTCAAATGAGGTACCATATGATGCACCCTCTCCAGTTCATTAATGATGATCACTTTATCACACCTTCCACCCAATTACTCCCTTTCCCACCCCATCACCATGACTCCTCTCTACCTCTCTATCTGTATACCTCCCTCACTCTCCCTCTTTCCTCTCTACCTCTCACACTCTGCCTCTCTCCACCTTTCGCTCTCAGTCGCCCCCTCGCTTTCCACCTTTCTCCTTCCCTCTCAGCTCCCTCCCTCTGTCTCTTCCTCCCCTCTTTCCATCTGCCCCCCCTCTCTCTGTCTGTCTCCCTCTGTCTGCCTTCCTTCCTTCACCCTCCCTCCCTCCCTACTTCCCTCTCCCTCCCTGTCCCCTTCTACACTGTACGTCCGCCCGTCTCCCCCTCTCATCCCCCCCCCCCCACCACCACCAAACTCCTGAATATTGTCGAGTTGTGGCAACTTAGTTTGAAAGGCTGTTCCAAATACCCACGAGCTTCATTCCTTAGGGACCATGGAGCTGCTCACAAAGCACCCTTTGTATCCTTCTGCCTGCAGAAACGCACACAAAGGAGACCATTCAACCCATCGCACACGGTTTTCAATGAGCTATCCAACAAGTCCTACAGATCCATCACCCTCCACCCCTCAGGCTTGGTCACAATTATTTCCCTGGTGAATCTTTCCATTTTGGGAAAATCTGCAGAATACATTTGCAATTTAGCAAATGATCTGTTGAAGCAAGGACTCAGCAAGCATCTTTCCCTCCTCTACAACCACCCCCCCCCCCCCCCCCCCACACCCCTCCCTAAATAAAACTATATAAATTGGAAGATTGGTGAAGGTTGATATTTGTGTGAACAAATGAAAGAGGGCATAATAATTCTGATTAAATTGTCTTGTTTTTCTACATTGCTGGCTTCTGTGTGTAGACAGTGTTGCCATGGAAACGGGTTCTTCCAGGTTGAAATCAAACTGGGTGGCAACTTCTACCAATCACCCACGCATTGAACGCAGGGCTCTCCACGTTTGGCTGAAACGCTTCAGGCAAAATGTCTGCTCTGGGATAAATGTAAGAAACGATTGTCTTGCCCAAGATACATCATAAAAACAGCATGAACAATCCCGCACACCTGGTAATGAGGTGCTGAAGTCTAATCCCTTAATTATCTGCATCAGTTGTGAAGTTTTATAACCAACAGCTGGTTAAGTGACAGATATGACCTGCTGGAATTCACAAGAAATGTTGATAAAGCTGCGGTGATGACTATGCACTAACATGTCAAGATGACAGTGAAATGTACAGGAAGTGTTGTGTACCAGAATGCAGATGAACGGCATAATGCACCTTGCAGATGTTCATTTAAATGGATTTATATAAATTGATCATTAGAGACCAACAATGGGTAAAGTACACTCCATCGATGTACTGGTTTTTCTCTTGATAAAATTGTAAATTGTCCCTAGTGTGTGTAGGATAGTGTTAATGTGCGGAAATCACTGGTCAGTGCGGACTCGCTGGGCCGAAGAGCCTGTTTCCATGCTGTATCTCTAAACTAAAATTAACTGAAAACTTTGTGCAATAACTTACATGCACTCAGAATATGTTAGCCTAACATGGACCTTGTTAAAGGGACTCAAATGCATTTCACGATAGCGAATACTGGTAAGGATTCAGAGCAGATATTAGGATGAGAGAAATGTTTCGATGAGTATTGTAAGGTGGAGAAAAGGTTGAAGGGGTTTCAGGGCAGAGACTCCAGGACATGTATTTCTACGAGTGAAGATATAGCTGCACTAGGAAGTGGCGAGTTTTTCCAGGACTCTGATAATCTACTTGCTTACATATGTGGTCACAGGGTGGGGCACTTTGAAGCATGTGATCTGCAAAAGGAGCAACTGAAAACAAATATTTTCCCAAAATTTAAGAGACACTGGTAAGGGTCTATTCAGTACCCTGACAAAGAGGGTGGGGAGAGCAAACTCAAAGAGATAGAGATCCTGAGGTAATATTGGAATGGCTAAAACTATGTTTAGTTCCAAGTTATAGGTTGTTCACCCAGTGCCTTTCAAAGAGTAGCAACAATGTCCAAGATACCTTTATCGTCATAGGTTATGGGGTAAAAGGAGCAAATTAATAATATTAATATAATAGCAAAGGGGGTAGTTAGTGTGTGTGTGGGGGTGGTTAGTGTGTGTGGTGCCGCATGCCACCTCCCCCCCCCCCCCCCCCCCCCGCAAACGCATTGGAGGAACAGACCCAACGGGTCTGCACTGGTCTAGTAACTATTAAAACTGATCTTGGGGGGGTGTGTGTGTTTTTGTTTTCCACATCTTCATGAAAAATCTATGCGGTAATGGGAAAGTTTTAACATATTCCGGTAGCGGTTTTTCCCATGTTGTCCAAAATCTACTTATCTGAAAAATTAATGCTTTATTTCTCAAGTTAATCATGAAAATGTTCCAAGATCTGACAAAACTTTGGATTTAAAATGTTTTTCCCAGTTAAAATAATTTCTCAGAGCTTCCAACGCACTTTGATACAAAGTTACAAAACAGAAGCTCTCTGAACTTTTCAGCTCAATGGCATCTCACAGCAAGTGCACAATTGCAAAAATGTTGCCATTATATCTCCTGGCAGGCAGGAGGGGAGGGTCAATTGGTATTGCAATTGGGAAGATGCTATTGGGATTTTTTTTTTCAACTCCACTGCTGAGGAGGCTCACGAGCTATGATCTTTGCTGAGGAGAGCTTGAATCTTACATTCAGCAACGGGTTGAGTTTGAGGACCACGCCTTCCGTGGGGGCCACGGGTAGGGGACGGGTGCGTTGGGGGAGCAGACCCAACGGGTCTGCACTTGGTCAAGTTACTTCTAAAATTGACTTAAGTGTTTGGAGACATAAGGAACTTCATGTGCTGGAGTAACTTTGAGTCAGGCAGCATCTCTGGAGGACGTGGATAGGCGATGTTTCCTTCGTTCATCAAACAGCTGCCATCGGAAACCACTTATTTTTCCTGTATTTGAATGTCTTAATCGATCTTTTAATATCCTCTGTTCTGATGAAAGCAATCTCAATTTATTTAGTCACCCCATGTAAATATTTGCTCTTTCTTTGCACCTCCTCCAAGACCCTGACTGCCTTCCTCATGTATGGTGCTCAGAGCCAGGCTCTCAATAACCCAACGGCTAAATGTGGCTGGGTAGTTTGTGTGCTTTACTGTGATTCTTCACACATACTTGGATGGAAAACTTTGATCAACGGCCATGCCTCATGGTCTCCACTACCGCTTGTTGCGTAACACACCCAATCCTTTCAGCCATGTAGTTTCTAATTCGTCGTGAGAATCACTGCCCCCCCCCCCCACCCCTCTCCTCTCCTACTGTGAGGTCTGAGCAGGTGCCATCAGATGGTCATTTCCAAATGAAGAAGCAAGAAACTGGAGATGATGCTTTACAAAAAAAGATACAAAGTGCTGGAGTAACTCAGCTGGTCGGGCAGCATTCCTGGAGAACCTGGATAGGTGACGTTTTGGGTCCCTACAGTCTGAAGAAGGGTCCCGACCCGAAACATAGCCTATCCATGTCCTCCCGAGGCGCTGCTTGACCAACTGAGTTTCTCCAGCACTTTCTGTTTTCTATTTTAGTCTTTACCTGATTATTTTGGACTCTCTTCATGGGTTCTTTCAAATCTCCGGTTTGATTGCTGTGATTTTGCAGCTTCTCTGTTTCATGAAAAGCCAATTATGTGAGTTAGTTTCTTGATGTCTGAGCCCTTGTTTTACTGTCAAGGCAGCTTTCTTGTTTACACATAATCTCATTACAAGTTGACTGCTGCTGCTGCGGCTTCTTGCTGCTTGGTCTGCTGGTAAGAAAAACTAATAATTATGGTATGGAAGATTACGGAAACAATTCTGAGTGAGAGCATTAATGACCACTCGGAAATGCAGGGCAAATCAAAGTTGGGCAACGTGGGTTTGTCAAGGGCAAATGCTGCCTGACCAATTTGATTCAATTGATATAATAAAGTCTGACACATTATAAATCCCACATGGTTCAGAAGGTTAGGGCTGAGTAAGATCTCAACCTGAAACATCACCTGTTCCTTTTCTCCAGAGATGCTGCCTGACCTGCTGAGTTACTCCAGTGACTTGTGCCTATCTAGGGATGAAGGATCCAGGTTCCATGTCACTTTACGGTGTTTTCCAAGGGCCAACGAGGCGAGTTCACAACTACTCACACTTAAGATAGACACAAAATGCTGGAGTAACTCAGTGGGACAGGCAGCATCTCTAGAGAGAAGGAATAGGTAATGTTTCGGATTGAGATCCTTCTTCAACCCGAAACATCACCCATTCCTTTTCTTCAGAGATGCTGCCTGTCCCGCTGAGTTACTCCAGTTTTTTGTGTCTACCTTCGGTTTAAACCAGCATCTGCAGTTCCTTCTTACACAGTGCTTCCGTCTAATTGATTGGAGGTCTTCCAGGATGTTCCAGTGCAGCGATTGTTATTGTTTCTAATCTTCTAGTTTAGTTTATTATTTTCACGTGTACTGAGGTACAGTGAAAAGATTCTTCTGTTGCGTGCTCTCCAGTCAGATACAGGATAAAGGGTGTAACATTTAGTGCAAGGTAAACTCCAACATTTTGAGTCTACCTTTGTTTTAACCAGCATCTGCAGTTCTTTCTTACAAATTTATTCCATAATGGGTTTGGAACAGAGTATAATGGTAAAGGTTTGTTTTTTTGCATTTGGATGCCTGTGCTGTCGCCGAAGGATTGCTGAGGGACCTTTAATGTTTGTTATGTATGTGAATGAATTGCACCTGGATGTGGGAGGCGTGATCAGTAAATTCATGGAGGAATTGTTGATAGGGGGGAAGAGAATCTTTGGCTGCAGAGAGATGGTGATGTGCTGAAAAATGGCAGATGAAGGCATGCAAAATGCATTTTTTTGAAACACTAATTAGGTTAGAAAAACACATTGTACGATGAATGGTAAGGAATTTTGGGGAATAGAGGTATCTAGGAGTATATGTCCAGGGAGTTAGAGTCATACAACATGAAAACAGACCTTTCCACCCAACTGATCCACACAAGCTAATCTCATTTGTCTCCATTTAACCCATTCTTATCCATGTTCCTTTCTAAATTTTTTTTTTAAGTGCTGCCTTTGTACCTCCCTCTACTATAGATCTTTGAAGGAGACCACACAGGTAGATAACAGGGTTGGGAAGAAGATGTATGGGATATTGGCCTTCATTCGTCGAGGTATTGAATACCGAAGTGGAGAGGTTATGTTCTATCCTGGTAAAATGTAAATTGTAATAGTTAGAATTCAGCTGTTCACCAAGGTATAATTAGAATATGATAGGATTGGTGGGGATGTAGAGGAGATTCACCAGCTTGTTGCCCGAGATGGAGCAATTCCGTAAATAGGAGAGACTGGAGAAGCTCAGCCTTTTCTCCCTGCAGGAGGTTAAGAGGATCGACACAAAATGCTGGAGTAGCTCAGCTGGACAGGCAGCATCTCTGGAGAGAAGGAATTGGTGACGTTTCGGGTTGAGACCCTTCTTCAGACTCTCGATTGAGGTATATAAAGTTGAGGGTTATAGATAGGGTAGATTGCAGGAACCTTTTCCCTGTTCCAGAGGTAGATAAAACCAAGACAGGGTTAGGATAAAGGAGAAGAGATGAAGAGGGGATATGAAGGGATCTTTATCATCTAGAGGATGTTCAGTACCTAGAATGCCTGAGAGAGTGGTTGAAGCTGGGTTGCAGACAGCATTTAAGAAATGTCTGGATGAACAAATAAATCCCCTGGCAGAGGGCTTGTAGACCAAGTGTTGGGTAATGGGATTAACACAGAAGGGTGTCCACTGGTTGGCATGGATGAGTTGTGCCAAATGTCCTGTTTGCAGGCAGTATGATTTTGTTTCTATACAAGCATCATCCACAGGCTATATTTCAATTAGGTTTATCTGGATGTATAAATTGAAGGGTTACTGAACATTGTAACAGTCTCTGTGCTTTCCATGATAGCCAGGTTGGGACTGGCCTGTAACTCTGTGTTGACCGCCCTTCCATCAGGTGTTAGACTGGTCTTTATTTCCAATTAGTTTTGCATGCTTCATGTTTTCCTCTTGTGCTCAGGCCCACGCCTCAACTCCAAGTGATGCCCACAGGTTTTCTGAAATAAAAATAGAATGTGTTGGAAATGTATAAGAGGTCAGTCATCATCTGCAGAACGAAAAAGCAAGAGTTATTCTTTCACGTTGGCAATCTTCAGCACCTCAGGGCTTTCCTGGATTTGTCCTACCAATACAACAAGCCTATGTTTCATTTGATGGTTATGATTTAGTTTGGTTTAGAGATACAGCGCGGAAACAGGCCCTTCAGCCCACAGAGTCCGTGCCAACCACGATCCCTGTACACTAACACTATCCTTCGCACTTGTGACAATTTACAATTTACAGAAGCCAATTAACCTACAAACCTGTACGTCTTTGGAGTGTTGGAAGAAACCAGAGTACCCGGAGAAAACCCACGCTGCCACAACGAGAACATACAAATCCGTGCAGACAAGCACTGTAGTGAGGATCTAACCCGGGTCTCTGGCGCTGTAAGACAGCAACTCTATGCCTGTGCCACCCTTAGCCATACTATCCTCCTGGATTGCCAGAATCCAACAATTCATTTGTAACTTGTAGAAATAGATGCACACGAGATGAAAGGAGCAGAGCTCAAAAGAACATGCTTCCCCTTTATCGGAGGGCTCCTTGCAGACTTCCTGTCTCGATCCTTGTACAAACATTGCGGTAGCCCGGAGAGCAATTAGTCACATCAAGCAATCTTAAATATATTACAGCCTTAATGCAGCAATTATTCTGTTCAGCAGTTGTACTTTGGTAAATGATTGTGTGACCTGTGAAAATTGTGTGTACTTTCAAACTTAGCGTTCAAAGACTATTTTCCAAATGTGGAATGTAAAAAGAAAATGCTGGAAGCATTCAGACCAGACAGCGTCTGTGGAAGGAGTTGTGGTTCCCTTCTGCTGCCTGACCTGAGAGTTTCCAGCATTTTCTGTTTCTATTTAAGATTTCCAACATCTGCAGTTTGTTTGATTTTCAGTACCTGGCAGTGGTAAGTAATTTTGCCTTGCAGTGTGACTTAGAATTGAGACAGATTGGGATGAATTGTGTAGAACTTGTAGGTATTGAGCCTATCTCCAGGACCAAAAAATGCTGAAGTGATATAAAGAAAAACAACTCAGTTCTTTACTGAAGTGAATGTGGTTGGATGATCATGAGTGAAGGGAAACAGGACACTGTGAATATATAAAATATATGCCTATATGGCACCTACTGCAGGATATTTCACAAAACAAGAATGGTACTTCTTTCCCCCCTGTTTGTAGTTCACGATTTTGATGAAAGAGTGAAGTCTTGTGAATTATCTGTGGAAATCCTGATGGAGGCCTGAATAGCAAAAGAAGAAAATGTGAAAGTGAATCAGGACATCGTAACCTTCAAAATCTAGTGCATCGGATGTTGCACCCTGGATAAAGTCAGCAATCAGGACATTAAAAGCCACTTCAATCATTGGTATACGCATGTGAAAATGTCTGGAAAACGAGCCCTCTAGGACAGTGGTCACTTCATGATAGCTTGAGGAGAGAGTGGAGCTGTGGCAAGAGGGTTACCAGGGTGGACCCATGGGGATCTGTGGGCTGTTGAGGATATTGAGTTGGTAGGGGTGGTGGAGGAGGGGTGCACAGCGAGGTGGGTGGAATATCATCAGGGATCTGAGTTGTGAATCTTCACCACATTTCTCTTCCCTCACTCTCACTGCCAATCTTTAGTGGTGCTTTGATAAGGACAGGACCTTGGATCAACAATTGGATAAGTGAATAAGGGGCTTTATTGTGGAGATTGCAGCCTCTACCAATCACTTTGTGTGATTCCAATGTGGAGATCAGGGCCTATGAGGTTTGGAGATGATCGATTCATTGACGGGGGCGAGGAGCATATGAGTTTTTAAATAGATCCCAATTCTTGAAAGGTTGGTTTTAAGCTTGTTGAGTGGTTCAGGAGGTGGTGATAACTTATGTGCGTGCTGGGTATGGTAGAGGATGGAATGAGTACGAGACATTTTACAATGTTCTATATTGAGCTCAATATTACTCAAAGATGGATGTCCAGGGAGTGGCCAATATCGTCTTTCCGAGGAAAATTCAGACTTAACTTTCTCTATAACACTCCATAAAGAATTTAACCATCCTGCATGTGACTTGACTCAATGGTGTGGCACATCATCGTGACTTGTGCACAGAAATTGGCATTATATTTTTATAATTGGGGAAATGCAATAACCTACACACAATATAATAGAACTAAAATTCTGGGCTTACTTATATTAATTTTATGAGTCGGCACCGTGTGCAGATAAAATCAGAAATGTATTAAGTGGCTTTGACCATTTTAATGTGGGCAAATCTCTGGCACGTATCACATCACAATGCAGAGAAGTGTGAGATTGGCCACGGTTTAATTGAATAGTCGATCGTCTTGAGGAAGCCAATGGTCCACAGAAGTCCACCTGAAACCACTTGCAATGATTAGCAGTTTGGACTCACTAGGAATTAAAGCATTCTTTTTGAAGATGCATGAGTTGTTGCTGCAAGCTTTTTATTTATTAGGGCGTTCTGGATTCGAACAATGGTTTCTTAACTGTAAAATACAACCCTCCCTTTGTGATGTTATCCTTAACTCATGTCATGAGTCTTGCAGTTGTAAATATCATGTTTAACAACTATTCTCGATTGTTCTAGGAGGCCGTAGCAGACCTATCTCTGTTCAATGGTTCCTTCAGAGCTAGTTGTTGATTTCAAATCATTGCGGATCTGCTTCAGCCTTCCTGCTCCATCTCTATGTCAAATCTCCATAGCCCTCAATTGCCCAATATTTCAAAAAATCATCTGCCTCCAGTTTAAATACATGCAAAGATCTTATCTCCATACCTTTCTGAGGTAGAGAATTCCAGATATGAAAACAAGATTTGTTCCTCAGTTTTAAATGACCAGCTTCTTGAAACTGTCCCTCCTTTGCAGTTCTCCTACTCATGGAAACATCTCAACATCTACACTGTTATGACCCCTTTACAATTTTGCATGTCCCAATAAAATCACCACAATCTGCTAAACTCTAAAGAATATTAATCCAACCTTTTTGGTTTCTCTTGACAGGGCAAGCCTCCCCCCCCCCCCCCCCCCCCCCATCCTGATGGTAGTGTAAAATATATGGTAGTGTGGTACACCAGAATGTGACATGCGCAGGAATACTCAGATTAGGGAGACTTCACCTTGAATGAGAAGGGACGAGTGAAGCAAAAACCGACACGGTCACAAGGGGAATGTACAAACTCCGTACAGACAGCACGCATGGTCATGATAGAACCTGGGTCCCTGGCACTGAAAGGCAACATCTCTACCGCAGCGCCACCTTGCAGCCCAGATCTCAAAGGAGGAGGCACAGTGATCCCTGCCTTTCACTTTTGCCTCAAACGTCAGCTGTCTCAGCCTTGTTCTGATCACTTGGTCTTTGTCCTGAAAAAGAGGTGTTGGCGGCCTCAGGCTTATCCAGTGTTTGACTCTGTGTGCAGGCGTAGACCCACATTTTCTGTGGGCAGATGAGGAGGAGCTACCAATCTCAGGCTTGTCTCAGCCGCTCAGTCTTGGCTTGAAATCAGGTGCTGGCTGTCAAGGGCGTGTCCCAGCAGCTCAGCCTTGATCTCATAGAAGAGGAGTTGGTGGTCTCAAGTTTGTCCTGGTGGCTCTGTCTTCTTCCTAGTCTGCAAAAGGAGAATAGGGTGGGCACCCCACTTTCTCCAGTGAACCAAGTAACTTTAAGGGAGCCCAGGAGCTAGAGGTCGGGTAAGTGGGAAGGGAAGCTTGGGAACTAGAGATCCAGTGAATGGGAAGGGAGCATGTCAAACGATTGGGATTTTTTAATTGTCGGCTAGTGGATTTTCAAAATTTCACTGCAGTTATTCTGATGCATTTTCAGCTAAAGGATAACAAGTGAGACATTTAAACCAAAGGGGAGAAGTAATCTTAAGTGATTAATGAAGGCCAAATTTGCCCATCAAATGAGTTTGATCATGAGTGTTTCGAGATTTTCTTCTGGTGAATTTTGCGTCTGGGTGGTCTCTGGCTTTACAGATGAAGTATATTGAGAGCTGGAAATTATCTTTGGTGTTAAGTAAAAAGCACATTTTCTTGTTACCATGGAGAGACATATGGATGTTTCAGAGCAGAACAATCGGTTAAACGGTCAATAAGATGGGCATTGATTGTTTTCTTGTCCCACTGCAGGAGAAAGTAATGTATTTTGTATTGAGAGAACACTTGCAGCAAATTCCTGCAATATTAAGGGTAATAGCCCAACGACATTTCCAGCAACAAAAGACTTGGTCGTAGAATCATAGAGCAAGAAGCACCTATAGATGTTTAAGAGTCAAAGAAAACCAAGCTGCTTAGTTTCTTTGATTCTTAAAAAAAAATCTGGCAATGACTGTGATGTTCACCTTTAGTGCATAGCAAGTGGAATTGAAAAGCAGCCCTTCCTTTCATGCTGCTGCTGAAGACCAATTTGAATAAAATAATATTTTTCTTATCCCACTGGGGGAGAAAGTTGCATATTTTGTGTTGAGAGAACACTGACGATAGTTGCACCAAAATCCTGCAAAGTAAAGGGTAACGGCCGAACGACATCACCAGCAACAAAAGACTTGGTCATAGAGTCATAGATATAGGAGCACATCTAGTCAGCACCCTGTCGGAAGGATGTGAATGTGCTGGGGAGAGTGCAGAGATGATCAACTGGGACTTTACCTGGTTTGGAAGACTTTAGTTAGGGGGAGGGATTAGATAGGCTGGGCTTGTTTTCCCTGAAGCCAAGATTTCTTCCAGTGTCTCAGTGACAATGGTGAAATTCCGCACAGACAGGGCCAGAAATAGGAATTGAACCCAGGTCTCTGGAGCTTTAAGTAGCAGCTCACTGTGCAAGGTTTTTATAATGAACTGAGGAAGTGAAAACTGGGCAGAGTAGGCAAGAGCCCGATGCTAACACTCATCAGCAGCCACAATGCAAATACAATTATTTCAGAGGAAACAAGAAAATAGCTTAGAAGCTGGTTTGCTTTAAAAAGACTGAATTCCTGGCCTATGTAAGGCTTTCAAGGCACACAAAGCATTGTGATGACTCATTTAAGGGTTCAAACACTGTGTTGTGAACCAGCTAATTCTGAACGTGAGATGACTATAGTTGTGTGAAGTAAATATTGTGGAGTTAAGAAAATACTTTCAAATTTTTATTTAACATGGTTGGTTCTTTAATGAATTCTGTCCAGCCAGCTCAATTTGCATTCAAAACTAGAGTTAAACAAGATTTTAAAACTTTCTTGTGGGGTGCAAGAAGCGGAGGCTGGTAATGAATTTAGTTCACTGCCACCAATGTTTGACTGATTTCTGGGCTCCTAGTAATCATGGTTCATCAGTGGTCAAGGATTGCCTTCTCTGCAGTCTGTTCCCATCTGTAACACTCCACATTTGTGGGCAGCACGGCGGCGCATCGCTAGAGGAGCTGCCTTACAATGCCAGGCACTTGGATTCGATCCTGAACACGGGTCAAGTCAAGTCAGATTTATTCGTCACTTGCACATAAAGTGCAGTGAAATTAATTTGCCAGCAGTGGTACAGTAAAAAAAGAACACAAAATACACAAAAAAAATGAACACAAACATCCACCACAGCATTCATCACTGTGGTGGAAGGCACAAAGTTTAGTCAGTCCTCCTCCATTTTCCCCCGTGGCCGGGACCACAACCCTCCGCAGTTGCCGCTGCGGGCATCCAGATGTACAGACAAGGTAAGTCCAGGTAAGTCCTGAATCAGTGCCTCCCCACCAGAGACTGTGGCTTCAAGATGGTGTAGGCCGCAGGCCGGGGGTCGAAGATCTAAATCCCCGCAGCCAGAAGCACCGCAGACCGCAGGGCCGGCGGTCAGAGCTCCTCTCCAGGGATCCCCGGCGAGGGATCCCGCTCCGGAAGGTAAGTCCCCACCGTGCCTGCGGTTTGAAGACGGCCACAGGCCGGCGTTCCAAGCTCTTCTCCTCCGGGGTCCCCAACGAGGGATCCCAGGTTCCAGACGCCGCGCCAACTGGAGCTCCGCAGACCACACCTTTTGGCTGCTACAGGCCAGTGAATTTAATTTGGCTGCTACAGGCCAGGCGAACCCCGGCGAGGGCTCGCCTGCTCTGCGACCAAAGAATCCCGCAGCTGAAGCAGGCGCGTCTCCGAGAAAGGCCACACCGATCCTCTGTTAGGCCACGAGGGAAGCGACATGGAAAAAGTCGCCTCTCCGTGGAGGAGGCGACCGAAGCGATTTCCCCCTTACCCCCGACACAAGACATACCAAGAAACATTAAAAACACACATTGAGACATTCTAAAAAAACAAAAAAAGAAGAAAAAACTAACATGCTGCTGGTAGGGCAGCTGACCCCACAGAGTTTGCACATTCTCCCCGTGACCTGCGTGGGTTTTCTCCTGGTGCTCCGGTTTCCTCCCACACTACAAAGATGCACAGGTTTGTAGGTTAATTGGCTTTGGTAAAATTGTAAATTGCCCTACTCTGTATAGGATAGTGTTAGTGTACGGGAATCGCTGGTCGGAGCGAATTTGGTGGGCCGAAGGGCCTGATTCCGCGCTGCATCTCCAAACTAAACTAAACGATACATCCCCAGTTCAAACTCCTTGATTTACTGTCCAGCCCATCCTAAACTGGGACCACGGTTTCTCATGTCTGAAGCAATGAAATGTGATTCCAATGATGTGCCATAAAGCTGAAGCACACTTGCTTCAATATCTGCCTGGTTAATCATTGTGCGATTCATCATTTGCTTTGCATGGTCATCATTTGCTTTATGGTTCAAGAAACTATTAACCTTTTCTTAAAAGAAATATGAAATCTAATTAAATGAAGAACTGGTTTCTGCAGTACAATACAGCAGTGTAGATATTACATGAAAAAGTGCTTTTGTTTTTGTTACTATATTTCTACACACAGGTACAAATTTTGCATTGGATTTCAAATTTGAACCAAGACTTTAATTTTCATTGGACTTTTGAGAGACCAAACCCAGCAGTAATTAATTTCAAGGTCGAATTTGGCAGGATATTTTCATTTATTTCCATTGAGTTCGAGTGGCTTTTCAGGCCAGTCCATAATTTGTGTGATCTGTCCTATTGATCTGAAAGCTGCAGCAGCAGTGATGTGAAACTTCAAGCCAAAGTAATTGGATAATAATGGCTGGCCAAATTAATTATTCTCTTATGTGTCAGGACTTTTTAAAGGTAGTGACAAGGTGGACAGCATGACCTGCACAACCTTAACTATCTGTAAAGCAAATGCCAAACCTGATCATACTGTGCATCATTTCAGTAAAACGTGGCTACACGTGGAAAACCTCCAAGGGATGTGCAGTTTCGTAAAACATTTATTTTTATCCCAAGTGTTAAGTGATGAGGGTGGTAGCAGGAAGCACAACATTACATTTGTTTAATAGAAACACAAAATGTTGGAATCATTCAGAAAATCAGGCAACATTTGCTTGAATCCTTATTTACATGTGTATAATCTGTGCTGAAGTTCTTCACACCTTCTTGCTTCAATCTTAAATAAAAATAGCAAGAGCTTTCCCTTCTATCTCACGCTTCCCACACTCTCTCTTCCAACCCCCTCATCTCAAAATTGCTTGCTTATCCTTGTGTCTTTTTAAATACCAATAGCCTTCAGCTGTTTGAATTTAGATAACAGCTGAGTTTTCAAGCCTGAAAATAATTCTTATGAATTTGAAACCTAACAATAATAATAATAATAATAATCATATATTTTATTGTCATTACACATAAGTGCAATGAGATTTGGTTTGCAACTTCCATCCGATGTCATAACTTAATCGACAAATAAAATTTAGGTTTAGATGCCCCAAGAACAAGGTTTGTAAAACGAACATTAGACCAGTAAAGTCAAAACAGACTAAAGTGCAGATGTGTCTGTGCGACATGACCATCCGAGGGAGACAGTCCATGGGGGTGGGGGGGGGGGGGGGGGGGGCACTCAGCAGGGCCGGTTCAGAGCCGCTATAGCTCTGGGAATGAAGCTGTTCCTGAGTCTGGAGGTGCGGGCGTGCGTAGAAGGCCTTGTAACGTCTGCCATGGAAGGGAGTAGTTCGAACAGTCCATTACAAGGGTGAGAGGAGTCTTTATGGATGTTGATGGCCTTCCTGAGGCACCGTGTGTGGTAGATGCCCTCCAAGGCTGGTAGCGGTGTACCAACGTTGAATTGTATGCTCTGTGATTGAGATTGTTCCTGATTTAAAGAACTCCTTCAGATTATGCTGGACTTGCATCGGTCTTGTTTCCGAGCAGAAGTGGTGCTTATGATTTTATGGAAATCTCAAGCTATGTAATAGATAGCAGCTGTCGTAGATTTTGTAAAAATGAGCACAATTATTTACGTTCTGAACATGACGGAGTCTATGAAAGGGGGGGAAATATCAGGCTCAACTTTGAGGAAGATTGGTGCTAGTGAATGAAATATTTGCACAGCTTCCTTCATGCCAGCACCAGGTGCCAACTTCTGCAGTCGTAACATCAAGATACTTTGGTTCAGCTTCTTTTAGTCTATCTCCATGCGCACTGTGCAACATACTACCTCACCAACATCTTCTTCAGAAGTTTACCTAAATATGCAAGTGTAGTTCCTTCCACACCTACTGGTGATTCATGGCTAAATGTACCTTGTACTAGGAACCTGGTTGTGAATCTCCCATTGTCCGAGTGGATTTTGATATCAGCACCACATTGAAGCGATGCCCACACGTGGAGCAGTTTATATTTAATATTATTACCCTCAGCACAACTCCAACAATGGACACTTGAACATCTCTGGTCTTCAGCAGCCCATGAGTGGCAATTGTAATTGACGATTGAACCATCAGTCGATTAGGTTGGGCTGTTCAATTCCTTCCATAAATCTCTCCAACTCGAAATTGAAACCCTAAAAATCTACCTAGTCAAATAGTGTTTCGATTAACCATCCGAATATCTCCGAGGCTTGATGTCAAATGTTGTTGATAACTCGTCTGTGAATCTCTTTGGACATTGTGTTGAGAGTGCTGCATAAGTCAAGTTGTTGTTGAATTAACAATGCGTTCCATCCTGTACACTGAAATCTCAACCCCTTGTCTCACTCGACAGCATTCGTTTTACTGCCGTTTGATGGAGGACAAGAAATCAGAGAAATTCTTCAAGGTGTTTTATGACCGTATGAAGCTTGCACAACAAGAGATCAAAGCTACAGTGACTGTAAATACCAGTGACCTCGGTAATAAAAAGAAAGACGGTGAATCTACAGAGAGAGATGTGCCTGTGCGAAGAAGAGGTGAGACCCAATCATGGAACTGGTGTACACTCCAGTGTTTTTTGACTAAGTATTCATTATAAACCTAAAACGGGAACTAATTATTCATTTTAATTGTATGTGAAGCTGCTAATTTGGTGAAGGATTTTAGAAAGTAGCACTTAAATGTCTGTTTTGGGGTGCCCGTGCAGTTTGTTTATAGTGGTTCCTTGACTTGCAGATGAATCAACCTTAAATGCCCTGTAGCAGATTTGAAAGCTGTTCTGGATGTAAATAAACATATAAAATGTAAATTAGTTCAGGGAAATTAAGTAGAGCAAAATGTTCAGAGAACTGAGCAAGGCCACAGTCAATAGGAAGGCATGAAAACAGATTTAGACACAAGATGTAGGAGTAACTCAGTGGGGACAGGCAGCATCTCTGGAGAGAAGGAATGGGTGATGTTTTGGGTCGAGACGTTTCTTCAGACTGAGAGTCAGGGGAGAGGGAAACTAGAGATAGTGGAAATAGCAGGATGACTCTCTGCCCCTCCCCCATCCTATTCATCCTGTTAGTTCCACTGTTTGCATCCATGTATCCTTTTGTTATCACCTTGTCCACAGCCAACATTGGACCATTATGGACTCCACTTTTCCTTGGTCATCAGTGCCGGCTCTGACTAGTTCTGAACCTTTTCATACTTCCAGTTTCCATCTCCCCTGACACTCAGTTTGAAGAAGGGTCTCGACCCAAATCATGGCCTATTCCTTTTCTGCAGAAATTCTGGCTGATCCATTGAGTTACTCCAGCATTTTGTGAAGGGGTGAATCATTGCTACAGTCCCCATTAATACTCATTGAGGCAGGAACATGTGAAAGATACAACATTTCAGATTGCAGTTTTGATGGGGATAGAGACTTTGTGTACAAAAATCTGTAGCCTCCTTTTGCTTTGGTATTTTATTTAATTCACACGTTTAATCAATAATGTTTTATTATTAATGTTTAATGTTTTATGTGACATCCCTAACTGTCACTGTATGTCATGTTGTCACTTGCAGGCAGAGCACCAAGGCAAATTCCTTGTATGTGAATACTTGGCCATTAAACTTATTCATTCATTCATTTAGCACCTACTAGCAGGTTATTTTGAGTAAGAAACAAAAAAGGAAACTTTTATTTTTAATTATTCTTCATATCTTCTTCTACGTATTTGTCCGCCACAAGAACATGTTTTCAGAACTTGAAATAATGGAGAATATAATTCTATTCATTCTATTGGCAAGAACATTGCAGAACAGATTTTTGACACGGTCTCCCACCGTTCCCCCTTTTAAATACTCATGCTCTATCACCATGTTCTGACCAAGAAGATTTTATTTTCTTAATACTTTAAAATTAACATCACTATTCACTCCAGTACTGCACTAAAAACACTTATGCCACAGAGACTGCCACCTCAAGATGAACATATAGTATTTGTGACAGATCCGCATTGTCAGATTTTAAAAAATGCATTCCTAATCAAGAAAGCTGATCATCAATGCATCAAATATATATTGGAGTCCCTACAACAATGTCACAGTGTTGATTTTGGATGTATCTGCCGTACGCTCACAGTTGCTGACCGGCAGATGAACCTTGGATGTACAGTGATTAATTCAGTTGACACTCATTACTAGTGCTACAAGACTTTTCTGAAACTAGGTGTTAGAATGTATTATTAATTCAGTTGGCCGGATTCAGTAATTTCCAAATTGGCAATGTGTCATTGGAAGATTCAGTTTGCAGATCTGAAGATGGAAATCGCAAACTTGAAGCAGTCTACGTAGGTTTTGGCAAGACATTGCACAAGATTGAACAAGAAAGACTATGGGTGCTGTCTGTATGGAGTTTGCACGTTCTCCCTTTGACTGCATGGGTTTTGTCCAGTTCCTCCAGTTTCCATTCACACTCCAAAGATGTGCAGGTTTGTAGGTTAATTGGCTTCTGTAAATTGCCGTTAGTATGTAGGATAGAACGAGTTTATAGGTGATTGCTGGTTGGTTTGGATCCGGTGGGCCAAAGGGCCTGTTTTCATGTTGTCCCTCCAAAGTAAAGTAAACTAAAGGAAACCCACAGCCACAAAGAGAACATGAAAACTCCATACAGACAGTACCCAAGGTCAGGATCGAACCGGGTGTCTGGTGCTGTGGGACAACAGCTCTACCAGCTGCACCACAGTGCGGTTCTTAAATTTCTGCAATAATTTCTGCACAAAACCCTCATTATAATGGAACATGGGTGGGGGGAGAGGATGGTTTCCTTTATTGCTGAGTGTCCGCTTTAACCAAGTATGGTATTATTATTGTATGTAGTTGAAATAAAGAACTGCAGATGATGGATAATGCAAAAAGAACAAAGTGCTGGAATAACTGTCGTCATTCAGCGTCTCTGGTAACATCGGGACCCTTCTTCAGACTGATTCAGTCTGCTGAGTTACTCCAGCACTTTGTGTCGTTACCCATTTAAACTAGGTGCCGATGTCGCTGGTCTGCACCACCGAGCCCTTCTTAACGTGTTGCCGTGGTAGCGGCTCATGTAGTAGAACCTGGCCGGAGACAACATTCCACTGGCCGCTGCCAACGACAAGATGCGCTCAGTCACTCTGGTGCTCCCTCCCCTCTCACTAGCTGCCGCTTCTTCTGTCCGCTCCCCGCTCCACTTGCCTCCTCCACCTTCTCCATCACAGTCGTCGACATCTTGCAAGGTGGAGTATGTTGGTGACTCTGGTGGAGTAGGGTGAGGAGGTGGAGGGGGGGAGTGGTGGAGAGGCCGAATGTACGGAGCGATGGGAGGAGGAGTTGAATGTGGCTAGGGAGCGGCAGAGCGGACAAAGCGAAGGAAGAAGTGGCAGCTGCTGAGAGGAGGGGGAGCCCAGCGGTGACCTGTCAGTGGCGGCAGCCTGAAGAAAGTGCTGACGGCCAGGGGCTACAACATGAACTGCAACAACAGCAGCATCAACTGGACCATGCAAATGGGGCAGCTTGCGATCCATGGGTGTCGTTGTAAGCCGGGGCTGTAAGCAGAGAGGAGGCGGTGCGAGCTGAGGATGGCATCGGCAGGTCAATCCTCTATAACCAAAATCCATGAAAAGGGGTTCATTAAAACGAGCGTTTACTGTTCTCCAAACGCGACCTAACCAAAAGGATTTATACAACTGCAACATGACTTCCTGGCTATTATACTCAATGTGTTTGTTTCTGCAATTTGTTCTTGCTCTTTCAATGTGACCGAAGATAACTATTTCCAGCCAACTCATTGAATCATAGTCATACAGCACAGAAACCGAATCTACAGCCTAACTCACCCATCCTGACCAAGGTGCCTACTCAGGCAGCCCCAGTTGTATGCATTTGGACCATATCTCTCTAAATCTTTCCTATCCGTGGAGCTGTCCAAATGTCTTTTAATTATTGTAATTGTACCTGCCTCATTCCCTGTACATACCATCTTTTGTGTAGGTAAACCTGCCCCCAGGTCCCCTTCAAATCTTCCCCCTCTCAACTTAAACCAGTACCCTCTAGTTTTAGACACCGTTCCCTTGGAAAAGATTGACTTTCTACCCTCTCTATTCTCCTGTTGATTTTATAAACCTCCATGAGGTCACCCCTCAGCCTTCTTTGCTCCACGGAAAACTGATCCAGCTTATCCATTCTCTCTTTACAACTCGAGCCCTCTTGGGACCATTCTGGTGAAATGTCTTTGCTCCCTCTATAGTTTAGGCACGTCCCTCTCATAGAGTGGTGACCAGTCCGTGGCTAATCATTTCTTTCTGGTGTTGAAATGCAGCCAAAGAACCTCCCGCGCAGCTTAGTGACGAGGTACGAGAACAACTGCTGGAGGCCTCTGCTGCCACGCGGAAAGCCTACAACACCTTCCGGCGGGAAGCTGATCCAGAGGACCACTTCCCTGGTGCAGATGGCAACCCAGCCTCAGGAGAGAAGAACAAGGACGATGGGGAGATGAGTGCCGTGATAGCCATCATGCAACCAATTCTTCGCTTCATGCAGCTGCTCTGCGAAAACCATAACCGAGACCTCCAGGTAAAACATAATCGGTCGTGAAAGCTAGATTTTGTGTCGTGTCCACTTTGGTTGTTGTGATCAAAATTGAAATCAGTACTTAAGATGAGTTTGCATACCTGATATCTGCAACATCCCAGCTAGAAATGTGTGTAGCAGTAAGGTCTCGGTTGAAAATGCTCAGTTAAGTATAGAATGGGACGCTCTCCTCAGCTTGGCCTTTCAGTAACCAATGGGGCATAAATTGCAAGTGTTTCATTATGGAGCTCTGTTGGAGGCTCTTCCAAAGTTTGTTGTTAAAGACTTTTCGACATTTAACATAAATTGTGATGCAGCCAATTTACCCAAATTCATTGTGTGCGATTGTCAGCGTTGATATTGTTGTGGGTTGGCATGAAGTCTAACATCATAGGAAAATATTTTAAAGCTGATTAATTTTATAATTCGCACATAGAGCGGAAACACTATCAGCTAAAATAGACTTCAATGATATGTAAGATTTGGAGTATGTATTTTAAACTATTATTTTAAACATTTTATAATATGTATGTTGACAATTGTTCCCATATAAAACGCATCATATTCTGACTGCTCTGCAAAGCTCGGGGACTCTTTTTGCAGTCATGCATAAATATCTCATGATTTGGCTGCTGCTTGCATCTTGAGGAAAGTTAGCTTTATTCATAATAAAGGAAGAATAACTGCACAGTTTAATTGCTGCTATTGTGTTTAGGTAAGAGCTCATTGTAGCAGGTTTTATTTTTAAAGTACGTAAAATCAATTAATGATTCAAACCATTCAATTTACTCCAAGGATCCTATATAATTGCTAGTCAAACCAACTAATGGAGGTTTGAGGTGTGTAGTTTTCAATTATCTTTGTTTTAACATGTTTGTAAATGTTTTTGAAATAGCTATCCAAAGAGAATTGTACTCTGTTTAAGAAAACTGGGTGGGCAAATCAATTTAATATTTGGATTTGGCAAGAAGAAGTACCTGATGTTTTAACAGATTGAGAAGAATACTTTAGTGATTATTTCAGTTTATTTGATTCAGCAGTACCTCGTCTTCACCACAAATACTTTTTATTTAAGAGTTAAGCAGCAAAGAAACAGGCCCTTTGGCCCACAATGTTCATGCAGACCGTTAAGCACCTCTTTGTACTAATCTCATTTACCAGCATTTTTGGTCCACAGCCCTCTATGTATTTTGCATTTCTAATCCCCTTTGTAAATTGGTTATTGTGCAGACTGCAATTTGATGGCATACATTTCTACACATGAAAGCACCCAGGTTAAATAATGCCTTTAATATAAACATTGCATTGCAAGTTTACAAAATCATTTTGTTCCTGAGTTACAATGCATTTATCCAGGTATTAGTTGGTTGAAAACTCTTCCCAGAGAACTACCTAGAGAAGTCTGAAGAAGGGCCAGACCCAAAACATCGTCTGTCCATTCCGTCCACAGATGCTGCCTGATCCCCCGAGTTGCTCCACCACTTTGTTCTTTGCTCAGTATTCCAGCATCTGCAGTTTCTCTTGGCTCTCTAAAACTCTTTGTGGTTGGTGGTGTAAAGTAGGATGCTTAGTGAAGTCAGTGCAAGTCAATTTTTTGATCAAATAAGTCTGTGGTTCTATTTGAAATACTAATCAATGGACATCGAAAGGGATTAATCATTGTATTGTAGCCAGGTAACAAAATAGCAAATATAAAACAGACAAACGAAAAAGGAGCTTGGTTTTATATAATGTTGCAAGATCTTCCCTTTATGAGTTTTCACTTCAAGTTCATCTCTGTTTGTGGTAAAACAAATGAACCTTTTTTATGCTGAATAAATATATTAGACGCTAGTGATGTATAATTCCAACTTAAGTTTTCTTGGATGCTTCTGGTTTAAGTAACTACTTCAGTTAATTTTTGTCTCCAAAAAGTGAGGTAAAGGCACATATTGATGAAATTCGCCTCTGCTCTCAATGCAGCCTTTCATCAGTTCAGGAAAAAATAATTTGAAGATCGCAAATCTTGCAGTAAACGTGTAGTCAAGATTTTAATTATTTTGATACATAGTCTTATAACTAGGTAATAAAGAAAAATCATTTGATTATTTCAACAATTGGTTCTAACTCATGCCTTCGCTGAAATGTCCTTATCTTTAAGACCAATAGAAACACTACAGGGGATATTGTCTTGCCCTTCATATGTATGCCAAAGGAATTGCCTAAATATGAATGAGCTAATAGTTTTGAGGTGGCCATCTCCATGAACTATAGCAAAATACAGCGGGTCATTTTTGTTGCTAAACCAAGGCAGAAGTGACTTGCTTACCAACTGATGTACTTTTCCTTTAGCTGTCAATTGTAGATGAACTCTGGTTTGTGAATTCTTTCAGGGTTCCATTCATTCAGTGCCTTTCGCATCCATTTTAAGATCTCCCAAAGACTGCACCTTTTGAAATGTGGGAAAAGTGATAACCAGTTTGCATACAATAGGTGTCCACAAACAGTGTGACAATGACTGCACAAAGTGGCGGAGGATTCAGGGTGGCAATGAGAACCTCACGTCCATTCCTTGAGAGAACACAGAAGCCCAATGTAAACAATGGAGAGAAAACACCATTGTGCGAACTTCCCACTCTCCTGTCCCATTTCTAGAAGAGTAGATACATAGACAATACGTGCAGAAGTAGGCCATTCGACCCTTCGAGCCAGCACCATATGTTTCCATATTGGCATCAGTCTCCTCGAGACCCACCTAACTGAGCAGAAACAAGTTATCTTTGACCGGGGATATGCCTGAGGAAAAAAAATAATACCCAGGTGATCAAATCTTTAAATGACGAGCAAAGGGTACATTTTGGTAACACACTGAGCTTAACACCTCAGTTCCTTGCTCTACTGTTATCGCAACCAAGAATAGGGTGGTGACGACTGGAGAGGCAATGGACATCTTGGATAGACGGCAGCTGGGGCAGGGCGGGTTGGCAGCCCAAACCGCATCCTCTGAGGAGACCCAAATCACGCTACAGAAAAACACATGGAAGAATACCACCAAGGCCAAGGGGGGGGGGGGAGGATGAGCACCCCAATTTGATGGATCAAAGGCTAACGACTAATGGCAATGGACAACCGACTATGAGTATCAAATGCAGATGTGGAAAGGTCTGCAAGAACGGCCGAGGCCTGAAGATTCACCAGACCTGGATGAAGTGTTTGGAGGGAGAGGGAGTGTCACATCAACGGAAGGGAGACGAGAAGAGCCATCAAGAACACCACAGAGGCAGCGGAGAAGGCCTCGAGATGGCTCTGGATCAGGAGAGGAGGTCCATGGGGCGGACTGAACACGTTGTGGTCTGATCAACCACGGCTGGGTCGCCTGCGTGAGGGTGTCTGATGTTGAAAGACCCGAAACTCCCAATGACCCCAGATTACTTCACTGATGATGTGTTCAGGAGCATCAATAGATGTTTTTCTTTATCAATTAGACTTTGAGTCCATCTGAGAGACCAAAAGTGCATTCAAACCCACACTGCCATTCAACATGACTGTCCGATCTACCACAGACCTAGACTCTTTTGTCATATTTCCCCATTGTCCTTAATTTCCTAATATTTCAAAAATCTATCTCCTCTTTAAATCCCTCTAGACGGCTCACTTTAAAGAATGAGAAATGTAAATGTGAGGAAAAAAGCCAACACAAGCTCTGCTACTTAAAAGACCAGTTCAATGCACAAATCGATATTAGTGGTGAAAAGGGGGAAAATCCCCAACAGTTTGCAGAATAAATGCAGGAACAGGACAAGAGGAAATGGCACCAGCATGAATTATAAGCGTGCAAAATGGGGGAAGTGAGAAAGGGCACAAACTGTAAATTTGCGTAAGGGGTAGAAATGGTCAATGAAAATCAGTAACTGCAGATGCTGGAATCATTCCGCAGATGCTGTCTAAGCAACTGAAAGAGAAACAACGAGAGTCAATGTTTCAGTGTAAAGACCAATTGTTGGAACTGGGTAGGAGCAAACAAAGTAATTTCATGTAGACACAAGATGACAGATGCTCGAATCTTGAGCTTAAAAAAAACAAGTTGCTGGAGGGATTCATCAGATCAGGCAGCATCTGCTGAGGGAAATGGACATACAATGTTTCAGATCGGGACCCTTCTTCAGACAGATGGAGTAGACGAGTGAAAGCTGGTAAAAATTAGGGGGAAAGGGTTGGCAAGAGCTGGTAAATGGTTGTTGGGTCCAGGTAAGGAGAGGTTAATTGGCAGATGAAGCAGGTGGGGGAGAGACGGATAGAGAAGATAGACAGGGCTGGAAGTGATAAGTAGAGAAGACAAAAGGGTGCTAATGGTGGAATCTAATCAGAAAAAAAGGTGGAAAATGAAGCATAGAATCAAAGATTGGGCTGGTGGGAAGACGGGAACTGGGACAGAGATTGGGGCGGAGGTGTGGGGGGGGGGGGGGGAATCCAGGGAAACAAGCTAGGGTGATGAGTAGGTGGAGGTGGACAAGGGGGAAGGAACTGGGTGATGGAGTAGGGGATGTGGAAAGAAAGGTTTTCAGTGGGGGAGGGAGGAATTTGGGCGGTCAATGAGGTTCAAATACCTGACACTAAAGAATTATCTTCATGTTGCAGATAATATATGGAATGGATAAGGGGTAGACATTGAAGCCTTTACTCTTGTGAAGTTGCTCAGATGTGATTTGCTCTGTGAACATCGTGTGCACTAGTAAAGAACCACATTTTCAAGGAGTAACGATCAGTCATTGTCCAAAAATCACTGGTTCTCCACAGAAAGATGAGTGCACGGAGTTACAGAATTAGAATAATGAAATATGACGTTTTTAATGAGAAGATTGTTCCAGCAGCCTGTCAAGATCATGTTCAAATATTAAAATTCCTCTCAATGTATAAAGAATTGTCCTTGATTTAAATCAAGCATGTTAGAAATGGGTATGATATTTGAGGGATTGGGCGGGGGGGGGGGGGGGGGGGGGGGAACAAACCATGAACATGAGATTAGGTGAAGGCTATTAAGCGCTTCATGACTGCTCTGTCATTCAATAAGATAATTACTGTCTCTCACCTCCGGGCTACTCGCCCACGCAAGGCTTGCATCCTTCGATTCCCATAATATCTAGAGATCTCTGTCCAGATTAACTGTCTCCACATGGCACTTGGGTGGCAATTTTCAAATTGCACCAGCTTCTAGGTGAAGAAATGCCTAATATTTTCAAGCATAACGAGCAGACCTTATCTGTGAGTGTGACCACTGGGCTGGGCAACCTATCCAAGGGATTTATCATCCCTGAATCTTTGCATATTGAGCTCAGTAGCAATAATGAAATATTGAAACACCACATTCACAGGCACATTAATATTGACTATGTCCCATTTGGTTTAATCAGGAACAACCATTTCTGCAGCACATCTCCTAAAGCATACTCTAACTTAAGATAGACACAAAATGCTGGAGTAACTCAGCGGTACAGGCAGCATCTCCGGAGTGAAGGAATTGGTGACGTATCGGGTTGAGACCCTTCTTCAGTCTGAATAAATAAAGTCCGCAAATAAGCTCTTCCCTAATCTTCTGGGCATTGGCCTTGGGAGCTTCATCTGCAACTGGCTTCTAGTCTTCTTGACCAGCAGCCCTCAGTTGGTTAGAGTTGGTCATAACAGATCCTCCACCTTGATCCTTACACACTGGTGACCCTCAGAGTGGTGTGCAGTCCCTTGCTCTGCTCCTAATATGGTCAGAAGAGTCCCAACCCAAAATGTAACCCAGCCATGCTCTCCACAGATGCTGCCTGACCTGCTGAGATACTCCAGTACTTTCATTTTTTGGCCAAGTAAAATGCCAGATCAGTCTTTAATTTCACTGATGATACCATTGTTGTTGGTCGATCTACGACAGAAATGAGACAAATTTCAGGAACTAAATCAAGAACCTTGGTGCCAGGACAACAACCTAGTCCTAGTCTGAAGAAGGGTCTCGACCCGAAACACCACCTATTCCTTCTCTCCAGAGATGCTGAGTTACTCCAGCTTTTTGTGTCTAACCTAGTCCTTAACATCAGCAAGACAACAGAGTTGGCTGTTGTCCTAAGGAAGCATGGGATGAACACAACCCTGCTAACATAAAGAGAGCTGCTGTAAAAATGGTCAACATTGATTTGTTACTAACACCTACGAGAGAGAAGCGAGTGTCACCAAACTTCTGAATTCTCTGGGGTGGAACCCTCTCCAAGACAGACGTGAAGCTCACCGTTTGACCTGTTTTTACAAAATGTTAAATGGTCAGCTAATCATAGATCACAAGTCCTACACCAACCCCAAACCAATCAGGAGCAGACGAGGGCATTCGATCCAATTTGTGGTCCCAGCCCAAAGACAGATGTGTACAGCAATTTGTTCTTTCCGCACACTATTAAAGCATGGAATAATCTCCACCAAGCCACGGTTGCCCAGCCAGATGCAACTAAATTTAAAGTGGCACTTTCTTCCCAATAATCCTCTCTGGCTAAACCCCTCCCTTCACCACCTCCAGTTTAAATTCCAGTTGGAATATTTTGGAGGACCAACTAACCAAGAACCAAGAAGAAACAGCATCGTGCCTTGATGTCCATATCATCAGCAACCTAACCTGGTCCCTTCATAAAGCTGTAGTGATCAGAAAAACGCATCAGCGTTATTACTTTCTTAGTCATCTGTGAAGATTCGGAATGTGCATGAGGATTCTCTCGAACTGCTACAGGTGGATTATAAAAAGTATTCTGACAGGATGCTTTTCAGTCTGCAATCGCAACTGCTTTGCTCTTGACCACCTTAACCTGCAGAAAGTGGTGAACACAGCCCAGTCCATCACAGGCTTGTCACTTCCCTCCATCCAGTCCATCTTCATGGTGCATTGCATCAGAAGGTGAGAAATATTATCAGGGATGCCTGCTATGCTGGCCATACCCTTTTCTCCCTCCTATTTTCTGGGAGAAGATATACGGGATCTTGAAATCTCTAACGTTTGGACTGAGAGTCATGCAGCACGGAAATAGGCCTTTCGACCTAACTCATCCATGCTGACAAAGATGCCCCATTCAAGCCAGTTGCATTTTCCCATGACTAGCCCATAGCCCTTTATACTTGACCAAATGGCTTTTAAATGTTGTTATAGTGCATGCCAGCTACAATATATATCCACCATACTTTGTGTGAAAATGTTGCCCTTCAGGTTCCTATTAAATCTTTCCCCTCTCACCGTAAACCAATGCTGTCAAATTCATGATTCCCCCAACCCTGGGAAAAGTCTGTGTGCATTCACCCTATCTCTGCCCCTCATAATTTTGTAAGATCTTCCCTCAGTCTCCTGTGTTTCATGGAATAAAGTCCTAGTCTGTCCAACCTCTCCCTGTAGCTCAGGTCCTCAAATCCTGGCAGCATCGTCATACATCTTTGCACTCTTTTCAGCTTAATTACATTTTTCCTCACGTAGGCTGACCAAAACTGAACACAATATTCCAAGTGTGGCCTCGCCAGGGTCTTCTACAACTGTAACATAATGTTCTAACTTCTATACTCAATTCTCTGACTGATGAAGTCCAGGGTGCCAAAAGCCTTCTTCACCATCTGATCTACTTGCGATGTCACTTTTAGGGAATTATGTACTTCTGTTCCTAGTTCCCTTCGTGCATCCACAACCCTAGCGCCCTACCATTTACTGAGAAGATCCTACCCTAGTTTGTCTTCCCAATAATGCATTAATTTTAACTTACCTGAATTAAATTCCATTTGCTGTTCCTTGGCCTGCTTGCCCAGCCACTCAAAATTCCACTATAATTCTTGATGAGAGAATTATAGTGGATATCTTCGCTGCATACAATACCACCTAGTTTCATTTGGAAAGAACAGGCTATTTTCTCAACTGCTTTCAGACTCCCGAACCAATCACTCTTTTCACACTCCATTATTACTCTTCGCCTCTTTCCATTATCATTCTCTTGTACTTTTAATTTTTTTTTACCATTCTGCTGCTTTGCACAGGTATTATTTATTGTTGTATTTATCACTATTGTTTGTATACTGTGTACTGTGAGCTTCAAGTGAGCAAGGAATTTCATTGCAACTTGCTGTTTATGACAATAAACTGATATCGGACTTTTCTGTAATATTGAAGGCACGTCATCTGCGCATGCACCAACAAATAAGGGTTGAAAAAAAAGTTGCGATTATCTACCTTTTTCACATAAAATTCTCGAGAGCAAATATTAATTCAATATATTGGATATTTTAAAAATGCACAGAGCTGAAGTAACTCAGTGGGTCTGGAGTAACTCAACCGGTCAGGCAGCGTCTCTGGAAGAAGTGGAAGGTGAGGTTTTGGATCGGGACTTTTGTGAATTTCCAAAGGGCGGATTTTGGGTTTTCAAACTGTTGTATCGCAGGGCCACCTGTACTACAAGGATGATTGGTTTGTAGTTGGCCTGTCTGATAGTTCACAGTGTGAAGGCATTCTGTGTATAAGTAGACTACTGTTGGTCTTTTTTCATTGTAACTTCCTCATCACAGATAATTATCTGACTGCTCTCCCAGACATGACCTGGAGAATAAAAGTGATCTGTAATTAATTGAAACAATAATAATGGGATTACAAGGTGCACCTTTGGTTGTTATGCCATCAATGAGCGTGACTAAGCAACCTGTAGCCCTGGGACAGCAATGTATATGAGGGAGTTTTTTTTAATCCAGCACTGGCATGTCAAGCCTGTTAGACCATGAAATGCTAAGTGAAGATTAATGTGACATTAATAAGCTTTTTTTTGACATATTGACACAAGGAAATGTAGATGCTGGAATCTTGACTGCTGGCCAAACAACTCATGGCATTGTCAATAAGGGCTAACAAATCATTTATTGCAAGTACATTGCAGACTAGTTGATTCACAGCATAGAATGAGAGTTGTGGCCTCTCCCTCATGATCTTGCAGAGTGACTGAGTCACGTCCAGGCATCCGGGGTTTTATAGCCCTGCCCCCCCCTCCCCAGAAGGGGCGTTATCTTCATCGTGGTGATTGACAGGCGAGAGGATCTCAAGGTTTTTTAAACACTCATAACTTTTTTTCATCGATGCAAAAAATCCTCGGGGCCTGCTCAGCGGAGGAGAACTGTGAGTAAAATGGCCAAAAATCATAGCGATATATGGTGCCTGTTTTTTTCTAAAATCAATATACAGCGCAGACAGGAAGTGGTCAAGATGAGACTTTTAATTATATAGATTAATTATTTGTTGGCATTTTTAACAATAAATTCAAAGGAATGTGTTTTGAACTGTAAATATTTGTTGCCCAACCAGGAATTTTGGTTAGTGCTGTGCATGACCAGTTGATGCTCTTCCGTGATATGCCATGAAAGTAGTTAGAGATGGGCAATTAATTTCTGGATCAGCCAGCAAAGCCCACATCCCTTGATGAATAAAAACAGGATCCCTAACGGTGTAACTGTTTGAGTACAATTTAGTTTATACTTTCGATTAATATTCCAGTACACTTGAGTGGAAAGAGTCTTTGCTTTACTGTGGTTGCACTCCCAATCTTAAGATGCTTCACAACCCTACTGAGCCCGTTAAGCGTGCCCCTGTGGAGAAAATGGAGAAAAGCCACCAGTTTATCACAGAAAGTTCCCACAGCAAAGAAGTAATGAGCATTTGAAGTAATGAGTAATGAACTATGTTAGTTAATGAAAGATAAACATTAGCCAGAAATGAATGCTATAATATTGAGTTATATTATCGCCTTCCCCTGCCAGAGATTTATTTTTAAAGGAGTGTACTGGTTTCTCATTTCATCTATCTGCTACCACTGATTGTTTTTAACCCTGTAACAATCCATCTGAAAATGGACGGAGGAATTGCAACCAAGAATTCAACAGGAGCACGAGCTGTAACATGCAATCAAATAAGAAATTAAAGAATATATTAATTACTCCTGATTTTTTTTTTCTTATATCCCCTCAGAACTTCCTGCGTTGCCAGAACAACAAGACTAATTATAACCTGGTCTGTGAGACACTGCAGTTCCTGGACTGCATCTGTGGCAGCACCACTGGTGGGCTGGGCCTTTTGGGACTCTACATCAATGAAAAGAACGTGGCCCTCATCAACCAGACACTAGAAAGCTTGACTGAATATTGTCAAGGGCCCTGCCATGAGAACCAGGTATCCATTGCACTCACACCCAGATACTGCTGGAACACCGTTACAGCTGCTTTGTTTTCTTGAGAAGACTTTCTTTGTTAGTAATCCAGAATTACTTGCAGTAGGTTCAGCCAAGTCTGTGAGCATGTTTGCACAACAGTCCCAACAGTCCCAGTTTACACAACAAATCCCAACAGTTTGCTGCACAGGGAGCCCTATTAACTTCATTCTCTCCGTTCATAATCGTTTGAAGGGAAAACGTTTCTGTTAGATCACATGAACTGATCCATACGACAATGTTTTTAATGTTATGCTAGGAGTGTCACAGCTTGGATTCTGTTCGTGGACCTCCAAAGTGGGAAATTAACCCACAACATCCTTTCAGTCTGAAGAACGGTCTGGACCGGAAATGTCTCATTCCTTCTCTCCAGAGATGCTGCCTGTCCCACTGAGTTACTCCAGGTTTTTGTGTCTATCCACAGCCTCCTTAGTCAGTCAAGAGTCCCACTGCCGCCATTATAATTAGTACCGGGAAGGACGGCACGGTGGTGCAGCGGTAGAGTTGCTGCCTTACAGCGCCAGAGACCCGGATTCGAACCTGACTACGGGTGCTGTCTGTACGGAGTTTCCATGTTCTCCCCGTGACCTGCGTAGGTTTTCTCCAGGATCTCTGATTTCTTCCCACACTCCAAAGACGTACAGGTTTTTTAGGTTCATTGCCTTGGTATAATTGTAAATTGTCCCTAGTGTGTGTAGGATAGTGTTAGTGTGCAGGGTTGCTGGTCGACGTGGACTCAGTGGGCCGAAGGGCCTGTTTCTGCGTTGTATCTCTAAATTAAACTAAACTAAGACTGACTACAGCCATGCATGATTTAAATGTCTCAATCCCCGTTGCTGGGGTGTATGAATCCTGTTACTTTCTTCGCAGGCAGCTGGTTAACAAATCTCTGGTTTCAAGTATATGTTGTTTCAGTATTGTTTCCATAAATGGGAGCATTGCTAAATAAATGTCTTGGTTTTCCTGAGCTGCTGTTCTCCAATTTGGAAGAGGGAGCATATTAAAATTGCTCGATGTAATCTTTTTGCACAGAACTGCATTGCCACCCATGAATCAAATGGAATAGACATCATCATTGCACTAATTCTTAATGATATCAACCCACTGGGAAAGAAGAGAATGGACCTTGTGCTGGAATTGAAGGTAAGTAGTGTGGGCTGAAAAAATGGATTAGTTGATTGTTAAATTTATTTCCTAATGATGTAGATATGTTCTTAGGAGACCTACAAACCTAGATTTCCAATCCTCTGTTAAATTGTTTAATCTTGGGTAGGGCAGATATTGGTCTGTAATGGATATTAATGTGGCGCACCATCGTATTGGTAGCCTTGAATGTGGCCTGTTTGGTATTTGTTTCCATCGGTGTCAGTGAAACTGAAAACTGTGCCGGGACAATAAAATGGAGGTGCAGTGGTAGAGTTGCTGCCTCACAGCGCCAGAGACCCGGGTTTGATCCTGACTACGGGTGCTGTCTGTACAGAGTTTGTGACTTGGCTCTGTTACCGCATGAGTTTTCTCCAGGTGCTCCAGTTTCCTCCCACTCTCCAAAGATGTTCAGAATTGTAGGTTAATTGGCTTCTGTAAATTGTAAATTGTCCCCAGTGTGTAGGATAATGCTAGCGTACGGGGTGATTACTGGTCTGCGAGGACTTTGTGGGCCGAAGGGCCTGTTTCCACGGTGTATCTCTTACGTTTAAAAGTAAAGTGTAGTATCTGAATACACCTGTTGTATTCAACGTTAAATCAATTCCTGACTTTGCTGGTCCTCAGACTAGGAAAAGTAAATAATTACTTGGCGTTTCCACACAGTGAAAGGCAAACATTAACCATGGCCTGCCACTGAGGCTCTCAGACGGTTAGTGTGTACTGGAGATAAGGGGTGAGAAAGGGGGGGGTGAGGAGAGTCTGAAGCACATCCAAATCGGCTGTTGCTTTCAGTGCAGAAGGGAAAATATTGAGGATTAAAGACAGTGAACCACAGATCTGATATGTGTAAAACCCCGTGATCGTTGAGTCACCAGATAGTTAAATCTCACTGTTGGTGCCATTGATTAAGCCCAGCACATGTAAATACAGATTAGTTTAGTTTAGAGACACAGTGCAGAAACAGGCTCTTCGGTCCACGCTGACCAGTGATCCCCATATACTAGCACTATTCTACACACTAGGGACCACTTTTTTATTTTTCCCGTGCCAATTAACCTGCAAACCTGTACATCTTTGGTGTGTGGAAGGAAACCGAAGCACCCGGGGAAAACCCATGGGCAGAACGTACAATCTCTGCACAGACAGCACCGGTAGTCAGGATCGAACCTGGTTCTCTGGCACTGTATGGCAGCAACTCTACTGCTGCGCCACTGTGAACATTGGATGTAACTGGCAGCAGAACTGACAGCACTATTTACTAGGTTATCTTTAAATCTTTTTCAGAATCCTCTATAATCAGACTAAGCTATGTTACTTCTCCAGAACTTAGAAGATTTTCTTTTTGAAAGTTGCGTGATATGAAACCAAATATATAATTGTTTGAAATGTCAATATGTTAATTATTGTAAGTGGAGCTTTATTAGTCACTAGGTTCCTGTGTTTGCCTGTGAAAACACTGAATTAAAATATGATAGCACAGTGGAAGTTTATTCGGCCATGGCTCTTACATTGGTCTCCACAGTGCTGTCCTTTCAATTAAAATTTTCAATCTTTGCCTGGTAACCAGTTAAACATTTCCTTTCTCTGAAATGTTTTTCTTTTATTCTCTCTGCTGTTATGAATTATGCTTCCTCCCCAGTTCTTCTAATCTATGTCACGACAACTCGGTAAATGAATATGCTCCAAATGTTTCCAGTATTGTAATTAGATACTCTAATTACTGACTTATGACCAGTGGAAATGCTGTGCCCTGGCTTGCGCTGTCACCAAAAAAATGAATTTGTTTTTAAATCTTCTGTTTTGTCTTTAAAAAAACACATTCCTCTTATTGTCTCTCATCGTAGCTGACAACTGCTATTAGAACATAGAACAGTACAGCACAGGAGCAGGTCTGCTGACCCACAATGTTCTTGCCGAGCATGATGCCTGGTTAAACTAATCCCCTGTGCCTGCACATGATCCATATCCCTCCATTCCCTGCATGTCCGTGTGCCCATCTAAAATCCTCTTAAATACCACTATTTTATCTGAAGAAGGGTCTCGACTGAAGCAGGGTCTCGAGCCGAAACATCGCCTATTCCTTCGCTCCATAGATGCTGCCACACCCGCTGAGTTTCTCCAGCTTTTGTGTCTACCTACCTTCACCACAACCCCTAGCAGTGTGTTCCAGGCACCCGCCACTCTGCGTGCACCAAAGAAAACTTGGTAAATGTAAAAATTGTCCCTATTGGGTATAGGATAGTGTTAATGTACGGGGATCGCTGGTCGGCGGGACCCAGTGGGCCAAAAGGGCCTGTTTCCGCGCTGTATCTCTAAACTAAAACTAAACTAAACTAAAACACATATCTCATTTAGACTTGCCCCTCTCACTTTAAAGTTATGCCCGCTGGTCTTCCACATTTCCACCCTGAGAAAAGTCCTAACTGCCCATCCTATCCATGTTTCTAATAATTTTATATATTTCTATCAGGTCTCCCTCAGTCTCCATTCGAGAACAAAACAATCCCGTGTTTGTCCAACCTCTCCTTATAGCTAATACCCTCTAATCCAGGCAATATTCAGGTAGACTGAACATTAATATATTGTTTTAGCAAGTGTCCCCTCATGGCCTTGATATTCGCCCAATCTTAGCACATTTACTTTTGACTTAATCAATGTATTAGACCGGTATTGATAGTTTTTTTTTAAACCTCAACAAATGAAAGTAAAATCCCAACCAATCTCTGTGAAGCTTCATCCATGGTCCATTTCTAAAAATTTGTCACTGGACCTAATATTTTGACTATTGTCTAATAATGTTATTATTTAATATATATTTTCTTTCATTCCTCCAAAGTGGTGAATTTCCTTTTTCTTGCCAGCCAGTTTAATTTGACGTCTGTCCAGTGTAGCAACCGCATTTTGTATCATTGTGCTTCCATAATAATTAACAATAATTTCTAGCTATTATGTTGCTTGTACATTTTCAGACCATATCAAAGTCCAGATCTCTCTTTTGAGAAAAGCTACGTTCTTAACGCTGATCCTTGGGCTTTATTTCCTTTTTGTTTTCATTCTATTAATGGCTCTTTTATTAACATTTTGAATAACATCCCATCAAAGTTATCCTTGCTGTTCTTTATTAATTTCATTGATAACATTGGTGGGAACTGTGGCAGCAGTTAGTGTAAATGTCTCACAGCTTCAGGTACCCAGGTTTGATCCGAACCGTGGGGTGCTGTCTGTCCATTCTCTCTCCACACCCCCCCCCCCCCCCCCCCCCACTATACTCTGACCTCAAGCCCTGAGCACTTTGCATCCCAAAGATTCATAAATGCCTGCCATCACTCATCAGTCTACAACTTTAAGCAAGGCAAAGATGTCCTAAACAGGCAATCAAAATCGCTGGGTTACTTGACATAATTCATCTGGATTTTCAAAAATGAATGCTGTCTATGCAGCTTTGTTACAGGAAGCAGTGAATATATAAGTTGGTGATGAAATTCTCAGGCAATGCAGCAGGATGCTCGCTATTTCAACTGCATCCAAGGACAACTGACGGGCCAATAATGCATTTTTCCAATATTGATGGATGCATGGAATACCAATGATTCTCTTTGGGTTGAGGTTGTCAGGAATAACATCACAGAAAGGGACAGAGATAACTGAAGGAATTGTACTGACTCCTGAAAGTCTTTGGCCTATAACCGCTCAAAGTGGAGAAGGGTAATTTGAGATGCTGGTGAGGAACCTCAAGACCATGGTGTTAGGGCTAAAGGAATCAAGGGATATGGGGAGAAAGCAGGAACGGGGTACTGATTTAGGATGATCAGCCATGTTCATATTGAATGGCGGTGCTGGCTCGAAAGGCCAAATGGTCTACTCCTGCACATATTTTCTATGTTTCACGCACTGGGAGCACACAAGTGCCCTGGTGGACAGAACAACCATTGACCCACGCACACCATCAGCCACAATCCATCCTGTGTGTGGCCGACTGCAGTTCTCACATTCGTCTTATCAGCCACCTCGGGACTCACCTCAGCAAGCAACGTAATAAAGGGCCTGTCCCACCAGCATGCAACTCTATGCGATGAACGCGATCGAACTAGAAGCGGGGGCTGCGCGGAGTTCGGGTGATCCCCTGTACAGGGCCGTTCCCACCAGCATGCGCCTGCATGCGGCAAGCGCAACCAAACCGGCAGTTGGGGCCGCGCGGAGGTCAGGTGAGTGGCGCAACGCGGCGCAAAGTGAGGCGAACGTGGAGCGAAGTCCAAGGTAAGTTCACCAGGACAGAGAGGGGCACACAGAGAGGGGCACCGAGGCACACACACACACACACAGGGCCATGGAGCCACACACATAGAGGGTCATGGAGGCACTTACAAATAGGTTCACGGAGGCATGATGTCGGGGCGGTGTGTAAATGTCGAGGCGACTGCGAGCCGACAAGCCATTGCCGCGCGGAATGTTTGGACATAGTCGGTTTTTCGGAGCCCCGCGCGGTCTCGGGACGAACTCCGCACAATTCCGCATGGCTCCGGCGATCGAAGTGGGACCGGCCCCGCGATGCGGGACGGCACAAGCGACCACGTTAGGTTCGCGCTAATCGCATAGAGTTGCATGCTGGTGGGACAGGCCCTTAACAGGAAAATGTGTTTAACTGCAATGTAAGTGCTACGATATGAAATCACTTTAGTACAGGGTGGAAGCAAGTCCTCAAAACAAAGGGACTGTCTATGCAGAAGAAGAACTGACAACAATGGAATGAATTTATACAACCCCGTCCTTGTGCTGTGCTGCCAGATGGAAATTAAATATTTTTTTATTTGAAATACTTGATTGAAATTAATTTTCATAGAACTGTAACTGAGAGATTAAAGGTTATTTTACACAGAGTGTGAAATGTCTGGAGTCTGCTATTGGGTAAGGTGACTATAATAGGTAGATTAACACAGCTTAAGGGGCATTGAGACAAGCGGGAAATAAGATATGGCCCATGTACAGGCGGATGGGATTAATTTAAGTTGGCATCATGATTGGCACATGTGGTGAGCTGAAGGCCTGTTCCTGTGTGAATGTACTGTTCCGCATTATTTTTCATGACTGGAACCTTTTATCATCTGTTCATTAAGTCTCTCAATTTGGCTTATTAATTATTAACCCTCTAGTTTGGGTGTAACTCTGGATAATGCATTACAGATCACCTGACTTGTTCCGTGCGGTCTGATCTTAAAATTTCATCATTCTTGTCAAAGATTAAGAGTGTAGCAGACACTAGAAACAGCAGTCTTCAGGGCACTGACATAGTGTGTTTTCTTTCCAACAGAATAATGCATCCAAGCTGCTGCTGGCAATTATGGAAAGTAGACATGACAGTGAAAATGCAGAAAGAATACTCTATAACATGAGGCCCAAGGAACTGGTAAGGAGATCTTTATTTTTCTTGAATATTATTTCCCGCCTCCCCTAGTACGATTGCTGATGAAGCCAATTATTCTCAAGGTGGAGGTGATAAAGAAGGCCTATCTGCAGGGAGAGGTGGAGTTTGAGGAAACAGAGGATGGCGAGGATCATGCTGCCTCACCCAGGAATGTTGGCCATAACATTTACATCCTGGCTCATCAGGTAAAATAATGACGTTAAACATGGGGTCACCAAAGGTTCATGCTGTGGGAAATGGATGTGTTGGAGGGAGGGGCAGGAACAACAGGATGTTGGTTAGTTTTCTCTCTCGCTGCTCAAGATTAAAAATATATATTTCTTCCACTTTTTTCTTATGTCCCAAGGCATGACTTGGGTGAAAATGAGGGGGAAAATGCAGATGCTGGAAATCTGAAATAAAAGGAGAAAATATTGGAAGCATAGCAGAATTAAGAAAGAGAAATTGAGTGAAGGGCCTTCAAATTCAAATGTTAATTCCAATTCTCTTTTGAGAATTACCTGTTGACTGGTTCTACAATTTTTGTTTTCATTGAAAAGCTGAAATTGATTTCTATTTTTTAGTTGAGAAAGTTATTTATTGTGCACTATATTAAATATTTGCTGTAAATACAGATAAATATTCCTTTTGAATTTTCATCTGTGTAAAATGCTCCTAATACCTTACCACACGTCAGACTACCCCATATGTGTTCCCTCCCTGGTATCAGGTTTGATGTGCAATTTGTCCCACACAAGGAGAGGCTTGATTTGACTTTTCTTTTGTTTGCTTTTCTGCAATCTTGCTCCAGCTAGAGCTAATTGTTTTCTTTTTTTTTAATTGCACAATATGCGTATCAGTAACAACGTCCACACCTGCACTGAAACCTACGGGAGTGTTCGCCAATCACCTTTAAATTACTACTCTCTTCATCTAAATTGTTGCTCTCTGTTTGCAAATGTACACATTGACTACCACCCCCATCTCTCCAATATCGCAAGTAGAACCCCTTCCATCCCTCCAACATCCTCTCTTATCGCTGTGATATAACACTTGGGATGAGCTTCATTTTTTCAATGCAAAACAATTTGAAATGCAAGCCATTTTCCCGCAACCACAACCTTTTCTGAAGTTGGTCACCAATGTTCATCCTAGTTTTCAAAGGCGTGAAACTATCACCATGTGATGGTTTTGTCATCGAGTAAACCACAGTAGGGAAGATCGCAACCTAATACGCCAGGATAAACAGCACCCCAAGACATTGCTTTTATATAGAGATCTTTCATTCCCTTACTGGCCTGAATCTCATACTGATAAAACACAAGACCTTAACTTGGGAAAATACACCAATGCTTCTAGCGATGCCAATCATGAATATTCAGTGTTGCAAAGAAGGTTTAGGAAAGAAAGAAGCAAAAATTCAACCATTGTTCGATGTTTTTTTTAAGTTTGAATGGACATCATCAAGTTCACCTCGGCAGCATCATTAAAACCCAGTTACATTTGCCTCACCACTGGAGAGTTATGCTTACCATATTTTAGTTTGGGTTTTAGTTTAGAGATGCAGCGCGGAACACGTCCTTCGGCCTACTAAGTCCGCACTGACCAGCGATCCCCGCAGGTTAACACTATCCTACACTCGGGACAATTTTTCCTTATATACCAAGCCAATTAACCTACAAACCTGTACATCTTTGGACTGATATTGTCTGTGTATGGACAAATCTTCTGGCTTACGAATAAAATCAACTTATGGACGTTTGTAAAAAATGAACCCATTTATATCAATCACTCCATATCCTGTTGCAGAATCATAATGTACCACAATGTGGCCTTCCAACTATTTACATATCATCAGCAAATTTTACATTTCATTGCAGGTCATTGTTATAAGTAATTGAAAGCCAGGAACCAATTCTAGGGACACTTTACTAGTACCACCCATCCAGCCTGAGAAGGCCCTATTTGTTCCAACTCTTTCTTTTCTTTATGACACCAGTTTTCAATCCATCCTGACACATTATCTTCAATACCTTCAGCTCTTAATTTATGCACCAGCATATTGTATGGCACCAGAAGAAAATTATTCCCTGACAAAATTAACTGCTGCTACTGATTCGGCAAAACCCCGTGTTTCATTTTATTGGTTTAATATTGTCATATGTACCAAGATACAGTGAAATATTTTTTCTTGTCAATATTTGGATACTTATCTATTAATTTACTTTTAATTGCAAGTGGTATGTCTGCCTTGTTAACATGCAGGTCTATTCATCTGTGTTGCTGTAACAATTATTAAAATGGGGCTTGACCATAACATTCTATCTGTAGGGGAAAAAAAGATTAAAGAATAGCATTGGTAAGATTAAAAACAGAAAATTGTAGAAATACTCAGGCTGCATCTGTGGGCAGAGAAACAGATTAACATTTTCAGGTTTGAAGAAACTTCATCAGAACTGGAAAAAGAGAAAAGAAGCTCATTTTAATTCAGAGTCACGTGACTACGTGAAGAACCCTGTCCAGCTGCAGGTGCGTCATTACGTCAGACGCATTGGTGCAGTCGGCCGGTTGGAGCAGCAGAGCTCCTCCAAGCGGTAAGTTTAAAACACAAGGTAAGTTTCAAACTTTTTCTTGCGATCACTTTCTGTTTTAGCGGTACGGTGTAGACCGTTAAAATTTTACAGAAAGTGAAGTAGGTGTCGGCGAGGCGATCCACAGAGAAAAGGTTCGAGGACCGTGATAGTGTTGTTAGCGGATGCCAGTCTAGGTCACCAAGTCCGTCGCCAGCAATGGAGCTAGCGACACCGGACCCGCTGCCTGTGAGCAGCGTAGCCACGCCGGTAGGGCGTAAGGCTACTTCAAAATCAAATAGGCCTGTTGACCCAGAGTCGAGCCTGGAGGTTTTACCCTCACAAGGAGAGACGGTTTGCTCATGGCTCTCCCAGGTCGTGGTCTTATTGCAAAAGATGCTCGACAGAGACGCACTCTGTGAGCAGGAGTGGAGCCCACGCCAAGCTAGTGGAGAGCCTGTGCTAGCAGCACCTGTAATAGGGCTGCAAGAATCCCCAATTTTTGAGGAGAAGGGTATACCGGTGCAGCTGCGGAGAGCCACAAGGGAGTGGAACTTGAAGTAATTCCGAATATAGCGGAGAACTTTGCAGTCCCGAGAGAGGCAGGGGAGCCGTTAGGGGAAGAATTGGCAGTAGCCATCCAATATATGCGCTCTTATCAGCTGCAAGAATTGGCTATGGACGAGGCAAGTAAAAAGTATGAAGCCCCAGTTAATTTTGGTTTACTAAAAGTACCAATGGTAAACCATCTCATATGGACACAGTTGGGGGTGTCAGCAAGGTCCCAAGAACTAAAATTTCAAAAAGTATTGAAATGACTTTCGGCAGGGCGTACGGCATTTGCTATTACTGTAGACAAGGGGCGTATGTCGGAAGTTCACCAAGATGCACTGGGACTTCTGTGTAGTGCCTATTTTGAAATCAACAATATAAGAAGAAGTGCTATTCGGTCAATTATTAATCATAACCTGGCATCATTGTGTAAGCCGCCCAGCGTACAACCGCCTAATCTTTGTTTGGCGGGGATCTCGCCAAAAGAGTTAAAGAACTCCATGAGGACGCTAGAACTATGGGCCTCATCAAGCCGGGTGGAAAACTAGGGAAAAGGGTTTTTCCTTTCCGGCGGGGTACCATTACGGACGCCGGGGAAGGGACCAGCCACTCAGCTTCGCAATCTCGGAGCTGGCAGCCTGCCACAGGCGTGAGGGGAAGGATGACTTTCCCTACAAGGGGCCGGGGGCAACAAGGGCAGCCAGGACGTATGCGGGTGAGAAATGTTCCTCCTAAAGAATATAAATCAAGTGGAATAAATGTTCAAATTTGGGGCAGATTACACTTGTTTCTCAAACAATGGCAGGAGATAACATCAGATTCATTTATACTGAACAGTATAGAGGGGGTTAAAATTGAATTTTACCCTACTGTGTGTCCACCTAATCAGCATGTTCCAAGTCGGAAACTTATATTTTCAGAAGAAGAGAATGTGCATATACAAGCAGAACTTAATACATTACACAAAAAAGGGGTTATTGAGAAGTCAGTTCGTCAAAACCGTCAGTTTGTGTCAAGTATTTTTCCTAGGTCTAAAAAGACTGGGGGATGTAGAATCATTCTGGACCTGACGAGCTTGAACTCCTTTGTTTGCGATAGGCATTTCAAAATGGAAACTTTTTCTATAGTTAAACATCTGGTTTCCAAAGGGTGTTATATGGCCAGCATTGATTTAAAGGATGCATATTACTCAGTGGCTATTCATCGTGATGATAGGAGGCATTTGAAATTTATCTTAATGAGTCAGTTGTGGCAATTCAAAGCATTGCCTAATGGGTTAACTTCAGCTCCTAGATTATTTACCAAATTGTTGAAACCTGTTCTAGGATTACTCCGAGCTCAGGGGCATGTTGTAATGGCCTATTTAGACATTATTTTAATTGTCGGGAAGACTCGGACTGCAACTGAATCATCTGTTTCAATTGTTAAACTCACTTTTGAACATCTAGTGTTCATCATTCATCCAGATAAATCCAAATTATCACCAGTTTAAATCATTGATTATTTGGGCTTTACCATTAATTCGGATCACATGTTGGTGACTTTGCCCAGTGACAAACGGCAGCAATTAATTGAGGATTCTGTTAATCCCCTTAGTGAGCAACGACATTCAATTAGACAAGTAGCCAGTTTAATTGGTAAATTGGTGGCTGCTTTTCCAGCTGTGCAGTTTGGACATCTGCATTATCAACAATTACAACGTGCAAAAGAACAGGCACAGAAGACACATGCGGGTCATTTTGATAGGCCTATGCAATTGTCAGCAGAGGCAATTTCAGAAATTCAATGGTGGATCATAAATGTCTCAAAAAGCTCCAGGGAGGCTTTGGTTGAACCACCTTCCATAATATTACAGACAGATGTCAGTGCGCTGGGTTGGGGTGCTACAGATATGTCTTCCAGTTGTGGAGGCAGATGGAATACTGATGAGACATCCCTTCTTCAATTAAGAGGGATCAATTATTTAGAGGTTTTGGGAACCTGGTATGGGCTTAAAGCTCTGTCAGGAGTGACTTGCATGTGCAGGTTCAGATTGACAACAGTACAGCAGTGGCATATGTAAACCACATGGGTGGTCAAGTCACAGTCTTGTGATAGACTGGCTAATCAGATCTGGAGCTGATGCATTGACAAAAACATCTGGCTTTTAACATATATATTCACCAGGTAGATTCAACACAGCTCTCATTAGGTCACGCCAATTCAATGATAACATCGAGTGGATGTTAAATCAGGACATATTTAATCAAGTGGTTGCTCAGTATGGAATGCCAGATATTGGCTTGTTTGCATCTAGACTAAACCATCAGTTGCCCGGATATGTTTCATGGGAAATAGATCCTGGTGCAGCAGCGGTGGATGCAATCTCGCTGCATTGGGATGGAATGTTTGTATATGCATTTCCTCCATTCTGTCTCATCAGTCGATTCTTGCAAAAAATCAAGCAGGACTCCGCTTCAGGAGTATTGGTACTGCCACACTGGCCTACACATCCATGGTTCCCTCTCGTATTGAAAATGGCTAGTCAGCCACATATGATTATTCACAAACATAAAAATCTACTGGTGAACCCAGTAACTGGCGATCAACATCCTTTACATGATCGTATTGATCTGTTAATTTGCAGATTTTAAGGAGGCCATACCTGGGGAGAGGACTGTCTGATCGTACCGTGGATGTTCTCACGTCGTCCTGCAGGGATAGTACTCAGAAGCAGTACATCACCTCGATAAGGAAGTGGGAGGTATTCTGTCTACAGCAGACTATCTCATATCAAACTGCATGAACCCCATTCTGGAGTTCTTGTCCACTCTTTACTTTGATCAAAAATTAAGCTATAGTGCGATTAATACAGCCAGAAGTGCTCTGTCTTCTTATTTACCCATGACTTCAGAGTTGCTGTTCTAATCCTCCTAAACCCAGGTATTCCGGTATTTGGAATGTGAGCGAAGTTCTTATGCTTCTTCGCCAGTGGACTCCTGTTGCAAAACTATCTCTAGCCAAACTAACCATGAAGGTGGTCATGCTTATGATGTTGGTATCAGCCCAACGTGTGCAAACATTGCAAAACCAAGGCTAGACAGAATGCAGATATCAGCAGATGCCATTACTTTTTATGTTTATGATCTGCTCAAACATAGTAGAATAGGCATGATAGGATGTAAGATTGTATTTTCAGCATATTCCACAGATGCTCGCCTGTGTGTAGTATCACATTTGTCTCATTACATTGAGGCTACCAGAGTCGTACGAGGAACAGAGTCTGCATTATTTATTAGCCACAAAAAAACTCACAATAAGGTGTCGGTGCAAACAATTTCAAGGTGGCTAAAGCAGGTTCTGGGAAGTGCTGGGATTGATACTGAATTCAAATCTCATTCTACCAGGGAGGCATCAACCTCCGCGGCAAGTGCGATAAACGTGCCGATAGACCATATCCTCGCGGCCGCAGGATGGTCCAGTGAGCTGACCTTCCAACATTTTTATCATAAGCCGAATACAAGGGTGGGGGTGTTTGCTGATTCTGTTTTGAGTTCTGTTATAGTTTCCCCCTGAGATAGAGGGGTTGCTATTGTTTCTTTTGTAAATAAACCGTTAATTCATTTAACAATGTTATGCTTGATGTATTATTGATTGTTTAACGATTTAAGTTAATCAATGCAGTGTGAACGCTGGATTTGGGTCTGCGGCATGAAATCACAGAGCTTTGAAATCTTCACGTAGTCATTCGCGTGACTCCGAAGTAAAATAGTAAGATTAAACGAGAACGTACCCGTTTGAAGTTTGATCTTTATTTTATGAGGAGTTACGATGAGGGATTACGTGCCCTCCGCTCCCAACCCTCATAAATATCATCTGGTAGTTCTAGTCTCTGTTATCTTACTATTATACTTCAGTCATTATTACCTGTGATTTCACTCCGCTGCTTTGAAGATTGACTCACCTGCGGCTGGACGGGGTTCTTCACGTAATCTCTCATCGTAACTCCTCATAAAATAAAGATCAAACTGGTAAATTCTCATTTAATCTTACTATTATGCTGCAGTGCGTGTTTGGGAGGGATAGCACTGATGGGGTAAAACTGTGGGGATAAGCTGTAATCAATGTAAGCTGATCACTTAGTGAAATGGGAGCAGTCAACAAGTAAGACTGTAGGCAAAAGAATACAAGAGTTGTGAAATGCAGAGCGGGAAGACAAGTTTGCAAGGTCAGGCTAGGCGTGCCCTGCACTCCCAGAACAAGAGAAAATAAAATGAAAAAATAATCTATCAAGCTGAATCAATGTCGCAGATGGGCGATCGAACAGTCAGAAACAAAGTTATATGTAATTGAAGAATTCGGTATTGAGCCCAGAAAGATGCCCAGGCGGAAAACGTGGCACTGGTCCTCATGCGTGTCTGGACCCTCCTTGAACCAGCACCACAGACAGATAGTTTGGAGAGGGATGGAGAATTCAAGAGGCAGGCCAAGGAACTTCTACGTTCTCTCCTTCCTAGTTTTGATGAAAGACCAATGACTTGATACCTTAATTCTATTTCTCTTTCCATCAAAGCAGCCTGGCCTCTTGAGTGTTACTAGCATTTCCAGCATCTGTAAGATTTACCAAAGTGATAACGTGACAGTGATATGATTAACATTCACTGCAAATTGGCGTTATGTCAAGAAAAGTAACTGGGTTCAACAAATCAAAGAGTTCAACATTATAATTATCAGCTGATCCCATGTCTGCAGGATCAATGGCCGAGAGTTAATGGATGAGATGACATTTTAAAATAAGGTGTTTTAGGTAACTTTTTAACGTGCTTTAAGGAATGTTACAGGTTTGGTCCTGTGTTCCTAACCAAAAAATATCTCCTTCACTCTTGCAGTTGGCACGTCATAACAAAGAACTTCAACAGATGCTGAAACCTGGCAGTCAGATGGGTGAAGGAGATGAAGCCTTGGAGTATTATGCCAAACACACAGCTCAGATTGAGGTCAGTGAACAAAAAAAATATATGCATACATGGGATATTGGCATATTTGCAAAATCCTTAGTTGCAAACTTGGTTTGTACAGAGGAATGCACTGATGTTTAACATCAGTTAGGAAACATTCCAATGAAGGGTTTGGTGAAGGTCTGGGAACCAAAACAAAAAGCTAATCAGACAAGCCTTCTTATTTGGGTTGTGACTCAGAAGATTGGGGGAAGGGAGGCGGGTGAGAACTAATCTTAGGAAGTGGAGCAAGATAACACAAGATAGGCCTGAGTCACGTAGTAACATTCAGTTCTCACATATGATGTTCCCAGCAATGAAAGAGAAGTAATAATTGATTAGGTTGGCAAATAAATGCCAAAGCAAAAGACTGAAGAGCAATGGAATGAACAGATAAAGAAGGACTTCCGTTTTCATGTAATCCTGAAGAGTACACTGCTTGAAATGCAGGAGAGAACAGACAAAGTTAACTTCTTCAAAATATTTTTATGGCAAAATGATCAAACACAAAATGTAAATTGTTGGAATCGCCTTAATCAGAGTGTTGTTTTGACACATGGAAAGTATTAGGAGGAAGGATTGCATACTTTGCCTGAATGTTTGTATCTGTTCATGAGTTTGTAACCACCAGACTTAATTTACCTGCCCAGTCAAATGTTCAATAACTTGGACTGGAAGCACCATTTGGTGAGTGGGCAAGTGAAAGGGTAAATCTTGCTCCTCCACTTTGCTTTTTCTGGCCAGGAAACTGGGATAAATCTCATCTGGCTTTGGGGATTTTATCTTCCTCTTTGCTGAGTTCTCCAAAGGGTCTGTCCCACTGTATGAGGTAATTCAAGCGTTCTCCCGAGTTTTCCCCTGATTCGAACTCGGAGAATGTCCGTAGCGGGTCCGTAGGAGTTTGTGGGCGGCTCGTACGAATAAAAAGTAACAATTTTTTTCATCACAAGTATTTTTTTACTCGTGGACATTTTTCACAGTGTTGAAAAGACGTCACGAGTTTACCGTATTTCCCGAGTACCGACCGTTACTCGTACGAGCCACTATGAGACATCCATGAACTCCTACGGACCCGCTACGGGCATTCTCCGAGTTCGAATCGGGGAAAACTCGGGAGAACTCTTGAATTACCTCGTACAGTGGGACAGGCCCTTAACTACAAAGTCTGTTTCCTTTTCTGAACACTGATAGAATGTATCTATTTGGGAGTTCCCCTCTACCTTCTGGCTGCACATCTTGACTTACCCCAAATAGCTCCAACACTTTCCCTGTTTGTTCTTTTGGCCTTAATATGCTTACAGTTGCTTTTTTGGACCTTTACCTTTCTGCAGAGCTATTTTGTGATGATCCTCTTGGCTTCCTAATTCCCATATAAGCTTCACTCTATCCAGTAAGTGTACCCATCTACACTTGAAGTATTATGTTGCGATATAGGTTTGTAGTCACAGGAAGGACTGTGACTGGTGTAAGTGGAAATACTATCTGATAACTATGACAATAGGTTTTTTTATTTTCCCGATAATTATTTAAAATATCTTGAGATTTAAAAAATGCTGAAACTGAAGGGAATTGTGGAAAGAAAGATGAACAAAAGTATGTTTTAAAATTATCTTGAGGCATATGGTTGGCAGGGAAATGTTCTTCATTGTAAGTGCGAGCATACAGCCTCGTTCTTAAGCAGTAATTGGAAAGGTGTTACCTGAAATAACACACAACAGGAAATGCCTGCAGAACAAAGGTTTTCCATAGTGCTGAGGTTGCACATTTTGAATAATGTATATAGTAAATTTACCCATGCAATGGTTATCACAGGTAAACTTTTAATGTCCTTTTCCGTAGATTGTAAGGCAGGATCGCACAATGGAACAGATTGTCTTTCCTGTTCCAAATATATGCGAGTTTCTCACCAAGGAATCCAAATTGCGTGTGTACTATACCACTGAGCGAGACGAGCAAGGCAGCAAGATAAATGACTTCTTCCTGAGTTCTGAGGACCTCTTCAATGAAATGAACTGGCAAAAGAAGCTTCGAGGTTGGTTAATTACTTTTAAGCTAACATAAGCAGTAATGTATTAAAAAACTTGTCCCACTTCTATACCCTCCACACCACAACATCCTTCTGATATTATTACCAATTAATAAATCCAAGACATAACCTTGAAACTTACAAGGATAGCACAAGTTAACAACAGAAACAGTCCAGGACAATTGTCTGCGATTGTCACTTTTCTCTCAAATATTAAAATGAGAGTGCAAACGCAGTTTATCTTCATGAATGTTTTACCTTTAATTATATCTGACCTTAATGCATGGTGGCGCAGCAGTAGAGTTGCTGCCTTACAGAACTTGCAGCGCCAGAGACCCGGGTTCGATCCCAACTATGGGTGCTGTCTGTACGGAGTTTGTACATTCTCCCCGTGACAACATGGGTTTTCTCCGAGATCTTTGGTTTCCTCCCACACTCCAAAGACATACAGGTTTGTAGGTTAATTGGCTTGGGTTTGTATACTTGGTATAAATGTAAATTGCCCCAAGTGTGTGTAGGCTTGTGTGGAGATCGCTGGACGGCACGGACCCGGTGGGCCGAAGAGCCTGTTTCCACACTGTATCTCTAAACTAAACTAGGTCATGGTATTTAACCATGGAAGTCAAATAGTCTGTCACAATTTGTAGAAGTAACATTGTTAATAAATATTCATATGCAAATTAAGCACAGCCCAAGGGCAATGATTGGTGATCATGGGCTCATCTTTGAGAACTAGTTTACACATGCAATGATCATGGGATTAAAGATTGTTCCCAATTAAATCATGTGATAATACTCATGCCTGTAGCTATTTGCTTTGTAATTTTTTTTCAGCTTATGTTTTGAGGAATTTTTATGTATTTTCAATTTTGTTATTTATTTTAAAGTCTTGAAACCAGTCTGTGGCTTCCTCTGCACTTGCTTTATTTGAATGTACTCTTATGATGCAAGTTGCTTCCCAGCTTGAGAAGTTATACATGCAGCACCTGATTCGTATAACTGGCTGTTGAATAAGTTTAATCAACAAATAAGAAATATTGTGTTGTTATCTCTGTGACCAGTGACTTATGCCTAGTTTAAAATTGACATATTTCACAGAGATGGGGAGGATAAAGATGCCTTGCATTTGTCCCACAAGCTTTACAGCTTCAGAGCAGTTGCTGTAAAATAAGAAAACACGGCAGTCACTTTGTGCACTTCAAGCTCCACATACAGCCTAGTGATGTTAGTTGAAGGAGAAATACATTAACATTTTTCAAAATCATGAAAGATTGTTTATGTCTGAGCAAGTCTGTTATATATCTCGGCCCAAACGGGGTCCTTCTATAGTGCAGCACTCCTTCAAAGCTTCCCTGAAATGCTGGCCTGGACTTTGTGCTGAAGTCTGATGATACAGTGGTCTACAAGAAGTCCAGATACGACCTTGGTAAGGCCATCAAAAAGGCCAAAAGGGAGCTCTGCTCCAAGCTGGAGGATGAGACAGATGGTCGGCAGCTGTGACGGGGTCTGAATGCAATCACCTCCAACAAGGTGAAATCAGGAGGCAGCTCGAATGTCGGCGAAACAACACTCCCTGATGAGCTCAATGCGTTTTATGCTCGCTTTGATAGGGAGAACACCGATGTGCCTTCCTGAGCCCCCATTCGCTGTGATGGTATTTCAGTTTCATTCACAGAGGCCGATGTCAGGAAATCCTTCAGAGGGGTGAACCCTCGAAAAGCGCCTGGACCTGATGGTATACCTGGTCGTGTTCTAAATACTTGTGTGGATAAACTGGCTGGAGGTTTTACGGACATTTTCAACCTCTCACTTCTGAGGTCTGAGGTTCCCACCTGCTTCAAAAGGGCATCAATTATACCAGTGCCCAAGAAGAGCAAGGGGACATGCCTCAATGACTATCGACCAGTGGCACTAACGCCTGTGGTGATGAAGTGCTTCGAGAGGTTGATCATGGCGCAAATCAACTCCTACCTCGATAAAAACCTGGACCCACTGCAGTTCGCTTACCGCCACAACAGATCACCGGTGGATGCGATCTCGCTGGCTCTCCACTCCGCTCTGGACCACTTGGACAACAAAAACTCATATGTCAGGCTGTTATTCATCGATTGCAGCTCGGCATTTAATACTATCAACCCCTCCAAGCTGGTTACCAAACTCGCAGAACTGGGTCTCTGCGCATCCCTCTGCAATTGGATCCTCGACTTCCTCATTCACAGACCACAGTCTGTTCGTATTGATGGAAATGTGTCAGACTCGATAACAATCAGCACGGGAGCACCTCAAGGCTGCGTGCTCAGCCCCCTGCTGTACTCACTCTATACTCATGACTGCGTAGCCGGTCATAGTGCGAACTCCATCATCAAGTTCGCTAACGACACCACTGTTGTGGGACATATCACTGATGGGGATGAGTCGGAGTGCAGAAGAGAGATCGAGCAACTGTCCATATGGTGCCAGCAAAATAACCTGGCCCTCAACACCAGCAAAACCAAGGCACTGATTGTGGATTTTGGAAGGAGTAGGATGGGGACCCACAGTCCCGTTTATATCAACGGGTCGATGGTTGAAAGGGTCAAGAGCTTCAAATTCCTGGGCGTGCACATCTCTGAAAATCTTTCCTGGTCCGAGAACAATGATGCAATTATCAAGAAAGCACATCAGCGCCTCTACTTCCTGAGATTACGGAGAGTTGGTTTGTCAAGGAGGACTCTCTCTAACTTCTACAGGTGCACAGTAGAGAGCTTGCTGACTGGTTGCATCGTAGCTTGGTTCGGCAACTTGAGCGCCCTGGAGAGGAAAAGACTTAAAAAAGTAGTAAACACTGCCCAGTCCATCATCGACTCTGACCTTCCTTCCATCGAGGGTAGTTATTGCAGTCGCTGCCTCAAAAAGGCTGGCAGCGTCATCAAGGACCTACACCATCCTGGCCACACACTCATCTCCCTGCTGCCTTCAGGTGGAAGGTACAGGAGCCTGAAGACTGCAACAACCAGGTTCAGGAATAGCTACTTCCCCGCAGCCATCAGGTTATTAAACCTGGCTCGAACAAAACTCTGAACATTAATAATCCATTGTTTGTTATTTGCACTTTATCAGTTTATTTATTCATGTGTGTATTTACGTATATAATGGTATATGGACACACTGATCTGTTTTGTAGTCAATGCCTACTATGTTCTGTTGTGCTGAAGCAAAGCAAGAATTTCATTGTCCTATCAGGGACACATGACAATAAACTCACTTGGACTTCAAGTCTTTGTGCTGGCACAAAGGGATGCCGGAATACAGGAGTTCCTTGGGGCAGTGTCCTAGGTTTGGTCATCTTCAGCTGCTTCATCTATGATCTTCCTTCCATTATAAGACCAGAACATTCTGACATGGGCTGAGAACGTGGCAGTAACAATTGTGCTACACTCACCACCTGATACTTCAAGTCTTTTCCATCATCTACAAGGCATGAGTTAGGAGTGTGATGGAATATAGACACAAGATGCTGGGGTAACTCAGCAGGACAAGCACCATCTCTGGAGAGAACGAATGGGCGACGTTTTTCAGACTGAATACGCTGCACTTGCCTAGCTGAGTGCAGCACCAGCAACCATCATGAAGCTCAGGACAAAGCAGTCCACTTGTTTGGCACCACTTCAATGTGCCTACGCATTCAGTCTTTTCTCCACCAATGCACATGACTGCAATTCATGCCAAGATCAAAGTACAGGGATAAGTATAGGATACTCTTACCACATCTCCCGAACACTATACTACCGCCACGAAGGATAAGGTACAACAGGCATTTGAGAACACCACCATTTGCAGATTTCACTTCAAGTTGCACACCATCCTGACATGGAAATAAATTGCCCTTCCTTCATTGTCACTGGTTCAAAATACTGCAACTCCTTGTTCCACAGTTAGGTGGAACAACGTTGACTAGGACAGCAGGTTTAAGATGGCAGGTCAGCACAACCTTCTCAGAGGCAATTGGGGATGGTCTATAAATGCTGACCTTATTAGGAATGCCCAACGTTGAAAAGTGAAGGAGAAACTTTTCTACAGCACTGTTGACCAGCATCTTCTGGATGTGCATTTTCTCTCACTTTGTAAGGAGTAGATATATTTTGATCTGTCAGTTCTGAGGCATCTGAATGAACTTATAAAACGTGTCTCCCTATGTATTTCACCATATATCCTTCGCAACTTGTGGCTATGAATTGTACTTTGTCCGTTGCAAAAAATATCTAATCTATTCAACACCAGATTTGCTCACGGTCTAGTTCCTCCTCTTCTGTTCCTGGAAATCTAAATCTGATGTCTGACCTCGCCTCACTTGCTTTTCTCATCCCCGCCACTGATGATGCAACCATTTCAAAGTTAAGCTCGTATAACCTTAATTGCACCCGTCTCCATTTTGATTTCAGCCTCTCTTACAGTTACTTTAAACAATTCTTTGCTTTTCTTTAACCAAAGAAAAACATTTTTGCACATGACAACCATAAGTGCATTAAATCATTGATGAAAAAATACCAATTTCTAAATTTGTCATGTTTTATTTTCAGGCTTACTTTCTTCTTAAAAGTGTATTAATATCATTCTGTTTGCAACTGATCTATGTTCCAACTCGCCCATCTATAATCTGATTAGGCACCCACTCTAACAATGCTTTGAATTTAAAGTGGATGTTCAAATCATTTTACGGCCTCACCGCACTTAGAGAAAAACCCTACCCTCCACATCTTGATGTTGATATTTGCGTTGTTCAAGATTCGGCTTTCTGCTATTCCCTTCAGCCCCTTTGACCAACCTTCAAACCCAACCTAGTACCAGATGGTCACTGCAGCTAATCTTGCTCTCTGTGGTTTCTCGCCATAAGTATGCAGTGGAGGTGATGTCAGAACTGACACCTGGTAACAGGCAGGCAAGTGCAAACATTGAACTCCGCAGTATCCGCTTCCCAAGAATTCCCATGATTACTCATAGAGCTGATCCCCCAGAGCTTAGGACGATTGAAGCATGTATTTAAGTGCAAACCAAACAGGAATTATTGCTCACTCTCGATTAAAACTGATTATTAATACAATAAGAAAAGAGGTTACTTGAGACTGATCTACCTCACACTGCCTCGGCAAGGCCAGCAGCATAATCTAGGATGAGTCGCGCCCTGATCACTCCCTCTTCTCCCCTCTCCCAACATTCAAAAGGTATAGGTGTGTAAAAAGGTACACCACCAGATTCAGGGACAGTTTCTTCCCAGCTATTGTCAGGCAATTGAATAATTCTACCATTACCTACCTCTTTGGTAACCCTCGGACTATCCATGATTGGACTTTGCTGGCTTTACCTTGCATTAAACGTTATTCCCTTATCATGTATCTATGCACTGTGAATGGATTCATTGTATTCATGTAATGTCTTTCTGCTGACTGTTAGCACACAACACAAACTGTTCATTGTACCTCGCCACACGTCACAATAATCTAAACTGAACTGAATCTCCCATTTGATCATCAAACACTGGGTTGTGGATTTGTATTTATTGGAAATAGTTTATTATTGTTGTGTATACCTACAGTGAAAAATGTCCGTACTATTCAGTCGAATCATGCTGTACGTGAGTACAACAAGCCATACCCAAATGCAACAGTAAACTGAAAAATAACAGAGTTCAGAATATAACGTGACAGCATTATAGCTTTACAATCACAGGAAAATGCAGATTAATTAAAACATATAGGGACTGCAATGAGATAGTTTGGGAGATCATGATTATACCGTAGCTAATGAGAGGACTGTTTAGTTGTCTGGTAAGTGCCAGTTTCTGAAGTTGTTTCTGAAACCGAGCATTTCTATCTTCTTCCAGATGGGAGAGGGAATGACCAGGGTATAAATGGTCCAGAATTAGGCTTAATGCATCCCCTGACAGTCCCTCCTTATTTTGTTGCTGCATTTTCCACACATAAGGAACTGGGATTTATTTGAAAATTCATGTGAAAACACAGTATATATTTACCTGTAAATTGTCCCTCATACAAAATGCCCCTTTTGATTTTCTCCCCAAATTTCCTAACAGTGCAATTAGTTTGATGCAGAGCCAATGCCATGAAGGAATTCTAAAACCAAGAGGAAGAATAAATAGAGCCAATTTCAATTTTGCATAACCACAATTATCTAACATCCTTGGACAACGTCATCTCCATTAACAAATAAACCACAAGTCTTGCACCCTAATCTAGAGTATTATTGATGAGACTTGCTGTAACTTGTCTGTGGTTATCTCTCCAGCAACTTCATGTTTTATGTTTTCCATTTCCTTTGTTTTTAACGTGTGAAATTACTCTTACCCTGCAAATTATGAAACTCCTCTGTTTAAATGATGCCAATTCGTGGAGAAGGGCAACCCAGCTCGCCTCCATTCCCGTGACAGTGATCCCACTGTAAAACAAGCCGAGAAGACTGTAGCAGAAACGATCTGTGGGATTGAATTGAATACTATATTGTCACATGTGACAAGTCACAGTGAAATTCCTTGCTGGCACACCCAAGGTCGGCAAATAGTCGCCCATGCAGGGCACATACAAAATTACAAATTCCCCCACCCCACTGCGCGCCAGATCCCCCTTTGTTCTTCCCCCCCCCTTCCTCACGGCGGTCCCCCCACGCCTGGTCCTCCTTTGTTTCTTCCCTCGGCAGCGGCGTCCTCACTTCCACGTGTCCATCGGTCAGCGCCATCATCGACCACCGTACCAACTCTCCACTCCACTAACACTGCTGGGTCCTCTCCGGATGCCTCTGTGACCCCAGCCCAGGCCCCAGCCGTGGGCTCCACAGATCCAGGCACCAATGACCGCAGACTTCGTCCACCCGCTTTGGCTCTACCTCCGGCCCGCGAGGCTCCACCCTCCGTTTATGAAACGAACTGCCAGGGGAAATAGTTGAGCCAGGTACTATAACCACCTTTAAAAGATACTTGGACAGGTACATGGATAGGAAAGGTTTAGAGAGAATAAGCCAAACACCAGCAAATGGGACTAGCTTAGATGGGGCATCTTGGTTGGCATGATGAGCTTAAGGGCCTGCTTCTGTTCTGTATGTCTCTATGACTAAATGAGAAAACTGGAAAGGCCCAAAGGATCAAGCAAGGGGGAGAAAAACAAGTTATATTACAGGTGGATGACTGCATCAGAGATTGTCAGTTCTGACACCAAAAGAGAAAGATGGCTATCTGAAATTGTTAAATTTAATATTGGGTCTCAAGGGCTTCAGCATACTGAGATAGAAGATGAGGAGCTTCCTTTAAACATTGTTGGAGGTAAGAATGGGATGGAGAATTAAAGTGATGGGCAAATGGAAGCTCGGGATCGCATTGTGAGATCACATTGTGCGTACCAAGTGAAATATGCACTTTGAACCAAGTTTAAGTGAATTGATGCTACACCTAGCAGGACTGTTTGGCTCCCAGGATAGTGGAAAGCATGGATGTAAAAGTACGTGTTGCACCACCTGTGAATGCATGGGGAAAAGTGGAATGAGAAGGGGAAGCAGTTGCTGGAGATGGAAGAGCAAAACTGAGTTTTGGAGGGTACAGAATCCTTGGAAACTGAAAGGAGAAGATGTATCTGGTGTGATACTGGTACTTGAATGTGGAACCTGATGGATAGAAGGCGAGGAGAAGGGGAGCCCCGACTTGTTCTGCTGGGGGAGGGAGGGTGAGAATGAGAAATAGATACATATTTCAAAATCTTGTTAATGGTGATGGGAAGGTTGCTGTTAATGAAAATTAAAGACATCTTGGAAGCACTGGTACTGAAAATTGCTTCATTATTCAGACATGATCGGGGTGGAGAAACTAGAAGAACTGGATGGGCTCCATACTGGAAGCATGAAGGATGGTGGAGGGGGTGGTGGTTGGTGTGTAGTCCAGATATCCCTCTGAGTCTTATATGAATCATCTTGGATAGAAATGGAGGAGAAGAGTCAGAGATGGATTATGTGAATGTGAGAACAGGATAGAAACTGGCAGGGAAGGTCATGACATTTTTGAGGTCCATGAGTACAGGAAGCAGTCATCAATATAGTGGGAAGAGAATTGCGGGAAGAACCCGAGGCAGGCTGCATGAATTCTGTTTCATTTCATGCTGGCTTTTCCAGAAAAACTATCAAAGGCAATTGCTGAGAGGCAATTTGTTTTGACTCCTGAAGTGTAAAGCTCTTACTTGATTTAAAGACTGAGCCGATTTTAGTTTCGTGCATGCATGTTAAAAATGGTTGGAATGAAGGCCATCAGGATATGAAGATTTCCTTTTGTACAGTTGTTATGATCTGGGATGCACTGTCTGAAAGGGTGGTGGAAGATTCAATAATACTGGGCAAAATGCAATTGAAGAAATAGTTGAAGAAAAACTGGCGCAAGTTAGGAAAATAGAGCTTAAGGAAAATATAACTAAATGGATCTATTTTATATCTGAAAGCCAAAAAGGACATGATGGGCCAACTATCTTTCTTCTGTGCTGTAAGCTCTCACCTTCTACCTGTTATTATTTCTATTTAGTTTTAAATATTGTCCTTAGTTTTTTTGTGCTTATTTTTCTAGTGAGTATGCCATTTCTTTTTGTGGGGGGTGGGGTGGAAAACAATTAAATTACTTTATAACAAGGGTTAATGCTGGTTAATACTGAAGTTAGTCACAAAATGCCAGAGTATCAGCGGGTCAGGCAGCATCTCTCGAGAAAATAGATATATTTGGGTTGGGATTCTTCCTCGCACTTATTTGAAATAAAAATAACTTATTTGAGCTGTGTTCAACTAACCCTTAAGTAACAAGCAATGATTTAGTAGGTTATCGAACAAAGAAGGTATTTGATGTGAAGTTGGTCAATGTAATGGTACATTTATATTAACAGATGCTAATGGCAGTCAATGGAAATTAAACAAAATAACTGGAGCTGCTGGAAATTGAAATAGAATGTAAGAAACACCCAGCAGGTCAGGAAGCATCTGCGGAAAGAAAACAGTTAACATTTTGGATCCAAGACCCTATGTCAGGTTTCAGACCCTGTATTTTTCTTGCCGTTTGACCTGCTGAGTGTTTCCAGCAATTTCTGTTTTTAATATCAGCAGCTTTCTGCTCGGTGTTAAGAAATATTGGAGTTTGAGTAAATGTTAGGGGACTATGTTTTATTTATATGTTTAAGAGGAAACTGCAGATGCTGGAAAATCGAAGGTAGACAAAAATGCTGGAGAAACTCAGCGGGTGAGGCAGCATCTATGGAGCGAAGGGAATGTTTTATTTATAGATGTCCACAGTGATGTAAGATATTTTAACTGTGCTGCTGTTTTTGAAGAAGATCAGCTAAGTGTTAGTATACTGTCAAAGATAATTTCTGCTGCACGGAAGAAGTAAGAACATCTTTACAGCTCAATTGGCTTGAAAGGGGGGGGGTCCTCATTTGAAATGTACCGAACAGTGAAAGGCTGGATAGAGTGAATGTGGAGAGGATGTTTCCACTAGTGGGAGAGACTAGTACCAGAGACCATTGCCACAGAATAAAAGGACGTACCTTTAGAAACCAGGTGAGGAGTGAATATCGTTAGTCAGAGGGTGGTGAATCTGTGGAATTTATTGCTATAGATGGCGGTGGAGGCCAAGATAATGGATATTTTTAAGGGGGAGATTGGCAGATACTGTATTGTTCAGGGTTTCAGGGATTATGGGGAGACGGCGGTAGAATGGGATTGAGAGGGAAAGATAGATCAGCCATGATTGAATGACGGAATAGACTTGATAGGCTGAATGGCCTAATTCTGCTCCTAGAATTTATGAAATGTGAGACCATTTAGTGAAGATAACAGTTGATCCTATTTTAGTCATTCTGGGAAACGACACAGATTTGGCCCAGCTCAGCCTGCTGGATTGAAAAAAGTCATCGGTAAAGTTCATTTGGGTATTTACTGACTGTTAGATATTTATGGATCAACATCATTGGTAAAAATGGACATTGGCTAAAAAATATGCCATTTAAAAAAACGTGCATTCAATCTCGGTCTCTGCGTAATTTTGAGAGGAAATTGTTATTTTCTGTTGTGTCAATAGGAATTTGGAAACAACATAGGATTGGGAACTCGAGCACATTGCACGCAATGTTAGTGTAATAGTAGCGACCTACAAAACCTCCCATCAAATGCCAAGAGTATTTGGCCATTTCAATGGAGACCTTCTGTGCAGTCATTGATATTTAGCCCCAATTATGTTAATCAGAACATGCAACTGTGAAATACTTTTTTCATGAAACAATTTTTTTTTATCAATTGGTCCTTTCTTTTAGTTTGCCTTTTGCCTCTGCAATGTGGAGAATTGATTATTTGGTTAATAACACTGCCTATTGAATGTATAGTTGTAAGCATTGGCCCAGAGCTGATTTTTATTCTACAATATATATTGCAGAGTGGTGGGCAAGTATTACTCTATCTTCAAAAATAGTTCCAGCACCAAAAATACAGGGTTGGTATCTGCAAAAAAATCACATCTTGGCAAATAACAAATTCACACAATTCTATTTCCAATTAATAGAGATGAAATGTGTTTTCAGAAAACATAAATGTTTTTACTCTTAAATTCTTTCCTCAGATCCAACTCTTAGGATCTGCTTTAGAAGGCTTTAGAACCTCACACAACATCCATTGTTAATGGTTTGATAACATGCAGTAAGGCCGGCGTATGCTGGAATCACTCTGCAGGTTGGGCAGTATGTGTGAAGAGAGGAGCAGGGTTAAAATTTCAGGGTGATGACCTTTCATTGGAACTGGGAGAAGTTAGAGATCAAACATTTGACCTGCAAAATATTTTCCGCATTTATATTCATTTCCAGTTTATAGCATCTGCAGCATTTTTCCAGCTATTTCTGCCTTATGAATTTCTGGAGGCTATTCCATCCTATTGGCCTTCATTGACGAGAAAGCCGAGCATTGCTTGCAATCCACGTGCACAGATGGAACACATCCAGATTAGGTCTAACGAGGGTGAAATACAGCTTCTCCTTGACAGAAGCTGAACAATGATGGAAGTTAAACTTCCTGAGACGCAACTTCCATCATTGTTCAGCTTCTGTCAAGGAGAAGCAGTATTTAACCCTCGTTAGACCTCATCTGGACTACGCAGTTGCAGCTTGGGACCCATACACAGATTAAAAACATTTCATCCATCGAACGTGTCCAAAGACAGGCTGCTTGATTTGTTACTAACACCTACGAGAGAGAAGCGAGTAACACCAAACTTCTGAATTTTCTGGGGTGGAACCCTCTCCAAGACAGACATGAAGCTCACCGTTTGACCTGTTTTTACAAAATGTTAAATGGTCAGCTAGACATAGATCACAAGACCTACACCAACCCCAAACCAATTAGGAGCAGACAAGGGCATTCGATCCAATTTGTGGTCCCAGCCACAAAGACAGATATGTACAGAAATTCGTTCTTCCCACACACTATTAAAGCATGGAATAATCTCCACCAAACCACGGTTGCCCAGCCAGATGCAACTAAATTTAAAGTGGCCCTTTCTTCCCAATAACCCTCTGTGGCTTAACCCCTCCCTTCACCACCTCCAGTTTAAATTCCAGTTGGAATATTTTGGAGGACCAAGTAACCAAGAACAGCCAATCTGGGTAGTGGTCAGGAGCAGGAAACATAACAGACAATTCATGGTTCCTCCACATACCCAAAGATGATGTGGCTAATAATCCTGGCTTCACACTTCCTGTAGTGAGTTGCATGAGCATAGAATGGCAGTAGGTTTTGTGAAATGTTGGCCTAAATCTTAAGGCAGTGGACATGTAATGAGAAGGTTTGTGCAGGTTTTTGGTTAAACTGGAAAACTTTTCTTTTGGGTACAGAACCTCAAAGGATATTTTTGGATTGCGAATGGTAGGTGGTGCGGTTACCACAATTAGTGGTCACCCTACCCTTTGACTTGGTCAATTCTGAGCCGTATCAGCACAAACCAGAGACTGAGGTTGGGATTTCTGTCTATTGCACTTGATCATTAGTAATGAAGCATTGTGAATGTTCCCACCGTCCTCGTGCAAATTTGCTTTTCGTTCGTTTATAGGTTGTCGTTGCTGTTGACAAGGCCACTATTGAACACCCACAGCCACTGTTAAACTGGTGCTGCCTTGAATTGCTGTGGTCCACTCAGCAATTAATGGGCTTTTTTTTTGGGAGAGCTTGAGAATGATACAAGCAGGTTCACGGGTTAAATTGCAAACAGCTTCCCTTCATTTCTTATGCTGCCTGATGCTCACAACATTAACTCTGTTGTTCTCTCTGTCGATGCTCCTGTTGTTTTGAACATTTGTGGAATATACTTTTTATTGAAAGTTGTTTGCTTTACGTCCTTGAACTGAAGAAGTTGAGGGGAGCTATAAATGAGTCACAGTGTTAAAATGGATTTGCAAGGGAGGTTGCGGAGAAGCTATATTCTTTTTCTTAGGGAACCCAGAGTAAAGGGGATACCATAGAATATGTAGGATGGAACTGCAGATGCTGGTTTATACGGAAGATCGACACAAAATGCTGGAGTAACTCAGGTGGGTCAAGCAGCATCTCTGGAGAGAAAGGATGGTTGATGTATTGGGTCGGAACTCTTCCCCAGACTGAAGGTGAAGAAGGATTCCGACCCAAAACATTACCCATCCTTTTTATCCAGAGATGTTGCCTGACTCTGTGAGTTACTCCAGTATTTTGTGTCTATCTTTGGGATGCAATAGTACTTGACTATTTGGAAGTGAAACCCAAGGAGCATTCAAAATGGAATCTAGATAATTTTGTGGATTAGCCAAGGTGTCGTCGAGCAGTCCCTTGGGGCTAAATATCCTCTCTTCATTCCTATATGAGATGCCACTTATATAATGATTGGAGTTTACCTGTTAATCATTGTGATAATAGGCATCATTAAAACAGATTGGTGATCATCATATTGATAATTTTGGTAGCATGCTGTGCATATTGGATGTCCTCTTGGCTACACTACACGATTGTATCTACTTCTCAAAGTACTTAATTGTCTCTGGTCTTAATTGTCTCATTAGATAACCTATGTCTGGAGAGGTTCAATGGAAATGCAACATTTTTTTTCCTTTTATGATATTCTTACCCCAAATCCTACTTCTCTGTGTTGTATCTAATCATTGTGCTTTCTGAGATATTGTTTACAAAAATTACAATTAAAATGCTGTATTTAATTGTAGCCCCGAACCCACAATAAACTTTTTTTTTGTTTTTTTTTAACAGGGCAGCCAGTTTTGTATTGGTGCTCCCGTAACATGACGTTTTGGAGCAGCATCTCCTTCAATCTAGCCGTTCTCATGAACCTGTTGGTTGCACTGTTCTATCCCTTTGAAGGCGTCCGAGGAGGTACTGTCCCCTGAATGTGTGTGCATTGAGTGTGATATTTTGTGCCGCTCCTTTAACTTAAGAGGACTGGAAAACTTCTTTACTCAGAGAGTGGTAGCGGTGTGGAATGAGCTTCCAGTGGAAGTGGTGGCAGCAGGTTCGTTGGTATCATTTAAAAATAAATTGGATAGGCATATGGATGAGAAGGGTATGGAGGGTTATGGTATGAGTGCAGGCAGGTGGGACTAAGGGAAAAAAGTTGTTCGGCACGGACTTGAAGGGCCGAGATGGCCTGTTTCCGTGCTGTAATTGTTATATGTTATATGGTTAAAACCAAATGATTTACCTCCATTTCAGACTTCTTTCTTAACATTCAGTTGTTGGATTATGCCAATGTATTTCGTCATTGAGGATGTGGATTGGAAGCAGTTTATAGGATATGAGACATTCCCTCACTGCATGGTTTAAACTGAGACACGTGGTGGGTTGAATGACTTGCAGTCTAAATAATTGATGTTTGAATTCTCCTGCAGTTAGTAAAGTTGTCTTATTTCAGAATTGCATGCAATGAGTTAGAATCAAAAGTCATGCGGGTAATTTTTTGAGATTGTAAATATTTCATGGATTTGTTTATCATAATGTCATGGATTGTTAGTTTCAGCCACAGCTCTGTTCAACATACTAAGATCACTTAGTATGTTCCAGAATAATAATACAACTTTGACCATAGCCAGTAGGATTTTTTAATATATAAAATTGTAACACCATACACCTTTTAGAGAAGAAATTACAAGAGCCCAAGCTGAGATATTTGAATCATCATTAACGCCCTGTCCCACTGTACGAGTTCATTCAAGTGCTCTCCCGAGTTTAAAAAAAAAATCAAACTCGTGGTAAGCACATAGAATGAACTTAGCGGGTACGTCGGAGCTTGGGGACGTCTCTTAGCGGCTCGTAACGCTAACGGCAGGTACTCGGTAAGCCCGGGAAGGCTAGTGAAGATTTTTCAACATGATTTTTTAACATGTTGAAAAATGTCCACGAGAGCCCCGAGTACCTACGAGCGGCTATTACCGTAAATTTCCGAGTTCAAATCAGGGCAAACTCGGGAGAACTCTTGAATGAACTCGTACAGTGGGACAGGGCTTTTAGACATGGATGAGGAGCCGGATGACTAATGGGTGGATAATGTTGTGCTTCTAAGAATGACCTCAAGGAAAAACTTGGGAATTATAGACCATTCAGCCTAACATCTGTGGTAGGCATGTTACTGGAGAGAATTCTGAGGGATAATATATATATATATTTGGATAAACACATGCTGATTAGGGATAGTCAACTAAGTTTTGTATGTGGGAGATTGTGTCTCATGAATTTGTTTGCGTTTTGAAGAAGTAACTAAGAAGGTTGACAAGGAGATGGCCATATACGTCAGTAAGATCTTCAGCAAAGCCTTTGATAAAGTGGGGAGGCTGCTCAGGAAGTTCAGATTGCATGGCATCCAGGGAGAACTAATGACCGGGCATAGAATTGACCATGGAAGGATGCAGAGAGTGGTGGTGGAAGGTTGATGTTAAATGAGAATGCACAAAGCATGATTAGTATGTTTACAGATGACACTAAAATAGATGGTATTGTAGACAGTGAAGATGGCTATGAAAAATTACAGCAGGATCTGGGAATAGCTGTGGGCATGTGGGCTGAAGAATGGCAAATGGTGTTTAATACAGACAAATGCGAAGTGTTGCACTTTGGGAAATACAACCAGGACAGGACTTTCACAGTGAATGGTAGGGATTGGGGGAATATTGTAGCGCAGAGGGACCTAAGCGTACAGGTACATTGTTTCTCGAAAGTGATGTCACAGGGAGATAGGGTAAAGAAGGCTTTTGGTATATTGGCCTTCATCAATCGGGATATTGAGTATAGATGCTGAAACTGTATGTTACTGTTGTACAAGACGCTGGTGAAGCCGGATTTGTGGCATTGTGTTTAATTTTGGCTGCTATAGATAGGATGTCATTAAGCTGTAAATAGAGCTGAGGAGATTTACAAGGATGTTGCCAGGAACTGAGGACTGTGTTACTGGGAGAGATTGGGCTAACTAGGACTTTATTTCTTTGAGCATAAAAGGCTAAAAGGGTGATCTTATTGTGGTGTATATAATCATGAGTGGAATGAATAGGGTGAATGCACAAAGTCTTTTACCCAGAGTAGTGGAATCAAGAACCAGAGGACATAGGTTTCAATTGAGAGGAGAAAATATTTAATAGGAACCTGTGGGACAACATTTTCACTCAGGGAGAGACAGGTATATGGAACAAGCTGCCAGAGAGGTATTTGAGGCAGGTACAATAACAACATATAAAAGTCACTTAGACAGGTAGATGAACATCTTGTTCAGCATGGATGAGTTTAGCTGCAGGGCCTGTTACCATGCTGTAAATACAGGTTTGTAGGTTAATTGGCTATTTGATTAAAGTGAATATTGTCCCGAGTTAATGTGCAGGGATCGCTGGTCTGTGCGGACTCAAAGGACCTGTATCTGTGCTGTATCTCTAAACTAAGCTAAACTAAACTATGACCATGTTGAATATTTTCTGATTTTAGACTCAATCATAGTTCTGTGGCTTTGAATCTGACGGCTGAAGTCTCCCTCCAAAATCTTGAGCAAATATTCAAGTTAAATAAACACTGAGTGAATGCTACACTGTCAGCTTTTGTCTTCTGCATGAGACATTAAACTATGATCCTGTCTGCTGCCTTGAAAGGAAGCATAATATTCCATGGCATTGTTTCAAAAAGTAAAGATGTAATCAAAAGTATTTGGGCTGACATTCACACCCTCATCCAATGTCATTAAATAAACAAACAAGCTAACCATTATTTTGCTACTGTTTATGAGGATGATCACAAATTGATCAATACGTAGCCTACCGACAATATAATGGTGGCATTTCAGATTCTCTGGTTTAATTGTTACCTGGATAAGGAAGGAGAAGTCCGAACTAAATGTGATAGCAGTCATCCTGGTTCCCCAAGTACAGACCAAAGAACTGCTTCTTATGCTGTTTGCCAGTCTCTTCATGCACCATACTTGCCCTTGGGCGTACTGCTTATGGCTTTGCTCCAAGCAACCACACACATGCCTTGAAAGTTCTATAGTTTCCTATATACTTTTGTGGATTTATTTTCTTCAGTTTATTTGCTCACTTGCCCAAAAGTGAAATTAAAGTTAGTAACATGATGTGTACAAGCTCTCCCTATTCTGCATCCTGACATTTAAAAAAAATCAGTTGTAAAAATTTCATTCGGGGGGGGGGCTGTGGGAGCTATCCCTGAGGATATTCAAGTTAGAGATGGACATTTTTTTTAGAGTCAAGGGAATCCAGGAATATGAAGTAGAAGGAGAAGGTTTCATAAAACTAAGCTTGTTGAATAGTGGACCAGGCACGATGGGCCATTTGGCCACCTTCTGCTTCTATTTCATAGGACATTTATGCCAAAATATGTAATAATGTACACAAAAAATCCAGGCCCAATATAATAACTCAAATTACTTCCAACTGAGACTACACAAAGTAATTAGAAAAGAGATGGAAAATTTCATTGACAGTGCCATCCAACAACTTACCATTAGACATTGATGCCTAGTTGGGTCTTACCAGATCACCGCTCCACACCTCATCATAGTCCTGGTCTGAGCATGCATCCGAGCTAAATTCCAAAGATGAGGTGAGATTTTGCAAGATCTTATTGAGTAGAGTGATAGACTATTGAAACAGGGACTAAGTCCATATCCACTTATTTACTGTAGTCCTACATTAATCCCACTTCTTTTATTCTCCTTATGTTTTCGTCATATCTCCCTAGATTCCCCCTCACCTACACACTAGGAGTAATTGACAATGGCCAATTAACCTTCTAACCAGCACATCTTCCGCATGTGTGAGGAAACTTATTAGCTTCTTAGCTTTGTTCTCACAAACATCCTGCATTATTTTCATCTCATGTCAGTTGATGAATCAATTAACCCAACTCCGTGTTGCTGCAGTGCCAGACAAAGGAGCCTTAACAGAGTCATTAATAAGAGTTATTATTGCTGAGCTAACTTGGTTAACTCCTTCAATTACATCAAGGAGGGCTGGCAAAATTGAAGTCATTGGGCTTCAAGGGGAAAACATCGGAGTCGTACCTTGCACAAAAAAGTGATGATTGTGGTTTCTGGAGGTCAATCATCCCTACCTCATGATTACGCTGCATAGGTTACTCGGGGTAAGATCCGAGGCCAGATGTTTGATCAGTAACCTTCCTTCTATCAAAGGGTCAAACTGAGGATAGTTGTGTTTGAGCATTCTTCTGTCACTACTCAAAACTCCTCTGATCATGAATCAGTCTGTGCAAGCACAAACATGAATTCATTCAAGCATGATGTGTTGTGGCAAGTTGGGCTTGAGCTGCACAAGTGCTAGGCGGTAATAATTTCCAATAGGAATCTAATTACCTTCCCTTAATATTAAATGTTATTAAGGGTTGCAGTGGTCCAGTAATTCCCGTGGTATGGCATGGTTTTAATATGTCATGTGGTAGATAACTAATTCTAGCTAAGATTTAAAGTTAACAAAGATTTGTACTAATCTGTAGCTAATCAACCTTACAGTCCAACTTTTGCCATCTCCAACTTTTTTTTCGTGAGTGCTTTCAACTCAGGTTAAGGACTGTGCTCTGAACCCTCCTGCTTCTGTTTTGCACAATTATCCAACCATACTTAACAAGAAAATGTTGCTGATCAGAGAGAAAATGACCAGCAGGGTAATGGCTGTTGTCCAGTGTTTTGTAGTCTTGCACCGGTCAAAGGCACTGGACTAGAATGGTTCAACCTGTACCAATGTAGAGACACCATCCTCAACATCAACACTGACCAGTAACTCCACTGAGCTTGCTACAAACACAAGCAAAAAACAAACAGCTGGAGGAATTTGTATGATATAATTCACAGCATATAATCCTCCAACACTTTTGCCACCTCCAACGGGATCCCACTACTGGCCACATCTTCCCATCCCCACCCCTTTCTGCTTTCTGCAGAGACCGTGACATCCACAACTCCCTGATCAATTTGTCCCAAACCACCCCCTCCCCAGATACCTTCCCCTGCAACCGCAGGAGATGCAACATCTGTCCCTTTATCTCTTCCCTTGACTCCAAACAAGGACCCCGACATTCTTTTCAGGTGAGGCAGAGGTTCACTTGCACCTTCTCCAACCTCATCTACTGTATCCGCTGTTCCAGGTGTCATCTTCTGTACATCGACAAGCTCAGGCTCGATCATTTACCTGAACACCTCCGCTCAGTCCGCCTTAACCTACCTGATCTCCCGGTTGCTCAGCACTATAACTCCCCTTCCCTTTCCCAATCTGACCTTTCTGTCCTGGGCCGCCTCCATTGTCAGAGTGAGGCCCAATGCAAATTGGAGGAACAGCACCGCGTATTTCGCTTGGGTAGCTTACACCCCAGCAGTAGACTTCTCTAACTTCAAATAGCCCTTGCTTTCCCTCTCTCACCATTCCCTCCCCCTTCTCCCACCAGTCTTACTGACTCCGACTACATTCTATCTCTGTTCCACCCACTCCCCTGACATAAGTCTGAAGAAGGGTCTCGACCCAAAACGTCGCCCATTCCTTCTCTCCAGAGATGCTGCCCGTCCCGCTGAGTTACTCCAGCATTTTGTGTCCAGCTGGAGGAATTCAGCAGGTCAGGCAGAATTTGTGGAAGGAAATGAACATATGACATACTGTGTTGAGATCCTTCATCTGGACTAACAGAGTATAGGGGAGATGACCAGTATAAAGAGGTGAGGAGGGCTGGGTTAGTGGGTGGAGTCTGGTGGGGGCAGAGAGATTGAAACATGATTAGTGGAGGTAATGGGGCTGCAGATGATGGAATCTAATCGGAAAAGAAGGTGGTATATGAGACCAAATAAGGGAGGTGGGGTGGAAACAATGTGGAGAAGGTACCCATTGGGATGAATGTGTTGGGGGTGGCAAATAGAGTGGTTGAGAAGAATGTGGGTGAGAGGGGCAGGGTGTTTATGAGGATATGAGGAAGAACATTGTGGGAAAATGTGGGTGGATGAGAGAGAGAGAGAGAGAGAGAGAGAGAGAAGGTTACTTGCAATTAGGGAATTCACTGTTTATGCCTTTGGATTGTGGACTACCTTGGCAACATATGAGGTGTTGTTTCTCCAGTTTGCATAAAAACATAACCGCAAGAACTGGCTGATCAACCTGAGTCTAAAGACGTGAACTAAATGGCCTACAGTAAGTCAGGTTAGTGAGCAAGCTGTCTGCTTGCCTTGACGGTGCAGCTCCCACAACACTCAATGCTTAATATTCAATAAAAAACAGCCAATGTTATCAATATGCACTCAGCATTGTAGTTGTAGTGCAAAACATCTATAAAATGCGTGCCCATTCTACTCACAGCATGTCCCAAAGCCATGAACTACCACCTGGAAGGAAAGCAGCACCACACATGAATACCAGTGTGTTCCCCAAGTTGCGCACCATCCTGACTGGGAAATATATGCCACTCGACTTTCACCCCAAGTCTAAATCCTACGACTCCCAATTCCGAACATTGTATCATCTGAAAGATCTGAACATTGTATCATCATCATCAGAGTAGCGATTAAAGATGGTAGCTCACAAATACTTTCCTGAGGGAAGAAGGCAATTAGCATTAATGGCAAATTCAAATTCCAGAAATAATTCCAAATAAATAAGAAATAAAATTAAAAGTTCCTTTTTTACAGCTTTGCTTTTGATCTGGTGTACCACCATTGAAAATAACTGAATAGTAGCAATCATTTGACATTTCCATGCTGGGAAATAGGTTCTGCCTATCTATCCTATGTATGTCTCTTATAATTTTATATACTTTTATCGAATCTTTCCTTCGCCTCGAACAATTCATAGAAATCATTCCAAGTTTGCCCAATCTCTCCTTGAATCTAATAAATTATAAAGAGAGATTAGAAAACAATGCAATATTTTTCCTTAGAAGCTGAGGGTGATTTCAGAAATTTATAAAACCATGAGGGGCATTTGTATGTTAAATATTCACTGTCTTTTTTCCAAGGTAAGGGTGTCTGAAACTGGAGGACAAAGGTTTAAAGTGAGAAAGCAAAGATTTAAAGGGGATCTAAGGGACAGGTTTTTCACACTGAGGGTGGATGGAATATTGAACAAGCAGTCAGAAGAGTAGTGAGGAGGCAGGCACAATTGCCACATTTAAATACACTTGAGTAGGTACATGGATAGGAATCAACTTGGGAATATGGGCCAAACACAGGCAAATCGGATCTTGGTTGGCATAGATGAGGAGATAAAGGATCTATTTCCATCTTGCAGAGCCCAATGAACGTATAAGCCTATTATCATCCTGTTAATTAAAAATAGATTTACATTATCCAAAAATGAGCCAATCCCAGAAAATTTGCAATGGTTGAATTTTAAGAAAAACTTTGGATGTTTTTCCAAGCGATTTTCATTTTATGAAGCTTCTTTGAAATTTAACTTTTCCAAATTAACATATGGGAATGGTAGTCATTTCAAGTGCGAATTTTGATAAAAAGTACTTTGGTTAACGGAAATGTTTATTCATTAAACTTTCCTTGACTCGTCCTTCACAGAAATGATTGGTTTTATTCAAATGATTGCAGCACGTTTCTCTCTAGCGGAGAGGAACTGAAACAATTGTGTTTCATGAATCTGTTCCTCTTGTTGACTGCTGTCGTCATAGTTGGGGAATTTTCTTTAATTTTATTCACTACCCTCTACAAAAAAAATCTGGACGTGGGCTAACTTTCGATATGAATGTAATATCCCAAAGCCAATTCATCCTGGATGACAAGAAAATTGTTCATCAGGTTTGGAATTAATTCCCAACAATTGCCTTAAATTGTCAACGGTGTGGGCCCTTCTCCCAGACTGTCCAATGTTAATCGTAATGGACAATAAGAATGTGCAACTCAGTTGCAACGTTAACATTTTTAATCATCCCATGTTTTACTGGGGCATTCTCAAACAGAACCAGAGTCCGAGTCATGTAAAGAGCCAGCATTTGGACAATGAGGAATGTTGTTCGGAATATCTTAAGGAAGGGGGGAGATCTGTAGTTTAGGGAGAAACATGATATGATGGGACAAGGCACGGCCACAAATGGTGGAGAGATGGAAATTTGGGATGCTTAGAAGACCAGACTGAAATAAATAGTGCTCCTGTAGCATTGTGGAGTTAGGATAGGGAAGGGCAAGATGACATATGGATGCTTTAAATCGGAGATGTAGCCAGACCAGGACCAATGTACGTCGATCAACACTGGGCTAAGAGGATAACAGGAGTTGCTGTGAAATTAAATATGAGCAGCATAGCTTTAAATGAGTAGGGAAGAGTATTTGAGAGCAGTAAAGGGTTTCAGTAAGAGGTAGAAGTGGACATTATTAAAGGGTTCAAAGTAAACAGGCAGTGCTTTGGAGTGGAAATGGGGTCAGAAGCTCAGTTTGGGGCAAGTAGGATGAAGAAAGCCAACAGACTAAGCTTTTAACAGTGGCCAGGAGTGCGGTAGATGAATTTGTTACTTGGGAAGGGAATTTATTGTGAAGGCAGAAGACAGTGATACTCAATATATTGTGTTGGAGGAAGAAAATATGTAATTGACTACAAGGCGGTCAGGGGGTAAAGACACTAATAAGATATGGAATGATGAAAGGACATCTTGCATTGGCTTGGTCCGCCAAGGTCTACTGGATCTCCTGGTTGCTAACCTTTTTAACTCCCCTTCCCATTCACCTACGGACCTGAGTCTGAGGTGGTGTTCCTCCATTGCCAGAGTGAGGCTACGTGCAAGCTGGATGAACAACACCTCATATTCTGCTTGGGTAGCTTACAACCCAATGGTATGAATATTGAATTCTCCAATTTAAGGTAGGTTCTAACAACACTCAGCCCAATGTTCCAACCATCTGCCTATCAACCTCCCCTCCCACCCCCCGTCGGCTTGTGTCCAGGTATTTACATTGCTCCTATTTAAGATTGTCCATCGGGTTTGTTTTCGCTAACCAGAGAGAATTGGTATTAATCTGACAGACCATTACCAACAGCATTGGCAATGCTCTGACAAGACTCATGTTCACCTCTTGTCCCTGTGTTCGTTAATGTACTTTGCATCTGGTCTGGCTACATCTCAGTTGTGAAGTATTCACCCGTACGTTGCATCTTGCCATGGTGCTGTATTTACTGTATGTACTCTTTTTTATTTTTCTCCATCTTTTGCAGTGCTCTCTAGATAGAGATGTAATAGAGCATGATGAGCTGTTAATTTGCTTTAATTTAAGGGCAGTTATTTTTTCCCGATGTCAGATGAATCTATTTATGTCGGCTAGCAGTGATGTGTTATTATGTAATATGATTCCTGTCTTTAGCAATTTGTAATGCAGCCTGCAATCTACACCTTCATACCATTGGACCTCTGGCATTTGTGATCGATGGAAATGGGAAACGACATTCAAATAATGATACAAGCACTCCATTGGGGAGATTAGTGAGAATCCGGATATCCTAGTTGCTGGAATTCTGTTAATATCAGTCAACTGTGAATTATAGTAACATATGAGTGGTTCTGTCATCTACTGCATATGTCAAACCTGTTTAGCCAGTGCTGAGCTCGGAAAAGCAGATTAGAATGTTGCAGGATACCTTCCAGACTGGTTAACTTATGATATTACCCTAAATTTTCATAAGGGTGTTATGCTGAGAGAAACATTACTGAACTGTACTTTTCACCATTATATTAGAGAAAAAAAGTCCAAGTCAGAATCAGCAGCCTCTTAATCAGTAGTTTACTTGTCTCTTGCACCATTGTCTGAATAATACTTAAATGCACCTCGTGTTCGATTTAATAACAATTAGAACCTGTGGTGTTAAAGACATGCAACAGAATAATACATTGACAATTGGAGAGTTTAGAATATCAGTGGTTACCAAAGAAAAGCATTATCTTGCTTGCCAGGGACAACGTGATGGATGGTCTCCCCAAATGTCTTTTAATTCTAGTAAATTTAGGAGTTGAAGGTCAGGTTTCTATGCTGAGGCCTATGTTCCACTCCCCACTTGGAATGAATTTTAGCATTGCACTACCCAATTGATGGATTTAGATTTTTCCACCAGTTTGTAACTAGAGGGAAAGGGGGATTTGTTTTGAAATCCTACTCCCCATTTTTCCACATGACTATATAACCTAAGTGGTTGACAAGTCAACTGGTTGGGCATTGTTTCGTATGAATGAGTTAACAATGACACAGGTCTTTGCTACAGTTCTGATTCCTTGTTTGCTGCTAAAGATTGTTCTTGAGTCTGAATGGAGTCGCACTTAAATGATAATTAAATGATAATTTCATAATCTAATGACTAAGCATGGTAAAATATTGCTTTAGTAGTTCTCTATTAAGAGTAATATGTTAAAGTTAGAGTTGTAAGGATGTACGTTGAACTTCAAATGTGGATGGGAGTTTTCTCTGTGAATGCTTGAAATGCGCTGTTGTTACTGACGTAATCTAAAATGTGGAAAATCCAATCCATGATTACACATTTGAGTTTGGTGATTTGCAATTAACCTCTTCCGAAACATGTGCCAGTGGCAGTTTTGTATCTAGAACTGACTGATTCCTTTTGTGTTTAGGTACGTTGGAGGCACACTTATCAGGTCTGCTGTGGACAGCAGTGTGTATATCTCTTGCCATTGTGATTGCCCTTCCTAAACCCCATGGTATTAGAGCTTTGATCGCCTCTACAATTTTGCGTCTTATATTCTCAGTTGGCTTGGAGCCAACATTGTATTTGTTGGGAGCATTTAATGTGAGTATTCCATTTACATGGACTAAAATTACATTTATGGGTCAATGCATCCTTCTCTTTTAACTTTCTTCCCAAAATATTCCTCTAGCTAAGTATTTGCTTACCTGTCCTAATCTTTGTGCCTTGAATCAGTTTTTTTTTTAAATTTGGTAACACTTCCATGAAGAAAACTGAAATATTTTGCTACTATTTTGCTATATCAATATAAGTGGAAATCAAACAAAAAAACCTGCAGATACTGAGAATCCTAAATAATTTGTTGGAAACACTCAGCTGATCAGGCTACACCTGTGGATAGAGAAACATTGGTATGTTTGAAGTCAAAGTTAATGTTTCTATCTTGTCATCTTCAAACTGAAATATTAACTTTATTCCTCTTCACTTAGATGCTCCCGATGCAGCTGAGTATATCTAGCATTTTCTGCTTATATTAAATTTATTGCTCATATGAAAACCCATAAAGTGGCAGGTTTTATGACCTTATCAGGGGTCATTTGTGACTGAATATCTGTTGGGGCGCTTTAATTCTGGTTCATTGCTTGGGCCATGTTGTGTGTTGAAATGGCAGCTGTAGACAATAGGTGCAGGAGTCAGCCATTCAGCTCCTCGAGCCAGCACCGCCATTCACTGTGATCATGGCTGATCATCCACAATCAGTGCCCTGTTCCAACCTTCTCCCCATATCCCTTGACTCCGCTTTCTTTAAGAACTTTATCTAACTCTCTCTTGAAAGCATCCAGAAAAATTGCCTCCACTGCCCTCAGAGGCAGAGAATTCCACAGATTCACAACTCTCTGGGTGAAAATGTTTTTCCTCATCTCCATTCTAAATGGCTTATCCCTTATTCTTAAACTGGTTCTGGACTCCCCCAACATCGGGAACATGCCTCTTGCGTGTCCAATCCCTTAATAATCTTATATGTCTCAATAAGATCCCCTCTCATCATTCTAAATTCCAGTGTACACAAGCCCAGTCGCTCCATTCTTTCAACATTTGACAGTCCCCCCCATCCCGCGAATTAACCTCATGAACCTATGCTGCACTCCCTCAATAGCATGAATGTCCTTCCTCAAATTTAGACCAAAACTGCACACAATACTCCAGGTGTGGTCTCACTAGGGCCGTGTACAACTGCAGAAGGACTTCTTTGCTCTTATACTCTACTCTTCTTGTTATGAAGGCCAACGGTAGCTTTCTTCACTACCTCCTTACTTTCAGTGACTAATGAACAAGGACACCCAGATCTCGTTGTACTTCCCCTTTTCCTAACTTGACACCATTCAGATAATAATCTGCCTTCCTGTTCTTGCCACCAAAATGGATAATCTCACATTTATCTACATTAAACAGTATCTGCCTTACATGTGCCCACTCACCCAACCTGTCTGTCAACCTGCATCCTCATAGCATACTCCTCACAGTTCACACTGCCACCCAGCTTTGTGCCATCCGCAAATTTGCTAATGTTACTTTTAATCCCTTCATCAAAATCGTTGATATATATTGTAAATAGCTGCGGTCCCAGCACCGAGCCTTGCGGTACCGCACTAGTCACAGCCTGCCATTCTGAAAGGGACCCGTTAATCCCTATTCTTTGCTTCCTCTCTGCCAACCAATTTCCTATCCATGTTAGTATCCTACCCCTAAAGCTGTAGTTCTTCAATTCGTGACTTCCTGCAAGTGAGCAAAGACTTTGCTTTGATGGATTAATTGAACACCTTGCCTCTCAGAGATGGCCACAAAGTATTGGAGTAGTAGGATCTCTGGAGAAAATAGATAGGTGACGTTTCAGGTTGGGACCCTTCTAGCAGTTCCTTCTTATTATACCTTGCCTCTCAGCCCAAATCTACACCCGGCATAACAAGACCGTATTCACTCACAAATAAAAGTCTGAAACCACATCCCAGAAACGATCTAGATTTTCAGAAGAAGTAATAATATTATTCCGGTTCTTCAATCTTACTTTGATAATTGAATTCAGTTATTAAGAGCTTTTAATTGTTTTTCACCTGCAATTTTTGTTACTTTTTGATTAATATTTACTGTTCAAATTAGTTTGTCATGAAGGAGGAAAGTCTATCCACTATCCCTATGGTGTATTCTTTATAGGAGCTAGAACATTGGGACAGTTGTTCAAGTGAACTACTGAAACATAGTCCACTCTCACCCGCAATTCTGTGCACACTAGCACTATTGTAGCATACACTAGCACTATCCTACACACTAAGGACAATTTACAAACTTTACCAAAGCCAATTAACCTACAGGCCTGTATGTCTTTGGAGTGTGGGAGGAAACCGGAACATCTGGGGAAAACCCACGCGGTCACGGGGAGAATGTACAAAGTCCATACAGACAGTACCCATAGTCATGATCTCAGGTCACTGGTGATGTGAGGCATCAACTCTACCGCTGCGCCACCATATGCTTCACTTCAGCCCCATTTCTTGGGCTATGCTGAGATGATTTATGTTTGAAATCCCACCGGTTGCACAATTGGACATGTGAGCATTGTTCTTCACAGTGTACCCAGTATTATCTGAGTGTCACCTGTGCCCCCCCCCCCCCCCCCTCAAAGTTTGGACAGTAATCATTTCCACGATTATTGGCATAAGTTTTAGTAGGAGTGTGCAGCCTCCCACTTGCGTCCAATTATCAGAGATCTTTCCATCCAGCTATGTCAGACCTCTGCCACGTTTCATCATTTACTGTCCACTCCAGCATCATAGATCGCTCTGTTGCAGAATTGATGAAACATTACCTACATCTCCTTCCATTTCATCAAGGAACAGTGGCATCTCAGGTACTGGAACTGGCTGCCTTCCCAATAGTGTGGGCTGCCTGTGATTGTCCTTGATTGCCCATAAGGGCTTCTATCAGTAAGCCAGACTTCCCCGTCTACAGGAAAGTCTCCTCCCTCGGTGATCAACTGCTTGCAGACCATCAGAGGATAAGTTCATAAGTTTATAAGTTCTAGGAGCAGAATTAGATCATTTGGCCCATCAAGTTTACGCTTCACCACTTTTCAAAAATAAAGTTAATTTAATTCCCGTCTCTTTCATGCCGATGAATGCATGAGAGAGTGAAAGTGTGGACTGTGAAGTAGAAGCAGTCCACACCGTAATGGCCAAACACAAGAGCCAGGTGCATATACCATAGGCTGCCAGAGCTTGATGCATAAATCACTGATATAAAACTATCCATGTGCTGGGTACTGTTCTTAAAATGAGGAAGTAACATGCCTCCAATCCACTTCAACGTCATTCCAGCCAGTGTTAACATAGAAACATAGAAAAGAGATGCAAGAGTAGGCCATTTGGCCCTTCGACCATGCACCACCATTCAATATGATCATGGCTGATCATCCAAAATCAGTACCCCATTCCGGCTTTTTCCCCCATATCCCTAGATTCCTTTAGCCCTAAGAGCTAAATCTACTCTCTCGCGCTAACCCTCAGATCACATCTGACCTGCAAAATGTTAACTGTGGCTGAAATTTGTAGGATAATGAACTTCTGGAAGAATTGGCTATTTAAATAATTTTAGTCACAGGCAACTTAATTTAATTAACTCAGCTGCTTGTGACATTGCAATGGATCCTGCTTTCACGTGCAAACTTGTGCAAATTGTTTTTGCTCCAAGATATAATAGAGCAAAGTTGTATTTATAGCATTGCTACATCATGATTTGAGTTCCAATTGGTTTTTTGTAAATATTGTGTGTTTTTGTACTGCTTTCAAGATTTATCAACCAGAGTGTTTAATGGGTTACGTTTAGGTTTAGTTTAGAGATACAGCATGGAAACTGGCCCTTTGTCCCACCAAGTCCACACTGACCATCGATCACCTGTTCACACTCGTTCTATGTTGTCCCACTTTCTCTTCCACTCCCTGCACACAAGGGGCAATTTACAGAGGACAATCAACCTACAAATCTGAATGGCTTTGGGATGTGGGAGGAAACCGGATGGAGCTCCTGTAGGAAACGCACATGGTCACAGGGTGAACTTGCAAACTCTGCACAGACAGGAGCCGAAATCGGGATTGAACCTCAGTCTCTGGTGCTGTGAGGCAGTATCTCTAGCAGCTGAGCCACTGTGCAGCCTTGACTTATTAAATTGCCGTTGAAATTTTAATTTAACAGAAAAGTATAACAGGCTAGTGCGCATGGAAGGATAGGATAAAGAAATATATCAGGAGAATTAGATCAAACACTCTGTGGGTGGAGGGGTTATTATGTTGGATAATTAAAGTTCTCCTCATCCTTATTTTCAAAGCCTTCGAACATCTATCTCTAATTAACCCCTAACTTAAAATCCTCTGTCATCTCTGAACTCTTTCAATACTTGCAAGGAGTGGATGGAACTACCTGTGCCTTGAGCTCTGAAATCCATTCCCTTAACTTCTCTGCCTCATCTAGGGCGGCACAGTGGCACAGCAGTAGAGTTGCTGTCTCACAGCGCCAGAGACCGGGGTTCAATCCTGACTTTGGGTGCTGTCTGTATGGAGTTCGTACATTCTCCCTGTGACCACGTGGGTTTTCCCCGGTTGCTCCGGTTTCCTCCCACGTGCCAAAGAATAACTGGTTTGTAGGTTAATTGGCTTCGGTAAAATTGTCAATTATTGCTAATGTGTAGGGTCGTGGTAGTGAATGGGTTGATCGCTGGTCAACGCGGACTCAGTGGGTTGAACTCCTGTTTCCATGCTGTACCTCTAAAGTCTAAAATAAACTCTTTGAATGGAAAAAATTGCAAAACATGCAAATTATAAATGTGAAATGAAACAGAAAATTGTGGAAATGGTCAATAGGGCAATTAACACCAATCAAAAGAAAGAAATCGTTATCTTTCCATCTGTGGAGTGAGAAATGATTAGCATTGATAAAATGTTTAAGAAAGAACTGCAGATGCCGGAAAAATCGAAGGTACACAAAAATGCTGGAGAAACTCAGCAGGTGATGCAGAATCTATGGAGCGAAGGAATAGGTGATGTTTCGGGTCGACACCCTGGTTTGTTTGTGCTCAATAGCACTTGGGCTTGGTTTGGAAGGTGGATTTTCCCTGCTGTTCCAGTACAGGCATCAGGTGCTGGTTTCTCTGAAGTTTGCAGCTATGTTTATAGCTAAGATAGACACAAAATGCGAGGGTCACTCAGTGGGACAGGCAACATCTCTGGAGTTCTTCAGCTCAGTCTGAAGAAGGGTCTCGATCCGAAAAGTCACACATTCCTTCTCTCCAGAGATGCTGCCTGTCCCGCTGAGTTACTCCAGCATTTTGTGTCCATCTTCGGTTTCAACCAGCATCTGCAGTTCCTTCCTACACTGTAAACTTTATAGCTGGCTGATCTGCTGCTCGGCACAATCACCTGCATTAACTCCCCATCCATCTAATACAGCATAGCAGTCCAACATGTTGTTGGGGTCATGGATGTGGTCTGAATGGGATGCACAGAAAAAAAGAGAATATAGAAACAGCCGTTAAAAATGAATCCAAGAAATCTTTAACTGATTTCCTTTGCCCCACCCCAGATTTCAAAAGCATTTCTATTTCGGGAACTAAGTTTCCCTGAGAATCATGGAGATTGCAGAAGAGAGAAAACGATTCAGCACAACATTTCTACCAGGCATAGGTTCTAGGAAATATTTTTTTTCCGCTGAAAACTTGTGTTCTGTATTATCGGGACTTTATTAGTAGCAATTATGTGAAATAATTTATAACCTGTGGTATGCTCTGGAAGTAATGACTGCAAGCTGCTAAACTCAAGGCACATCCTTTAGGGCCACTAAGGTTACAAACACCTTAAGAATCCTACAGCATAACTATTTGAAAAACCTGCAGCCAAAAAGGTTTTGGCAACAGCTGGGAGGAAAAAGTAGAAATGAAGTGATTAGGAACAGACTGTGAATGCATTCCCTGGAGCAGTGGGATAAAATAGCTCCTCATTAGTTCACCAAGGTTTCCACTGCATAAGAGTGTAAGATAATGCCAGATTAAACACTAGAGACCTGCATCCTTTTCTTTAAAAATAGTTTGTTTTTGTTCAGAGCTAAAGCATATAGAAGTCTTCTAAATCTGCATATGCCCATGAATATGTTAATGTTGTATAACTTGGATCCTTGCTGGTTTTTTTTTAAATTATAGAAACGCCAAGGTAAATTGATGGTGCTTCACCGCTTTTAAACCACTGATAGTATTTTCTCTTGGTCATCCAGCATTGGGCGGCATATTGGCACAGCAGTAGAGTTGCTGCCTTACATTGCCAGAGACCCGGTTTCGATCCTGACTACGGGTGCTGCCTGTATGGAGTTTGTACGTTCTCCCTGTTAGCACGTGGGTTTTCTCCGGGTGCTTCGGTTTCCTCCAACACTCCAAAAATGTACAGGCTTGTAGGTTAATTGGCTTCGGTAAAGATTATAACTTGTCCCTAGTGTGTAGGATAGTGCTAGTGTACGGGGTGATCGCTGGTCAGTGTGGACCAGATGGGCCGAATGGCCTGTCTCTGCGCTGTGTCTCTAAACTAAACTAACATCAACATCCCCACCAAATGCATGCAAGGTTCTTGATACATCTACACCCCAGCTATGCCTTGTATCATTGTTGCTTTGATCATTTATTCACTCCTGTTGCCCTATCACAGATCATAATCTTTGCTTCCTTCCCTGGTCCTGTAATTTGAATTTTTTAAAGTCTAACACATCCACTTTGAAAGAGACCATCAAACTGAATTATTGAGCAAGCATCCACAGTACTTTGGGTAACATTAGCACTTGTTCTCAAACCTTGTTAAATGTCATCCTATTTAGGGTTTCCAACCGACTGTCCAAGAGGCTTCTGAACCTGCAGACCAAACATGGGTCTGTGGTACACGTCACTAGATTAAAAGACATTTAAGCATTAACCAAAGTTATATTTTAAACTTTGACATTTTTTTGTAGTTTAGCTGGGGTAACTCAGTGGGTCAGACCCGGAACATCACCTATTCCTTTTCTCCAGAGATGCTGTCTGACCTAGAGTTACTCCAACATTTTCTGTCTGTCTTCAGTGTAAACCAGCATCTGGAGTTCCTTCTTTCACAAATTAAGAAAAGCTAATTGAGTTTCCATGGGAAAATGGTGAATATTTGTCTAATGGTGAGCTGCAAGGAGTTTGGGGGGAAATGGAAGCGGAGAGTACAGCAGTTGGAGACAAGCTGGTGATCAAGTCCTCCGGAGTAAGTTCATTCACAATTGGCAGATCTAGAGCAGCTGTGTCTTCCAACATTGTGTCTTCACTTTATTAAATTAAGTGCCTGGTCAGCATAGGAACCACAGCAGCAAAGGAAACCAACAGCTTTATAAGAACTGACATGACTACCCCCCACCTAAATAAAATATTTGGCTTCTCACTAAGTGTCCTCAATGTAAGCCAGGCAATTGCACAGTAGATGTGGCAGGACACTCCCCTTTACTTTAAGCTGCCACTGCACACTTCAATCTTATTATTGAAAGTAAACCCTATCTTCAGATAATATCAAAGTATTCTCGTACAATTTGTTTCCAGAAGTTCCTGGTAGTTTAGTGAGGGGCTTGGTGGATTGATGCGGGGGTGCTGTTAAGCGCGTGGTACGCACTGATCTTCAGTTGCATTTCCAACATTTAATTGTGCCTGTTTTTTGCACATGAAAGGAAGTAACATTCACACACGTTATAAAAAAAGAAACATTCTCTCTGCCATTTGGATTTAATTTAATGCAACCTGCCAGTATTGGGATTTTTTTTTAATAAACTATAAGGCAGGCTGGAGATTGAAATCTCCTTTGGGAGGGTTAACTCATTATTCAGGCCTATTAATATTCATATTATTTAAAATATTTTTTTAAGTGCAGAGGGAATAAAAGTCTGGGGTGTGTGGGAAGGAGCAAAATGCAGATAAGCACTCGGAAGGCCAACTGGCATCCATGAAGGGAGAAGCTGAGTGAATGTTTCAGGTTAAAGACAAATGATAAATCAGGTTAATGATAAAACATTACCCCATTGATCATCAGTTCACTTTACTGAATGTTTCATCCAATTTCCAACTATCAATTGTGCTTGAGTTACAGATTAATTGTTCAAAAATATCAGCTAACCATTAATAGAATCTGTTTAATACTTTAGGAGGTACAGTTTTCTGGCGATCGAGTGTTACTTTGCAAGGAAAAGCAATGCATGTATGGAGAGATTAGAAGGGTGTGGAAATAATGAGCTGAGCAGTAATTAGATGCTAGAGCTGTACCATTAGCCAGTGAGCTAAATGTTTCTGTGGGCTTGGTGTATGGAGGATTCATCTAATTTGTATTATGGTCGTTTTTCAGTGCAGTTTAAATGTAACAAAACTTAAATAGCCTGGAGACTCTGGATCCAGGTTGCTTCCCGAGTAATTTGCAGCTGATAATCTTTTCAGTGACTGTCTTATTGAGGATGGGTAATCATACAAAAAGCCCGAGTGCTTCAAATAACAGAAATACACCAAATTTTGTTGTGTGAGGTTGAGCTGAACTTGGGTTGTAAAATAACACATGTTTTAAATGGATTGGAGCCAGTGCACATGGCTTAACCAAAGTCATGCATGCTGCTGTAGGTTGTGGAGCGTTGCCCTATAACTATCTGACAAAATATCTTCAGCCTGAAACATGAATTTTGTCTCTCGTTCCACAATGACTGCCTGACTCTCTGAGTGTTTCTAACATTTCTATTTCAGATTTTCAGCATCTGCAGTACTGTTGATTTCCAAAACTGGCCCTAAGCTACTTTGCTTCCTTAAAGGGAAATGCTTTTGTGTCAAGACAATCTTTTACAGATATTTATACAGTTTTCAAGAGAGAGTTAGATTTAGGGCTAAAGGAATCAAGGGATATGAGGAAAAAGCAGGAAAGGGTACTCATTTTAGATTTAACCCAGTCTGAAGAAGGGTCTCGACCCGAAACGTCGCCTATCTCCTTCGCTCCTTAGATGCTGCTGCACCTGCTGAGTTTCTCCAGCTTTTTGTGTAACCCCCTACTAATTTTAGATGATCAGCCATGATCATATTGAATGGCGGCGCTGCCCTGAATGGCCTATTCCTGCACCTATTTTTCTATGTTTCTAGTCTCAAAATTCTCTTTATTGCACTTGTCCCAGTTTTGGTTAGTTTGGGTCAGTTTTGGTTAGTTTAGGTCAGTTGCTGTAAGCTAATGTATTGCAACACTTGGGGAAAGTTCTTACTCCACGCACCTCACGTTTTACACAAGGGTTACGTGCTTGAAAAGCAGTGTGCAATTCAAAAACTCGTAAATTAAACAGATACGTGACTATGCTGTAAACAGCAGAACATTTGAGCATGTTATTCCAAAAATATGAGTGAATAAATCAAGCTTTGGTATTAAAGGAACAGGCGCATTATTTCTAATATGCATAAATACAACATGCATAAAATGCAAGATACTTGGAATTTGATATCTCTTGATATAAATGGCTGATCAATGATTAGAATGGCTAATCGATTATTTTTATGTTTCCTAACAGGTTGGTAATAAAGTAATATTCTTGACCAGCTTTGTGGGAAATCGAGGTACTTTCACTAAAGGTTACATGGCCATGATCCTGGATGTGGAGTTTCTTTATCATCTAGTATACACGATAATATCTGTCATGGGGCTTTTTGCCCATGAATTCTTCTACAGTTTGCTGGTATGTGTTGAGGAAGGTTCATTCAATTTTACTTCAGATATAAAATCTCAAATGTATTTTTTGACATGATTATATCTCGTGGCCATAACAAGCTTCAAACTTGGCCGAACTATTTGGTGGGAAGGATGTACAGTAGAATTATTTAATTTTCTATTCACAGATGATGAAGATTAGATCATTGGCTTGTCTCCAATACAATTGGTTTCATGTGGTACTGTAACTTAGGCTGGATCATAGCATAAAGGACACTATCCTGCCTGCTTGTTTTCCTGAAAGAGGTGTCAGATTAAGCCTCACGTGGTATGCAGTTTTGATCTCCATAACTAAAACAAAATGATATTCTTACCAAAAGGCTTCTGAAGAGAGATCAACTACATCTCTGTTTAAGAAAGAACTGAAAATGCTGGAAAAATCGAAGGTCGACCAAAATGCTTGAGGAACTCAGCGGATGAGGCAGCATCAATGGAGAGAAGGAATAGGTGACGTTTCGGGCCGAGACTCTTCTTCAGTCTGAAGAAGAGTCTCAATACGAAAAATGTTGTCTATTCCTCCTCTCCATAGATGCTGCCTCACACGCTGAGTTCCTCCAGCATTTTCGTCTACCTTCAACTAATCACTTAAGTTTAGAAGATTAAGAGGAGACCTCTGTAGTGTACAAAACTCCAATGCGGATCAGCAGATTAGATGCCAAGAAGGTATTTCCCCTGGCTGGGAATGATGCTCTCAGCAAGATGTGTTAGACTGAGTTGAGGAGAGATTCCTGCATTCAGTGAGTGGTGAACCAGTAGAATGCTCCATAACAGAAAACATTGGAGGCCAAGTCACCAAATATACTTAACAAGGAGATAGATGTTCAGGCACAAAAGGCATCAAGGGATATGGGTGGGAAGATGGTATTGAGACAGACTTTCACCTATTATCTTATTGAATGGAGGACGAAGTGAAATGATCCACTGCTCTCTATAGTTTCCATGTTTCTATCCCTATCCTTCCCCTTTTCCTGTCGTGCAACAATATATCGGACGTAAATGGATCAAGATAAAAGGACAAACAGTACATAAGCAAATACTAATATAACACTTTTACATAGTATAAACAAGTATGAGCAAATCCTCAAACAACTTTTATAAAGGGAAGGAATAATATAGGTTTAATTAAATTTTAGACTTTATATATTTTTTCATGTGACAATCGAATGGAAGTGTGTTAAGACTACAGGAAGAATTGATTTGGCTGATAAATTCTGAACTGCAATTACGAGAGTTGATTGGCTTTTCTTAACAGTTTTTTTTGTTTAACATTAACTGTTAAATAGATTTCTTCTTAAGGCAGCTGAAGGGTAGGAATAATAAAGTCTTTGTTTATTTTTCAGCTTTTTGACCTGGTTTACAGAGAGGAGACATTACTGAATGTCATCAAGAGTGTCACTCGGAATGGCCGCTCCATCATTCTGACCGCTGTACTGGCGCTCATCTTAGTCTACCTGTTTTCTATTGTTGGCTTTTTGTTTTTCAAAGATGACTTCATCCTGGCAGTGGACAAGGTGCCAAACAAGACCTTTTGGGCAGGTAAAATCGCCATGTTGAGCAAATGGGAGAACTGCTTTCAGGTGGAGTAAGTTCTTGCAGGGTTAGGGTTTATGGTCACGTAATTCTAAATGCATTTTCAGCTATAAATGCAACAAAAACCTAATGCATTTGTGCCGATAGTCTACTGGAAAAGTTGAGCTTTCGAAAAATGAGTTTAAAATGGAAAGAAATACAATCATTGGGCTGCACAGTGGCTCAGCGGTAGAGTTGCTGCCTTACAGTGCTTGCAGAGCCAGAGACGCGGGTTTTCATCCCGACTACAGGTGCTGTCTGTATGTATTTTGTACCTTCTCCCCATGACCGAGTGGGTTTTCTCAGTTCTTCAGTTTCCTCCCACACTCCAAAGACATACAGGTTTGTAGGTTCATTGGCTTGGGTTTGTATACTTGGAATAAGTGTAAATTGTCCCTAGTATGTGTAGGATATTGTTAATGTGTGGGGATCGCTGGCCGCCGCCTGTTTCCACGCTGTATCTAAACTAAACTAATCTCATGTGTTGTGTCTAGTTGTGGGTGACACACCCCAAGGGAACTATTAGCTTTGGTGTAGGTCCAGTGTAGATGCATCAGAATAATCTATTCCAGGCCTGCCACTGTTATCTTATGAAAATAATTGTATAAACATTAACTTTAGCCCTTTTGAGTTTAGAAGGTAATCCACTGATCAAATCAAGGCCTTAAAAATTATATTTCTTACAGTGGGCATTTGCAAATGTTTCCTTTTGCCCAATTATACCTAGAAGAATGAGAAACATTTTTGAAATTAGAGCTATCCATTCTGAAGTTCTATCTGAACTACTTTATCATGCGTAAGGTATTTGGACATTGGTCAGTGGAGATCTAGGACATTTCTATTGTGCAAGGGATACAGATCAAAATTAAGTAAACGTAATTGAAGTCAATAAAGCTTTAGCTGAATATTAGCAGGCTGAATAGCCTGCTTCTGTTCTGATGTAATCTAGAAATGTTACAGTGATAAGAATTACCCTGTGCAATAATTGTGATTTGGAGTTGCAATCTCTATATTTTGAGTCATCTAGATATGGCTGTGTTTATAATCAAACACAAATCTAATCATTTACACAGACTGTAGGTGACTGAATAATTTGTTTACAAATTAAAGCACATAAGAAGCCATTGCGTTAGATAATATTAATAAAACTCAATCCCTAATCTTGATGTTCCCTTGCAATGCACACAATAAATCAAATTGTCCCATGAACATTATTGCCATTTAAAGGCCTTGGATTCTAGCTGACAACTATATTGTTGGTATTGCTGAAAATAAAAAATGGAAGTATTGCAGCATTAGTGCATTTTGAAGGACATCATTGGGTGAAATAATTGTGAAGTTTAATACTAAAAGTAGAAAATTTCTTAAGCATAAATACCAAAGTTGCAGTAGATTAAAGAACAAAATCTAACAAATGCATACTGAGGTACATGTTTTGAACAGGCAAAGAGCAGCATATGTTATTTGTGTCCTTTAGCAAAGAGCCAAGTTCACTTGATCAAGATTAAATCTGCTCTCAAGGTTAAAAAGAGATGAAGGCTGAGCCACAGTATAATGGAACTTAAGTAATATTATAGGTGCTCAAAGCTGAGAGGATTAGGTGTCACAGTGTACCATCCAATACTTTCTAAGGTTCGTGTTGTTCCTCCAGGCAAGGTTAGAATTTTGGGGAATTGAATGCAAGCTGTTGGAGTCAACACAAGCTCATATGAAATCAGATGCCACACTTGCTTATGCTGGGAAATCCTGGGCTCCCTAAGAACGGTTCATATAAGCCAGAAAATCAGCAGGGGTAAATTTTCCATCAATCTATAATTAACATGTTGCGTTAATGCTTTGACAATTTTATTTTAAATCAGTATTATGTTTGAATCCCTGAGGTATCCACCTAAGAAATTTAGGATATAAGTGTCCCACATGGACTCTGCCCTGTATGTCTTAAGTACACTCTCCATTCACCCAAGTCGAGAGAACACCTAGGTTCTGCTGTTTGCAATGCAAGAACCCAAGTGTTTTCAGCCATGCTGCTGGGGTGTAGCAAGAAAATATCAGCATAGAGTTATTTTCCTACAACTACTTAAGTTGGAGAAAACTTTTCTAGTAGTGATGAGCCTCATTTGGAATTACTTCCTCCTTTATCTCAGGGCTGATTAAACCTTTGAATTTGGAAGGCAATTGCTTTGGTCCCTGCCCCCTCCAACCCATCATCTGACCATCCACTCCCCCAGCAGATCATATCTGTAACTAATTTCTTCCATGATCTCCAATCTGTGTAAAGATGATTCAGGAGGATGCAAATTCTGCCTTACAAATGTCTTGGGTGTCTCCTTCACAGAGAGTGTTGGAGCCTTACCTTCACCAGGCTAAGCCCGAGACCACGAAGCAAATTTGTGCATTATGGATATATTTCAATATCATATATTTTGAATTGAGACCAACAAGACTGGCATTTAGCCTCCAGGCTGAATTTAAGTGTGAATCCCAAGAACTTTCATGTAATGTAGGTCAGTAGATGTTGACCTCAAAAGTTTTCAATATTTAAATCTGACACAAAACAAAAGCAGAACATGGATATGTGATGTCTGAAGAACGGTCTCAACTTGAAACATCTCCTATCCACGATCTTGAGAGATGCTGCCTAACCCGCTGAGTTACTCCTGCACTTTGCATCCTATTTTGTACCAAACAAAGGCAGTTTGTGATTGTTTTACGGTCCATCACCATGAAGCGTAAAGACAAATTGATGGAAATTTTGTAGATTCTGAAGGGGCCATGACAGGATGGATGTGCACAGGATGGATTGGAAAATCTGATTGGAAAATCTAGAGTGAAGGATTGCTGCTTAAATTCTTTTTAAGTCAGAAATTAGACTTTCTTTTTCACTCAGAGGATTTTAAGTCTTTGGCAACTATTTGTGCCACATAGCAGTGGAACTAGCTTTCACATATTTTTAAGGCAGAGATAGTTAGAACCTTAGTGAACAAGGGCCCATAACGTTTCAGGGGATTAAGGGTCGGTGTATGCATTTGAATTGCAGAATTGAAATTAGCTATCATAACCACGATCGTTTTGAATGTCAGATGGGAGCCGAGAGGGCTACTCTTGCTCCCAATTCATTTGTCGAACGCTTTAGTTTTTAGTTTTAGAGAAACAGCGCGGACACAGGCTCTTCAGCCCACCGAGTCCGCACCGACCATCAATCCCCGCACACGAACGCTATCCTACACACACTAGGAACAATTTACAAATATATGAAGCCAATTAACCTACAAACCTGTACGTCTTTGGAATGTGGGAGGAAACCGGAGATCTTGGAGAAAACCCATGCAGGTCACGGGGAGAACGTACAAATTCTGTACAGACCACACCCGTAGTCAGGATCGAGTAATTCCTAAGCGTGTTGGAGTATAAATCTGAATACCATCCATTAATCCAGAAAACCCGCTGGTCCGGCACTACCAAAGTCCACGGAGTGTGGGATTACCAGAGTTTTATTTAGTTTTATTTCTCTGCCCCAACACCAAGGTTAAAGGGACAGAAAGCTGGTTCTGAGGTTAAGTGAGCAGTTTAACAATAAAATGGCATGGTGAAGGTTACAATGCATGAAGAAGAAGAAGTACAAAGAGCAGTCTTCTGCCCACAACAATTTATATTCTTTAGCAAAGGATGTTTGGTGTTCCCTATTGTTACTTGATGTAACGAGACATGACGTCAATGGAGCCGCAGCTCTGACCACATGGTTGGACATAGGAACAAAATAAAACTGGAAGAAGTGATTTAGAAAATGTAATGAGTCAAGTCATACACATGTCAAGATACAACTCATATTTATTAAAGTCCACTTACAGCATCGGTCTGCAGGATATTACGGTAACTAGCAGCTACTCAGACTTACGTAAGCAATCTCTTGGTAATATAAATCGCATATTAGGTGGAGCTCCTACTAACAAGCACTCCAATTGTTTAGTAGGAAATAACCAATCTACATCTTTCCTTGTAGAAACAAAACAAAGCATAGATACGTGGAAGCATGGTGGCTAAGCAGCCGAAACGTTAATAACGCATTTGGGGAAGTATAGATAGTTACACAAAATCGCCGTATCTAATGGGTGACCTACTGACCCGTCCGGCACGTGTGTGGTACGAATCCGCATCTCCTCCTTTCACCGGTGAAGTGACTGGGGATGGGACCAGGGATGTGACCGGGGACAGCACCGGAGACCCGCCGGGTGGAGGGGGTGAATTAGGGGAGCTGGGCGCTGAACACCGTGGAGAGGCCACGGGGGACACAGTCTCTGGTAGTGGAGCAGCCGGCCTGGTAGTGTGAGGGTGTACAAAACGCGAGACCTCTGGATACGGAGTCGCAGGACGCGGTTCCTTCACAGGAAGGACATGTTGACGGTTACGTATGTAAATTGCCCCAACCGCGCTAACCAGGTAGGAGCGTGGCTCTTTGGCAGGGCTGAGGATGTGACCCAGACAGCCATAGCCCTTGTTGGTCTGGAGGTGAACAACCTGTTCACTGGAAAGAGTTTTAAGTGGCTTGCTGGACTTGTGGGAAAAACGTTTTTGTGCATCGCGCTTGAATTGTAGTTGCTTCTGGACTGCGGGCGGAGAATGGACCTGTGGCTGCAAAAGCTGCTGGGGTACAGGCAGGGCAGCACAGGTTTAACGAGACATCAGTCATTGGGCTGGGGAACCCAGTATGGGATCCCTGGCAATGTTCCTTAAATTGAGCAGGTCCATGTAGACGTCAGATTTGGCAAGGTACAAACGCTCCATTAGTTCTTTAGCGCTTTGGACAGCCTGTTCGGTGAGTCCGTAGGACTGTGGAAACTCAGGGCTGCTGGTGATATGTTGAAAGGCCCATCGTTCTGCAAAGTTTCTGAAGCGCTGGCTGGTGAACTGACTGCCGTTGTCAGATAGACGGCGTACAGGGGAACTGTGCATGGAGAAATGGCGTTGCAACTTCTGGATAACTGCTTCAGATGTGATGGTTTGTAGATCAATGTCAAACCAGCCCGAATAAGAGTCGACAAGAACCAGATAGTGTTTCCCATGCCATTCGAATATGTCGGTGGCTACCGTGGACCACGGTTGCGGAGGAACCGGGTGCGGCAGTAAGGGCTGCTTCTGCTGGTGTGGTGTCAGGCTTTTACAGATAGCTCAGACTTCAGTTTTGTCACGTATGTACTTGGTCATACCAGGCCCATAAAACATGCTCTATGCCCGTTGTAAGGTTGCCTCCACGCCGGGGTGACCCCTGTCGAAGTACTTGTCCTGGAGGACAGCTGGGACAACTGCCTTGTGATCCTTGACTATAATCCCGTCCTGTAACACCAGTTTGTCGTGAACCAGGAATTATGGGCGGATTTCGAGCGGGGTGTTGTGTTGTTTATCCGGCCAGCCATGCCGGATGACTGCGGACAGCAATTGTAAAGTCTCGTCAGCAGCCGTGTGCTCTGCCAGGCTGCTTAGGCAATCAGTAAGAACATACGATACCTTCATTACTGAGAACTGGTCCTGTTCATAGGGCTGTTGTTCACTGGTTTTGCGTGGGGCTCTTGATAGAGTGTTAGCTGTGTGCATGTCCTTGCCTATTTTGTGGATAATGTTGAAATAAAAAAACTGCAGCTGCATCATCATCCATTGCAGGCGAGCCGGAGCAGCATGAATGGGTTTATTCAAGATGGTGACCTGCAGCTGGTGTTCTGTTTCTATAGTCACAACTTCCCAAAAAGAAAGTCTTTGAATTTCGTGCAGGCGAAAACCACTGCAAGCAATTATTTTTCAATCTGGGGGTAACGTTGTTCAGTATCGGTTAGTGTGTGAGAGGCATATGAAACAGGCTTGCAGTGTCCATCGGCAGTGGTCTGCAGGTAAGCAGCGCCAAGTCCTTACTGGGACGCATCACATGCGAGTGTCACTGGTAGTTCCAAAGATTCAGATTCAGATTCAATTTTAATTGTCATTGTCAGTGTACAGTACAGAGACAACGAAATGCATTTAGCATCTCCCTGGAAGAGCGACACAGCAAATGATTTGAATAAATAATAATAAGTGTCCGGCGGGGGGGGGGGGGGGGGGGTGATAGGCAGTCACCGAGGTACATTGTTGAGTAGCGTGACAGCCGCCGGAAAGAAGCTGTTCCTGGACCTGCTGGTTCGGCAACGGAGAGACCTGTAGCGCCTCCCGGATGGTAGGAGGGTAAACAGTCCATGGTTGGGGTGAGAGAGGTCCTTGGCGATGCTGAGCGCCCTCCGCAGACAACGCTTGCTTTGGACAGACTCAATGGAGGGGAGCGAGGAGCCGGTGATGCGTTGGGCAATTTTCACCACCCTCTGCAATGCCATCCGGTCGGAGACAGAGCAGTTGCCATACCAAACTGTGATGCAGTTGGTAAGGATGCTCTCGATGGGGCAGCGGTAGAAGTTCACCAGGATCTGAGGAGACAGATGGACCTTCTTCAGTCTCCTCAGGAAGAAGAGACGCTGGTGAGCCTTCTTGATCAGGGTTGAGGTATTGTGGGTCCAAGAGAGGTCGTGCCAAAGACATTCAGCTCAAACTCAATCCCCTGAAGTAAAGCAAAGTAGGCGAGGGTAGGTGCGTTGGTCAGCTGCAACTTGAGGATATCAAAAGCTCTATGGTGCTGTGAATACCAGGACCATGCAGTGGCTTTGTGTGTCAGTTCCCACAGGGGCGCAGATATGTCGCTGAGGTTGGGAATACATTTCCCCAGGTAGTTGACCATTCCAACTAACCTTTGTAGACTCGTAACTTCAGTAGGAACCGGCATCTCGTTGATGATAGCAGTTTTTGATGGGTCTGGTCTGAGACCATCACTTGTGAAAACATGTCTGACATATGTAACTTCTGGGACTCGAAACTTGCACTTCAGGGGATTGAGTTTGAGCTGAATGTCTTTGGCACAGTCCAGCACTCTCTTCAGATTGGCGTCATGCTCACCCAAGTCGCGTCCGTAGACGTGAATGTCATCAACAATGATGGCACATGGATACCCCGCAGTTGTTCCATCGTGCGCTGAAAAACCTCATTGGCAGAGTTGATGCCAAAGGGCATACTCGGGAATTTATAACGGCCGAAGGGGGTACCGAACGTAGTAAGATTGGACGAGTCTGGGTCCAGCGGAATCTGCCAAAACTAGCTTTTAGCATCCAGAATGGAGAACACTGATGCGTTGCCTATTTGAGCAGCAACTTCCTCTACCATTCGCATAGGGTAGTGTGGGCATTTGATAGCTGTGTTGAGCTCCCTGGGGTTCATGCAGACACAGATTTCATCCTTGTTTTTCCTCGTTGCAACCACCATGGTGGAAACCCAGTGAGATGGGTCAGTAACTTCAGCAATGACACCATGGGAGACCATCCGCTTGAGCTCATTATGTACTCTGTCACGTATATGCCATGCGGGACATGATGTGGTGCTCGAACCACAGGAGTGACTTTGGGATCAACAGCAGTGTTGTACATGAGGGGCAACTTGCCAAGCTCATCATTAAACAGTTCTCTATATTGAGAGGGTATTTGCTGAGTGGGGCCCCCTGTGAGAAAGAGTTGATGGACACCGTGGCCAAAGTAGACTAGATCGTGGCATGCATTGATACCAGTCAGAGTTTCAGAATTCCCCTTAACAATATAAAACTTCAGGGTGTGAGACTGTGATTCTATGATGCAGTTTAAGTCACTTTCTCCAAGCGGGTGTAGAACATCACCCCTGTAGGCCCGTAGCGTGGCCGTGGCCTTTTCAACATATGCAGCATTATGTATTTCTTTAAACTCAGATAATGAGATGACATTACATTTTGCTCCGGTATCAATCTTAGCGATCACAGGCTTGTTATTCACAAACATGGTTACCTCAGGGTCAAGTTGCTCGTTAGAGGAAGAGAGGAGGGAATTGATGGCTGAACTGTTATCTTCACTTGCAGAGAGCTGAGCGGGGGTTGGCTCCTTAAGCTCTTGGCTTTCGTTATCAGCAAGCTCATGTTGTAACAGGTGCAAACTCGTCCTTGACAAAGACTCATATGTCAGGCTGTTATTCATTGACTATAGCTCGGCATTTAACACAATCATCCCCTTCAAGTTGGTTACCAAACACTCAGAACTGGGTCTCTGAGCATCCCTCTGCAATTGGATCCTCGACTTCCTCACTCTGTCGAGGATCCAGTCTGTCCGTATTGGTGGAAAGGTGTCAGTCTCGATAACAATCAGCAAGGGAGCACCTCAAGGCTGCGTGCTCAGCTCCCTGCTCTACTCACTCTATACTCATGACTGCGTAGCCGGTCATAGTGTGAACTCCATCATCAAGTTCGCTGACGACACTACTGTTGTGGGACGTATCATAGAATCATAGAAAATAGGTGCAAGAGTAGGCCATTCGGCCCTTCGAGCATGCACTGCCATTCAATATGATCATGGCTGATCATCCAACTCAGTATCCTAACGTATCCAACTCAGTATCATTGATGGAGCTGAGTCCGAATATAGAAGTGAGATCGACCATTTGACCAAATGGTGCCAGCGCAATAACCTGGCTCTCAACACCACCAAAACCAAGGAACTGATTGTGGACTTTGGAAGGGGTAGGATGGGGACCCATAGTCCCGTTTATATCAACGGGTCGATGGTGGAGAGGGTCAAGAGCTTCAAATTCCTGGGCGTGCATGTCTCTGAAGATCTCTCCTGGTCCAAGAACACGGATACAATTATAAAGAAAGCACTACAGCGCCTCTACTTCCTGAGAAGGTTACGGAGAGTCGGTATGACAACAAGGACTCTCTCGAACTTCTACAGGTGCACAGTAGAGAGCATGCTGACCAGTTGCCTCCTGGCTTGGTTTGGCAACTTGAGCGCCCAGGAGCAGAAAAGACGCCAAAAAGTGGTAAACACTGCCCAGTCCATCATCGGCTCTGACCTCCCTACCATCAAGGGGATCTATCGCAGTCGCTGTCTCAAAAAGGCTGCCAGCATCATCAAAGACCCACACCATCCTGGCCACTCACTCATCTCCCCGCTGCCTTCAGGTGGAAGGTACAGGAGCCTGAAATCTGTAACATCCAGGTTCAGGAATAGTTACTTTCCCACATAGCCATCAGGCTATTAAACTCAACCCAAACAAAACTTTGATCATTAATAGCCCATTGCACTTTATCTGTTTATTTATGTGTGTATATATATATGTATATTCATTGGTATATGGTCACACTGATCTGTTCTGCTATGTATTTATTGATGCCTACTATATTCTGTTGTGCTGAAGCAAAGCAAGAATTTAATTGTCCTATCTGGGACACATGACAATAAACTTTCTTGAATCTTGATTGAGTCGCACGTGAACGGCAACATTTTGCAAAGTGGTTGAATTTCTTGCAGAAATTGTATGTTTTACCATAAGCAATACAGAACTCCCGACCAGGAGCATGAGAATAGTTACAGTTAGGACATCGAGCAGCAGACCTCCTCTGCTGCCAGGCAGGAGAAAACTGTGGACGCTTGTTACGACAGGAGGTGTCTGTAGGGTTAACACTATACTGGGAGCGCTGCCCAGAGATCACAGACTTAGTGTGAGAAGCCATTATCTCAGCAATCCGACAGGCGTGTTCGGCATTATTTAGAGTCAGTTCAGTGTTACGAAGTAATTCGTCTCTCACCTTGTCATTGAGCATACCTCCAATGAGTTTGTTGCAGATCATTTCAAGTGGGATATGAACCGACTGGAGGCGTGGGTTCGTATCCCACTTCTGACGCCATGTAATGAGTCGAGTTGTATACACGTCAAGATACAACACATATTTATTAAAGTCCACTTACAGCATCGGTCTGCAGGACATTACGGTAACTAGCAGCTACTCAGACTTACGTAAGCAAACTCTTGGTAATATAAATCACATATTAGGCGGAGCAACTACTAATAAGCACTACAATTAGTTAGTAGGAAATAACCAATCTACAGAAAACACCCTTGATGTATTTCTACAAAAAGATCCCTAATTGCCTTTCAACTTTCAACAGAGACTCCTGGCTTCTTGTATATTTTTGTTTGTTACAGTTGGTGAAGGAACTCGACAGTCTTTAATAAATGCTTGGAAAATGCATGCAAGATAGAGTGATCAGTGCAATCTCCTCTGCAATAATCTCACTGATATACTGGCAGTTCCCTCCAACATCTATAGGGGAATTCCAGTTGGGTAAAACTGATTGGCACTTCTGTTCTTCAGCTATTCTGCTGATCAATATATAGAAATGTTCCATATTGCCATAAATGGTTAAATCATCCTACTAAGACCTGAGTAGCCTAAGTTCAATATTAGCTTGAGTTTGCCTCCCTATTTTCAGGAATACGCATCGAAAGAAAGAGCAAATCATTTAATGGGAATTATTGATGGAAACTCAAATTATCAGCCGTAAACTAAATTGAATATCAGTCAAGTAAATTACAGAGTATGTTTTAACCAACTTTTAAACTTATTCCTTCACCCTCTTTCTCATAAATGTTGAGTTAAATAAACAAGTTAACCTGTTGTTCCATTATGACCAAATATGAAGATGCCAGTACCTTAACTGGCATATCTTCTGCGATTTTCTTTTAAGCTTGTATTCAAGATAGTTGGCCTCACACTGTATTGTGCAAGGAAACTGACATGAAGTGATATGTGAATTTAATGTTCTGATCCTGTGAAACTGGTCATCATCCATTATTTAAAGGCGGCACAAATATTTTATAATGTGTGCTATTTCTTCAAGCATGAGAAAACCATATTTTTATTGTCCCCTAAACTAAATAGTGTTGATCTAATGTTTGTTTCCCGCTTGTTATATTTCTTCAGAAGATGCTGCATCGCTGTCTGAAGAATTGCTCACCGCCGATGTCTGTCGCTTGGGCAATGGAGAGAACTGTTCAACACTTTACTCCATGGAGAATAACGGTAAGGTGACTTTGGTACCAGCCACTCTGTTGGATTGGCAACATGAACCAGGCACGTCCCGTCAGGGTAGGCAAGGTAGGCAGTGCCTACCCTGACTAAAATTATAAAATAGTAATTATTTTATATATAAATATAATATATATAAAATATATATAAAACATACATAAAATATACATAAAATGGTCATAAATAGTAAAGGCACGGGAGAATTATACCTCCCTAAGAGCCTTAGGGAGGCATAATTCTCCCGTGCCTTTCATCAGCTACGTTTTAAATGCGAAAGTATGTGCTACTCACGTGCCGTCGATGCTGCTTCAAGCCATCAATGGGAATGGTCCGTAAAGGCAGCTGAAACTCTGCCTTTACACTGTGAACTGCGTGCATGTGCTGCGTTGCACACTGCGCATGCGCACCAGCCTACTGCGCATGCGCAAGTTTCTTAGCGGGATTTTCAAGGGTGGATAGTGATTACCTGAAGAGTTTCAAGAAGCAACCTTATGGATATTTTTGGTGCAAACAAAGAGAGAAGAATGTATTTTGTGCACAAATAATATGGTAAGTAAATTTTTTGGAGCTATATGTTTTTAAATACTTTATTAAGAGATAGGACCTATTGAAAACAAATTACCTGATAAAAGCCGAGAGAACAATCTGCGCATGCGCGGTTTCCACGATTTAAAAATAGCCGAATGACAGTACACTGGGGAGGGAACAATGTGCGCATGCGCGGTTTTCAAGATTAAAAAATGCCGACCAGCAGTTTACCGGGGAGGGAACAATGTGCACATGCGCAGTTACAAGATAAAAAAAAGCCGACTGACAGCTCACCAGGGAGAGAATAATCTGCGCATGCGCGGTTTTCAAGATTTTTAAAAGCCACTGCCTACCCTGGCTGATTACTCATGGCATGTGCCTGACATGAACCTACTTATTGTGGCAGTGAGTTTGGTGTAAGGCTAGTTCCTGGTGGTTGTCGGTCTTAAGTGGACACAAATCTGATGTAAAAATTGTTCTCCATCAGAGTTGCTTGCTGAGAATGAAGAGGATTCGGAGCACACCTGTGAAACCCTGTTTATGTGTATCATTACTGTACTCAGTCATGGACTACGAAGTGGAGGTGGTGTGGGAGATGTGCTCAGGAAACCTTCCAAAGAGGTATGAACCAACTGCTTCGTAAACTAATAATCATTAGACTCAAACACCACAGCACCATATCATATGCAGGTCCACCACCGATTTTCCGGCACCCTTGGTTCCAGAGCCTTTCCATTTTGCCAGACCAACAGTGGTCATGGCCTCCAACGGTACTGGAACGGCCCGCCTAAGCCACCAAAGGACCGAGATATCGGCCCGCAATGTTGGCCTCAGAAGTCAGCTATGTGAATGGATCTGCCGACACCGGCCAGGCCATTATCCCAGAGCCCCGGCCGGAAGAGGCACATTTGATCTGCCGATCGGTCATGGGAGCTGGCTAAGTGAACAGATCTGCCGGCTCTGGCCAGTCCAGAGTTCCAGAGCTCCAGCCGCAGGTGGGGAATTAAACCTGCCGATTTATGCGGGCGTCCTGATGAAGTTGAGATCGGCTGTCTTACCAAGCCCAAGCGCCACATTTTCCGGGGAACTTTCAGAAGGGATTTCAAGTGCGCTTTCGTGAATCCAGATTAAAGGAGGCGCCGGACTATCGGTTGCTCGGAAATTGGTGGTGGACCTGTATTGTACTGATACCTAAAATAACTAGTTACTTTTGCAATCCAAGGATCTGATATTGCTTCCATTTGATATGCTGTGCAGTTTGTAGAGCATGTTCCCCTCTCCAAAGAATCAATCTGTCAATAATTTACAGCATAACATTGTTATAGTGCATCCAATTGAATTTTAATCATTAACCTTTTTACATAGCCAGATCTCTCTATTTAAATGTTGTAGAGTTGTCTGAGGTTCAATAATTAATACTGTGTACTCCTTGTTAAGTCATCTGTTTGTATCTGTTAAAAATACCAACTTCTTTCACAAATGCTGCAGCAAAGCTTTATTTCATGGTTCAAGTATGTACAATTCACACATCATCTGAGTGCTTTAATTGGCTTGGAGATAATTGAGCCAGTATGTCAAATCTATGGATGTGTGAAATTCACTATAACTAGATGTCCTCTTTAGGTTGACAAACTGCCTGTTCTGCAGCCAAACTTGCGAATGATACAGAGGTGGGTGGATTAGCAAGTTGTGAGGAAGAGACAAAGAATGTAAAAAGGGATATAAATCACATAATTGAGTATGTAAGAAGTTAGCAGAGCGTGTGGAAGGAAGGAAGAATGCAAAAGTAAATTACTATTAAAATGGTGTGACAAAACAGAATGTTGTGGCACAAAGAGACCTGGGTTGCTTGTACAAGAAGCATAAGATGCTAGCATACAAGTATAGAAGCAATTATGAATGCTAATTGAACTGACCTTAATTGTAACGGTTATGGAGTATAAAAGTGAGGACGTTTGGATGCTGGTGACACATTCCTGCAGTTTTGATTCCCATATTTACGGAAGGATGTCCTTGCTGTGAAGACATTGTTTAGTTTAGTTTGGTTTAGAGATGCAGCACGGAAATAGGTCCTTCGGCCCACCGGGGCCACCCTGAACAGTGATCGCCACACTCTAACACTATCTTACACATGCTGGGGCCAATTTACAATTATACCAAGCTAATTGACCTGCAAACCTGTATGCCTTTGGAGTGTGCAAGGAATCCGTAGATCCCAGAGAAAACCCACGCAGGTCACGGGGAGAATGTACAATGTCCGTATAGGCAAGGACCTGATATGAGGATCGAACCAGGGACCCTGGCGCTGTAAGGCAGCAACTGTACCACTGCGCCATTGTGCTGCCGTAGAAATGTAGAGATATTCGCCAGGTTAAATCCGGTGATGGAGGGTTGATGTACAATGAAAGGTCTAGAGACAGAGGCTGGAAGGTGATGTGGAGGCTTCGGATGCTGGAATGTAATAAGTAGGTAGGGTGTAATGATAAGGGACAGGTGATGGGCAGATAAACAAGTTTAAGGAGTTTAGGAGACCCAAGTGTGTATGTCATAGGCATAGATAACCAGGTGAGGGAAGAGGATCTAAACTGTGTGACGGGTTGGTGGGTGGGTTTGGAAAATGGAAAGTGAAGGAACGTGGGTGGGATCAAAAGGAATGATACTACACTCATTGAAATTTCGAAGTGGCAAAACATTTTCTCTGAGGCCTGTGACACTTTGTCCAAATCTTTGTCCAAGCAGCAGAAGACACAGAGCCTTTGATGCAAGGGCTATGGAGTACTGAAACGGACTGAGAGTGTTGAGGGATTGAAGGGATAAGAAACTGCACTGCATTGAAAAGTGGTGCTGCGGTAATTGATCAGCGCTGATCTAATTGAATAGCGGAGCAGACATGAGGGATGAATCGTTTACTCCCATTTCACTTTCATTGATTCTTATGTTCTGCAGCATTTGTCTGTTGTAAAGTCTACCTTCATTGGGTAACTGTCACTTTCTGCAGGAACCGCTGTTTGCTGCACGTGTAGTCTACGATCTCCTCTTCTTCTTCATGGTCATCATCATTGTCCTGAACTTGATCTTTGGTGTCATCATTGACACTTTTGCTGACTTGAGGAGCGAGAAGCAGAAGAAGGAAGAAGTCTTGAAAACAACCTGCTTCATATGTGGTAAGCTCATAAAGGTCACGGGACAGTCTTGCCAGAAAATAATGTATCTTCTGAAATGTTAAGATTCCCGTAAAGTATTTCAAAGAGTTTTTGACAGAAACTTAAGAAAATGTCTTGTGAAATTTCAATCGTCTACCAAGAATTCTCCCAGTAAAGTAGCCAAACCCAACTAATTCATAAAAACATGCAAGTTAAAATATGTTAACTAACATTCTACCTTTTTGCCCATACATGACACTCCTTCTGTCAATTAAGAGATTAAGTTGATGAGTTTTCTTCTTCACTAGACTTTGCAATAATGAGGAGGGGGAATTAATTGAAACATGCTTCATTTGGGCTGGGCTAAGCAGACTAATTGCAAGTAGAATGTATCTCCTGCCTTTGGATCGAAAACAAGGGCTCACAACCTCAGGTTGCAAGGCTAGTCAATCGAAAATTAGATGAGGAGAAATTTCGCACTCAGCATTGGTGAGAGTATGGAATTCACTACAATGAAGGCTGTAGAGGCCAAACGACTGATTAGACTATGTAGATGTCTAAACAGGTAAATGTTCAGTAACATAAGTATGAGGAGAGAAGTAAATGATTGGTCAGGGTTGTTTTGAATGGCGGGGTAGGCTGAGTGGTGTACTCCTATCTTTATTTCTATGAGTCAAGCAGAAAAAAAACTCAAATGCTGGAAATTGGAAATGAAACGTGAATCCACAATTGCTCATTTGCTGGAAGCTCAGAGTAATCTACTCATACCAAGAAAACATTGTGTGCAATACATTTAGCCATTGCTAGAACCGATAATACTGTGCAGTAAAAGCGGATGTCGCAATATCAAACGTTACAAGCAAAAACACAGAGCTGCTGAGGGTGGTGTTAAATGAGGCATCTACTTTTTTGGATTACATGATCTTACTTTCCAAATGATACATATATTTCAAGAAATTATGCATAACCTTGGTTGTAAAATATCACTTGAAAATGAATAACTTAAGGTAAGGGATTCGTCTATCAGTTGGGAACTTGCTACATGAATGATGATGAGCTGCTACTATTTACACAGCCTGCACATGCATTTAATCTTAGATTTGTTGATTAGCTCATTTACTTTTCTAGGCTTGGAAAGGGACAAATTTGACAACAAGACAGTGACATTTGAAGAACATATCAAGGACGAGCACAACATGTGGCATTATCTGTGCTTTATTGTCTTGGTGAAAGTCAAGGACTCCACAGAGTACACTGGGCCAGAGAGCTACGTAGCAGAGATGATCAAGGTCAGTAAAAGCTCTGCAATGCAGAGATGATTTTCATTCTGACTGGTATAGCACAATACGTTATGCAGCTGCCACCATGTTAAGAGCCTTGGAGGAGAGAAAATCCATCAATATATATCAGGTGGATATTGTAGTTTGCATAGAGATACTGGTCCACAATGGAAGATTGCCTATGTGTCAGAGAGTGTGTCACCATAGGAGTGGTTCACCATTTCCTGTAGCTGATGCCCTTAGCTTCTTCAGATCCAAGCCAATTAGCACAAACCATCAAGCTATCTGCACCAAGGGAAACTTGTTCAAGGTATCAGTCAATAGTCTTGAAATTGAAGAGCAAACTGAATTTTTGAGGCTCCAAGTGATGATTTGCTGTTTTCAATGTTGTTTTAAGAAGTCTTTTTCTCTCCTTATTTCACCTGGCAAGAACTGTGATAAGATCTTTTTAAATTATATTCATTTCAGATATTTATATCCGAAAAGTAAAATTAATAGTGGAATAAAAATTAATTCAAAGGCAAGTGTGCCAAGATATTGAGTTCAAAAGGCCTACAGACGATGAAGCTACTTCAAACTCTAGAATGCCATTGGGCATGCAATAAAGAGTGTGTTTTTTACCAGTTGAAATGCCAGTTTAGTTGGTGATGGTTTATTTTCCCTTATCCTTGTGAATGTTATCTTTTCACCATTTTGGTCATCCATTTTTATCAGGAATTGTGTCTGATGAGGCTAACCAGACAAACTGTGAGCTAGGATTTGACATGCACTGATATCCCGGAGATGCATAAAAGAGGCAATGGAAGGTCTAAAAACCTCAGTTTTGTTGACTAAAGGTTCAAATTTTCTTGTAGATTTACTAAAGAAGGAAAGGGGGAGTGTACTTGCAGTCTGAAAAGACTGAGACTTTCAGTGCCTTCCAGGATGTTCCAGAGCGGGTTCTGGGCAGTATTATGAAGGATGAGATGCAATCAGATTGCGATACGGTAACGCAAGAACACGGGCAATAAATGCAGCAAGAGGCTACTCATCTCCTCGTTCCATCCCTGCCATTCAGCAAGACTGAGGCTCATCTTTTAGCTTGTTGCCACTTGCCTGCACTAACCACATATCCTAACAGCCATTTTGTCGGGAAAAAAAAGTGTCTCTTTTGAATGATGGGTTGAGAACTGTCGTGGTAGCAGGAGGCTGATCTAATCGAAAAGTAGTCTTCAGAAACAGCACGTTCTTTGTGCTGTTTTGGCCTCCATTACTAAGTAAGAATGTACTTGCAGAGATCCGATAAGTTTCTAAACAAATGCCACTGAGTAGATGCAGAGGTACTATTTTCCCTTTCAGGAGAAGCTGAAACCTGGATTAGAGCCTCGCGTTTAACCCATTTTTACTGTTTTGGTCACTAGTGAGCTGAACGTAGTTACAATTCTCAGCCTCGAGGTCTGTGGAGGCTCATTGCTGAGTATATTCAAGGATGAGATTGTAAATTCTTGGACATTGAGGAAATTGTGAGAGATAGAGATTGGATGAAAACATGGACATAAGAAAGGGAGAAGCCATGTTCTTGCAATTCTTGCAGTAGGCTTAGGTATTGCATCGCTTTTGTCTTGTTTTTTTACATTCCAATGCCCAAAATTGAAACCCTTTATTACATAGGCTCCATTAGAAAGTTTTAAAGAACCAAGTGGTAGTGGCAGTGACATTTGGTGAAGTTGCCTGCCAATTATTTGTGTCGTTTCACCACCAGCTCCAAATGTCAGACATCTCTTTGGAGTTTGCTTGGTGTTCAGAATATAAATGCAAGTTCCTCTGGTATCACCAATCTCCTTGAAACTTGCAACATTATTGTTTGTCAAAGCATGTCTGCACATTATTGCCTCAACTTATCATTTAGTTGAGGTTATAAATACTCCTATCACTATGTTGCTTCCTGCAGGTGATAGCTGTATCAATCATTTATTATACGTGCAACAAGTACATTGTTCGGTGTTATTGTGCGAGGGTGGAAGGTGCGGTGGTAAAAATGTATCATAGTTTGCTTTATACATTCAGACTTCCCATCGATATTCTGTTTTAAATGCATACTCCTGTGGAAATGTCTTCTCCTTATGTTCCATACTTCGGAATCTCAGACTGCTTCTGCGTTCATGAAGTGCACTGAAAATTAATGCTGATGTATATTTCCATGTGCATATGGCCTTTTAAATTGATGCATTGGTTTGAGCTTGGTGTCTGAATGTAAGGGGGCTATTTTGGTGCCATATAATGACTTTCGTAGGACAATAATTCTACAGTTAAAAGGAACCAATATTTAAACTAATTTCAAATAGCAGAAAACAAATTCTTCCAATGTGGAAACTTTATAGAAACATAGAAACGTAGAAAAAATGGGTGCAGGAGTAGGACATCCGGCCCTTTGAGCCAGCACCACCATTCAATATGATCATGGCTGATCATCCAAAAACTGTACCCCATTCATGCTTTTCCGCAATCTGCCTTGATTCTTGAAAACATCCAGTGAATCGGCTTCCACTGCCTTGCATGGCAGAGAATTCCACAGATTCACAACTCTCTGAGTGAAAAAGATTTTCCTCATCTCAGTCCCAAATGGCCTACCCCTTATTTTTAAACTGAGACCCCAGTTCTGGACTCCCCGAACATCGGGAACAGTTTTCCTGCATTCAGCCTGCCCAATCCCTTAAGAATTTTATATGTTTCTATAAGATACCCTCATCCTTCTAAATTCCAGTGAATATAAGCCCAGTCGACCCATCTGTCATCATATGTCAGCCCTGCCAGCCCGGGAATGAACCTGGTGAACCTACGCTGCACTCCCTTAATAGCAAGAATGTCCTTCCTCAAATTAGGAGACCAAAACTCCTATACTCAAATCCTCTCGCTATGAAGACCAACACGCCATTTGCTTTCTTCACTGCCTGCTGTACCTGCATGCTTACTTTCAGCGACTGATGTACGAGGCCACCCAGGTCTCCTTGCACCTCCCCTTTTCCTAATCTGCCACCATACAGATAATAATCTGCCTTTTTGTTCTTGAATTCAGACAATGATCTGCATTCTTGTCCTTGGGTTAAAGGGTTATAGGGTATGTTGGAATCAAGGAGAATAATAATGTTAAAGACTACCTTGGACCCACCTTTTTGGATATTGAATCAAATTCAAGCTGCCATGTCATGCAATCTTTAATCTTAAAAATTCAGGCTTTTAAGATTCGCTAGACCAAGTGCAGACCCATCGGGTCTGTTCCCCCAACGCGTGTTAGCGGGGGGGCATCACACACACTAACCACCCCCACACTAACTACCCCCCTTGATATTATATTAATATTATTAATTAGTTCCTTTTACCCCATATCCGCCCTATCCACTGACGCATGGCCCCCAACTCGCAGGCGCGTCTGGGGGGGGGGGGGGGGGGGGGAGGGGGGGGGTAGGGTAGAGAGTGAGGGCAGAGAGAGAATGGGGAGAGACAGTGAGAGAGGCATACAGAAGGGCAAGAGACAGAGGGGGAGGGGGGGAGGAGGAGATGGAGGAGGGGAGGGGAGGAGAGAGAGGGTGAGAGGGGGGTGAGAAGGCAGGGGGTGGGGGAGAGGAAGGGGGAGAGATGGAGAGGGAGTGGGGGGAGGGAGAGAGACACAGAGGGGGAGGGAGAGAGAGAGAGAGAGAAATATGTAAACATCTCTGCGTTTTTGCGTCTGGTTTTCGAGGAAATACGTTTCAAAGGTAAAATGACACACACACACACACACACACACACACACACTCTTACTTTTAAAACTATATATAGATGATTAGTGATAGAACTACAATATTTATTTTGTAATATTCTTGGAATAAGACTTCGGTGTTTCAATGATGAAGTGAAATTGCCATCCCATGTTAAAAGCAGTCACATAACTAAATGTTTGAATAGTCAATGTGATGTTTGGGACCTGGAAGATCAGGATGCCTAAACCCTGCTGTGTTGTGATGAGCATCACTGGCCTGACTCTGAGAGACACGAAGGCAGAAAGCAGTACCATGCAGTGGGCCACATTAGAGGAGCATCTTTGTCTTGAGTGTACGGCTGTCTTCTTTGCTTCAGAGGAAAATGTAGTGTCCACTCCTTGTTCTGTTGTCCATTTTCTGCTTACTGTATCTCAGTCAGGCCAGTGATGCTAATTTCAAGGTAGCAGCGTTGAAAGAGCATACACTATGTAGTGGAGAACCTTCTGGAGCCCACAGAAACCCAGTACACATGTTGGAATTAATATGCCACCTCTCTAACTAGCCACCCAGCTGCCCCGTCAAGTACCGTCTGCCCCGCCTGTGGCAGAGTTTGCGGGACATAAGTTGGCTTCATCTGCCGGCTGAGAACCTGCAGAACTGGAATGGAACAAGTCATCCTCAACCCTGAGTGACCACTGAAGACACTTAGTTAATCTTTTAGGGCAATCGTAGATCAGACGACTTCACTTTGAGGAATGCCTTGGAATATGGACAAAAAAGGTTTTACTTTAGAGAGAGTACAGAGGAGATTTACTAGAATGTTGCCTGGGTTCCAGCAACTAAGTTACAGAGAAAGGTTGAAAAAGTTAGGTCTTTATTCTTTGGAGCGCAGAAGGTTAAGGGGGGACTTGATTGAGGTCTTTAAAATGATGAAAGGTATAGACAGAGTTGACGTGGATAAGCTTTTCCCATTGAGGGTAGGGAAGATTCAAACAAGAGGGAATGACTTGAGAATTAAGGGACAGAAGTTTAGGGGTAACATGAGGGGGAACCTCTTTACTCAGAGAGTGGTGGCTGTGTGGAATGATCTTCCAGCAGAAGTGGTGCAGGCAGGATCGATTTTAACATTTAAAAGTAAAGTGGATAGGTATATGGACTGGAAGTGAATGGAGGGGTATGGTCTGAGTGCAGGTAGATGGGACTAGGGAAAATAAATGGTCGGCACGGACTGGAAGGGCCGAGAAGGCCTGTTTCCGTGCTGTAATTGTTATATGGTTTATTGTTGACTTCAAATGGAGTCATAGAGACATACTGCGTAGAAATACGCTCTTTGGCCCATCTTGCCCACACCAACCAACGTGACCCATCTACACCAGTCCCACCTGCCTTTGTTTGACCCATATCTCTCCAAACGTGTTCTATCCATGCACCTGTCTAATTGGTCCTTAAATGTTGCAATAGTCCCTGCCACAATACCTCCTCTGGCATCTCTTACCTTACACCCACCATCCTTTGTGTGAAAAAGTTACCTCTCACATTCCTATTAAATTTTTCCCCCTCCTCCTTAGACCTATGTCCTCTGGTTCTCGATTCCTTTATTCTGGACATGAGACTATTTGCGTCTACCCAATCTATTCCTCTCATGATTTTATGCACCCTTATAAGGTCATCCCTTTTCCTCCTGTGCGCCAAGAAATAGAGACCCAGCCTTCACAGCCACTCCCTGTAGCTCAGGCCAACCAACATTAAATGATGACTTCACTTGTGTCTTCTGGTACATTAAACTTCTCCAGCCATAGCAACCTAAGGCTCGTGATGTAGGGAGGTGGCTATTCAGTAACAGTCATGAGAAGGCAGTTGGGAATTGTGGAAGATGTGTTGTGGTGGTAAAGAGGGAAATTACTTCATATGGCTGTTGAATAGAAAAGAAAAGTCAATATTTCCAAATACCTAGTATACCCGTGACATTTCTTTTAACAACATATTTTGATTAATGACGGGAAGTTTCCTGCCAGTTCTGTTCACTGCAAGATGTAGATATCTAATTTTCTCTATTTATTACCTCAAAGTTAGCACATTTCAACTGAATTCTGCAATGCAGCTGTGATGTGAGAGAGAGAGAGAGAGAGAGAGAAAGGCACAGAGAACTGATAAAACCAATTTCCATAACGAGTGTACAGATTTTAAATAATTAGCAAATCAATCCATGAATTTTTAATTTTTCCTCTTGTCGCCCTGGATTAGACTGTTTGAAATGCTGATGAAAGGGAAGCGTATCAACTTTGAAACAGAGAATTGGCTATAACCTCAAGAAAAATTTTGCAGGACAATAAGGACAAAACAGGGAAATTGGCCTAATTGGATAGTTTCTTCAAGGAGCAAGTGGAGACTTAGCTGAAGAACTTCCCACACTCTACGGTCCTATAAATAAGAAGAGATAATCTGGAATAATAACAAATGCTGTAAATTCTCAGTAGGTCATGAATAATTCTGGAGAAAGAAGCAGATTTAATGTTTCAGGTTGATGACGTAAAGGATAATCTGAATTCTAAGGATTTGTCTTTAGTAGTCTGAGTAGAGAAGTCAGTATGTTTCATTTAAAGTGTTAGTTAAATCAGGAGTGACCTGACATCACCTAGGGGATTTCCACGAATAGATTTCAGAAATGACCTCATACAGTAGTGACACTTTGAAAGTAACTGATTAGTAATTGCTGTAGACAATTGTGCCCATTGTGTGGGCGTGCAAACCAGTTGCATCAGGACCATAACCGGAACCTACAAAGGCTGGATAAATGTAAACAGTATGGTAAGATTTTTTTTAATTCGGCCTTTAATGTGGATTTATCAATATTGAGAAAACGCACCCGTGCATGACATCTGGTCTCGTTCTGTACCTTCTGGTTAAAGTTCCCAGGCTTGTTTTTAATTACGAAAGCCCTTTATTTTCTGTTTGGTTTTTAATCACTTTTAATCAAGCGACACTAAATTCCCAGTGAAGAAACAGAGGCCTCACTTGGTATTGGGTAAAATTTGGGGAATCTTTTTTACTGGCATTGTAACCTCTTCAGTTTTGCACAAAGCTAAAGTGTGCTGGTCTTGTTGTTGCTTAGCAGCATCACCAATGCACAGTGAAAGACACGGTAAAAGAGCTTATCTGTGTGCCTTTAATTTCTGGGATTCTGATGAAATTTAAATTGGGCATTTGGGATAAGGAAAAAAATTGCAGATTGATTGGATGTGCGCAATGAGTCCATCAAACTTCAGTCCCAGAACTGTCTTTGTCCCTTGTATATATCAGCAAATTGAATAAAGGCATTAGCATCGATATATGCAATTGGGAATTGGGTGGTTTGATATGTATGCAGCATAACTCTTGCCAACTCGAATGATAAACTTTAAAAAATGAATCTCCTGGGAACTTAAAATCTAAATGTTAAATTAAATGAGTCCATGCAAGCAAATACACCACTGCCACAAGACATCTTAGTTAGTTTAGAGTTACAGCGTGGAAACAGGCCTTTCGGCCCACCAAATCTCCACCGACCAATGATCCCCGCACATTAACACTATCCTACACACACCAGGGACAATTGACACATACACCAAACCAATTAACCTACATACCTGTACGTCTTTGGAGTGTGAGAGGAAACCGAAGATCTCGGAGAAGACCTACGCGGTCACGGGGAGATCATACAAACTCCGTGCAGACAGCACCTGTAGTCGGGATCGAACCCGGGTATTCTGGCGCTACAAGTGCTGTAAGGCAGCAACTCTACTGCTACGCCACCACGGCCGCCCATATCCCTTATCTGTGGGAATATAACCTGAATGAAGATCACATTTTATAGATTGAGTAACTGCTGTGATCTGCTCTTCAATGTTTTTATTTCAAGAGAATCTATTCTTGGTGCTTATGCAATAAGCCCTTTTAAAGGTGGATTTGTTAAATGAAACCTCTACTCTAAATCAATATCAGCAAAACACACATGCTGGGGGACCCCAGCGGGTCAGGGAGCATACCGGAGGACATGTACAGAAGATGTTTCAGGTCGGAACACTCCTTCAGTCTGATGAAATAGAGGGGAGAAAGCTGGAAAAAGAGAGGTGGGGTGGGACAAAGCCTGACAAGTGAGAGGCGGATGCAGGAGAGATGGGTGCTGTTAGGTCGATGTGTGGAGAAAGTGACAAAGGCTAGAGGTGAAAAGGAGACAAAAGGGTGTCAGACAAGTAAAAAATCGGATGAATTAAATGTAAAGCCAGTTGAAGAGATATGGTTGGAAGGGAGTGATTTGGGAAAGAGACGATTATTACTTGAATTGGAGAATTCAGTTCATTTCATTGGGTTTTAAGGTACCCTGGTGGAATATGATGGGCTATTTTTCCAGTTTGTGCGTGGCCTCACTCTGGCAATGGTGGAGGTCAAACAGAATGATATATATCATAGTTTTATTTTGAATATTTTTAAGGTAGCTTTTTATTTTGTTCTTACCATAATATTGCCATATTTTGAACATTTTAGGACTTTTATATTAAAACTCCATGAGGGTGCTGGACCAAACAATTTTCCACTTGGCAATACTGACCAATCCAAATGCTGACAATCAGTCATAAACATAAGGAGGATTGTATCCCTTCTATCTCCAATATCCTCATAAAAATGCACCATGTAGAAAGTCCCACTGCCCAGTCCATCCTAGCTCTGACCTCTCCACCATCAAAGGGATTTATCAGAGTCGCTGCCTCAAGAAGGGAGCTGGTATCATCAGAGACCCACACCATCCTGGCCACACACTCATTTCACCTCTGCCATCGGGAAGAAGTTACAGGAGCCTGAAGACTGCAACATTCAGGTTCAGGAACAGCTTCTTTCCTACAGCCATCAGGCTATTAAACACGACAACCTCAAATAAGCTCTGAACTACAATAGACTATTATTATTATTATTCTATTGTTTTATGAGTATGCGTGTGTGTATGTGTGTGTATATATATATATATACACGTGTGTGTGTGTGTACTTGTGAGTGTGTGTATATATATATACGCACACTGAACTTTCTTTTCTCTCGTTGATCACATTGTTTACCATGTACTATGTTTACATATTCTGTTGTGCTACAGCACGTAAGAATTTCATTGTTCTATCTGGGACATGTGACAATAAAAAACTCTTGACTCTGTTGAGTAGAGATTCATTGGTCATTAATGGCAGCAGCTATGTCGTAAAGGCTGCCTCAAAAGAAAATGCTGATGTTTTTTATCACTACATTTGGAAAGTAAAGATGAATCTCCAACCCAAGGTTGGTGTGTGTCATGTCAAGTTCCATATTATAGAAGGATATTGGAGCTGTGGTAGAACACAACATCAATTCACCAGGATAGTGACTGATGGGAGGACTTGCAAACACAAGCATCGCTGATTACGTTGAGAACTGATAGGGGTGTTTAAATTGTGACTGGATGAAAACAACCAGATTGTTTTCAGTCGATGTTGGTTAAAGATCAAGTGGCCATGAATATGAGATTAAATGCAAGGAAAGGAAAATTGACGACAGGGGTCAAATTGTTTAATTTGTTTCCATGGTAGAGGCAGAGACCTATAAACGTTGACATAAAAGGTTTGCTAAAAACAAGGGGCTGTGGGGTGAATGAGTGTGATTGAACTCTTGGCTGCTGTGGATCAGTTGCACTAAGTAAGTAAGTTTATTGGCCAAGTATTCACATACAAGGAATTTGCCTTGATGCTACGCCCACAAGTAACAACATGACATACAGTGACACTATGTTGCCTGTGTGTTCCATTTGTCCAAAGTCAGATCTGTGGCTGGTCACAGAGCTGGAGCTGGTACTTGCATCTCCCTAAGATTGTTGTGGAAACAGGAATTCTGCTCTGCAAACATACTTTGCAGTGTGGTCCACACAAGATACAAGTTTTGATGGCTTCAAATGCGATTGCTTTTTTACTGATTTCAAAATTTTTAATTGTTAAGTCAGAGCTGAATAGCCATCAGCTATTTGTGCTTCAAATGAATACAAATGCCCCAACACTGGAGATCCTACCTGGCAGTGATTAAAAATGAGGTGTGCATGAACTGTTATAAAACAAATTTTACAGGAAGTGAATGTTAATTTTAGATTTGCAACAGGGAAACAGGTGCTTCGGCCCACTGAGTCCAGACTGACCATTGATCAACCGTTCACACTATGTGTAAGAAAGAACTGTAGATGCTCCAGCATTTCTGGAGAGAAGGAATGGGCGACGTTTCAAGTCGAGTCCCTACTTCAGACTGATTTAGGACACTTCTTTGTCCCACCCCCTCCCCTGACATCAATCTGAAGAAGGGTCTCGACCCATTCCTTCTCTCCAGAGATGCTGCCTCACCCGCTGAATTACTCCAGCATTTTGTGTCTACGACTGTGCACACTAGTTCTATGTTATCCCACTGTCACATCCACTTCCTACTATCAAGAGATAATTAACAGAGACCAATTAACCTACAAATCTTCGGGATGTGGGGGAAATTTGGAGAAAGCCCACACCGTCACAAAGAAAAACTGCAAACTCTGCACAGACAGCACCCGAGGTTAGCATCGACCTCAGGTATCTGATGCTGTGAGGCAGCAGCTCTACCAGCTGTGCCACTGTGCAGCCCACAAGTTCAAGACAAGGTCAGTGTTTCTTGCCCATCCCAAATCTTTAGATTTACACCCAGCAGCAATGATGGAACAGAAATATATTTCCAAGTCAGGATAGAATGCAAGTTGGAGGGGAACCTGGTTTTTGAATGCATTTGACAATATTCAGTGCTAGTCCTGGGCTACAATGCTTTGTGTAGGAAGGAACTGCAGATGCTGGTTTACACCAAAGATAGACCCAAAACGTTGGAGTAACTCTGAGGGTCAGGCAGCATCTCTGAAGAAAAGAAATAGGTAATGTTTCAGGTCGAGACCCTTCTTCAGACCAGAGTCTGAAGAAGGGTCTCGACCCAAAACATCACCTATCTACAATGCGTTGATAAGATTTCCATGCAATTGGTATGAGTATACTAAGGAAGCTGTTCTTTCTGCCCAACAACTTGCATATGAATTTTCAGTAACTTGCAAATGGCTGCCCGTGTACCAGTGTGTGGGCTGTGCCCTCAGAATGACTTCCCAGACATTTGATTAATTCAGAGAATAGGTGATTTCTATTTTTCTATAAGCTTTGCTGCGTTTGCACTTTCTGAATTTGAAATTGGTTTGTATCTGACGTTCGCACCTTGAAATTGGCTGCTAGTTTCGTGGTCCGGTTTCACATCGCACAGGGTGAGAAATGTTTGTCAGGCTGACTAATCCATCATGGACACGATTTTTGGGACATAAGGTTTTAATTTTATAATTTTTTTTTTACAGTATTTAAGTATAATTGTCACAATATTTCATTTGCAATGAGTAGCACCTATTTCAGCAAATACAGATGACCTCTAATTCATTGCTGTTGCTGTACTATTCGCAGTGCCTTGAGCAGATTAGCATGGTACTCAGCAAGTACTCAGCTTCTGCAAGATTGTGGTTTTGCTATCATGGTTTTGCATGTAGAGATGATGGATGGAATTGTAATGCTGCAGTTCAGACTGCAGGAGACTTAGGTGAAGGGATGGGGGTTGTTGGATGTGTGATTGGGATGGGGGGGTGGGGGTGGGGGGAATCGGTTAATGAATGGAAGAAGTACCAAATGTTGCCTACCAGGTCCGAAACTTGAATTAAATCGAACATCATTTCCGATGATTCATGCCACTTTGTGCACTTTACGAGCCAATACAAATGAGATTTAACATGGAACACAGGAATGATGAACTTTTGTTTTGTGTTTTTCATTGTACGTGTTCTTTACGACGTAGGAAATCATTCAGCTTATTGAATGCATGCCGCAGAATAATCCATTCAATGTAATTCCCACATTTATTTCTCTGTAACATGTTCTCTCTTTCAAATCCATCGGCTCCCCACTCACACGGGGAATAATCTTACAGTTACCAATTAACCCTTAGGAAAGAAACAGGAACTTTTTCCTGTGGGAAGAGCGGTTTCCGTGTGGTTGCGGGGAGAATCTGCAAACTCCACACCGACAGCACCAGAGGTCGGGACTGAACCTGGGGCATGGGAGCTGTGAGGCAGCATCACTAACATTATACCACTGTATTTCCATCAAAAGTTCCCTGTGCTCCAGGTTCAACTGAGATGTCATCTCAGACTCTAATGTCATCTCGCTAGATTAAAGCCAAATCTCTTGCATGTTGCTGTGAGCAACCGTTGGAAAATTATTAAATCATAGCACAGGAGAAGCCCATTTTTGCTATCTGGACCACTCTAGCCAAAAATAAAACCCTGTTAGGTTCATGCCAGTTCCCACCTTTATTGGTTGTAGGATAAGGCTCTTCAATGGAAAAGGAAAGGTTTAGAGAATAGGGGTCAAATGCAGGCAAATGGGACTGACCCAGGTTGTCAAGTTGTCGGCATGGTCAGGTTGGGCCGAAGCCACCTCACCCTGCCAAGGTGTCACATTTTCGGGGGCTGTGGAGGGGAATTCAAGTGCACTCTCGTAATATTGTCTGGATTAAAGGAGTGGCGGTCCATCAATTGCTGGAAAATTGTTGGTCAACCTGTAGTAGAGATACTAGGACTGGCAATACTGAGAGCCAGATTTATTGTGGGTACTGAGTTTGACTAGCCACAATAGATTATAATTGATCATTAATTTGTAATATGCGGATTCAAGAACATAAGAAAACAGGAGCACGATTAGGTCACGCATTCCCTTAAAACTGAGGTTCCCTTAAAACTTCCCTTAAGGGGTTGGACAGGCTAGATGCAGGAAGATTGTTCCCGATGTTGGGGAACTCCAGAACAAGGGGTCACAGTTTAAGGATAAGGGAGAAGTCTTTTAGGACCGAGATGAGAAGATCTTTTTTCACACAGAGAGTGGTGAGTCTGTGGAATTCTCTGCCACAGAAGGTAGTTGAGGTCAGTTCATTGGCTATATTTAAGAGGGAGCTAGATGTGGCCCTTGTGGCTAAAGGGATCAGTGGGTATGGAGAGAAGACAGGTACAGGATACTGAGTTGGATGATCAGCCTTGATCGTATTGAATGGCGGTGCAGGCTCGAAGGGCCGAATGGCCTACTCCTGCACCTATTTTCTATGATTCTATGATTCTATAACTGCCCGACCATTCAATACAATCATGGCTGATCTGCCCCCAGGCCTCATCGCTTCTGTTTCAGTTTCTTATTGCCCTCAATTCCCTGATCTATCAAAAATGTATTTCTCTGTTCTTTAAATACCCCCAACCAAACAACTCTCAAATATAAACTTCAGAGATTCATCACCTTATGTAAGAAGTTGTTCCTACACACTTTAGCTTAACCACCTCATCATCTTGCAACCCGTGTTCAAGATTCTCCTTTGAGTGGAAACATTTTGCCATCCATCCTGTCGTGTTACCTCAGGATCTTATATGTTTCAATAAAGTCGCCCTTCATTCTTTTAAGCTCCAAGTAATATAGATCTTATTTCTAAAACCACATTATGAGACAACCCTCTCGTCCCACAAACTAGCCTAACAAACACATTTATATGGAGTGCATTGTAAGTCACCAGCTGGAAAATAATTTTGAAGCTTGATTTGAATCTTTGGAAGAGGAAGAACGAGGATCCACGAGCCTGTCTTCATCGACGGGAAATTGGTGGAGAGAGTCAAAAGTTTCCAATTCTTGGGCGCGCACATCTCTGAAGATCCGAAGACCTAGCACATTGATGTAATCATAAAGAAAGTCCAACAAAGCGTCTATTTCCTCAGAAGTTTGAGGAGATTTGGAATGTCAACATATGCTGTCTTGAACTTCTACAGTAAAGAGCATATTAACTGGTTGCATCAAGGCCTGGTTCACGACTCGAATGCCTTGGAGTGAAGAAAATTGCAAGAAGTGGTAAAAACTGCCCAGTCCATCATGGGTGCTGATGTCCTCACCATTGAAGGGTCTGCAAGGGTTGCTGCTTCAAAAAGGCAACCGGCTGCATCAGAGACCCACACAACCTAGGCCATGCTCTCATTTCACTCCTGCCACCGGGAAGAAGGTATAGAAGTCTGAAAACTGTAACGTCCAGGTTCAGGAGCAGCTTCTTCTCAATAACCATCAGGCTTTTAAACACTACATGCTCCAAATAGGCTCTGAACTATATAGACTTGGGGACATTCTTTTTGCATTATTATTGTCCATTTATTTGTCTTTTTTTATATACATATATATATGCTGATTTTTGTTGTTGTTTATCTAGGGTTTTACTGTTTACTGTTATTTAGATAGCTTTTGTGCTGCCGCAGATGAGAATTTCATTGTTCTGTTTCGGGACATATGACAATGAAACACTCTTGACTCCACACTCTCTCCATTTCAAGAAGAATAACTGCAGTAACGCTATGGAAAAAAGTATCTAAAAAGTGTTCAAATCTCATCATGTCAAGTCATGAGATTTAATTTAATAATTATGCAAGACATTGCTCTGATGGTTTGGAAGGGTTGCAGTGCAGAAATTTGGGCAGGATACATTTAGGTAGGGGAACTATGCACCTCTTGTGGACCTTACCCCAGAGCACTTTCCGTCTCTTGTTGCCCTGGCAATGCCATTTGCCTCACCAGCAACACCCACGTCCCACTAATGAAAACTAAGATCTCAAAGTGAAAACACAGCACTTGAAACTGAAGTCAAACGACCCATGAAGTATAATTCCACAATTGTGTCACTGTGAAACATTTTGATGTTGAAGATTTAGATTTTGATCTTTGGTTTCTCATTGTAAGGGGGGGAGAGGGGGGAAATTCTTTATAATCATGACGCAGTTTTTTAGAAACTTAAAGATGCACGTTTCCTGCTTATTGAAATACAGGTGTTCCTGGCTTAAATTTGCCAAAAATGTATTCGTGAAACGGTTATCTGAAAGCCTATTTGCCAATGCACAAGAAGAGCACTGAAGGGTTACAGATCCTGTCTATTTATGCTCTGCTTCTACGTTTTGTCCAGTCAGCCTGACTCTTAAAGAGATGGATGCTGGTACTGTGATTTAAATGGTTTAATAGAATGGAGAGCATCTGGAGATGTTGCCTCAGAAGGTTGAACAGATGCTTCTTGTTCAAGGATTATGTCAAGTGGTTGCTTTGCAGGGAAATGCATAGCACTGTGTATTTGTGGGGAGCAGTGAAGTGCATGGTCAGAGAACTGTTCCTCCTCCTCCGTAATGCAAATGACCTCAGAAATCTGAAGGGGATTTTTCTATAATTTTTGTCAATGATGCACTTCCTACAGGAAGTGTGTAACCTGATTTCTAATTACGAGTGTGGATGCATTCCAGGCGGCTTTAGAATTTTAAAAAAATTATATGCCACGATTTACATGATCTCACGCTGCAGGATGCTATTTGGCTCATCATGCCTGGTTTTATTTAGAGGGGAGGAAGTGGGCGGGGGGGAGGTAAAGCATTTACCCTGCGTAAACTCTGTGGTACTGCAGTTCTTCCCCTTCAGATATTTATCAAATTCTTTTTTGGAAGTTATGGTTCAAACTGTTTCTGTAAGTGAGTTCAAGAGCAGAATAACTCTTTGCACTAAATTACAAAACTCATTCAGTTCTGTTCAGTTTACCTGGGACTGAGAGACGTTTGATCAGTCTACTCTTGCACACAGTGCAATGGGGTTTTTTTTAAAGCTCAAAATCATCCCATATTTGTTTAACCCTGCTGTAAATCTGATTCTGGAAATAATTACATTTGTAATATATTCTATAAAACCTGCATTGGAATTGTAAGTAGAATAGGGCAAAATGACAAGCAATTGTTGAGGCTTAGAGGCTAGGCATAAAACACAGACTCTAGGGTATAACTGGGAAATTACTCTGCATGCAATATGAATGAACGCAAGGCCCATGTACCACCACAGGCACTACTACATTGTGAATAGAAGCAGAGTGGCTGTCCCTCACTGTCTACCCAATGCTTGCGTTAATCCAGACCAATACCTGAAGCAAGTGATCTGACTATTGTCACATTGCTGTTTAAGGAACCTGGGGTCACAAATGTTGCATCATCAATACAAATATATTCTCCTTTAGAGTGGGAGGTAAAGAACATTATCCATAGCGTGAGCCCCGAGCTCTCCATTTTGACAACAGCATGGACCTGGGCTTAAGTGGTGTGCTTCGATCACTGCTGTTGTTTGAACGCTTCTAGCAAATTTTCTTCAAGGCTTTAATGTTTTTTTTTAATTTGAAAGTATGCTACAAACACTCCAATTGTCATCTAGATTATAAATGTTCTTGATTTATTTTTAGTTCTGAGTTATAAAATGAGCACTCATTGTAAAGGAAAGGATTTCATCATTCAGTGCCTTGGGGGATATTTTGCTGCCACTCAATCCAGCCTTTTGGTTCAGATCTTACTGTTAGCTTCTGTCCTTACTTTCTTTAGTTTATTTTGGCCTCTGCACTTTGTCTCAACTTTCACCCATCATTTAATCAATTACCAGGGTTGACATTTTATGTGACGGTCATTATGTACAGGGTCTCACTGAACTCAGTGATATCCTCATGAAATATGTGGATGACATTTATTACTGTTGCTTTTGACTGCTTCAAGTTGTATAACATGAAAGCCTTTCAATGCATTTTGGCCCTTGAAAAAGCTAACCAATTGTTCTTAGAAACATAGAAAATATGTGCAGGAGGAGGCCATTCGGCCCTATGAGCCAGCACCGCCGTTCATTGTGATCATGGCTGATTGTCCCCTATCAATAACCCGTCCCTGCCTTCTCCCCATATCCCTTGACTCCACTAACCCCTAGAGCTCTATCTAACTTTCTCTTAAATCCATCCAGTGACTTGGACTCCACTGCCCTCTGTGGCAGGGAATTCCTTAAATTCACAACTCTCTGGGTGAAAAAGTTTTTTCTCGCCTCAGTCTTAAATGACCTCCCCTTTATTCTAAGACTGTGGCCCCTGGATCTGGACTTGCCCTACAATGGGAACATTTTTCCTGCATCAAGCTTGTCCAGTCCTTTTATCATTTTATATGTTTCTATAAGATCCCCCCTCATCGTTCTAAACTCCAGTGAATACAAGCCTAAAGAGTCTTGTATTCAACTCTTTTCCCAAAAGCTTGTAATTTTTTTCCCCTTATTTAATTTTGACCCAATTCCAATTTGAAAGTCCTCGTCCATCGCTAGATCTAAGAATTCAGTGTTTTAAATGTAAATGTATATTTCCTCTCTTTTTTTGGTTAATTAGCTCAATTTTATTTAACTGCAAATCATAAAAGTAAAAGAAAATGCTGGAATCAGCAGGTTATGACAAAAGGGTGTTTAACTTGAAATGCGTACACTGTTTCTCATTCCACAGATGATGCCCGACCTATTGAGTGTTCCAGCATTTTATGTTTTTGTTAATTGTCCATTATACAGCCTCAAATAGTACAGGCTCATATCTCAGATGTGTTATATTTGAGTGGCCCAATGGTCAGAATAAAGACTTATCAGGGATTAAGAAATTTGAACATGGCTTTATTTACATGTACAAAGTTCTCACTGCTCTTGTTTCTTGTTGTGTTAATTTGAATTCTGCCATCTCCTTCAGACATGATTGCAAATTAAGGCCTCGGGTTTAGAATGGGCTGTGAAACATAACCACAATGAAACCACGATCATTTGGTGATCCGTTTGGTACCCATGTTTTATCATTTATTTATTTTTAGCGCCTTTTGCATTTGGAGCATTTCTTTTAAAGAATGAGGTTGTATTCAAATATTCCTCATTTTGCACAGATATGTTTTGCATCAGTACTCTTGAGCAGAACAGGATCTGGGTTGCTTTGCATGTGCTGTTGGTGCTGATCTGTGGGTAGAAGGGAACCACGCTTGGTGTCAATTTTGTTTTCCCCTGTGGTAGAAAGCCTTGCTAACGGGAAGCGTTGAAACTTGACACAACATGCTCCTCGACCCCAATAACGTAGTCTTAAACGTGCATTGAATCACAATGCTGCTTCTGCTCCCCTCCACTCGTTTTGTTGTAAGTACAGTTTTTATGTTTTAACGGCTGTTGGTGGCTTGATGTTCCCTCCGCTGTCTGTAGTTCAGAGTGACAAGCTTCAAATGTGTATTTAGTGGCATCATTTTAAAGAAAATCTACATTTATATCTTTTGACTAGATTATCTGACATTGCAAACCTTATAGATAACAACTCACAGAGGGCTGTCGAGTTTAGCCGAAAGGAAGCATCGTGGTTCAACTGCAATTTGTTTACCTCTGCATAGCCCCCGGGTTGGAAAGTTGTAGCATTGTTGTCTCAAATAGCCATTTGTTTTTTCCCAATAGTTTGACAATCAAATGAAAATCACAATCTTCCTACAAATGAAAATGCTGCTGAATAAAGAAGAACAGGCAAAGTCTACTTAAAGAAACTATTTTCCATGTAAGAAATCTGTAAATTTGAGTAGAGAGCACCTCTGTCTCTTTAGTCAACATTTTCATCTATAACCCTTGACCTAAGGTAGAACACGTAGCTCTACGTTGCTTCAGCACTGCAACAATGACTTAAATAGATTGCCCCAGTTACACAAGTACAATCCTGGCCAAGAGGATTGCACACATTTGAAAGAGGAGAAGGTGTCCTGCTGTGCACTCGTTTCTATTTTTGTTTTTATTTATGAAGGCATTCGATCTAATCCACAGGTGTAGGAAAGAACTACAGCTGCTGGATTAAATCATAGGTAGACACAAAATGCTGGAGTAACTCAGCGGGACAGGCAGCATCTCTGGAGAGAAGGAATGGGTGACGTTTCGAGCCGAGACTGAAGAAGGTTCTCGACCCGAAATGTCACCCATTCCTTCTCTCCAGAGATGCTGCCTGTCCCGCTGAGTTACTCGAGCATTTTGTGCCTACCTTCAATCTAATATACAGTTAGGGGTTTGATGTAGTGACACCAAAACAATTGGTCAGAGTGGAAATTATTGGGTTACTCAACTGTTGGTCACATTGGAAGGCAACGCCTCCAACTGGATCTGAATTTTACTTTGGAGTCACGTGAGTGACTACGTGAAGACCCCGCCAGCACGCATGCGCGACATATCGTCGTACGCATGCGGAAGCGACGGTCGGGAGGAGCGGGGCTCCTCCAGTGTGAGTTTAAAAAACTCACGCCAGGTAAGTCTCACCGAAGGAGTGAGTCGACCATAATGGAAGGGAGAAAGAGTAAGAGAGCGGCGGCCAAATCAGCGGCTAAGGACAGCAGCCAGCGGAGAACCGCTTCTCCAGAGCTTCAGGTTCCACCTGCAGCTCCCGACTTTTCGGACTTTGAGACCGTTGGTACGCCACGGTCGGGGAAAACTACCCGGAAGTCGGCCGGGGCGGACTCAGCGGAGTCCGGTCCCGAGGGCACCCCGCTCGCTGGTAGAGACGGAGGTCGCCTTGACCGCATTGAGCGGCTGATGGAGCAGATGCTCCAACGTGACCTGTTACAGCAGGGGCAGGATCACAGTGGGACCCCTAGTAGGCCCACGGCAAGTTCCTTTCGAGGACTGCCCAATGTATCCCCTTCTATACAGGGGAGCATTGAGGGTCAGAACTGGGCTGACCCAGAAGAGGGAGAGTTGGCTGAAGCACCTGCAGCGTCAGGGGTGTGTGAAGATTATATGGATGTGGTGAGCAAACATGCCATGCCCCACCAGAAGGGCCTACCCATCCACCCCAAGCTGGCTGCCAGCATTGATTATATGGCCACCAACCAACTTCAGGAACAGGCCATCAATGCCACAGCAGATAAATATTTGGCGCCAGAAAACTGCAAATCGTTAAATATGCCCGCGGTGAACAACCCGATATGGGGGAACATGAGCCCCTCAAGTAGAGGGCAGGAGATGAAACTTCAGAAGATCCTGAAGCTCCTTACCGCAGGGATTACTGCAGTAGCCAGAACAGCAGTGGGAGTGGATATGCCGCAAGAGCTGCAAGATGCTTTGGCCTTACTGTGCAATACACAGTATGAAATTAACAATTTCAGGAAAAGCATTATAAAGCCGGCGCTTAACCCCAAGTTCGCGGGGTTATGCAAGCCTGGGAAGACGCAGCCTCCAAGCCTGTTATTCGGGGAAGATCTCCCCAAACAGGTAAAAGATCTTGACGAGGAGGCTAAGGCTTTGGGCCTTATTAAAGTACCTGGGTACACTAAGCCTCATCACCCACACAGAACGCACCCCTACGCACCCACCGGGCAGAGTTACCCTAACAGGTCTGCCGGTGGTGAAAGCTCGAAGGCCGGCATACCTGCACAGCGGTCTTTTTTAGGCCAAGGCCCAGGCCGGCCTCCTTGGAAGATGCACCACTCCCAGAACACCTACAACCAGCCGAGGAAGCAAGGGCAGAAACCTCCACACCGGCAGTAACCATGGAGGTAGGTGGGTCTGGGATCCCCAAGAACACTACTGACCTAAATTCACTCTGCATAGGGGGCAGGTTGCACATGTTCCTCGAGAATTGGCTCACTTTTACCTCTGATCCTTATATACTCAGGAGTATTCAGGGCTACAAAATTGAATTTATTCACGAACTCCCTACCCCGGTACAGCATGCGCCTAGTCGGAAATTCGTCCTTTCTCATAGAGATAAGGCAGCAGGGCATGCTGAACTACAGAGGTTAATAAAAAAAAGGGGTAATTGAAAAGGCCTTTAAAGAACCTCAGGAGTTCGTGTCTAATATATTCACTAAAAACAAAAAAGATGGCGGGTGCCGCATCATCATAGATTTGACCGACCTGAATACTTCTGTCCAGTATATCCATTTTAAAATGGACACCTTCGACACTGCTACTCAGCTTGTAGCCAATAGGTACTACATGGCATGCGTTGACCTTAAAGATGCATACTATTCAGTACCCATACACAAGGATCATAGGAAATACTTAAAATTTATCTGGATGGGACAATTATGGCAATATAAAGCTTTGCCTAATGGGCTATCGTCAGCACCCAGATTGTTTACCAAGATATTGAAACCAGCTTTGGCCTATTTAAGGAAACAGAATCATACTGTTATGGCCTATCTTGATGACATCCTCATAGTGGGGGAGAATTTGGAAATGGCTACTTTGGCAGTCACAGCCACGAAACATATTTTTCAGATACTGGGGTTTACGATACATCCAGATAAATCAATATTGGAACCCTCTACCACCATGAAATATTTGGGGTTCATTATTGACTCAGTGCAAATGTCTGTCACGTTACCACCAAGCAAGGTGGAAGACCTGATAGAGGCTTGCAGGAGCCTCTTTGGCATTAAGGTCCCATCCATTCGGCAGGTGGCCAGGGTGATTGGGAAGATAGTAGCTGCATTTCCTGCAGCACAATATGGGCCCTTACATCACCAAAATTTACAAAGAGCAAAAATTACGGCGCTCAAAAATCATGTTGGCCATTTTGATAGGCCCATGAAAATTCCAGAAAAGGCAAAAGCTGAACTATATTGGTGGATGGGTAATGCCCAAAATTGTTCCAAACCCATGACTATCGCCAATCCCTCGATCACCTTACAAACGGATGCCAGTGCCAAAGGGTGGGGAGCTACTAACACTACCTCTAGCTGTGTAGGTAGATGGAGTGCACCAGAGTTAACCCTATTTAAAAACTTAGGGATTAACTATTCAGAAATGCTCGCAGCATTTCACGGACTTAAAGCATACTGCACTGACATGCACAAAGTTCATGTTAGACTACAGATTGACAACACCACGGTGGTAGCCTATATTAACCACATGGGCGGTGTAAAGTCGATATCGTGTGATGAATTGGCCAACAATATCTGGCACTGGTGTCTGCAAAGAGGAATTTGGATCTCTGCAACTTACCTACCAGGTAAACTAAACACAGTGGCAGACACCAGATCACGGAAATTCAACGACAACATAGAATGGATGTTGGATCGGAAAGTGTTTACAGATATTGTAGAACGTTATGGGACACCAGATATCGACCTTTTCGCGTCCAGGCTAAATCACCAACTACCAACGTATGTTGCTTGGGAGCCAGACCCGGGGGCGGTAGCGATGGATGCTTTCTCGCTACACTGGGGGGATTTGTTTTTCTACGCTTTCCCCCCTTTCTGCCTCATCAGTCGGGTCTTGCAAAAAATCAAGCAAGACTCCGCATCGGGTATCTTGGTAGTGCCCGACTGGCCTACTCAACCATGGTTCCCTCTGGTACAAAAGATGGCCACAGAACCCTGTGTCAGGGTGAATAAAAGACCAAGCCTGCTTGTTCATCCTGTTACAGGAGAAAGTCATCCATGTCATGATCGTATGGATTTGTTAATTTGCAGACTTTAAAACGGCCACTTCATGGACTCGGACTCTCCAACAGGACCATTGATACTATCACGGGAGCCTGCAGAGAGTCCACAAGGAAGCAGTACTTGACCTACATCAGGAAGTGGGAAAGATTCTGCGTGACTACTAAAACTACATACGAAACCGCCACCATCACGGAAGTGCTGGAGTTTCTGGCTACCCTTCATTACGATGAGGGTTTAAGCTACAGCGCCATTAACTGTGCCAGGAGTGCCCTATTGTCTTACTTGGGCAAGGGGAGTGACCAATTGGGAATTGGGTCACATCCCCTGGTATCCAAATTTATGCGGGGAATATTTAATTCTAATCCCCCCAGGCCCAGATATAGCCATACCTGGGACATCAGCACGGTATTGACGATGCTGCGAGGATGGACACGGGACTCCCTTTGGCCAAATTAACCTACAAAATGGTCATGATAATGGCACTGATCACGGCGCAACGGGTCCAGTCCCTGCACAAACTCAGTCTGGATGCCATGGCAATTACCAATGGGAAAATCACATTCCAGGTGCAGGGACTATTGAAGCAAGATCGACCCGGAGTGTCTGGACATACTTTGGAGTTCCTGGGTTACCCAGCGGACACTCGTCTTTGTATCGTTACATTGATTCTGCAATACATTTCAGTCACTAAAGATCTAAGGGGCACGGAAACAGCTTTGCTTGTCAGTCACAAGAAGCCTCATCACAGGGTCACGGTGCAAACCATTTCCAGATGGTTAAGGGTGGTACTGGATGCGGCGGGGGTGGATACTAATGTGTATAAATCTCACTCCACCAGGGCAGCATCCACCTCGGCGGCTAGAAGGATGGAGGTACCACTGGATCACATCCTGGCCACAGCGGGTTGGAACAATGAGAGAACCTTCCACCGCTTTTATAACAAACCCGTGACCTCCCCTGACAATTATGCAGGGAGGATCTTAAGTGCTGCCAGTTAAATAACCCTTTTGGGACACAATATTGTGTTTGGTATGAATAAATACCTGTTTTGTTTTTCAGCCAGTGTCTTGTCTGAATCACGTCCATCCTCTTATCCCAGCTTTAGCGGTGTGTGAGCATGGAGCTTCCAGGGCATGAAATCACAGAGCTTTGAAATCTTCACGTAGTCACTCACGTGACTCCGAAGTAAAATAGTAAGATTAAACGAGAACTTACCAGTTTGAAGTTTGATCTTTATTTTATGAGGAGTTACGATGAGGGATTACGTGCCCTCCGCTCCCAACCCTCTATTATAAAGATCACCTGGTATGAAAGTTCTCTTTTTTCTCTTACTATGTCAGTCATTGAGACTGTTTTTTGTTCTGTGATTTCACACCACTGCTTTGAAGAATGTCGCGCATGCGTGCTGGCGGGGTCTTCACGTAATCCCTCATCGTAACTCCTCATAAAATAAAGATCAAACTTCAAACTGGTAAGTTCTCGTTTAATCTTACTATTTATCACTACATTTTGAAAAAAAACCCTGCTATTTTTGGGAGGCTTTGTTGTTGTTTAAGTCACGAGTTCCTAAAAAGTAATTTTGTAAAGGGTGTAAGTATTGAGTAATGTAACATCTGACAGACATCATTCTCATTCTGCCCCCACTCCCTATAGTGTTACAATGGTGTAAATACTCATTTTGTAAATGTTAATCTGCAAAGCTGCCCTTTTAATATCAATGATAATACTTTATTTTACTTAATTCTGGCTCTGTCCATTTGGAGGGGATGCACTTTATTTTTACACCAGATGTGTCCATTTTGTTTGGTTTGCGATGTCAAACACAGCAGAAGAAAATATAAGATAGGATTGAACTTGAATGCTTCATCGTCCAAGTCACGATGATCGCTGCTCTGTGTCAGGCTAAGGTTGGTGCTGGGTAGGCTGATAAAATGTGCAGTAACCTGGAAGGTTGCTTTATATAAATACAGCCAAAAAATAGGGTTACATCTATAGAAAGTTCAGATATAATGACTTGTGCAAAGAGCTGATTAAGAGCGAAGCAGATATGGATACAGGCTGAAGTAGTTGGAGTTTGTTATCAAGGTAGTAAATAGTTTTGAACCATAATTCCAGGCAACCTTATTTGCTCTGTGGCTTGGTGCAATTCTTCAATATGATTTTCCATTTGGCTATATCTTGTATCTGTAAAAGTATTTTTCATTCTAAAAAAATTGATAGTTTTTTTTACATTTGGTCGATTGATATTTTTGCCTCCCTTATGAAGCTTGGAAAAGGAATCAAAAAATTGGATGTACATTTAAATGCATCTACACTAAACTCAGGAAGATTGTTTTCCAAAGCCAGAGAAGTACATCTTGGGTCGCTGATGCAGGTGGGAATTATGGTAATATCTATGAACAGCAATGTCTGAACTGTGAACTGAACGATCAGGTAAATATTGCCCAAGACACCAGGTGTACTTTCCCTCATCGTAATCTTCAAAGGGTGCCGTGGGACCTTCCGAGAGGGCCAGTGGAATGTTTGTTTAACATCTCTGAAAGTAGTATCTCCAACAGTGTGGCATTGTTCAGTACTGTATACGAGGATCAGCCTTGTTTAATCATTAAACTGCAAAAGGTCACCAACCAATAGTCTAAGTCAAGTCGAGTCAGAGTCTGAAGAATGGTCCCGACCCGAAACGTCATCTGCCCATTCCTTCCACAGATGCTGGCTGACGAACTGAGTTCCTCCAGCATTCTGTGTTTTGCTCAGTCAAGTCAAGTTGAGTTTATAGACATGTACACAAGTGCAGTGAGGTACGAGTACAATGAAAATCTTACTTGCAGCAGCATCATAGGCACATAGATTCAGACAGTACACAAAATAGAAATTATACACAAATTATATATAAATTCTACAAGACAGTGAAAAGAGTGTGCAAAAAAGCAAGACGCTAATGCACAACACGATAAGACCTCAAGTCCATGGCAGTGCAAAAGGTTGTTCAAAGTGTTTTGGTGTTAAGGTAGGATGAGAGTTGTGCAGGTTAGTTTAAGAACCTGATGATTGTGGGAAAGTAGCTGCTGTTGAACCTGCTGGTGTGGGACTTCAGGCTTCTGTACCTCCTGCTCAACATTAGCATCAAGTAGCAGCATGACCCAGATGGTGGGAATCATCGATGATAGATGCTGCCTTCATGAGGCACCACCACATCTACAAGCTTTGGATGTTGGGGAGGGCTGTGTCCTTTATGGAATGGGCTGAGTCCACTACTCTCTGCAGCCTCTTAAATTCCTGCACATTGAAATCACCATACCAGGCCATGATCCAACCGGCCAGGATACTTTCTGCTGTGCGTCTCTAGAAGTATATTGGAGTATTTGGTGATATGCCAAATCACTTTTAACTTATAGGAACGTAAAGGTACTGGTGTGCCTTTTTCATGATTACATCTATGTGCTAGGTCCAGGACAGGTCATCCGAGATGTTAATGCCAAGGATTTTGAAGTTGCTAACTCTCTCCACCGCCGTCTCCTTTTGAAGTGTGCTGCAGCAAAGGTAAATGAAAGAGAAATCTAAAAGGATGAGAGTGGAAAGTTATCAGGTGAAACTGAGAAATGGATTTAAAAAAAGGCAGATAAGGAATGCAAAACAAAGGCAAGTGAGAAAATATGAATCGTGAGAGTGAGATCCATAATATGACCAATTGTAGAATAAACGATGCAGAAAAATAAATAACTAAACAGTAATCCAGTTGATAAACTGTAGTTTCAGCGCTGGATTACTCAGCTGGTCAGGCAGCATCTCTGGAGAACATGGATAGCCAATGTTTCAGATCGGGTCTGACGAAAGGTCCCAACCCAAAACATCACCAATCCATGTTCTCCAGAGATGCTGCCTGAACCATTGAGTTCGCCCAGCACTTTGTTTTTTTTTGTAGACCAACATCTGCAATTCCTTGTGGCCACAACTAGCTTTGTTTCTTGGATTTGACTGCTAATAATGGGCAGTATCCAGTCTATTTCAACTAGTTTGTGCAGCAAGAGTGATCTTAGTTCATTTGCTATATTTAAGAGGGAGTTAGATGTGGCCCTTGTGGCTAAGGGCATCAGAGGGTATGGAGAGAAGGCGGGTACGGGATACTGAGTTGGATGATCAGCCATGATCATATTGAATGGCGGTGCAGGCTCGAAGGACCGAATGGTCCTTCGAATGGCCTACTCCTGCACCTAATTTCTATGTTTCTATGTTTCTATGAAGCACATGGAAGGTATAGCTGGTTAGAGCTGTGTGAATGTCTGAGTGCCCTTCATCACGCAAACAACGTGAATGTGGCAAAGCTCTGCGGGAAACATGGTCACCAGAACTAATAACTTTCAAGACAATGGACTTAATCTGCTTAGTTTTGTAATTGCCATCTAACGTGCTGCATGACTGTTGGTTTAATGCTATCCATCCCAAATATGGAGCTAAAAAGAAATAATCATCCTAATAGATATCGTGTTTTCCTTTGTCTCACATTGTATTTGCTTTGAATTTTAAAGTTTGAAAAAAATAGCCCTCATGACTTGTTGTAGCTTCCATGATTTGTTGGTTTGGCATCTTTCATACAAATCTTGGTTCAACCATAAAGTTTCTGAGCATCTTTGAACTTAATGTTGAAAACAACATTAAAAGACTAATTTACTTAATGCTCGTGACATGGAAGTCACTTGCCTGTTAATGGATAAATGTTATCATCTGGTTTAGATTCTAGCGTGTACACACAAACTAGGGGCTGCTGATCGTAGAATGGCTTCTACAGAGATTTCATTGCATAGTACCCACATTGGTTTTGTGGAAGTCTATGATGCCTGAAAAAACAGGGATTCCATGGCCTTGGATGTTTCTCTTCCTATGCCTACAGTGGGCCATTATGGATTCTACCTTCCTGAGGTCATCAGTTGCCTGCCTTGGTTTATTCTGACCTTCTCTATCTTTCAGTCTGAAGAAGGGTCCGACCCAAAACGCCACCTATTCCTTTTCTCCAGAGCGACCCTCTGAGTTACTCCAACATTTTGTGTCCATCTGCAGTTCCTTCCCACACAGTTCTGCTAGACTGATAGCTGCTGTTGGTACTAATACTTCTTGTTGAATATGATCCTAGTCTGAATCTGTGTTGAATTTTTGCTCTGTGCTTTTTGAATGTTTCCAATTATTACCTGGAGGTGCAATTTGAGCTCTTTGTTGGCATGACTCATTTTTCTGGTTTACATGCTTGTTAATCCGCCCACGTGTATCATTTAGCTTGAAACAGATGTAAGAACATTTTCCCTTGAATTACTTTGTCTCTGAATTGAAGTCTGAAGCACAGGTAAATCTTCTGAGATGGTAATTAATGGGGAAAATTTCTAGACATTCAGATGTCTTTTTACTTTGTGATGGTGTATTGTTTTTTTCTGTAATAAAGCCCCTTTGACTACACCCCACCCCCAGATCTATGTAATGTGCAAGTTATTTTCACAAGAGTCATGGAATCATAGAGTGGTACAGCGTGGAAACATGCTCTCCGGCCCAACTTGCCCAGCGATACAACCTGCCCGCATTTTGTCCATATCCCTCCAAACAGATCCTATCCATGTATTTGTCTATCTGTTTCTTAAACATTGGGATAGACCCAGCCTCAACTACCACCTCTGGCAGCTTGTTCCATACACTCACCACCCTTTGTGTGAAAAAGTTACCCGTCAGATTCCTATCAAATCTTTCCCCCTTCACCTTAAACATATGTCCTCTGGTCCTCGATTCACCTACTCTGGGCAAGAGACTCTGCATTTACCCGATCTATTCCTCTCAGAGTCTGCCTATGAAAGGCTCCCTCCTCATCTAAGCTTGCAGCAATGAGAGAGATCGCACCACTCACCTTGCCCATGCTTGCTATCCAAAAGGGAGATCCATTACTACCATTTTCCAGTCTTTCCCTTATCCCTGCCTTTTTTTTACATTTTAACGTCCAGTTCCTCTTGCTTCTATGCTCTATCCCTCTGTCAAGTTGTGCATCGTAGATGTTTGAATTGAGATGCTTTTTGAAGAACCATCTGCCTTTCTCAGTTCTGGTTTCATTGCTTTCTTAAATGTGTGTCCTGCTCCTTCTTGACCTAAGCGCAGCATTTGATACTGTCGACCACACCATCCTAATTGACCGTCTCCGGTACGGGGTTGGTATTGATGGCACTGCCCTGAGCTGGTTCATCTCCTACCTCAAAGGTAGGAGTTTCTCTACTAACAGAGGCAACTCTTTCTCCTCCCCAGCTAGCCTCTGCTGTGGGGTTCTACAAGGTACCATCTTTGGCCCCATTTTCTTCTCCCTTTATATGCTCCCCTTAGGCCAAGTCATTGAAAGGCACAGCATTTTCTTCCATTGCTACGCTGACGATACACAACTGTACCTCCCCCTGAAGCCCAAAAAACAGCCTTACCCGCTGCCTCGAGGATATAAACATAGAAACATATAAATTAGGTGCAGGAGTAGGCCATTCGGCCCTTCGAGCCTGCACCGCCATTCAATATGATCATGGCTGATCATCCAACTCAGTATCCCGTACCTGCCTTCTCTCCATACCCTCTGATCCCCTTAGCCACAAGGGCCACATCTAACTCCCTCTTAAATATAGCATAAAGTGCTGGATGGCCCAGAACTTCCTCCAACTAAACGAGAGTAAGTCTGAGGTCATCCTTCTCGGCCCCTCAGACTCAATCAAAATGATAGCAGGCAGCCTTGGAAGCCTTACCCCACTACTCAAACCTCACGTCAAAAATCTTGGCGTGATATTTGTCTCAGCACTGAAGTTTGACAAACAAGTCAATGCCGTGGTAAAAGCTAGCTCTTTCAGCTACGGACGATGGCTAAAATAAAACATTTCCTGCAGTTTGATTACCTAACCATATAACAATTACAGCACGGAAACAGGCCATCTCGGCCCTTCAAGTCCGTGCCGAACAACTTTTTTCCCCTTAGTCCCACCTGCCTGCACTCATACCATAACCCTCCATACCCTTCTCATCCATATGCCTATCCAATTTATTTTTAAATGATACCAACGAACCTGCCGCCACCACTTCCACTGGAAGCTCATTCCACATCGCTACCACTCTCTGAGTAAAGAAGTTCCCCCTCATGTTACCCCTAAACCTCTGTCCTTTAATTCTAAAGTCATGTCCTCTTGTTTGAAAAGATACCTCAAAAAGATTATCCATACATTTATCTCTTCCTGCCTAGATTACTGCAACTCCCATTACACTGGCATCAGCCAATCTTCCCTGTCCCGCCTGCAATTGGTCCAAAACACTGCAGCGAGACTCCTGACGGGCACCCGAAAAAGGGACCATATCACCCCGATCCTGGCCTCCCTCCACTGGCTCCCTGTGTGGTTCCGAATACATTTCAAGACCCTCCTCTTTGTCTACAAAGCCCTCAATGGGCTTGCACCCACCTACATTAAAAGTCTTCTCACCCACTACACCACCTCCAGGTCCCTCAGATCGTCCGACTTGGGGTTGCTGAATGTCCCACAGTTTAGGCATAAGCTCAGGGGCGACCGCGCCATTGCGATCGCAGCTCCTCGACTGTGGAACAGCATCCCCCTCCCCATTAGAACTGCTCCCTCCATCGACTCCTTTAAATCTAGTCTAAAAACGTATCTGTTCTCCCAAGCCTTTCCTGACATCCTCCGAGCGAGGGCTATTTGTATATATGTATGTAGCCTGCTTGTGTATACTACTCTTATAACAAATGTAAAGCACTTTGGTCAACGAGACTTGTTTTTTAAATGTGCTATATAAATAAATGTGACTCGACTTGACTTATACATTGAAAACCTGATCAGTGGGAAAAGTGTGCCCTCATTTTTCGAGAATTAACAGTATGAGGATAAGGTGGAAAATAGCAGCAAGCCAAGTCAAGAGAGTTTATTGTCATGATTCCCAGATAGGACAATAAAATTCTTGCTTGCTGCAGCACAACAGAATATAGTAAGCATAAATACAGAACAGTTCAGTGTGTCTATATAGCATAGACTACATATATATATATACACACTAATAAATAAACAGATAAAGTGTAATAGGCTGTTATTGTTCAGAGTTTGTTTGATGGCGAGTTTAATAGCCTGATGGCTGTGGGGAAAAAGCTGTTCCTGAACCTGGATGTACCAGATTTCAGGCTCCTGTACCTTCTACCTGATGGCAGTGGAGAGATGAGTGCGTGGCCAGGATGGAGTGGGTCCTTGATGATGCTGGCAGCCTTTTTGAGGCAGCGACTGCGATAGATCCCTTCGATGGTGGGGAGGTCAGAGCCGTTGATGGACTGGGCAGTGGTCACAACTTTCTGCATTATTTTCCACTCCTGGACGCTCTAGTTGCCGAACCAAGCCACGATGCAACCAGTCAGCATGCTCTCTACTGTGCACCTGTAGAAGATCAAAAGAGTCCTCTTTGACATTGCGACTCTCAGGAAGTAGAGGCGCTGATGTGCTTTCTTTATAATTGCATCAGTGTGCTGGGACCAGGAAAGATCTTCGGAACTATGCACGCCCAGGAATGCTTTAGTTATCAGCACCTAGTTATGCTGATTTAATGGGCCATAGTTTTCAAGTTATTTAAAATTAAGATGATAGGTTTGATAGTCCAAGACAAAGAGAAACAAGTAGAAGGCAACTATTTAGGGCGGCACGTTGGCGCAGTAGTAGAGTTGCAGGCATACAGCGCCAGAGACCCAGGTGCGATCCTGACTACGGGTGCTGTCTGTACAGAGTTTGAACGTTGTTCCTGTGACCACGTGGGTTTTTATCCGGGTCCTCAGGTTTCCTCCACACCAAAGTTGTACAGGTTTCTAGGTTAAATCGCTTTGGTAAAAAATTGTAAATTGTCCCTAGTGTGTAGGAATAGTGCAAGTGTACGTGGTGATCGCTGGTCGGCATGGACTCGCTGGGTCTCTAAAGTCTAAACTGTATATGTATCAGCCAATCAAACTGAACGAATGAATACATGAAGAGATAGGTATACCTGTATATGGGTGATAGAATTGGAAGCCAAATCGACTGTTGAAAGGGAAAGAACAACTGGGAGGGAGGGAAAGAGAGAGAAGGGCAAAGTTTCATTTTAATCATCTGTCAATTAAATAGTTCCTTTACAGTGCTGGCAAAGATTCATTTGCAGAAATTAATTATCATCACATTGTTTAAAATTGTTGCATCAGTTGAAACACAGTAGTCCCAACTCTCTTAGGGCGAATGTCGTTCATGTCATCTCCTTACTGTTTGGTTTATTGTGTTGGAGGTAAAGATAAAGATTCACAAGTGGTAGAGACATTCTTGAATGGTTTTATTTCAAGCTGCATCCACCAACGCCTGAAGTTGCTTCAACATTTGCTCACAAATAATAGTAGGTTTGGTCTGGCCATTGTTCAGGCAGCAAACCTTGGACAATATTAACTCAGAAAATTAGTACTCTTTATTTTTGATAGATGAGGTTAAATGATGACTTTGAGGGTGGGGCAAACACACAATTGTTGAGTTCTGATAACATCCAGTACAAAATGGATGAAAATAAATCTTTCATAAGTATAAATTAGAATTGATGATAAGAAACGATTTGCTGCTTGGATTTCAGTCCGGGTTTTGTTTGGCTTTAACAGACAGCTGTCAGTTTAAAACCAGAGATTAATTTGATCAAAAAGCACATCTCAATGGACTTGCGTTGCTTGTGGACTATTGTGATGTTTACAAGCTCGGTTGCAAAAATTTATATTATTTGCAGTGCTCATTTCACTTGGACTCTATCAATTACTATCAATTACAATTATTTTCTTGAACCTTTCTGTTCTATTTATTTGGTGTGATGAAAGTCCCTGTAGAAGTTTTTCAAACCTGTTTTTGCTCACTGGAAGGCTACTGTCTCGTGTCATCGTGTTTCATGGCAATAAATGTGCACAAATGCATAGAAAAAACTCGGCACAAAAACATTTAAATTTTATAATTTTTTTAAATGCATTTGGAATAAAACTTCAAGATCTCTCTTCTCATGACGGCTTGTTTGTGCATCTCTCGTGTTTCCATGAAGTGGATTGACATATTGATTACACAGTCTTTTACCGAGAATAGGGGAATCAAGAACCAAAGGGCATGGGTTTAAAGTCAGAGGGGAAAGATTTGAAGAGGAAACTGAGGGGCATCTTTTTCACAAAGAGGATGGTATGTGAATGCAATGAGCTGCCAGAGAAGATAGTTGAGGCAGGTACTTTCACAGCATTTAAACGTACTTATACAGAAAAGGTTCAGAGGGATATGGGCAAATGGGACCAGCTTAGAGCATCTTGGTCGAAATGGACAAATTGGGCCGAGTGGCCTGTGTCTGGTTTTATGACTCTATTTTCAGCTTTTTCATTTTTAATAGATTTTTCTCTTTCACGTGCTTTTTCCACCATCATTGCTTCTCCCCCGCTTTGTACTCAAAACAACAGAAGCAATGTGGAAATAATTTATCCCTCATTTTTTCCCCCCTCTCTTCCCTGTGTTCCACCTGGATGAGCAACCATTTCTCCCGCAGTCCTGCCCTCCTCACCCCCCACACCACTCCCATCCGCTCCACCTGCGTCCCTTCCTCTGGCTTCATATTTCACACTGCTTCTCTCCTTATTTCACAGCCTTTTGTCTTTTCATTTATGACCTTTGTCCAACCTTCTGCCAATCAAAGCCCCCCCCCCCCCCACCTTACCTGTATCTACCTGTCCCGTGACTGGTTCTGTCCTGCCCCCACCTCTTTTGCAGCTTTCTGCCTCCTATTAGAATGGGTGTGAAGAAGGGTCCCAACTCAAAATGTTGCCCATTCCTGTCCTCCAGAGGTGCTGCCTGACCTACTGAGTTACTCCAGCATTTTATGTCTTATTTTGTAAGCCGACCCCTGCAGTTCCTTGTGTCAGCATGTTAAACACACAGTTTGCCTTGTCCCGCTGACGGTAATAAATGCAAGGTGTTCTTTGCCATCTTAATGCATGGTGTGAAACCTTCTCTTCATCTGAACAAACAGATAACAAATTTGACATTTAGACAAATACTGTGTCATTGTGAAAGATTCTGACCTTTTTAGAGAAGATAAACATTTTCTTTATCTACAGGAAGCAAATTGGGAAAAAATAGGTATGATACATTGGCCTACTTTCACAGATTGTCATGTGTCATGCTTTGCCACAAGATCCAAGTGTCTCAAGGGGCTGATCATGTTTGGGCAAAACTTGCTATGTCCCTTCCACGTCTGGTGCAAGTTGTGGATACAGAATTCAGGGTCACAAAGCTTGGAATCGAGTTGCAAGCCATGGTTAATGATAAAACATTTCAACTGAGCTATCTGTACACCTGTGCAAAGGAGAATGTAGCAGGCCAGGTGACCAAGGGCAGGGAGAGAAAGGAAACGCCAGCTTAGATAACGTGGAGGTCAAACTGCGGGAACACGCCGAAGTATTGCCCAAAAATGGATCCTATTTCAAAGTTTATTTGCCCAAGATGTGTTTGCTCAATGAGAGAAGGTGATTTTGGCCTGTCATTTCCAAGCACGGCATGCATAGAAGTAAAGTAGATGCAGATATACAGATACGGAGATTACCAAGCCACCTTGGCAGAAGCGATGGTAAAAATACTTGTGGCATTGGATTCAGTCAGAGGAGATCTCCTTATTTAGACACTTGTGACTGGATTCAAAGGAAGCCAAGGTTCGAATAGAGGGAGCCTCTTCAAATACCAATGAGAGCCAAATCTGCAACTAACCTATCACAGAATCTTAAATTTGGTAATTTCCTTATTTCTTTTGGAACTTAAGTTTACATAAACTTTGGCCAAACCTTCATGGCAGAACAACAGTGCCGACATCGTGTACAGTATAAGCCAGCACTACTCCCCTTGTGGTATTTAACCACACTCTGTTTTATTCAGCAGAACATTTGTTTATGAACAAACAAGAGGAGGTGGGGAATGGTTGGCAGCTAAGCGCACATCCTACAGAAAGCAGCGACCAACATGAAACTTAAGCATTTAGCCACGCAGTCTTGCAAGCTGTAAAATTGCAAATTCAATTTAGCCTTGTCCATAATCAGTCTCAAAATTGAATCTGTTCCCATTGTCCTTATGATTTTTTTGTTCCGAGGGCATAAAGAATTCATGTATGAGTCCCAAGTGGTTAATTATGGCTAAATATACTGCCTATTATACATTTTCTGAGCAGATTTTGAATGTGCTGCCGAAGTAAAAATAAAATGTGAAAAAGGGGGAGAGTTTAACTTTGCACAGTTGTGTGAAGTGGGTAAAACCAAGTCAGCAGTCTACTCTGCATGTTCTTTGTTATCAACACCACCTACAGTGCCCTCTAAATAGGTCTTAGACCACTCTCCATAGCTTCCTGTCTGGAAGTACCCAGACACCTATCCGCTGGTGATTTCCAACAGCTTATATTTTTAATTTGACAATTAATTTTCAACTTTTGGCTTTGGAGCTTTTGGGCTGCCATCAGTGAGATGGTTGTGTAGATGTTTTGCATTTTTAATTCACTCTTTGATATCTAGGTCTTTGTGGCAAGGCTAGCATTTATGGCCTTAGAGAATAGCTGTTTGGATGTCATCTTGAACCACTGTAGTCCAAAAGGTGAAGGCACTCTGAGCGCTGGCATATGCCACCTAGCCCATAGAGTTCACGAGGATCATGGCTGATCATCTACCTCAGCAGTATTCCCACAATCATTGATTCCTTCAATATCCGGAAAGCTATCCATCTGTTTTGAACAAACTCAATAACTAATCCTCTACAACCATCTGGGGAAGAGAATTCCTGAGGTTTACTGTTTCCTGGTTGAATTAACATCTCCTTGTCTGTCCTGAACTGCCAACCCCTTATTCTCAAACTGCTTCTCCTGATCCCACATCATATTTAGGAGAAACACTTTCTTTGCATCTAGCCCGTCCTGGAATACTAGGAGTTGGACCCGGCACTGAAACGCTGGTGATATTTTTCCAAGCTGGAGTGATATACAATACCTCCTGCCATTATCCTTCTAGGTGGTTGAGATTGTGAGTTCAGGATAACAGATGCAGAAGCTTAGGTAAGTAACAGCAGAACATTTAGCAGATGACACACATTGTGTGCCAGTGGTGGAGGGAATGAATGTTTAAGATGGCATTAAGGTGCCAATCAAGTGGGCTGCTTTGTCCTGGATGGTGTCGACCTTCCTAAAAGTCGACGAGACTACACCTAGCCAGGCAAGTTGAAGAATATTCAGTCACATTCCCGAGTTGTGCTTTGTAGTTGTTAGAAAGGTTTTGGGGTGTCAGGAGGCAAGTTACTTGATACAGGATACTTTGTCCCTGGCCTGCTTTTGTGGTGTGGTACATGTGAGGCTAGTCCGGTTGACTTTTTGGTTAATACTGATCTGTCAGTAGGTGGATGGTGGGGAGCTCAGCAATGAGAATGTTGCTGAATACAAGGGTAGGAGGTTATATTCTCCAGTGTTTTAGATGGTCATTACCAAGCATTTCTGTGATATGAACATTACTTGTCACTTGCTAATCCATGCCTGAATGTTGATTAGGTCCTGCTGCGTGCAGGCATACCCTGATTTATTTTCTGAGTTGAGAAATTAGTTGAACATTATGCAATCCTTAGACAACATTCTCATTTCTGGCATTGTGATGGATAGAAAGTCACTGATGAAGTACATGAACATAACTGAGCCCTGTACACTGCACTACGGAATATGTTGGTCGGTGTGGACAAGTTGGATCGAAGGGCCGATTTCCAACACCGAATTATGGAACTTCAATGATATCCTGTGGCTGGGATGATTGACGTCGGAGAACTACACAACCTCAAAACAACCTCAAAAATGCCATCTTTTGCATTTGGTGTAACTGTTAACTTTTGGAATATTTGCATTGATGCCATTTCATTTTAATTTTACTCATTGATGTCAAACTTGGTCAAGTGCACCACTGATGGGCTATATGAATGTTTAAGATGGCGTAAGGGGTGCCTCTCAAGTGGGGTATTTCTTTCTCGATGCTGTCAAGCTTCTTAAAGGTTGTCCGAACTGCACTCGTACAGCCCAATTACCTTCAGGTACTTCATCGACGACTTTCCTTCCATTGTGTGATAAACACAGGTAGTTCTGTTATCATGTTTGATTCCACAATGCAAATTGGATATCATGTGATCAATGAATTTGGGAATACTATTTGCATTACAGGGGCATTATTGGTCATAATGTGATATCAGTCAGTACCTAGAGAACCACTTAAAAATTATCTTTGAAAACTGGCAAGTAGAAAATAAAAACCTGTCTGGGAAAACAAATGTTTCCATGTAGTCTCCCCTCAGTATTCAGACACTCTTAAGACCACTACTGCTGCTTTCATCCCAGCCTGCCATGGTAGCAATCACTTCTATTGACACTTGTGCAGAGTAGACCATTGAACCCTTGCAGCTTCTTCCATCAAAATCGAATGGAAGTAATTGTGCCATTATTTTTGCAATTGTGAAAACCATTTCCTGAATTCACATCTATCGTCTACCACAGACTACACCAATTTGACGATCAACCCAAATCGTTTTTCAGCCACTTTGCCTTTCACTAAAGGCGGTGAAGGGAGAAAGAAAATCAGGCTCAGGACGCCATGGACCTTTTCTGCTTTGAGTCATAGAGTGATACAGTGTGGAAACAGGCCTTTCGGCCCAACTTGCCCATACTGGCCCACATGTCCAAGCTACACTAATCTCACCTGCCTGCGCTTGGTCCATATCCCTCCAAACTGGTCCTATCCATGTACCTGTCTAACTGTTTCTTAAACTTAGGGATAGTCCCTGCCTCACTACCTCCTCTGGCAGATTGTTCCATGCACCCACCACCCTTTGTGTGAAAAAGTTACTCCTCAGATTCCCATTAAATCTTTTCCCCTTCACCTTGAACCTATGTCCTCTGGTCCTCAATTCCCCTACTCGGGGCAAGGGACTCCATGCATTTACCCGATCTATTCCTCTCATGATCTTATACACCTCTACAAGATCACCCCTCATCCTCCTGCGCTCCAAGGAATAGAGACCCAGCCTACTCAACCTCTCCCTATAGCTCAGACCCTCTAGTCCTGGCAACATCCTCGTAAATCTTCTCTGAACCCTTTTGAAGCTTGACAATATCTTTCCTATAACAAGGGTGCCCAGAACTAAAACACAATACTCTAAATGCGGTCGCACCAACATCTTATACAACTGCAACATGACCACCCAACTTCTATACTCAAACCTCTTCAAAGTTCTACGCATCTGACAATATCAAACTACCCAGCTATTGAGTTGCCTTGATTTCTTAAAAAAACAAAAAACACATTGGTTATCTTGAAACGATAAACAAAATATGACTGATATACTTCAATATATTATAGGAATGTCAATGTATTTAATACAGGATGGGTGGGGGGGGGGGGGTGTGGTGCTGCTGTGAAAGGGGTGGGGTGAGAGGTGGCGATGTGTGAAGTGGGGTGGTGAGGAATAGAGAATAATGAGGTAAATTGGGTGGCCGTTACAAATAGGTGACTGAGATGAATGACCAATTTGGCAATGAAAGATAACTTCAGGCACAGAAACGTAAGGTGGTGAAAAAGATTTGAGAATATCTCATGAAGAATCAGTTGGAAACAGCAGTCTTCAAGGGGGAAAAGGGAAGTAGATGATTTGTTCAGATTGTAGTGAAGGTGTTTTACATGGAACGATCAAGTCCTGAGTGATTTACATGACAATTGTTGAGTGTGTGGAGGATTAGGACTAATGACCTCTGCTGTGCTAAATATGGTGCCCATAATCTAGAGTCAAAACTGTGGCATCAAGTGCAAAGCTGCTGCCTCACAGCTCCAGTGACCTAAGTTCGACTCTGACACCCAGTGCTGGCTGCATGGAGTTTGCAAATTCTTCCTGTTCAATTATTCCAAAGACAAACTGGGCAGCAGATTAATTGGCTAATGAAAATTACTCCTAGTTAAAATAGTGGCAGGAGAATTTGGGGAGTTGATGGGCACGTGAGTGTGAATAGGTTGCAGGGAAATAAGTAATGGTGATGGAACTGATCTCAAAGCTGGCATTCACTTGATGGAATGACTGAGCTCCAGCTATGCCTTAAGGAACTAAGAAAAACCTAGGCTATAAATTAAAGAAGATTGGAGTGTCATGGAAAATGACACCATCTCTGCTGGTTAAGAGGACAGAATAACTTTAAAAAAGTAAAGTAGGATGAATCAAGCATGCTGGAGTAACACAGCGGGACAGGCAGCAAGCTGGAGAGAAGGAATGGGTGATGTTTCGGGTCGTGACCCTTCTTCAGACTGATCTTCAGTTTAAACCAGCTTCTGCAGTTCATTCCTAAACAGAAGCAAGTGTGGTCGTCTCATCTTCTAATGTGTCCATGTGCAACCCATTGTTAGCGTTGGAGAAACGGAGACAAGAAGAATGTTATATGAATCATATTAAAATCTGAGGCAGTGGGAATTGATAGCATGGGAGTTGGTGTGAATGGGAAGCTTGAAACTGTAAAAACTGGTTTAAGACCAAGAAGCAAAGCCAAGTACATTCAACAATGTTAAAGGAATGAGCCAGTGGAGACCAGATCAAAGTATTCCACAAGTCTGTCATCTGTGTCCCTCTTAAGGGGTTGGACAGGCTAGATGCAGGAAGATTGTTCCCAATGTTTGCGAGGTCCAGAACAAGGGGTCACAGTTTAAGGATAAGGTGGAATTCCTTTAAGACCGAGATGAGGAAAACATTTTTCACACAGAGAGTGATGAGTCTCTGGAATTCTCTGCCACAGAGGGTAGTTGAGGCCAGTTCATTGGCTATATTTAAGAGCGAGTTAGATGTGGCCCTTGTGGCTAAAGGGATCAGGGGGTATGGAGAGAAGGCAGGTACAGTATACTGAGTTGAATGATCAGCCATGATCATATTGAATGGCGGTGCAGGCTCGAAGGGCCAAATGGCCTACTACTGCACCTATTTTCTGTGTTTCTATGTTTCTTGAGAGAGCTATTGCCTCTGAATCAAAGAGTTCTGGGTTCGTGTCTCATTCCCGTGGCTTGAGCATTCGCTAGATTTTTCCTTGGAATGCTGAGGGAAAGTGGCAATCTTTGAGAGGAGTTATTAAACCAACACTCTCATAGAGTGGATATAAAAAAGGATGTAACACAGAAGAGAAGAACAATGGTGCCCAGGCTACTGTTTCACAACTTTAATAGTAAGATTAAACGAGAACTTACCAGTTTGAAGTTTGATCTTTATTTTATGAGGAGTTACGATGAGGGATTACGTGAAGACCCCGCCAGCACGCATGCGCGACATTCTTCAAAGCAGTGGTGTGAAATTACAGACAGTCACAATGACTAATATAGTAAGATAAGAGAGAACTTTCATACCAGGTGATCTTTATGGTAGAGGGTTGGGAGCGGAGGGCACGTAATCCCTCATCGTAACTCCTCATAAAATAAAGATCAAACTTCAAACTGGTAAGTTCTCGTTTAATCTTACTATTTTATTTTGGTAGTCACGTGAGTGACTACGTGAAGATTTCAAAGCTCTGTGATTTCATGCCCTGGAAGCTCCATGCTCACACACCGCTAAAGTTGGGATAAGAGGATGAACGTAATTCAGACAAGACACTGGCTGAAAAACAAAAATAGGTATTTATTCATACCAAAACAATATAGTGTCCCATAAGGGTAAACTATCTGGCAGCACTCAAAATCCTCCCTGCATAAGTGTCAGGGGAGGTCACGGGTTTATAGTAAAAGCGGTGAAAAGTCTTTTCGTTACTCCAACCCGCTGTGGCCAGGATGTGGTCCAATGGTACTTCCATCCTCCTAGCCGCCGAGGTGGATGCCGCCCTGGTGGAGTGAGATTTGAATATGTTAGTGTCCACCCCCGCCGCATCCAGTACCACCCTTAACCATCTAGAAATGGTTTGCACCGTGACTTTATGATGGGGCTTCTTGTGACTAATGAGCAATGCTGTCTCCGTGCCCCTTAGATTTTTGGTGACTGTGATGTATCGTGAAATTAACGTGACGATACAGAGACGAGAATCTGCTGGATAAGCCAGAAATTCCAAAGTATGACCAGACACTCCGGGTCGATCTTGTTTCAACAGTCCCTGCACATAAAAAATGATTTTGTCATTGGTGATTGTCATAGCATCCAGATTAAGTTTGTGCAGGGACTGGACCCGTTGTGCCGTGATAAGTGCCATGATCATTACCATTTTGTAAGTGAGTTTTGCCAGAGTGAGTCCCGAGTTAGGTGTCCATCCTCGCAGCATAGTCAAGACTGTGCTGATATCCCAAGTATGGCTATATCTGGCCCTGGGGGGATTGGAATTGAATATTCCCCTCATAAGTTTGGATACTAAAGGATGTGATCCAATTCCCAATTGGTCACTCCCCCGGCCCAAGTAGGATGATAGGGCACTCCTGGCACTGTTTATGGCACTGTAGCTCAATCCCTCATCGAAGTGAAGGGTAGCCAAGAATTCCAGCACTTCCGTTATGGTGGCGGTTTCACACAATGTGGTGTTGGCTGTGATGCAGAATCCTTCCCATTTCCTGATGTAGGTCAGGTACTGCTTCCTTGTGGACTCTCTGCAAGCTGCTGTGATGGTGTATTTGGTCCTGTTGGTGAGTCCGAATCCGCAAAGAGGCCGTTTTAAAATCTGCAAATTAACAGGTTCATGCGGTCATGACATGGGTGATGTTCTCTGTTACGGGGTGAATGAGCAGGCTTGGTCTTTTATTGACCCGGATGCAAGGTTCTGTGGCCATCTTCTGTACCATAGGGAACCATGGTTGGGTAGGCCAGTCGGGCACCACCAAAATCCCCGATGCGTAATCTTGTTTTATTTCTGCAAGACCCGACTGATGAGGCAGAAAGGGGGAAATGCATAGCAAAACAAATCCCCCCAATGTAGCGTGAAGGCATCCATCGCTACTGCCCCCGGGTCTGGTTCCCAAGCAACATATGTTGGTAGTTGGTGATTTAACCTAGACGCGAAAAGGTCGATATCTGGTGTCCCATAACGTTCTACAATATCTGAAAACACATTCCGATCCGACATCCATTCTATGTTGTCGTTGAATTTGCGTGACCTGGTGTCTGCCACTGTGTTTAGCTTACCTGGAAGGTAAGTGGCTGAAATCCAAATTTCCCTTTTCAGACACCAGTGCCAGATATTGTTAGCCAATTCATCACACGTTATCGACTTTATACCGCCCATGTGGTTAATATAGGCCACCACCGTGGTGTTGTCAATTTGTATTCTAACATGAACTTTGTGCATATTTGTGCAGTATGCTTTAAGGCCGTGAAATGCTGCCAGCATTTCTGAATAGTTAATCCCCAAGTTTTTGAATTGGGTTAACTCTGGTGCACTCCATCTACCTCCACAACTAGAGGTAGTGTTAGTAGCTCCCCACCCTTTGGCACTGGCATCCGTTTGTAAGATGATCGAGGGATTGATGATAGTGATCGGTTTAGAACAATTTTGGGCATTACCCATCCACCAATATAATTCGGCTTTCGCCTTTTCCAGTATTTTCATAGGCCTATCGAAATGGCCTGCATGACTTTTGAGCGCTGTAATTTTGGCTCTTTGTAAGTTTTGGTAATGTAAAGGCCCAAATTGTGCTGCAGGAAATGCAGCCACTATCTTCCCAATCACCCTGGCCACCTGCCGAATGGATGGGTCCTTAATGCCAATGAGGCTCCTGCAAGCCTCTATCAAGTCCTCCACCTTGCTTGGTGGCAACGTGATAGACATTTGCACTGAGTCAATAATGAACCCTAGGTATTTCATGGTGGTAGAGGGTTCTAATATTGATTTATCTGGATGTATAATGAAACCCAGCTTCTGAAAGAGATGTTTCGTGGCTGTAACTGCCAATGTAGCCATTTCCAAATTTTCCCCCACAATGAGGATGTCATCAAGATAGGCCATAACAGTATGTTTCTGTTTCCTTAAGTAGGCCAAAGCTGGTTTTAATATCTTGGTAAACAATCTGGGTGCTGACGATAACCCATTAGGTAAGGCTTTGTATTGCCATAATTGTCCCATCCAGATAAATTTTAAGTATTTCCTATGATCCTTGTGTATTGGTACTGAATAGTATGCATCTTTGAGGTTAATGCATGCCATGTAGTACCCATCGGCTATTAACTGTATAGCAGTGTCGAAGGTGTCCATTTTGAAATGAACATACTGAACAGAAGTATTCAGTTCGGTCAAATCTATGATCGTGAATAAATTCAATTTTGTAGCCCTGAATACTCCTGAGTATGTAAGGATCAGAGGTAAAAGTGAACCAATTCTCGTAGAACATGTGCAACCGGCCCCCTACATAAAGTGAATTTAGGCAAGATGTGTTTCTGAGGAACCCAGACCCACCTACCTCCATGGTTACTGCCGGTGTTGTGGTTTCTGTCCTTGTTTCCTTGGTTGGTTCGTTGTGTTGTAGGAGTGGCGCATCTTCCAAGAAGGCCGGGCTGGGCCATGGCCTAAAAAAGACCGCTGTGCAGGATTGCCGGCCTTCGAGCTTTCACCACCGGCAGACCTGTTATGGTAACTCTGTCCGGTGGGTGTGTAGGGGTGCTGTCTTTGTGGGTAGTGAGGCTTGGTGTAGCCAGGAACCTTGATCAGGCCTAAGGCCTTGGCCTCCTCATCAAGGTCTTTAACCTGCTTGGGGAGATCATCCCCGAACAGCAGGCTTGGAGGCTGAGTCTTCCCAGGCTTACACAACCCCGCAAACTTGGGGTTAAGCGCCGGCTTTATGATGCTTTTTCTGAAATTATTGATCTCATACTGGGTATTGCACAGTAGAGCCAAGGCATCTTGCAGTTCTTCCGACATCTCAATACCCACTGCAGTTCTGGCCACTGCCGTAATCCCGGCGGTTAGGAGCTTCAGGATCCTTTGAAGTTTTATCTCCTGCCCTCTGCTCGAGGGGCTCATGTTCCCCAATATAGGGTTGTTTACCGCAGGGACATTTAGCGAGTTGCAGTTTTCAGGTGCCATATATTTGTCTGCAGTTGCATTAATGGCCTGTTCCTGCAGCTGGTTAGTTGCCATGTAGTTAATGCTGGCAGCCAGCTTTGGGTGGATTGGTAGGCCCTTCTGGTTGGGCATTACATGTTTGCTTACCATATCCATGTAGTCTTCACACACCCCTGACACAGATGGTTGTTCAGCCAGCTCCCCTTCTTCTGGGTCAGCCCAGTTCTGACCCTCAATGCTCCCCTGCAAGGAGGGTGAGACATTAGGCAGTCCTCGGTAGGAACCTGCCGTGGGCCTGTTAAGAGGCCCACTGTGACTCTGCCCCTGCATTAGCAGGTCACGTTGGAGCAATTGCTCCATCATCCGCTCCATGCGGGTTAGACGACCTCCGTCGCTATCTGCGAACGGGGTGTCCTCGGGACCGGACTCCGCCGAGTCGGCGGCCCCGTCCGACTTCCGGGTGGCTCTACCGCCCGACCGTGGCGTCCCAACGGCCCCTATGGGCGAGAAGTCGGGAGCTGCAGGTAAAACCTGTAGCTCTGGAGAGGCGGCTCGCTGCTGGCTGCTCTCCTTGGCAGCTGCTCTGCTCTTTTAGATTTTCGTGATTCCATCCTGTACTATGTCGTCGACTCACTCCTCCGGTGAGACTTACCTGGCGTAAGCTATTTAAACTTACGCTGGAGGAGCCCCGCTCCTCCCGACCGTCGCTTCCGCATGCGTACGACGATATGTCGCGCATGCGTGCTGGCGGGGTCTTCACGTAGTCACTCACGTGACCACCGAAATAAAATAAAACATTTATTTTTATTGCGTGTATCTTCACATTGTTGTCAGTAGGATTATGTACCTGCTCTATTTCCAGCATTATCACAATGCAAAATTACTTTATTGTGTACAAAGTGCTTCAGGATGTCATGAAAGTCAGTATATAAATATATCTTTATTTATTCTGGATAAAAAAACACATATAATTGGAATTCAAATATAATCCTGTGTCAACATTTTTTTTGAAGTTGGAATAAACTGGAACTTCCAAAGACAAGCTGGTTTGTAGGTTAATTGGCTTCTGCAAATTGTCCCTAGTGTGTAGGATAGAACTTGTTTACGGGTGATTGGTGGTTGTTGCAGTCCCGGTGGGACGAAGGGCCTGTCTCCATGCTGTGTCTCTAAACTAAGCTCAACTTGTTATAGGCAGGTGACTGTAAATGAGGACTCGTGAGGCCATTGATCAAAAAGAAAGGAAAGATCAATAAGGTGATACAAAAGGAACTGGAATTGCAAGGAATACATCTGAAGAAGGGTCTCAACCTGGAAAGCCACCTATCTGTTCCTTCCATTGATGCTGCCTGACCCGCTGAGTTATGCCATCGTTTTGTGTTTCGATCTATAAGGTGACCCTCTTTTGAGAGACAGTAGTGCACAGGGATTGTAACAGAACTAGTAATAAATGATTGAGTCCCTTAAGGAATATGTGGATAGTGGCTGAACGAGCTTTGAAAATAAAGTTAGATGAGCAAGAACATATTTGGCAAAAAAGGATCAAACAAAATGTATTGCTGGAAGTGTCTTGCTTGGCTATGGTTGACAGGAGCCGGGTATAAAGTTTGTTGTCATTGGTAAGGGTGGACAGATATGGTGCAGTAGGAACTTCGGAGGACATGTGATTGTTAAAGATCTCCATTTTGTCAGTGGAGACTCACAATGTGAAGAAGAAGAGACCTTGGCTAGGACTAAAGTTTCACTTTGTCGAAATCATACTATCTCTACGCTCAGTAAAATAGACAAACTCCTTGAAGAGCTGTTCTACAGCAGAAATGATTTGCAAAGTGGCAACTGTAATGCAATGAGCTGATGGTAACCAGGTCTTCAGCAGTTGACCAATGCAATTGTTTCCTCCATGTTCAGAACACAAGCCTCTGAGCCTGGAATATAACTGCATTTGGGATTTATACAGATTTCAACCTCCTGTCGGGATCTGTTGCTCCCAAGGATTTGGGGAATGCCAGTTATGGCATCAAAATCCGTCTGTTTCCAGTTGATTCCCCACAGTGTTGGTAAAACAGATGCATCGATCTGCCACCCTATGCAAAGCAGCTGTCACCTGGCTTAATATAGTTAGATATGGTGGGCTGAGCTGAAGACTGCATTAACACCTTTTGGGCTTTGAAATGTGTCCGAAACATAAATGATGGAAACAGCTGTCACATTATATTCAATCCATGAGGCCTTGCTTCAAAATAAGCCCGGAAGAACTGCAAGGGGTTATGAAAACTGTTTTGACGGTTGAAATTTCTGGACAATGCCTGTCACCTGAAGCTTCTGTTTTGCAAGTGCTCCCAGTTTGTTTTAATCTTCTGCCACATCTTGGCTTAAATTTAGAAAATAATTAGTTATCATTTGCGCAGACTTGAAGTTAAAATACATTCTTGCACTGGATTAACTTGCAGAATATGAAGGAACATATTGTCGCTGTACAACTCCATGACAAGTTGATTCTAATAAATTGGACCTTTCATTGCGACACAATGGTGTAGCTGGTAGCTTTGTAACTTTGATTATGACCTCAGGTGCTGTCTGTGTGGAGTTTGCTAATTCTTCCTATGACTGTGGGTTTCCTCTAGTGCTCCATTTTCCTCCCACATCCCAAAGATGGCAGATGGATTGGTGGGTTAATTGGTCTTTGTAAATTGTCCCAAATGTGTCGGCGATTTGTAATATTTTTGGAGAAGTTGGAGAGAATTTGAGGGAAAAAAATGAATTGATATAAGATTGGGGTAAATGGATGGTTGATGGTGGGTATGGATTCAGTGGGCAGAAGAGCTCATGTCCATGCTGTTTCTCTCTATACCACAAGATAGTTCAATTATCGAGGCTCACGTTTGCTGAATATACTCGTGATTACAGCTGTACTTTTTTAATTAACAACTTCTCTTTTGAGAAGCAAGGAGAGAGAAGAATTACACTTCATGTTTTTCTTCACTTATTACAATGCTATGAACGAAAGTGATCACAACTTCTACTGAAGTGTGGATGGCCGTTGGCTCACTAGAAGTTCATCCGCCCTTTGACAGGTCCTGTTTTTGGTCCTGCTGGGGGTCCACAGCCCCCTACTCACCCGGCAAACCAGGGGAGACAGTTTCGTCGCCGACTATCCGACCATGGAACAGGTAGCACGTGATTATATAGTATTCATGGCAGGGGGAACCCCCCCCCCCACCTGACCTGACCTGTGCTTTTTTGATCTATGCTAATGTATACATATGTATAACATAAAATATAGATAATAAAGTTTGTACCTAAAATCAGCTGGTGATACCTCCCTCAACCTAACATGCTGCAAAACTACCTGATATTAATCTTTCTTATCTGATAAAGACATTTTTAGATGAAAAGTTTTTTTTTCCCCACTGCCCCGTTCTCATCCTTTCCTGTCTGCTCATTGGTTTGATTGAGCAAGTAGGTGGACGTCCCTTAAATATGCCTGGGCTTGGGTATCTAATGCATCAGCAAAACCACTTCTTTCATCACTCATCTCTGTCTTTTCCCTCTCCTGCTAAAAAAATGCTCACATTCATGTTTTTCACAGCGTGTCCTTTATTTCCTCAGCACCCTTCCAAATTCCACCTACCACAAAATGCAGCATGCCCAAATTTCTGCATTTAATCTAATCATCCAACTCTTGCCAACGTGCATTGGGCCATCGTGTCTCCCATCACTGCCTTTTCACTGTTTTCATTTTTTAATTCTTCAACTATAAATCCTTTCAGTGGCACAGCTGCTCTCTCACAATATCAGAGACCCGGGTTCGATCCTGACCTCGGGTGCTGACTTTGTGGAGTTTGCACGTTTCCACCCAAGTCCCTGGAGAGAAGGAATGAGTGAAGTTTCAAGTCGAGATGTTGCCTGAAAGATGTCTGAAGAAGGATCTCGACTTGAAACGTCACTCATTTCTTCTCTCCAGAGATGCTGCCTGTTCCACTTAATTACTTCAGCAATTTGTGTCCATCTTCGGTGGGCTGAAAGGCCTGCTTCCATGCTATATAACTAAACTAACTTTCTTAATCATCTGTAACCTTCTCTCACTTTTGTGTTTTTTCATGCTATCTCTGACCAATTATAAATGGCAGCCTAGACTCGGCCATTTTACTTCTCTCTTACAAAGCCACCAGAAAGGCCACTTCTTTGAGGAAACTCTCAGTTAACAAAAGGCCTTCATTTCTCAATCTTCTGTGGCATATTGGGATGCAATCAGATGTGTCACATGAAACCAATTGATTTTTATTTGCTGTTTCAGAAATTAAAACATATCTGATTAACATTCATACAAAATAAATCAGGTATTTATTTCTACTGGAGGAGATCCTTCTTAGTGGTGTATGGTGCTGCACAAATCACATCAGCTTTAATTTAGCATTTGAGGATAAAGCTGCCCATTACTTGTTTATTGACTTTCTTCTTAAAGTCAGTTGTTAATTGTTTGTGGATTACTGCTACTTATCACTTATTGCAAATGAACAGATGAGGGAGGAGTTAGAGATTAACTAGTAATTCAGTAATATTTAATTTTAATACCAGCAAAATCTTTTAGGTTTGTCCTCTCTGATGGCCTTCTCTAGAGTTAATGTGACCTTGCAGAGTACTAATTCATTACAGCACTCTTGGGCCTCCAGTCTGGAACTGTATTTAAGAAAGACATTCTGCTTGCATTATAAGGGCAGCATGGCGACGCAGTGGTAGAGTTGATGCCCAACAGCACCAGAGAACCCGGGTTCGATCCTGACTACGGGTGCAGTCTGTACAGGATGTGTACGTTCTCCCCATGACCTGCATGGGTTTTCTCCAAATTCTCCAGTTTCCTCCCACACTCCAAAGATGTACAGGTTTGTAAGTTAGTTTGGCATCGGTTAAAAAAAAAATCTAAATTGTCCCTAGGATGTGTAGGATAGTGCATGTGTATGGGATCACTGGTTGGCATGGACTCATCCACTGTAGTCCACAGTTTCTGCACTGTATCTCTAAATTAAACTAATCTATGCTGTCATATGCTTGGAGCATAGTGCAAAACCCTCTTAATTGCACTGGTGATGGGTGCTGGTTAAACAGTGATGGGTGGTTATTGAGCTTGTTGCAGCTTGGAAATCTCTCGGTCACAGTAAGCAGTACAGTCTGATAGAGGTGGGATGAGGGGAGGGGAGCATCAGCTTCCATTGCGTCCAGCAGGAGGCAATGGGTGAAACTGGGCCTTCTATCAACTGGTCCATGAGTGAACAAGTGGAAGATGACTGAACTTTATTGCCTTCCCTCACAGTGGGAAACGTTGATTTCGCTGTGTGGGGATGTTTATGTTAAATCCTATCGTGTATTGTGTTCTTTTTATTGTACGGCTGTGTGGTAACTCAAATCTCACTTTACCAATTGGTGCATGTGACAATAAATGTAACTTGAACTTGAACAGGTTGGGCAGGTCTACCAACCCACAACAGTGGTACATACTCGCCATAGCAGCCAGTGTGCAGCCCTGAGCAACTTTCCTTGGTGCCACTTAGCCCAGCCCATCCAATTCCGGCCTTCATGGGTAGTCGCTGAGCCGTGGGGCTTCATCCCTTCAAAGCACCAGCAGAGGGCAGGGGTTTGCGACAGGTTCCTTGCTCAGCAGCAACAGGGGAGAACAAGTGTTAAAGAAGGAACTGCAGATGCTGGAGAATCGAGGGTTACACAAAAAGCTGGAGAAACTCAGCGGGTGCAGCAGCATCTAAGGGGCGAAGGAGATAGGCGACGTTTCGGGTCGAGAACAAGTGCTGGTCATAAGGTCATAAGTGATAGGAGCTGATTTAGGCCATTCAGCCCATCAAATCTACACCATTCAATCATGGCTGATCTATCTCTCCCTCCTAACCCCATTCCCCAATGCTACAGCCCAGATAACAACATGTCTTTCTCTCTCCATAGAATAATATGATGACCCCTTTAATCACTAATTCTATTAACGCTCTTGTTCCTGGGAATGCATCCTCACCGATAAGTCAGTTAACAATGCATTATTATTACAATGCTAATTCACTTCCTCACTGACATACCATGTGTCTAGCTTTGTTCCCTGTTCTTTCATTATCCCTCGGGCCACTCTGTGTGTTCAGATGATAACATCCATGCACTTTTCATCTTCGTGCACATTGATAGAGATTACTCTTGTCCCTTATTCCCCTCTGATTGTCATGCTAATCCTGTTTAATTAATGGTGTGGGCACCATGATAGCCCAGCTAGTAAGCTTACTTACCTCGTAGCTCTCACGCTGTGGGTTCAGTTCTGATCTTTGGTGCTTTCTGCGTGGAGTGTGCACAATCTCACTATGACTGCATGGGCTTCCCCGAGTTGCTTCAGTTATGTCCCAAAGACAAGTGAGCTGCTAGGTTAATTAGCCTTTGTAAATGGCCCCACTTGTGTACATTGTAGAATCTGGGTGTGGTCAATGGGAATGTGGAGAGAATACAATGGCTCTGTATTTCTGTAAACTGGCTATTCGATGGTCCGCATGGATTCATTGGCTATCTCTCGACTGTTTAACTTGTGAGATTTTCCTTATTCAGTCTACTTTTTCAAATCCCATTAAATTATTGTTCCTCACCCTCAGCAGTTATATATTTGTAAAGTGTAAGTGAATTGTTTCTTAAATATTGCTGACGACCCAACCAGCCAACATTTTTGTTATCATCCATAGCTCCTGAGCCTTGGTGTTTCTGAATCAGATCAAGTTGATAATTGATTGCTATCCTGGTAAAGTTAACCCATCTTCCATTTTCTTTTGGTAATCTCGAGTCTCTTTCCATTAATATGTATTTATGTGAGGCTTTTGGTCTATGATCGTGATGCAATCATGCAGTGCACATTGAAAACCACTTGACTATCTTAAATTTTATTTAATTGGACAACTGTTGTTCTGCTGCTGTTGTTTTGTAGTCAATGCCTACTATGTTCTGTGTGCTGAAGCAAAGCAAGAATGTCATTGTCCTATCAGGGACACATGACATTAAACTCTCTTGAACTTGAACACTTGAACTTGTGCCTATCTTGCCCCTTAAAGAAAATTGTCTTCAGACCTTGTTGTTTTTAACCTATCTATTATTAGTTTGGCCTTTTACAAATTATAGAGCTATCTCACCTGATGGGTTTATTTTGTGGGTTTCTGATTAACAATCTCTCTTATCCCCATACATGCTCACACTCTGCATTGTACTTTCTTTAATGATGGTACAAAGTTCTGATTGGTTTACTATAGAGTTCCATAGCACCGACTAATTCCTCAGTACATGTTGCTCACTGTTAATGCTTTTATGTATAAATGCATCAATGGATGCTGCTTTCTCTTTATGCCCCTGCTTCCTATCTGCTGCTGTTGTTTGGTTGGTTGACATGAATATCTTTCTAAAGCACAGCAAGTTGTCATTCTCTGAAAGTGTATGTACTGTGCAAGAACGCAAATTACATTCACTTTGTGGAGTATAAAACTTTGATGGAGTAGTTTAGTTTGGTTCAGAAACACAGTAGAAAAAGGCTCTTCAGCCCATTGAGTCTGCGCCAACCAGCAATAACCCGTACACTGGTTCTATCCTCCACACTAAGGACAATTTACAAAAGCCAATTAACCTGCAAGCCTACACGTCTTTGGAATGTGGGAGAAAACCGGAGCACAAAGAGAAAACCCACGTAGTCGCAGGGAAAACGTACAAAATTCGTACAGACAGCACCCATAGTCAGGATCAAACTTGGATCACTGGCGCTGTAAGGCAGAACTCTACCGCTGCACCACTGTGCCGAGCAAATAAGGAGAATCCGTTGCTCCCAACTAGGAGATCAGTAACCAGAGCACTCTAATTGTAGATAATTGGTAAAAGAGACATTTTTCTTTGACCTAGCAATGATGCTTGAAATGGCAGATCTTTTCTGTGAGGAAAGGTTTGGACAGACTGTGTCTTTATCCATCATAGCGTGGAAGTACAAATCATCTCAGTGAAACACGACATTCTTCCAGGAATTTACAGGATCAATGTGGCATTGTTTTTCCTTGGCTGTGTTTCCTGGAACTAAAGTTCTTAATTTCTTAGTTTTAGAATAGTGCTCTTGTTATTCAGAAGAGGGAATTGAAGACATTTCTTCACCTAGATGGTCGGGGCCCTTTCATATTCTTTCCCAAAGTCAGCTGTGAATGATTGGCCACTGGATGCAATCAGGATAAATATCAATGCATTTTTGGTGACATGCAGATGCTGGAAATCTTGAGCAAAAAACAAAGTGCTGGAGTAATTCAGCGGGCCAGGCGGGTCTGTGGAGGGAATGGATCGGTGACGTTTCTGTTCGGGAGTCTTCTTCAGACTGATTATGGTAGGAAGGAAAAAATTGTAAAAGAGAGTCACAAGACAAAGTCTGACAAGTGAAAGGTGGAGATAGACACAAAATGCTGGAGTATTTCACCAGGCCAGACAGCATCTCTGGGGGGGAAAAGGAATAGGTGACATTTTGGGTCAAAGCCCTTCTTCAGACATCAGAGTCTGACCAAACCGAAACATCACCTATTCCTTTTCTGCAGGGATGCTGCCTGACTCACTGAGTTACTCCAGCATTTTGTGTCTTATCTTCGGTATAAACCAGCATCACCTGTTTCTTCCTGCACCAAAGATCGGTGGATGCAGGCAAAGGTGGTTTCATTGGCTTTTAGGTGGAGTAAGTGACGAGGCTAGAGAATGGTGTCAGATAGAGAGAGAAGCAGAGTGAAATGTAAAGCCAGGATATGGGTGGCGGGATACTGGGAGAAATGGGTGCACACAGGATAGGGTGGGAACAGGAATTTGCGGGTGGGGGGGGGGGGGGGGAGGGGGGGGGGGGTGCGAGCGGTTATTAAAAATAAAGTATCAAGGGATATGAGACTAATGCAGGAAAGTGATACTGACGAGTGGAAAGTGGAAAAAAACAGCCAAGATCTTGTTGAATCATTACGCGGGATCAAGGGGCTGAATGACTCGCTCATGTTCCTGTGTTTTGTGTTCGCGTGCGGTGGTGATGATCTTGAGGACACTGTCTGAAAGGAAGGTGGAAGCACATTTGGTAGGAACTTCAAAAGGGAAATAGATGAAGCTTGAAGTGGAAACAAAATGTAGGACTATAAGGGAAACATGGAGAAGTGGTAATAATTGGTTAGCTCTTTCAGGGAACTGGCAGAGGCATGCCATCTGAATGGCTTCCTTCTGTATCATGCAACAATTAAAACTGTGATGTGTGGAGAGGATACTTCTAACTGCAGTGGTTAAATAAATTGGCAATGTTATGGGTTCTCTTACATAGGGTGCCTGATCGCACTTGTGATGTTGATGGATTTTATATCCAGCAACTCACGAGTTCAAATCTCCTCAGGCATTTGACCTAATTCAACCTCTCTGGGTAACGTTTGCCAGACATGCTGTCGTTTTTTTCTCCTCTCTCTTGCTGTGCAGCAGCAAAACACCACACGAACTGAATATCATTTGCAAGTTGTACTTTGACTTCCAAGGTCTTGTGCTGATGTTTGCCAGTAACTATTTACAACCGCTTTTGAATTTTTTTTTTACTTTGTTCCCGTATCTGAAATTTAATCATCAGCATCTAATTCGTGAAAGCTACTGTTGGAAAGGCAGTAGCCAGAAAGTCAATTTGTTGCTTTGTATTTTACATTCCTCCCGGTTGTCACACTAAATTGAAATGTTCGGTGACTTGGTCACAGAATAGCAACTGTATATTACAGCACATGAACCACTTGCTCACAATCATACCTCCTATAAGTTCATAAGTTATTGGAGCAAAATTAGGCAATTCGGCCCATCAAGTTTACTGCCATTCAATCATGGTTAACCTATCTTTCCCATTCTCCTGTCTTCTCTCCATAATCCCTGACACCTGCACTAATCAAGAATCTATCAGTCTCCACCTTAAACAGATCCATTGACAGCCTCCACAGTCATCTCTGGCAACGCATTTTTGAGTCGCCACCCACTGACTAAAGAAATTCCTCCTCATCTCCTTTCTAAAGGAACGTCCTTTTATTCTGAGGCTATGGCCTCTGGTCCTAGACTCTCCCACTAGTGGAAACATCCTCTCCACATCCACTCTGTCCAGGCCTTCATGGCTCATTCTCCTCAAAATCTATTTAGCAGCATGGTATAAATGCTGGGGCACAGAGGATAAGCATTGTGGAGCTGGGCCTTTCGAACTCATTAGCTTTTTGCTGATTTCAATCATAGTGAACCATGTATTCTTGTTTTGTTCACGTGTATTTTTTTGCATTTCCATCACTGGCATCATCAATTTTAATTGAGGCTCTGCAGAACGAAACACTGAAAGGAAAGTCTGATGAAAGCCTTTTGTATTTCAGTTATTGGAACAGAAGAAGAAGAGAAGGCAATTAGCCCCTTCAACCACGCACATCTTGTGTCACTGATCCCATTGCTTATGTTTATTAACACGTGCCACCTCTTTGCCAAATTAGTTAAGAATGCAATTTTAACTCCTATTCCCATTTAAATTCCTCTTCCCATTCCCATTCTGACCTTTCCGTCCTGAGCTTCCTCCACTGTCAGAGTGAGGCCACACACAAATTGGAGGAGTCACACTTGATTTCGCTTGGGCAACTTTCAGCCCAGTGGTATGAAAATAGTTTTCTCTAATTTCAACTAACATTTGCATTCCCCCTCTCTCCGTCCCTCTCCCGCCTTAGTCATCCTCCTAGTTTCACTGTTTGTATCCCTTCATTATCACCTCTGGCAACAGTGGACCATTGTGGACTCCACCTTTCCTTGGTCATCGCTGCGAGCCGTGATTAGTTCTGAACCTCTTCATATCTCTAGTTTTCCTCTCACCCGACTCTCAGTCTGAAGAACGGTCTCTACCTGAAATGTCACCTATTCCTTTTCTCCAGAGATGCTGCCTGACCCACTGAGTTACTCCGGCATTTTATCTTCAGTGTAACCCAGCATCTGCAGTTCCTTCCGAAGTGCCAGATCTTAAAAGTAGATTTGATTCATTTCTATGAGTCACAAGGTTTGTTCTCACAATAAAGTGAAAATGAAGGGGTTTTTATCCTCCAAGTAAAATTATCATTGGTCACTAAATGGAGGCAATCATGTGTACAATCCTCCTTCGCATGATCCTCCTACAGCAATTTTCCCCTCGTGTAATTTGGTTCTGTTGGCTTTGTGAAATTCCTCTCTCATTTATATTTGCATTATTTTAGTTATATTTGTTCTGTGGAAATTATTTGAATTTCTACAACGGAACAAATTTGAGTCCCGCATCTTCCATGCACGTTTCTGAAAAGTGAACTTATTTCAACCTAAGCATCTGTAAATTGTTGTGCTGGTAGGCAAGTGGTCCAAAAGTTTGAAAAGAACCACTGGCTTATTTCAGTTTAACTGTGAACAATTGTTTCGGGATGAGTAGAGGGCTGGCAACTTGTAAACTGTCGCTTTAAATAACAATGCTATCTTTAGCCAGCTGGATAGCTTGTCACGTGATTCAGAGTTGCCCCCTGCAATAATCCCGGTGAACGATCAGTCATGTTCCCGAGACATAGATCGTTGGGTCATGAAGTGCAAGGTTACCAGTGTCTGAGATTCCCTCGTGATAGCTGGGCACACCCAGCTACTGCAGAAGGGTAGTATCCCTGTCATAGACACTGATTAAAGCAGACTTGTATGTATAAAATAGGTCCTGTGTTGTTCTTTGGTATTTGAATACCAGTCAAATGTTCGCCGACCCTTACATTGAATGTCACAATTTTTTCCAACCACACTGAAACAAAAATTATTTCTAAAACACATTGTCAAATGTTTTACGTTGAATTTGCACTTTAAAATAATCTTTCAGTGGGGTCTATAAAAATATGCTGAGAAGCACATGACTATCCATTGGCCAGCACACTCTTTACAAACTCTGTGAATTTTAAAAAGCTAGAATGTTCATATCTTTAGCAGACATGCATTATAGTTCTGTCGGTAGGAAAACCAGAATCAGAACCACACTTTATTCGCCAAGTATGTTTTGCAACATACGAGAAATTTCGTTGGCCAGGTCAGTAATACAATTAAAAGCAACAGATCACTCAAAAACACATTTTAACATGGACATCCACCACAGTGACTCCTACACATTCCTCACTGTGGTGGAAGGCGAAAAAAAGTTCAAGTCCTTCCCTTAGTTCTTCCTTGGTCATGAGCCTCAAGACCCTGTTGATGGGATGATCTTGACTCCCGTCGCTGGTGGCGACGGGCCCTCCTTGTCAAGGCGATCCGCTCCCGCATCAGGGGGATGTCAGCTCCCCTGTGCTGGACGATCGAACCTCGCGTCGTGGATGGTCGAACCTTCTGCCACGTTGGAGCTTCCCGACTAGCCTCTCCTGACTGCGATCTCTTGATGGTAAAGTCCGCGGTGGGAGCGATCCCAGGCAAGGGATCAACTCCGATGTTAAGTCCGCACCGCGCGATAGGGCTCAAAGTCAGTCCGAGCAGGCTTCCAGCTCCATCGATGGAAGGCAGCAGAGCGCCCGGAGAATGTAATCCGAAAATTAATCGCATCTCCAGCAAGGTAAGAACTTGAAAAAATGTTTCCCCTGATCCCCTCCCCCTCCCCCTCCTCCCACATAAAACAAACTGAAGGACATTAAAACAAACTTTTAACACACTAAAAAATAACAAAAAGAATGGAAAAAACGAACAGACTGCCGGCAGGGCAGCCATCGCCCCGGCGCCCCTGGTGGTCATACAGTAACGAATAAGATTAATCTCTTACAATAATTTTTTTTATGTATTACTTTATATGTGATGTCATCTGATCCCGTGTGTGACATTTTTGGTTCACTTTCCAAAGAATGGCCCTTTGGCTTTATGAATCGGTGAAGCTTCTTCCCCTAACTGAATGCATTGATCTTGCCTCTCACTCAGCTGCTTTCTGCAGTTGCTCTTCTAACCTTTCAGCAGGTTTTTATTTTTGCCATTTGTGACCAGTTTTCAGTTTGAGACTGGGGGAGGACGTGTGGGAGTAGGAGGGGAACTAAATGAAACGCATGTGTTTTCAGTTTCCCATGCCAGAGTATCGGCCCGGGTTAAAAGGTGTCAGTCGAGGAAGTCACACCCAGCCTACCTTTTGCAGTTCTGTACCTTTGCTGTAATATTCTAAAATCACATTGTAAGAGATTTTTTTTAATGCCATGGAGACTTCACTACTTGGTGTCCAACATAATTGCCTCGACAATGGAGCTGCTGAACCTCCTATTCTCTACAGATCTCCTGCAGTGATGGTTGATAGAGATTCCAGTTATTGACGATGAGCAGAGCACACAATGAGCAGCCACTCATAGAGTCATAGTCATACAGCGTGGAAACAGGCCCTTCAGCCCAACTTGCCCACACCGACGAACATGTCCCATCCACGCTAGTTCCACCTGCCTGCGTTTGGCCCATATCCCTCCAAACCTGTCCTATCCATGTACCTGTCTCATTGTTTCTTACACGTTGCAATTGTCACTGTCTCAGCTACCTCCTCTGGCAGCTCGTTCCAATCACTCACCATCCTATCTGTTACTCCTATTAAACCTTTCCCCCCTTCACTTTAAACCTATGCCCTCCAGTTCTTGATTCCCCTACACTAGGCAAGAGACTCTGTGTATCTACCCAATCTTTTCCTCTCATGATTTTATATACCTCTATAAGATAACCTCTCATCCTCCTGCACTCCAAGGAGTCCCAGCCTGCTCAACCTCTCCCTATAGCTCAGACCCTCGAGTCCTGGCAACATCCTCGTAAATCTTCTCTGTACCCTTTCCAATATGAAATATTTAACCTATTGTTTATTCTCTGGCCGCCCCAAACCCAACTCCATCTTTGCTCTTCAGCTGTTCCTCTCCTTTTGATTTTTTGCCTGCTTAATATTCCCTGAACATCTGGACTACCACCCATTGCCTTCTAGAGGGTAACATTCGCTGTGAAAGTCTGAATAGCGTATGTCAGTAGCTGGCATTGTCAAGTTAATTCCTGTTGCCACATACACATGTTTCCTGACATGGATTGTTAGATTGCAAGAAGAAACCTTGGCTGATCTTTTCCATCCCACTCTCAATATTTCAGCCAACTGGGCACATCCAGGAGGTGAGATACAGAACTTGTCTTCTTTCAGTGACCTAGTACCACACTGATTTGTGCCTTTATCTTCTTCCCCTCAGCGAAGTAAAGCTATAATGTTCTTCTTTTTTTAACCAGAATGTATATTATAGTAGTATTGATCACTGGGTCAAATGCATAGGATTTCCCCAATTTCTGCAAAAAATGTGAACAAAATTGTGTTTTTTTTTTTGCTGCTCAGTGTGGCTTCTTTCCTAAAAAAGGTGACAATTTAAAACTGACAAATTTTCTTCTCCAAACTGCCATAGTACTTTTCATTTGTCCTACTTCATGATCCAAACTGTTGTCACTGTTGACAACATTTATGTTTGAAATTAAATAATTCCATCCATCCCGAATTTTGTGTGTGGGTGGAGGCGGGGATATCGGTGGAATCACAGTTCAGTGTGGGACATAGTGGATGGTGGAAAGTGGGTGTTACATTGTAAGACAGCTGAGCAATTTGTATATTTTCAAGTAATTGTTAAATTGCTGGAAAAAAATTAAGCCAATGTATTGAAGAAGGCTTGTCTATGATCATGCGTCAGACGAGCTGAGCAACTGTGGTAGCTGCCAAGTAATCCCACGCTGTGGAGAGAAAAACAGCCTGGTTAACCCGCCCCCACATCTGTAAACATATGTTGTGTTCTGGGGATTTTTCCAGCTTTTTTTTTCTATCACGCAGCAACTCACCCAAGCCTGGAATTGTGGTGAGCCAACTTCCTCTTGTGGCTTCTCTGGTCTTTTAGCAAAGTCATCTGCTGCCGGGAAAGAGGAGGGTTGTCTACCGGCTTTTAATCACCGTGCTTGGGCATGCATGCAGAGAGAGTAGGAGGGCTTAATCAGACATCACACAATAACATTGGTATGTGGGAGTTCAAAGGGGTGTCTGCATCCTGGTGTGCGTGTCCTACACATTTACTATTCAAAAGTGAACTTGCCAGCATCGCTGCTTCTCAGACATTCTGGTCAGATGACTATTATGACAAACTTTTAAGTCTTGAAATGTGCTAAACTATTATTGTCCTCGGAAGGCATTAACCCACCAGTTGCTGACGTTTCGCCGTGACCTGGGTTTGTTGCTTGGCACCCTGCAAATCCAGAGTTCGTTTATGGTAGAACGCACACACTCTATTATCCATGTTTTTACTCCCTTTCCCTATCCTTCATATTGGAGATAAGGCCAACACTAGCAAAGGTAGGGGCTGTGTCCATTCATCACTTTGTGTAATGGATTATGTTACATTGTAGCGCCATGCTGCCCCCTTCTCTGCCCCAACCATTTATAATCATTTTCAATTTGATCTTGTCCTTTTGATCTCTATTTACATTCATCTGCATTCACGACACTAAAACTAATCTAATCTCTAAACAACTAAATCATGAGCAAATGGCACTCGACCACGTGAATGTGGAACTAATAGTAAATAGTGAAACACGAGTTCTTTAACTGAACTTCCATCTTATGAGCTCCATGTGCTAGTTAGATTCTCAAAGGCAAAATATAAAATATGTTGTCTCCAGACGTAAATTACATTAATATTTCCAAATTGTGAAAAAAAAATGTCCACAGCAAAATACAATAGTCATGGAGTCTTACAGCATGGAAACGGCCCCTTAGGCCCAACTTGCCCATGCTGACCAACATCTTCACTGGTCCCATCTGCCTGTGTTTGGCCCATATCCCTCCAAACCTATCATGTCCATGTATCTGTCCAAATGTTTTTTAAACATTGTGATAGTACCTGCCTCAACTACCTCCTCTGGCAGCTTATAATAACACCCTTTGTGTAAAAAAGTTGCCCTTAAGGTTCCTTTTAAATCTCTCCCTCCACCCTAAAATTATGTTCTCTGGTTCTTGATTCTTCTACTCTGGGTAAAAGATGTTGTGCATTTACCCTATCTAATCCTCTCATGATTGTATACACCAAAATAAGAACACCCCTCATCCTCCTGCGCAGCAATGAAGAAAATACATAATTTGCATAAATCTGAAATTAAAGCAGAAAATGCTAGAAATAGACAGCTTCTGCCGAGAAGCGGTGAAAGTTTCAGGTTCGTGACCTTTTATCGCAACTAGAAGATTTCGGATGCCATTTCATTTTGAGCTATGATGGGAGGGAAGGAAAAAGCCAAAGGGAAATCTCTGATGGGGTAGATTGATTTTAAATGCCAGACATTGTGTCAAGAAATGAGTTCCATGGTTAGTAGGAGCTCCACATTGTACCCTTCTTCTAAAACCCATTTGAAATTGAAGATTAAAAGCTAGAATCTTCCAGTTTGTGAGGCAATGCTGCAAACCTTAATCAAGGTGAATTTAATTAAACAAAATTGAGAAAATGGCATTGCCAATATGTCTGTGGGCTTGATGTTGTTGCCTGAGTCAGCAACAGTGTGAATATTGCACTACAGGCTTGTATACACATATCATAGAACCATGGAGCACAAAATTGAAACTTCCACCCTCCTCATGATGCCTATCTACATTCATCTCATTTGTCTGCATTAGGCCCATATCCTTTTGTGCTTTTCCTATACAAGCACCTGTCCAAATGCCTTTTAAAAGTAGTAATTCTATCAGTCTCCACAGCTTGTTCCAGACAACTGTCATCTACTGTGGGAAAATTCTTGTCTCTCGGAAGTCCTTTTTATTATTTTGTTATTTTGGATAACATCGGATGTTATTTTGCTCTCTCAAATCTATCTGTGCCATGTAACTCTAGACTCACTGCCTTGGAGAAGAGACTCTGATTGTACCATCTATACCCATCAGGTTTATAAACCGCCTATATACCTATGAGGTAAAAAAACAGCCTTTCCAATCTCTCCATATAACTAAAGACTTCCATTTCAGGCAACACATAGTAAATCCTTACTTTTGACGTCAGAGATAAAGTGCAGAAACAGGCCCTTCTGTCCACAGAGTCTGCGCCAACCAGCAATCAGCCCCTACACTAGTACTATCCGACACACTAGGGGCAATTTACAATTTTTACTGAGGCCACATAACCTACAAACCTGTACGTCTTAGGAGTGTGGGAGGAAACTGGAGCAGCCAGAGAAAATCCACGAGAAGACAGAGAGAATGTACAAACTCCGTACACACAGCACCCGTATTCAGGATCGAAACGTGGGTATCTGGTGCTGTAAAGCACTCCGCCTAGACATAAAGACTTAAAAACAGTTTTTACCCCACTGCTATAAAGGCACTAAATTTGGCCCCAAGGGACTGTGGTTGGTACACTGTGAAATCAACAGAAGGATGTAGGGTTGGGTGTTTATGCGTGCTATTTTCATATTTCATATTTATTTTAGTTGTTTATCTTTTTTAATATTTTACCTTGTATGTATCATTAGCTTTTATGGTTTGAATATTGCACTGACTGGCTGACATTTTAAAATTTCGTTGTACATGGTTCATGTTACAATGACAATAAAGAAACTATATATACTATTTTTCCACCTCCTTCCTGTAGTGTTGTGTAGAGATCTATACCCAATTCTCTACTTGCAATCTAACCAATGTGTACAAATTCCAACATAACATCCTAACTCTTATACTCAATGCCTCAGCCTATGAAGGCGAGCATACTAAATGCCCCCTTCACCATCTGATCTACGCGCGTCACCATTTTCAAGAAGCTATGGACTCAGTGACAACCAATGAACACTGCAGCAAATAATTTATTTTAAGTGGGAGTCCAGTAGTTCCTTGGTATATTTCTAATTTAAGATGCATGATTCATCAATACAGAGAGGTTGCAGTTGGCCAAAGGATGATGGTAGACTGAAGTTAGACAGCACTTTTCCACAATTACAACATGAGGACCATAGAGGGTATATTTTTCTTTTTAACGTGGTCAAGTAGTATTGATTGAATTAAGTCAATCGATAATAGTTATTCTTCCTCAAAGTTAGTAGTTGAAAACCTTGTGTCTTTAAGTTAAATTCTGTGGAATAAATGTATTTCATAGCTCTTCAGTCCTCAGGATTGTTGAACAAAGGCACTGAACAATGAAATGTATTGTGCCAAAAATCAGTTACGTAGCTTCTATTATTTTTCAAGTGCCATTGAAATGTTTCTGCATGATAGGACGTTGTGTGTCTTCGAGAGGTTGCCGATTACTCTGCCCTTAGAACGTTTGTTAATCCTTTTGCTTTGAATGAAAATGACAGGAGCAGTTAGAGGTGTGTGTTCCTGTACACATGATTTTTAAATGGGCCACCATTGCATTATTGTGCATTTATAAACTGAGTATCTTACATAAGACAAGAATTCTTTGCATTGTCTAAATACAAAGGACCCCAAGAAGTTAAATGGTGTTGCAACTTGTCATCTAGTACATGTAGTCTGTGTATTTTATCCAAATAGATTGTGGAGGGAGGATTGATGCAAAAGGGTGTATGATTTCTCTTCTAGCAGGCATGCTCTTACTATTTCATGAAGATTTAACAAGACTACACCAAATAGTGAAAGGCCTGGAGAGAGTGGATGCGGAGAGGATGTTTCCACTAGTGGGAGAGTCTAGAACCGGAGGCCATAATCTCAGAATAAAAGGACATATCTTTAGGAAAGGCCACAGAAGGCCAATTCAATGGATATTTTTAAGGCAGAGATTGATAGATTCTTGATTAGTATCAGTGTCAGGCATTATGGGGAGATGGCAGGAAAATGGAGTTGAGAGGGAAAGATAAATCAGCAATGATTGAATGGTGGAGTAGACTTGATGGACCGAATGGCCTAATTCTGCTCCAATCACTTATGAGCTTATCAACTTTGGTTATGGTTTGCAACTTTGTCACAAGATTCTTGACCCAAAAGATGCAGCAGGGTGAAACTTGGGTGGTCATGATGAATGGAGAATATCCCAGTGTGGCCAAAAGTTGGATCCACCTAATTTTCACACACATGTGGCTGTCACCTGACATGTGCTACGCCTCCAAGATGTTCACTGGAATTGTGCTTGCACACTGAAGTGAAGTAGTCAGCGTCGGAGCTACTCTGCAACGCTCTTATAGAGCATAGGTGGAGTTACTTTCCATTGGCAGTTGCACAAAATTTGATCCACAGGGTGTTTCAATGTCATCCAAAGTTATGTACACAGCAAAAGCACAAAATACGTTCTTCCTCTGTGCCATGGAGGGTGTTGACATTGCTGAAACCAGTTTCCAGCGCTCAGCAAAGACTGCCAGCAATCTGGTTACTCCAGTTATACAACGTGATGGGAGGTCATTTTGTTCCTTGTTCCAATGTATCCCAAGCAGCGTATTTCTCTTGTTGAAAAACGCTGCTCTCATTGAGTGTCACTCTTTGGCTCGGGTCATAGTGCAGTGGTTACATAACCATATTTGCAGCCCAAAGGCTTGCACTAATAATCCAGGCGGGCAAGTTCAAATCCTACTATGGCAGCTTTGGAATGTAAATTCAGCTAATAATTTGGAATTTTAAAAATGACTAGTCATAGGAAAAATTACCTGCTTGTCCCAGAACCACAGCTAGTTCACAAGTCAAAAGTTTGCGTGACTCCAGGCTTGCAATAGAACTTCTTGAGTCTTTACTGCCCTCAGAATTGGTCGTGAAACCCTAACTACTGCACTGGAACAGTAAAAGGGTAAAACTGCCCTTCTGACTGAAGATCAACACAAAATGCTGGAGTAACTCGGTGGGACAGACGGAATAGAAGGAATGGGTGACATTTCGGGTTGAGACCATTACTCAGACTGAAGAAGGGTCCTGACCCGAAACGTCACCTATCCATGTACTCCAGGTATGCTGCTTGACCTGTTGATTTACTCCAGCATTTTGTGTCTTTCCACGCTAAACCAACATCTACAGTTCCTTGTTTCTGCATGGCAAGGATTTCCAGGCACAAGCCCTCCCTAAGGCACTCAAGGTCACCCTGTTTTAAAAACAGGAAGCTGCAAGAAACTTAGGCCCAGCACAGGTTGGGTGAGGAAGTGACAATTTGCAATGTTAATTTTGCTTTAAGATAAGCAAGGCGAGGCAAGCCACTAAGAATGAGCAAGTTCGTCATGTTCAGTATTTTATATTATTTGTTAATAGGTGAATTAGACAAATCCAGTCATTGTTCGTTGTGTTTGCTTGCTTTCTTTAAAAGTAAACAGCTTTAGAATTTATATCTAGTCTAGCCTTGCTGATTATTTCCTTGGTCTGCTTACGAACAGGACATAGAAAAAACATTGGGGTGGGATTTTGTTACAGCATGCAATGAAGGCAATCAGCCAATTTAATTCAATGGAACCGAATTTTGGAAATGGGTAATAACGCATATGTGCTACCTTGTTACGTGCTTAGCTTATGCAATAGCTGAGTAATTTCCATCTTATTGTATTCTGTCAAAGGTGTAAAGTTGTTGCAATACTCAAGTTACTTGGTGATCTCAGTAGGTATGCTGCAATGTGAGTCAATCTTCCCAAGTAAGAGCCCATTTTGCTCCACTCTAAAACCCCTGTCTCACGGTGCGAGTCGACCCACGAGTGACCCCGAGTTTAAAACAAATTAAACTCATGGTAATCACGTACAATTAACGTAGCGGGAACGTCGGAACTCGTGGACGCAACTTAGTGACTCGTGGCGTTAACGGCAGGTACGTTAACGGCATGTTAACTCTTGAAAAATTGTAAACATGTTTAAAGATTTCCACGAGTCAAATTTACTCTTGAAGTTAAAATTTGAAACATTTAAACGCGTTGTAAGAACGTAGTGGCCCGTGAGTTTACCGTAGTGACGCTCGAGTCTGCCGTCGGTTTGGCCTGAGTGCCAGAAGTGAAATGTTGAAGATTAGTCAGATCTTAATGGGAAATGAATGAATGAATGCATGGATAGGGGTCTGAAATTAACTTGGATACTTTCGATGGGAAAGAGCCGCCGATGAAGCTGAAGGTACAGAGTGAAGATAGGGGCTCAAGAATTGATGGGAAGGGTTAACACCGGGCGGGACATGTGAAAAGTGACCATACTGAGGGAATTCCCATGTATATGAAGCAGAGAGTAACGTGAGTTCTACATAAATTATGTTTGAGCCAGCGAGGAGACATTTCTTCAGATAATGATTTTACAATGTGAGGACATTATAAGCCATGGGATATAGACACAAAATGCTGGAGTAACTCAGCGTGGCAGACAGCATCTCTGGAGAAAAGGAATTGGTGACGTTTCTGGTTGAGACCCTTCTTCAGACAGGTTTAGTGCTGTGCTGTTGCCGTATCTCTGGATAGAAGTAATGGGTCTCGGCCCGAAACGTTGCCCATTCCTTCTCTCTATAGATGGTGCCTGTCCCGCTGAGTTACTCCAGCATTTTGTGTTCATCTTCGCTGGCGAGGAACCGTGCGTACCCTTTGCAAGTTTTCGCTCTCGAACACTGATAGCAGCGGATTATTAGGGGAAGAAACTCCAGTTCATGCCG